>CM035428.1:109821244-111093744 GCA_020310875.1 Ceratopteris richardii
AGCTCAATTTATGGTTGACCTCCATTGGAGTACCTACAATTTTACAATCCTCCATCTTGATTTTTGCTAACATATCCCTGATATACTTTCTTTGAGTGAGAAATAAAACATGATCTTTGTAGACAACTTCCAAACCTAGGAAGTGGGTAAGTGATCCTAAATCACTTATCTTGAATTCTTCTCTCATATGATCTTTTGATCTTCTTCATACCATCTGCATCATTTCCTATCAATATAATATCATCTACATATACACATAAGTAGATGACCTCAGAATTACTCTTTTTAATAAAGAGTGAAGGATCTGCCTTGCTTGGTTGAAGACCTTTGTCCTACAAGAATGAAACAAGTCTGAAATTCCAATCTCTTGGGGCTTGCTTGAGACCATACAATGCTTTGCTAAGTTTACACACATAATCAGGATAAACTTGACTCTCAAAACCAGGTGGTTGTGCCATATATACCTCTTCTGTTATCCAACCATTCAAGAATGCATTGTTTACATCTAGTTGAAGTGTCTTTCAATTCTTGGAGGAGGCAATACTAAGCAAAACCCTAATAGTAGGCATCTTTGCCACAGGAGAGAAGGTCTCCTCATAATCAATTCCATGAGTTTGTGCAAAGCCTTTAGCTACAAGCCTTGCCTTATACCTGTTTATGGAACCATCAGAATTCATCTTGAGTTTATAGACCCACCTTGAGCCTATTATTGTCATAGATGAAGTCTTGGGCACCAAATCCCAAGTGTTGTTTTTCTCAAGTGCTTCAATTTCTTCATTCATTGCATGCTTCCATTCTAATTTTGCTTTGACCTCTTCAAAGGATGATGGTTCCTCTTGATTTATGTCCTGTGCTATGTAAATAGAATGTTTAGTTACTAATGAGGTGTCAAACCCATAACTTTCTGGTTTTTTTCTTTCCCTTATAGATCTTCTTAAGCCATGTTGTGATGATTCTACCTCATGTCCAAGTTCGTGCAATTTTGCTTTACCTTTAGACTTCCATGCTTTGATTTTTTCCATATGAGTTTCTTCATCATCTTTTGAAGTATCTTGTTCTTCAATCTTTGGTTGGTGTTCTCTGCCAAGCTTAGGAAAATCTTCTTCAAGGTCATATGGCAATTTGACCTTCCTGCATGAATCTTCATACCATGAATTGTTCTCATAAAAAACTACATCTCTGCTTACCAAGAATCCTTTGTTGGTAGGGTTGTATAACCTGTAACCCTTTTGATGTATCCAAAAATTTTACAATGATCTAAGCTAGGTCTTCTTCCATTCCAAGCCTTATATGGAGTCATCCCATCAAGGGATTTTGAAGGCAACCTGTTAATCAAGTAAGTGGCTATAGATACAACCTCAGCCCATAGATAATTAGGCAAATGCTTTTCATTTAACATGGACCTTGCAGCTTCAACAATTGTCCTATTCCTCGTTTTTTCCACTCCATTTTGCTCAGGGGTGTATCTTGTAGTTATCTCTCTTTTGATTCCTCTTTCTTGAAGAAAAGAATTAAATTCATGGGAGACGTATTCTCCCCCTCCATATAACCTTAGCCTTTTTAGTGATTTACCTATTTGATTCTCCACAAGAGCCAAATATCTTTTGACGCATGAAAAAACTTCATCTTTGTGTTTCATAAAGAATAGGATAGTCCATCTGCTGCACTCATCAATAAAGGAGACATAATACCTTGATCCAGATATTGAAGCATCCTTTCTAGGTCCCCATACATTTGTATGAACCAACTCCAAGAGATCTCCATGCATATAACCTTTCTTCATGAATGGTAACCTGTGAAACTTTCCAAATTGACATGCATTGCATTTATAAATCATGTGTTGTTTTGACAAGTTAGGGAGTCCAAGTACACTTTGGTCTGTGCAAATTTGCTTTAATGATCTTTCACCAATATGTGCCAATCTCTTGTGCCATACCTCTAAAACTGTGAGTGTTTGATTACCATAGTTGAAGAGAGCTACGTTTCTTGTGTCTTGCAACTCAAAAGTGAATAATCTACCTGTTTTCTCTCCCTTTGCTATTCTTCTGAACCCTTGGCTAGGGTCTTCCACATATGCTCCTCCTCTTGTGAACCTAACTTGCAATTCGTTTTCTAATATCTGCCCAACTCTTATCAAATTCTTTGTAATGGTAGGGACATAGAGTACCTTAATAAGTAGGTTGATGTTTCCATCATGTGCTTTGCCATTTCCTATTTTCTCCACAAGGTGTCTTGTATCATCTCCTATTTGTACCTCGTGCTTGTTCCTTGGATCTTCTAAATCTGATAGGAGGGCCACATTTCCTGCGACATGATTTGAACAACCTGAATCTATGTAGAAAACATGCTCATCAGATTTACCTTGTGGCATAGCCATGTTCATGATTAATAGTGAATCCTCTTTGTTTGAGTCTTCTGTGTAGTTATTGAATTCTCTCCTTGCCTTGTAGCCTCCTTGATAGTTTGAATGATTGTAGTTGTTGTAGTTGCCATGATAATTGTCAAACCTTCCTCTTGAGTAGCCATAACTTCCTCTATTGTATCCTCTACCTCTTTGATTCCTGGATTTCCTAAAGCAATTTTCAGTTGTATGATTAGTTAATCCACAAATAGAACATGGGTTGGAGTCTTGGGATCTCCCCCTTGCTTGTCTACCTCCTCTTCCTCTACCTCTGCCATGTCTTCCTCTACCTGCATAGTTAGCTTGATATGTTCCTACTTCGTCATCCACTTTCTTTGACTTTCCTTTGTTTTCTTTGGACTTGCTTTTATCAGTATCTAAAGCTGACGATTGATTACCTTTAGAGCTTTCTCCATTTTTGATAAGTTTTGCCTCTTGAGTGAGTAATTGTCCAATTAGTGTATTGAAATTAGGTACATGCATGTCATGTATAGATCCATAGCTGTGGTGAATGCTTCCCACTTGTCATCTGCCCTCAAGCCATTGATGACCTGCCTTACAATTTGCTCTTCATCTATTACCTCTCCAATGCTTCCCAACTGATCTGTTATGTCCTTGAGCTTTGTGACAAAATCAGTCACATTTTTTTTGGGAGCTTTCTTGAGAACTGTGAAATCCAGCCATAGTTGATGCTTCCTAGCTTTGGTACTTGAATAGAAGAAGGCTTCAAGTGCATCCCACACTTCCTGAGATGTCTTACAAATTCTAATATGAGGCAACAAAAAATATGAGATAGAGTTGAGGAGATAAGACCTTGCAAGTGCATCCTTGGAGCACCATGTGCTCAATCTTTCTTGCTCTTCTTGTGTTGGTTGACTTTTATTCCTGAAACTTGGCATAACTTCATCTCCAGCCACATAACCATATAAACTTCTACCTTGGACATAAGCTTCCGTCCTTAATGACCAAGCTGAGTAATTACCTCTATCCAATTTCTCAATTGATGAAGAAAATCCATCTGCCATCTTTGCTCTGATACCACTGTGAAGAGATGGATAGATATGTGCTTGAAGATGAAGTGGTGCTGCAAAATCCTTGATCTACACCAGCCAAATGAAATCCAAAATTATGTGGTGGGCCCTTTTAGCTTGCCAATGGATGTATTAGACACCCTATGTACCTTGGAAGAGCAATCTCAAAAAGATAGATAAAAAACAGATGAGTTGGAATTAATTCAGAGGCGAAAAAATTGCTATTTTGATTCATACACTTGTCTAGTGTTTTGAATAATTCTCTGAGTACAGAAGAAATTAGCTTAATTCCTTTTGGGGAACTCTAGTTAACTTAGAGAGCTAACTTTCAAGAGTAATCTCATCAAAAATAATTATTCACACCATGAGAATGAAGTTTAACAAGTTATGACATCATCCCGATTTTCAGGGGCTGCAATAGTACTTAGACAAATGAGTAGAAAAATGATCATAACTCAAGATTCAAATATCCAATGATTATGAAATTTTGTGTGCTGATACTAGATAGTATGTTCAATCCAACAAGCTTTGAATCATGCAATGTGATGAAGCACATGTGGAGAACCAGCTCTCACAAGTTGACTAAAAAAAATCAAAAATCTACAGAGAAGTGAATATGAGCAGATAGGGTTGACTTCAACAAAACATAACTCAAGATTGAGAACTCCAATAGAATGAAATTGTGTGTGCATATAGTAGATGCTAAAATAAAACTTTATCAAGTTAAATCATTGAAAATGATGCACCACACTGAGATAAATGATCTCTACAATCTGGCTGAAAAATCTAAGAAGCATAACATTGAAGAGTAGACTCGCACAACCATGAAGATATGAACTTGTATGGTCATAAATATGAATGTATATTGATTGTAGAATACAATGAACTTACAGATACATGTGTGTGCCTTGTATCCACACTTGATATAGCATATAGCTCAGCTTATGGATGCCTCTTAAAGTGCGACTAAATTGCCATGTATATATAGAGAGTTTTGGAGCCAAGATTTGAATTTGAATCTTGCTCACCTAAAAGTAGTTTCCTAATTTTTTGAGATTGATTGATTCTCCAACCTCCAAATCACGAATTCATGGCTTCTCTCTCTATTCTTATCAAGTGAATCAACTAATTTGATTCCTCTTACTTTTACATTAAGTAAATGATCAAACAATTACAAGGGTGAGTTCACAAGTGAACTCTTAGATTTCCATAGATTGTCTTCTCTTAGAAACTCAAGCCAATACTTAGGCTTATAATGGATTTGTTCCAACAACTGACATGGATTAGAAATGCGCTTTCCAAGAGAATAAAGTAGGATCTAAAAGCTTCTAACCAAGTACAAAGTGGGAGAGAGTCCCTCCTTATACAGAGTTTGAGCTCTCCAAAATATTTCATATGTGGTATAATTCCCTGTGAAGGAGAATGAATACAATGGTAGAAGGAAATGGCAAGTTACTCAAATACATTCAGATACAACTAAAATAATATGAAATGGAGTGTCGATTGGACACAAAATGGAGATGCACTCATGTAGATACAAATGGGAATGGATTATAGGAGATCATGTTGTCAAAACCCCCTCTATAGTTCCATTTTGGAGTGGTTAAATGTTGCACACGTACACCAAGTGTTGGAGCACAACAAGAGGTAAAGCCTTCACGAGCATGTCTTCCAACTTCTCCTTAGAGTTAAAATGCTCTAGAGTAGGCTCCTCTTATACATGATTCTCACCAATGAAATGGTATTGGATCTTTATGTGCTTGGTTTGAGCATGGAACACTCAATTCTTGGTGATGCCCCAGGCTAACTAGTTATCAGTTTGGATGCATTTGGAATATCTTGCAAATACTAATGTTAGATACTAAAGTTTGAAGCCATACTACCTCACTTGAAGAAACTTTGGATGCTCAATACTCAATGTTGGTGGACGAGAGAGAAAATTTAGGCTCCTTCTTACTTGCAAAGAGATAGTTCATGTTCCAAGCAAGAATATGTATCTAGAAGTAGACCTTTGAGAATCACCATCACGAGTCTAATCGAAATCTAAATATCCTATGAGATTAATGCCCCCTCTATACTTAAGACAATGATGTGGGAAGAGGGCAAGGTACTGAAGTAGTCTCTAAGAAGCATCCCAATGTTTCTAATAAGGATGATGTGCAAACGAACTACGAATGCCAACTACATAGGAAATATATGGTCTTGTTTTGGCTAAATTAAATAGAGAGCCAACAATTTGTTAATCAGTATGTGCATCCACTAGTGATAATGAGTCCTCTAGCATGAACTTGATGTTTAGATCAAGTGGTATAGATATTGATCAACAGTGGTTCATGTTATACCTAGAAGGAAGATTAGAATAGTACTTCTTCTAGGAGATGAATATTCCATCTTTCATTTTCCACAGTTCCATGCCTAAGAAATAGTGAAGCAAACCAAGATTTGTCATGGAGTACTCGAGATAAATGTGTGTGATGATGAATTGGATGTATTCATCATCTAAATGTATCAAATGAAGTCGTCAACATAAAGGATGATTATTACAACTAGGACTCCTTGTGGTATATGTATAATCTAGCATCAGTAGTGCTTCATTGAAATCCTTTAGCTTTCAAGAAATTGTGGATTTTTTCATAACAGTCCCTAGAATCCTTTGTGAAGCTTATATACATGATCTTACTTCCTTTGAACTTGAAACCTTTATGATGTTCTATGTATACCTCTTCTTGAAGATCATTGTTTAGGAAAGCACTTTGGATGTCAAGTTGGTAGATGGGCCACTTGAAGTGTGCATCTAATGCAAGAATGACTCTTATAGTTGTAAAAATTGTTGTAGGGGCAAAGGTTTCTTCATAATCAATGTCATGCTTTTGTTTATAACCCTTAGTTAAAAGTCTTGCTTTATATTGGTCCAAGTTACCATCTAACTTGTACTTAACTTTATACAATGGTAGAAGAAAATGGAAAGCTACCCAATAAAATGAGATATAACTAAAATAATATGAAATGGAGTGTCTCTTGGATACAAAATCGAGATGCATTCATGTAGATACAAATGGATATGAAGTAGAAGAACTCAGGCCTTCAGCAAAATCTAGAGTACCTAGCCTCTGAAGGGTGTCTTGAGAGGGCTTGTGGAGCACGAGAGAAGTTAGATTATGACATAGCCCTCAAGTGGGTTGCATTACGTGAGCACAATAAGAAAAGAATTAAAGGGGAGTTAGGTGCTATAGGGGTGTACTTGAATTCATGCAACCATAGATTATGTGGGGAAGGATTAAGGTATAAGTACTAATAGTAGTTCCATTGGTACATATTAGCAGGATTTCTTAAAAAAGGATAATAATACCCAAAGCATTCAAAGTGCAAAGGTTGTCCAAGTACCCTTGTATTCGTACCTACATCCCTTCATCCACCTACACAATGCTCTGCATGATGCACTAAAGAACGTAGACCACACTCACACATTGAATTAATTATGATCATCAAGTGGGTGTTCGTAGGATGACTTGTGCCTAGAGTGAGAGTGGGATAGGTTTACATTAATATTTATATGAATTTGGATCCTTGCATCTATATAGGAGTAGATAATGTAATCTCCCTAGTTGAGAGCACTACAAATTGGGGTGTGTACTCATTGTATTCAAAGTCTTCTACTAATTTAGAATTAGAGAAAATGGTAGCCTTTGAAGATATTCATAGCACAAACCTAATTACTTTAGCTATGTCCACTATAGAAGGTGAACATTTCATCTTCTTACATATTGTCTCTACAGACCTCCTCTGAGCTACTACATACTTAGATGAACTCAATAGATTGGTTGTGAAACTTAGGGATACCAAAGAGACAAAGTTCATGTCTAGGCTAGCAATTAAGTTTGAACGTCGATTGTATGTAGATAAGAAAGGGAGTCTCTACATGGTGATTGACCATCCAAAAAAGACCAATGATGTGGATATTGTGGAAGAGATGCCACAAACTAAGCCTCATGGAGGTGAAGACCAAGTTACAACACCTAGGGGAAACTCATTTGTTTTTAAGATCTGTAGAGGTGATTATATCCATAAGCATGATGACTTGATTCGATTGTACTTTATTGAGGGATCCAATAGGACCATGTTCATGTCCCCAGCTATCAATGGAGTTGATCCTAGCCATATTGCAATCTATTAATTGCATGATTGTCAGGATCAAACTTGAATCACGTACCCAGATTGGATGCAGAGGAAGTTAGGCATTCACCACAATCTGAGAAACCAAAGCCTAAGTACATGGTATAGTCCCTGTTTCCTCTCAAGAAAACCACCTCTACTTCTGGCATAGGAACTAGGGGAATCCAAGAAACCTTAACTTAGGGTATTTTATTTGGACTAATTTCCCTCCTCAATCATAGATGAAATTCACCCCAATTCCTAGTGCTATGCCAAATCCAATACTGGGAAGATCTTTCCCTGATAGGTTACACCATTCCCAAACAGACCACTAGTGGGTCATCAACAAGGTGTGCATGCATTGGTTCAAGTAGTGTAGAGACTTGTTGATGGAGGCATAAAGAACCACTTGAAGAGACCCCTATGAGCACATGGGAAATTTTAAGAAAGTACTAAGTTCAGAGTAAGTTGATAAGTTTTTTCTTCAATAAAAAGTATTTTGCATGACATTGGTAAGTCCAACCTTGGCTTGGTTCCAACCATTCAATAAGGCCAATTTTTCCAACATAGAATGAATTCTCTAGGAATTTACTTGTGAGTTGCACAAAGTTTCCTTTTTGATTTAGAGTATTCAAAAAGTCAGCCATGAAATTATTAGGTTAGCAGGTAGACTGTTCAAGCATATGTTGATAGGTGCCCAATGGAAAATAGTCCCACCCAACCTAAGATTATTTCCTTATTTCTTGATGGTTCACCAAATGGGGGATTGAGGACATTAGTCTATGTAAAGAGAATTGAAACTTTAGATGCATGTCTAAAAAAGTGTATTGGTGGAGAAGAAACTTTTACAAACAACCTTAAATTACCTCAAACATCTTTGAGGTTTGAAGACACTCCTAGTCTCACCTCTTCACATACCCCATCTCTAGAGGAGCTAGTACACTTAGTAGCCAAAATATTCATGGTGCAAAATCACATGACTTCTAAGCAATACCCTCCCCCAAATACAAAGTAAACAATCCTCAGGATATGTCTACAATGTGCTGGAGATAATCCAACTCATGCTTGCACATGGGAAGGATCCTCCAAGCTGATCATACAAAGAGTATTAATACTACAAGCATTTCCCTATGGGAGTGAGTATACCAATGTGATGTACATTGATCCTAGAGCTTCTACTTGAGTGTCCAAAAATGCAAGACCTCTAATGCCTAGAGGACCATGCTACCATCATAGAGGAGATCACTTCATCAAAAATTTCCATGTGAAAAACCACAATCAACAAGGGCATGGGAAGGTATTGTGTTGATTGTGGCAAGGAACATATCTTTAGAGACTATCTAAAAAAACCCAACACAAATGCAAACTACTATGCAAATGAATGTCATTGAAGTTATTGATCCTTCATGGAGTGATATGAAGATGTCAATACTAGTAAAGGCCATTACGAGATCCCAATCAAAGATGAATAAAATTGAAGCAAATATAAGTGAAAGTGAGGCCGCAAGCTCCAAGAGACAAATATTGAAGGATCCCTTGTGATCGTTGAATTGATTGAGTCATCAAAGTCACTAAAATGAAAGAAAGCTCAAAAATAAAAGAATCCAAGAGAAAATTAGAAGCATGTGGGTAAAAGGACTTAATCAAAAAGACATAGATGAAGAAGAAACTTCTCAACCACAAAAGGCTATCTCTCAACATGATGAAAGCAAGAATGTTAGCATTAGGAGAACTGAAGTGATGGAGAAGTAAATGCATAGCAAAACTAACAATTCTAGCTGATCCTAAGCTTGAAGGTCTAGAAATGATCTTAAAAACCTATTTATCAAGAATAACACTAGGATCAAGATTTTAAGCAACACAAATGTGCTATCCAAGAGGGGAATTGGAAAAGGTTAAACTAGAAATTTATGAAAATTGATAGAAATTCTTCAAGCATTGCTAGAAAAAACACAAACCCGCATTCTTGACACTTTAATCCCATAAGAAAATCTTTGGGAATGTATTCAAAATTGAGAAGCTAATGTGCATGGGAACTATTAACTATTGATTCCCTGACTTTTGCACATAGGTCTTCACTTTGATAGATACTTAAACAAGCTTCCTATAGACACTCATGGTTAACTCGGTCTCTTCACTAGAAGGACCTTGAGAGATCAAGTCCTTATACTTTTCCACAGACACTATCAACTATTCTAGTCATTGCTCATTGTGGTAATATATTGGAGTCTACTAATGCTTTACATATTCCTGAATAGATAATGATCCTTACATATATAAAATTATGTTCTTCTTCTCTCATAGTCACACATAGATAGATTATTGCACTCCTATTATCATCTTTACCAACTATCATAGAACAAAATAGAAGAACATAAGGGAAAATAGACAGTGACATAGAGTATGATAGAAATCTTCTTGTTGCCCTAAGCACCACTTGGTATCTTGCTTCAAAAGAATAGGTATTTCATATTATACTAATTGGAATGTTACAATTGCTTGTAGGGATTGCATCCCTCCAATCATCTTCCATGCTCTGGTGTTACAATTATAGAGAAGTATTAAAATGTAATTTACAAAATGTTTATCCATCAGCATCCTAACACTCGGCATGCAAGGGGGACCTGAACCCAAAATGTTACTTTGTTTGTGGCTCATCATTCTCAGGTTTCGCATTTGGTTCAAACTCTGGTAATTCTTCATGCAAGGTGGACTTAAAATTAGCTTCAAAATAAGTGCATTGTAGCTTGTTCTGGACAAGCTTCAAGGTTGCATTGAGCATAGCCTAATCCATCTGCACTGCACCTTCAGTAGAATTATCAGCAATAGAGGCATCATATAAATTTGCCTTTTTTTGGGCCTCGGTCAAATTCGTTGGAGCTCCTCCTGCAAGCAAAAGTTCTATTGGGTTATAGCTCAGGCCTTCTTCAAGGATGCAGTACACTGTTACCGGACCTCAACAAGAATTGTTGATGTACCCCCATGTTGGGCATGAGCTTGATCAAGGGCATCACATATTTTTTAGACTTCTTTGATTAATACAAAACTCAAGAAACTCATATTCTTTAATCTGCTTCTTCAACTTTGCATTTTCTTCCTTGGATTTTTGTAATGCATAGAAAGTTTCCTTGAGATAACCTTGTAATCCTTCATTCCTTTTTATTATCTCTTTGATGGTGGCCTTGTGACAATCTATGGCTTTGACAAGATTCCTATTGTGGCTCTATACTTCATCTCATTTACAAACAACCCATTCAAAAAAACATTTAAAGTAATGTATATGCCGGTCAGAGGCTTCTGTCATAGCTTGTAGTTGAGAGATGGTCTAGTTGGTCTGGAGTAAATCAGCTTTAAGCATGGAACTTTGGGCAACAAAAATGAGTGTGCCATTGAGAGAACTAGACATTGATCTTCCAATCATGTGAATTCTCTGATCACTTGGTCCTTGACATGTTGTAAGTAATAACCAAGACTAAGAACAACATCTATGTGGAAATGTGATTGATGCAAAATTGCCAAACATAAGGGAGATTCAATGGGATGGGGGGGAGGAAATCTGGGTGGTGCAAAGGATCAGCCTCATCTTGATGGCACAATTGGGAAGGAAAGTGATGTGGTGAGTACACATGGGATGGTGGAGTAGAGTAACAGGGCAAAGATGGAGAGGAAACAAATTGCTCTAACTACATTTCTGCTTCTATCACAAGTTGCATTGGTGTGGGATCGGGTTGGGGTTCTAGTCGTTGATGCTCGGATGCATGTTCAGCACAAGTTGCCTCTAGTTGAGTCACAAGGACTTTTGCAAGTGGCAGAGAAGGAAAAGAAGATACGATTACACAAAAGAGGTTGGTTTTTGTGGGAGGGGTTGCCAAGATCCTTGGTGGCCAAAAGATCAGGACAAGGCTTGTTGGGGCTGCTTTGTAGCATGTGAAAAAAGAACCATGATGCATTCCTCCTCTTCATCATCAGAGGGAAGTGGCAAAGGTGGTGGAGGCAGTAGACTTCAGAATTCAGAAGGGCATGGCACCAACATTGAACAGACCTTGATAAGGAACTCTCTCAAAAATAGGATGGTAAAAATGTATGGTAGGCGAGATTGAGCAGGTAGGTTATTAAGATTGTGGATGGCCTTTCATTTTGTGGATACATTTGAATAGAACAGTGCCTTCTTTGATGGGCACACTATTTGCAGCAAGCACACGAGAATAATATTATTGGGAAATGTCATAAGGTTTTTGTTGTAGGTTTAATTCAATGACAAGGAATCAGAGGATGGACTACTTTCGTTGAGAGCATGTTGAGATTACAAATTCATTATAGATTTCCTTGGGGAAGAGCTCATGCATTGCCACAATCATGAGAAGGTTAGCTTTGTCAATTCCATCAACGTGTAGGTGGAACCTGTTTACCAACTCGATTCCATGGCTAGGAGCCAAAGACATCATGTTCTTATACTTTTCCACAAACATTATCAACTATTACTATGCTAATATAGTGTAGACTACTTGTGCTTTATGTATCCTTTAACAGATAATAAACTATGTCATTCTTCTCTCACAATTACACATAGATAAATTATTTCAGTCCTATTATCATCTTTATTAACTATCAAAGAACAAATAGAACAAGATAAGGGGAAATAGATAGTAACATAGTATGATAGAAATGTTCCTTGTGCCCAAAGCACCACTTGCAGTATCTTCCTTCAGCCAAGTAGGTACTTCATATTAGGTTAATCAAAAAGTTACAATGCATTACAAGAGTTGAATCCCTTCAATCAAATTTTGTGCTCTAGTGTTACACATTATTGAGAGGTATAAAAATATAATTTACAGAATTGTTGTCCGTCTAGAGGCATAATATAATGAAAAACCTGACCTACTCAAGAATAGACCTCAATTAGGAACTTTATTAGATCATTAGGAGAGCAACATAGACTCTATGGAACCGAAAGTGGATGAGTCTTGGCTTCAAGAACTATGGGAAAAAGTGCAAGAGCTGATTTAGAAGAAGGGAAAACCCAAGCTCGATTCATAGAACTAGATGCCACCAAAGACCTACATTCCTTAGAACTCAGCTACAAGTTGGAAGTTGATTTAAATGGAAGCATGGAGGTGGATGATGCTATTTGTACAAAACTTCACCCAATTATACGTGAGAGTATGAGAAAAGCATAGACTATAATCATGCCCTCTCTTTGTGAATAACTCGCCAAGATCAATAGTGGGAAAATCCCAAACCATGGAAGAATTAAAGAAAGAGAGTACTATGTAATTTGAATGTAGAAGAACTGTTGTAACTTAGACTTCAACTATGGGATAGACTAGCATGCCAATTGAAACTATAATCTCATGAGAAAACTATCTACACAAGAAGGCTAACCAATAGCCAAAGTGCAAGTGGATAAAATTGGAGAATTCTGCAAATGTGGTGAGGGAAACATAGGTGTCTTGGTCACATTTCATGCATGCATGACGAAGATAATTTTAGAAATTGGTGTAGGAGTTGGCATAGCTACCCAAGAAATATTGGAAAAGTAGGGAAACTATCTATGTCCAATGCAAACTAAGCCACAATTGGTGATGGTTATGTGGAATGGCCCTTAGGCTTATTACAGAATGTTATTAATCACATATGTGACAGAATTTGAGCATATGTTGGCCATATGCAAACTTGGAAATGCATGAAAATATGAAATGGTCCTAGAGAGACACTTAATGTGTCAAGTAAAATTGGTGCAAGTTTGGGAAGAGATTCCTTGTATCTATAGGAAACAAAGCCAAAAAAAAAAGATTTACACAATTTCTCATACAGAGATGTTTTTACTCTCAAACGGAATGTGGTCCATAAAGAAATGGATGAATTTTCTCTTGGTAGCATAGAATTGAGTGATCAATGTTGGATGCATGAATATACACACTTATGGATATGGAGGGAAGCAAAGAGAGAAGAGAAAAGACTTCAAAAATTGATGCCAACAAAGGGAAGAAGGGCAAGTAGAAGACCACACATATATGCCACAAAGTTTCTTTTATGAGATCTTTCAACCATGTGGGTGGATGGACATTCTTGCCACATTAGATCTATGCATAAATGAACAAGTGATGAACATGATAGAATGCATAGATGAGGACGGCTTTGACATAAGCTTCTCCATGGTAATGATATGGGAGGAAGAATCTTAACAGGAACAAGACTACCTAGATTTTGAAGAAGAAATTATTATCATGGAACCTGTATTATCGTGGAACCTGAATTTTCATTGAATACTTAGATGTCATAGGATCCATCCTTGTAAGTCACCACCATATGAAACCATTTGTATTCACAATGCAAGTGATTCCCAAGGACTAGAATTCTAAATCAGAAGAAGTATGACAAGAAGTTCTTCTCATAGAGATTTTTGAAGCTCCAAAAAAATTTAAAAGATATGAAGCAGAAGGATAGAAGATAACTATTCAAATGCCTAAAAGAGAGTTTGTAGATAGATTAGCATATGATAATAAGGATAAAATCAAGTGGTAGTAACAAGGGAAGAAAATGAACAAAGATGCACTTTCATAGGTGAAGATGTATCAAAATAAGAAGAACAAGAGCTGATAGAACTACTGAGTATATGAATGTTTTTGGATGGACTTAACAAGGATTTAAAGTGAATGGGCCCAAACATTTGGTCTCATAGAATACCAATGACCCTAAATATGAAGCCATCAAAGCAAAGACCCTATACATAGAATGATGTAAATTTGGTAAAGAGTAAGAAGAGATAGACAAGTTTCTTGCTAGAGGTTTCATTTATGAGATACACCACGCCAAAATGGTGTTTCCAATAGTGTTCATGCCTAGGAAAAATGGAAAACTTTGGGTATGCATTAACTTGAACAAATTAAATACAATTACTATTCAAGAGAGCTACCCTCTTCCTATAACCCATCATACGTTGGAAAGAGTCGTAGGCAAGGAAGTGTATAGCTTTTTGGGTGGCTTTTCAAGGTACAACTATGTCACAATTGCTCATGAAGATCAACAAAATACTGCCTTTTCTATTGATTGGGTATCTATGCCTTTAGAGTCATGCTTTTGTATTGACTAATGCACCAATAATTTTCAATGATTGATGTGTCATGTCTTTAGGGATTTCTTGAGGAAGAGTACGGAAGTCTATGTAGAAACCCTATGTACCTACTCATCTCAAAGAGAATATCATATTTCAGAACTCCAAAAATTAATTGACAAGTTGAGACACTATCAAGTGTGCTTCAACCTAGGAAAGTGTGTTTTCATGGTTAGAAAATGCAAAAGTTTAGGCCATATCATCTTAAATAAAATTTCCATTGATGAAGCTAAACTTAAGGTGACCATAGATCTTCCAAGACCAAAAAGTATGAAGGAAGTTCAAGCACCTATGGGCTATCGTGGATACTACCATAGGTTTATCCACATATATGCAATAATTGCAATGTCAATTTATACGTTTTCAAGTATGATAGAAAATATTTTTTTTTCTATGCTTCGATGATATTTTCATCACAAGAGATCATAGAAAAATAATGAAAAAAAGTAAAATGTTAACGAAGGGATTGGAATAATTGATTTAGGCCTCATATATTGACCACTGTTTGGGAGGCTTGTCAAAAGTTGAATGCAAATTTTTCCTTCCAAATCTTGCAAAGTGCTCGATTCCTAATAGCATTCCACAAAGCAAGCAAGCAAGTGATCACTTCATCAAGTAGAGATTGCTTCCAATTAACTTGATTAGGCAATAAAACAAGCTTGCTAAGGTGTTTCTAGGTCTAGAGTCTCTTAGGGTAAGAAAAGGAGAGTTGACAGAGGTCTTCCCTACCACTAGATAAATTCTTAAACCACAAGGAAGCGACGAAAATTTTATTGGCTTTGACATTGGTCCAAATCTCCTTGTGGAGAATTTTCCACATAAGGACCCTTTTCTTATTATCAATAAGTGGGTGCCATAGGTTCTTAAACATGAATTTCCATCTAATTCAAGGCCAATTCAAACACAACTTCTTATTAAATGAGTGAGGAAAGTCTAGATTTCTTTGTATTCTTCCTCCATTTTGTTGGCATTCTACCATCTCAAACCTTCAAGGTAGGGGGGATGGGATTCTTGGCCAAGAAGGAGGTAGGCCTTCACATCATGCTAGGCATTGATTATGTGCTTTGACAAGCATGAATCTTCAAACAACTCTACAATTTAGGTCAATTTCCTCAAATTGTTGGAGTCTGAGTTCTGCAAAAGCATGTGAATATCACAAGGAAAAAGACGAAGCTTGGAGCACAACACACAATATTGAATGTATTACCAAGAGAATGTACAAAGATAAGTAACCCGTTAGGGTTATAGGTGTATATACAAGCTGGGGGAAAAGAACCTCCTAAAGAGGGAAAAAAGTGTCCTGGCATTCCTAGTGTGTTGGCACACATCACTACCAAAATATATCAACAAATCCCCCCTGGGAGTGATGCGGTGAACAAGGAGTTGGCACTTATTTATAAGGAAGTGCCAAGCTATGTGGCATCAATCCACAAAATGAATTAAGCCCAAAGCTTTGCAAAAAGCTTCAAACTCCTCCCTAGGTAGTGCCTTTGAGAAAAGGTCTGCAACATTCTCCTATGTGGGCACATATGCCAAACTAATCTCTCCAGCACAGAACCTCTCCTTCACATAATGATAGTGCACCTCAACGTGCTTAGTGTGAGCATAGAACACATGGTTCCTCAAAACTACCAATGCACTCTGACTATCAATAAAGATAGTGGTGGTTGAAGACTTACCAACACCCAAATCAGCCATAAGGCATCTGAGACACACACTGCACAATCATTGTGAAAGCTACCTATACTCAACCTCACAACTGGAAGTGGCCATACTAGGCTGCTTCTTCCTCAACCAATATATGCATGAGCTACCAAGCATGAAGCAAAAACCACTCATGGACACATAAGTTTCATATCAACCAGTTGAGTTAGAGTCAAAAAAAAATGTAAATCATGCAATAGTGATCCCCCTTGGAATAAAATGATCCAAGTAATCAGGTACCACTCAAGTAGCAAAAAATGTGCTTAACTACCTACCAATGCTTGACACCTCAACAATGCATAAACCAGCTTTTGTGTGAGATAGCAAAGTGAATATCTAGCCGATTAATGCACAAGTAAATCAAGCATCCAATAGCTTGCTATAGAGAACAATATCAAATGCATCTCCAACATCTTGAGGAATCAATCGTGAACCTGTTTCCATAGGAGTGGCAATAGGTTTGCTATCTTCAGGGCCAAAACACTATAATAATGTGTCAATATATTTTGTTTGACACAAAGTTATTCCACCATCAACCTGCATAAAATGAATGCCCAAATAATGATGTAAATGCCCTAAATCTGACATCTCAAATGAGGCATGAAAATCAACCTTAAAATCAGCAATATGCTTCTCATTAGGACTAGTGAGCAACATGTCACCAACATATATGTTAGGTCGCCGGAATTGGATTGTATTTTTCATATATCGCACTCACCAAAAAGACGTAGCGAATAGATGTAACTTTTAGCCATTAATGAAAAGGCATTACAGTGATTCTTCGGCAGGGAGAGACGGGTTCGCTAGATTGTCTGTCTGGGAGATCGTGCCGAGAAGATAGTGTGCAGATTTACAAAATTCCTGAGTATCGTATTCTGTTCGTTGAATTGTAGTATAAAGTATTAATACAGTAATGTTACATTCACATTAATAAGTCTGTGCGACTGTGTGATTGTGAAC
The DNA here is from genome assembly GCA_020310875.1 of Ceratopteris richardii. Classification (NCBI taxonomy): domain Eukaryota; kingdom Viridiplantae; phylum Streptophyta; class Polypodiopsida; order Polypodiales; family Pteridaceae; genus Ceratopteris; species Ceratopteris richardii. Next base: position 109,838,607 of record CM035428.1, read on the forward strand.
TCGCGCAATAAGTTTACTTTGTAAAGATAATCGTAATCGGAAAATAGTACTGTGTAGTGGAAGTTGTTGCCTTGAAAGTATAGTTACTCTTTAGTTGAATAGTTAATTTGGGAAAATTAAATAAAGGGCCTCTGCACTGTCAGACCCCTAACCATCCCCAAGAACCCGAAACGAGATTAAAAGCGACTTGACAAAAGTGCTTTTAACACTGGCGCCATCTGTGGGAAGATGGAAAAATTGGGAAATTTAAATAAAGGGCCTCTACACTGTCAGACCCCTAACCATCCCCAAGAACCCGAAACGAGATTAAAAGCGACTTGACAGAAGTGCTTTTAACACTGGCACCGTCTGTGGGAATAATCAGTAAGGGAAGAGCAGTACACAAGGCAAGCAATGGAGAATAGTAACCGCTAGTTGAAGAATTGATATATGCCGGTTACTCGTTCCAGTGATTCCTATCCAAAGTATAGGAGAGATCAACATCCCTGGGTAGTTCCAAATTTATTAGGGACACCCTCGGGTGATAGAAGTGCAGGCCAGTTAAGTCCACTTGCAGATGGATCAGAGCCAGTCAGTAGTGATTCCGATGCTAGTTCGGTGACACATGATGAGATTCTCGTGAATTCCGCTGTGAATCCGGTACTTTTTGGAGAAGATACAATGACTTTTGGGTGTACAGAGATGCAGTGCGGAGTTAGTCCAACACTATCTGGTCAGAATTCGACCATTTTCGGTGATAAGGTTGTGTTACCGAGTGAGACCGTTTCCGGTGAAAGGGTAACCTGGTTCGGTGAAAGTTCGACAAGTTTCAATGGAAGTTCGGTACCATTTGGTGGGAATTTGAAGTTTTTCGGTGATAGTGCGGTGTTACCTGGTGGACCCCTCTTATGTTCACCACTCTTCGGTACAAACCTACCTAATTTCAACACCAAAGTTGAGGAAAGGCTTCTAGATTTTGAGTTAAGTAAGAGATTCAACGACATTTTTGAACCGGAAGGGGAGCAAGCTGATAATATAGATTCTGAAGGACAAGAGACACCCCCCCAACATACAGATAACAACAACACTACCCATAATAGCACCATGAGTGGTTCACAATCATAGCAGCAAACACCCCCACAGCTGCAACCGCAGTTTCAGCAGCAGCCACAGCCAATCATTCCACCTCGACCGATTCCAACCGGAGTGACATATACAAAATTCCATGGATTTCCGGGGGATGACCCCGACGCACATGTTCACACATTCGAGATTAGTTATGCAGTGTTGAATCATCCACCGGATCCGACGTACAAGGCCATTGTATTTCAGGCCACATTGGTTAATGAAGTAGCAAGGTGGTTGATTGAATATGATATTAATCATTTCGGTAATTATGATGATGTGAGAGATGCGCTCCTACAGAGGTTTTGTTTGAAGAAGAACCCTGCAGAAATCTTTGACTATTTGCAGAACAACCGACAGAAACCACACCAGAGTGTCCAAGAGTATGCGACAGTGTTTAGAACCCACTTAAGGCAGCTTCCTTCGGCACATGCCAACTTACCAGATGATGTTATAACACAATGGTTTATTAACGGATTGAATCCACAGTTAAAACAAATTATGATCATTCGTTGTGTGGGCAAAATGACATTGGACGTTGTAATTGTGATGGCCTTACAGTTGGAGCACAAAGTTGGAGGTTTTACGGAGGACCTGGAATGGTTGAAAGCAAGTAAGAATGTAACCGAGGATCTGTCTAAGCAAATGTCTGTACTAAGTGCAAGAATCCCGGTCACACCAGTTCTACATGTGCTCTTAATCACATGTATTGTGCCATTTCTGGCGAGGTTGGCCATATCCGTAGATTTTGCAAGGAAGCAACAGAGTACGACAAAAGGAAGAAGGAACGACAAAATGCGATGACTAACATGGTTTATATTTCCCCAGTTGAGTCACAAGCAGTCGTAGTTCAGACAAGATCAGGTAAACAGTTGCAACCAGCAGCTGAAGTTTTCGAGCCGAGAATTCGTGAGTAGGAGCGGATGTTTGCAAAGGCTAGTCAATGGATAGCTAAGGAGCCGTCTGTTTTTCCTGATCCAATTCCGGTAACACAGGTCCCTCTGCCACAGGCAAGATCGAATGAATAGAATTCTGACCCAACAACATTAGAATCACCACCAGAATCGGTGGTAACCACAGCCCAAACACATCAGGTATGGGACGTCCTATCTAAGGCTTCAATCACACTCCCTTTGGGATAGTTGCTCGCCTTAGTTCCAAGAGTAAGACAACAATTCTAACAGCAAGTTAGTCCCGGACCTTCATGTACTCCGGCGACTGCGACCATACAACCGGAGATGGATTCTATGGTGGATCATTCAGTCCCATTGATCACCGTCTGGTACAAAAACCAAAAGATTACCCAAGTTTTAATTGATGGCGGGTTTGGTATGAATATTGCAACAGCCGCACTCTACAAGAAATTGGGTTGGACCCAAATTGAACCCGTACAATTTTTTGTGCGAATGGCAGACCAATCACGAGTCCATCCGGTGGGCTTAGTACGTAACATCCCGATAACCTTGCAGGGAACTACATTTAATATGACTTTTGTAGTCCTAGAATTACCTCAATCTAGCCTCGACTACAACTTACTTTTTGGTCGACCATGGCTCAAGCAAGCCAAAGTTGTGCAGGATTGGTCAGCTCAAGCGTTAAGTTTTAAGAACAATCACCCGCAATATGTAGTTGCACTGGATGCTATGCAACCATATGATCTACACGCACAACCATATGTAGTAGAGCTAGTCCATATGTTGGATGGGCTATCTGATGATGAGGAAGAGGCTTTCCTCAAGAACAATAAGGATATGATCCCATTAGGTACTGTGGATTTACAGTCGATCGCAGACAATTGGAGTCCTGCAAATTGTACAGTCGTACCAATGACCGGAGAAGCAGAAGCTGATGAGGGCTTAGCAATGGATGAAGCAACCTTACAACAACTATTCCACCCAGCTGATGATTTGGTGAAACCTCCCCAATCTTATGTCCCGGAGGATCAATTAATAACGTACAATTTGGGTGACACGGTCAACCCACGACCAGTAAAAATTAGGGCAGGATTAGCAGAGAAATTCCAAGATGATTTGGTACAACTCCTGCGTGAATTCTCAGATGTTTTCGCTTGGGATTATAGAGACATGAAAGGTCTTGACCCACGGATTTATCAACATCGGGTAGTGCTCAAACCGGATGCGAGGCCAATCAAACAATCTAGTTACAGAATGAATCCTAATTATGCGGCACAGGTGAAAGTTCAACTTGATCGTTTACTGAAAATGGGATTCATTGTACCCATTGAGCATGCTAAGTGGATCTCTCCAATAGTGATCATCCCGAAGAAAAATAAACAATTGTGTATCTGTGTCGACTACCGGAAACTCAATGCTGCCACTGTACCGGATCCGTTCCCTCTCCCCTTTCTAGATACAATGCTCAACAGGGTAGCAGGTCATGAAATGTATTCTTTTCTCGATGGCTACAATGGATATAATCAAGTGAGGATGGCAGAACAAGATATATCAAAGAGAGCATTCATCACCAATTGGGGTGTCTATGCTTGCACCGTAATGTGGTTCGGTCTACGGAATGCCTCGAGTACATTTCAAAGATGTATGCAAGAAGTCTTTTCACCTTACTTGACCACGTTTATGCAAGTATATTTGGATGATTTTTCCTTATTTGGTGCCACTTCAGCACACCTATATCATTTACGGTGTTGTTTTGAAAAATGCCGAGAGTATCGGTTATGTTGGAATCCTACCAAATCAGTTTTTGCAGTCTCCTGTGGCAAACTGCTCGGTCATATCATTTCTAAACAAGGAATACAGGTAGATCCGGATAAAGTAGCAGCCATGTTGGAGGCACCAGTCCCAAAGACACCGAAAGAAGTTATGCACTTTCTTGGCCAAATCCGGTGGCATGGCAAATATTTACGGTGGTTAGCTCATTTAGCGACACCACTTAATTGGCTTATGACCAGCGCTCCGCGGAAGTATGAATGGACTCAGGAGTGCCAAAGTGCATTTGATCGGTTGAAGGTCTTATTGACGCAGGCCCCGATCCTGCAACCACCTGATTGGGAATGACCGTTCCATGTCTTCGTGGATGTGTCAGATATTGCGATTGGTAGTGTCCTCATGCAACAAATTGACCAATGGTTTTGGCCTATGTACTATGCGAGCCGCTGATTCGCTCCTGTGGAGAAAAATTACTCTGTGACAGAACGAGAATGTCTTGGTTTGGTATACTCTGTTAAGAAATTTTGGCATTACTTGCTGGGCCATAAATTTACTTTCCATGTGGATCATGCTACACTGGTGTACTTGGTTTGGCAGTAGCATTGAGGTGGTAGATTGGCAAGATGGGTTTTACTATTACATGAGTTCGATTATGAAGTTATTCATCGACCCGACACAGCACATGTCTTGGCAGATTTTCTATCTTAGCTGGATTCCGGTGAGTCTCCGATAGGTGTTGATGACACTAGACCGGCGATTTACGTCACCGAGACAACTTCTAAAGAATCTGTAGAACCTCCTGTGGCTCCTACATACTATGATATGTTAATGACTTTTCTCACTGACGGTTTTCTCCCTCCTAATGCTCCCGTTACTCTGCGCCAAAAAATTGCAGTCTACAGTCGACAATTCTGGTGGATTGTGGGTCAACTCTATTACGTAGATCATACTAGTGTTTTACTTCGATGCATTCCTCCACATGAAGCGGAATCAGTTATTGCCATGGCTCATTCATTACCGTCTGGAGGACACTTCGCGAATGATCTTACTCACCGGAAAATTCTGCAAAGTGGGCTATGGTGGCCTACAATGTACAGAGATGTGGTTCAATTTGTGCAGTAGTGTGATGTCTGTCAACGGTCTGGACAGCCCTTGCAGCGACACTTCTTTCCCCTTCAACCTGTCTTACCTTTGGAACCCTTTCAGAAGTGGGGTCTATATTTTATTGGCCCAATAACACCACCAGCGACCCTCACGAACAATCGATACATATGGACTTGTACAGATTATGCCACTAGGTGGGCAAAAGCTTGGGCTTTACGTTCTGCCACAACTGTTTCGGTGGCCAAATGTTTGATGAAGGATGTCTTCCCTGGATATGGATTACCCCTAGAGATAGTGATGGACCAAGGAACACATTTTGCAAACAACTTAATGCAAGTACTGACTCAGACTTTTCAGATTATGCATAAATTCAACTCATCGTACTATCCACGTGCTAATGGTCTAGCTGAAAGTACCAATAAGACTCTGTTGAATATGCTTCGCAAATTGATCTTGGAATGTCCAAAACGATGGGACCAACTCTTACCTACAGTATTATGGGTATACCGGACCACGTTCAAAGTGGCAACTGGAACAACTCAGTTTAAACTTGCTTATGGATTGGAAGCTATTGCGCTAATGGAAGTAGTGGTACCAAGTCTGCGCATTGCATTATCTCAGAAATTGCTACCGGAAGACTCTTTTCCATTTTGGTTGGATACGCTCCACTCATTGGATGAACGATGCTGGGAAAGTTTCCTGATTCTTCAAAAAGTTCAGCTTCGTCAAGCCCGTACTCATGATCGTTTCCTCAAAACCCCTATTTTTACAGTTCACCAACTTGTTTTATTTATAATGCTAAAACCAACAGATTTGCCAGAAAATTTAAATTACGGTGGTTCGGTCCATACCGGATTGCTGAACAAGTGGGACCATCAACTTTTCGGTTGGCAACCTTAACAGGTGTTCTCTTGCCAAAAGTGCTTAATGGTTCTAAGCTTCGCCCATATCACCATACGTCTGATAACCTATGACGTGTACTTAGTCTTTTTCGAGTGTAACTTGTTTTTCTTTTTATCCCCATATTTCGGTTGACTACTGACCGTAATCTTTCTGTTTTCGTATCTAACTATGATTAATCACCACCCTATGTTACTGTTTCTGTTCATGCATGCATGCCGTAATTATGAAGGATCTCTCTCCAATATGGTGCTATGATTAGGTTTTTGCCGCCTAATGGTTCTCGTGCTCTTACTTAATCTTGTTTTTTCTACTGATAATCGCTATTGTGTTTGTGTGATTGTGCGTTCTTTGTATTCTGCGTTCTCGTGTTTACTTGTGTGCCATGGAAGCACTCACAAATGTCGCAACCTTCCATGCAGGACTCACTCCAGAAGTGAGTGATTATTTGCGCACTCGTGGTTTGTTGGCCTTCGTTGAATTGCCTTGGAATTTAGTGGGGTGTCACCCATTCCATGCGAAGATCATTTCTGCCATCGCTGCCACACCTGCTACAGAGTAGTGTTGGCCCACTGCTTGTTTACCATCTCATGTAGCCATTACTTTAGCTACGTTTGCTGAAGCTTTTCGACTCCCTCGGGAAGGATTGGAGAATGGTCCACTTCTTTCCGTGGCCACCATCAAAGAATGGTTCCCTCGACACTCATCTAATGAGTATGCCATTCTGTGCAGACCTAAACTAGAGCGTACAGCTCTGCAATTTTTGGTAGCCACCCTAAATTTACAGAAATGCACAATGGTATTGCTCGACCATTCTATTCGATGATAGATACCACTTTCCGTGAGCCTGTAAATTTCTCATCCTTCTATTTCTAGTGCATTCACCATGAAAGAATCGTTCCCCCGGCACTCATCTAATGAGTATGCCATTCTGTGCAGACCTGAACCAGAGCGTACAGCTCTGCAATTTTTGGTAGCCACCCTAAATTTACAGAAACGCACATATGGTATTGCTCGACCATTCTATTTGATGATAGATATCGCTTTCCGTGAGCCTGTAAATTTTGCATCCTTCTATTTCCGGCGCATTCACCGTGAATGTGTAGCGGTTATGAAACAACTCGCTAAGAATGACCTCCCTCGTGCCCGTTTACCCCATATCCTCACTTTCCTCTTTCTGGTGATCCAAGCCGCGCAACCTCCTCCAACCGCTCCCTTCTTGTTACATGAAGAATCTACTCAAATGCTCGATGACAAGGATGATGACGATGAAGACCTACTTCAACTATTTCGCCACAAACACAGATGCATTAGTCCTTTTGAAAGTCAGGTGCAGAGCTCCAATGCTGGGCACGAAACTGAATTCTTCGAAGACACTTCCACTTCCCTCCATGTCGAATCATCAGTTCCCTCTTCTCCGCTTAACCAGCAGGAACACGGTGCACACTTGGAAGACTCCGAAGAAGTCTCTTCTCGGGCGGACTCTCATCAGCAGGATGAGGAAATTGTGAAGGAGATCATCGCTGAAATCATCACAGAAATAATTGCTAATGCTGAGGCAGTGATCGCAAACACTGAGGCAACAAATCAGAATACAACCGGAATAATCCTGATGCCGAATACTCTTATCCCCCATCCTCCACCAACTAACCCTGCTGAGCCTGTTGCAGTACGTCCTAGTGAAATGTCCAATGTAATTCCCGATGCACCCACTCCTCCATCCTCTTCTCCCGATTACTCTCCACCACCCTCCTCTCAATTGTTCTCAGCCTCTTCATCACAACCACTTCCTGCTCTTCCTCCTCCGCCAGTAATGTTCACCGAATTGGAATCTATGCGTCGCCTCCTGATCCAGTTTTCTCAGCAATTACCTCTTTAAATGAAGCTGGCAATCGCGAATATTTGGTAGGAATTGCAAGGCAAAGTCGATTTTCTTGAAGCCGATATTGCTCCGTTGCAAGAAGAAGCCAATGCAGTCAAAGCAGAGAACCATGCTGTGCAGGTTTAGCTTCAACAACTCCAAGCACGGATCGCAGAGCAAGACAACCTGATTGCCCAATGCGATGCAGCACTTGCTGAGTTAAATGAAAAGAATGTTCTTTTAGCCGCTCGTGATGAAGAAATAAACCAGTTACATCACAAAGACGATGCTCGGATTGCTCTCGGAAATCTATTAGAAGAAACACATGCGGATCTTGAGCTGGTGACCCGCAACGGACAAGAAATGGTTGACTTGGCCATGCAGAATACTGAGGAATTAAAGACAGTGTCCGCCGAACTTCACCAGAAGTGTCATGACTTGGATGCACAGACAGTCCGTACTATTCAGCTCAAGAAAGAGCTAGAAGGAATCATGAAAGAAAGGGATGCATATTACAAAACCATCTAATATCAAGCTCAAGAGCTGGAACGCAGAGAAAAGCAGCTAGGTGCTCAAGCAGAAAGATTCTCGGGAATTGATGCCCAAATTGCGGATATGAGGCTGAGTAGAGATGCGGCGTTAGCCAACGAATTCTATTTATAAGAAGCATTTTTGCAGACACAGACAGATTTACTAGATGAGTCAAGTTATTGCGGCTAGTTCGGTCAGAACAGACGCACAACTGGTAGAGCCAGATACATTGAAGATTATGTTGGATTCCCTGAAACAAAAGATCACCCGAACATTTAAATTAGCCAGAACACTGTACATACAAGGCATAGTTGATGAGCCTTAGTTCTCTTTTTCTTTGCGGGTTCGAGTCTACCATGCATGCTAGTGTTAGGTAGCTGGAATTGGATTGTATTTTTCATATATCGCACGCATCGAAAAGGCGTAGCGAATAGATGTAAGTTTTACCCATTAATGAAAAGGCATTACGGTGATTCTTCAGCAGGGAGAGACGGGTTCGCCAGACTGTCTGTCTGGGCGACCGAGCCGACAAGATTGTGTGCAGATTTACAGAATTCCTGAGTATCGTATTCTCTTCATTGAATTGCAGTAATAAGTATTAATACAGTAATGTTACATTCACATTAATAAGTCTGTGCAACTGTGTGATTGTTAACTCGTGCAATAAGTTTACTGTGTAAAGATAATCGTAACCGGAAAATAGTACTGTGTAGTGGAAGTTGTTGCCTTGAAAGTATAGTTACTGTTTAGTTGAATAGTTAATTTGGGAAAATTAAATAAAGGGCCTCTACATTGTCAGACCCCTAACCATCCCCGAGAACCCGAAACAAGATTAAAAGCGACTTGACAGAAGTGCTTTTAACATATACAACAATGATCAGAAACACATCATTTGCATGCTTAACATATAAGGTGCTCTCAGTTGGACTGTTCTCAAAACCATGTGCAATCAAGTAGGCATGTATCTTTTCATACCAAGTATGTGGTGCTTTCTTCAAACCTTATAATGCCTTTTTCAAACTCCAAACTTTGTTTTCATGCCCTTTTTGCACAAAACCATGGGGCTGAAAAAACATACACTTCCTCATGAAATTCACCATTCAAAAATGTAGTCTTAAGGTCCAATTGATGTATGTTCCAACCATGATGAGTTGTACGTGCACAGATGCTATGAACAGTAGTCATTCGACATCTAGGAACAAACATATCATCAAAATCAATGCCTCTTTCTTGAGCATAATCTTTTGCAACAACCCTAGCCTTATACCTATCAATTGTTCCATCAAGCTTACACTTCAGCTTGTATAGCCACTTAGTTCCAATGGCCTTCTTGCAATGAGGCAAGTCACATAAAGGAAAAGTACCATTTGTCATAATAGCATCATATTCTGATTGCATAGCAACCATCCAATTTTTTTTAATTTTGTGCTTCATCAAAGGAAATAGGCTCATTCTCATCACAAAGACTAGAGGCAGCCATAGCATAGCAATCTGATGCAAGAGAAGCATTGTGAGAGCTGAATGAGTATGATATGATAGGGGTGCATCTAATTTTCTATCTTGCAAAGTCGGCACTAGCCATTTAGGCATAGTTTTTGCCTCCTCTATATGAGATCTCTCATCAATGAGTGCATCATGTAAATCTACATGAGAAATGGAATGATCTAAATCATCATGTGGAACCTGCAAAGGCTAAGAAATTGCCTTATTTGGACTAGCATTAGATTATCTACCTATAGAAAGAGGCAAGAAGTGTCATACACATCTTTTGGAGTTAATTGATGTCTCCTTACTACATGAAAGTAAAGGTTGAACTGCATCTTCCACAAGCACAACATCACGACCAACCAAAATGCATTTAGCTTGTGGATGATAGAGAAGATAGCCTTGCTTTTAGAAATATACCCAACAAAAATACATTTCACTACTTTATCATCTAATTTCCTACGTTGTTGTTTGGGAACTAATTCATATACCATACAACCAAAGACATGCGGATGAGCAAAAGATTGCTTGTGACCATGCCAATCCTCATGTGGCATGATAGACTGCAATGCTTTAGTGGGACACCTATTAAGTACATATGTTGCACACATAATAGCCTCAAGCATGAAACTATGCGGTAAAGCCTGACTCTTGACCATACACCTCGCCATCTCCATGAGTGAACTATTCTTCCTTTCAGCAACTCCATTTTGTTGAGATGTATAGGGCAGTGTGCAGTGATGTCTTATCCCATGTTGAACCAGAAATGCATTAAAATTAGAAGACATATATCCCCCCCTCAATAAAAATGGAGGGTGCCCATTTTACATGCTGACAAATTTTCAGCCAAAACCAAAAACTATTTGAAGCACATAAACACTTTGAGATTTGCTTTCAATGGATATACCCATGCATGCTTAGAAAAGTCATCAATGAAATTCACGAAGTAAAGTTAGTTTCCAAAAGAAGGTGTTTGCATAGGACCAAAAAAATTTCACAATGAACAAGTTGCAATTTTTGAGTACCTCATACTGAACCATCTTTTGGGAAGGAGGAACACTGCATTTTGCCCAAAATACACCCTTCTCAGACATGTTTACTAGGTGCCTCAAGTTTGGGAATAGAGGATACCATTTTAGTTTTTCTGTAGGCATAGCAAAATAGAAAACTTAAGATGACCAAAGTGTGCATGCCAAAGCTTTCCATCTGAGATATGCTAAGAATCTTGAAGTGAACATGCTGAATCATTCATAGATTTTGCATAATCTATGAGCTTATATAGCTCACAACATAAAATGTCAAAAGCAATAATGATGTCACCATTTGACAGGTCATGAACTATACATCTGTGATCAACAAATTTCACAACCAAGCCAATATTGGCTAATGTGGAAATAGATAACAAATTTTTCTTGATCCCTAGCACAAATAAAGAATTCGATGATGTAAAAGAACTACCATCAGTAGTACTCAGAATGATCTAACCAACTCCCATGATAGGATAAGAGGAGTTGTTGGCGCATGTGACAATATTCCATGTAGGGGCAGACTCAAGTGAAGTGAAGAAGCTGCACTATGAGGTCATATGTTTGGTTGCCCCACTATCAAATTACCAAACATCTTAGTCTACTACAGACATACATTCTTCATGAGAAGATGGTTGGTAACTACAAACAATAGTAACTCCCTATTCTTCATTCTGTAGAAGATTTGGACACTCTGATTTGGGTATAGAGGCCTCTGCAACAACCATTCTAGCATCTTTTTTCTTTGCCTCTTTTATAGCTAGTTTTGGAAAAATCTTTATGTGATCATCCCTTTACAATATTTTCAAAAAAACTTAGCTTTTTTATTTTCTTCTCGTCTTTGTCATCCTTCTTTTATTGTGTAGAATTAGCAGATTTTTGCTTACTAATAGATAAGCTCCATTTACCTTTGCCCTTCTGACTAGCTAGGAAAGCTTGATCTGCATGCATAATTAACATGTTCTACCTAGAATAATCTTCTTGCAATAGAATAGAGACTAACTACTGAAATGTTAAGGAATTTGGATTGCCTTTCATCATCAATCAAAGAGTAGAAACAAAACTCTAATATGAATCTAGAAGACCATTCACAATAGTGGGCACAAGTGAACTTTCTGGTAAGACTTCATCAGCAAAAATCAACTGCTCCTTCAAATCTTTGATCTTGGTTAAAAATTTGTCCATGGAATGTCCTTCATTCATGAGCTCACTTTCCAGCTATTTTCAAAGGTGATCAACATGAGGCTCATTCCTTGCCTAGTATAAAACGATAAGTGTATACCAAGCTTCCTTTGTTGTTTTGCAATAGGAAATGTGAGGAATAATGGGACATTTGACAGACAAGGATATCAATGCATGTGTCTCAACATCTCTGCCATCCCAATGAAGTTTCTCTATAGTAGGTGCAGCACGATCTGTAGCACAAACATGAACCTGAAGAACATCATCTTCAATGCCATCCACATCACCTTCAGTAACTGTATTTGCAGTTGTAATAGGAAGTTTTTCAACATCCTACACAATATTCCACAATCCGTTTGCAACCAATGCATGATGCATCATATATGCCCATAATGGTTGCCAACCTATCCTCAATAGCCAACATACGAAATACATCACTACTTTTAGGCATGGCCACTGACTAAAATACCCTGATGCAAAAAAATGATTGTATCTCAAAAGTTGAACAAAGCTACCATGTTGATTTCTACTAAACATCTAGCATACTTTGAGGCGCTTTTACTCGTGAACAAAAACATGTATATATGTTTGGCACAAAAAGAAGAAATTGCTTGCACAGGCATTGTTATAGTGCATTCGAAGGGCAAAACGAGCTTATATCACGATTTTGACACCACAGAGTGAAGGCATTCTAAAATTCTAATTGCCCTAACTATGCTCATCAATTTTTATGTGATTTTGAGAGTCTGATCAGAGGGGTGTCGATGATGCCCTAGATGAAGTGAGGACCTTCTCTAATATCAATCGTTGGATTTTGAGGTCTATAAAATCACACAAACAAGACACAGAAGAAGAAGAAGCTTGGAGCACGACACACAATATTGAATGCATTACCCAGATCATGTGCAAAGATAAGTAACCCATTAGGGTTATAGATGTATATACAAGCCAAGGGAAAAAACTCCTAAAGAGGGAAAAAAGTGACCGACGATCCTAGTTTGTTCACACACATCCCTACCGAAGTATATCAACACAAATATGATCGAATGTCTTCTATCTTGGTTCCAAACGTGCTTCCACATACGAAATCCATTCTTCTAGAGCCTCTTAGCTCTTTGGAGGCTCTCAAAGTCCACATTTGTTATACCCACAATCAGGAACCAAATTGAGTGATGTTGTCTAATGCCACCTACAAAATTTTTATCATTATTGACGATGCAGAAAGGCTTCATCTTGTTCCACCCCTTCCATAGGGAGCAAATAAGATCTCAACTCTTAGGACCAACCACGAATGGAGAGAAAAATAGAGTAATTAAACCAAGCTCTTTCCATTTAGGCATTTAGATGAAAGAAAGGATGTCATTATCTCAAGAACTAAGCTTTGCCCAAGATGATTTGCTATTATTCTAGGATCTAATCATCCATCTAGCCACCATCATGTTGGTCACGACTTTCACATCCAAAATACCCAATCCTCCCATGCCCTTTGGTTAGAACATATTTCTCATTTGATCTTTGATACAGCTCTTCTGTTTGGATCCTCTATCCACAAGAAATTCTTGCAAATTCTTTCAAGCTTCAACATCTCCTTGTTTGATGGCCTCTATCATGCCAAGAAGTAGATGATATAGGTGATACGTAATGTGTTGATCACCATGGCATGCCTAGTGACATAAAGTTGCATACCATATTAGTAATGCAACTTCTTATCCAGCTTGGAAAGCACCCATTCGCACCATTGGCCCATGGAAACCCCAATACCTACCAAGATTCAGAGTAGATGATAGAAATGGCCATTGGGAAGTTGTTGACATCCTTAAGCCCTAAGATTTTTATTTTTTTTTGGGGGACGGGGGGTGGAGGAGGGGCCAATAAAGGACCTAAAGGCAATTTTTGAGTGGTTGATTGTAAAGTTTGAGGCCGCATAAAAGATGTCTATGAAATACTAAAATCTATTGATATATTTAGGTAGTGATGTGTGTGAACACACTAGGACCATTTTGGGGGCACATTTTCCTTCTTTAGGGGTTTTTTTACCCCCGGTTTGTATATACGCCTATAACCCTAGCAGGTAACTTATCTTTGTCCATTCTCTTGGTAATACATTCAGCATCGTGTGTTGTGCTCCAAGCTTCTTCTTCTTCCTTGTGTTGTTTGCATGATTTTGCAGACCTCAAACTCCACCAATTGCTATCAGAACACGTCATCATTTCATCTAGGGTGTCATTGACCCCTCTAGTCACAGTCTCAGAATCGCATGAAATTTGGTGAGCATACTTACTAGGGTGAAAAAGTGATTGGGTTGGTTGCTATGAAATTCATGTGTCCACCAGTGGCTTTTGGTTCATGCTTGGTAGCTCATGTATATCTTGGTTGAGCAAGAAGCAGCCTACTGTTGCCACTTCCAATTGTGAGGCTGAGTATAGGGCAGGTTTCACAGTGACTGTTGAGTGTGTGTGGCTCAGACGCCTTATGGCTGATTTGGGTGTTGGTCAATCTTCTACCACCACCATCTTCACTGACACTCAGAGCGCATTGGCAGTTGTGAGGAACCCTATATTCCATGCTCGCACTAAGCACATTGAGGTGCATTATCATTATGTCAGAGAGATCTTCTCTGTTTGGGAGATCAGCTTGGCATATGTGCCCACGCAGGAGAACATTGCAGAACTTTTTACGAAGGCTCTATCTAGGGAGAAGTTTGAAGCTTTTCACAAAGATTTGGGCTTACTTCCTTTTTTGGATTGATTCCACATAGCTTGAAACTTCCTTATACATGAGTGCTAGCTCCTTGTTCACCGCATCACTCCTAGGGGGGATTTGTTGATATATTTAGGTAGTGATGTGTGTGAACACTCTAGGACCACTGGGGCACTTTTTTCCCTCTTTAGGAAGTTTTTTTTTCCCGGCTTGTATATACGCCTATCTTCCTAACGGACTACTTATCTTTGTACATTCTAGTGGTAATACTTTGAGCATTGTGTGTTGCGCTTCAAGCTTCTTCTTCTTCCTTGTGCTATTCGCATGCCTCCACAGACATCTAGCTCCAGCACCTTTGTTGTTCTGCAAGAGCAAATGTGAGGAATATTGGCATGTTTGATAAATAAGTCTATCAATGCATGTGCATGAGCATCTTTGCAATCCCAAACAAAAATTTCTATAGTAGGTGTAGCAAGAACCATAACATGAATAGGAACATGAAGAATATTTTCATCTTCAATGCCATCTACATCACCTTCAATAACTATATTTGCAGGTGTAATAGGACGTTTTTTAAAACCTTGCACAATATTCCATAGTCCTTTTGCAACCAATACATGATGCATCATATAAGCCCATAATGGGTAATTGGTACCATCCAACTTATCCTCAATAGCTAGCATACGGAATGCATCACTACGTTCATCCATGGCCACTGACTAAAATACCTTGATATAAAAAAATGACTGTATCTCAAAAAGTTGAATAGAAGTACCCTGTGGAGTTTTGTTAAACATGTAGCAGACTTTGAGATGCTTATACTCCTGAACCAAAACTTGTATGTGTCTTTGGCACAAAAAGATGAAATTGCTTACACAGGCAACCAGGAGGCAGAGGATTTCTAGAAACCTCTTCTTGTAATTGGTAGACAGCAAGTCCATGACGTGTATGAGGTATATTAACATTATGAGAATTATTATTATCATCATCATCATCAAGCAAGTATTCTTGTATATCAACAGTAATTTGATTTTGTATATGGTTTTTAAATAGAATAATGACATTAATTTATAGAAAGAATACATACCCAATCATTATCATGTTGACCAGGTGATGGTGCATGCTCAAAAGTACCATACTCTACCTCATATTCAATACATTCCAATCGTGGTCTTTGATACGTGCCATAGCAAGAGTTACACCAACATATAATATGCTCTGATAGTAGCATCTATGCACTTGCAGCTCATCATGGTTGGAATGTGCATCATTTGGCCATTATAACTACATTCTTGAATGGTGACTTGCATGAAGAAGTGTATGTTTTTCAGCCCCACGTGAAAATCAAGTGTGCAAGTTCAAAAAGGCATTATATGGTTTGAAGCAAGCACCACGTGCTTGGTATCAAAAAACATATGCCTACCTGATTGCACATGATTTTGAGAACAATCCAACTAAGAGCACCTTATGTGTTAAGCATGCAAATGATGTTCTTCTTATCATTGTTGTCTATGTTGATGACATGTTGCTCACTAGTCCTCGTGAAAGGCATATTGCTAGTTTTAAGCCTGATTTACATGCCTCATTTTAGACGTCAGAATCACGACATTTGCAGCATTATTTTGACATTCAATTTATGCAAGTTAATGGTAGAATAGATTTGTGTCAAGAAAAATATTATGACACATTATTGTATATTTTTGGCCTTGAAGACTATAAACCTATTACCACTCCTATGAAGAGAGGTTTATGATGGAGTCTTCATGATGTTGGAGATGCATTTGATGCTATCCTCTATTAGCGGGCTATTGGATGCTTGATTTACTTATGCATTACTCAACTAGATATTCAGTTTGCTCTCTCTCAGATGAGCAGGTTTATGCATTGTGGAGGTGTCAAGCATTGGCAAGCGGCTAAGTGCTTCTTTTGCTACTTGAGTGGTACCCGACTACTTGGATGGTTTTATCAAAAGGGGGTATCACCATGCTTTTTCACTTTCATCGAGCTGATTTCTATGACACTTGTGTTTCCACTAGTGGTTTTTGCTCCATGGTTGGTAGCTCATGTATATCTTGGTTGAACAAGAAGCAGCCTACTATGGCCACTTCTAGTTGTGAGGTTGTATACAGGGCAACATTCATAGTAATTGTTGAGTGTGTGTGGCTCAGATGCCTTATGGCTGATTTGGGTGTTGGTTAGTCTTCTACCACCACCATCTTCATTGATAGCCAGAGCACATTCGTAGTTGCAAGGAACCCTGTATTCCATGCTCGCACTAAGCACATCGAGGTGCACTACCATTATGTCATGGAGAGGTTCTTTGCTGGAGAGACCAATTTGGCATATGTGCCCACATAGGAGAACATTGGAGACCTTTTCACAAAGGCTCTGTCTAGGGAGAAGTTTGAAGCTTTTCACAAAGCTTTGGGCTTATTTCCCTTTGTGGATTGATTCCACATGGCTTGGCACTTCCTTATATATGCGTGCCAGCTCCTCATTCACCACATCACTCCCAGGGGGGATTTGTTTATATATTTAGGTAGTGATGTGTGTGAAAACACTAGGACTGTTGGGGAACTTTTTCCCTCTTTAGGAGGTTTTTTCCCCCAACTTGTATATACACCTATGACCTAATGGGTAACTTATCTTTGTACATTCTCTTGGTAATACATTCAGTATTGTGCGTTGTGCTCCAAGCTTCTTCTTCTTCCTTGTGTTGTTCACATGCTTCCGTAGACATCAAACTCCAACAAAAGCAAGACACACACCCAATATCATTATGTAGAAACACATTGGTGTCATCTGCAAAGAGTTGTAGAACCATAGGATCCTAGGCACAAGGGAAGAGAGTCCCCAAATGTGTCCCAAATTCACTTGATTGTCAACAAGGCAATTTATTCATTAGGGATGATTGCAAAAAACAATGAGGCAAGAAGACAACCTTATCTAATAGAGTACTTAAGGCAAGTAGCTAGGGAGAGTTGGTCGTTAATGTTAATACAAGCATAAAAACTCCCACATAGCATGGAAACCATTCTTATAAACTTAGGACCACAATAAAGATCCTTGAGGTTTTAGAGGAAATCCCATTCCAGCCTACCATATGCTTTATCAAAATCAATCTTGAGAAAGATAATTTTTTAGGAAGAATCCTTTGTATAATATATTCCCTTCCAAACATTAATGATTTCCTTAAGGATGGATTTTCCTTTGATGAAGCCTTTTAATCCATGAGTAGAGATGGACCACAATGCAATGGAAAGGACTTTGGCATAAATTTTGTATGTTGTCTAGAGTATGGTGATGAGCCACTAGTTTCCAATTCTATTCTTATTTTCTTTCTCCTGGATGAGACTTAATAACACCTTCATTCATGCACCTTGGCAGAGCACCTAAGCTTAGAACCTCTTCCCAAACTAAGAAAAGAGGGACCACAAAAACTTCTTTAAA
This sequence comes from Ceratopteris richardii, assembly GCA_020310875.1. Taxonomy (NCBI): domain Eukaryota; kingdom Viridiplantae; phylum Streptophyta; class Polypodiopsida; order Polypodiales; family Pteridaceae; genus Ceratopteris; species Ceratopteris richardii. The sequence goes on from CM035428.1 coordinate 109,856,633, forward strand.
GGATTTAAAGAGTTCATTACTGAGGTTTTAAAGCCCATGGATTTTGCCTATTGGGAGTGTTTCAATCACATTAAGGATATCTTGGCGAGTAAGGTGAATATTGAGAAAGTGCATAATTTCAAGTGGGTTTTTTTGTGATTTGGCTCTCAATATGGTGTCTATGCAATCTCACCTCTGAGAAGAGAGTAGAGTGGAAACCCTAATGCATTGGCTAAAAATATTGACAATAAACTCATAATTTTCCTTGTTCAGAGTGCATTCTACACCATTATTTGATGGAGAGTGTTAATCTCCAAAAGAACAAGTTATCCTTGATGTTAGAGCACCTATATATCAACAACAATGCAAAACCTCAACCAATTTTGGAAGGCCAATGCCAATTTATCAAAACTTGAGTTAACTGTGAAGAGATTGATTACTCAGAAAAGTCTGCTACACTTAATTCATTCATTGATTGACCAAATGTTTAAAGTTTTTAATAAAAGTTTGTATAAGGTGTCAGCTAAAGCTTATGCACCTTTTCCAAGTTAAATCTCTCCAAAAGATTTAGTACATTTTGAGACTTGCTTCAAACAATGTGCCTTTGTCTGAAATGGTTCTTCTGTATAGTCGACTTTGACACCTGTAACTTCTAATGCATGGTTCTCCCAAAGTAGACCCTATTTGTTCAAATGCTTTTAGCCAGTAGCTTACCTTTCAACTTAAAGAATGAGTGTGTACTTTCTCAAAACATTACACTGTGGAGGGAGATCGGATCAAAACATTGACCACCGAGATTGCGCATGTTCCTCTCTTCAAGTCTTCACATTTACACATGTAAATGTTCCTACTTAAAATTCTCTCAATCGGATTACAATTAAACTCTCAAAACTTGTACAAAGGTCATTCTACTATAGACTTAGACTTGTACAAAAGCATTCATCAAGAAGATAAACATAGAAGGAGCACTGAGCAAAAGATCCATGCACAACTTTCTTCCATTCAGGAAAATATTACATCTGATTGATTCATCAAGTTCTTCTCACTTCCTAAGTCTCTAATGACTTCTAAAACTTGTCATATATCATCCCCCACTTTTGTAGTACATCTATATCAAGTATATATAGATGTTTACATCAGGATTCATCATAGATGCAAAGTTTTTATGAACTAATTACAAGATTAGTATACATGTATATTCAAGTCTTCATCTTCTAATCATGAACTAAACTTCAAGCCTCATATGTTGATCTTTGCTTCTTTCTTTGACTTCACATCATTGTCCAAATCAACAATTGATGATTTTCTTGCACCAATAGCTCCCCCTCAATCATTAATTGTGATTTTCTCTATCTTCTTTATACCTACCATGTTTTTGAACCTTTGTAACTTAGGTCCATCCAAGCTTTTGGTTAACATATCTGCAATTTGATCTTTTGTTGAAGTATGTATGACTTCAATTTCTCTATCAATCACCTTCTCTCTCAAGAAATGATATTGGATCTCAATATGTTTAGTCCTAGCATGAAACACAGGGTTAGTAGCTAGATACAATGAACTCATATTATCTCCATGAATGGTGGGTGTACTTTGAATTATGTCAAAACTCTTCATGAGAGTTTTCAACCATATAACCTCCTTTGCAACTTCAACCATACCTTTATACTCTGCTTCTGTAGATGACAAAGCAACTATATGTTGCTTCTTAGAACACCAAGAGATTAACTTATCTCCCACATAACATAGATACCCATAGGTTGATCTCCTGTCATCAGGATTACCTGCCCAATTTGTATCAATATATATCATGATGTTTGTATTTGATGAGAATCCATAATACAAAAAATTTTTTGAGTGTACCCTTGATGTATCTTAGCCCTTTGTCCTGCAATCCAATGTTCTTTCCTAGGACAATGCATGAATTGAGACAACACCCCAACTACATATGACAAATCAAGCCTAGTTAATGAAGCATAGATTAAAGTACCAACCAGACTTTGATATAGCTTCATGTCCTTGAATTCTTCTTCTCCATATCTGCTCAATTTGTGATTCACCTCCATTGGAGTAGGTGCTATCCTGGAATCTTCCATTTTAAACTTGATTAGCAAGTTCTTCAAATACCTTTCTTGAGTCACATATACTCCATGTTGAGTATATGAAATCTCCATGCCCAAGAAATATGACAAGTCTCCCAAGTCACTAATCTTGAACTCTTTCTCCATTTGCTTCTTAAGACTTTGTATACCCTTCTCATCTATACATGTAAGAGTTATGTCATCAACATATATGCACATGTAAATGAACCCATCATCACTTGCTTTAGACACTTGGATACTATCTGCCTTAGACACTTGGAAACCAAGCTCTTTCAAGAACTTCACAATCTGTAGTTTCATGCCCTTGGGGCCTGCTTCAAACCATACAAAGCTCTCTTGATCTTACATACATACTTTGGATACCTTTTATCCTTGAAACCTTCTGGTTGCTCCATGAAAACATCATCTGAAATGTAACCATTTAGAAAAGCATTCTTCACATCTAATTGCAATACCTTTCAACCTTTACATGCAACAATAGCTATGAGAGTCCTTATAGTTGTCATCTTTGCCACATGACTATAAGTCTCATCATAATCTATACCATATGTTTGAGCATACCCTTTCAAAACAACATTGTTCTCTTTTTCATCAAATATTTGAACGTTTGATTTACCTTTCTTCTGGTTCAATATTTCTTCATCACCTTCATGAATATTAATTGTACCTGCATACCAATTACCTTGCTCATCAAATGTAACATCCTTTGACACAAGGAATTGCTTTGTGAATGGACTCCACAACCTATAACCCATCTTCTTATCATCATAACCAATGAACACATACTTTTTAGCTTTAGGTTCCAATTTATGCCTCAACTGAGATGGCACATATGCATAAGCCAAACATCCAAATACTTTGCAATGATTTAAGGTAGGTCTCTTACCCCACCATGCCTCATAAGGTGTCATACCCTGTAAAGCTTTACATGGTAGCCTATTAACCAATCATGTAGCTGTATTTACAACCTCATCCCAAAAATAATTAGGGCAATTTTTCTCCTTCATTATTGACCTTGCAAACTCAACAAGAGTTCTATTTCTCCTTTCTGCTACACCATTTTGTTGAGGAGAGTACCTACAAGTAACTTCTCTTTTTATACCTGCATTCCACAAAAAATCACTAAACTCATTAGAAAAATACTCTCTGTTACCGTTAGTGTCCATGTGAAAGTACAAATGGCCACTGGACACTTCTTTGTATATGTTCTTTAATAAAACATATAGTGGTCTGGTCAGTCACAGACGGTAAGTTCGACCACATTTGTAAGACCTAAAAAGTCTATATTCGTGCTCCCCAAGGCTTACGACTAAGGCGGCGACCAAGGCATCGACCTTGGCATACCTTGTCATCCGAGTCACCGAAGTCACCATTGGCACCGTTGGCTGCGCGCGAGGGAGGACCTCAATGATCAAGGAATATAGAGGTTCCCGATACTTCCCGGGAGGTCACCCATCCCAGTACTATTCCCCTCGGAGCTCGCTAAAAAGTGGAAATCTCTTGCCACTAAGCTACACTCTTGTGGTGTTTGAAGAAGGGGCAAGACTAAGGTTGAAATTACCTTGAACATGTTTTGGTCCCTCAAAGCTTCATTCTTTGCTTTCAAAGCCTATTTTTGAAGCATTTTTGGGTGTCTTTTAGAGCCATTTTGGAGTACTTTTGCACATAGTTCTCTTCACACAGGTCCAAGAACATCAAGAAGAGTGTTCTTTGTACTTCTTCGAAAATAAATATCAACCTTTGGGGCTGTGTTTTCATCCACACTCGTAAAACTACAGGTTTCTTGAAAGGTTTCAGTTTTGGTGGGAGTAGTTGCTGCAAATTTATGCAGGTTTTTAAGCCTAAAATATCATAGCTGATAGACACTTGCAAGTGTTATTGCCTAGTTTTTGGGCTATGTATTCAGCCTTTAGTGTCATTTTACTGCATATGTTGAGCACATACACACTATGTACGCTTCTGTGGATACCGCTTATGAACGGTCATGTGGTCATTGACATAGCGGTTATGTTCTTTGCATAAAGCCTTTTATGTTTGACAAAGAGGGTCGTGGAGAGGTTTTCTTAACTAGGAGATACCCAGATGTCGGGGTCTCTTTGGTGATGTAGGTGGAAGACTTACCCAGCCTCGCCATAGGAGATGTATGATAGTTGTTCATAGGTGCTCGATAAGCCTAGTTGGCTTCTATTGGGTAACTGATTATATGCAGTGGAGTCAAGATTCACTATGCAGGAAAACATGTCAGTACTCACAGTTTTATGATATTTAGACACTGGTCATACACTCATTTTGTAGAGGATACTCTGGCAAAATATTTCCAAATTTTTGGTTTTGTCAACTATACAATGGTCGATTTACTCCTTGATACACTTATTCATTGGTGTTTGGACTCTTCTAGCTCCATTATCATTCTGTTTAGTTCTCTACCATCATGGCGTCAGAGGTCTCATGCACATCCGGTGGATCAGGGTCTAGTGCTAGTGTTCCAAGGAGAAGCTATAACTTGCAGGGCAAAGACCATTTTGAGATCTGAGAATTTGATGGCACAAACTTTGCTCTATGGAAGAATCGGATTAAAGATGTGCTGATTCAAAGGAGGCAATGGAAGCCAGTAAATGGAATTTCAAAGAAGCCTGCTGACATGGATGAAGATGATTGGGATGAGTTAGATGAAATGTTCAGGTCTACCATTCGCTTGCACCTAGCAGATAATGTTTACTTTACAGTATTATACTGTGAAAGTGTAGAGGAGCTTTGGAAGAAGTTATGCAATACATATGAAAAAGTGACGGCATCAAATAAATTCTATCTGATGAGAAAATTATATGACCTTTGTATGAAGGCCACAAATAGTGTTGCTGCTCATCTGAATGAGTTTGATGCTATATTCTCTCAGTTACAGGCTCAGAAAATGGATATGGATAATGAAATGAAAGCAGTATTGTTGTTATGCAGCTTGCCATCATCATGGGATACATCTTGCACAGCTATTAGCAATTGTGCACCTGGTGGTAAACTCGTCTATGATGACATATGTGGAGCGCTCTTGAGTGAGGAGATTCGCAAAAAATCTATGGTTGGCACTCAGAGTGGAGATGCATATGATGTTTTTTATTCTTACCAAGGAAAGAATCAACAACGTGGTAGGAGCAAGAACAAGGAAAAGAATGGTCAACGGAATAAGAGTAGAAGTAAATCAAGGAAGAGGGATATGGAATGCCATTATTGTCATAAGAAAGGACACATGAAGAAAGATTGTTATGCATTAAAGAATGCTAAAGGTAAAGGACAGAATGTTGATGGGTATGTCAAACAGTTACCTGCACCATCTACTTCGACTGTGAAGATTGAAGAAATTAATGCTATTTTTGATGATGCGGATGTGTTGACACTTGATAGAATTGTGCCAACTGAGGCTTTAATGGTTGACTCTCTTTCCCACACCTGGCTGCTAGAGTCTGGTGCTTCTTTCCATGTGATACCACATAGAGAATGGTTCTCTAATTATGCAGCAAGGTCTCTTGGTACCGTGAGACTTGGTGAGTCTTACCAATGTGATGTTGTGGGGATTGGAGATGTGGTTCTGCAATTCATTGCTGGTTCAAAATTTACTATGCATAATGTATGCCATGTACCTCAGTTATCATGTAGTTTGATGTCAGTTGGTAAACTTGATGACCTTGGTTACAAGGTGGTCTTCTATGCTCAGTCCTTTCGTATATCAAAGGGCAATATGGTTAGTGCAAAAGTAAGCAAAGCTGGCTCACTTTATCCTTTATTTGTATCACAGAAAGAACACTTGTTAGCTGTTACTGAATAGCCTATGGCTTGTATTTGGCATGGTGGTTTGGGCCATATATCGCATAGTGGAATGGAAAATCTTTCTCGTTCTGGCTACTTAGATCTCGTTCATAAAGATGTGTGTGGTCCTATGCCCACTAGGTCCTTAGGTGATTCTCTTTACTTTGTCACTTTCATAGATGATGCTACTAGAAAGGTTTGGCTATATCCTATCAAATCAAAGGGTGAGGTATTTCCTACTTTAAGAAAATGGCTTGCTTCAGTTGAGACTGAAAAAGGAACTAAGCTTAAGGCTTTACATTCAGATAATGGGGGTGAGTATACCTCACATGAATTCAGCCTTTTCTGTCAGTCTAGAGGGATTCGTAGAGATTTTGCAACACCTTATACCTCAGTACAGAATGGTGTAGTTGAGAGGATGAATAGAACTATTCAAGATAGAGTAGTCTCTATGTTGCATCATGCAAACCTCTCACAAGGCTTTTGGGCAGAAGCAATATTGACTGCAGTTCATGTGATTGACCTTTCACCTAGTACTGCCAAAAGTCTCAAAGTGGCACAAGAGCTATGGACAGGGAAGCCACCATATTACGATCATCTTTGAGTTTTTGGGTGTGAAGCATATGTTCATATACCCAAGAATCTTAGACAAAAGTTAGACCATAAGTCAAAGAAATGCATTTTTCTTGGATATGGTCGAGAAGGACAATTTGGATATTGCTTATGGGATCCTGAAACACAGACAGTGATCAAAAGTAGTGATGTCATTTTCAATGATTCTAAGATGCATAAACAGCCCATTAAGGAGGTTGACGTGAGAAGAGTGGTGTTTGAGGATACTAGTCCTCTGGTTAGCATGCATAAAAATGCTGCTTATAGGGATGTTCAAGAGAATGTCCATTCAAATCAGTCTCCACATGTTTCTGTTTAGCATCAATTGAGACATTCTACACGTGTCTCACAACCATCTGATAGATATGTTCCAAGTTTAGATTTTTTTATGCTAAGAGATGCCGGTGAGCCTTCTTGCTATAAAGAGGCTATGCAGACAGAGGATCATGTCAAGTGGGAGTGTGCCATGAAGAGTGAATTGGATTCTATTCACAAGAATGGTACCTGGGATTTAGTACCTTTGCCAAATGGCAGGAAAACTTTACCATGTAAATGGGTATATAAGCTGAAATTCACATCAGATAGTGCTTCTCCAAAGTATAAAAGCACGACTTGTTGCAAAGGGTTTGAAGCAAAAACATGGTGTTGATTTCGAGGAAATCTTCTCTCCAGTGGTCAAGATGACTACCCTACGCATGTTGCTTGGATTCGTTGCAATGGAGGACTTAAAGTTAGTCCAAATGGATGTGAAAACTGCTTTCTTGCATGGAGATCTTACAAATGAGATCTATATGGAAGAACCAGAGGGTTATGTAGTTTCTGGCAAGGAAAGTCTAGTTTGTAAGCTCAAGAAGAGCTTGTATGGACTTAAATAGTCCCCTAGACAATGGTACCAAAAGTTTGATGCATTTATGAAGTCTCAAGGCTATTCTCGAAGCAATGAGGATCATTGTCTCTACACAAAGAGATGCTCAGATGGCAACTTGATATGTTTGATACTTTATGTCGATGATATGTTGTTTGCTGGGAAGTCCTCTTATCACTTGTCAATTCTCAAAAGGAAGTTGAGTTAGACATTTGATATGAAGGATTTGGGGGATGCCAAACATATTCTTGGCATGCGCATTACTCGTGATAGGAGTAAAAGATACATATACTTGTCTCAAAGTGAGTACATATCCAAAGTACTTCACAGGTTCAATATGCAGGGTGGAAAGGCATTGAGTACACCTTTACCCACATATGTGAAATCGAGCAAGGATGATTGCCCCAAATCAAATGAGGAAAAGGAATTCACGACCAAAATTCCCTATCAGTCTATTGTTGGTAGTCTCATGTATGCTATGGTAGCTACGAGACCAGACATTGCATTTGCAGTGGGAGTTGTGAGCAGATATATGTCTAATCGTGGCAAGAAACATTGTGAAGTGATCAAGATGATTTTGAGATATCTGAGTGGCACTAAGGACAAGTGTCTATGCTTAGTAACAGGGAAAGCATCCATTATTGGTTACACAGATTCTGACTATGCTGGTTGTGTAGACAATCGTAAGTCTACATCAGGGCACATTTTTCATTTTGTTGGAGGTGCTATCTCTTGGAGATCTCATCTTCAAGAATGTACAGTTGTTTCCACCAGAGAAGCAGAGTATGTTACAGCAAGTGAGACATGTAAGGAAGCATTGTGGCTTTCTCGTCTTGCTTGTGATATGGGTTTACCTGAGCATGTACCTCGCTTGCTTAGTGATAGTCAGAGTACCATTGCTTTGGCTAAGAATCCGGTCTATCATGCAAAGACGAAGCACATTGAGGTGAGGTATCACTTCATTAGAGATTGCTTAGCCACTGAGTGCATTATTCTTGAGAAGGTTCACACTCGAGATAATGTTGCAGATGCTTTGACTAAAGCTCTACCAGAGGATAGCTTTCGACACTATTGTCACTTGATGGGGGTTACTTGATTCTTGATCTTACACAGTCACTTGTACACTGTGTAACATGCCAATCAGGTGGGAGGTATAGTTTGTATACTTACACTAAGGTATTCTTTATCATTCTTTATTTTTCTCCCATAGTTACTTTGGCCATGTTGGCCTTTAGTGAGAGATTGTTACCGTTAGTGTCCATGTGAAAGGCCAAATGGCCACTGGACACTTCTTTGTGTATGTTCTTTAATAAAACATATAGTGGCTTGGTCAGTCATAAACAGTAAGTTTGACCACATTTGTAAGACCTAAAAAGTCTATCTTCATGCTCCCCGTGTATTGTGTTTGTTGCGTATTTTGTAGCCTCTGTGCGGACTACTGTGTGCGGCCTTAGGAGCTCAGTTTTTTACTCGAATCATATCATCGTGAAGCTCTCGAGAAGGAGAACACACTATGGTGCATATCCATTGAAATACTTCACTCTCCCCCTCCATCTGACCTTAGTCTCTTCAATTTTTGTCCTGAAACTCTTTCTGCATACACATGGTAATGTTTAAATGTATTGCACACCTCTGATTTATCTTTGATCACATATATAGTGATCCACCTGTTAGCATCATCAACATAAATCACATAATATCTTGAAGGATTAATGCTAGAGTCCTTTGATGGTCCCCACACATCTGTATGTACCAACTCAAGCTTCTCTAAATACATGACACCATGCTTGTTATATGATTTCTTATGAGCCTTGCCTAATTGACATGCTTCACATCTGTATGTCATATGTTGACCTGCAACATTAGGTAATCCAAGCACTAAACCATTATTGATCATATCATTAATACCTCTTTCATTGAAATGTCCAAGCCTTTTATGTCAAAGATCTAATTCAGAGATCTTATGTCCTCCATAAGTGAACAAGGCATGACCAACATTGCCTTGAATCTTCAATGTGAATAACCTTCCTTCTTTCTTTCCTGAAACAATTTGTTTATGCCCATTGCTAGGGTCTTCCACAAAAACTCCATCATTAGTGAACCTTACTTCATAAACTTTCTCTACAATTTTCCCTACACTTATTAGATTCTTTGGAATTGTAGGAACATACAAAACCTTACTCAGAAGAGTGCTTCCATCCTTGGCCTTTATTGATCCAATGGACTTCACATTGTGCTTTGTATTATCACATGTTTGAACTATATGATTAGTTACCTTAATCTCCAAATCAGTCATCATATGTAAAAGACTCTTTGATCTTCACTTTGTCTTTTAGAAGTTGCATTCATAATTAAGGTTGAATCCTCTTTTTGATCTGAAGCATAATTGTAGTAGGTATTATTGTAGGATTGACTTTGGAAGCCTCTACCTGCATTTCTTCCAAAGAAACCTCTACCAACTCTACCTCTGAAATTACCTCTCTGATTTCTATTACCTCTTCCTCTTGAATTAAAGTTTTGATTGTATCGTCCACCATTCTGATTATTATGCCAACATTCATGAGATAAATGATTAATCTTACCACAAATCTAGCAAGATTTGACACCATCTTTATTGCTTCTGTCTCTTCCTCTTCCTTTGCCACCTCCTCTTCCTCTTGGGAAGTTGGCTTGGCTAGTAGTGCCTTCATCTTCATTCAATTGTTGCTTGCCTTTGTTAATCTTCTTCTTGTCCTTTGAATACATTGCTTGACCTGTACTTTTATCAACATCACTTTTGACATTCTGCACAAAGGTTAGCATGTGTCCTAGCAATTGATTCAAACCAGGAGTGAAATGATCTAGTGACAACTCAATAGATAGAATGAATGGCTTCCACTTATCATCTCCTCTCAAACCTGTGAGAATTTTTCTTACCAATTTATCCTCTTCAATGTCTTCATCAACTGCTCCTAATGCATCTGCAATGTCCTTCATCCTTGCTACATAATAAGAAATAGATTGAGAAGCTTTCTTTCTTAATGTGGTAAACTTTGCCCATAGAGATGCCTTCCTTGACTTAGTAGTATTTTGGAAATGCTCCTCCAAATCATTCCATATGTCGCTTGCGCTTTCAAGTTCTCTAATATGAGGTAGCAAGCAATCATTGACTCCCATGTAGATAATGCTCCTTGATTGAGCATCCTTCTTCATCCATGTCTTCAAATCTGAGAGCTCTTCCCTAGTTGGAAAACTAGGATCCCTAAATTTTGGTTTCTCTTCTTCACTTGTGATGTATCGTATCAAATCTTTTCTCATGAGATGAGCTTCCATACTCATTGACCAAGCAGGATTTGTTTTCTCTATGACTCCTGATCTGATACCAGTGATGGAGAGTGTTAATCTCCAAAAGATAAAGTTATCCTTGATGTTAGAGCACTTGTATATCAAGAAAAACTAAAAACCTCAACCAATTTTGGAAGTCCAATTCCAATTTATCAAGACTTGAGTTAACTATGAAGAGAATGATTGCTCAAAAAAGTGTGCTACATTTAATTCATTCATTGACTGACCAAATGTGTAAAGTTTTTAATGAAACTTTGTATAAGGTGTCCAAGCTTGTGCACCTTCTCCAAGTTAAATCTCTCCAAAAGAATCAATAGATTTTGAGATTTGCTTCAAACAATGTACCTATGTCTAAAATTGTTCTTCTCTGTAGTCAACTTTGACACCTGCAACTTCTAATGCATGGTTCTCCCAAACTAGACCCCATTTGTTCAAATGCTTTTTGCCACATGAAGCTTACCTTTCAACTTAAAGAATGAGTGCTTAGTTGCTCAAAACTCATTCCCCTTGGGTAGTCCAAGAGGTTAATTTATTTTTCCAACTTGGTATTTCCTTTTCCCTCCAAATTGGAATTAGTCTGAGAAGATCTTGTACCCTAAAAACCTCTGGGAATTCTCCTTGAAGAATAGTGCACCTCAATGAAACCATCATAGCTAGACTCATAATGTGTGTCTACTTGACCCTCTCTAATTCAGAAAAAGATTTTTCAGACTAAAATCCTAGTTCTTTTGGGTTAGGGTAAGCACTTTAGCTTCCTCAAGTGGTTTAGTCAGATTCCTTGCTTCACTTTCTATTTCTTTCTAGGCTCTCAATTTTGGAGGGTGAACTTTAATTTTGTGACCTTGCACGCCACAATGAAAGCAAGGACTAGGTAAATTCTTGAACATAACTTCTTCTTCTACAAGGTCCATTTCACGTATGTCAAAATTGATTTTGTATGGGTGCTCTTTATTTAAATCTACTTCAACACATCGTTAGGTGTTCATCTTGATTCAAAGGAGTACACTAAGCCCCCATATATCAGCTCCCCAACATCCTCCTTTTATGCAAGCAAGCACCCAAGTGGAGCCACAATTTCCTTGATAAATCTATAAAGGAAGCAGGGAAGTTGGGAAGCTCCACCCAACGAGGATACTAACAAGGCTTTGACTTGTTGGTAATGAAGTTTATGATTCATTTAAATAAGCATATGGTATTGTGATAGACTTACCATGTACTAGCTTGAAGGACTTGAGAGTCCATATCTTCATTTTTTAATACAAAAAGGATATGATTTCCTAGAAAAAATTAGCACTTATTGATAAGAAGTCCATGGCGAAACCATTCCTTACAAATCCATTGCTTGGAGGATTCTAACAATGATGGAGGACCAAAAAGTTGGACAATAAGGCAGGTCTTCTTTAACATCTCCTATTTTTCCAAAACATATACCTTTACAAGAGAGACCATTGATGGTTTGAATCCAAAAGTAGAACGGATTCATTACTTTCTTTTTCCCTAACTTTGGGGTCAATGTTTCTAAGCACCAAAGAGGGAGCCCCCAAATCCATCATTCTCACCTGCAATAAATGTAGTTATAAGACTTACAATTTCTAAAGGGGGTGGTCTTTTTATGGTCGTAAGCCATCTGGTGCTCACCTCTGTGTTTTTGGTTGCCTAGCATATGGATTAGTGCATGAACAACAATGCAAGAAATTCGATGATAAAGCAATGAAATGTATCTTTTTTTTGGTACAATTCTAAAATCAAAGGCTATCATCTGTATCAACCACACAATAAATGAATTTTGGTTAGCCGTGATGTTGTTTATGTGGAAGATGTTGTTCGGCCATTACTTTCATGTACTAATGAGACATCAGTTAGCTCCAAAGACATGTATGATACTTTGTTGCCTCTTTTTACAGATAGACAATCTAATGGTGTCCTAATGAGGCGACTTGTCAGCCTTTACAAGTTTCATGTGATGATGTAGATCATTCCATTTCTGATGTGCATTTACATGATGCACTTATTGATGAGAGAGCTGATATTGAGGAGGCAAAAATTGTGCCAAAATGGATGCTGCAAACTTTGCATGATAGCAAATTAGATGCATCTCTATCATATCATACTTGTTTAGCCTCTTTTAGTGCCTCTTTTACATCAGAATGCTATGCTATGGTTGCCTCTACTCTTTGTGATGAGAATGAGACAGGTTGGTTTGATGAAGCACAAAATTTAGAAAATTGGATGGTTGTTATGCAATCAGAATATGATGCTATTATGAAAAATGGTACCTGGTCTTTATGTGACTTGCCTCCTAGCAAGAAGGCCATTGGCACTAAGTGGGTACACAAGCTGAAGCGTAAACCTGATGGAACAGGTAACAGGTGTAAGGCTAGGCTTGTTTGTGAAGGGTTATACTCAAGAAAGAGGCATTGATTTTGATGAGACCTTTGTTCCTACATGTCGAATGACTACTATTTGTAGCATCTACGCACTTACAACTCATCATGGTTTGAATGTACATCATTTGGCCATTAAAACTACATTTTTGAATGGTGACTTGCATGAAGAAGTGTATGTTTTTCAGCTCCATGGATTTATGTAGAAAGGGCATGAAAATCAAGTGTGCAGATTGAAAAAGGCATTATATGGTTTGAAGCAAGCACCACATGCTTGGTATGAAAAAATATATGCGTACCTGATTACACATGGTTTTGAGAACAATCCAACTAAGAGCACCTTATATGTTAAGCATGCAAATGATGTTCTTCTGATCATTGTTGTCTATGTTGATGACATGCTGCTCATTGGTCCTTGTGAAAAGCACATTGCTGATTTTAAGCGTGATTTACATGCCTCATTTGACATGTCAAATTTGGGACATTTGCATCATTATTTTGACATTCAATTTATGCAAGTTGATGGTCAAATAGCTTTGTGTCAAGAAAAATATTATGACACATTATTGTAGCTTTTTGGTCTTGAAGAGTGTAAACCTATTGCCACTCCTATGGAGACAAGTTTATGATGGACTCTTCATGATGTTGAAGATGCATTTGATGCTATCCTCTATTAGCACGTTGTTGGATGCTTGATTTACTTATGAATTACTCATATAGATAGTTTGCTCTCTCTTAGATGAGCAGGTTTATGCATTGTGCACGTGTCAAGCATTCACAAGCGGTTAAACGCATCTTTTGCTACTTGAGTGGTACCTGACTACTTGGATGGTTTTATCTAAAGGGGGGATCACTACCTCCAAATTTACATGATTTTTCACTCTGATTGGGTTGATTTCTATGACACTTGTGTGTCCACTAGTGGCTTTTGCTCCATGCTTGGTAGCTCATGTATATCTTGGTTGAGCAAGAAGCATCCTACTATGGCCACTTCCAGTTGTGAGGCTGCATATAGGGAAATTTTCACAGCAATTGCTGAGTTTGTGTGGCTTAGATGCCTTATCGCTGATTTGGGTGTTGGTTAGTTTTCTACCACCACCATCTTCATTGATAGCGAGAGCACATTCGCAGTTGCAAGGAAGCACTATCATTATGTACTATCATTATGTGCACTATCATTATTCACATTGAGGTGCACTATCATTATGTCATGGAGAGGTTCTCTGCTAGAGAGATCAGTTTGGCATATGTGCCCACACAGGAGAACATTGGGGACCTTTTCACAAAGGCTCTATCTGGGGAGAAGTTTGAATTTTGCAAAGGTTTGAGCTTACTTCCTTTTTGGATTGATTCCACATAGCTTGGCAACTCCTTATACATGAGTGCCAGCTCCTCATTCACTGCATCACTCCCAGGAGAGATTTGGTTATATATTTAAGTAGTGATGTGTGTGAACACACTAGGACTATTGGCGCACTTTTTCCCTCTTTACGAGGTTTTTTCCCCCAACTTGTATATACACCTATGACCCTAACGGGTAACTTATCTTTGTACATTCTCTTGGTAATACATTTAGTATTGTGTGTTGTGCTTCAAGCTTCTTCTTCATCCTTGTGTTGTTCGTGTGCTTGCGTAGACATCAAACTCCAACAAAACCAAGAGACACACCCAATATCATCATGTAGAAACACAATGGTGTCGTTGGCAAAGAGTTGTAGAACCATAGGATCCTAGCTACAAGGGAAATGAGTCCCCAAATATGTCCCAAATTCACTTGATTGTCAACAAGGCAATTTATTCATTAGCGATCATCCCAAAAAGCATTGAGGCAAGGAGACAACCTTATCTAATAGAGTGCTTAAGGCAAATAGCTTGGGAGACTTGGTCGTTAATGTTAATCCAAGCAATAAAATTCCCACATATCATGGAAACCATTTTTATAAACTTAGGACCACAATAAAGATCCTTCAGGGTTTAGAGGAAATCCCATTCTAGCCTACCATATGCTTTATCAAAATCAATCTTGAGCAAGATAATTTTTTACGAAGAATCCTTTGTATAATAAGTTCCCTCCCAAACATTAATGATTTCCTTAAGGATGGATTTTCCTTTGATGAAGCCTTTTAATCCACGAGTAGAGATGGACCACAATGCAATGAAAAGGACTTTGGCATAACTTTTGTATGTTGTCTATAGCATGGTGATGAGCCACCAGTTTCCAGTTCTGTTCTAATTTTCTTTCTCCTGGATGAGCTTAATAACACCTTCATTTATGCACCTTGGTAGAGCACCTAAACTTAGAACCTCTTCCCAAACTAAGAAAAGAGGGACTACAAAACCATCTTTAAAGGACTTCACGAATTCATTACTGAGGTTTTAAAGCCCAAGGCTTTTGCCTTTTGGAAGTCTTTCATGAGTAAGGTGAAAATTGAGAGAGTGCATAATTTCAAGTGGGTTTTTTTTTGCGATTTGGCCCTCAATATGGTGGCAATGCAAAATGGACAAAAAACGCATAATTTTCCTTGTCCAAAGTGCATTCTACACCATTATTATGTATCATTGGGAAAGAGACTTTCTAATTTATTTATTTCTAAGGATTCTTCATATTTATTGATTTGCTTTGTTGGCCTTTCCTACCCACTAGACTTTAAAGTAAACTTGAAGCTTCTTCCTCTTCATTTCCTCTTTGCATCTAAGAATGAACTTAATCTTAAGCAAGCCTTTTTGTAGTTGCAACTAACCTTTATTGACTTCATTTTCTAGCCAAAAGAGCATTCTCTAGATCTTCTCCCTTCTAATTCTATGAATATTTTGGATTTTTTCCTTAGTTCTCTGTAGGATTATTTGGGCCTTCTTGACATTCCTTGAAGGAGAGGAGCGATCATCAAAGGCCAACCTCTAGGCAAGTCAAATTTTGTGTCCAATAGAGGGGAGGGAAAAGATCATGGGATCTCCATGGAACCATAAAGCTTTTCATTTCTTAACAAAGGGTTTAAACATTAAAACTATAGGATAATGATCCTAGGAAACAATGTCCAAGTTTTTGGAAAGGAAGAGGGGGCCCAAGTTATTGATGATGTTCTAGAAGACATATCCCCTATCAAGTCTAGCTTTATGCAAATCCACACCAAATTAGAGGTTCAATCAAGCAAAATCCGTGAGATTCCTTAATCCCAATCAAATCATAATGAAGCTTCAATAAGTCCCATCAATCATTTTGGAACTCATCAATAACCTATCCTCTCTGATCCCACTTATCTAAACAATCTTCTACCATGTTGAAATCACCACAAACGATGATATCCATAGACAAGGAGTCTAAAGACTCCCACATATTGATTGTCTCTAAAACTTGGGTGTGGGTCATACATTGAAGCAATGGTAAAAGCTTGTGATCCACTTAAAAAATCCACAATCCCTCTATGATTCATGTTCTCCAAGGACCCCACCACGTGAGATGACCACAAGGTCTTGAGGCCAATCATGGTGCCATCACTACCTTGTTGGTGGTTAGCAATGAGCCAAAAATGAAAAGTTAAGATACTTTGAAGTCTTTTATAAAGATCTTGACCATCAATTTCACCCTCTTGAAGACATATTAAACTTGGGTTAACTCTCTTTTCTCGTAACCATTGGCCAATAATGCCCTCTCAAGAAGGGTCAAAAACCCACAAACATTGAGTGAAAAGATTATCATTTTGAGCTGGGTTATTCTTTTGAGATTGGGATTTCATCCTTATTTTTCTTATTTTTCATATTTTCATTTTTTTAGAGGAAGGATTGCAATGGGAGGGGAGTTTTTCTTGTATCTTCCATGCGAATTCTAGTGGGATCCTGCCTTTTAGAGTACTAGCATTCTTTGCATACAAAATTGGAAGAGAGGTTCCAATAATAGAGCTCTCACTACATGGATTATCTTCTTCAAAAATGACATATTCTTCTTGGTTATCCTCTTTACCCATGACATAGTCCTTAGGGGCTTTTTCATCCTTAGTGTCTTTGATTTGACTCATCCCTCTTGGGTAGTCCAAGAGGTTAATTTATTTTTCCAACTTGGTATTTCCTTTTTCGTCCAGATTGGAATTAGTCTGAGAAGATCTTGTACCCTAAAAGGCTCTGGGAATTCTCCCTGATGAATAGTGCACGTCAATGAAACCATCATAGCTAGACTCATAATGTGTGTCTTCTTGACCCTCTCTAATTCCGAAGAAGATTTTTTTTGAACAAAATCCTAGTTCTATTGGGTTAGTGTAAGCACTTTAGCTTGCTCAAGTGGTTTAGTCTGTTGGCTTGCTTCACTTTCTTTTTCTTTTTAATTTTTTGAACTTGCATGCCGCAATGAAAGCAAGCACTAGGTAAATTCTTGAACATAACTTCTTCTTCTAGAAGGTCCATTTCACATATGTCAAAATTGATTTTGTATGGGTGCTCTTTATTTAAATCTACTTCAACACATGTTTAGGTGTGCATCTTGATTTAAAGGAATACACAAAGCCCCCATATATTAGCTCCGCAACATCCTCCTTGTATGCCAACAGGCACCCAAGTGGAGCCACAATTTCCTTGATAAATCTATAAAGGAAGAAGGGAAGCTCGGAAGCTCCATCCAAAGAGGATACTAACAAGGCTTTGACTTGTTGGTAATGACATTTAGAAACCATCTAAATAAGCATATGGTATTGTGATAGACTTACCATGTACCATCTTGAAGGTCTTGAAAGACCATATCTTCATTTTTCAATAAAAAAGGATATGAATTCCTAGAAAAAATTGGCACTTATTGAGAAGAAGGCCATGCGGGAACCATTCCTTACAAATCCACTCCTTGGAGGATTCTAACGATGATTGAGGACCATAAAGTTGGACAATAAGGCACTCTTCTTTAACATCTGCTATTTTTCCAAAAACATATGTCTCTACAAGAGAGACCATTGATGGTTTGAATCCAAAAGCAGAACAGATTCGTAACTTTCTTTTTCCCCAGCTTTGGGGTCAATGTTTCCAAGCACCAAAGAGGGAGCCCCCAAATCCATCATTCTCACCTACAATAAATATAGCTATAAGACTTACAATTTCTTAAGGGGATGGTCTTTTTATGGTTGCAAGCCATCTGTTGCTCACGTGTCTGTTTTTGGTTGTTTGGCATATGCATGAGTGTCTAAACAACAATGCAAGGAATTGATGATAAAGCAATGAAATGTATTTCTTTTTTTGGAATAGTTCTGAAAGCAAAGGCTATCATTTGTATCATCCACATACTAAATGATTTTTGGTTTGTCATGATGTTGTTTTTGTGGAAGATATTTTTCAACCATTACTTTCATGTACTAAGGAGACATCAGTTAACTCCAAAGACAAGTATGATACTTCGCTGCCTCTTTTTATAGGTGGAAAATCTAGTGGTAGTCCTAATGAGGCAACTTCACAGCCTTTACAAGTTTCATGTGATGATCAAGATCATTCCATTTCTGATGTGCATTTACATGATGCACTCGTTGATGTGCATTTCCCTCAACCATTGAGACGTTCTACACAAAGAGATGTTCTGATGGCAGCTTGATATGCTTGATACTTTACGTCGATGATATGTTGATTGCTGGGAAGTCCTCTTATGATTTGTCAATTCTCAAAAAGAAGTTGAGTCAGAACGTCTCAATGGTTGCTGAACAGGAACATGTGCAGACTGATCTGAATGGACATTCTCTTGAACATCCCTATGTGCAGCATTTTTATGCATGCTAACCGGAGGACTAGTATCCTCAAACACCACTCTTCTCACTTCAACCTCCTTAATCGGCTGTTTATGCATCTTAGACTCATTAAAAATGACATCACTACTTTTGATCACTGACCGTGTTTCAGGATCCCATAAGCGATATCCAAATTGTCCTTCTCGACCATATCCAAGAAAAATGCATTTCTTTGACTTATGGTCCAACTTCTGTCTAAGATTCTTGGGTATATGAACATATGCTTCACACCCAAAAACTCGAAGATGATCATAATATGGTGGTTTCCCTGTCCATAACTCTTGTGCCACTTTCAGACCTTTGGCAGTACTAGGTGAAAGGTTAATCACATGAACTGCAGTCAATACTGCTTCTGCCCAAAAACCTTGTGAGAGTTTTGCATGATGCAACATAGAGACTACTCTATCTTGAATAGTTCTATTCATCCTCTCAGCTACACCATTCTGTACTGGGGTATAAGGAGCTGTAAACTCTCTACGAATCCCTCTACACTGACAGAAAAGGCTGAATTCATGTGAGGTATACTCACCCTCATTATCTGAACGTAAAGCCTTAAGCTTAGTTCCTTTTTCAGTCTCAACTGAAGCAAGCCATTTTCTGAAAGTAGGGAATACATCATCCTTCGATTTGATAGGATATACCCAGACTTTTCTAGTAGCATCATCTATGAAAGTGACAAAGTAAAGAGAACCACCTAAGGACCTAGTGGGCATAGAACCACACACATCTGTATGGACAAGATCTAAAGGCTGAATTGAAGAGTCAATGTGCGTTTTATGCACATTTCTGGTTTGCTTTCCATATTGACAATGCTCACAAAATGAAAAATCAGAGAAAGATAACACAGGTAAGTAGCCAGAACGAGAAAGATTTTCCATTCCACTACAAGATATATGGCCCAAACGACCATGCCAAATACAAGCCATAGGCTGTTCAGTAACAGCTAACAAGTGTTCTTTCTGTGATACAAATAAAGGGTAAAGTGAGCCAAGTTTCCTTCCTTTTGCAATAACCATATTGCCCTTTGATATACGAAAGGACTGAGCATAGAAGACCACCTTGTAACCAAGGTCATCAAGTTGACCAACTGACATCAAACTGCGTGATAACTGAGGTACATGGCATACATTATGCATAGTAAATTTTGAACCATCAATGGACTGCACAACCACATCTCCAATCCCCACAACATCACACTTGTAAGAGTCACCAAGTCTCACGGTACCAAGAGACTTTGCTGCATAATTAGAGAACCATTCTCTATGTGGTGTCACATGAAAAGAAGCACCAGAATCTAGCAGCCAGGTGTGGGAAAGAGAATCAGCCATAAGTGCCTCAGATGGCACAGTACTATCAAGTGTCAACACATCAGCATCATCAGAAATAGCATTAATTTCTTCAATCTTCACAGTCGAAGTAGATGGTGCAGGTAACTGTTTAACATGCCCATCAATATTCTGTCCTTTACCTTTAGCATTCTTTAATGCATAACAGTCTTTCTTCATGTGTCCTTTCTTATGACAATAATGGCATTCAATATCCCTCTTCCTTGATTTACTTCTGCTCTTATTCCGTTGACCATTCTTTTCCTTGTTCTTGCTCCTGCCACATTGTTGATTCTTTCCTTGGTAAGAATCACGAACATTATATGCATCTCCACTCTGAGTGCCAACCATAGATTTTCTACGAATCTCCTCACTCAAGAGTGCTCCACATATGTCATCATAGACGAGTTTACCACCTGGTGCACTATTGCTAATAGCTGTGCAAAATGTATCCCATGATGATGGCAGGGTGCATAACAGCAATACTGCTTTCATTTCATTGTCCATATCCATTTTCTGAGCCTATAACTGGGAGAATATGGCATCAAACTCATTTAGATGAGCAGCAACACTATCTGTGTCCTTCATACGAAGGTCGTATAATTTTCTCATCAGATATACTTTATTTGATGCCGTCTCTTTTTCATATGTATTGCATAACTTCTTCCAAAGCTCCTCTGCACTTTCACAGTCTAATACTGTAAAGTAAACATTATCTGCTAGGTGCAAGCGAATGGTAGACCTGGCCATTTCATCTAACTCATCCCAATCATCTTCATCCATGTCAGCAGGCTTCTTTGAAATCCCATTTACTGGCTTCCATTGCCTTCTTTGAATCAGCACATCTTTAATCTGATTCTTCCATAGAGCAAAGTTTGTGCCATCAAATTTTCGGATCTCAAAATGGTCTTTGCCCTGCAAGTTATAGCTCCTCCTCGGAACACTAGCACTAGACCCTGATCCACCGGATGTGCCTGAGACCTCTGATGCCATGATCGTAGAGAACTGAATAGAATGATAATGGAGCTAGAAGAGTCCAAACACCAACAAATAAGTGTATCAAGGAGTAAATCGACCACTATATAGTTGACTAAACCAGAAATCTGGAAAAATTTTGCCAAAGTATCCTCTACAATATTAGCATATGACCAGTGTCAAAGTATCATAAAACTGCAACTACTGACATGTCTACCTGCATAGTGAATCACTGACTCCACTGCATATAATCACTTACCCAATAGAAGCCAACTAGGCTTATCGAGCACCTATGAACAACTATCATACATCTCCTATGGCGAGGCTGGGTAAGTCTTCCACCTGCATCACCGAAGAGACCCCGACATCTGGGTGTCTCCCAGTTAAGAAAACCTCACCACGACCCTCTTTATCAAACGTAAAAAGCTTTATGCAAAGAACGTAACCGCCATATCAATTCCCACATGGACGTACATAAGCGGTATCCACAGAAGCGTACATGGTGTGTATGCGCTCAATATATGCAGTAAAATGACACTGAAAGGCTGAATACACAGCCCAAAAACTAGCCAATAACACCTGCAAGTGTCTGTCACCTCTGATGTTTTAGGCTTTAAAAACCTGCATAAATTTGCAGCGACTACTCCCACCAAAACTGAAAACCCCTCGAGAAACCTGTAGTTTTACGAGTGTGGCTGAAAATACAGCCCCAAAGGTTGATATTTATTGTCTGAGAAGTACAAGGAACACTCTTCTTGATGTTCTTGGACCTGTGTGAAGAGAACTACGTGCGAAAGTACTCCGAAATGGCTCCAAAAACACCCCAAAATTGCTTCAGAAATAGGCTTTAAAAGCAAAAATGAGGCTTTGAGGGACCAAAACTTGTTCAAGGTAATATCAACCTTAGTCTTTCCCCTTCTTCAAACACCACAAGAGTGTAGCTTAGTGGCAAGAGATTGCCACGGTTAAGCGAGCTCTGGGGGGAACAGTACTGGGATGGGTGACCTCCCGGGAAGTACCGGGAACCTCTATATTCCTTGATCGTTGAGGTCCTCCCTCGCGCGCAGCCAACGGCGCCAACGGTGACTTCGGTGACTCGGATGACAAGGTATGCCAAGGTCTATGCCTTGGTCGCCGCCTTAGTCGCCGCCTTAGTCGAAACTGCTCTGATACCAGTGAAGTATTTCGATGGCGATGCACCACACTGCACTCTCCTTCTCGAGAGCTCCACGACGATATGCTCGGAGTAGAAAAACAAGCTCCTCACGCCACACACAGTACTCCGCACAGAGGTTGCAGAATACGCAGAAAACGCACTACACAGGGAGGACGAAGACAGACTTCTTAGGTCTTACAAATGCGGTAGAACTTACAGTCTGTGACTGACCAGGCCACTATATGTTTTATTAAAGAACATATACAAAGAAGTGTCCGGTGGCCATTCGGCCTTTCACATGGACACTAACGGTAACACCTCTATCATATCATACTCCTTCAGCCTCTCATAGTGCTTCTTTCACATTAGATTGCTATGCTATGGTTACCTCTAGTCTTTCTGATGAGAATGAGCTAGGTTGGTTTGATGAAGCACAAAATTCAGAAAATTCGATGGTTTCTATGCAATCAAAATATGATGCTATTATGAAAAATGGTACGTGGTCTTCATGTGACTTGCCTCCTAGAAGGAAGGCCATTGGCACTAAGTGGGTACACAAGACATAAACCTGATGGAA
Organism: Ceratopteris richardii; assembly: GCA_020310875.1. Taxonomy (NCBI): domain Eukaryota; kingdom Viridiplantae; phylum Streptophyta; class Polypodiopsida; order Polypodiales; family Pteridaceae; genus Ceratopteris; species Ceratopteris richardii. Next base: position 109,879,480 of record CM035428.1, read on the forward strand.
CAGGTAACAGGTATAAGGCTAGGCTTGTTTGTGAAGGGTTATACTCAAGAAAGAGGCATTGATTTTGATGAGACCTTTGTTTCTACATGCCGAATGACTACTATTTCTAGCATCTATGCATTTGCAGCTCATCATGATTGGAATTTTCATCATTTGGCCCTTAAAACTATGGTGACTTGCATGAAGAAGTGTATGTTTTTCAGCCCATGGATTTATGCAGAAAGGGCATGAAAATCAAGTGTGAAAGTTGAAAAAGGCATTATATGGCTTGAAGCAAGCACAATGTGCTTGGTATGTAAAAATATATGCCTACCTGATTGCACATGGTTTGTAGAACAGTCCAACTAAGAGCACCTTATATGTTAAGCATGCAAATGATGTTCTTCTTATCATTGTTGTCTATGTTGATGACATTCTGCTCACTGTTCCTCGTGAAAAGCATATTGCTGATTTTAAGGCTGATTTACATGCCTCATTTGAGATGTTAGATTTGGTGCATTTTCATCATTATTTTGACATTCGGTTTATGCAAGTTGATGGAGGAAGAGCTTTGTGTCAAGAAAAATATTATGACACATTTTTGTAGCTTTTTGGCCTTGAAGACCGTAACCCTATTGCCACTCCTATGGAGACAGGTTTACGGTGGAGTCTTCATGATGTTGGAGATGCATTTGATGCTATCCTCTATTAGCAGGTTGTTGGATGCTTGATTTATTTATGAATTACTCATCTAGATATTCAGTTTGCTCTCTCTTAGATGAGCAATTTTATGCATTGTGCAGGTGTCAAGCATTGGTAGGCGGTTAAGCGCATTTTTTACTACTTGAGTGGTACCTGACTACTTGGATGGTTTTATCTGAAGGGGGGATCACTACCTCCAAATTTACATGTTTTTGCACTCTTATTGGGCTGATTTCTATGAAACTTGTGTTTCCACTAGTGGCTTTTGCTCCATGCTTGGTAGCTCATGTATATCTTGGTTGAGAAGGAAGCAGCCCACTATGGCCACTTCTAGTTGTGAGGCTGCATATAGGGCAACTTTCATAGTAATTGTTGAGTGTGTGTGGCTCAGATGCCTTATGGCTGATTTGGGTGTTGGTCAGTCTTCTACCACCACCATCTTGACTGATAGCCAGAGCACATTCGCAGTTGCAAGGAACCCTATATTCCATTCTCGCACTAAGCACATTGAGGTGCACTATCATTATGTCATCAAGAGGTTCTCTGCTGGAGAGATTAGTTTGGCATATGTGCCCACACATGAGAACATTGTAGACCTTTTCACAAAGACTCTATCTAGGCAAAAGTTTGAAGCTTTTCGCAAAGCTTTGGGCTTACATCCCTTTGTGGATTGATTCCACATAGCTTGGCACTTCTTTATACATGAGTGCCAGCTCATCATTCATCACATCACTCCCAGGGGGGAGTTTTTTATATATTTAGGTGTTGATGCGTGTGAACACACTAGGATTGGTGGGGCACTTTTTCCCTCTTTAGGAGGTTTTTTCCTTGTATATACACCTATGACCCTAACGGGTAACTCATCTTTGTACATTCTCTTGGTAATACATTCAATATTGTGTGTTGTGCTGGAAGCTTCTTCTTCTTCCTTGTGTTGTTCGCGTGATTCCGTAGACAACAAAATCAACCAAAATCAAGAGACACACCTAGTGGCATTATGTAGAAACACATTGGTGTCATCGGCAAAGAGTTGTAGAACCATATGATCCTAACTACAAGGAAGACAGTCCCCAAATATGTCCCAAATTCACTTGATTGTCAACAAGGCAATTTATTCATTAGCAATGATCGCAAAAAGCAATGGGGCAAGTAGACAACTTTATCTAATAGAGTGATTAAGGCAAGTAGCTAGGGAGAGTTGGTCATAATGTTATTCCAAGCATAAAAATTCCCACATAGCATGGAAACCATTTTTATAAACTTAGGACCACAATAAAGATCCTTAAGGGATTAGGGGAAATCTCATTCCAGTTTACCATATGCTTTATCAAAATCAATCTTGAGCAAGATAAGTTTCTAGGAAGAATCGTTTGTATAATAATTCCCTCCCAAACATTAATGATTTCCTTAAGGATGGATTTTCCTTTGATGAAGCCTTTTAATTCACGAGTAAAGATGGACCACAATGCAATGGAAAGGACTTTGGCATAAATTTTGTATGTTGTCTAGAGCATGGTGATGAGCCATGAGTTTCCAATTCTATTCTTATTTTCTCTCTCATGGATGAGCTTAATAACACCCTCATTCATGCACCTTGGCAGAGCACCTAAGCTTAGAACCTCTTCCCAAACTAAGAAAAGAGGGACCACAAAAACATCTTTAAAGGATTTGAAGACTTCATTACTGAGGTTTTAAAGCCCGAGGCTTTTTCCTTTTGGGAGTTTTTCAATCACATTAAGGATATCTTGGTGATGAAGGCAAAAATTGAGAGAGTGCATAATTTCTAGTGGGTTTTTTTGGGATTTGGCTCTAAATATGGTGGCCATGCAATCTCCGCTCTGAGAAGAGAGTAGAGTGGAAACCCCAATGCGTTGGCTAACCTATTGACAATAAACTCGTAATTTTCCTTGTCCAAAGTGCATTCTACACCATTATTATGTATCATTGGGAAAGAGACTATTTGATTTATTTATTTTTCAGGATTTTGCATATTTATTCAGTTGCTTTGTTGGCCTTGCCTACCCATTAGACTTTAAAGTAAACTTGAAGCTTCTTCCTCAAGATTTTCTCTTTGCATCTAAGGATATCCTTGAGCTAAAGCAAGCCTTTTTGTAGCTGCGACTTACCTTTATTGACTTCATTCTCTAGCCAAAAGAGAATTCTCTAGATCTTCTCCCTTATAATTCTATGAACATTTCCGATTTTCGCCTTAGCTCTCTGTAGGATTATTTGGGCCTTCTTGGCATCAATAATCCAACTCCTTGAAGGAGAGGAGCGATCATCAAAGGCCAACCTCTAGGCAAGTCAAAGTTTATGTCTAATAGAGGGGAGGGAAAAGATCATGGGATCTACATGGAACCATAGATCTTTCCTTTTATTAACAAAGGGTTTAAACATTAAAATTATAGGATAATGATCCTAGGAAACAATGTCGAAGTTATGGGAAAGGAAGAGGGGGCCCATATTATTGATGATGTTCTAGAAGACGTATCCCCTATCAAGTCTAGCTTATGCAAATCCGTACCAACCTAGAGGTTCAACCAAGAAAATCCTTGAGAGTCCTTAATCCCAATCAAATCATAATGAAGCTTCAATAAGTCCCATCAATCATTTTGGAACTCATCAATAACCTAGTCTCTCTGATCCCACTTATCTAAACAATCTTCTACCATGTTGAAATCACCACAAAAGATGATATCCATAGAGAAGGAGTCTAAAGACTCCCACATATTGATTGTCTCTAAAACTTGGGTTTGGGTCGTACATTGAAGCAAAGGTAAAGGCTTGTAATCCACTTAGAAAATCTGCAATCCTTCTATGATGTATGTTCTCCAAGGACCCCACCACGTGAGATAACCACAAGGTCTTGAAGCCAATCATGGTGCCATCACTGCCTTGTTCGTGGTCAACAATGAGCCAAAAATGAAGAGTTAAGATACTTTGAAGTCTTTTACAAAGATCTTGACCATCAGTTTCAACCTCTTGAAGACATATTAAACTTGGGTTAACTCTCTTTTCTCGTAACCATTGGCCAATAATAGCCTCTCAAGAAGGGTAAAAAACCCACAAAACATTGAGTGAAAAGGTTATCATATTGAACTGGGTTATTCTTTTGAGATTGGGATTGCAACCTTATTTTTCTTGTTTTTCCTATTTTCATTTATATAAGAGGAAGGATTGCAATTGGAGGGGAGCTTTTCTTGTATCTTCCATGGGAATTCTAGTGGGATCTTGCCTTTTAGAGTACTAGCATTCTTTGCATACAAAATTGGAAGAGAAGGTCCAATGATGGAGCTCTCACTATATGGATTATCATCTTCACAAATGATATATTCTTCTTGGTTATCATGTTTACCCATGACATAGTCATTAGGGGCTTTTTCATCATCAGTGTCTTTGATTTGACTCATCCCTCTTGGGTAGTACAAGAGGTTAATTTCTTTTTCCAACTTGGTATTTCCTTTTTCCTCCAAATTGGAATTAAAATGAGAAGATCTTGTACCCTAAAACCTCTGGGAATTCTCCTTGATGAATAGTGCACCCCAATGAAACCATCATAGCTAGACTCATAATGTGTGTCTCCTTGACCCTCTCTCCTAGTTCCTTTGGTTTAGGGTAAGCACTTTAGCTTGCTCAAGTGGTTTAGTCAATTTCCTTGCTTCACTTTATTTTTCTTTCTAGGCTCTCAATTTTGGAGGGTGAACTTTAAGTTTGTGACCTTGCATGCCACAATGAAAGCAAGGACTAGGTAAATTCTTGAATATAACTTCTTCTTCTAGAAGGTCCCTTTCACATATGTCAAAATTGATTTTGTATGGGTGCTCTTTATTTAAATCTACTTCAACACATGTCTAGGTGTGCATCTTGATTTAAAGAAGTACACAAAGCCCCCATATGTCAACTCCCCGACATCCTCCTTGTATGCAAGCATGCACCCAAGTGGAGCCACAGTTTCCTTGATAAATCTATAAAGGAAGAAGGGAAGTTGGGAAGCTCCACCCAAAGAGGATACTTACAAGGCTTTGACTTGTTGGTAATGAAGTTTAGGAACCATTTCAATAAGCATATGGTATTCTGATAGACTTACCATGTACTAGCTTGAAGGTCTTGAAAGTCCATATCTTGATTTTCTAATACAAAAAGGATATGATTTCCTATAAAAAAGTGGCACTTGTTGATAAGAAGTCCATGAGGGAACCATTTCTTACAAATCCACTGCTTGGAGGATTCTAAGAATGATGGAGGACCAGAAAGTTGGACAATAAGGCATGTCTTCTTTAACATCTCCTATTTTTCCAAAACATATCTCTCTACAAGAGAGACCAATGATGGTTTGAATACAAAATCAAAACAGATTCATAACTTTCTTTTTCCTCAGCTTTGGGGTCAATATTTCCAAGAACCAAAGAGGGAGCCCCCAAATCCATCATTCTCAGACTTACAATTCCTTAACTAAAAACGAAAAAAAAAATATTAGCTTCCTCTCTACATTAACCCTTTAGGTGCACCCATCAAGGAATGAGGAGTTTGGCAACTAATTGGCCAGCTCCAAATCCCAAGCCATGGATTTAGCTATTGTTGGAGTTAAACATCTATGATAGCACACAAACATCACAAGGAAAAAGAAGAAGCTTGGTTCATACCACAATATAGAATGTATTACCAAGTGAATGTACAAGGATAAGTGATCTGTTAGGGTTATAGACAGATATACATGCCATGGGAAAGAAACATCCTAAAGAGGGAAAAAAGTTACCCAATTATCCTAAGTGTGTTCACACACATCACTACCAAAATGTATTAACAAATCCCCCCTGGAGTGATGCATTGAACAAGGCAATGACACTCATGTATAAGGAAGTTCCAAGCTATGTGGAAAGAAATCAACCTACAAAAGGAAGTAATCTCTAAGCTTTGCAAAAATTTTGAAACTTCTCCCTAGGTAGAGTCTTTTTGGAAAAAGCCTAAAACATTATCATGTGTGGGAACACAAGTTAAATTGACCTCCCCTACAGAGAATCTCTACCTAACATAATGATAGTGCACCTCAATGTGTAGTGTAGAAGCATGGAACATAGGGTTCCTTGCAACTTCCAATGTGCATTGAGTGTCAATAAAGATTGTGGTGGCAAAAGACTCGTGCACACCCAAATTCAAAAGAAGAAATCTAAGCCACACATGCTCAATATTCACTATGAAATCTACCCTATACTCAGTGTCACAACTGGACGTGGTCACAGTAGGCTACACCTTACTCAGCCAAGATATGCATGAGCTACCAAACATGAAGCAAAAAACACTAGTGGCACATGCATGTCATAGCAACTAGCCCAATTTGAGTTAGAAAAAGCATGTAAATTTGGTAGTAATGATCCCCCTTGAGATCCAAAATCCACATAGTGGGGTGCCACTTAAGTAGGAAACATGCACTTAACCACCTCCCAATGCTTGACACTTGGGAAATACATAAACCTTCTCATATGAGAGATAATAAACTCAATATCAAGTTGAGTTATGCATAACTAAATCAAGCATCCAATAGCTTATTAATAGAGAACAACATCAAATGCATCTCCAACATCATGAAGACTCATATTTAAAACTATTTCGATGGTCATGGAATTAGGTTTGCAATCTTCAAGGCCAAAATGCCGCAATCATGTGTCAATGTATTTTTTTTGAGACAAAGATATTCCCCCATCAACTTGCATAAATTGAATGTCCAAATAATGATGCAAATGCACCAAATTTGACACCTCAAAAGCACCATTCAAAACAACCTTAAATTCAGCAGCATGCTACTCATTAGGACTAGTGAGAAGCGTAACATGAACGTATAGAACAATGATCACAAGTACATCATCTACATGCTAATCATATAAGGTACTCTCAGTTGGAGTGTTCTGAAAGTCATGTGTTTGCAGCAGCGAGAGGCATAGAAGACACGAAAGCATGTGAAGATGGAGCATAACGAAGAAGTAGGGAGTCAGTCGAATCATTTTTCAAAGAATTATGTTTTATAAATATTTTTCAAAACCTCCAACAATGATTTTCATCACTTTTGTACCATATGTAACATAGAAAAACCCTTTTTTGTAATTCATAGCTCCATTTTGTGCAAGCCGAGGAGACCTTGAGCTTGAGGAGCTTAGGTAGAATGAGCGTACCAATTTTGGCTATTTTTAGACACCGTTTACCCTTTCAAATAGCGCCTAGAGCCTATTTTTTAATTATGCTGGTCACTAGATGTGAAACCGGTCAAAACTAGTCTAGAATCTATAAAAAGAGCTAGAGAGCTCATTGTTGAAGTTGGTTAGTGTGAGCTTAGAGCTATTTTGAGCTTGTAATTGAGATCTTGAGCAATAGAGTGGATTTCTCACCTTCCATTGTGTCTTGCTTGTCTCTTCGTTGTGTGTGTGTATGTGTGTGTGCATCTCTATGCTTCTCACCTTCACTCTCACTTCATCTCACGTTCACGATCTTCATATCACTCCTATCTCTTCCGCGGATTGACATTAAGGAGGTGGAGCTTTTTAACGTGGTTCTCACCATTGTGCTAGAGCAACACCAAATTTGGCACCGTTGCCAGGGATCGAGTCTAGGACGAATGTGTGATGGTAAGAGTATAGCAAGAAGTGGCGTTGGAAGGTAAAAATTTCAGTTTTTCTTGTTGTTTTTAGTTAGTTTTTAGTGTTTTTCACCTCCCCCACACTCCATCTTCATCACCGCATCATCATCTTCAACTCCAAAAAAATCAGAAGATTCACCATATCCACCCATTCTCCTCATTTCCCCTCATTTGTGCATGCAAGAGAGAGAGAGAGAGAGCTTTTGTGCTTGCATGTGCTATTGTGTTTTTGAGTTTTCTTGTAGGTACAGTGCTCCAAAGCATCAAGGAAGCTTGCAAAAGGTAAAATTTCACTTTCTGTCAGAGATCTGCCGAGTGTGTCAGACCATCGCGATGGTATGCCACCTTCGGTATTTTTGGTAAGCGAGTTCACCACGAGGTAGGTGACATCGCGCATACACGGATCCACAAATGCATTTACAAAATTTGCATTTTGGTGGACCATCGCGATTGGCTCAGACCATCGCGATTGTGTCACACCATCGTGATTGGCTCACACCATTGCAACGGCTCGGCCAGACCATCACGACGGTCTCACACCATCGCAACGGCTCACTTGAGCCATCGTGATGGTTCACTTGGACCATCGCGACGATCCTGTCGACCCCATGCCATCGCGATTGGCTCATGCCATCGCGCCAATGCTTCCACGTGGCAAGCTAGACCATCGCGACGATACCTTCAGACCATCGTGACGCCTCGACATTTGGATCCATCACGATTGGCACCACTACAATGGGGGATACCCACTCAGTGTGCTCAATTTCATAGATGAATCCAGTTTCTACCAGACGATCTATCTCTTCTTTGATCTTAGCAGCATAATTATCATTGTATGTGTATGGCTTTTGCTTGGAGGGTTTGGCATCTGAGGTCATGGGGATAGTGTGTGAGCATATGTCTGGATCAACACCCTTCAAATCCTTGTAACTCCAAGCAAATACATCTATATTCTCTTAGTAAGGCTATTAATGCATGCTCTTCTTCCTCTGTTAGGTCATGTCCTATGTAAGTGCATTTCTCCTCTCCTTCTTCTAGGGCTACCACTATTTTTTTGGTGGTTTCTTTGTTATCATAGGCCTCTCCTGATTGTGCCTCTCGTTTAGGCATCCTTATCATGACTCTCCTATCGTCTATCTCATACTTTTTAAAGTTTTTCGGGACCTCAAACAAAGATTCTTCCTCTTCTGGTGTGACTTCCCTCTTCTTTCTTTTCTTTCCTTCATCCTTATGGGTCACTTGTGTGGCTAACCTCACATCATTTGTTATCTCTCCATGTCTCTGGGGTTGAAATTCTACTTCATAGAAGTATTCTTCATCTGATACAAAAGGTGGGTCCATAATGATTGGCTCTAGGTCGAAGTCGCTCGCATCCTCAAATGCATTAGGGCTAGGTTCACACTCTTCTAAAACTGCATCTCCCATGATTGGCTTTATGGAGAAAACTGAAATGTCATAGCCATCCTCATCATAGTGTGGTGTCCATTGTTCTTCATTGATGGCTACATCTATGGTTGCTAATATTTCTGCCCAGCCGTGGGGTTCAAATTCTTCATCAAGAAATACTACAGGTGCATAGGCTGGGTCCTGAATGGATCTATGTGTTTCTTTTGCACCTATCTCTCTGGCTTTTTCTCTCTTCTCCTCTTCTACTGCCACTTTACACATCCATAAGTGAGTGTCTTCATGCATCCATGAGGATCCTGATCCTACGGAGTGCACTGACTCTGTATCATCTTTAGCTCTATGGATGGGATTCCATAGGATAGGAGGGACATCTCTATGAGAGTAATCCTTGAGATTGACTTTGGTAGTAACACCTAAGTGTTGCAAATACAAGGAATTGGTTCCCCAATCCTGGACCACTTGCAACTGTCGCATAAATGGTCTTCCCAAAATCATCTCATAGGCATGGTTCTTGCTAAAATCACAGATAGCAAACGTGTGCTCAAACTCTACACCACATGTAGTGAGAGTTATTCCTTCAAGTAGTCCTAAAGGCCTCTCTATGTGACCATCAGCCATTTGCAATTTCATCCTCGCGGGCCTGAGTGCTGGCCTGCCCCAACGCTTCCATAGGGAAGTGGTGGCAATAGCAACTCCTGCACCTGAGTCTAGAATTGCCTTGGTAGTATACCCCTGATGGGTAATGGGAAGATAGGTGTTTCCTTCTTCACTTCACTCATATCTCCTATCTTGTCTAGAGGAATTTCTGGCACTGTTCTATGAGAACCTACCTGGGAATGAGGTTTTGCTATCTCTGGTACTTGCTTGGCTACATGTTTCCATAGCTCTGGCCTACCCTTGAGTAGCTCTTCTAAAGTGAGGTTGCACTGCACCTTAGTATTCTTTACTACCTCCGTATTCCTAGGTATTATCGAGTCTTCGTTTCTTACCATGACTGTGGGTGCTCTCATACAAGTCGACTTGGCTTCCCATGGGCCTGTGAAGTGGGGTAATTCCTGTCAAGAATTAGACTTGAAGTCTAATCTCTCTTGACTTTGTACACTCTCCTGCTCTCCATAAATAGAGGGAATATCTTGTGGGAATTGATCATGTGCGTCATCCACAAGCTCAATGGGAGGAGGGACTTCACTTTCTTTAGCCCATTTGTCTTCTTGAATCTCTCGTAGGAATTCTGGTGTGTACCTATTCATAGAAGAGGAGGTGTCTGGTTCAGTGGAATTGGGCACAAAAGCTTCCTATGGGGGAAGGCTTATTCTTTTGCTTGCCTCATCTCTTCCTTGATTTTTTTCTTCCTTGGCAGATCTTGCAATTATGCTCTCTAACTTCTCTAGGAGTCCATCCAAGTGCAATTGTGTCTTAGCTGAGCCAGAGTAGTTGAAGAGATGACTGGCTTCAAACATGGTATGAGCCAATGCGACCATTTTCGCGCAAAGCTTGGTTCTTTCTATCTCTAGGTCAGCTATGGGGTAGCACTTGTCATGCTCCGTCACATTGGGCCCTTCTTGGATTCTGGCCTGATATGCGTTAAGCATTATGTCTATGTCTTCAGGAGTGGGGTCAGCTAATACTGATCCTACTCTAGGGGTTGGTGGGATGGTCTGAGGTAGGGGGACAGATGGTGGGTTAGATGGTGATGGAAATGAGGGGGGTGGTGGTATGTGAGAGTTTGTTTGAGAGGTGAGTTCAACAATTTTGGCTTTTGTTTCTCTTATGCTTTCTTCTAAGTCGCTCATCTTTTTAGACCATTGTCTTTTCATTCTTTCTCGGCTTCCCTCTAGGCTCTCGACCGTTTCTTGGCTATGCTCTCGGTTTCACTAACCTTTGCACTCTTCTCTTGACCTATTCCTGGGTTCTGTTACAAAGCCTGGGCCCTAGTGACCACTTGCACTGGTGTAGTGGAAGTGACATTTCCTGTTGAGTCTACAACTAAACCAATAATGTTAATTGGAGTTATTTTTAACATGTTATTGGGATTCTTTGGGCAATCTCGTAAGAGATGCTCCTTCCCGCAATCTTGGCAAAAACCCTGAATTGTTACTGATTGGGGTTGTGTAGGTGCAGACATCGGGCAATCACGGATGAGGTGATCTCCTTGACATCTATAGCATGGTCCTCTAGGGAATGGGGGTCTTACCTGTCTAGGTTGAGGTCTAGTGTTGGGATTTGCGTACATGACATTTGTGTAATCAGGCTCCCAACTAGGTTCACTTGTTTCTTCACTATAGTAGGACTCACCATGTTCAGGAGATTGCATGTAGTAAGCCTGGCGACTATCAATATGTGTAGAATCAAAGCTATGATCACTTGGGTCACTTTCTGAGAGCAATGGAGTCACTAGGACTATGGCTCTATTCAAATTTTCCTCAGCTGATGCATACTTTACAGGAATCACATTAGCTGGGGTTGGGGGTTGTTGAGCTAACACAGGTTGTGGCCTTTGTTGGTTTTGGTAGGGTTGTTGATAGGGTTGCTGCGGTCTACCATATTGTTGTGGAGGGTACTGGTTCTGGTATCTTCCCTGTTGTGGATAGGGCTGAGGGTAGGTTTGTCTAACCGCTTGCTTATTGTATGGACAGTCTTGTGCTGTGTAATTTGTGTATCTCCGTTCTAGGGTGCAGTATTGGCTGCTAGGGTTCACTTGGGGTTGAGCCATGATGGGACATGCGTTTGCCATATGGTCACCACCGCAAGTATAGCACCTCTTTACTGGGGCAAATCTAGGAATTTGTTTACTAGAGACACCTAGTTTTTGAGCTACTTTCTCTGCTAATTCCTCGATTGATGTGGATTGCGAGGAAGAGAGACTAGAGGCACTATCAGAATCTTTGTAGATTTTTGAAAGCTCTAGTTCCTCCCCTAGGTTATCCTCGATATCGATGCACATGCGTACACACTCTTCTATGGTCCTAGGGTCCTTCAAGTACACTGTGTTGACCTAAGTACCAACTTAGGGACTTGCGGAGAAAGAGACTATACCTCAATCCCCTCTCAAGTGCATATAGTGGGGATTCACGCTTTTAAATATCAATCCGATGAGTATGCAAACCTAGCCGAGTGTATGAGGACATGCAATCATGTGATGATCAATGCAAATGAACTACTTAAAGAGTGTAAACAAGGCAAAGACTTATCCAAACAAGCTTCACTGTTGGTCATGGTGTCACGATACTTGGTGCAGCAGCCGTCAGTATTTTGGACTTTTCTCTCAGCTCCGAACTCCAAATATAGCAAATAGCATATGCATTTTGAAGCTCTCGAGAAGCGCATCCAATGGCAGTGGTTTCACTCAATTCTGACACTCCTACTTCAAGTTATGAGCAAAATACAGAGTCACGGGAAATACCTTTCTACACTTCAGCACTTCCTACACTTCGCGCACACATTACCTACAGCAAATAATCACTCTCATGGACAGACAACACTTCCTAACACTCTTTCCAAGCAATACACATGCATACAAGCTTACAAAGAAGAAGATACAGAGTGAAGAAGACACAAATTCGAATTTCTGTGCTCTCTATTCTCACAATGGCAAAAAGTTTTTTACAAAGAGTCACAAATTGACTTATATACTAGTGCCCTAAAAATGGTCCTTTCACACAAGAGACCGGCACTTTATTCACTAAAAGACTAATTTCCTACTATTTTACATGGGTAAGTCTCTAATCTTATGTGAGGATGCATCTAGAGGACTCCTCTAGTGCATTTACAATGGAAAATATATTACAAGAATGGTTATGATACAAAGATGTGATGTCCAAATCGAAAAATTTTGGGGCCCGTCTTTTTCTCTGCTTTGTGCTTTCCTTAGCTCTGCAACACTCTCCCCCTCTTCGTCTCTGTCGTCCCTTGACAGGCTTTGCTTCTTGTCCTCAGTTTGTTGTCTGCACGCATCCAGTGGTCGAAGAAGCAATAAGGACTGTTAGACAATTGGGTATCTTATCCGAGGTTTGTCCTTTGCTTCTGTTTTTGGCTTACTTTAAGAGTTCTGAATACACGCACCCAATGGTCAAAAAAGCAATAAGGACCGTTAGAGAATTTGTTATTTTGTCCGATCTATGTCCTTTGCTTCTGTTTTGCCCCTTGGTATTCTGTATATCACATATCTGGGTTGTTGTATTCAGTTGGGTTGCCACGCACACCACCAGAGACCTATGTCTTGCTTGTGGTACTCTGATTTGTCCTGGTTGCAAACATGTGACCCCGTTGTATTGCTTTGAGCCTGTTTACTTCCTCTCACCGTGCAGGAGATGGGTGTTGCGCCCCTGCGGGGCTTCTTGCAGAGATATATCTTCAGATATTTCTTTTTAGTGAAGCTGTGTCTTTCGTTGTCTTCTTCTTTTCTTTCTTTTACTTGATTCTCCCTCAACACTGCCCCCCTCCTGGACTCTGTCGTCCCCGACAGGCTTTGATAAGCGACGGGCATATGTTTTATATACTTTTTTCTCTGTATCATTTAGCAGATTGGCTTCACGTATCATTAGTTGTTTCCATTGTTCTGCCTTCACGCCATCATTGGGTGGCTGTCTGTGATCAGCGAAGAAGCTAAGTTCATATGCCACTAATCTGGCATTTAAATTTGACGACATCTTCAAAAAGATTTCTGAATCAATCTCAAAAAATCCTGTAAAGAAAGCTTCTTCAAAAGTTTGCAAAATATACACTTGGCAAAAACATTAATGTGGAATAATACGCCATTATTGTGGGGCGGCTAGGCATAACTGATAGATAAAAAATGAGGATTCTTGTGCCCTAGTTAATGCCGATGAAATTCAAAAAAGTGTAGGCCGCATGCTTGAAGACCTTGAGAACGGTAAGTATCATGCTAAGTTTTTTATTGGTCATTTTGACAGTTAAGTCGGGTACTGTCGCATAATTTTGTAGCCAAAATTCGATAGTTTTAATCATATACTCTTCCGTTGGCAAGTAGTTATGTGGCGGGCTCGGAAGCATAGGATAATTCAGCCACTGTTTATTTATAGCTCCACTTTTTTGTAAGTCCAAAAATTCTCTGGTATCCCTTCTACGTGGTATAGGACAAAATGAAGGGTTTACCTGTAATAAATATGGTGCTGCTTGCCAATGCACCCGTAGTGTGGGACGTTTCTCCAAAAATTTTCTTCTCCAAATTGGTTGTGCAACTTCGAACTCTTCTTTGCTGTATGTGAATGTGTCTTGTTTAAAATTGAGCTGCTCATCTGGACTCTTCTTTGTAATCTTCTTTATATATCGTCTCGTTTTCTCTTTCAATAGTCCGTACGGAATATTGAAAGGCTTCATTATCTTGTCTAGGTCTTTACCTTTGATCTTGGCCACTTTCATTACCTTGATGACTTCATTTTCAAAATGTTCCGTCAATCGGGACACCACTAGTGCCCGTTCCTTCTGATCTATTTCTGCAGTGTATGGCATCGGATGATCATCATGTATATCTGCCATCTGCTCATATATTGGAGAATTATAGATCGGGTGAGATAGAGGACTTACCTCTATCTCGTCAGTAGGATTTTCCTTAACTGGCACTACTGGTGTCCCGATCGCCTCGTTCTGATTGATTTGAATTTCTAATTTTTCTATGCGTTCAGTCTTCTCTTTATTTTCTTGAGTGGCTGCTCTAAGTGCTTCTTTTGCTGCAAGTAACTCATTTCCGATTTCAGCCACATTGTCCATGTTTTCACTGTAGCTTGTTGCAAGTTTTCCATGTGCTGTATTTAACTGCTTTTTTAATTCATTGATTTCTTGACCGTGCGTCCGTTCTGATTCTTCTCTCACTACGCGCTCTTGTCTCAGCAAATCTGCATATTGTGCGATCTAATCTCTTAATTCTTTTTCTTTGGTTTCTGAGGATTCCTATTGCTCGATCGGTTGATCATATAATAATGATTTCATTAATTCCTTATTTCTGCTTCGCAAGGTGTCATTTTCTTCCATATACAACTTGAGCTGTGTCTCTAGTAGAGTGCTTCTAGCTCTGATTCTTTCTTTGTCAGCTTCAATTGCATCATATAATCTCTGTAATATTGCGAGCTGTTTTTGGAGTTGGTAATGCTGAGTGATTAATGATTCATATTGCTTTTTTGTTTCGAGCAACTCAGTGCTTTTGGTGGTCATTTCCTTTTGTGCCTGGATTAGTTGTGCAGATAATTGTTCACTCATGATCTGGAATTGATTTTTTTCTCTCATAGCCTGATCATAATCAGCATCTATGTCCATCATTTGCTGTTGTGTGTCCATGGCTGTCTGAATCATTTGTTTTACTACAGGCTTCAGCTGAGTAACATCCACATTGAGCCATGTTTTTGGTATACTTGGTTCTTCGCCAGTATTGACATCTTTTCCATGTGCCACATGTAAGGTAGTGTCATGGGGTTGCCTAATCTGAAGCTGGATCCTTGGCTCAGCCACCATGTTTTCTTTGTTTCCTTGAGGTGTGTCATCTGGTACCTCAATCACAAGTTGCTTATTTTGTAGTAGCTCCGCATCCTTGTTCACTGGAGTTTGGATTTCCTCTTTGATAAGTGGTTTTACATATGTAGCATTGGTTGGAGCTTCCTTGACGCTTATCTTTGTAGTATCATTGAATTGAATGATATGCTCAGGTTTATTAGAATCTTCCACGCTTTTTTTCTTTTCTTCGTGGTTGTCCGGCGTCACTTCAACTTGATTGATCTCATTCCATTCTTCTTCTTGAGTGTCGGTTCTTATATCAGTATCTAGAGTATCTTTTTCAGGACTGGGTTCTGTATTGGAACTAGAATCCTCTATGCCCAACTCTTTGTATCTCCCAGGCTATTTCGGTGCCTTCTCTGTACTCCGTTGTTGCTTTTCTTGACTTGCCTGTCTATAATGATGACCTTGAACATTTAGGTTTACCTGCCCTTGCATGTACTGGTGTGTCTCTTCGAGGGCAGCTGAGAGATCTCTCTTTGTAATAGGCATTTGAGCCGTTGTGATCGTCGGTAATACATGTGTCCTCTTTGACTGCGGTGTTACTTGAGCTTCCTCCTCTCGTAGACGCTTCGTACCCCTCATGGGTTTTTGTGAGCTGGTTCCTGCCTCTTCAACCACAACAACTGCTTTCTTTTTCTTGGGGACTGTCGCGGATTTTGCGTATCTGGCTAGCCCTTCTGATGTCGGCATCTCCTGTAAGCAATCTTTCATCTCAAGAGCCTCGTATATTAGTAATGTCAAGGCTGAACTCCCATTCAGGAACTTCTTCTAGCCCCACTTCTTCTGGGCTTCAAATAGTCTTTCTTGGATATACCCTGTCAGATTCACTTTGTTCCCAATTTGTCTCATGGCATGAGATAATAGTTGTACTACAATCTTTTGTGGTGCCGTGTATCTGTGCATACTAGGGAAACAGAAATGTTGGTGTACCAGAGGGACAGCATCTTCGATGTCTATTCTGTTAATATCCACAAAGGATCTTTTCTTAGGGTCATGACATTCCTCCTTAATATTAGTAATTCCTTCTTGATTCCATCCAAAAGCTTTGTTGATCAATTCATGAGTGAATTGAATTGTCTTCCATGTCCCCACTTTATCCAATATTCGTGCTTTTGGAACTGATATCTTATTAGATGCAGGCTGAAGAGTGTTCATCACTTGAGTGCATCTCTGAAAATCAAGTAGATAAATTGGTATTCTAAGGAACGTGTCTATCCCTGCTTGTGTCCATACATCCTCTATATGCGGTAATCCTTGGATTATGGTCTTGAAGTCTTGTGGCATAATAGGGAAGTAGTGATCCCTATCCATAATCTTGATAGTTGCCATGAAAATGAGTTCCGAGACTGGTTGGTCATCACGAAACCAATGGCCTCTGACTTTTGTTATTGATTCCAATGGAAGAAGCTGGACCTCTTCCACTTGTGTAGCTTCGGAATTGGTAGTTGCCATCTGCACTCAATATAGAGTTTGAATTAGTGGCCATATATTATCAGAAATCCTCCTTTATTTGTTTGTCATAAGCTCGATATTGCTCCGAGTGAGTAGTGTCGTCCCTTTCCCGTGGGTGTGAGAAAGGTAATACCTGGATTTTTCTCAATTTTAGATATTTTTATGTTTTCATCTGAAAAGGAAAACAGAAAAGTGAGGTCATAGCCGAAGCGGTTATTACTTTTGGAGTAATTTTCTTAGTGTATGTACAAGTGCTCTCCTATTTCCCAAGGGGAAAATGTGCTCAACTATCCTGAAAATAGAAGAAAGATGTGCCGAATGCTTGGCCTTGTAATGTGGCCCTACTATGCATACTTTAGGTCCTCACAACTCCATATGTGTGCAATCGGAAGTAGTTGTTTGATGTATGCAGTCTGCCTTGTCTTTCGGCACCCAAATCTGCTTCATTCTGGTGGGTTGTAGTGTATTCTCCACCTTTTTGATGAATGTGGTTCTTCTCGTGTTGTATGTCTGCTCTCTCTGATTTTTGAATCTCAGATTGGCTTGTGTAGCGACTGCAGACTCCTTCTTTTTCCAATAGTTATTCTTCTGTGGCTGTTTTGCTCGTAGACCCTGTTGGTTCTTCTTATGTTGAGGTTCAGCGTTTTGGTTTAGCTTCTTTGGAGCACATGATTTAGGAATCCATATTTGCGATCGATCCGGTTGAGCGGCTACTACCTTCTTTGGAATCCATATTGTAGCACTTCGTTGTTGTCTTTGCTGCTCAAAATTATCTGCTTTGTTACTTGCTTGGTTGCTCCGATGTCGATAGTGCTTCTGTCGTCGAAGATATTCCCTCACTTGATCTTTCCTTATCCAAGCTTGTTGAGTGTATGGAATAGGGTATATTTTAATAGGTACAGATTTTGAATTACTCAGAGGACTGAACTCTCTTGTGCCTGGTGATTCACTGAGATGAGTTTCAGGTTGATTGACACTCTTGTGACTTGCTACAGTAGAAGATGGTATGCAAGCAGAATTCAATGTGTCCGCACATATAGTACTTGGTGAAGAGGTCTCTATAGTGCTAGTGAACATACATTCAGGACTTTGTTCATGGGAATGAACTTTTGTATCTATGCTTACAGATTTGATTGGTCGTTCGTCTAGCAAACTGAATACTTCACGATGTCCTATCCTGGCAGAGATGTATCCTAAAGCCAATTGAATGGTCACCTCATATTCGTAAATCCAATCTTCACCTAACACAACATCTTCAAGCAAATCCTGATCATGACACACTAATAGCTTTTGTTCCATAGTATTGTTGCCAAGATGCAGAGGTAAGGTGATCTCACCTATACATCGAGTAATTGTTCCTCCTATTCCTATCAACTGTGCCATTGATGGACGTAACTCCTTGAGTTTCTGGGTCAAAGAAAGTTTGATACAGCTTATGGTAGCTCCTCTGTCAATGAGAGCATCCACCAAGTGGTACTCCGTTTTACCTGCTCCCAAATTTAAATATGGTTGCGTTCTGTGTGAGCCTACGCTTTGAGTGGCTCTAAAATTGGCCATTGGGATGAGTTCTTCTCCTAGTCGATATCTCTCATCTCTCTCTCTCATCCACTCTTTCCGTTTCTTAATTCGTTCTAGGGCTTCCTGTCTTGCTTCTTCTCGTATCCTTTCCTCCTCAATGCGTCTATTCTTGCCTTTGATCAATCGAGACATTGTTTCTTCGGTCAATGGTTCTAGATTTTTTTTACTCGACATCCACTGATGTAGTTTGGTAATACATCTCCATCTAGGGTTGCTATGCTGATGGCTCCACTCGTGGATATACGATTGATGATTAATGGGCCATATCCTCTCTTCTGCAACTTCTTAGCATGTTGTTTCAAGGTATATACCAAAACTAAATCTCCTTCCTTTAGATTTTTGTCCTTGATGTGAGCATCAAAGTATGCTTTCTATCGCCGTTTAGCAGCATAAATGCCTGCTACAACTTGTAACCTAGTTTCATGAAGCTTTTCTATTTGTTCCAATTGAGCTGATAGTTCATGTCCCGTCCACTCGTAAGTTGTTGCTACTCTGAGAGTGGGAATTAAGAAATCAATTGGCAAAATGGCATTTTGTCCATACACCAAGTTAAATGGAGTAGTGCCTATGGCAGTTTTGTAGGCTACTCGAAATGCCCATAAAGCATGATGTAATTGCTTATCCCAATCTGATCTACCATCATTAACAATTTTTTGGTGAGAACTGTACACAAAATTTTATTCGAACTTTCGGCTTGTCCATTGGCTTGTGGGTGATAAGGAGCTGATTTCTTATGAATTACCAAGAATTCATTCAATAAAGCTTCTATAACTTCATTCACAAAGTGCATACCTCTATCACTCACAATTTCTATTGGTAGTCCAAATCTAGTGAAAATGTTTTCAAAGAGAAACTTGGTCGTAGTTCTCGCGTCATTTTTCTTGGTTGCTTTGGCTTCAACCCATTTGGTCAGATGGTCTGTGGCTACAATTATATACTCGACATGGGATCCTTTCGTTGGTGGGCTAATAGGTCCTATGAAGTCTATTCCCCATTTGGTGAAAGCTCTAGCACTCATCATGGGTCTCAGTGGCATCTCATCTCTTCTAATTGGATATTTGGTTCGTTGACAAGTATCACAACGTTGCACATATGTTACAACATCTTGATGTAGAGTTGGCCACCACATTCCCGCAAAGAGGATCATTTTTGCTGTTTTATTTGCAGAGAAGTGCCCTCCTGCAGCTCCTGTATGTGCCATCTCTAAAACAGAAAGATATTCGTCTTCGTGAATGCACATTCGTAATTGATTATCTTTCCCTCGTTTAAAAAGCTGTTTTCCTATAATGGCATACTCCTTACTTTGTTCTACCAGTGCACGTTTCCTTGCTGAAGTGGCTCCTTTTGGGTATTCTTGGGTTTTTAAGAACTTTACCAGAGGCATGCTCCATCTAGGTGCTATTGTGGAATAGCATAGAGTTGAGTTCTCTTTTGGGTTTTGTTCTTGACAAATTTGGCAAGTTGATACATAGTTATGTGCGTCTCTCTGCATGGTCGGCCAATATATGCCTAACCTCTTCAGGGTTTGCCATGTTCCATTTGCATCCAAATGAGTTTTCCATTGGTTTACATGTGCTTTCTGAAGCCACATTTCTTGTTCCTCTTCTTCTACGCATCTCATGAGTAATCCATTCGAATCCTGGTGATACAAACTTCTCGCAATGATATGAAGGTTTTTAGTCTTCCAAAGGTCTTGGGTTCGGTTTGGTGTGATCCCATCTTTAGGTCCATGTGTAAGTATAGGGATCAACTTTTCTGCCCATTGGGGACATACTTCCAGGTTAAAAAGATACGTATCTGGCAGATCATCTGGTACTCCTATGGGTGGTTCTCCGTGGGTCATTCTTGATAAGTGATCTGCTATTGACTAAGTACAGTAGGGCTTGATGATCAATGAAGAATTTGAATTTGTTTGCCAATAGGTAATGTCTGAACTTTTTGACTGCGTACACCATCCCTAGGCCTTCTCTCTCAGTGGTGGTATAATTGCGTTCTGCTTGATTGAGTTGTCTACTGGCATAGGCTATAGGGTGGTCTAGTTTCCCTGTATGTGCAGGTTGAGCTAAGATGCAACCAATGGCAAACTTGGAAGCATCCACATGAATGTGAAATGGCTTATTCCAGTTGGGTACTCGAAGGATTGGTGCTGAACTCAATCGACTCTTAAGCTCATTGAAGGTTTTCTCACATTCTTCGGTCCAATTAAATTGTGTCAATAATGCATAAAGAGGTCTAGCAATTATGGCGTACATATGTATAAATCTTCGATAATATCCACAGTGTCCCATAAATGCTTGAACTTCTTTAGCAGTCTTTGGTCTTGGTAAATCCAGAATTACTTTGATTTTGTCTTCATCAGTTGAAATTCCATTTTTAGAGACGATATGTCCTAAAATTTTTCCTTGTCTAACCATGAAGACACATTTTTCTGGGTTGAGGCATACTCTATATTGTCGACACTTGGCAAAGATCTTTTCTAGTTCAGGGATGTGCTCTAATCGTATAGCTGAATAAGTACATAGGTCATCCATGTATACCTCCATACTCTTTCTCAGGAATTCTTTGAATACATGGCACATCAATCTTTGGAAGGTGGTTGGGGCATTCTTTGAAAGTACATCGTTCTTCTCATTTTTCTAACGTTACTACTATCTTCTTGGTTTGTTCTTTATTGTCATATGCTATTCCCGGCTGTGCCTCTCTTTTAGGCATTTGAATAGCAATTTTTCTCTCTTCTACTTCATATTTCTTGAAGTGAGCGGGCACTTCAAACTGATCTTGTGGCTTGTTTTCTTCACCTTCTGGCTCTTTATCTAACTCCAACTCTTGTTTCTATGTAGGCTCCTGGTTGTTTTCATTAGCTGTGATGCTTATTTTTTGATCTTCATCCTCAGGTTCCATTAGTTCTGGCTCCATTTCAATGCTCTCATAGTCCTCCTTCCATTCTTTCTCTATCACTTCTCCTTCTTCAGCCTCTTGAAGAACTACTACATAGAGACTAACATCGTATCCTTCCTCGTCAATGCATTCATTCATAGTTATTACTTCTTCATTCACGCATACATCGAGGGTCACTAAAATCTCCATCCAGCCATGAGGTTCAAACTCTTCATCTAAAAAGACTTGAGGCATGTAAGCTGGATCTTGTACGGACTTGGCTACTCCTCGCCCTTGCTTCCATCCCTTTCTCCAATCCTCTTCCTTTTTGGCAGTTTGGCATATCCATAGATGAGTGTCCTCGTTCATCCAAGATTGGTCACTAGAACCTATGCTGTGAATTGACTGATCGTCTTCCTCCTTGTGAATTTGATTCCATTGTAAGGGAGGAACATCTTGATATGTATAAGTGTGAAGATTTATTCTCGTGGTTGTTCCTTCATGTTGTAGGTATACAGCATCTTTTCCCCAATCTTGCACAACCTTTAATTGTCTCATGAAAGGTCTTCCAAGTATCATCTCATAATTGCTCGGCCTTTCAAATTGACAAATTGCTAAGGTATGCTCAAATTCAACTCCGCATGTGGTGAAAACTACTCGTTCCAATAATCCCAATGGTCTTTCTATGTGTCCGTCAGCCATTTGTATTTTCATACGCGTTGGTCTTAAAGCTGGTTTTCCCCATTTCTCCCATATTTCTCTAGTAGCAATGCCTACTCCAGCTCCGGAATCTAAAATGGCTTTGGTTGTATATCCCCTATATGTAATTGGAAGGCAAGTGTTTCCTTCGTCTCCCTCACTAAAATCTCCTACCTTATCCACAGGGATCTTTACAGTGTTCACTTCATCAGCTATCTCTTTTTCTTCCGTCTTGATCTCCAATTGACTGGTTAATTTCTCCTTCAGATGTGGTTTAACCTTCAATAGTTCTTCCAATGTTAGTGTACAAGGGATTTTTACTTTTTTAAGGTGTTGTATGATGCCTGAGGTTTGGACTGATGGGTTCGGTTCTTTTTTCCTTATTGAGGGGATGCAATACAATTCTGAATTATGTTCGTACTCTCCTGTATAGTTTGGCAAATCCTTTATTCCATCATCTCCTTTGTCACTAGGATCCATTGGTAAGATTTCTTCTGAATTTAATTCAAGTATTGAACCCTCTATTTCATTTTCTGCTTCTAGTTCTTCAAAGGGTGGTTCAATTCCATCCACTTTCTTCCATCTGTCTTCTTGGACTCTAGCCCACAAATCTTTAGGCCATTCTCCTTCTACTTCGGGAACAACGGATCCTTCCCCTTTATCCTCACAATAATTGCCATTTTGTGCCTTACTTACCTCAGGTTTTTCGTGGTCATTGGTGATGATGCATTCTTGGAATTCTCTTTCAGGAATTCGGGTCTTGGGTAATGGCAATGCAGGTTTCTCTAAGGTCTGTTGAGCAACTTCTATTAATTTTTTGCAGATCTCCAACCTCTCTTTCTCTAGGTCACCTCTAGGGTATTCTCTTTCATGTTGTTCGATGGTCGGTCCGGCTCTTATTCGTGCCTTGTATGCCTGAATCCACATAGCTAATTCTTCAGGCATGGGATCTGCTAAGATTGATCCAACCTCTTCTCTTTTATGTTTTTCATTTTTATTTTCTTCTTCGTTTTTCTGTTCCTCTTTTGGATTTTGTTTGCTCTTCTCATTTTCCTGTTTCTGTAGTAACTTCTTTTCTTTCATCCTATCTCTACGGTCTTCCATCTTTGGGTTCTTTTACTTACAACACTTTTTTCAGGCTCTTCCGAGTCTTCCACTCTCTGAGGTGTGGGTGTATTCATTTCTGGGCCACTTTGATTGTGTTTTTCAGGTTTTTCTGGGGTCTCTCTAACTTTGGCTCTTGTTATTGCCTTCAATGGTACAGTATATTCCTTATCGCTCCCTGATGACTCGATTACTTCTATCACATTGATTTGCATGTTGGATGTAACCTTGTTGGGATTCTTGGGGCAATCTCTGAAAAGATGTTCCTTACCACAATCACTACAGTAGCCTTCCCAGACGTGTTGTGGTGGTGGTGGGTTTGGCAATGTGCATTCTCTGATATAGTGATCACCTCCACATCTATAGCATGGTCCTCTGGGTACAGGCGGTCTGTTCATGGGTCGGGGTGGTATGGTTGCTCTAGGAGCTGTGTACATTAATGACACATAGTCCTGCTCATATCCGTATGAACTATCTGATACTTCCATGCCATAGGCATATGGTTCATACACTTGTCCATATTCCATCATTGAGCTTTCATAATTGGGATATGTTCCTTGACTAGGGTCATAAAACGAGTCATATGGTTCATTACTAGTCAAAGGTGTGGCTGGGACTATTGCTCTCTCTAGGTTTTCTTCAGGTTGAGCAATCTTGACTGGGACAACGTTCTGAGGATGGGGCGGTTGTTGTCCTAGTACTGGTTGTGGTTGGGTGTATCCTTGATATACATATGGTCGTGGCACCCGTGTCTGCTGCTTATAGGTAGGGTACCTTCATGCTTCACCTCCTTGCTCTCTCTTGTGAAGAGAGATGGTGGATGCAATCCAAAGATGAGTAGGTGCCGCTACAACCAGCTTCACACCAGACAACTGAGACTTCAGAGTTGATTAGTAGACCCTTTGAGCTTCCTAAATCCACCAAAATATCAGCCAAGTACTTTGGAACATGTATCCCAAAAGTTTAAGTCAAGACCGACAAGTTGCGAAATGACTAGCTCCCAAAACTTGCTATTTTTGGACATACACCTGCTGGAAAAAATGAACAGTGCTCTCAACCTGGAAGGAATTAGAAAAATTCCTTTTGGGCATAGCAAATAGACTTAGCAAGCTTCCTATTCCAAGTTAAAACACTTCAAATGATGGACTGAGCACTGAGAACAAGTTTCATCAAGTTCTGGAACATTCCCACAATTCTCGGGGCTCTGCAGAGATAGACCAGTAAGCAGTAAAATGCAGATATCTCCAAAAGTATAAATCCAATGACCTTGAAAATTTATATGTAAAAACTAGACAGTGAGAGCTATCCAACGCACTTTAAAACACTGAAAAATGTTCAGTAAAACTCGAGATATGACCTTCTGAAGTTACTGCTCTGAGTGAGTATAGCAGAGAACAAAACAGAGAGGTAGATGATAATAAATGTATAGATTCACATATGATTACAACCACATTGGCAATGAATCTTTGCACAATGGGAGTAGAATGATAGAGCTATGGAGTAAGCTCTTCAATCTCTACAAAATGACATGAAGTGGTCACGTACAAGGCTTGCTAATCGCCTCTTCCTTCTTGCTCCTTTTATAGCAATTCTTGGAGGGAGTTTTGAATTCGAATTCGAATGGCTCCACCTAAAAGTGATCCCCAAAGTTAGGAGAGATTCCCTCAGCTCAAAAATTCATGATTTTGGTAGTTGGAGCCACGAATTTGCTTTTACATCATGGATGAGGTAAGCCATCCTTTTACTTTTTTCTTTTTCCATTTACAAGAGATAAAATGTACTCTTTTACAAGAGGTGTTCACATGACTACTCATGTGACTTACAAATGAGGATAATATCAAGCATATCAAGCATGTAGGCTTGGGCAAAATGCACCAACAGCTCCCCCTCAAGCCTAACATGCTTGGCCTCCAAATAAGTCTTCAATTGTCCTTGATTTCCTGCAAACCAATCATCAACTTGAATCTACTTAATTTCGTACCATCAAGAGCTTTCGTCAACATGTCTGCACATTGCATATCTGTAGAGACGTAGGATAGTTGAATATCCTTGCTCATTAGCTTCTCCCTTACATAATGGTAGTGGACTTCAATATGCTTGGTTCTAGCATGGTATACCGGATTAGCTGCTAGATGTAGTGAGCTTGTGTTGTCACCAAAAATGTGAGGTGTTGAAGAATGAAGTCCAAGATCTGTGTACAAAGATTTTAACCACATGATTTCTTGAGTTGCATTAGCCAAACCTCTATATTCAGCTTCAGTAGAAGATAATGCCACAGTTGGTTGCTTCTTCGATGACCAAGAAATGATTTTTGAACCTGCAAATGATATATACCCTGATGTGCTTCTTCTATCATCTTTAGATCCGGCCCAATCTGCATCTGAGTAGACCTTTAGCTCAATATCTGAAGTATATGAATAGAACAAACCTTCATTCATGGTCCCCTTTAGGTACTTGAGGACTCGCTTGGCCGCTTCCATATGTGGTCTTCTCGGCTTATGCATAAACTGACTCAATATGCTAACACTATAGCATATATCCACCCTTGTGAGTGTTGCATAGTTCAAACTTCCAACCAAGCTTTGATAGCTTGTGATGTCTTCAATTGGCTCTCCTTCATAAGCACTAAGCTTATGATTTTGCTCCATAGGTGTACCTGCGCACTTTGTATTTTCCATCTTGAACTTGACGAGCATGTCATGGACATACTTCCTTTATGTGATGTATATACCTGAATCTGTGTAGATCAACTCCAATCCAAGAAAATAAGTGAGTGGTCCGAGGTCACTTATTTTGAACTCCTCCTTCATTTGACTCTTTACCTGTTTGATTCCTTCAAGATCATTGCCTGTGATAATAATATCATCAACATACACACATAAATAGATCACTTCAGATCCATTCCTCTTTATGAACAAAGAGGTATCCGCCTTGCTAGCTTTGAATCCTTGGTCCTGCAAATAAGTAACCAATCTGAAATTCCAAGCTCTTGGAGCTTGCTTCAATCCATACAAAGCTTTCTTTAGTTTGCATACATAGTTAGGATGATGTGCATCCTCATATCCAGGAGGTTGTGCCATATACACTTCCTCAGAAATCCATCCATTCAAGAAAGCATTCTTTACATCAAGTTGATAAAGATTCCAATTTCTAGATGCAGCAAGACTAATGAGAACCCTAATTGTAGGCATTTTTGCAACAGGAGAGAAAGTCTCCTCATAATCAATACCATGGGTTTGAGCAAACCCTTTAGCAACTAACCTTGCTTTGTGTCTATTTATACTTCCATCTGGATTCTTCTTGATTTTGTATATCCATCGAGATCCGATTATCTTCATAGATGGCTTGTTAGGTACAAGCTCCCAAGTGTCATTCTCCTTCAAGGCTTCCATTTCTTCATCCATTGCATCTCTCCAAGCTTTCTTGCTTTGTGCTTCTTCAAATGTGGTAGGTTCTTCATTGGTTGAATCCTTTGCAATGTAGATTGAGTGCTTGGTGACCAAAGAAGTATCATAACCAAACCTCTCTGGTTTCTTCTTCTCCCTCGAAGACCTTCTAAGTGGTTGATGTGAGCTCTCGGGTCCATATGTAGCATCCTGCATCTTTGCTTTACCTTTGTTCTTCCATAGCTTTAGTCTTTCCAAGTCTTCTAGGTCAATCTCCGAATCACTTTCTTCAATCTGCTTTGGCTCCTTTGGTTGAAGTGATGGAAAATCTTCATCCAAGTCATATGGCAGCTTCACTTTCCTGTCATCATCAAACCATGATTTGTTTTCATCAAAAATTACATCTCTACTCACAGAAAATCCTTTATTGGTTGGATTGTACAATCTATATCCTTTTTGGTTTTGATCATAACCAATGAATACACACTTCTCTGCCTTGGGATCCAATTTCCCTCTTACTTGAGAGGGAATGTGAGCATAGGCTAAGCATCCAAAGATTTTACAATGCTCTAGACTAGGTCTTCTTCCATTCCACACTTCATATGGAGTGGTTCCATCTAGTGACTTAGATGGAAGTCTATTTATGAGATATGTGGCTGTCGACACAGCCTCTGCCCATAGGTAGTTCGGCAATCCCTTTTCGTTGAGCATGGACCTTGCAGCTTCGACGATAGCTCTATTCCTCCTCTCTGCTACACCATTGAGTTCAGGTGTATACCTTGTAGTGACTTCCCTTTTAATGCCTCTTTCATGCAAGAAGGCATCAAATTCAGAAGAGAAGTATTCTCCTCCACCATCTGATCTGAGTCTTTTCAAAGTCCTACCTGTTTGATTTTCAACAAGAGCAATATACTTCTTAAAGCAATTAAACACTTCATCCTTGTGCTTCATGAAAAACAGAATGGTCCACCTGCTACAATCATCTATGAAAGACACATAATATCTTGAGCCTGATATAGATGGCTCCTTACTTGGACCCCACACATCCGTGTGCACTAGATCCAAAGGATTTTGATACATATATCCTTTCTTATTGAAAGGTTGTCTATGAGCCTTGCCGAGTTGACAAGCTTCACACTTATAAATCATGTGTTGCCTTGTGATATTAGGCAAACCAAGTACACTTTGGTCCCTGCAAATCTGTTTGAGTGTCCTCTCACCAATGTGAGCAAGCCTTTTGTGCCATATCTCCAACTCTGTTAGAGTTTGAGATCCATAGCTAAACAAAGCTATGTTCTTTGTATCTTCCACTTCAAAAGTGAAAAGCCTTCCTGTCTTTTCTCCTTTGGCAATCCTTCGAAAGCCTTGCCTTGGGTCTTCAACATATGCTCCAAATCGATTGAATCTAACCTGCAATCCTTTTTCAACAATCTGTCCAACACTTATTAAATTTTTGGTAATTGTAGGGACATACAAGACTTTGCTTAAGAGGTTCATATTCCCATCTGATGTCTTCACATTACCTATCTTCTCCACTGAGTGCTTTGTGTCATCTCCTGTCTGCACTTCATGCTTGTTATGAGGATCTTCCAAATCAGAAAGTAAAGCCACATTTCCTGCTACATGGTTCGAGCATCCCGAATCAATGTAAAATATGTGATCATCATCCTTACCCTTCTTCGTTGATAGATTCATAATCAATAATGAATCTTCTTGACTTTGGTCCTCTGCATAGTTATTGTAATCTCTTCTTCCTCTATGGCCACTTTGATAGTTGTTGTTGTTGTTGTAATTGTTGTTGTAGTAGTTGTTGTTGTAGCCTCCATTGTACCTGCCTCTATTTGATCCATAGCCACCTCTATTGAATCCTCTTCCTCTTGAGTTCCTCGGGTTCCTGAAACATTCTTCAGTAGTATGGTTAGATAAGCCACATATGTTGCAAGGTTGAGATGATTGGAATCTCCCCCTGCCTTGCTTTCCACCTCTGCCTCTTCCTCTAGCTCGTCCTCTACCTGCAAAGTTTGCTTGGAAAGAGCTTCCTTCATCTTCATTCTTTCTATTCTTTGACTTGTCCTTGACCTTAGCTTTATCAGAATATAAGGCAGAAGTTTGATTACCTCTTGAGGACTCACCACCTTTGCTAATCTTTGCTTCATGAGTGAAGAGTTGGCCCATGAGTGTGTTGAGGTCGGGTACATGCATATCCATGTATAAATCCATGGCTGTTGTGAATGACTCCCACTTGTCGTCTGCTTTGATTCCATTCATGATTTGTCTTATGATTTGCTCCTCTTCAATTACCTCTCCAATGCTTCCAAGTTGGTCGGAAATCTCCTTCATCTTTGTGACATAATCAGTCACATTTTGCTTCGGGCTTTTCTTCATTGTTGTGAACTCCATCCACAATTGGTTCTTCCTTGCTCGAGTGTTGGAAGAGAAGAAAGAAGCAAGTGCATTCCAGGTTTCTCTTGATGTCTTGCATCCCTTGACATGAGGTAAAAGAAAATCAGAGATTGAGTTTAGAATATAGGACCTTGCAAGTGCATCCTTCGAACACCAATTCGAAAGTCCTTCCACTTCTTCATGTGATGGTTGCCCTTTGTTCCTCATGGTTGGCATTGCTTCATCTCCGGATATGAATCCATATAGATTCCTCCCTTGAAGGTAAGCCTCCATCCTTAGAGACCATGCCGGATAGTTGTTTCGATCCAATTTGTCAATTGTTGATGGAAATCCATCTCCCATGTTGCTTGACTATGCTCTGATACCACTGTGAAGAGAGATGGTGGATGCAATCCAAAGATGAGTAGGTGCCGCTACAACCAGCTTCACACCAGACAACTGAGACTTCAGAGTTGATTAGTAGACCCTTTGAGCTTCCTAAATCCACCAAAATATCAGCCAAGTACTTTGGAACATGTATCCCAAAAGTTTAAGTCAAGACCGACAAGTTGCGAAATGACTAGCTCCCAAAACTTGCTATTTTTGGACATACACCTGCTGGAAAAAATGAACAGTGCTCTCAACCTGGAAGGAATTAGAAAAATTCCTTTTGGGCATAGCAAATAGACTTAGCAAGCTTCCTATTCCAAGTTAAAACACTTCAAATGATGGACTGAGCACTGAGAACAAGTTTCATCAAGTTCTGGAACATTCCCACAATTCTCGGGGCTCTGCAGAGATAGACCAGTAAGCAGTAAAATGCAGATATCTCCAAAAGTATAAATCCAATGACCTTGAAAATTTATATGTAAAAACTAGACAGTGAGAGCTATCCAACGCACTTTAAAACACTGAAAAATGTTCAGTAAAACTCGAGATATGACCTTCTGAAGTTACTGCTCTGAGTGAGTATAGCAGAGAACAAAACAGAGAGGTAGATGATAATAAATGTATAGATTCACATATGATTACAACCACATTGGCAATGAATCTTTGCACAATGGGAGTAGAATGATAGAGCTATGGAGTAAGCTCTTCAATCTCTACAAAATGACATGAAGTGGTCACGTACAAGGCTTGCTAATCGCCTCTTCCTTCTTGCTCCTTTTATAGCAATTCTTGGAGGGAGTTTTGAATTCGAATTCGAATGGCTCCACCTAAAAGTGATCCCCAAAGTTAGGAGAGATTCCCTCAGCTCAAAAATTCGTGATTTTGGTAGTTGGAGCCACGAATTTGCTTTTACATCATGGATGAGGTAAGCCATCCTTTTACTTTTTTCTTTTTCCATTTACAAGAGATAAAATGTACTCTTTTACAAGAGGTGTTCACATGACTACTCATGTGACTTACAAATGAGGATAATATCAAGCATATCAAGCATGTAGGCTTGGGCAAAATGCACCAACATCTCTGAGGGTATCCGTAAGGTCTTATGTATGGCTGTGCTGGTCTTGATTGCCTATTGTAAGGGCAATTTTCTGTGTTGTCATTTGTATATTTTTGTTCTATACTGCAATATTGTAGAGATCCTGGGACGGTGGGTCTATTATAAGCATATGCAGGTGGTGGGACTACTCCGCTAGTACACAAAGTGAGAAGGATGATCACCTCCGCACTGCATACATCTTCTGAGCATAGGCACTCTCATAGGGTTACTGGGGTAGTTCCTCTGTCCTTGAACGTTCAACTTCTTTGCTACCAAATCGTCTATTTCCTCTACATTGTTTTTAGGGATTGATGTGCTACTGGCCGAATCTTCACTTTTCAAACTTCCTTGAGGTATTTTCAAATCTTCTGCTAGGTTGTCTTCCAGGTCTATACATTCCTTCATGCATTCTTGCAAAGTCTGAACTCTCTTTACATATACCAATGACCTCAGAGATCCGTTCAACAACCCTTCCAAAAATAATGACACCATTTTATTTTGAGTAGGTCTCTCTTCTACTGGGCATCTGTCCACATACTGCTTGAATCTTCTTGCAGCCAATCTCACTGATTCGGTAGGGGCTTGCTTAAAGCTATGAATCAATGATGAAGAATTGTTTTTAATTCCTGACTTAGTGAATTCCTCAATCATTTCTTGGTAGACTTGTTCCATGTTTTGGAAATTATTAGGGTCCAATGGCTGGAACCATGTTAAGGCGGTGTCTGACAATGTGAGACCAAAGGACTCATATTGAATCAAGAAGTCTTCTACCTGTTCGGCTCTGATTACTTGTTTAAATTCAGCTATATGATTGTAAGGTTCACTCGAGCCATCATAATGGTTTCTCATGCATTTGGCAACTTGGATTGGCCTTAATCTTCTTCCTGCTTCGGGCGGTCTAGGCATCACTGGGAAAATTGGTCTTCCTATGGGTATGCCTGGTCCTCTGGCTACCGGTGGTCTGACTGGAATAGGAATTCCATGTCTTGGGTCAATAGTTGGTTGAGGTCGGTAATTAGGGTTATTTGCAGGCATTGCAAACTGCACATGTGGTTTGACTGGGATTTGAGTTTGTTGTGTTTGTTGTGTTTGGCCCGACTGCTGATATGAATCATTCTGGGATGTTCCAAGTGGATTTCTTGAAGTAGTGGCTTGGTCCCTAGGGGGAAACACTGGAATATTCTGATATTTCAACTCAGCTTTTTCCAATTCTGTTAAGGGCCAATATCTTCTCTGATTCTTATCTAGATAGGTGATGATGGTGGGGAAATCAGGATCTTGTAACTCATAGATGGTAACTGGATTAGGAGCAGCTTCCCATATCGAGGAATGTGCTCTAAGAAGATGCTTCATCCCATTGATCAAATACACATCCATTAGGGAGTCGTCTTGGGGAATCAGGTCTCCTCTCCATATCCTAGCTACAGTAGATCTCCCTCTAGGTGTAGTTACTTGCTCTTCATTCCCACCTCCATTTAGGTTTGAAGCATTATTTTCTTCACCATGTTCATTAATGTTTTCCGGGTGCTCTGTGACAACATATTGGATATCTCGTTTGTCCATGTAAAGTCCTCCGGCATACTTGACTGCTGGCCTAGGCACTATGTAAGACTCTGAAGCCTTCTTTAATCTGGCGACTGATCTGTTTAGACCATCCAAATAAATAGGGATCTCATTCAGGTTAGTGCTCATATACTCCAAGGAGGTCCTGTACTCTCCCTCAATGATTGACATCATGCCAATCATAGGTACTGTGTTTTGCATATCCTCTGAAGCCATGGGAATTTCTTCCTCTGACTCACTAGATGTCTCCGAGTAATGTGAACGGCTACTTGGCTCTGCTACACTACCTATAGAAGAGATTACACTTCTTTGGCTTCCTAGGGTTCTTCCAGATCTCAGGTTCATTCACTTCACAGCCCTGGTCAGTCCTTGCTAACCTCTAGCTTGCTGGCACTATTCACTATGGGTCAAAATTCCAGAAAAATTTTGACTGGGATTTGACTGAACTTGAAATTTTAAAGTCACGATACTTGACTGCTAAGGCACACGATACACGATCTTTAGACCCAAACGATACACGATATTTGATCCCAAACGATATCCGATACTTGAACTCAGACGATACACGATCGGCAACAAGTATCGCGATCTTTAGAGAAACGATACATGATACTTGGCCCACCAAAACGATACACGATACACGATACTTATCAAGTATCGCGATCGGTATGAAACGATACACGATATCTGAGCACAAACGATACGCGATCTCTGACAAGTATCGCGACTGATGGACCACGATACACGATACACGATCTCTAGCCGAAACAATACACGATCTCTGGCTAGGGCGATACATGATACTTGACTATCACGATACTCCGGACAAACGATACATGGCACACGCGATACACGATCTTCGAAAAAGACGATACACGATCGGCAACAAGTATCGCGATCTTTAGAGAAACGATACACGATACTTGGCCCACCAAAACGATACACGATACACGATACTTATCAAGTATCGCGATTGGTATGAAACGATACACGATCGGAGGGAAATATCACGATACTCAACCACAGGAGATCACGATACTTGCCAAGTATCGCGATACTCGACCGCGAGAGAAACGATACTTGACCCTTTTTCAAAATTTTTGCTAAGATTTTCCAAGTTTTGATTACACACAGATGTTTCAAAAGGTCTTCTACCCTCTCCTCACTCTCTGCATCACCCAAAACACACTTTTTAACCCCTGAAAGTAAAGGCCCTAACAACTGAATTCAAATGGTAAATATGAGCATATGTGAATATGCTTACCTCAAGCTCTCTCTCTCAACACTTTAATCACACCCCAATTGCTCTGCGCAGCTCCCACAACTCGGACCACAGCTCACGATACTCGACAGTTTCTCTCACTATACTTGCTCAAGAACACAAGTAACTTGCAAAATGATACTTTTTGGGTTTTTATACTTGGAATTTTATCTACTTCAAAAGAAGAACTCAACTAAACAAAGACTGAACACTACTCTAGCTACCTACTCTACTCCCTCACTCTTCCTATTCTAGGCTAACAACTCACTACACACACTCCAAGAATGAGAAGTAGCAAGTACGGTTGAAAATGACTTACCAAAGAAGAGAAAATCACCACTCCTCCTCTTGCTTCAATGCCAAAAGCTACTTACCATCACACGAATGCCTCGGTTTGATTCGTCACTCCCCGGCAACAGCGCCAAAAAGTGTGTTGACCTAAGTACCAACTTAGGGACTTGCGGAGAAAGAGACTATACCTCAATCCCCTCTCAAGTGCATATAGTGGGGATTCACGCT
The DNA here is from genome assembly GCA_020310875.1 of Ceratopteris richardii. Classification (NCBI taxonomy): domain Eukaryota; kingdom Viridiplantae; phylum Streptophyta; class Polypodiopsida; order Polypodiales; family Pteridaceae; genus Ceratopteris; species Ceratopteris richardii. The sequence goes on from CM035428.1 coordinate 109,913,013, forward strand.
TTTAAATATCAATCCGATGAGTATACAAACCTAGCCGAGTGTATGAGGACATGCAATCATGTGATGATCAATGCAAATGAACTACTTAAAGAGTGTAAACAAGGCAAAGACTTATCCAAACAAGCTTCAACTGTTGGTCATGGTGTCACGATACTTGGTGCAGCAGTCGTCAGTATTTTGGACTTTTCTCTCAGCTCTGAACTCCAAATATAGCAAATAGCATATGCTTTTCGAAGCTCTCGAGAAGACGCATCCAATGGCAGTAATTTCACTCAATTCTGACACTCCTACTTCAAGTTATGAGCAAAATACTGAGTCGTGGGAAATACCTTTCTACACTTCAGCACTTCCTACACTTCACGCACACATTACCTATAGCAAATAATCACTCTCATGGACAGACAACACTTCCTAACACTCTTTCCAAGAAATACACATGCATACAAGCTTACAAAGAAGAAGATACAGAGTGAAGAAGACAAAAATTCAAATTTCTGTGCTCTCTATTCTCACAATGGCAAAAAGTTTTTTACAAAGAGTCACAAATTGACTTATATACTAGTGCCCTAAAAATGGTTCTTTCACACAAGAGACCGGCACTTTATTCACTAAAAGACTAATTTCCTACTATTTTACATGGGTAAGTCTCTAATCTTATGTGAGGATGCATCTAGAGGACTCCTCTAGTGCATTTACAATGGAAAATATATTACAAGAATGGTTATGATACAAAGATGTGATGTCCAAATCGGAAAAATTTTGGGGCCCGTCTTTTTCTCTGCTTTGTGCTTTCTTTAGCTCTGCAACATACACATATGACCTCAATTTGGTACTTAGCAATCCATCCAAGAATAAAGCCACTTGTTCGGCTGGTGTTGGTAACTCAGGAACAGGGCATCTCTCAAGAGATTGCCTAAACCTTCTTCCTACAAGTCTCACGGTCTCTTGAGGGGTCTGCTTGAAGTTGTGTATCAATGAGGAAGTATTATGCCTTATGCAACTTTTAGAGAATTCGGTGATGAAAGCCTCTAAAAGTTGGTCTATGCTCCTGAACTGTCTCTCATTCAATGGTTGAAACCACGTAAGGGCTGTGTTCTTAAGTGTTAGACCAAAGGCATTATACTGCGTGAATAGGTCCTCAACTTGTTCAGCTCTCAAGACTTGCCTAAACTCGGCCACATGATCATATGGGTCTCCTGTGCCATCGAAGCAATTCTTCATGGACTTAACTAACTGAGTCGGTCTCAAAATCCTGGTGTGTTCCCTAGGCCTTGGCAGAGGGAAATCATCAGCATTCCTTTGGTTTCTTGGGGCTCTAAGTCCCTCAGGTTCCACTCTATTTAATTCCGTTCTCGTTCTGTCGCTTCCCACTGGGTTGGCAAAGCTTACCTCCGGTCTATCTCTATGTTTGTCTCTTTGAGTTCCATGAGCTTGGGATGTTCCAACTCCGGGGTGACCAAAGGACACATTCGATCTTGGTTGGGGGAAAATAAATTCACCTTTCCAAGTGTAAGCATGCCTATCATTTTCTGTAACCACAAAGACCCTCTCTGAAGCATGATCCAGGTAGGTCACTCTACCTGGACTATCAGGATCTTTGAACTCATATATCATGATTGTTCCTTCCTCATTCGGCTGATTAGATCTATACCTCCAAAAGGCTTCATCAGTCTCTCGGTTCAGGAGTAGATCTATGCTTTTATTATCTTGGGGAATCCATTCTGGTGTGATAATCCTAGTGAGCACAGATTTGCATCGGGGGGTTCTAGGTTCTACACCCATGTTTCCTTGCTCTAGGTCACCTAAGTCCGTTTTTGGGACCACATTCCCAAATTCATCTGTCCTATCTGGATGAATGGTGACTACATATATTGTCCCTTCCTTGTCTAGGTATGCTCCATTTTCAAACTTGACAGCTGGGTGCTCTAGTCCAATGGATTGGTCAAGGTTTTTGATCTGGAACACAGATCTTCCTAGGCCGTCCTCATAGATGCTATCACCTAATCGGTTGGTCCTAAGGTATTCGAGTTGCGTCTTGTAAGGGCCTTCTACCCTATGTAAATATGGCACTCCGGAGCTTCCTGTACTCTCCATACCGTGGGACATCTCAGACTCACTAGTCTCAGAGCTAGGGTAATACGAATGATGGCTCAACTGTTGGGCCCAAGACCTAGCAGTATGATTGACACTAGCCTCTGAAGATCTAAGACTTTGTTCATCTCTCCCTAGGTGTCAACCTGATCTAAGGTTCATAAGCCCAATTGAATAATCCCAAATTTTCCCAAGTACACTTTGCGTTGCTGAGTTCTTTTATATTAGTCACTTGTTCTTTTTTAATTGCCCTTAGGGTGTCACTTCTTGTCCAATTAATCTTTGTTGCAAGGAACACTTGAATTTTATCGTACTTTGAGTGTGGTCGCTCAATTTAAGTTCTTTTCCCTTAGGTTGTGTCGCAATTGTAATCTCCTAACACTTGCACTTGAGTGATTAGAGCTCTTGGACTTGGTCGTTCTTAACGTGTCCTTAATTAATCAAGACCTCTATCCATACTTAGCCTATGCTAGGGATGGACAGAGGGTGTTGAGAATTTCCAACCTTAAGTTTCTTCCCTTGGTTGCCCTTGTATGCCCACGAAGTGTGTTCCCAAGCTCGCACTTACTCTTGCTTCGAGTACCCTTCGACGCTCTCAAAGAACCTGAAAAAGTCCACAATTAGATCAAGAATTGAATTCAGTTGACAGACAGATCACTTTCATGCATGTAATTCACAGACCCAATCGCCTTTTGCCTTTATGGAAAGCAATCCCAAGGGAAACTTAGTTTTCCTACCCCGGGATATTGTCGCTTCAAATTACCCTATCTAATAATCACCGCGAGCTTTCCAACAAAACAAAAATCACCGCAATCGGATTTCCTATGAGGAGGTTATGTCCATTCAGGGTTTTTGGGGCCAATTCAGGATTTTAAACAGGTTAACAGGTAGACAGGACTTCTCGAAATGCTTTGGGGTACTGGCCTCACAAAGCAATGATGAACCCTAGTATTTGTTCCACAATTTGTCAAAAATAGACCACTCTTTTTTGCCCTAAAAAATTAGCCAAATTTGCTCGTCAATCGCGTTCGCAAGCTATGTCAATCACGATTGATAGGTCAGTCGCGATCGACGTGTCGGTCGCGATTGACAGGTCCGTCGTGGCTGTCAGCCACGATTGATGGGTCAATCGGGATTGACACGTGGCTCGGATTTTCAGTCGATCGTGGTGAAAGAGTTGTTGACTCTGTCAGTCGCGATTGATGGGTCGATCGTGATTGAGAGGTCCATCGTGAGGGTCTGTCCGTCGTGGTCAAGCAATCATTGACTAGGTCGGTTGCGATTGACAGGTCCGTCGGGGCTGTCAATCGCGATTGACTGGTCGATCGCGATTGATGGCTCGATTGCGATTGACACGTGTCACGCGTAGGTTTTGTCAGTCGTGGTCAGTCGATCGCGATTGATGGCTCGATCGCGATTGACAGAAATCTGAGGAATTTTAAAATTTTAAACACACATTTGGGAAGCTCTAGGCCTGTAGATTATGGTTATGTACTTTGTTTAGCAAAAAGATCATTTTTTCTGTCGATCGTGATTGACAGAGGTCAACACCTCGGGACCTGCACAGTCAAATTTTTTACCTGCTGGAGCTGGTGCAGCTGCTGGGGATGTTGATTCCTGCAGAAAATCTCAAAAACACAGAAAATCACAAGCACACAAACGCTCTCTCGCTCTCTCTCACAAGTGAAATGAGGGAAATGGTATGGGTGGGTGATATGACCAAAAACTGAAATTTTTTGCGATGATGGAGATGGATGTGGGAGATGGTGAGGATGATGATGGTGATGAGAAAACAAGAGAAAATAGGAAAAAGGTGAAGAAAATACCTATAACTCCAACGCGTCAACTCTACGTCTTACCATCACACGCTCGTCCTCAAAGCTCAATCCCCGCCAACGGTGCCAAAATTTGGTGTAGCTCAGTGATGAGTAGCACCTCCTTTAATGTCAATCCGGGAAGACGTGAGGATGGTATGATGACCTCGAGCAAGTGAAGGCACAAGTGCGTGAGTGCGAAGCACACTAACATGCACACACATACACACACACGCGCACACAAGGCAAGACAAAGAGTGAGAAGCAATGGAGTTCTTTAGATTACTTTCAAAAAGCTCATACAAGTTCAAATCAATTACAAGCTCACCTCAAAAATGAGCTCTCTAGCTCTATTTATAGTTTTTTACTAGGTTTTGGCCTTGTCCAGACCTAGTGTCCGGCCTAGTTAAAAATTAGGTTCTCTTCCCTATTTGGAGGTCCAAACGGAGTCTAAAAAATGTGAAAACTGATAGGTAGGTACTTCTAAAGCTCCTCAAGCTCAAGGACTCCTTGTCTTGCACAAAATGGAGCTACAAAAATATGAAATGGTATTTACAATGGTTTTTAGTGATGAAAATCACTATTTTTGTAGGGATTTCTTCTAACATTTTGACATACATTTCGTGGAGCTCCCTACTTGCTCCTTCTTCTTGTGTGCCCAACTCTTTGATGCCTGACAAATTTAAATGGCCTACTTGCCAGATCTTCTTTGACTACTATGTCTGCTTGTGCTTTCACTTCGCTCCGACTCCCTTCGTAGGCTTCCTTGTCTTGTGACTCCTTCAGTTCCTTGACTACTGCCAACACGAGGTTAGCAACAAACAAGCATTGTTACACCTGTGGTGGTGATCATATGGCAAATGTGTGTCCAAATGCAACACAACTACAAGCCAACCCTAGTGGCCAATACTGTACGATTGAGAGACGATACACGAATCATACGGCACAGGACTACCCATACAACAAACAAGCAGTAAGTCAGAACTACCCGCAAGCATACCTGCAACCAGGTAGGTATCAAGGCCAGTATAATGCTCAGCCTCATTACTATAGGCCTCCTTAGAACTATCCTTATAAGGCTCAACAGAGACCTCAACCTGTCTTAGCACAGCAGCCACCCCCAGTAGCTAATATCATCTTAGTAAAATACGCTGCTGCAGAAGAAAACCTCAATAGGGCTTTAGTCCGTTTCACCCTTGATCACGAAGAGTGATCCAAACTCAAATAGTTTTGACTCTACTCATGTAGATAGTCCACCCGCATATTACACAGAGTCACCAGAACATGTAGAGACATATCATTATGATAGTCCACCAGTGGAACCTAGTTGGGAGCCCGACTATGCTAATGTGATGTATACCAACCCTAATCCGCGGCCCCAACTGAGACAGCAAAGACCATAGGGACCTAGAGGACCATGCTTTAGGTGCCAAGGAGATCATTTCATAAAGGATTGTCCACATCCTCCGATAGCAAGAGAGTCTCAATATTATAACATACAAGGCTTTTGCGCCGATTGTGGTAAAGAGCACATCACAAAAGAGTGTCCTAAGAACCCTGCTAACGTTTCAAATGTGACACCAATCAACGTGATAGGTATTGTACACAACGCAGATGGATCCAACTCTACATAGGTGCCTATCCAAGCTATAACAAGAGCCCAGGCACTCTTATAGAATCAACAGCTTAATCAGGAGAAAAGAATTGGAACTAGTGAAGTTGGAGAATCTAGCAATAAAAAGACAAAATCTTGGAAAGATTCTAGAGAAAGGATAAAGAGAAAATGGAGTAAAAGAATAACTGAGTTGGAAGGAAGTTTGAAGGAATCGAGAGCCAAAATCCTAGAATTGACTTCATAGGAATCGAATCAAGAGAACCTAGCTCAAAAATCAGGATTAGTTTTAGCAGAACCCATACCAGAAAACCTAGACATGATGTTTCGTGCATATCAAGCAAGATTAAAAGGACCTCAAATAGCTGAAATGGGTAAGAACTACCCTCAAGCAGACTTAGAAATTGAGAGGACTAAACTTTGCATGAAGATGGTAGAATTAGCACAAGCAATGTTCGAAGCCTCTAGATATCTTAATTGGAATAACATGGCAAAACCTGAATTACACTTTCAAGGACTAATGGAGAGGCTAGAATACTTGATTGATAGCAAGGAGAAAAAGGATCGGCATAGGAACCCTATTGCCTCAGAGACACAGGAATGGAATGCACCATCTCTGTCTCAAGAACCCAATACAGAAAGTCAAGACAACATGTCTTCCATACATAGATATTCACATGAATTTCTGAGAGAAATCCAAGAAGAGAAGTGGAGAAAAGAACAAGGAACCCATCCTCCTATTCAAGAAATAGATGACTTGCAAGAGCAATTTTCCTAAGACATCCCCTCTATTTAGGATGATGTAGAGGAAGAACAACTGAGTGGACACATAGATTTTGAATCCAATTCTTTGCAAGAATTACCTCAGTTCACAGGACCTGGGAAGCCAAGTCTATTAGCATGAGAGCACCCACGATAATAGTGAGGAATGAAAAATCAGTAATCCCTAGAAACACGAAAGTGATAAAAAACACCAAAGTACAATGTCACCTCACTCTAGAGGAATTGTTGAAGAGCAAACCAGAACTGTGGAAACATGTAGCAAATCAATTCCCTGAGCTTGCTACTACTCCCTCACAAATAGGAACACACAAGAAGGTACCAGAAATACCAGTAGAAAAGATCGGAGATGTAAGCAAAGGAGAGAAAGGTAACACTTATCTTCCAATAACCCATCAGGGCTATACCACCAAAGCCATCTTAGATTCAGGAGTCAGAGTAGCCATCGCTACCACCGCTTTATGGAAACGCTGGGGTAAGCCAGCACTAAGACCCACCAGGATGAAGCTACAAATGGCTGACGGACATATAGAAAAACCATTAGGCTTACTAGAAGGCATATCTCTCACCACTTGTGGTGTAGAGTTTGAGCATACTTTTGCCATTTGTGATTTTAGTAAAAATCATGCTTACGAGATGATTTTAGGACGACCATTCATGCGTCAATTCCAAATTGTACAAGATTGGGGAACTAATTCTTTGTACTTGCAACATTTAGGAGTGACTACTAAAGTCAATCTTAAAGACTATTCACATCGAGATGTACTCCCAATATAATGGAATACCATCCATAAGACACAAGAAGAAACGGAGTCAGTACACTCATTAGAGTCAGACCCCTCATGGTTGCACGAGGACACTGATTTATGGATGTGTAAGGTAGCAAAACAAGAGGAAGTACAATTAGAAGCCAAGACCTTAGGTGCAGAACAACATCCACGAACCCTTCAAGACCCAGCTTACGCACCTGTAGTATTTCCAGACGAAGAATTTGAGCCTCATGGTTGGGCAGAAATCTTAGCAACCATGGATGTAGCCATCAATGAAGAACAATGGACACCCCACTGTGATGAGGATGGCTATGACATTTCTGTTTTCACAATAGATCCAATCATGTGTGATTCAATTTAAGAAGAATGTGAACCTAGCGCTAATGCATTCGAGGATGCGAGTGATTTCGATCTAGAGTCAATCATTATGGACTCTCCCTTTGCATCAGAGGAAGAATACTTCTACGAAGTAGAAACTCACCCGCATAGACACGAAGAAATTATGAATGAGGTGAGGTTAGCCACACAAGTGATCGCCAAGAGTGAAGGTAAGAAAAGAAAACAGAAAGAAACCATGTCAGAAAAAGAAGAATCTTTGTTTGAAGTACCGGAGAACTTCAAGAAATATGACATAGAAAATAGAAGAGTAATGGTACGAATGCCTAACAGAAAAGATGAAGTTGGAGAAGTATATGATAACCGAGAAAAAACCAAAAAAATCATAGTAGCCATAGAAGGAGAAGAAGAGAAATGTACCTATATAGGGCATGATTTGATGAAGGAAGAAGAAGAAGAGTTAGTTGCCCTATTGCGAGTGTACAGAGATGTGTTTGCGTGGAGTTACAAAGACTTGAAAGGAGTAGACCCGGATATATGTTCTCATAGAATCCCCATGACTCCAGATGCAAAGCTACGAAACAGAAACCATACACGTACAATGATAACTATGCTGCGAAGATTAAAGAAGAAATAGATCGTTTGATAGAAGCAGGATTTATTTACGAAATTGAGCACACTCAATGGGTATCCCCCATTGTGGTTGTGCCCAAGAAGAATGGAAAATTGTGTGTGTGTATTAACCTTAAAAAAGTTAATGCCGCCATGATTAGAGACAATTATCCTCTTCCTATCACGGAACATTTATTGGAAAGAGTTGCGGGCAAGGGATTTTACAGCTTTCTTGATGGTTTCTCAGGCTATAATCAAGTAGCCATTGCTCCAGAAGATCAACACAAGATGGCTTTTGCCACAGAATGGGGCATACTTGCATTTTCTGTTATGCCTTTTGGCTTAACAAATGCACCCGCCACTTTCCAACGACTCATGTGTCATGTTTTTAAGGAATTCTTATGCAAGAATTTGGAAGTTTATGTCGATGACTTATGTGCTCATTCGAATGTAAGACATACCCATATCCTAGAATTAGGACAAGTATTTGACAAATGTCGAGAATATCAGGTCTGTCTGAACCCAGAAAAGTGTGTTTTCATGGTCAGAAAAGGCAAAATTCTAGGACACATTGTGTCAAAGAACGGAATTTCAACAGATGAAGAGAAAGTGAAGGTGATTGCAGATTTACCTTGTTGCTCTAGCACAATGGTAAATACCACGTTAAGAAGCGTCACCTCCTTAATGTCAATCCGTGGGAGAGGTAGGAGTGATATGAAGATCGTGAACGTGAGATGATGTGAGAGTGAAGGTGAGAAGCACAAAGATGCACACACACATGCACACACACAATGAAGAGACAAGCAAGACACAATGGAAGGTGGGAAATTAGCTCTATTACTCAAGAATGCTCTTACAAGCTCAAACTAGCTCTATGCTCACACTAACCAAAATGAACCAACCTCAAAAATGAGCTCTCTAGCTCTTTTTATAGTTTCTAGACTAGTTTTGACCGGTTTCACATCTAGTGACCGGCCTAGTTAAAAAATAGGTCCTAGATGCTATTTGGAAGGGTAAACGATGTCTAAAAATAACGAAAATTGGTACGCGCATTCTACCTAAGCTCCTCAAGCTCGAGGACTCCTCGGCTTGCACAAAATGGAGCTATGGATTACAAAATGGGGTTTTCTATGATACATATGTTACAATTAGTGATAACAATCACTGTTGAATGTTTGAAGAAATAATAAGAAATATATTTGTTTGGAAAATTGATCCGACTGGCTCCCTGCTCCGTCTTTACATGCTTCCGTGGCGTCTGTGCCTCTGGCTGCTTCCAACACCCCCCTCCCTCTCGCTTCTGTCGTCCCTGACAGAACCTTGTTGTGAGGTCTGCCGGATGTAGTTCTGTAGGAGGTCCTGAGCAAGGGTGTGCTCTGAGATACGAATGCCTCGGGCCAGATCAGCCTCGAGTTTCTCCCAGTCAATAGGTTGCGGCTCGTCTGGTGGTGGGAGCTGATAATGTGTGGAGTACACCATTCGTTCACAGGCGAATAATTGCAATAAATGTGTGGGCCTGCTTATAAATACCTCTGAATGGTACTCCCAAAAGCCGGTGGTGAACATTTCTTCGAATGTCTGCTTGTAGCATGCCGGCAGGTATTTGATTCTGCAGTGCCAGGCATAACACACCCGTAGCGATGGCGTTGTGCTCATATCATAGACTAAATCAAAGTTGCCATGCTCAAAGCCCGGGGTGTTTACATGGGGAGCCTTGACGCGTCGGAAGACTTTAAAGATCATTTGCATCATGTCAAAGATTTTGACAGTCATGTGCGCGGCAATATCATCCATATGCTTTAACCTAGGGAGCCAGTGGCGGATCGTCGCCATCATGTAGCCTACTGTTGGTAACTCGATTGGTGGCTTGAAATAGGGATAATTCAACCAGTCTTGGCACTGCTTATTGTTTTGTACCTTAATAGCGAATGCAGTCCAAGAGCGGCGTCGTGGTACTGGTCCCCAGCATGGGTTAAATTTTAAGTGCAGCGGCGCTTTCACCCATGTGCTCATCATCTCTGGATAGTTCTGCAATAAATCTTTGCGCCAGTCTGGTTGATGGATTTCACCTCTCTGCGCACTTGGTGGCAAGTCCTCCGGCTCGAATTGAGTTACATGCGTTGGTTTCATGCCGGTTTCTTTCTCGATGGCTAACTGGTATTCGGCCATTAACATGAAGTACGGTTTATATTGGAGCTCATGCCCAGATATGTAGCGTCTCGGGGCCAAATGAGCAAAGAATGGTGACTGTAAAATTCTCTCTTCAATCATGGCCATGGCATGTAACTGTGCCTCTACTCTGGCCGAATGTGTTGTTCCGAGTTCTTCAACTGTCTTCATCCACGCGGGGGTAGGTAATTCATAGGTCATCTGGCCTTCGGCCGTGACACGTCCGCCTGGGATGGGTATCGGCTCGTATGCCTCTTCAAATGTCTCCTCCACTGGGATAGTGACGGTTTCTTCCTCAGCTGGTAGCTCAGGTGGGGAGTCTGGCCTTGGAGGTGCTTCATAGACTGCAATTCTAGATTCAAGATTTGTTACCTGGGCCCGGAGTGCGTTGAGTTCCTCTAAAATTTCAGGGGTAGGGTCCACGGGTGCTGGTAATTCTGCTGCTACTTGTACTTGCTGTGTTGCCGGTTCTCTGAGCTGGAGTAGCTTGTGATCTTCCTTTAACTTTTGATGCTCTTCGTTCATGCGATCATAGTCCTCGAGCAATCGAACATGGTCATCTAGCAACATCCGCATCGACTCGGATGGGATTGCCTTGAATCTGCTCGGACTTAGTGGTTGTTCTGGATGATCCAATGCCGCCTCCAAGTTTTCTCTATTCTGCGCTTGGAGTCTCACGTTCTCCTCCTGGGCTGCGGCTAAGTGTCTTCTGAGTAGGCCCATATTCCGTGTCAGTGTCGCGTTTCTAATCGTTTGGGCTCGAAGTAGGTTGTCCAAATCTACCGTGGCTTCTTTCGTTTTCTCTTCACTTTCTAGTTCTAATTTGTGATAGGCCTCTCGTAAATCTTGGTATCGACTGTTCAGTGAGGCATTCTCAATTGATAATGAATTAAGCTGCGACTGTAATTCATTTGTAGTCCTCTGCAGCTGTTGATAGTTGTTGCCAAGAGATGCGAACTCATCTCTTACTTGTGTCATGCATGTGAACATGTGTTGCAGTGTCGTGTCTATGGTGGGTGATAATAGTAATGGAGTGCTAATTGAAGATGCAGTGGAGGTAGATGCAGCGGGGATGGGGAATGGGGCTGGGAAGGTGGATGCAGTGGTGATTGTGGAAAATTGTGACGTGCCTAAATATGATGGTGCTGTGAGTGGAGTGGGTGGTGGTGAGGTGGATGGTGATATGTCCATGCCATTGGACATGTCAAGTGCGGTGACTGTGAAAAGCGGTGTGTATGTGGGTGGTTGTGTAGGTGTGAAGACGGGATTTACAAATGTAGAATAATTTACAGGGGGGATGGCTGGAGCAGCTTGGTGAAAAGGGGAAATAGGGGTTACGGTGGGTTGAGGAGGTGAAACTGGTGAGAAGGTTAGTGGGGTTAGAAAGGTGAAAGGTTGTCTTAAAAGTGGTGGAAAGGATGGGAAGGATGAAGGGATGAAGGGATTGACAAGTAGACGAGGTGGGGTGGGTGCGGGCATGGTGGCATGAATGTGCGGGGTAAAGGTTGTGGCTATGTTGCCATGGACTGGTGTGGATGTTGGAGGAGCAGGTGGGTGTGCAGGGGATACAGGATGGGTCGGTGATACATGAGGTGAGAGAGGAGTAGAGGGTGTGGATGTTATTTCAAGGATAGGGGTGGTATGTACAACGGTAGTACGTGGTGGGGAATCTACAAGGATGGGTTCTGCGGTCAGTGAACTTTCGGGGACGAGGCGTGCTTCCCTGGCTTGTGCTGAAGACTCAGCTCCTGTTGGTACGCGAATATACTCTCCGGGCTTTGAAAGTAGTCGTACTCGGCGGGGGTCAAACTGTGGTAGTTGTTTTCTTTGTAAGTACCTGAGTGCTTCATTGGAGCCGACCGATTTAACTAATTCTCTGAACCCTTTGATGTATGCGTCTTCGAATCCTCCGGAGATGAGTTCCTGTTCAATTAATGCCTGGCTCTCCTCTTCAGTTAACTTCTTCCGTGCCCAGACTTTCTCCATCGTACGATATAATTTCTTGATGGCCAGCGTGTATGCTGCGGCTTCGAAAGTCTCATCTTCATATGTGTTGGTGTCGCCATGTGCTTCGGTTTGTTGGCCTTGGTCGTCTGTCTATCCTTGCCCTTGGGAATCATACGTGCCCTGACTGGCTTCGTCATCACCTTCGTCATCGTCGGTGGCGGTTCGTTCATCATCAGAGCTTGACACAGCTTGTCCTTGTGGCAGATCCCGCGGTGTGGTCGGGTAACTAGGTCGTTCATATTCTTGAGAGAACATTTGTGCTTCTGAAAACTGGAATTCATTTGAGAATGCATCCGGCATCTCAAAGTCGAATGTGGTGTTTATGGGTTCTACCTCCATGTGTGGTATTGGAAAAGAAAAGGCTTCTGCACCAATAGTGGTGGGAGCTTCTGCTGTGTTGGTGGTGGGTTCTGTGGTGGCTGCTGCCTGAGGTGCAGCGGTACTAGTCGTGCCCTCCGTGACCACTGGTCTAGACAACCTTATGCGAATAGGTTGCACAGTAGGAGCGGCTTCTGTCGGTGATCGCTCTGGAGAGGGTTGCGGAGATGGTGACTCTGGCACTTGAAGGCAAGGAATAGTACCTCTCATGCGCTTACCTGCCCGTGTTCTACTGGGCTTCCTGGCTTTCTTCGTCGTTCCTTTGAATGCCTTCAGTTCTTCTCCTGTTAATGCACGCTCAATTGGCAAGTCATAAGCCAAGCACATATACACAATTCTTGTGAGTGCACAACATCCATTAAGCACTTTTTTACGTTCCCATCTGTGTTGTGCCAAATACATTTGATCTATGATCCAGCTTGCCAGGTCAACAGTCTGCGGTCCCGTACATGCCAAATACAAACCAAACCATATTCTTTTGTGTGGCATGGTGAATCTGTCCTGAGCGGGGAATGCGAAGTGTTGCATGCATATCCGTAGTGGCTTTGATAGCTCAGGTGTAATAGCTGATATCTCCTCCCACTTAGTGACATCCCCACGTTTCATAGGGTCTGGAATCAATCTCTCTCGATCTGTGGGTGTGTGGGTTCCATGAATCTTGATGGCCGCTCTGATTAAATCCTTTGAGAGGTAAAACCTCTTGTAAGGTGGATCATCCACTAAAGAAGGCAAAATGAAGGTTCCGGGGATATCCTTATTCTCGGAGGCCAGCAAGGTAGTGATTAAATAATAGCACCTGTAAAAGTCCGGTTTGGGTAGAGGATCACTGAAATACTCCGTGAAACCGGCTCTGGCCCAAACGTGAGTTAAATCCTGGGTGCTCTGTAGGGCTTCGAACTCTCTGGAGAAGAACTGGTATTTTCCCCACGTGCGGTCATCAAATGTCAAAGTGGATTCAAATATAAAGTCCGCGTCCGCAAGGGGTCCTGCAAGTCCCTGAAACCAATGAGAGTTTCGGTGTATCTTTTCTGTGTGGCCCATAGGTGGGTTGTCGATAGGCATGGGCCCTGGAAATCCTTGGAATTCCGGTGGTGGAGCAGTCGGGTGGGATTCTGCTCGTAGCACATTGAGGGGCACAGCCGCAACACTGGGGCCTGCTCCTGATGTTCCTTCGTCGGTTTGCATGGTGGCTGATGCGCTAATAAGAAAGATCTGCTACAAAAGATTAACACATTAGCATGGAAATTAATTATGATCCCATTAAAGTGAGACCGCAATCCCTTTCCATAACTGATGCGTAACCCGTGTAGCCAAGTGTTGTGATGTGATGGATGCAATGTTTTCTTGCAGCACAAGTGCAGGTCTCTAGACTCCTACACGTTTCAGATCATGCATACATTTCTTGATGAGACGAGATTATGAGTGATGTGCGATGATGGTGGGTGAATTATTACAAGGTTTAACGGTTAGTAATTTAGTTGTATGTTAGTCGGGGGGTAGTTAGACAATGGGTTAGGGGAAGACGGTTGGACACGCTTCGGTATCCATTTCCTAAGAGTTCTTGAGTGGGTGGTGGGTTTCTGCTGAGGGGCAAAAGGTAGTATCGGGTGTGGTGGTGTTGAGGGATGGAAGGATTTGTGAGGGGTATATATTACATGGCTTAAGGGTTGGGCTATGATACATGGTTTGGGTACCCAAATCTGCATGGGTGTGGGTCTATGGGTAAGGTATTTCTTGGCGATCCAAATTTGTCGAATGGTCGGACCTGTAGAAGGAGGTCGAGGGGATGGTGGATACCGATTCTGTTTCTGCCCTGCCTTTTTCTTGTCGATCTCTGCTTGGTTGGAGTTCTTCGGTGCTTTCTGTCCTTTTGGCACCCATATTTGTCTGGTGCCGCTTCCTTTGGGTGGCCTAAACTGCCTTCCTTGTTGTATCTTCTGGTACTGTAGTCGGTCTGGGTTCCTTCGTCGTGGTTGATTCTGTTGTTGTCGAGGTTGAGAGGTCGGATGGACGCTCTGCTTTGGAAAAGAAGGGAGATCCAATACTTGCGTGACCTGCCCATTAGGAAGTGATTCGTTCTTTAACTTTAATCTAGGCCAGTCCGCAACAAGTTTGGAAGGATGAGCACCGCAGGGTGTCGTGCTCATTTGGCCGCTGATGCAACCCACCTGACCGCTGATTGTGTCCATCTGCCCTTGTGGTTGGGTAACTGTCTCTTCTAGTTTGCAGGAAGTCCCAGGGAAGATCTCCTGTCGTCCTTCTGATTGACAACTGTCCATAGCCAAGCCCGAGTGGGTTGGTGTAGACGTAACGTGACTGGTCTGCTTAAAGATCTTCCGGTCTTCCGTCGCATGCATTTCATAGGGTCTAGGGTCACAACCGTCAAGCGGAATGCCGTTAGGGAAGTCAAGCGGTATCACTCGCTTCTGCTCGAAGGTTCCAATCTGTAAGGAGCCTTGTCTAAGATTTAGGTCCACTGAGTGATCGTATAGCCAATCTTGGCCAAGGATTAGGGGTTCTATCAGGTCGTCATCATGGCACACTAGTAGCTTCGTTGTCATGGTCACATCCTTAATGAGGATAGGAAGGTCCACCTCACCCATGCAAGGGGTTTCCATGCCTCCTAGGCCTATGAGGTATGCCTCAATTGGCCGCATTTCTATTCCTGAATCCTTATAGTGGGACCACCTAATCGCACTAGTCGCAGCACCTGAGTCAATTAAAGCCTTGAGTTCTTGGCAAGGGTTGCCGTGCTCTAGCCTAACTGTAATGAATGGTCTCCTGTCCACTATGCTAGGATGAGTGGTTGACTTTACTTGACACATGGCCATGGGATATCTAGGTGATGTTTCCAGATGGTTATAATGTTCTCTCCCTAGTCCTTGTCTTCTTAGCTTCATGCGCTTAATGCGTTCTATGGCTTCTGCCTGAGCTTCCGCTCGTATTCTATTTTCTTCCTCCTTACGCTTCTTTGCCAACGTGAGTCGTCTAAGCATATCCTCAGTAAGAGGTTCCTGATATAGCTTGACTCTACAGCCACTAATGTAATTAGGCATTATATCTCCTTCTAAGGTGGCTAACTGTACTGCTCCACTTGTCGAAAGTCTGTTAATGATCATAGGTCCATAACCTCGCTTTTCTAACTTCCGTGCGTGCTGTTTCAGTGTATACACTAGAACTAAATCTCCTTCTTTTAGGCCTTTACTTTCACATGTGCATCAAAATATGCTTTCTGTCGCGTCTTCGCTGCGTATATTCCTGCTGCTGCGTTCAGCCTGGTTTCGCCTAACCGTTCCAAGTCCATTATTCTCGCTGATAATTCATGGCCGGTCCACTGATGTTCTTGTGCAACCTTAAGGGTCGGTATCAAGAAGTCCAAAGGAAGCACAGCATTCTGACCAAAAACCATCTGAAAGGGAGTTGCATTGAGTACGGTCTTGTAGGCCACTCGATATGCCCAAACACCGTGGTGTAACTGTTTGTCCCAATCTGAACGTTTGTTGTTCACGAGTTTCGTCAGTACGTTACACAGTATTTTGTTAGTGCTTTCAGCCTGACCATTGGCCTGGGGATGATATGGGGCAGATTTCTTGTGAATCACCATAAAATCCTGTAACAAATATTCAATGACTTGGTTTAGAAAGTGAGTGCCTCGATCGCTCACTAACTCTATAGGCAATCGATATCTTGTAAAGACATTTTCAAATAAGAATTTTGCGGTCGTGTGAGCATCATTCTTTCTTGTGGCTTTTGCCTCTACCCATTTGGTTAGATAATATGTGGCAACAATAATGTATTCCGCATGTGTACCTTTTGCAGGGGGGTTAATGGGTCCTACAAAGTCTATACCCCACTTAGAAAATGCACGTCCACCCATCATGGGTTTCAATGGCATTTCATCTCTGCGAGTAGGAAACTGAGTTCTTTGGCACACGTCACATCTCTTTACATAGGTATGTGCATCCATGTGAAGAGTGGGCCACCATAATCCTGCAAAGAGGATGGCTTTGATTACCCTATCGGGTCCAAAATGACCTCCTGCAACACCTTGGTGTGCAGTCTCTAGTATGCTAAGATAATCGCTCTCATGCACACATTGTCTTAGATATCCATCTCGTCCTCTTTTGTATAAATTATCGCCAATAAGTGAATAGTCTTGAGCTTCCTGCTCTAGACTGCGTTGTCGAGCTAAGGTCATTCCTTGAGGGAATGTGATAGCATTCTCTACTGGTGGTCTTTCACAGCAAACATGGCATTCTTTGCACAATTTGTAGACATCTGCTTCCATAGAAGGCCAATATACTCCTAATCTATGCAGAGTTTGTAATGTTCGATGTTTTGAATGATGTTGCTTTAGTGCACCTATGTGTGCTAATTGCAACCAATTCGCATGCTCTGATTCATCTACACAACAAGCAAGAATCTTTTGATTATCCTGTTTATATATGCTTCCTGCCATTATTTGGTATCTCTGAGACTTGGTAATCTCTTCTTCTCTGATCTTTATCCTAGGATTCTTGGGTCCATAGGTGAGAACAGGGACTATAGGCTTAGCCCATTCCGGTGCTATCTCGAGGTTAAACAAGTATGCATCTGGTAATTCATCCGCTACTCCTTGCGGAGCTTCTCCTGAGGTTAATCTTGAGAGGTGGTCAGCTCTAAGATGCGTCTTTCCCTTCCTAACTACCACTTCAAAATCATACTCCATGAGTAATAGAAACCAACGTATCAGTCGTCCTGTGTTACAAGGTTTGTTGACTAAATATAATAGGGCTTGATGATCTGTAAAGAACTTGAATTTGTTGGCCAACAAGTAGTGCCTAAACTTCTTTACTGCGTAGATCATCCCTAATCCTTCTCGTTCCGTCGTGGTATAATTTCTTTCTGCTGCGTTCAATTGTCTGCTCGCGTAGGCTATGGGGAGATCTATGTTACCTTCATTCGTGGGTTGTGCTAACACACATCCTATGGCGTAATTGGATGCATCCACATGTACATGGAATGGCTTACTCCAATCTGGGGTGGTCAATATAGGTGCTGAGCACAAACGTCGTTTAAGTTCATTGAATGAATTTTCACATTCATCTGTCCATTCAAAATTGGTTAAAAGAGAGTACAGAGGCTTAGCTATGATTGCATACATGTGTATGAATCGTCGATAATATCCACAATGGCCCATAAATGCCTGTACCTCTTTCACGTTAGTTGGTCTAGGTAATTCTGCAATTACTTTCACTTTTTCCTCGTCCGTAGAGATTCCATTTTTTGACACAATGTGTCCTAGAATTTTGCCTTGTCTGACCATGAAAACGCATTTTTCTGGGTTCAAACAAACCTGATATTCTCGACATTTGTCAAATATTTGTCTTAACTCTGGAATATGTGTCTGTCTTACATTCGAATGAGCACATAAGTCATCGACATAAACTTCCAAGCTCTTGCGTAAGAATTCCTTAAAAACATGACACATGAGTCGCTGGAAAGTAGCGGGTGCATTTGTTAAGCCAAATGGCATCACACGAAATGCAAATATACCCCATTCTGTGGCAAAAGCCGTCTTGTGTTGGTCTTCTGGAGCAATGGCTACTTGATTATAGCCTGAGAATCCATCAAGAAAGCTGTAAACTTCCTTGCCCGCAACTCTTTCCAATAGGTGTTCTGTGATAGGAAGAGGATAACTATCTCTAATCGTGGCGGCATTAACTTTTTTAAGGTTAATACACACATGCAATTTTCCATTCTTCTTGGGCACAACCACAATGGGGGATACCCATTCGGTATGCTCAATTTCGTAAATGAATCCTGCTTCTATCAATCAATCTATCTCCTCTTTAATCTTCGCAGCGTAATTATCATTGTACGTGTAAGGTTTCTGTTTTGTCGGTTTTGCATCTGGAGTCATAGGGATTCTATGAGAACATATATCTGGATCTACTCCTTTCAAATCTTTGTAACTCCAGGCAAAAACATCTCTATATTCGCGCAATAGGGCAACTAACTCTTCTTCTTCTTCAGTCGTCAAATCGTGCCCTATGTATGTGCCTTTTTCTTCTTCTCCTTCTATGGCAACTATTACTTTCTTGGTTTTCTCTCGGTTATCATATACTTGTCCATCATTTACCTTTCTATTAGGCATTCGTACCATGATTCTTCTATCTTCAATTTCATATTTCTTGAAATTCTCGGGTACTTCAAATAAAGATTCTTCTTTTTCTGTCATGGTGTCTTTCTTCTTTCTTTTCTTACTTTCACTCTTAGCAGTCACTTCAGTGGCTAACCTTACCTCGTTCGTAATGTCCTCGTGTCTCTGAGTGTGAGTCTCTACTTCGTAGAAATATTCTTCTTCCGATGCAAAGGGCGGGTCCATGATAATTGATTCTAAATCAAAATCGCTTGCATCCTCAAATGCATCGGTGTTAGGTTCACACTCTTCTTAGATTGCATCGCACATGATTGGCTCTATCGTAAAAACTGAAATGTCATAGCCATCCTCGTCACAGTGGGGTGTCCATTGTTCTTCATTGATGGCTACGTCCATGGTTGCTAGTATTTCCGCCCAACCATGGGGTTCAAACTCTTCGTCTGGGAATACTACAGGTGCATATGCTGGATCTTGAAGGGTTTGTGGATGTTGTTCTGCACCTAAGGTCCTGGCTTCTAATCTTTCTTCCTCTTGTTTGGCTACTTTACACATCCATAAATGGGTATCCTCATGCAACCAAGAAGGATCTGATTCTAATGAGTGCACGGATTCCGTCTCTACCGGTGTCTTATGGATGGTATTCCATTGTATTGGGGGTACATCTCGATGTGAATAGTCTTTAAGATTGACTTTGGTAGTCACTCCTAAGTGTTGCAAGTACAAAGAATTAGTTCCCCAATCTTGTACAATTTGCAACTGACGCATGAATGGTCGTCCCAATATCATCTCATACGCACGATTTTTTGCAAAGTCACAAATGGCAAAGGTATGCTCAAATTCTACACCACAAGTGGTGAGAGATATGCCTTCTAGTAAGCCTAATGGTTTTTCTATGTGTCCATCAGCCATTTGTAGCTTCATCCTGGTGGGTCTGAGGGCTGGCTTACCCCAACGTTTCCATAAAGCGGTAGTAGCGATGGCTACTTCGGCTCCTGAATCTAAGATGGCTTTCGTGGTGTAGCCATGATGGGTTATTGGAAGATATGTGTTACCTTCCTCCCCTTCGCTTACATCTCCAATCTTTTCCACGGGTATCTCTGGTACCTTCTTATGTGATCCTATCTGAGAGGGTGTGGTAGCTAGCTCAGGGAATTGATTTGCTACGTGCTTCCACAACTCTGGTTTTACCTTTAACAATTCCTCCAGAGTGAGATTACATTGTACTTTGGTATTCTTGATCACTTCCGTATTTCTAGGGATCACTGATTCTTCATTCCTCACTATTATCGTGGGTGCTCTCATACTGATAGACTTTGCTTCCCAAGGTCCTAAGAACTGAGGTAATTCTTGTAAAGAATTAGATTCAAATCCTGTGGGTTCACTCAGCTGTTCCACCTCTACCTCATCGTATATAGAGGGGATGTCTTGGGGAAATTGTTCCTGCAAGTCGTCTATTTCTCGAATAGGAGGATGAGTTCCTTGTTCTTTTCTCCATTTCTCTTCTTGGATTTCCCTCAAAAATTCATGTGAGTACCTATGTATGGAAGACAAATTGTCTTGACTTTCTGTATTAGGTACTTGAGACAGGGATGGTGCATTCCTTTCCTGTGTCTCTGGGACAATAGGGTTCCTATGCTGATCCTTTTTCTCTTTGCTTTCTATCAAGTGTTCTAGCCTCTCCATTAGTCCTTGAAAATGTAATTCAGGTTTTGCCATGTTATTCCAATTAAGATATCTAGAGGCTTCAAACAAAGCTTGTGCTAATTCTACCATTTTCATGCAAAGTTTAGTTCTCTCAATTTCTAGATCAGCTCGAGGGTAGTTTTTACTCATTTCCGTGACTTGGGGTCCCTCTTTTATTCTAGCCTGATATGCACGAAACATCATGTCTAGATCTTCTGGTATGGGTTCCGCTAAAACTGATCCTGATTTTTGAGCTGGGTTTTCTTGGTTTAATTCTTGTGCAGTCAATTCTTGTATTTTGGCTCTAGACTCCCTTAAACTTCCTTCCAACTCACTTATCTTTTTACTCCACTTTCTCTTGATTCTTTCCCTAGAATCTTTCCAAGATTTTGTCTTTTTACTACTCGATTCTGCAACTTCACTAGTTCCGGCTACTTTCTCTTGATTAAGTTGTTGGTTTTGTAAGAGCGCCTGGGCTCTGGTTATAGCTTGGATAGGCACGTATGTAGGGTTGGATCCATCTGCATTGTTTACAATACCTATCACGTTGATCGGTGTCACATTCGAAGCGTTAACTGGGTTCTTAGGACAATCTTTGATTATGTGCTCTTTGCCACAATCGGCACAAAAGCCTTGGATGCTATAGTACTGTGATTGCCTTGCTATTTGGGGATGTGGACAATCCTTTATGAAGTGATCTCCTTGGCACCTAAAGCATGGTCCTCTAGGGCCCTGTGGTCTTTGTTGTCTCAATTGGGGCCGTGGGTTTGGGTTTGCGTACATCACATTAGCATAGTCTGGCTCCCAACTAGTTTCCATTGGTGGACTATCATAATGATATGTCTCCACATGTTCTGGTGACTCCGTGTAATAAGCGGGTGGACTAGTTACATGAGTAGAGTCAAAACTGTTTGAGTTCGGGTCACTTTCGGTGATCAGGGGTGAAGAAGGCACTAAGGCCCTACTTAGGTTCTCTTCTGCAGCAGCGTATTTGACCGAGATGACATTCGCTGGTGGGGGTGGCTGCTGAGCTAAGACAGGTTGAAGTCTCTGTTGAGCCTGGTAAGGGTAGTTCTGGGGAGGCCTATAGTAATAAGGCTGAGCATTGTATTGGCCTTGATACCTACCTGGCTGCTGGTATGTTTGCGGGTAGTTCTGTCTCACGGTTTGTTTGTTGTATGGGCAGTCCTGAGCCGTATGATTCGTGTATCTTCTCTCAATTGTGCAATATTGGCCACTAGGGTTGGCTTGTGGTTGTGGTGCATTGGGACACATGTTTGCCAAATGATTTCCACCACAAGTGTAACAACGTACATTCGTTGGTAGCTTGGGCACCTGTTTACTAGAAACTCCTAGTTTTTGGGCCACTTTTTCTGCTAGGTCCTCTATCGAATTAGACAATTTTGTGGATGCTAGAGAAGAACAATCTGAGTCCTTATAGACCTTTGAGAGCTCTAATTCCTCTCCTAGGTTATCCTCAATGTCTATACATATTCTTACACACTCCTCTAGCGTTCTGGGTTCTTTTAGGTACACATAGGAGCGTAGTTTAGTGCTCAACAAGCCATCTAGGAACAGTGATACCTGTTTGGCTTGTGAGGGTAGTTCTTGCATTGGACATCGTTTGACATATTGTCTAAACCTACGTCCTGCCAGTATAACTGTTTTCTGAGGGGTTTGTTTAAAGCTATGAATCAACGAAGACGTGTCATGTCTAATCCCACTTTTAGAGAATTCAGTGATGAATGACTCTAAAAAGTGATGGATGTCTCTAAATTGCCTTTGTTGCAGTGGTTGGAACCAAGTTAAAGCGATATTCTTTAACGTTAATCCAAATGCGTTGTACTGCGTGAACATGTCTTCAACTTGTTCTGCTCTTAGTACTTGCTTGAATTCTGCAACGTGGTCATAGGGATCTCCTGTCCCATCAAAATAGTTTTTCATGGATTTCACTAATTGAGTGGGTCTCAATACTCTTGCGTGTTCACGTGGCCTAGGTAGAGGAAAATCATCTCTACCACCTAGTATTCCATGATCTCTTTGTCTATCCGCTCTATTAGTGTCCGTGGTTGTTCTATCTCTCCCTATGGGGTGATTAAAGCTTATTTCCGGTCTCTCTTTATTTCCTTCTCTTTGATGTCCATGGGCTGAGGAGGTTCCTGCCCCTTGTTGACTTGTATTTATGTTCGTTCTGGATGGAGGGAATATCAATTCACCTCTCCATGTATATGTGTTTTTAGCGCGCTCAGGCACCACAAAGACTCTTTCTGAAGTCTCATCCAGGTATACAACCTTTCCAGGTGTATCTGGGTCCTTGAATTCATAAATTGTAATGATGCCTATCTCACCAGGGTGTTCCTTTCTGTACCTCCAAAAGGCTTCCTCTGTCTCTTTATTTATGAACAACTCGGTGCTCCTGTTATCTTGAGGGATCCATTCTGGGATGAGTACTCTTGTTAATACGGATTTCCCTCTAGGTGTTCTAGGTTCTTCTATCGGTTCTTTTCCTGGAAATTTCGTTTCCGTCTCTAATTGAATTGTGCCAAACTCATTAGTATCGTTTGGCTGCGTACTTAGGACGTACATGGTTCCTTCTTTGTCTATGTAAGCGTCTCTCTCAAATTTCACCACTGGTCTTTCCAATCCAATGGGTTGATCAGGGTTGTGCAGTTGCACCACTTGCCTTTGCAAACCATCCTCATAGATGCGAGCACCTAGTCGGTTGGTTCGGAGAAACTCTAATTGCGTTCTATAGGGTCCTTCAGGTTTTTCTAAGTATGCTACATTAGACCCTCCTTCTGGTTTGTCTGTGCTAAATGCCATTTCTGATTCGCTAGTATCTGAGCTCTCGTAGGGGTAATTGCTATTCAATTGCTGAGCCCAAGATCGAGCGGTGGTTCTTACACTAGCCTCTGATGATCTAAGGCTTCTTCGGTCCGACTTACCTATATGTTTGCCCGATCTAAGGTTTTAATTTCCTTCCTTGCTCACTCAGTTACACACTTAGATCGTCAATGGTTCTTTGTTATTACTTTCTTGATTCTTTTTAATTTTCTTTGGATTCTTGTCTTAATGCATGCGTCAGGAATTCGACTTTCCCTTATAAATTTGAGTTCTCGTTCTGTCTGACTTATGTTCTTTTCTTTAGGTTTTCGTCACACACACCTTTACTTTAAGTCTTAAACTTGAAAGAATTAAGTATCTTGAACTTGAGGCGTTCCTATCGTCGTTAATTCACAACTACCGTTTAGCCTAAGCTAAGAATTGACTGAGGGGGTTGAGTAATCTTCCAACCTCGAGTCGGCTTTTCTGTTGCTCTGATGCCCTGTTGCCCAAGAAGTCGTGCTTCCCAAGCTCTTCTGTCTTCACTGCCTTGCTTGCTTGCCTTTGATTGCCTTTTCTAAACCTGGAAAAATTCCAATATTAGACCAATTCACAAGATGATCAAACACTTGAGCATATACACCTTTTAAATCCCTTCCCTTTTTGCCCAAATTTTCAATGTGTGCCCCCTGGCTTCCTAGTCCCAAACTAGGTGAACCTCAAAATAGCTTTCTAACGAGCTATTAAGCTCAAAAAACGGACTTCGGATGAAAAAGTTATGAGCGTTCAGGCCCTGGGGGGTAAAAACTGTCAATCAAGTTTTCCTTCAAATATGAGCTAAGGGGTCTCCTATGAGTCTAATGGTCCAAAAATTTCTCAAAAAAACCCTCAAAATTGGTCAAAAATTGGAGCCCAAAATTTGCGATGGGGGTGGACAATCGCGATGGTCTGGGACCGTCGCGATGGTCCGAGCGAACCGTCGCGATGGCGTGGAAATGGGCCGTCGCGATGGTCCAAAAAATGAACCGTCGCGATGGCGTGATCAGGCGGACAATCGCGATGGCGCGGTCAACGGTCAACGGTCGAACCGTCGCGATGGTCCGAAGTGAACCGTCGCGATGGCGTGGGATTTGGACAATCGCGATGGCCCGAAATGAATGATCGCGATGGAGTGAGGTCGAACCGTCGCGATGGTCCGAGCGAACCGTCGCGATGGCGTGGAAATGGGCCGTCGCGATGGTCCAAAAAATGAACCGTCGCGATGGCGTGATCAGGCGGACAATCACGATGGCGCGGTCAACGGTCAACGGTCGAACCGTCGCGATGGTCCGAAGTGAACCGTCGCGATGGTCCCAAGTGCGATGGCGTGAGCCTATCGCGATGGTCCGATTTTGGGCTGTCGCGATGGTCCGAAAAATGGACCGTCGCGATGGTCTGTCTTGACACGTGGCACCGTCGTGGCGATGGCGTGAGCCAATCGCGATGGTCCGGGGTCAGCTGAACAATCGCGATGGTCCAAGTGGACCGTCGCGATGGCTCAAGTGAACCGTCGCGATGGTCCGAAAAAGCGAACCGTCGCGATGGTCCGGCCGAGCCGTCGCGATGGCGTGAGCCTATCGCGATGGTGCGACACAATCGCGATGGTCTGAGCCAATCGCGATGGTCCACCAAACTTGAAATTTTTGAGATGCAGCTGTGGTTTCGTGTATGCGCAGGGATCGCCTACCTCGTGGTGTGGTCGCCTACCTCAAAATCCGAACTTGGCGGACCATCGCGATGGTCTGACACAGTCAGAAATTTTTGACAGAAACAGAAATTTTTACCTTTTCCAAGCTTTCCTGATGCACTGGAGCTCTGTACCTGCAAGAAAACTCAAGAAAACACAAGCACACACAAGCACAAAAGTTCTCTCTCGCTCTCTCGCATGCACAAATGAGGGGAAATGAGGTGAATAGGTGGATATGGTGAATTTTCTGATTTTTTTTTGGAGGTGAAGATGATGATGCGATGATGAAGATGGAGTGTGGGGAAGGTGAAAAACACTAAAAGCTAAGTAAAAACAACAACAAAAACTGAAATTTTTACCTTCCAACGCCACTTCTTGCTATACTCTTACCATCACACATTCGTCCTAGACTCGATCCCCGGCAACGGCGCCAAATTTGGTGTTGCTCTAGCACAATGGTAAATACCACGTTAAGAAGCGTCACCTCCTTAATGTCAATCCGTGGGAGAGGTAGGAGTGATATGAAGATCGTGAACGTGAGATGATGTGAGAGTGAAGGTGAGAAGCACAAAGATGCACACACACATGCACACACACAATGAAGAGACAAGCAAGACACAATGGAAGGTGGGAAATTAGCTCTATTACTCAAGAATGCTCTTACAAGCTCAAACTAGCTCTATGCTCACACTAACCAAAATGAACCAACCTCAAAAATGAGCTCTCTAGCTCTTTTTATAGTTTCTAGACTAGTTTTGACCGGTTTCACATCTAGTGACCGGCCTAGTTAAAAAATAGGTCCTAGATGCTATTTGGAAGGGTAAACGATGTCTAAAAATAACGAAAATTGGTACGCGCATTCTACCTAAGCTCCTCAAGCTCAAGGACTCCTCGGCTTGCACAAAATGGAGCTATGGATTACAAAATGGGGTTTTCTATGATACATATGTTACAATTAGTGATAACAATCACTGTTGAATGTTTGAAGAAATAATAAGAAATATATTTGTTTGGAAAATTGATCCGACTGGCTCCCTGCTCCGTCTTTACATGCTTCCGTGGCGTCTGTGCCTCTGGCTGCTTCCAACATACCTAGACCAACTAATGTAAAAGAAGTACAGGCATTTATGGGTCATTGTGGTTATTATAGACGATTAATACACATGTATGCAATCACAGCCAAGCCTCTGTACTCTCTTTTGACCAAGTTTGAATGGACAGATGAGTGTGAGAATTCATTCAATGAACTTAAACAAGGTTTGTGCTCAACACCTATATTAACAACCCCAGATTGGAGTAAGGCATTCCATGTACATGTGGATGCATCCAATTATGCCATAGGATGTGTGTTAGCACAACCCACGAATGAAGGTAATATAGATCTCCCCATAGCTTACACAAGCAGACAATTGAATGCAGCAGAAAGAAATTACACCACTACGGAACGAGAAGGATTAGGAATGATCTACACAGTAAAGAAATTCAGACATTATTTGTCGGCAAACAAGTTCAAATTCTTTATAGATCATCAAGCGCTACTGTATTTAGTCAACACGCCATGTAACACCGGACGATTAATACGTTGGTTCCTATTACTCATGGAGTATGATTTTGAAGTAGTAGTCAGGAAAGGAAAGACACATCTTAGAGATGACCACCTTTTAAGATTAACCTCAAGAGGAGCTCCTCAAGGGATAGCAGGTGTCTAAATCGACTTCTCAGAAGAACAGTTTTAGACATAGGTGACTTGTTGAAGTTATTTCTCAAGATCTACTGAATCTTTTGGAGTGATTCAACTTGGAGAAGGTGTGCAATCTATAGGAGACACCTCGTACAAAGTTTTATCAAAAACTTTACACATTTGATAAGGCAATGAGTGAACTATGTGCAGTAGACTTTCTATGTAATCTCCTTCTTCACAGTTTGTTCAAGAAATTGACAATTGAGTATTGATCTTCTAAAATTGGTGAAGGTTTGAGTTATTCTTGTTATAGAGGTGCTCTAAATACAAGAGTAACTTGTTCTTTTGGAGATTAACACTCTCCATCAGTGGTATCAGAGCAGGAAGCATCAGAATTGAAGGAAGGAGGACCTCGACTGCTACAGGTGCAAAGAATTCAACATCTGAAGGTTCAAAAGGTAAAAGCTTGAGGATAAAGCTTGAGAATAAGGTCATACAACACCAAGGAAGACAAAAGGAGTATTATTCGAAGTAAAGGTACATCTATTACTCATAAAGATTGAAGAATTCAATATACAGGTGAAGAAAGGATGGGAGATTCTCTTCAGATAGAGAAATTGGATAGAGAGAACTATCCAGCATGGTCAATGAGGATGGAAGCTCATCTAATGAGCAAAGACTTGATAGCTTACATTACAGGTGAAGAAGAAAAGCCTCAACTCAGAGATCCTAGTGTTCCAACTAGGGAGGAATTATCATATTTGAAGAACTGGATGAAGAGAGATGCTCAAGCTAGGAGCATTATCTATATGGCAGTCAATGACTACTTGCTACCTCATATTAGAGGTCTTGAAAATGCAAGTGATATATGGAATGCTTTGGAGGAGCATTTCCAAAATACCACAAAGTCTAGGAAGGCATCCTTGTGGGCAGAATTTACCACATTCAAGAAGAAGGCCTCTCAATCCATCTCAGATTATGTAACCAGCATGAAGGACATTGCAGATGCATTAAGAGCAGTTGATGAAGACATTGAGGAGGATAAATTGGTAAGGCAAATCCTCACAGGTTTGAGAGGTGATGACAAATGGAAGCCATTCATTTTGTCTATTGAATTATCACTTGATCATTTTACTCCTAACTTAAATCAGTTGCTAGGACGTATGTTAACCTTTGAGCAGGATGTCAAAGGTGAAGGTGACAAGAGTACAGGTCATGCAATGTACTCAAAGGATAAGAAGAAAAATAGCAAAGGGAAGAAACAAGCAAATGAAGATGAAGGCACAACTAGTCAAGCCAACTTCCTAAGAGGAAAAGAGGAAGAGGAGGTGGCAAAGGTAGAGGAAGAGGCAGGAATAATAAAGATGGAGTCAAAGCTTGCTGGATTTGTGGTAAGACAAATCACTTAGCTAATGATTGTTGGCATAATAATCAGAGTAATGGTGGATATAATCAGAATTTTAATTCAAGAGGAAGAGGTGGCAAAAATCGAAGAGGTAACTTTAGAGGAAGAGGTAGTAGGGGTTACTTTGGAAGAAATGCAGGTAGAGGATTCCAAAGTCAACAATACAATAATACCTACTACAATTATGCTTTAGATCAGAAGGAGGATTCAACATTGATAATGAACGCAACTTGTGAAAGGCAAAGTGAAGACCAAAGAGTCTTCTACATTGACTCAAGGTGTAGCAATCACCTGAGTGGTAACATAGCATTGATGGCTGATTTGGAAACTAAGGTATCTAATCATGTTGTTCAAACAGGTGACAATACAAAGCACAATGTGAAGTCAATTGGATCAATGAAGGCCAAGGATGGAAGTACTCTCTTGAGTAAGGTCTTGTATGTTCCTACAATTCCTAAGAATCTGATAAGTGTAGGACAAATTGTTGAAAAAGGTTATGAAGTTAGATTCACTAATGAAGGAGTGTTTGTGGAAGACCCTAGCAATGGGTATAAACAAATTGTTTTAGGGAAGAAAGAAGGAAGGTTGTTCACATTAAAGATTCAAGGTAATGTTGGTCATGCCTTGTTCACTTATGGAGGACATAAGATATCGGAGTTAGATCTTTGGCACAAGAGGCTTGGACACTTCAATCAAAGAGGTATCAAAGATATGATTAACAATGGTTCAGTGCTTGGATTGCCTAATGTTGCAGGTCAACATATGACATACAGATGTGAGGCATGTCAATTAGGTAAGGCTCATAAGCAATCTTATTCCAAGCATGGTTTTATGTATTTAGAGGAGCTTGAGTTGGTACACACAGATGTGTGGGGACCATCAAAGGATTTCAGTATAAATGGTTCAAGGTACTATGTGATTTATGTTGATGATGCTACCAGATGGATCACTATCTATGTGATCAAAGATAAGTCAGAGGTATTCAATACATTCAACCATTATCATGTGTATGCAGAAAGAATTACAGGCCATAAATTGAAGAGACTAAGGTCAGATGGAGGGGGAGAGTATTTTTCTAATGAGTTAAGTGATTACTTGTGGAATGCAGGTATAAAAAGGGAGAAAAGCAGGTAATCTCCTCAACAAAATGGTGTAGCAGAGAGAAGAAATAGAACTCTTTTTGAGTTTGCAAGTTCAATGATGAAAGAGAAAAATTCCCCAAATTATTTGTGGGATGAGGCTGTAAATACAGCTACTTATTTGGTTAATAGGCTACCATGTAAAGCTTTGCAGGGTATGACACCATATGAGGCATGGTGGGGTAAGAGACCTACCTTGGATCATTGCAAAGTATTTGGATGTTTGGCATATGCATATGTGCCATCACAATTAAGACACAAGTTAGAACCTAAAGCTAAAAAGTATGTATTCATTGGTTATGATGATAAGCAGATGGGATATAGGTTGTGGAGTCCATCCACAAAACAATTTCTTGTATCAAAAGATGTTACATTTGATGAGCAAGGTACTTGGTATGCAGGTACAATCAATATTAATACAGGTGATGAAGAAGTTGTGAGTCAAAAGAAAGGTAAATCAAAGGTTCAGATATTTGATGAAGAGGAGAACAATGAAGTGCAGGTTGAAGTTGAAGAAATGCCAAGATTTGATCTTGAGTGTGAAGAACCAGAAACCTCAAGGAATGGAGACCTCAGAAGGTCATCAAGACACAAGTGGCAACCTACAAGGTATAGCTATGACACTTCTTTTTTGGCTACCAAATATTATGCTTACATGATAAAGGTAGATGAAGACCCTTCCACATTTGAAGAGGCAAAAGGTAAGGAAAATTGGGAGAAAGCTATGCAGGAAGAATATGATGCATTAATAGAGAATCAGACATGGGATTTGGTTCCTAAACCAAATAGTTAGAAGATCATTGGATGCAAATGGGTCTACAAGACTAAGAGGTTTGCAGATGGAAGTGTGTCTAGGTATAAAGCTAGACTTGTTGTGAAAGGGTTTGCTCAAACATATGGTATTGATTATGATGAGACCTATAGTCCTGTGGCAAAGATGACAACCATCAGAACACTCATAGCTATTGCTGCATGCAAAGGTTGGAAATTATGTCAATTAGATGTGAAGCATGCTTTTTTGAATGGTTATATTTCAGATGATGTTTTCATGGAGCAACCCCAAGGATTCAGAGATGGAAGGTATCCAGATCATGTATGTAAGCTCAAGAGAGCTTTGTATGGTTTGAAGCAGGCCCCAAGGGCATGGAATTATAGACTTGTGAAGTTCTTGAAAGAACTTGGATTTCAAGTATCATAGTAGCTTGCTTGTTAAAGCAAGTGATGATGGATTCATTTACATGTGCATATATGTTGATGATATAATTCTTACAGGTACAGATGAGAAAGGCATTCAAAGCCTAAAGAAGCAAATCGAGAAAGAGTTCAAAATTAGTGATTTGGGAGACTTGTCATATTTCTTGGGCATGGAGATTTCATACACTC
Source organism: Ceratopteris richardii (assembly GCA_020310875.1). Lineage (NCBI taxonomy): Eukaryota > Viridiplantae > Streptophyta > Polypodiopsida > Polypodiales > Pteridaceae > Ceratopteris > Ceratopteris richardii. The sequence goes on from CM035428.1 coordinate 109,943,564, forward strand.
AACATGGAGTGTATGTGACTCAAGAACGGTATTTGAGAAACTTGTTAATCAAGTTTAAGATGAATGATTGCAGGGTAGCACCTACTCCAATGGAAGTGAATCACAAATTGAGTAGATATGGTGGAGAAGAATTCAAGGATATGAAGCTATATCAGAGTTTGGTTGGTAGTCTTATCTATGCTACATTAACTAGGTGTGACTTATCATATGCAGTTGGAGTTTTGTCTCAATTCATGCATTGTCCTAGGAAAGAACATTGGATTGCAGGTCAAAGAGTGTTGAGGTACATTAAGGGTACACTCAAAGAGGGTTTGTATTATGGTTTTACATCAGATACAAACATCAAAATATATAGTGATGCAGATTGGGCAGGTAATCCTAATGATAGGAGATCAACATATGGATACTTGTGTTATGTGGGAGATAAGTTAATCTCTTGGTGTTCAAAGAAGCAACATACAGTTGCTTTGTCATCTATAGAAGGAGAGTACAAAGGTATGGTTGAAGCTGCAAAGGAAGTGATATGGCTTAAGACTCTAATGAAGAGTTTTGACACCATACAGAGTACACCTATCATTTATGGAGATAACATGAGTTCATTATATTTAGCTGTTAATCCTATGTTTCATGCAAGGACTAAACACATTGAGATTCAGTATCACTTTCTGAGAGAGAAGGTGATGAATAAAGAGATTGAAGTCATACATACTTCAACAAAAGATCAGATAGCTGATATGCTTACCAAAAGCTTGGATGGACCAAAGCTATAGAGATTCAAAGACATGGCAGGCAAAGAAGATAGAAAAAAACCTCAATTGATGATTGAGGGGGAGCTGTTGGTGCACGACAATCACCAATTGATGTTTTGATATGGAAATGAAGTCAAGGATTTGAGAAGAGAACAAGTTGTGAATCATGAAGGAAGGACATATTCAGAAGATGGAAGATGTGTACACATATGTATATTATTTCAGAGATAGTTCACTTATATCTTTGAGTAGTCATAAGCTTGTAAATTTTTGTCTATATATACTATGGAAAATGCCGGGGCAAGTATGAGAGAGCATGAGAATAGAGTAATCAGTAGTTGTATGTGTCATTAGACATCTTAGAAGTGAGTCAAGGCTCTCTCATCACTCAGTTGTAAATTTCTCAGAAATGAAGAAAATGTTGCGCCCGATATTTCTGAGTTTTCTCCTTCTATGTTAGATCTTTTTGTGAAATGCTTTTGTACAAGTCTAAGTCTATAGGTAGTCAACTTCTGTACAAATTTTCAGCTTCCAATTGTGAACAGGCTGAGAGAATTGAGTGTAGGAACATTTGCATATGTAAATGAGAAGAAGTGAAGTTACAAGAGGTGCAAAATTTGATACGAATGTTTTGATCGATTCTCCTTCCACAGTTTAAAGTTTTGAGCAAGCAAGCACTCAATCTTTAAGTTGGAAGGTAAGCTATTTGTGGCTAAAGGCATTTGCAGAAACGGGTTCTAGATTGAGAGAACCAAAGGTTTAAAGTCATAGGTGTCTAAATCGACTTCTCAGAAGAATAGCTTTAGACATAGGTGACTTGTTGAAGGTATTTCTCAAGATCTACTGAATCTTTTGGAGTGATTCAACTTGGAGAAGGTGTGAAATCTATAGGCGACACCTGGTACAAAGTCTTATAAAAAATTTTACACATTTGATAAGGTAATGAGTGAATTATGTGCAGCACACTTTCTGTGTAATCTCCTTCTTCACAGTTTGTTCAAGAATTTGACAATTGAGTATTGATCTTCTAAAATTGGTGAAGGTTTCAGTTATTCTTGTTATAGAGGTGCTCTAAATACAAGAGTAACTTGTTCTTTTGGAGATTAACACTCTCCATCAAGAAATTGGTTGCAATTAGCACACGTAGGTGCATTAAAGCAACATGATTCGAAATATCGTACATTGCAGACTCTGCATAGACTAGGAGTATATTGGCCTTCGATGGAAGCAGAGGTCTACAAGTTGTGTAAAGAAATCATGAGCCCCAAGAAAGACCTGATCCAAATAATCTTGGTCGAATGATTCCTCTTGATGCTGATCTTCTACGTGCTTGGAAACGTAGAAATGCAGATGCACTCTGTGCTCTTGTTACAAGTAATTCTGATAGTGTTCTGACTTTCATTCAGCATACTACGAAGGCATGTGAAGCATGGAACATATTGAGAAATCAATGTGAAACTCATAATCAGACACGGATTCAGAACTTGGAGAATCAGCTTGCAACAGAACGGTTTGCTGATGGGGAGACTACAGAGGTGTTTATCACTCGCATAAAGAATCTACGAGATCAAATGGCGGGAGCAGGTGTTCAAAAGTCAAGTGAGGAGCTAGCTCGACATTGTCTTCGAATCTGTCCACCTAAGTTTGATGGTTTGGTAACTGCTCTTAACACTCAAATTAGACCTCAACCACTAACTTTTGAAGAATTCAGTGCCTTACTCATGGAGGAGGAGCTGCGGCTCAAGGCAAGGAGTGGTGGTAGCAAAGGAGATGCTGCATTCACAGCAAATGCAAAAGGAGGCAAAACAGACTCTTCAAAAGATGGAGACAAAAAGAAGAACGACAAAAAGAAGTTCAAGGGAGAGTGTTTCCACTGCAAGAAGAAGGGACACAGAATCCAAAACTGTCGCATCAAGAAGGCAGAAGAGAAAAGTGGCTCTTCAAAAGGTGGCAAGGGCAAGGAGTCTGCCAACACAGCAGAAACAGAGCTTGAGTTATTTGTTACAATAGAGGAGGTGTGCTCCTCGGCTGAAGATTCAGGAACAGATGACTCATGGGTGTTGGACAGTGGTGCATCTCGTCACATGACGAGTAGAAAAGACCTTTACAGTTCCTTACAGCCTCTAAAGGAACCCATCACAATAAAGGTAGGAAACAATGCAAGATGTCCTGCAGAGGGCGAAGGTACGGTTTCTTTCATTAACTCTAATGGTGATATCAAAAAGCTTTCAAATGTGCTATATGTTCCACAAATAAAACGAAATCTACTTTCAGTAGCTTCTATAACTGATCAAGGTCACCAAGTATCTTTCAGTAAGACAGGAGCTAAGATTATGGACGGTAACAACAACATTGTTGGGATTGGCATAAGGAGGAACAACCTGTATGAGTTGTGTGCTCTTACAACCACTACAAATGTGGGCACAAGTAAGCTATGGCATGAGAGATTCGGCCACATTGGATACCCTGTACTGAAGGAGATGCATCGTAGAGGTATGGTTGCACACCTACCATCGATTGCAGAAATGAAGGAACCATGTGAAGCTTGCATGATGGGAAAGCAACACAGGAAGGCGTTTCCACAAGAAAGCAAGAACAGGGCAAGCTATCCTCTAGAGTTGGTGCATGCTGACTTGTGCGGAAAAATGCCTACATAGGCCTTGGGCGGATCTTCCTACTTCATGTTACTTGTCGACGACTATAGCAGGAAGATGTGGGTGTACTTCCTTCGCGATAAGGCTCAAGCTTTTGGTAAGTTTAAAGAATGGCTTCAGCTTGTTGAAACTGAAACAAGGAAGAAGATGAAGAAATTCAGGACAGACGGTGGTGGTGAGTTCACATCAACAGAGTTTGAAGATTTCTGCAAGAGTAAGGGAATCAAGCATCAACTCACAGTGGCACATAGTCCTCAACAGAACGGTGTTGCAGGACGTCGGAATCGAACCATCATGGAGATGGCAAGGCGCATGTTGAAAGGAAAGGGTCTGCCTAATCAGTTTTGGGCAGAGGCTGTCAACATTGCTGTCTACATCTTGAATCGAAGCTACACCAAGGCACTTGATGGAAAGACTCCACAAGAAGCCTACACTGGTAAAAAGCCTTCTGTTTCCCATTTCAAAGTATTTGGAAGTGAATGTTATGCACATGTTCCAGATAGAGAGAGAAACAAGCTTCAACCAAAAATCATCAAATGTATCTTCCTAGGGTACAGTGAAGATAAGAAGGCTTATAAGCTTTATGACCCTGAGGCTAAGAAGATCATGGCGAGTCGTGATGTGGTGTTTAAGGAGGAGCAGCCACATGCAGTGGAGGAGGAAAAGAGAGCTTCCACTTTATCATCAGACGAAGGGGCAATCCACTATGAACCTGGCCCAAGAGCTATCCCTTCTACACAAGAGAAGGAAGCATCATCTTCAGATGATGAGTCTGAAAGTCACCAACCTGCCGACACCCAAGTGGAAAAGCCATTGCCACGTTGGGTGAGGCAGCTCTATGATTCTGCAAACCCCATCCCACAGTCACTAGAACAGGTTGCAGATGGACCGAGGCGATCACAGAGAATAGAGGAACAGAGACGGGCAAGCGCCCATATTGTAAACACAGCCTTGATGGGTGATCTCATTCAAGAAGAAGCAAAGGAACCAACCAATGTGGAAGAGGCACTCCATGATCCGAATTGGAGGGCTGCCATGCAAACAGAATACAACAATATCATGAAGAATGGAACTTGGGAGCTAGTGGATAGACCCCCTAAGCGTAAAGTCATTGGCACCAAGTGGGTTTGGAAGCTAAAGTACAAGGCTGATGGTACTCTAGAAAAGTATAAAGCAAGACTTGTTGCACATGGCTACTCACAAGTTGAAGGCATTGACTTGTGTGAATCATTTGCCCCGACTGCAAGAATGACTACTATCCAAGTAGTACTAGTTGTGGCTGCACATAAGCGTTGGCCAGTCTATCACATGGATGTCAAGTCAGCGTTCCTGAATGGAGACCTCAAGGAGGAGGTATATGTGTCTCAGCCACCAGGGTTTGAGGCTCCCCACTCAGAGAATAAGGTATGTAAGCTGAAGAAGGCATTATATGGGCTAAAACAAGCCCCTAGAGCATGGTACCAACGGATAGATAAGTATCTCTTGGATCTAGGGTTCAAAAGATGTGCTTCTGATGCTAACTTGTATGTTCTAAAGAAAGGAGGGAAGACAATTGTGCTTGTATTCTATGTAGATGACCTTGTGATTACAGGAAATGATGATGCTCTTCTTCAACAAACAAAAGATGCCCTGAGTTCAGAATTTGAAATGACAGACTTGGGCTTAATGCATTATTGCGTAGGTCTTGAAGTTTGGCAAGAACCAGGGAAGATTTTCATCTCTCAACAAAAGTATGCAAGGCAGATATTGAAGGCATTCGACATGGAGGATTGCAAGGAAATTTCTACACCTATGGAGGTCAACACAAAATTATCTATTGAAGATACATCACCTCCAGTGGACATTGGAAGATACAGGAAAGTAGTTGGAAGTCTCATCTACTTGTGCAATAGCAGACTAGACATCTCTTATGTTGTTGGAGTAGTAAGCAGGTTCTCTAATAAGCCTTGCCAAACTCATTGGAAGGCAAGCATGCGGATACTCAGGTATGTGAAAGGAACCATTGATTATGGTATTCTTTATAAAGAAGGATCATCTCTAGTCGGATATTGTGACTCAGATTGGGCAGGAGATATTGATACCAGAAAATGAGTTTCTGGATATAGCTTTTCTTTAGGATCAGGGATTTTCTCTTGGATCAGTAAGAAGCAACCGACTGTAGCATTATCTTCTACTGAAGCTGAGTACAAAGCTGCATGCGTTGCAGCATGTGAAGCAGTATGGTTGAGGAGGATCCTATGGCACATAGGAATACAAGGACAGGAGGCTACAGAGTTGAAGTGTGACAACCAAAGTTGCATGGCCATCGCCAAAAATCCTGTTTTCCATGCACGTACCAAGCACATAGAAATTCAGTATCACTATGTGCATGAGTTGATTGAGGACGGGGTCATGGAGATAACCTATTGCTCTACTGAAGAAAATGGGGCAGACATCTTCACCAAGGCTCTTGGGAGAGAGCAACTTCTCTGACACTTTCCAAAGCTTGGGATTCGACCAAGGAGGTAGTTCACCATCGGGTGGACATTGAGGGGGGGTGTTAGATATGCTCAATACTCCACCCTCATATGACCACAAATGATCCATGGTGCTCTAAGTTGTAAGGCCCCCATTATGAGGAGAAGCCATTATGAGAGCCCGGACATTTGTGGAACCCTAACTTCCAAGTTAGATGAGGTCTATGTGTGACTGTTGATGGTTGAAGATGATCTTTGTGAGCCTAGCCGTTAGGTTAGGTAGGGCATAAACTTCCAGGCCATTGGGTTGCCATTTAAGGTGAAAATAAAGGCACTGTGGCTTCGCGCGGTTTCCCCATAGAACCTTAATGGGGGGAGTGCAGAGGGGGGCTTGCCCCCTTCTGCGGGGGGCCTATCCCCCCCGCCCGTAGGGCTGAGATGGTAGGACTTCTCGTTGTGGAGATATTTTCGGATCATATATTTTATCGACTATTTTGTATCTCCCGACTATGTTTATCTATACCGAACCGCCTTGTAAAAGCTATATAAGCACCGCCCAGGTTGAGCTTTACACAGCATTGCGCACTAGTAAGCCCTTCATCTAGAGTCTGTCTAGGTCGCCATCTAAGCTCCATAGTGGGAGCGCACGAGTGGACAGCACCATCATTGTAACTGCATTACGCTCGGCAATCTGAGAATTTGAGTTCTCTATCTCTCAGTCTGCGTCTATCTTTGTCTACGTTTTTTTCTCTTAACTCTGTCTACAGGTCTATTCCGCTGTGCTGTTTTATTTCTTACAGCAACATCATGTTTAGCAAGTAGGCATGTATCTTCTCATATCAAGCACATGCGGTGCTAGCTTCAAACCATATAATTCCTTTTTCAATCTACACACTTTCTTTTTGTTATAAAGTAAGTTTATGACATAAGGGTCCAACTGAGATCGGACATCATTTCGTCATTCAAGTGTAGGGTGGACATCTTGAGAGTAGACTTACGCAAAGGTGTTTATGCTTTCTAAACAAGAAAATGTGCTTGGCCTAGTGGTTAATTTATATGGATGAGAAGAAAGAGGTCTTGGGTTCAAGTTCTATGAGGTTCATGGGGAGATTTTTTTACAAGAGCTCTAGAGACTTCTAGAAGCATCCAATTGAGTAAGCTCTAGTTAAATAGGAAACTTGGTGCACATGTGGTTACATGGCCAAAAATTGGATTGTTAGTATCCACCTACCACAGTAGGAAGTCGCTTGGAGAGAGCTATATATAGAGGCACATGGTTGGGAGATTTCAAACAAAGGTTTTGTGAATCATAGCTTCTTGAGCTATCACGTAAGACAATGATCAACATGATGTATATTGCAAACACCAAAATGTTTTCAGGCATGCACAAAACATATGAGAGCTTCGTAGCAGAAAGGGAGTCCCTATAGTAAATGGCTTTTGAACTCATCACCACGTGGAGCAAAGCTTTCCAAGCTATCCATGTTGCTTGCTGAGTGTGACGTTGAAGTTCTAAGTGAACTATTACACAATTCAAATTTTGATGCCCTGTAACATAAAAAAATGGGGAAATAATATTGATCTTAGGCTGCATTGGGAAAGACTTAAATGCATGACATTCAATTTCGGTAACGGATGCTCTATCCACTGAGCTATTGACATCTTCCCAACAATGCTCACAATTGGCTACTAGGTCATTTTTCAGATGGATTATTTGCAAATTCAACACATCATGGACGAGAGTTAAAAGGCTATCTCCAATTACAGTTTGCAAAGCAAAGTATTTCATACCGCATGCTCATGGATTTAGACTTTTGTTCTAATCATATAGGCAGACAATGAGCAAGTGCTTCATTATCTAAAATTATGTTCTAATCATATACTCTTAAAGGAGATGTCATGCCTCAAGACAGAGAGGGACTTTACTTGCTTATTATTAGTTTGTAAAAGTAGGAAATTCCTATTTTGTAATTTTATACTTGGCATATGTAGGTGCCTTAGGGACATTTATCTTAGCACATGTTTGTGCTCTTGCAACATTCATGCCATTCCCCAATGTTGAGGGGAAATATTTATATTTCTTTTGCAAGAGAGAAAGAGGACATTTGAAGCAGATGCAAGTGCATCTCAAGGCATCAAGGACTATAAGATATGGAAGGCTCGATGAAAAGCATCTCGTGCAACATTGAAGAGCTATTGGATCATTGGATCATTACAAGGAAGACCCCTTTGCTCTTCATTACTTGTTTCTCTTATTTGATTTGGTTGCATGGTGCATAGTTTAGTGCATACACATGGTTATGAAGATTAATTGTAGGAATGTTTAAATTATTTTTATTTAGGCATTCATCAAAGAATTATGCATCTTCATTCAAGTAAATAAAGGAACAGCATAGAAATAGCATACACACTTATTAAATAGAGGGATATTATCTGATATCCAAATGTTTATGCTTATATCATGGGAGATAATTCTATTCATTTCCAGCTAAGAGAATATCATTGAATCTTCATTAGCATCTCATGGATTATGTCATGGAGACTAAGGGGCACAAATGATAGGAGCCCAAAGAGTGAGTAAGTTAACTCTATAGTTACTGAAGGTAAGGAACCTTCAAAGAGAGTCTCTTAGTACTAGATACTATGGGGTGATGAGGGAAATTCCCATGTCGAGTTATATTTTGTTTCTTAGAATGCAACTAACTGTTCTAGATGGCATTTAGAGTGTTTGGAATCACTTATGGGTTTCCTAAGGAGCATACATGCTCACATGACTCACTTAGATCTTTGTATTGACCTTAGCTCACTTATGAGCAATGGATTCCACTAAGAGAGGAAGTTAGACAGGATGCCATATAGTAAGGGAATTCAATAAGAACCTACATTGGTACTTAAGAAGTAGCTCAACTTGGTTAGTTGATGATATTGAAACATCTAAACCAAGTTGGTCTAGTTATACCATATGGGATTCATGAGACTCCACTAGATATAATATTTGAAAGTTCCATATCTATAACAAGAACTAGGTTTATGATTTGTTTAGAGCAATTATATTTTGTGGATTGGAGATGAGAACCATTGGTATGGGACAGTGGGGACTATCTCCCTTTGAAAACCCTTCTTCTATGGCCAAGAATAAAAAGGCTTATCATCAAGGAGAAAATAAGAGCCCCTAGCTAACTTATAAGTATATAAATTTGGGCGAACTCCCAACATATGCTTCACAAAAAGTATCAAGTGGTTGGCAGATATCTATGATATCTTTCGTGGGGAATGGAAGTTAAAGAGCATGGCTCTTCTTCAACCCCATATGCAATGGATTAAGAGGCTCAAGCAACCTTGCCTTCCTCGCTCACAAGTTACAATATGTATCCACCTCAATCCCATATGCATGATTATAAGAGGTAGAAGGACATCCTACCCTCTCTCTCACACAATGCAAAGGAAAGCCTTCCATGAATTTGTGTTGAGGAAAAGGAGTAATGAATTTACCTTATAGTCTCCTCCTCATGCTTGAGCATAAGGTATAGGTGCTCTTCTATAAGGGAGCTTCCTTGAGACTTGTGTGTTGGAGAAAGAAGAACCTCCTTTATGTAGGTGGGCGCCAAAAACTAGCACATTTGGGATAAAGGCTCCTGCTAACCCATGAGTGCCATGGAAAGAGAAGAATGGAGAAGAGGGAAGATCTCCCAAATATTATAGAATCTACATTTTTGGTTAAACTATACCATATAAGCCATACATAATTGACATGAACGGGGCAAATGTACCCAATTTTATGGCTCCCAATATGTAATTTATTGGGCTATTTTAAGATCCTCAAGCTTTTGATAAATAGCCATTTTTTTTAATCCCATAAATTCACCATTGGGCTATAAATCACCCCTGTTATTTTCCATGCTTATCATCCATAGAGTATGTTTTCTACTGGACTCAAAGGAGTTATTTGGAGTATATCTCTTAGTTTAGACTACAAGACTAGAGCTATGGCTCCACTTGATATTTATTGACTCTATTCTCATAGTAGTTTTCCTTCATATGGAGTTTGAATCTCCACTTACTAGTAGGAAGTTAAATAGGTTTATATATGAGTGGCCCTATCCTATCAAAGACAATAGGGAGATCAAATAGTTAATGGTTAGATTGAATCTCAGTTGATGACTCCTACAGAGACGTAGTTAGTCCTAGTGATGTTCTTCAACTAGACAATTAGTTCTAGTTATTGGCATTGGAGAGGCTCGGGATGTAGTGATGGATTCTCTCTTTAGGGTTTTTAGGAGATAGGGATAGATCTTACCTATCCAGCACCAAAATCTTAGTTGGTGCTTCATCTTGGGAAGATGATTGACTATCAATTAGAAGGATAGGTAGTTAGGGATTTTCTAAACCTTAAAGGGAATGCTTTTGCATTCATATGGTAAACTAAAAAGAAGAGAAAAAATTAGAGTTTGCATTAGTGCTATTTAATGATATTCCAATAGAACATTAGTCCAAGTTTGTGGATGAAAAACCATGGATTTTGTTATTTGTGAGGTATAGTGGATTGATTTTAATTCCAAGGAATTCTTTTATGAGAGCTAATATGATGGATTTATATAGATCACAAGGATGGTTTAGGTATAAAATATCATTTGTGGCTATGCTAAAGGATAGGAATATCTTGAGAGACATGAGGGCAATTCTATCAGTTCTAGAAAGGTTTGGAGTCACTTTTTGTGATAATCTAGAACCTCTCTTGAAACTTAGAACATGAAGAATTGTGAATGATTTGTGTGCCACTCTCCTCCCATCCAATATATCCTCTTACATCCAAAATAACAATGATCTGGAATGGCCTGTGCCACCATGTGGCCATCATGCAACACTCATCCCCATTACCATTGAATACATTAGGATATCCCCTGAGCTTGGGACCTTGACTATGGCTAGCCCTTGTCCCACACACACATGGAATGTTCTCTGTAAACCAATGTCTTATTTCTAAAGATCATTGTCCTCAATGATCAATGAGGGAAAGTACTTGCAAACGAGAGCTTCTCATTCCCAAATAGGGTTTGTAAGCAGTAATCCTCTCCAAGCTACTAGATACTCCTAGATAACATGGTTTCTCAATCGCTTCTCTCTCCAATCTAGTATCCTATCTAGAGAATGATTTGTGCTATCACTTTGCTACAAAGAAATAATACCCTCTACTTGATTATCCTTCCTGGAAATATACTTTCTAAGTTTACTGACATGAAACACTGGATGGACTTTGCAATCTGGAGGAAGCTCTAATCGATATGTAACATCGCTAAGCTTTTTAACTATCTTTCAAGGTCCACAAAACCTTAGTGAAAGCTTAGTACACTTCCCTGTGGATAGTGAAGTAGATCTAGTTGGCACTTGAAGAAAACTCTATCTCCTTTCTCAAAGACTCTAAGAGATCTCTTCCTATCAGCATATTCTCTTTCCCTATTAGCGGCTTGCTGCATCTTGGCTTTAGCTATTTCCAAATTTGCTTGGAGGTTCACTAAGGTCTCCAAAGCACTAGGATATTTTCTTGACATTCCTATGGTATTGGGAGTAGTGGGATTCATGCCATCGTTCATCTCAAAAAGAGACATCCTTGTGACTTTATGAGGCCTATTGTTATAAGCAAACTCTACTAGTGGCAAGTAATTATCACAATCTGTCTGCCTCTCAGACACATATGCCCTCAACACGTCCTCTAGAATGTGGTTGACCCTCTTGATCAAACCATCTATCTGTGGATGATCACCACTGCTCATTTTCAATGACATCTTCAGTTTGTCAAATTCAAACTTCGAGAAATGTCATGTGAATGTGACATCCCTATCTAAAACTATGGATTTCGGTAACCCATGCAATTTGAAGACATACTAGATAAACAACTCCGCTACCTGTGGAGCTCCTATCATCTCTTGGATGGGTATGAAGTGATCCATCTTGCTCAATATATCTACCATAACTAGGATAGTATCCCCTTCCTTTGGTTCCACGATAACCCCACTATGAAGTCCATGAATACACTATCCCAGTTATGATCTAGTATATGTAAACAATGTAAAAGACCTAGTGTCTTTACCCTTTCTACCTTCTTGACTTGACACATAAAGCATTTTTGAACATAAATGTGGACATCTCTAGCTAATCAAGGACACCACAATGTTCTTCTAACAAGATGAATTGTCTTGTTAGCACCAAGATGACCTACACAAGGAACATCATGGTTATCGTGCATGACTTTTCTTATCAAATATTGGGAATCCGGTATGCAAACCTTTCCTTTCCATTTAACTATTCCATTATCCTTTGAGAAATTGGAATACAGACTTGACTTGTTGCTTTACTAGGTGAAGAAATAGCTAGAACTGCCTAGTCTCCTATGATAGAGTCATCACTGATGGCTCTAATGATGTGTAACAAATGTGGATCTTCCACATGTGCTTCCTTTGTTTCTTGAAGAAATGAGCTTTCTAGAATTGTAAAGCTCATTTGATACACTATTTGTGATAATGCATCAGCTACTATATTCTTTTTGCCTTTTCTATACATGATTTCCATGTGAAACTCCTACATGAAATCATCCCAACGAGCCTATCTGCCTCAAAGATTTGGCTGACTACAAAAGTACTTGAGTGTATGGTGATTTGTGTACACCTTAAAGTCCACACCATAAAGATAGGGTCTCCATTGGCCTACCATCTTGGCTCAACACTACCCCTATGGCTATGCCACTAGCATATATCTCCAACTCAAATGGTTTTTGCGGATCTAACACTTTGAGTATAGGAGCCTTTAAAATATCTTGTTTCAAAGTATCAAAACTTTCTTATTGCTCTCGTTTCCATCCGAATGACACTTTGTCTTGAAGCAAGTTCTTCATGGGCAGTGCTATCGACAAATAAGAAGAGATCAGTTTCTGATAGCAACCAAAAAGTCCTAGAAATGATCATAACTACCCCTCATCTTGAGGAGTAGGCCAAGCTAGAATAACTAAGACCCTCTTGGGATCCATCTGACCCTACCAATGGATACCACATGCCCTAAATACTCTATCACTAGAAGAAACAATTGAGTGAAAAATATCATATCCTTCCTCATTTTGGAATTTAACTCCCACATACTCATCATTGGCTAGATCCATAGTGATCAAAATCTGATTCCAACCATAAGGCTCAAATTCTTCATCTTTGAATTTTTGTGGCATATAGCTCTCATCCTGTAATTTTCTTTCTTCTACACAATCTTCTTTTCTTAGCCTTCTTTTTCTATCTGTGAGGTTCCTTATCACATTACATTTCCATATTGATTATTCTGTTTCATTCTTGTCTTCAACCTCTGATTCTTCACATAATTCCTGATTTTGATGTATTTTGAAGCATTCTTGAGGGGACATGTCACAATATTGACCATTTCTTAAATTCACTCTAGTTATCCTTCCTTTACTTTGAAGGTATAGGCAATCATTACCCCAATCTTGCACAATTTGCATTTGTCTCATAACTGGTCTTCCTAGGATGATTTCATATGAAGTGGATTGTGGAAATTCAACTATAGCAAAAGTATGCTCTATTTTTATTCCACATATTTCCACAAACCTTTTCCCATATTCCTAGGGGTTTTTCTATGTGTCCATCTGCAAGTTGTAATCTCATTTTAGTGGGTACTAATTCATTTTTTCCCCATCTTTCCCAAGTTTGTTTAGTCATGATAGCCACATTTGATCCACTATCCAATATAGCTTTGGCATGATTTTCACCAAATTGTATTCTCAGAGTTGAGTTCCCTTCTTCTCCTTCACAATATCCTCCTATTTTATCAATAGGAATGTACAACAATTCCTCCAATTCTTGTTGCTGTGGATCACAACTCTCTGGTATTGCTTCCAATTTTTTCATATTGTATTGTAAGTGAGGATTTTGTTTTACCAATTCTTCCATTGTGGTGTGGTATAAAATTGTACATTGCTTATCTATATTGATTTGGAAGGTTATGTGTGAATTATCTTCCTTATCAATAGTTTTCCTTGTTTCTGTTGCATTTGCTTCCTCAATTGTTGTTGGACAATTGTCAGGTTCCCTCATTTTAAGTTGTGTTTCTTGTATGATTTGTTTGCATCTGTGCATTCTTTCATCCTCTAAATCTGGCATAGGATAAGCCATTACATGGTCTGTAGGATTTGGTCCCTCTTGAATTCTTCCCTCGTATGCTCTTATCAAAGTTTCCAAACTTTGTGAATTTTTTGCCTCTTGCTGAGTTGGTTTATTCTGAGGTTGACTATTGTTTGATTGTTCTATAATCTCTTCTTCCAATTTTTTCCCATTCTCATTTTTCTCTCCCATCTCCCTTTTTGTCGGTTTTTATTTTCCTTTGGACATGAATTCTTCTTTGGTTCCTTAGTTGTTTCCTGTTGTTTAGCTTGTGATCTTGTTATAGCATTCACATTTACTTGATCATGGTCACTCAATTCGTCTTGCTCCATTATGTTGACTATTTTTAATGGTATGTTATTAGATGTGTTTTGTTGTTTTTGAGGGTTTCTTGGACAATCCTTTATTAAATGTTCCCTGCCACAATCCTTGCAATAAGCTCCTTCTATTCTTAGTGTAGGAGGTTGTGGGCAGTCTCTAATGAAATGTTCTCCCCCACATCTATAACAAGTTATCTTTTGACTCCCTTTGTACTCAGGTTTCTGATTAGACATGTAATTATTGGTTATGTACATGAATGTAGCTGTATCCATTTCAATTCTCCCATTTCTCAAATCTAGGGCTTGCATCTCTGGTTCTTTTAGCTCATATCCTTCCCACTCTTCCTGATATCCTTCATTCCAATGATAATATTCTCTGTACAATGATCTTAGTCTTGAGCATTTCTTCTTCTATTGGTGTGTATTTGACTCGTACCACATTTGTTGGCAATGGTGGTTGTTGCCCAAGTACAGGTCTTGGTTGCTCAACAAATCCAGATTCTCTTTGTGAATTATGTTGATTCGCATATTCTCTTTCCTTTATGGGTTGTTTATTGTAGAAGCATTCTTCCCTAGTATGGTTTGTCCATTTTCTTTCTAGTGTACAATATTTGAGTGTTTTTCTATCTTGCAAATGTTGTGGTCTTTGATATGGACATTGTTGTACCAAATGATTTTCTCCACAATTATAGCACTTTTTATTTGTTGTTATCCTGGTGTTTATCAAATTTGTTTTGGTATTAACTTCTAGGGCTTTAGCAATGGCTTGTGCCAATTCTTCTGTTGGTGGGATTTTATCTTCCTTTGTTCTAGGTTGATCAAATGCTAACAGATCTTGTCCTCTGTTATCTTCCAAATCTATTGCCTCTTTCACACATGCTCCTAGGTCAGGGCATCTCCTATAATACACCAGGGTTCTTAATTGGGCACTTCTCAGTCCTTCTATGAATAGTGATACTTGCCTTGCCATGGATGGTACCTCCTCTCTGGGGCATCTGTCAATATATTGCTTGAATCTCCTTGCTGCTTCTCTGACATTTTCATCTTTTTGCTGTTTAAAGCTATGTATCAAGGTAGTTGTACTATGTTTTATCCCGGTTTTTGAGAATTCCCCTACGAAGGCTTCAAGGAAAGATTCAATATCTGGATACATTTCCTTTCTCAAGGGAATGAACCAAGATAGTGCAGGTCCAGTTAGGGTTAGACCAAATGCTTCAAATTGTACTTTGTAATCCTCTACTTCTTTTGCCCTAATTAATTGTCTAAATTCTGCAGCATGAGCATGAGGATCAAAATATCCTTCATATTGGTTCTTCATGCATTTAGCTACTTGATAGGGCCAGAGCATTCTTCCCTAATTTTGCCACTGATGTCTCCTTCTAAATGGAAAGTCATTGAGTCCTTCTGCATTTCTTTCAAAAGGATTTGGGGAAGTATGTATTCTCCTACCTTGTTGTTGTTCAACATTATTGTGAGTTTCATTTTGACTTGGCAAGTCTGGTTGCCCTAGGTTTTGTTCCCAAGGTCTCTTGTCTGCACACTGCCCTAAATCATTAGAGTTTTCTGGGTCCTGTGAGAAGATGTATACACACCCTTGTCTATCCTCATATCTACCATCCTTAAATTGTGCTACTGCTGTTATATTTAGGGGAACTTCTAAGTTTCTCAACCTAATGAGAAATTTATGCATCCCATCCTGATACACATAGGTTCCAAACCTATTTGTATACATATATTTGAGAATATTCCTATAATCATTAGTTTTTGAAGGTTCATTGGTTTCATTTAAATTTTCCATGTTATCTTCTTGCCCTAAATCTTTTTCTTGTATTTCTTCTATTACTGGCTCTATCTCCTTTCTTTTTAGATCTTGTTTAGAAGGTGTGATCAATTTATTACCAGATCTCAAAATCATCCAACTTACTCACAACCCTATGAAGAGAATCGTGTTTTCCATGATTCTCTGAGGAGAATCGTGTTTTTCACGATTTTGTGGAGAGAATCGTGTTTTTCACGATTCTGTGGAAAGAATCATGTTTTTCACAATTCTGTGGTGAGAATCGTGTTTTTCAGGATTCTGTGGAAAGAATCGTGTTTCTCACGATTCTGTGGAAAGAATCGTGTTTCTCAGGATTCTGTGGAGAGAATCGTGTTTCTCAGGATTCTGTGGAGAGAATCGTATTTTTCACGATTCTGTGGTGAGAATCGTGTTTCTCACGATTCTGTGGAAAGAATCGTGTTTTTCACGATTCTGTGGAGAGAATCGTGTTTCTAACGATTCTATGGAAAGAGTCGTGTTTTTCACGATTCTGTGGAGAGAATCGTGTTTTTCACGATTCTGTGGTGAGAATCGTGTTTTTCACGATTCTGTGGTCAGAATCGTGTTTTTCATGATTCTGTGGACAGAATCGTGTTTTCCACGATTCTGTGGAGAGAATCGTGTTTTTCACGATTCTGTGGTGAGAATCGTGTTTTTCACGATTTTGTGGTCAGAATCATGTTTTCCACGATTCTGTGGAGAGAATCGTGTTTTTCACGATTCTGTTCACAGACAATCGCGATTGCTCACAATTGTCAAAAACACGATTTTCTTATGAAAATCGCATTCTGGGAATCATGTTTTGGTGTTTAATTCATAGAATAACGACTTTGTGTTTGACTACAGAATCGCGATTCTTTGCAGATTTTTAAAATTTTTGAGGTTCTTGATTTTTAAGTTTTTGTTTCTTCACTAGAATCGCCTTATTAAAATTTTAACATGCAATAAAAGAGTTTAAACAAAATTATTATTTTTTCTCACTAAAACTCAAAAAATCTAAAAATCACGATTCCGTGTTTTTTTACCATTTTCTTTGTTTTTGTGCTCTAATCATCATATGAAACTTGATGTAATGCAAAAATTTATTGGAAATTCCTTACCTTGCTTGCTTGATCAAAAAGTATCCAAAAGCTTTGTGATTGCAAGAAGTCGCGATTATGTCCAACTCTTTCACTCTCTCTCTTCACTCAAACTATTTTTCAGAAATTACATGCTTTTTAGGCTTCAGACAATCGTGATTTTGTGCATATTTCTTAGAATTTTCACTTTTCACTTGTTTAATTCTTATCCCTCAACAAATTTATGGTTTTGATTCACAATTCCTAATTTTTCAGCACAAGTTACTCCCTTTATCCCACTCGTGAAAATCGCGATTCTGTACCCAATTAGTTTGATTTTCCTTACCCACTCAACTTTATGAAACCTCTTACAATTACTTAGCTCAATACCCAAATGTGCAAAATAATTCAAATTCTTTTTCTTACAAAAAATCGCGATCCTGTGAAGAGAATCGTGTTTTTCCTGAACTTCTTGTTTTTGCAGTTTTTGAGTTTTCTTTCCACTTGGTCCCCTTCAATGTTCTTTACCAACTCCAGATCACTTGTCACCTGCAATTATACACCATCAAACTCATTAAAGAAATATTTTTTTTTAGAAAAATTGAAGCACCAACTTCCACTCTATATATTTTTTGTTTTCTCTCCATTTTCAGAATTCTTTTCCACTTTTTCTCCCCCACTTTTACCAACAATACTCCAGTCCTACTTTTCGAACAAAAACAAAATTTGTTTGAATTTCTTACTAAATTTTATGAATTTTTTTAGTATTTTGCCCTAAATCAAGGTGAACACTCCACTTAGGGTTTTCCTGTTTCAAGATCCATTGATCTTTTGTTCATGATTGGTTATACTCTTTTATGCTTGCAATCTAATTAGTTTATGAGCAAAGCTTCCCAAAGAACAATGTGCTAAGCAGTGCAATTTATCAATTCATGCAAAGATAAACTCAAACATTTTTTTCTTTTCAAGATGCAAATAAATCTTTCCTCAAGATTGTTGCTTTGCCTTGGCTCACAAATGAGTCTTATCTACTTGCATATAGCTACTTTACTTGACTTTCCTCAATGCAATCATGTCACCTTTTCCCAAGATCAACAATTTTGCTTGGTACTTGGTCAAAATGAACTCTACAAATGCAAAGATAATCACATTTTACCTTTTCTTTAGCTATCTTGATTCAGTTTTTCACACACATGCACTTTACTTTCAAAAATGATATGAGCAACTATCAATTTGCAAGAATTTCACCACTTCTTTATCTCAAAAGGTTATCTATTGCTTCCTTTTCCCAAAAGTCAAACAAAGAAACCTACCTTTTCATGTTTCCTTTTCTTGATTAAAGAGTATTACCTTTTCAATGTGTTCAATACCATCAACTATGGAAGATCCAACAAGGTCCAACTTCAATGAAGCTTTTGTTTTACTTCCCCGGCAACGGCGCCAAAAAATGTTTGTTGTTACCCTTTGGAGTTGTCCTCTCCAATAATTTTAGCATAAAGAATCAACAACACATCTTACATTTGTCAATCCGGGAAGTATACAAAGACCACAACCCCTTCGAGATGATGGAATCCAAGAATAAGAGGAAAATGACTGGATTTCTAAAAAATGATGAAGATGAAGAGAAATTTATAGGGTTTTGATTATCTTGAGCTACACTACACCATTTTCAATGATCTTGGTGCCTAAAATGTGTATTTTCTCAACAGAACACAATTATGAAGTCAAATCTCAAAAATGATACCTATAACCCTCAGACTAGACAATTGCGATTCTGTGAAAACTGACAATTTCCATCTCCAGCTTTGTTCTTCAGCACTTTCTCACTCAATACATCAAGAATCACCTCTCTTCATACATATTAATCAGAAATACACAATAGAAGCTTGCAAATTCCATAGATCCCACATAGAATAGACTCAACAAATCAAAGAAAATCACATAAAGGAAGAATCACGATTTTCTACAAGAAACTCTTCTCATTACTTGGATAGCACCAAATACAATTAACCAACCCCCTCATAATAGAGGAAATTATCTTTTATACATTTTCAAGTGTCCCTTTTCACACTTGAATTTTGGTCCTTTTCCCTTCTATTCTAGAAATATGTTATCATAGAGTTTCCAAAAATTCTAGAAAAAATTAACATGAGGAAGACTCTTCCTCATTTTTACATCATTTGCATAAATATTTCTACATTTTTTTTACATTTTACAAATATTTCTCTTCAAAATATGCTTCTTCTAACACCCTCTGTGAAGACTCTAGGAGTAAGAAGGGCACATGCAGATGATACAAGGAGAAGTGACCCAGGACCAAGAAGATCTGGGAGGATGAGGAATTCAGTGCAATGATTGACATATGATAGTTACATGGCTCGTCATTATGCCTACATGACAAAGGTAATACAAGATGTTGAACCTTCTTGCTTTGAAGGTGCAACCGGAATTGCAGATTGGGAAAAAGCTATGGATGAGGAGATGGCTGCACTTTATGGAAATGATACATGGAAGCTGGCTCCATTGCCGCAAGGAAAGAAACCCATAGGCTGCAAATGGGTTTAAAAGGTAAAGCATAATGCTGATGGTAGCATAAGCAGGTATAAAGCACGATTGGTAGCTAAAGGATATGCACAGACGTATGGCATTGATTATGAGGAAACATTCAGCCTTGTAGCTAAAATGTATAGTATTAGGACACTTGTTGCATTAGCTACAACAAAAGGATGGACTTTGCATCAGATGGATGTGAAGAATGCTTTCCTACATGGTGAGTTACAGGAAGAAGTATATATGGACCAGCCATAGGGATATGAAGATTCAAAGCATCTAGAATACGTTTGCAGGTTGCAAAAGGCTTTGTATGGGCTGAAGCAGGCTCTGCGTGCATGGCATGCAAGGATTGCTGATTACTTAACCAACATTGGGTTTTCTATGTGTGATATAGATCATTCACTATATGCAAGGAAGGCTGATGATGGCATCACGATTGTGGCCATTTATGTTGATGACTTGATTGTAGGTGGCGATAATGAAGAAATCATCAAAGAGATAAAGCAACTTCTTATGCAGAAATTTAACATGAAAGATCTTGGTGTGCTGTGCTATTTCTTGGGCATTGAGTTTATACATACAGAAATAGGTATATGGATTCGCAAAGGCAATATGCCTTGAATATGCTCCAAAAGTATGGTATGACTGGTTGTAAGCCACTTTCTATGCCATTAGATCAGAATTTGAAGTTGGATACTACATCAAGTGAAGCATTGGAAAATGCTACTATGTACAAGAAAATTGTGGGAAGTCTTATATATCTTATAATTACAAGGTCTGATTTAAGCTATACTGTTGGACTTGAAAGTCAGTTTATGCAGGTTCCCAGGAAGCCACATTTGGATGCTCTGAGGCGCACTCTATGTTATGTGAGTGCTATTTTGGATTATGCATTGTTTTATGAAGCTAGTGTAGATTTGCAGGTTCATGGATACACCTATGCAGATTGGGCTGGTAGTACTCCAGATAGAAGATCTACTAGTGGCTTTCTTTTCTCACTTGGAGGTGCAGCTATCCGAATACCACTGTTATCAAGACCTTCAATGCACGCACACATAGAGGCAGAAAGAAGACGAAATAGGAATCAGAAACAGAGAAACAGTCGACGCGATATTGGGTGCAGTATCCCCCCGTGTACTCTGATGGATGTCTCTCAGAGTACACATATTTATAGTTTTATTTCTATTATATCCTGAAAATAGAAGTTACATGAGGGCCGTCGCTTTCTAAAAGTGTCTTTTAGGACAAACTACTTTATTTACAAAAGGCATCACTTTCTAAAGCAAACCACTACTTTTTCAACAAGATAAACCTAAATATAACTATTCTAGAAGTCTTTGATTTAGTCTTCAAATTAATTTATTTATGCGCATCCACTTGTATCCACGCCCTCATGCTTCTTCACCTGCTAGATCAAACACAACCACATTAAAACCTTCTAGACATTTAAAACATTAAAAATCCATTTAACCTTCCATGATTCCATAAAATACAACAGCCAAAGTGGTTGAAACAAACTTTGTTGGACAACAAATTGTGCACCTTTACTTAGTAGAACAAGAACAAGCTCTCACCATGCATCAAACAATTTTGTGGATTATACTCTTATGGCAACAACATGTAATGAAGAGCCACTTACTTTTGAAGATGCATGTGATGATCCACAATGGATGAGTGCTATGCAATTAGAAATTGATTCAATACATAGGAATGGTACTTGGGAGATATGTGAATTGCCAAAAGGAAAAAATGCCATTGATACAAAGTTGGTTTACAAGATTAAGAGAAAGTATGATGGTAGCATTGATCGCATACAAAGCTATGGTGGTTGCCAAAGGATATGTGCAACAATATGGCATTGAATATGAAGAAAATTTTGCACCTACTTCACACATGGCCACTATTCATACAGTGGTTGCATTCGCTCTCCATTGAGGTTGGAAAGTACATCAGTTGAACACAAAAATAGCTTTCTTGAATGGTGATTTGCAAGAAGAGGTCTATGTGAAGCAACCTCCTAGTTTTTCCATGAAAGGGCAAGAGCATATGGTTTGTTGTTTGCATAAAGCCTTGTATGGTCTCAAGCAAGCTCCATGTGTAGTCCAATTGAAAGCAGAATCTATGTACGCAAAGATGGGGCTGACCTTATAGTGCTTGTTCTTTATGTCAATGACATACTCTTGACCGGTTCATGTGATGCAAAACTTGAAATTCTTATGATTGATTTGCAACATACTTTTGATGTCACTTATCTTGGTCTTTTGAGCTACTATCTTGGCATCCAGTTTGTATCCATTGAGGGAGGAATTGTTATGCATTAAGCAAATTATGTTGAAAAACTACTTTAGCATTTTGACTTTGAGGATTGCAAGCTAGTTTCCACACCAGTTGAGACATGATTTAGTTTCTCAATTGAGGATTCTAGTGATGCATTTGACACTTCTCTTTATTAGCAAGCTATGAGATGTCTTATATATGCATGCAACACAAGGCCAGATATATGGTATGCAGTTTTCAAGCTGAGTTGATTCATGCATAGCCTTGGCACTAAGCATTGGAAGGTGGTGAAACGTGTGTTTGGATATATCAAAGGCACTTTGAGCTTAGGTCTCTTTTATGGAAGAGACATTTAGCCATGCTTGCATGCTTTTATAGATAGTGATTGGGTTGGTTGTTATGATACTCACGTGTCCACTAGTGGTAATTGCTTTTTCCTTGGAGATTCATGCATATCTTAGTTGAGTAAGAAGCAACCTATAGTGGCAACATCGAGTTGTGAAGCTGACTACAGGGAGGTTTTCACAACTATAGTGGAGTGCATATGGCTGAGATGTCTATTGATGGATATTTTCATGGAGATTGCTATTGCTACACATATTCTCACTGATAGTCAGAGTGCATTGGCTGTTGCACAAAACCTAGTGTTTCATGCATGGACCAAACATATTGATCACTATGTGAGAGAGCACCTTCATGCGAGCGTTATTGATTTGGTATATGTGCCTACACAAGATAATGTGGTAGACATATTCACCAAAGCTCTTCCACGGGAAATGTCTAAAGCTTTTTGCAAAGCTTTAAGCTTATCACCTTGTGGGTGCTAACCTGTCACTCCCTGTATGTATTCACATCGTTCACTCCAGGGGGGTTTGTTACACTTATGTTCCTTGAGTAACTTTGATGTGAACCTTTTCCCTATACATGGGCACTTTTTACTCTAGTGGTGGCAAGAGGTTTTCTCCCCATGTTAACACATACATGATTCACTCATATGTTGTGATACTTTGTACTTAGTGATATTATTCAACTCTTACTTCAGTTCAGTTCATCGTCAATAGAGAGAGCTATTATAGCCATCCATCTTCTACATGTGTCTTCCTATGTTTGTGCTCCTTGTGTGTGCTTCCCATTTGTCTCTCACACTTCTACACACCCAATATTATGTATGTATGTATGTAAGTATGTAAGCATGTATGTATGTATATATTTATGTATGTATGTATCCATGTATGTATGTATGTATGTATGCACATATGTATTTATGTATGTATGTATATGTGTATGTGTGTATGTATATAACTATGTGAGTATCAATTTATGTATGTATGTATTTAAGTAAGTAAGTATTTGAGTATGTATGCAAGTAGGTATGTATGTATATGTATGTATGTATGTATATATATATATATATATATATGTGTGTGTGTGTGTGTGTGTTTATGCTATGTATGTATATATGTAAGTGTGTATGTATGTAAATATGTATATATATATATGTATCTAAGTAAGTAACTAAGTAAGTGTATGTATGCATGTATGTATGTATATATGTATGTGTGTATGTATATAAGTATGTATGTATGTATATATGTGCATATATATATATATATATATATATATATATATATATATATATATATATATATATATATATATATATATATATATATATATATATATATATATATATATATATATATATATATATGTGTGTGTGTGTGTGTGTGTGTGTGTGTGTGTGTGTGTGTGTGTGTGTGCATGCTATATATAACATCATATGGTGAGGAAAAGTTTGGAAGCATTTCTCGTAAATATGAAACTTAAAAAGAAATTACCATAAGGCATGCATTCCTATAGGCAAATAAGGCTGGAAGGCCATAATGAAATAAGACACTAAAATTATAAGTAGAAAATGGCTTGTAGCCCATAGAAACACTTGCAAAATATTTCATCCACCTACAAAGGGACAATCTACTTGCAAAAAGAGATTCTACTTCCAAAAAAGAAATTCTACTACAAAAAACCACTCTATTGATTATATATATGTATGTGTATGTATGTATATGTGTATATATGCGTATATATATATATGTATGTGTATGTGTGTGTATGTATGTATATGTGTATCTCTAGGTGTATCTAAAGGTGTGTACATATGTATGTGTGTGTATGTATGTGAGTGTATTAATGTGTGTGTTTATATGTGAAATGTGTGTATGTATGCATATATATATATATATATATATATATATATATATATATATATATATATATATATATATATATATATATATATATATATATATATATATATATATATATATATATATATATATATATATATATATATATATATATATATGTGTGTGTGTGTGTGTGTGTGTGTGTGTGTGTGTGTGTGTGTGTGTGTTTTTATGTGTGTATGTGTATATAAATATGTGTATACATGTGTTTGTTTATGTATGCATGTATTTGTGTATGTGTGTGTGTGAGAGTGTATGTGTGTATGAGTTTTTCTTTGTGTATGTATGTGTGTACGTATATATGTATGTATGTATATATGCATGTGTATGAATGTATGTGTAGATGTGTGTGTATGTAAATGTGTATCTATGTGTGTATGTTGTGTGTATGTATGTGTGTGTATGTATGTGTGTATGTATGTGTGCATGTAGTGTGTATGTATGTATATATGTACGTGTGTATGTATGTGTGTATCTAAGCATGTATGTGTGTGTATGTCGTGTGCATGTAGATATGTATATCATTTGTTTGTTTAGTTTTTAATGATTTTTTAAAATAAAATAATTAATTATCAAATTTTATTGAAAAAATGATTAAATAAAATAAAAATATCCTACTCGCGTGAGTCAATGACCAATAAAGATTGTAAAATTTCCAAATTTTTGAGAATTTTCCATTGCATCTTATTCCATAGTGATCTATTGTAAGTTTCCATTTCTCTTTCGAGCCCGCAATGACACTATTCTGCAGACTTACGCAACGTTTCCGAAAGGTCCAATGCATCTCCGATTGTGGATATCACTATGAAAGACATGAACAAGGAAACTATCATGCCTCTTTCCAACTCTATGAGGAAGTGAAACCCTTCAACTGCCATGATGTAGAAGTTCTATGCCTCCTTCGAATTCTATGAGCAAGTGAAACTTGCAATTACCTTCAATGCCACCAAATCTCTTCCGAACATGTTATTTCATGCACTAAAAAAGCTTGCAATTGCTCTAGAGCTGATTCCACGAATGCTGGAAATTGATGAGTCCCTAACGTTTGGACTCGGAGCTCCTTTGATGCGGTAGCCATCTCTTCATTATCCATGGAGATCATTACGCAATCAGATAATGGAAGCTCTGTGAATAGCTACTCCATTATTGAGGTGACCATATTTATGGTTTTTATCAGCAAGCAAATTCCTATTGAGCTCCGCCTCGCCTTTGAGGAGGGCGTAGGGAAGTAGGTCTCCGTTCCTAGTGCAGTTGCGCATATGGATGGATGGAATGTTCAGCACCAGATTACTTCGAGTAGCCATAGCTTTGAAGACGTTGCACGCTCCCTTGCTCCAACCGTCGTCTTCAAAAATGACTTTCAACAGGGGATGTAGGATGATTCTGAATACGCGCAGCCACTCACACTCTGATTACTGACTAAAACACATACAACAAGCACGACACAGATGCAGCAACAGCAGCTATGGCGATGATGTAATAGAGAGAGAGGCTTTGATAATTTTGGTACATATGCAGACTTTCGCTGGAGGGAGAAAAAAGATAGATGAACAGAAATCGAGATCTTGGGCGATCATGTCAGCATGTTTTTTGGACACGAGGGAAAGCACATCGATACGTTTTTTTGTTTTGTTAATTCCTTCTTTAGTATCTTTGGGAAAGCACGCCATTCGGATCTCATGAAGCCATAGCTGGACTCTCAGACCTGATGAGAACTATCTGTGTATCAGATATTGTGCAGCATCCATGGAGCACTTTCACGTCTCTTTTTCAGAACCTATTTCCAATCCCTTTACTTTCCACTTGTATAATTCGTAGACGCCTACACAGATAGCTTTCGGTGTATTCCCGTGACAGGCAAGACGATCCTCGTGTTCATTTCTCTGTGTTTTCCTCGATCTCTCTTTCTCATGCACAGCTTTCTCTATCACATACACTGTCACAAATCAAGCAAGAAGCTTTCTGGTAAGCTCACATGATAACGAGGTAGATGCTCTCTCTCTCTGTGTTAATCTTTGTGGCTATGCTGTTGACTGAATTCCTTGAAGTTTTTCTTTGTTTATATCCATTAATACTTCCATTAATATAAACGTACAAACATGTTTACGTCTCATTGTTTTAGGGGTTGAGTCTTTGGTCTCTTGAGGTGGAAGTTCAGAGTTCAATTTTCGTGTTGGACATGTAATGGTTTTCGTTAGTCTAAACCAATTGAAATCATTTGTAGTGTTGTCTAATCCTTATTTTATGGGATACGAAGTGTTGTCTAACCCTTGCTTTATGAGATACAAAGAGTCTCGTAGGTACTATGCCCATTCACCTGTATAATTATTCTTTCAAAATTAAAACTTGAAAAAATAGACACTTGCCGAACCTCCATTAAAAAAAAAAGTATGCATGGGTGCATATATGAATGTGTTTATGTAAGTAGGCACGTATCTGTTCATCATGCATGCATATGTTAACGTGTTAATCGATCTACCTATGTATGTACATATGAGAATGTATGTATGTATGGTTGCAGTTATGTATAAATATCTTTGTTCATGTGTATGAATGTATATTTTTTTTATGTGTATGTTTAGCAATGCATTTTTGTTCCGTTGATACCTCTATTAATAGATATATGCATTTATATATTTAAAATCTAAGTATATATAAATATTTTTGTATTCTTGTTTGCATGTAAGTATGTTTTATACATATGGAGTCCAAGAATCCCATGTTTGTATATCTTGTTTATATAAGTATGTTTTATATATATGGAGTCCAAGAATTCCATGTTTGTATATCTTGTTTGAGGGAAAGTCACTCAATTTGCATGTCAGCATTATACAAGGCAGGAATTGTGGAGTGTGTCTAGAAAGGGCTTTACTATACAAGGCAGGAATTGTGGAGTGTGTCTAGAAAGGGCTTTACTGTTGTACTTGGCAATCATTTAAGAGGCCACGGTTACATCATGTTGACATGCACGGATATGTTAATTATCAGAGTCAACATCATTTCTTGAGATTCTTCTTATTTAGTGCATGTCTAAGATCAGTTTATAAAAAATGTCTCTTGATTGCCCAATCTTTTAGAATCATTTGAAGATTTTTCTTTTGATTTTGAAAAGCTATAAATCCACAAGTTCTTTTCGTCTGAAAATAAAAACTTCAAAAAAAGTGTCACTACATTGTTTCCCACCGCCCATTTCCAATCTTCATTGATTCTAGTAAACTGTTTTACCTTGTTCCAACTATTCCATAGAGAACAAACCAAGCTCGAACCTTTGGGAGTCACTAGAAATGGGGAGAACAATATGGTGAGGAGGTCAAGACCCTTCCACCCCGGGAGGCCCACAAGCTTAAGAGCACTCCTGTTTCTCAAAATAATCTTGTCCCAAGAGGCAACACTATTGCTCCATGCTTTAATTAACCATTTTGTTGCTAATTTATTGGCCATCCATTCAGCATGTGGAATGCCCAAATCACCTTGATCCTTTTGGTTGATGAAAGTAGTCCATTTAATTTTGGGGATACCCCTTCCGTTAGGGTCACCCATCCAAAGGAAGTTCCTATAAATTCTCTCTAGTTTGAAGATCTCTTGGTATTTTGGTCTCCAAAAAGAGAGAAAGTAAAGCATCAAAGAGAGAAGGAATGTGTTAATCACCATAGCACTTCCAACTAGATTAATTTTCATACCTTTCCAGTACGTGTATTGTGGTGCTCTGTCCATAAAAAATCGTGACTCTTTGCTCTTTATTTTTGTGTTTCCCGGCCTTCCTTTTCGAATTTCGCTCTAAAATTATCATGGTTCGAATGGTTTTTTAGGTTTTTCATAGGGGTTAGCTATTGATATATTTTGACAATTATGTTTTTGAACACATTTAGCATGGCAAATGCCCATTTTTTCCTCTTTAGGAGTTTTTTTTTCCACTGCCTTGTATATATGCCTATAACCCTAACAGGTCACTTATCATTGTACATTCACTTGGTAATATATTCTATATTGTATTGTTATACAAGCTTCTTCTTCTTCCTTGTGCTATTCCTTTGCTTGCGCAAACCTCGAAATCCAACAATTGGTATTAGAGCATGTTGCTTCTTCATCTAGTGTGTCCTGCGCATCCCTCTCCCACGACCTCTTCCTTCTCATCCATATGACTTAACCACTAGGCCAAGCATAACTTCTTGCTAAGAGAGCATGAAAACCTTCACTTAAGTCTACTTTCAAGACTTCTACCCTATAGTTGAATGACGAAATGAAGGATCCGTCTGAACTAGTCAGACCCTCATATCATAAAATTACTTTATAACATTCTTCCTCCCTTGGAAAATATTTTTTTCCTTGAAAATAGAGCTATATAAATACCCTAGGCATCCCTTGAGCCTTATCTATAAATTGTATATGATCATTTGTGTGTGTTTTTTCCCCATATCCTTCACCTTAAGAAGCTCATAAAAGACCATCACAAAGGTGGGAAACCATTTGGGTGGTGCTTACTATCTCCTATATACACCTAACTTTGAAAATATCACTCCCATGATGCCAATATCATCCAAATGACCTCAATCCATATGATGTATCTTCTATGGAGTAATAATACTAAAGAAAAGTGCAAGTGCCAAGCTATATAAGCTTGACCATATGTCAATGTAGATAATAAACCATGAAATACTCTAAATCTATAATAAAATCCCATAAGAAAAGTGCGAGAGATTGGTATATAGAGACCAATCCATGTGTGTGTGGGACAAGGGCCAGCCATAGCAAATGTCCCAAGCTCAGGGGATATCCTAAGGTATTCAATGGTAATGGGGATGAGTGTCGCATGATGGCCACATGGTGGCACTAGACCATTCCAGATCATACTATTTTGGATGCAAGAGGATATATTGGATGGGAGGAGAGTGGTACACACATCATTCACAAGTCTTTGTGTTACAAGTTCCAAGAGAGATTTTAGATTGTCAGATTTGGGATCTAGAGAAATTTGGAAGATTTGGAAATTTTTCATGCATGGAAATTAACCGTCTCGAGAGTCAAGCTGAGTCATCGTCTTCATCATGGAGTTTTACCGCCGTTGTGGGGCTGTAGCAGAAGAGAGCTAGTTCAAAAAGTTGGAGCTTAAGCCCCTCAAGGAGTTCCTCATGAACAAGCTACCCACATGGATTTTCCCACACTTATTCAACCTGCCAACGACCATCCTAGAGCTAACCGACAAGGAGAGAGAAGGAGAAGTTGTTCTCCTCTCCATCTTGTGGTGGGAGTAAAAGGAGGTTGGAGCTTTATATAAAGGTACTTTTTTTTTGTTATAGCAGCATTACAGGATAAAAGAAGCTCCACACGCACATTTCTAACAGCAAGAAGTTCCCAGAGCATCATTTTTGAATTTTCTCCTTGGAGCCATAACTGAAATTAAGCTAATATAGTTTATTCCAACTACAGAGCTTCACTCGTTTTGCCATATCTCACTCATATCATATCCAAACTGAGATATTTTTGTTGCCATCGATTCCTTACTGTCCAAGACTCTCCATTAAATGGTTATGAGATACCTTTTGAACATACCTTTAAACCTATACAAAGCTTTAAAATTGGTTGTTTGACATCGAGGATCCCCATTGGATTATTTTTTTTTTAGTGCGATAATCATCGAGAGACTCTTGGAGAAGCAAGAGGAGTGTGTATTGATCATCTCCAGCACCTCCACATAGCAGCACATTGACTTCTTGGACTCTAAGATATGTTTTCTCATTAATCTTGATGCATTCTTGCTCTCTTCATGCATCATTATGCACATAGGACAAGGATCTCGCATGGCATACATGGTATACAGTTAATTAGAAGCTTGTTCAGCTCTGCACCTTGCATGAAAGTAGTATGTTAGCACTTGGTTTTTTATAGGTACAACCAAAAGAATATAAGAACTTAGAGTTATACAGTGCCACAAGCACGAGGATTATTGCAAGGGCATCTAGTGCCCTTTTGGTTTGTATGTATGTATGTATGTGTGTATATATATATATATATATATATATATATATATATATATATATATATATATATATATATATATATATATATATATATATATATATATATATATATATATATATATATATATATATATATATATATATATTGCCTGCCAACACTGTTTGATTAGAGAAGTGTGTGTAGCACACAATTTTATTTTTTTTATTTTTGCTTTTACGTCAAAATGTTACCGAAAGTTTCAAAATTTAGCATGCATATACATAAAAAGTAAGCAATGCATACTAAAAGTTTCTTTTTTTGTTATTTTTTTATGCAAAGGCTTGTGATTAGTCTATTTCCATGGTCACTTTGATCTTAGGTCCACATAAAGTACATAAACATAAGAATAAAACATAAAACCATAAAATCATAAAAAGAGATTTACACATTATCCTAGCATGGAATCAGGACCACCTTCACTAGTTAGGGCTTATACACTCATGGCTGAGCGCACCTCAAACCCGATAGAGACCATGAGTGCTAGGATAGCACATTTAGAGAGCCTACTTCACGACATCTTGGAGCACATGCATGGCTCCAAGAAAGAGGATGTGATACTTGAGACCGATTTTCCACAGATGGAGAAAGATGCTCTAGGGGAGCATCAAACTCCAAAGATCTCTAGAGAGAGCATAGTAGTTAGAGAGGCATGATGGGAGCTTAGGGACCTTAAGAAACCTAGATATCATGGCTCGACTAGTGTTAGGACTACTGATATTGTTGAACAATTGATCAAAAAGTGGGAGAAGTGCTTCCGTTTATGCCATATCATGGATGATAGGAGTAAAATTCAGCAAGCCATGTATAATCTCGTGGATGTCACCCACAGGTGGTGGCATAAGATAGAACAAGACAAGAAAGAGCTCATGACTTGGGAACAATTTAAAATCTTGTTCAACAATAACTTTGTACCACCTGATAAGAGGTCTACCGCACTAGATACTTGGTTTTTCATCAAGTCAAAAAAACCAAACTATCCAGGAGTACTTGGATAAGTATAGAGAGGTAGTACCTGATACTATCCCAGAGTTTCTCCAGGTCCACAAGTTTGTCTTGGGACTTTGAGAAACTATTAGAATTTTAGTGAGGAAGAAGAGGTGTCACTCCTTGGCACAAGCTATGGAGATGGCTTTAGTTTATGAGGATGCCACAATGGCATAGGCTCCCAAGTCCACAGATCCTCATGGACTAAGATGAGTCAACCCTCTTCCTCGTCCATTCTTGTCTTGATCAGTGCACAACCTCAGAAAGAGGCTAAGCAGGTGCACATGGTCAAGATAGTTTTAGGAGGAAAAAGAAAAGTGTCTGCTCTAGCTGAGAGGGTGTACAATAAGTCTATTCTTACCCCTCAACAAAAAGAGAAGTTAATGGAGGAAGGATTGTGCTATGGATATCTAGAAGAATACCTCTTTAAGGTTTATCCTAAGAAGAAGAAAATAGCAACCACCATAGTCATCAATCCTACAGAAGCAAGGAGTGATGGAGATGAGGATTTTGGTGATTCCCCATCTCAGATATCATCCCCCATAGTGGCCATGATAATCACAAAGAAGGTTCCTACTGTGGCACATGCTGTGCTTTTGCTAGTGGCACAGAAAGGACACCAGTTCCCAGACATAGAGCTCATTGTGATGAGAGGAGCCATGGCAAGACACCTTTCAAGGCACTTTTTGACACTAGGTCTACTCACAATGTTATTAGTTCCCGGCTAGTCAAGAGGCCACACTTAGAGACTGTGTAGTCAGAGTATGCCTACATAATAGAGTTAGACGATGGGAAGGAAACTGAGACATGGGATAATATGTGGTAGGTTTGCCCATTCAGATCTAGTCCTATGAGGACATATTGGATATTCAGATAGCTAGAGTGGCATGTTTCAATGTAGTCCTAAGTAAAAAGTAGAATGCTAGGAAACGACTAGTCATAGACTTTGCTTCACATGTGTACCAATTTGAGCATGCAAGGAGGTGACTCATAATCCATGGAGAGCCATATCTCCAAGAGACATGATTTCTAACTGCTATTAAGTTGCTCAAGATCGATTGTAAGTATATTTATTTTCTTTATTTTGTGTATTCATTGTGTGTAGTGATGGATTCATGCAGACATGGAAACTCTAGTTGAAATGCTCAAGTACTTTCAGATAAAGTAAGAGCAGAATTCCAAGAGTTATTTTTTAATGAATTACCTTTGGGTTTACCTTCTTGTAAGAACATTGAACATAGAATTGAATTGGTACCAGGAGCGAGTCCGATCAATCGACCACCATTTTGAATGAGTCTGTAAGAGGAGAATGAAATCCACACGTTTGTGGATGAGTATCTGCACAAAGGACTGATCAGATCCAGCTACACACTAGTTCTTCTTGTGAAGAAGAAAGATGGATCTTATAGGATGTGCATTGACTATCGAACACTCAATAAGATCCCCATCAAGCACAAACATCCCAGGCCCAGGAAAGATGATGGTTGAGATGCTCTAGGTGGAGCTGTTGTATATAGTAAAATAGATTTGAAAAAGGGCTACCATCCGATTAGGGTAAAGGATCAATATGTATATAAAACAACTTTCAGAATCTGTTTTGGGCATTATGAGTATTTAGTTATGCCATTTGGTTTGACAAAAGGCTGATTAAGCCTAGCTATTCAAGCACTAGTTCTTCTTGTGAAGAAGAAAGATGGATCTTATACGATGTGCATTGACTACTGAGCACTCAATAAGATTCCCATCAAGCACAACTATCCCATGCCTAGGATAGATGATGGTTTAGATGCTCTAGGTGGAGCCATTGTATATAGTAAAATATATTTGAAAAGGGGCTACCATCACATTAGGGTAAATGATCAAGATGTATATAAAACAACTTTCAGAACCCATTTTGGGCATTATGAGTATTTAGCTATGCCATTTGGATTGACTAATGCATCTGATACTTTCATGATATTAATAAATGATATTCTACGACCATTCATTGGAAAGTGTGTTGTGGATTTTGTTGATGATTTGCTAGTGTATAGTAGGTCTATACATGAACATGAAAGTCATTTGAGATTAGTATTAAATAATTCAAAGAAAATAAGTTGTTCTCTCAAAGTCTCCAGTAGGAGCTCCTAATTTATTTGTAAAGAAGAAGGATGGGACTCTCGGGATGTGTGTAGACTATCGTGGATTGAATAAAGTCACTATAAAGAACAGATACCCTCTACCACTCATATCCGAGCTCTTGGAAAGCCTTGGAAAAGCAAAATTCTTCACAAAGATTGACCTTCGAGGAGCTTACAACCTTGTCAGGATCAGAGAAGGAGACGAATGGAAGACAGCATTTCGGACGAGGTATGGCCATTTTGAATATGTAGTTATGCCATTTGGTCTCACAAATGCTCCAGCTATCTTCCAACATATGATGAATGATATCTTTCGAGAATATCTAGATGATTTTGTTGTAATATACCTTGACGATATCTTGATATTTTCCAAAAATCTAGAGGATCATGAATGTCATGTAAAGATAGTCCTAGAGAAACTAAGAGAAAAAGGATTGTATGCGAAATTGGAGAAGTGCTCTTTCCATAAGACAGAAGTGGAATTTTTAGGATACATTGTATCAGATAAAGGAATTTTTTGGACCCTAGGAAGATTGAGACAATCCTTGATTGGCAACCACCTTCATGTGTTCGAGATGTACAATGTTTTTTGGGGTTTGCCGATTTCTACAGGATATTCATCAGATTACTTCAAGATAGTGACACCTCTTACAAAGCTTACAGGGAATTCCAAATTCTCATGGACTGAAGAAGCAAAAAAAGCCTTTCAGACCTTGAAATCAGCATTTACTATTGCTCCAATTCTAGTTCATCCTGATTCCAGTAAGCCCTTCTTCCTTGAGACAGATGCATCAGACTTTGCTCTAGGGGCCATTCTTTCCCAATATGGAGATGATGGACACCTACATCCAGTCGCATATCATTCAAGGAAGTTTTCCCCTCCAGAATTTAATTATGAAATTCATGATAAAGAACTTCTTGCCATAGTAGACGCATTTGATACCTGGCATCACCATCTAGAAGGAGCAGCTCATAAAGTCATTGTGTATTCAGATCACAAGAACCTAGAGTATTTTATGACCACACGGATTCTCAATAGAAGGCAATCTCGATGGAGTAACTTTTTATCTAGATTCGACTTTGTCATCACATACCGTCCAGGACGTCATCAATGTCAGACAGATGCCCTGTCCAGAAGATCTTACCTTGCACCAAAGAAGGGTGAAGACGCCTTTGATCAACAAGAGAGTGTGTTACTCAAGCCTGAGCATCTCCAGTTAGCAGCTATCTCTTCAAGCCATCATGAAGATTCAGCCTTGAATCAGTTGATCCGTGAGAATCTACCACAGGATGAATTGTTTTGTAACGTTAAGCAGAAAGCTCAAGAAGGAAAATTCCAAGAAGTAAACGAATTTCAGGAAAAAGATGGATTACTACTCTATAAGAACATATTGTATGTCCCTCCAGGAAAACCCAAGATCCAAGTACTTCAACAATGCCATGACAACCTTGTAGCAAGACATTTTGGAGTGAATAAAACAATAGAACTCATATCAAGGGACTTTTGGTGGCCTCAGATGTGGAAGGAAGTCAAAGAATACATTCGAACGTGTGATACTTGCAATAGATCTAAGGTACTCCGACATAAACCTCATGGCCTCTTGCAACCTCCACCTATTCCAAAAAAGCCATGGGCTTCATTATCTATGGATTTCATCACAGATCTACCAAAGTCAGATAACTATGATGCCATTCTTGTTCTTTCTCAGATACATCTTTAGGCTTCATGGATTGCCTGATGATATTGTCAGTGATCGAGGTCCACAGTTCATATCCAGCTTCTAGAACAGTCTTTGCAAGCTCCTTGGTGTTCAAGTTAAACTATCCACAGCAAATCATCCACAAACTAATGGACAAACAGAACGGGTGAATCAAGTCCTGGATCAATATCTTCATTGCACCAGCAACTACCATCAAAATGATTGGTTTGAGCTTTTACCGTTTGCAGCGTTTGCTCATAACAATAGTGTTCATGCATCTACAAAGCAAACTCCCTTCTTTTCAAACTATGGACAACATCCAAGGATGGATATAAACCTCTCAAATCATGTCAAGAATCGAGCTGCCAGAGACAAGGCCCAGTACCTGATGGACATTCACAAAGAACTCAAGGAAGAGATCTATAAAGCTCAAGAACAATATAAGTACTATGCAGATCAACATCGTGTTCAGAATCCATCATATCAAATTGGAGATAAAATATGGTTACTCCGAAGCAATTTGCAAACTTCAAGGCCTTGTGCAAAGTTAGATCATCAAAGTTTTGGTCCATTCACCATCTTGGCCAAGATTAACCCAGTCACCTTCAAGCTCCAGCTACCAAGTACCATGAGAATACATCCAGTTTTCCATCTATCCATGTTGGAACCATATCAAATTTCACCATTGAGTGGGGAGAGACCTAGTCCTTCACCACCTATCAAGATTGATGACCATGAAGAATTTGAAGTCGAGCATGTCCTAGATTCTAGAATATCCCGAGGAAGATTGGAATACCTTATTCATTGGAAAGGGTATGACATCAATGATCGTACTTGGGAACCTGCAGAAAACCTTCAAAGAGCACCAATCAAGGTTCAAGAATTTCATCAGAGAAATCCAACAAAGCCGAGACCAGATAACATGACTGCTCCTCGTGGAACTCGTCGCTTGAGGGGGAGGTGATGTCATGGACAAAGGAAACCCCTGACCTTAGATTCCATCTGAACTCTATATCTCATGATTGGTTCAGAATTAGGAGAAACCAATGCTTCCATTGCGTCTGGAGCATGCCAAAACCCTAAGATCGACTGTCTACTTACCTGATTCGAATATCCAGAGCTCATGTTTCGAATTGATGACATCATCAATTCGTAACCGCCTTTCATGAACCACCCTTGAAAACCTATATAAGGAGGGGTTGGCCACATTCATAATCAGTCTTGCCAATACCAGTCTTGGGAGCTCAAGGAGTCGTGACCGCCAAGTAAGTACTCTTCAAGTTCCAGTTCTAGTTCCTGTCTTGTTCCTTGTTCTAGTCTAGTTATTGAACATCCTATCTTGTCCCCTTGTAATCTCGTAGTACGAGATCCTGTTGAGTTCTTTCGTGTATCCAGTTCATCTCCCAGAAGGGAGTTCTTGTAATCTAGATAACTTGTCTCATACTTACGATCCCGGGTTGTGGGATCTCCTATATCATCTATAGTCCAGTTTTCCATACCTATTGGTCCCGGGTTGTGGGACATCTTGTATCAGTCACATATCCTTGTATCATTTTCCCTACGTGGGTGTTCTTGTAATCGTAAGCGTATTTCGGAAATCTTGTCTACTGTAGTCAGAGAGCACAATCTAGTGCTCCCCTGATAGAAACCTTTCCAACCGGGTACTAAAGATGAGTCCATGCCTGAACCTATGCAAATAGATGTAACTAGGTTTCAACCTTTAACACTAGAAGAGAAACAGAGAAGGAGAGTTAATAAGTTATGTCTCTACTGTGGAAACCCTGGACATATTGCAATTAATTGTTCAAACAAGAGAACAAACTCTAGAGTCGCAGCCACCCTTGTAGAGCAGGGAAACGAGGAAGTCTGTCATGGACAAAGGAAACTCTCAGATTCCATGTGAATCCTATATCTCATGATTGGTTCAGAATTTGGGGAAACTAATGCTTCCATTGCGTCCGGAATGTGCCAAAACCCTAAGATCGACTGTCTTCTTGCTTGATTCTGACATCCAGAGACCATGCTACGAATTGATGACATCATCGATGACATCATCAATTCGTAACTGCCCTACAACCGCCCTTGGAAAACCTATATAAGGGGGGGTTGGCCACATTCATAATCAGTGTTGCCAATACCAGTCTTGGGAGCTCAAGGAGTCGTGGCCACCAAGTAAGTACTCTTCAAGTTCCACTTCTAGTTCTTGTCTTGTTCCTTGTTCTAGTCTAGTTCTTGGACATCATATCTTGTCCCCTTGTAATCTCGTAGTACGAGATCCTATCGAGTTCTTTCGTGTATCCAGTTCATCTCCTAGAAGGGAGTTCTTGTAATTTAGTTATCTTGTCTCATACTTACAATCCCGGGTTGTGGGATCTCCTGTATCATCTCTAGTCCAGTTTTCCATACCTATTGGTCCCGGGTTGTGGGACATCTTGTATCAGTCACATATTCTTGTATCATTTTCCCTATGTGGGTGTTCTTGTAATCATAAGTGTATTTCGGAAATCTTGTCTATTGTAGTCAGAGAGCACAATCTAGTGCTCCCCTGACATTTTGCAAGACTATCTTCTATCCAAGACCAGACATCATGGAGAACGCTTATGAACAGATCGTAGCATCACTTCAGAGTCTCCAACAACAAGTCGAAGACCTAAGTCATCGACAGACACAAGTCGAGATGGGACATCCAGTGCATGTAGGTGCACTCCTCCAAGAATTACAAGAACGAATCGGGAGTCTTCAAGCAAATCAAGGGAGTATTCAAGTGAATCAACGGCCTAGTACATCATTTATGAAGGAACCCAAGATTTGCATGCCAAAAAAGTTCGATGGGGATCTCAAAAAGTTTTGTGGATTTCTCCAGCAAGTTAAATTGTACATCCGTATGCAACCTGATAGATACCCTGACGAGGCATCCAAGGTCGGGTTTATTGGAACCTTGCTCTATGGCCAAGCATTATCATGGTTTGCGCCAATCTTGGAGAAGAACATGGCAATACTTCAGGACTATGAGGGATTTCTTCGAGAACTCTCCGCCACATTTGGAGATGCAGATACAAGTCGAGTAGCAGAAACGAAACTTCGGAAGCTACGTCAAGGTAACCGCCCTGCCTCTACCTATGCATCTGAATTTAGGCAGTTGATATGTGATCTCACTTGGCATGAAGATTATTTCATAAGCCAATTCAGATGGGGTTTAAGAGATGATGTGAAGGACCTGTTGCTCACGATGCCAGAGGTTAAAACATTGAATGAATATATCATGCGAGCTATTCAATGTGATAACCGACTTTTTGAAAGGAAATAAGAGAAACAAGTAGAAGGAAGACCTCGCCAGTGGAAACCTTTCCAACCGACTACTAAAGATGAGTCCATGCCTGAACCTATGCAAATAGATGTAACTAGGTTTCAACCTTTAACACTAGAAGAGAAACAGAGAAGGAGAGTTAATAAGTTATGTCTCTACTTTGGAAACCCTAGACATATTGCAATTAATTGTCCAAACAAGAGAACAAACTCCAGAGTCGCAGCAACCCTTGTAGAGCAGGGAAACGATGAAGTCCAGTTGTAAAAGAGACCCTACAGCCAGACCATGATATAAGAAAGGGTCTCATAATTCCAGCTACACCCATAGAAACATGTCTTGGACCTGTCAAGTTAATCATGCCCAAGAAGACCCTTAAGTTTTCTATAGGTTCCCAAGTACGATCACTGATGTCATACCCTTTCCAATGAATAAGGTACTCTAATCTTCCTCGGGATATTCTCGAATCTAGGACATGCTCGACTTCAAATTCTTCATGATCATCAATCTCGATAGGTGGTGAAGCACTAGGTCTCTCCCCCCTCAATGGTGAAAATTGATATGGTTCCAACATGGATACATGGAAAACTGGATGTATTCTCATGGTACTTGGTAACTAGAGCTTGAAGGTGACTCGATTAATCTTGGCCAAGATGGTAAATGGACCAAATCTTTGATGATCTAACTTTGCATAAGGCCTTGAAGTTTGCAAATTGTTTCTGAGTAACCATACTCTACCCCCAATTTGATACGATGGATTCTGGACAGAATGTTGATCTGCATAGTACTTATATTGTTGTTGAGCTTTATGTATCTCTTCGAGAATTCCATAAGAAAAATCCAATGAAGTCGAGACCAGAGAACGTGACCGCTCCTCGTGGAACTCGTCGCTTGAGGGGGAGGTAATGTCATGGACAAAGGAAACTCTCAGATTCCATGTGAATCCTATATCTCATGATTGGTTCAGAATTTGGGGAAACTAATGCTTCCATTGCGTCCAGAACATGCCAAAACCCTAAGATCGGCTGTCTTCTTGCTTGATTCTGACATCCAGAGACCATGCTACGAATTGATGATATCATCGATGACATCATCAATTCGTAACCGCCCTAGAACCGCCCTTGGAAAACCTATATAAGGAGGGGTTGGCCACATTCATAATAAGTCTTTTCAATACCAGTCTTGGGAGCTCAAGGAGTCGTGGCCGCCAAGTAAGTACTCTTCAAGTTCCAGTTCTAGTTCTTGTCTTGTTCCTTGTTCTAGTCAAGTTCTTAGACATCATATCTTGTCCCCTTGTAATCTCGTAGTACGAGAAAAGGGAGTTCTTGTAGTTTGGATATCTTGTCTCATACTTACGATCCCGGGTTGTGGGATCTCCTGTATCATCTCTAGTCCAGTTTTCCATACCTATTGGTCTGGGGTTGTGGGACATCTTGTATCAGTCACATATTCTTGTATCATTTTCCCTACATGGGAGTTCTTGTAATCATAAGTGTATTTCAAAAATCTTGTCTACTGTAGTCAGAGAGCACAATCTAGTGCTCCCTTGACAAAGTCCAGTTGTAAAAGAGACCCTACAGCCGGACCATGATATAAGAAAGGGTCTCATAATTCCAGCTACACCCATAGAAACATGTCTTGCACCTGTCAAGTTAATCATGCCCAAGAAGACCCTTTCCCTTACAGCCCTAGTAGATTCAGGAGCCTCCTCATGTTTCATCAATGAAGGATTGGTTAAGAAACATGGAATTCCTGTACTTCGGAAGAACAAACTAGTAGTAGCTGAAGTAGTAGATGGACGACCTCTAGCATCTGGGAACATAACCATGGAAACCACACCATTAAGAGTACACCTTGGTGACCATGAATCCCATATATGTTTCAATGTAATATCGAGCCCAGTACATCTAGTTATCATTGGAATGCCCTGGTTAAAGAAGCATAATCCAGACATTAATTGGGAAAAGAATAAAATCACCCGTCAAGATATCCAGAAGAACCCAACATATGTCGAAGCCAAAGCCTTCATACATGCACTAAGGAAGGAACCTACATATATGATCTATGCCATACCAGCTCAAGAATCCAAGAAAGATGATCCAGCACAGCTACCCAATCAATACAAAGGCTTTGAAGATGTTTTTGAAAAGAAGAATGCAGATATCCTCCCAGAGCATAGACCTTACGATTGCCCCATAGATCTTCAAGAGGGAGCACAACCACCCTTTGGACCAATCTACAGACTATCTCCAGAAGAACTTACAGAACTACGCAAGAACATTGATGAGAATCTAGCAAAGGGGTTTATCAAACACTTGAAGTCTCCAGCAGGAGCCCTATTCTATTTGTAAAGAAGAAGGATGGGACTCTCCGGATGTGTGTAGACTATCGTGGATTGAACAAAGTCACTATAAAAAACAGATACCCTCTACCACTCATATGAGAGCTCTTGGAACACCTTGGAAAAGCAAAATTCTTCACGAAAATTGATCTTCGAGGAGCTTACAATCTTGTCAGGATCAGAGAGGGAGATGAATGGAAGACAGCATTTCGAACAAGGTATGGGCATTTTGAATATGTAGTTATGCCATTTGGTCTTACAAATGCTCCAGCTGTCTTCCAACATATGATGAATGATATCTTTTGAGAATATTTAGATGATTTTGTTGTAATATACCTTGATGATATCTTGATATTCTCCAAAAATCTTGAGGATCATGAATGTCATGTAAAGATAGTCCTAGAGAAACTAAGAGAAAAAGGATTATATGCAAAATTGGAGAAGTTCTCTTTCCATAAGACAGAAGTGGAATTTTTAGGGTACATTGTATTAGATAAAGGAATTTTTATGGACCCTAAGAAGATTCAATCCTTGATTGGCAACCACCGTCATGTGTTGGAGATGTACAATGTTTTCTGGGTTTTGCCAACTTCTATAGGATATTCATCAAAGATTACTCCAAGATAGTGACACCTCTTACCAAGCTTACAGGGAACTCCAAATTCTCATGGACCGAAGAAGCAAAAAAAGCATTTCAGACCCTGAAATCGGCATTTACTATTGCTCCAATTCTAGTTCACCCTGATTCTACCAAGCCCTTCTTCCTAGAGACAGATGCATCAGACTTTGCCCTAGGGGCCATTCTCTCACAATATGGAGATGATGGACACCTACATCCAATTGCATATAATTCAAGGAAATTTTCTCCTCCAGAAATTAATTATGAAATTCATGATAAAGAACTTTTTGCCATAGTGGACGCATTTGATACTTGGCGTCACCATCTAGAAGGAGCAGCTCATAAAGTTATCGTGTATACAGATCACAAGAACCTAGAGTATTTTATGACCACCCGCATCCTCAACAGAAGGCAATCTCGATGGAGTAACTTTTTATCCAGGTTCGACTTTGTCATCACATATCGTCCAGGACGGCAACAATGTCAGTCAGATGCCTTGTCAAGAAGATCTTACCTTGCACGAAAGAAGGGTGAAGAGGCCTTTGATCAACAAGAGAGTGTATTACTCAAGCCTGAGCATCTCAAGTTAGTAGCTATCTCTTCATCCCATCCTGAAGATTCAGCCTTGAATCATTTGATCCGTGAGAATCTACCACAAGATGAATTATTTTGTAATGTTAAGCGAAAAACTCGAGAAGGAAAAATCCAAGAAGTAAATGAATTCCAAGAAAAAGACGGGTTACTATTCTATAAGAGCCTATTATATGTCCCTCCTGGAAAGCCCAGGATCCAAGTACTTCAACAACGTCATGACAACCGTGCAGCGGGACATTTTGGAGTAAATAAGATAATAGAACTCATATCTAGGGATTTTTGGTGGCCTCAAATGTGGAAGGATGTCAAAGAATATATCCGAACATGTGACACTTGCAATAGGTCTAAGGTACCACGACATAAGCCTCATGGCCTCTTGCAACCTTTACCTATTCTAGAAAGGCCATGGGCTTCATTATCTATGGATTTCATCACAGATGTACCAAAGTCAGATAAGTATGATGCCATTCTTGTTATTGTGGATAGATTCACAAAGATGGCACACTTCATTCCAACTACAAAGGCAATCATAGGTGCAGCAACTGCTAGACTCTTTCTCAGATACATCTTTAGGCTTCATGGATTGCCTCATGATATTGTCAGTGATCGAGGTCCACAGTTCGTATCCAACTTTTGGAACAGTCTTTGCAAGCTCCTTGCTGTTCAAGTTAAACTATCTACAGTAAATCATCCACAGACTGATGGACAAACAGAACGGGTGAATCAAGTCCTAGAGCAATATCTCCGTTGCACTAGCAACTACCACCAAAATGATTGGTTTGAGTTGTTACCCTTTGCAGAGTTTGCCTATAACAATAGTGTTCATGCATCTACTAAGCAAACTCCCTTCTTTGCAAACTATGGACAACATCCAAGGATGGATATACAACTCTCAAATCATGTCAAGAACCCAGCTGCCAGAGACAAGGCCTAGTACCTGATGGACATTCACAAAGAACTCAAGGAAGAGATACATAAAGCTCAACAACAATATAAGTACTATGCAGATCAACATCGTGTCCAGAATCCATTGTATCAAATTGGGGATAAAGTATGGTTACTCAGAAACAATTTGCAAACTTCAAGGCCTTGTGCAAAGTTAGATCATCAAAGATTTGGTCCATTTACCATCTTGGCCAAGATTAATCCAGTCACCTTCAAGCTCCAGTTACCAAGTACCATGAGAATACATCCAGTTTTCCATGTATCCATGTTGGAACCATATCAGTTTTCACCATTGAGGGGGGAGAGACCTAGTCCTTCACCACCTATCGAGATTGATGATCATGAAGAATTTGAAGTCGAGCATGTCCTGGATTCGAGAATATCCCGAGGAAGATTAGAGTACCTTATTCATTGGAAAGGGTATGACATCAGTGATCGTACTTGGGAACCTGCAGAAAACCTTCAAAGAGCACCAATCAAGGTTCGAGAATTCCATAAGAAAAATCCAATGAAGCCGAGACCAGAGAACGTGACCGCTCCTCGTGGAACTCATCGCTTGAGGGGGAGGTAATGTCATGGACAAAGGAAACTCTCAGATTACATGTGATCCTTTATCTCATGATTGGTTCAGAATTTGGGGAAACTAATGCTTCCATTGCGTCCGAAACGTGCCAAAACCCTAAGATCGATTGTCTTCTTGCTTGATTCTGACATCGAGAGACCATGCTACGAATTGATGACATCATCGATGACATCATCAATTTGTAACCACCCTAGAACCGCCCTTGGAAAACCTATATAAGGAGGGGTTGGCCACATTCATAATCAGTGTTGCCAATACCAGTCTTGGGAGCTCAAGGAGTGGTGGCCGCCAAGTAAGTACTCTTCAAGTTCTTGTTCTAGTTCTTGTCTTGTTCCTTGTTCTAGTCTAGTTCTTGGACATCATATCTTGTCCCCTTGTAATCTCGTAGTACGAGATCCTGTGTCGAGTTCTTTTGTGTATCGAGTTCTTCTCCCAGAAGGGAGTTCTTGTAATTTAGATATCTTGTCTCATACTTACGATCCCGGGTTGTGGGATCTCCTGTATCATCTCCATACCTATTGGTCCCGGGTTGTGGGACACCTTGTATCAGTCACATATTCTTGTATCATTTTCCCTACATGGGTGTTCTTGTAATCATAAGTGTATTTCGGAAATCTTGTCTACTGTAGTGAGAGAGCACAATCTAGTGCTCCCCTAACAGGCGTCACCACTATACATGTGAGAGAAACGAAAAACTGGTACGTGTCATCCTGGATCATCACATGTTGAGCTTGATATCTCAACACGATGGTCTTCACCATGTATTCTTCTGTCGGTAAGTAGTTGCGTGGTGGACTAGGTAATAGTGGGTAGTTTAGCCATTGATTATTTAAGCTACCCAGGTGTTGTGTTTCCCAAAATTGCATTTAAGTGCGTCTTCTAGGTATTGAGCA
Source organism: Ceratopteris richardii (assembly GCA_020310875.1). Lineage (NCBI taxonomy): Eukaryota > Viridiplantae > Streptophyta > Polypodiopsida > Polypodiales > Pteridaceae > Ceratopteris > Ceratopteris richardii. The sequence goes on from CM035428.1 coordinate 109,987,953, forward strand.
AAAGAATGGATTGACTTGAAGCACGTACGGTGCCAATTCCTAGTGTACCTTTAGCGTGGGATTCTTCTCCACAAACTTGTGTCGCCAGACAGGATCAGCCTTATCAAAATCTTCTTGTGTATAAGTGAATGTCTGCAAATTGAATTGCAAATTCTATCTAGTTATTTATTGGTGGTCTTCTTTATATACTGTCATGTTTCTTCTTTAAGTAGTCCATAAGGTATATTGAATGGTTTCAAAATGTTTTCCAGGCTCTTACTTTCAATGTTTGCCTCTTTCATTACCTTGACCACCTGTTCTTCAAATTGTTCCATAAGCTAGGACACCAGTACTGCCCTCTCATGTCGGCTTAGTTTTGCAATAGCCCGATCGTGTCTTTCAGTGTTTGGCTCTTCTTCCTACCTTATAGGTGAATGATGCATGGGGGGTGAAAGAGGACGTACCTCAGTCTCCACAGTAGCCGCTTGGGAGCTTGGAACTATTGGTGTCCCCATTGTTACCTATTGTTCTATTTGAGCCTTAAGCTTTTTAATGATTTCATCTCTTTCCTTGATTTCATTAGTGGCTCTCATGATTGTTTCCTTGTTCTTCAAGAGTTCTTCACCGAAGGCAGCCATTTGATTAGCATCTTCATTGCATTGTTCAATGAGTTTATTCTCTGCCATCTTCCATTTTTTCCTAAGTTCATTAGTGTCGTGCATATATCTCTTTTCCCATTCCTCTCTGATAGCTTGCTCTTGTTTCAGTTGATCTTCATACTTCGCAATTTGATCTTCCAATGCCTTTGTGCCGCTTGCGGTTGTTTTTGGTGCTTCTGTGGGTTGGTTGCATAGTATGGTAGTCATAAGCTCCTTATTTCTATTTCTTAAATTGTCTGCTTCCCCCATATATACTTTGATTTGGGTTTCAAATAGCTTACTTCTGGTATTCATTCTTGCTTTCTCTGCTTCACCTACTTCATATTTGCTTTGTAGCTCTTTAATCTGATCTTGGAGCTTTTGGTTCTCCATTGTTAAAGTGGTGCATTTGTCCTTGGCTCCTTGAGCTTCTACTTCCTTTGTCGGGAGTGCCTTTTGGGCTTGAATTAATTGTGCAGACAAGTTTTCGCTCATCACCTGGAATTGGCTTCTCTCTCTCATAGCCGTGTCATAGTCTGCATCCGCTTCGAGTATTTGTTGTTGCATGTCTATAGCCGTTTGTATCATTTGCTTCACTACGAGCTTTAATTGAGCTACATCCACAATTAACCATGGTTTGGGGATACTTGGTTCCTCCCCTGTTCGTACATCCTTGCCTTGATATACATGTGTAGGTTCATTGTGTGGTTTTCTTATTTGAAGAAGCACTTCTCTCTCTTTTTCCACTTCCTTGTTTGTGGTTGACTTTGTAGCACTTCCTTGAAAGGTAACATCAAAATTAGAAGGTTTTGCTACCACCCTGATTGGAGTGAATGGCTCGGGCTCCTCCACTTCTTCCTATTCTTTCTCTTCCTTCGGTCTCTTTACAAGGGTTTCTCCATCTAAGCAAGTCTCTGTGATTTGAAGCTTCATCTCTTCATTCATTTGGAATACATGAACTCCTTCTTTAGATGATTCTTGCCTTCTAGTATCTGTGATAGTTTCATCAGGAGTTTGGTCCATCTTTGTACCTTCCACTCCAAAGTCATCTATGACTTGATTTAATTCCTCCCAATTACCACCGTCTTTTGAGTCACTCTTAATGTCCACTTTCATCATAGATGGTTTCTGCTCTTTTTGTATCAGAATATGAACTAGAATTGGTCAATCCCAACTCTCTATATCGATGAACTTTAGTCATCCTCTTTCTTTGCTCAGTGTCTTCATGAGACTGGTGGTAATAATGCCCTTGTACTATCAGGTTGACTTGACCTTCCATGTATTGGTGGGTATCCACCATTGCATCGTTTAGTTCCTCTTCAATAATTAGTTTGTTGTCTTCTAGCTTTGTCCTTGGAAGTACATGTGTCCTCTTTGAATTTGGAAGTGTTTCTTCTGCCTTCATCATTTCTCGTAGTCTTTTGGTGCCTCTCATTCTTCGTTGCGAGCTCGTCTTGGCTTCTTCTACTACTTTTACTCCCTTCTTCTTTCTTGGAATCGTGGCTAACTTAGCATGCTTAGCCATCTCCGAAGATGAGGGAATCTCTTTCAAATGTTCTCGGATACCTAATGCATGATAGATAAGTATTGCCAGTGCGACACTTCCGTTCAAGAACTTTTTATGGTTCCACTGCTTCTTAGCTTCAAAAAGATGCTCTTGGATGTATGGCATCACGTTCACGTGATTACCCTTCTGTTTAATAGCATGAGATAGCATTTGCACTATGATTTTTTGCGGTGTTGTGTATTGATGCATATTTGGAAAGCAAAAATGTTGATGAATTAGACGGACCTCTTCCTCTATATCTATACGATTGATATCTGTGAATGTCCATGTCTTGGTTCCTTGGCTTTCATCTTTCAAAACTATGTTTCCATCCTTTTCCCAACTGAAAGCTTCTTTGATTAAGTCATGAGTGAATTGGATGATTATCCATTCTCCCACCGCATCTAGAACTCTTGCTTCTGGCACTAATGGCTCATGTAAAGTCGGCTGGAGGGTATTCATCACCTAAGGACATCTTTGGAAGTCTGGTTTGTAGATTGGTAGCTCAAAGGATTTCTGAATACTTTCCTTTGTCATTATGTCTATTGTTGATAGAAGTTCATGTACAACTTTGAAACCCTGAGACATGACTGGGAACAGATGGTCAGTGTCCATAATCTTTATTGTCATGAAGAAAAGATAATCCCCAGCAGGTTGATCCTCTTGAAACCAATGACCTTTGTCTTTTGTCACACTCTATAATGGGAACTCTAACACCTCTTCTTGAATAGTTGCTTCAGAATCCTCAGAAACCATCTGCACTTGTAATAGAGAGAAAATCAACTTCTAGTAGAAATCAAGTCATGTGTTATGTTTGGCTTAATGATATGGTGTTTATTGCATCACTCCGTTTCCCTTTGCTTGAGTAAGTAAGGCCTCTTACCACACTTCTTTTGATTTGTATTCTTGAAAGAAAACAAAAGTTAGTTCTAGCCTAAGCATTTATTTATTTACATTGAAGGTCATTCCTATGGCAGTAGAAACTAAGACCTATTCCAAGGATGGAAATGTGCACCACTAATTTCGTCAAGAAGGGGTTGTGTTAAATGCATGGCCTTGTAATGCGGCTCTATCATGCATACTCTAGGTGCACTGGACTCTCCATGAGTGCAAGCGGAATCTTGTTGAGTAGGTTGTTCTTGTCCTGGCTGCCTCTTGGGTCTCCATATCCGTTTTGTAGTTGGTTTTTAAGGTATTTGGTTCCGTCATTCTGGTCGTTCTCTAGTCCTTGTTGCCTTCTTTCTTGAAGTCTTATTGGTTGATATCGTGTTCCTTTTGTGCTTGTGTTGATTCCTTTTAGCTCTCCTTGTTTCGCTTTGCCGGCATAATATCTCCTCGAGCTTGTCTAGCTCTTGTTTTGCAGTATGTTTGGCCTTCTTTGGAATCCACATATGCTACTGTGTTTTCTGGGCTCCTACTAATGATTTTGGAAGCCAAACACGAAGGAGTCTTAGTGATTCTGATTGCGGTTGTGAGTAGTGGTTGTCTCTCTTCGTTTTCACTGAATGCCTGGTTTGCTTCTGAGTTGAATCATCTAGTTTAGTCATTTGATCCTTCTGAACCCATTGTAAATGAGTATTCCATGGATACAATGCTCAAGTAGTAGACTTGCATGTGGATGTTCTTCCCTTTGTGTAGGTTAACTGAGAAGCATTTTCCTCTCTTTTTCTCTGGGATGCCTTTCTCATGGGAAGGGTGATTATATCATCATGCAATGCATCCTTGTTTGCATGCAATTCTAGATGAGGACATTCTTTGGGCATGCTCTCACTTGATTCATCTTCTATTTCCTTTTCTAGGGCTTCTTCCTCAAGCTTGATAACTTCATGAACATGAGAGGTTCTTTCTTCTAACAAGCTAAAGATTTCTTTATGTCCTATTTTGGCTGATATGTATCCTTGTACTAGATGAATGCTCACTTCATTCTCGATCATCCAATCTTGCCCTAGGATTAGATCTTCAATTAGGTATTTGTCCTTACATAACAAAACTTTTTCCTTCATGGTTGAATTTCCTAAGTGGAGAGATATTAGGGTTTCTCCAACACATTCTATGAATTGGCCTCCAATTCCTATCATGCACGCTTTAGTCAAAATTATGATTGTTTGTAGTTGTGTGAGTAACATCTTTCGCACACAACTTAGGGCTTCTCCTAAGTCAATTAAGGCATCTATCAACTAATACGTTGTGGATCCAATCCCTAAGTTTAAATAGGGTTGGGATATACTAAAGCCCTTCTTGTCAGCCTTATGGACTTGGTAATTTTCCATGGGTATGGGTTCTTCCCCCTATAGATATTGTTCATCCCTTTGTTTTATCCACTCCTTTTGTTTCCTGATACGCTCTAGGGCTTCTTGGCATGCTTCTTCTCAAATCATCTCCTCTTCTTTCTTTCGATTCTGAGCTCCTACGATTCATGCTAACATCTGATCCGTCAATGGCTTCCAATATTGTTTTACTCCACAACCACTTATGTAGTTAGGAAGAATATCTCCATCTAAAGTGGCTAGATTCACTACTCCACTAGTTGAGATTCTATTAATCACTAAGGGTCCATACCCGCATTTCTGTAGTTTCTTCGCATGTTGCTTCAATGTATATATACCAGGACTAAATCTCCTTCTTTCAAACCTTTATCTTTGATGTGTGCATCGTAATATGCTTTCTGTCTTCTTTTAGCAGCATAAATTCCCACAATTGCTTGTAGTCTTGTTTCGTGTAACTTCTCAATCTGCTCGAGTTGCTTAGATAGCTCATGTCCTATCCACTCATACTGTTGTGCTACTCGTAAAGTAGGTACCAAAAAGTCGATTGGAAGGATTGCATTTTGTTCATACACTAGGTTAAAAGGAGTAGTTCCAATGGTTATCTTGTAAGCCACACGAAAGGCCCAAATTGCATGATGCAATTGTTTGTCCCAATTTGACCTTCCACTATTGACTATCTTTGTCAACACCGTACACAACATTTTATTGGAACTGTTTGCTTGACCATTGGCTTGAGGGTGATAAGGGGATGATTTTTTATGAATCACTAGGAATTCATTCATCAAGGACTCTATTACTTCGTTAATGAAGTGCATCCCTCTATCACTTACGATCTCTATAGGTAGTCCAAAGTTAGTAAAGATGTTCTCAAACGGGAACTTGGTTGTGGTATGAGCATCGTTCTTTCTAGTTGTTTTTGCTTCTACCCATTTAGTTAGATAATCTATCACCACTATTATGTACTCAGCATGTGATCCTTTGGCTGGTGGGTTGATTGGTCCTATGAAATCAATACCCCATTTGGAAAAGGCTCTCATACAAATCATGGGTCTTAGAGGCATGTCATCTCTCCTAACAGGGTACTTAGCTCTTTGGCATACCTCACAACTTCATACGTAGGTGTCTGCATCCATATGTAGAGTTGGCCACCATAGTCCTGCAAAGAGAATCATTTTTACAGTTCTTTCGACTGAAAAATGTCCTCCTGTGGCACCTGCATGCGCCATTTCTAATATGGGTAAGGACTCTCCTTCATGCACACATAGTCGTAGTTGATTGTCTTTTCCTCTTTTGAGTAATTGCTTTCCCAATGTAACATAGTCCTTACTCATTTCTTCTAGGGATCATTTTCTAACTAGACTTGCTCCTTCCTCATGCTCACATGTTTTTAAGAATTTCACCAATGTCCTACTCCAGTCTGGTGCTATTGTAGAGAATGGTAATGATGTATAGTATTTAGGAGTATTCTCTTGACAATCCAAGCAACTACCAACATACTCATGAACATCCTTAGGCATATCAGGCCAATAAACTCCTAATCCTTTTAATTCCCTTAGTGTTCCATGGGTTCCCTTGTGCATTCTCCATCTATTTATGTGAGCTTGCTCAATCAAGTTCTTCTGTTTGTCTTCTTCTACACATCTTGACAATACACCATTAGGTTCTTTATGGTACACACTTCATGCCACAATGTGTAAGTTATGTGATTGCAAAATTCCCTTCCTAACCTCCTTGTTAATTGGGTATTGTGTTCCATGGGTGAGTACTGATAGTTTTATTGCAAAGCATTTTGCATATATGACACAGGTGGTCAAAGACAAAGAACAGGATGCATATGAAGAAGCATGTGCACAAAAAGAATGGCAGCAAGCTATGCAAGAAGAGATAAAAACTCGCAAGGACAATCACACATGGGAGCTAGTTCCAAAGGCTGAAGGTATGAAGATTTTTCCAAATAAATGGGAGTTTAAAATAAAGAGAAATGTTGATGGTTCTCTAGCTAGGCATAAAGCTAGACTAGTAGCAAAAGGATTCAATCAAACTCGTGGCATCGACTATGAAGAGACTTTCAGCCCCATTGAAAAGATGGGAACGATTAGAACTTTGACTGCAGTGAGTGCATCAAGGAGATGGCACTGTAACAACTTGACATAAAAAATGCTTTTCTCAATGGTGAACTTCAAGAAGAGGTATACATGAGTCAACCAATTGGATTTGAAGATAAAAAGCATCCAGATTTTGTTTGTAGATTGAAGAAAGCTTTGTATGGGTTGAAGCAAGCACCACATGCTTGGAACCAAAGATTGGTTGAGTACCTCACAAGGTGTGGGTGTAGTCCAAGTAGTGCAGATCCCTCTCTCTACATGAAGAAAGAAGAAGGCAAGCAGGTATATATTTGCATATATGTTGATGATCTCATCATAACAGGAAGTAATGTTGCAGGAATACAAGAGATAAAAAGAAAACTCGGTAAGGAGTTTAAAATTTCAGATCTTGGTGAGCTAAAATACTTTTTAGGAATTGAATTAGTCTATGGGAAAGATGGCATCTACTTAATGCAGAGAAAGTACCTGCTGGATGTTCTTTTCATATTTGGAATGAGTGAATGCAAACCACTCACTCAACCTGTGGACACAAATGTGAAGCTATGCTCAACTGATGGAGAGAAGTTACATGATATAACTACATACATGAGTATTAGAGGTTCATTGATCTATGCTACAATCACAAGACCAGATTTGTGTTATATTGTTGGAGTTCTTTCTCAATTTATGCAAACTCCAACAAGTGAACATTTAAATTGAGCCAAACGAGTGCTAAGATACGTGAAGCACACAGTCAATCATGTCGTGTTCTATAAATACTATGAACAATTGCACGTAAAGGGCTTTAGTGATGCTGATTGGGCTGGTTCAAAGGAAGATAGAAGATCCACTTCAGGTTATGTGTTCATGATAGGTAGCAAACCTATCACATGGAGCTCGAAGAAGCAATCTACTATTGCACTATCATCCATAGAAGCTGAATATAGAGGATTAGCCTTTGCAACCTATGAAGCTATGTGGAATAAGAAGCTTTTGGTTGATCTTGATGTGGAGGTAGAGACCATTCCAATTTATGGTGACAACATGTCAAGCATTCACTTGACAAACAATCCAATGTTTCATGCACGAAGTAAGCACATAGAAGTGCATTATCATTATGTTCGAGAAAAAGTTTTGAGCAAGGATGTGAATATAAAGTTCATTAGAGCTAATGACGAGGTTACATACATGTTTACAAAGTCCTTAGATGCTTCTAAGCTAAAGAGGTTCAAAGATGAAATCAACTTGCAGGATATGGCTGAAGGTGCAAGCTCACATGTGAGCTTGAGGGGGAGGGTTAAAAAATAAAGAACCAAAGTCGTATATATTTTTTCAAAAAGGATTTTCTTCAAATGGAAGGAAAATAAAAAAATGAAAAATAGAAGCATTTACTTCAGCAAGTAGTGGAGGTCAAAAGAGAATCAAATCCAAAAAAGCTGAACTAGAAGAGGAGTGGCTACTCAAAGTAGTGGAAGAGTTATGAAGAAGAGCTCTCAAACTCATCATGAGAGTTTTTGGTCACTTGGCTATAAAAGACACAAGGGAGGAAACTCAAGAACAAAGGAAGAAGGCATGGAAGTCCCTTTGTAGGTAGTTCATTTGGTTTGAGTCATTTCGTTCTCTTCACTCTCATAGACTATGTCCAGTCGCATACCAATTTTTGGGTAGCCTAATTGTGAGAGTCATATCTCTCAATATATGTATCTATTTTTAGAGTTTAAACATTCATTGGAAATCTTATCTTGAGTACTTTCTTTATCTAAAACAGTTTTATCAAATTCTTTATGCTCTATGAGTTATTCAGTTTTTAGTGAAATCCAGTTTTTAGCCTAACTGAGTGGACAGGTAGCCTGTTTTGAGGCAAGAAGTTGCCAAACCAAAACTACTCCAAATTGAGTGTTTGATAGCTCATTTGAAATCTATAACTGCCTAGTTTGAGTGACCAAAGTTTCAAGTTCATTCCATTACAAAAGAATGGGGACTTAGGTGAGGGAAAGAGTCCAGAGGCTAGTGAGACTGAAAATATAACCAAGAAAAGGACAAGAGCTTGGAAGGATAGCTGAGAGAGAATGAAAAGACAATGGTCTAAGAAGATGAGTGAACTTTAGGAAAGCTAACATGAAACAAAAGCCAAGATAATCAAAATTGCCTCTCAAATGCACTCACACATCACCACCACCACCTTCCCACTCACCTTCTAATCCACCTCCTTCTAACCCACCTCATATGATCTCACCACCACCTAGAGTAGGATCAATCTTAGCAAATCCCACTCCCGAGGTCTTAGACATGATGCTTAAAGCATATCAGGCCCGAATCCAAGACGGGCCAAATGTAACTGATCATGAAAAATCTTATCCCATAGTTGACCTAGAGATTGAACGAACCAACCTTTGTGATTAGATGGTAGAATCGGCTCAAACCATGTTTGAAACTAGTCGCCTCTTCAATTACTCTAGTTCATCCAAGACTCAATTGCATTTTGATGGACTATTAGATAGATTGGAGAGGTTAATTGCAAAATCTAGATACAAAGCCACCTCCCATGGTAAGGACAAGGCAAGTGGAAGAATCATCATTCCTCCCCAGGAAGCTTATGTGCCTAATTCCACTAAACTAGACACCTCTTCTTCTATGAATCGGTACTTCCCAAAATTTCTAAGAGAGATTCAAGAAGAGAAATGGGCGAAAGAAAGTGAAAATCCTCCTCCCATTGAACTTTTGGATGACTTACACGATCAATTACCACAAGATATTCCTTCTATTTATGGAGAACAAGAGGATATCCAGACTAGTTAGCGATTAGACTTCGAGTCTAACTCCCTACAAGAATTGCCTCACTTTAGAGGACCATGGGAAGCAAATTCTACCTATATGAGAGCACTCACAGTCATGATAAGAAACAAAGACTCGGTCATACCTAGGAATATGGAGATAGTAAATAAGACTAAAGTGTAATGCAATCTCACTTTAGAAGAGTTACTCAAACTTAAACTAAAATTATGGAAACACGTTGCCAATCAAGTGTCAGAAGTAGCTAAAGCCCAGTCCTAGGTAGGATCACATCGCACAGTGCCCAAAATACCCTTGGATAAGATAGGAGACAGGAGTGAAGGAGAAGAAGGGAACACCTATCTTCCTATCACTCATTAGGGTTACACAACCCAGGCTATTTTGGACTCAGGAGCAGGAGTCGCAATTCCTACCACTTCCCTATGGAAGCGTTGGGGCAAACCAGCAATCAGGCCAATGAGAATGAAATTGCAAATGGCCGATAGTCATATAGAGATACCTTTAGAACTGTTAGAAAGGATAACTCTCACTATTCGTGGTGTAGAGTTTGAGCATACTTTTGCCATCTGTGACTTTAGCAAAAATCAGGCATATGAGATGATTTTGGGAAGACCATTCATGAGGCAAATGCAAGTAGTAGAAAATTGGGGAACCAGTTCCTTGTATTTGCAACAGTTAGGTATTACCACCAAAGTCAATCTCAAGGATTCCTCTCATAGAGACGTGCCCCCTATACAATGGAATCTCATCCATAGAGCCACAGATGATACAGGGTCAGTGCATTCCATAGGATCAAGATTATCATGGATGCATGAAGACACACACTTATGGATGTGTATAGTTGCAGAAGAAGAAGAGAAAAGAGAAAACGCCAGAGAGGTAGATACGAAGGAAGTTCATAGATCTATTTGAGACCAAGCCTATGTACCTGTAGTTTTTCCAGACGAGGAGTTTGAACCTCATGTTTGGGCAAAAATCCTAGCAACAATGGATGTAGCCATCAATGGAGAACAATGGACACCACATTTTGATGAAGATGGCTATGACATTTTAGTCTTCATGATAGATCCAATTATGTGTGATTCGGTTATTGAAGAATGCGAGCCTAGTACGGATGACCTTGATCAAGCAAGTGACTTTGATTTAGAATCTATTCATTAGGGGAAAAAAGGAACCTTGCATGGGCCTTGTAAGGATCCCTAATTTTTAGGGATTAAGATTAGCAAAAAGAGGGTTTAAGCCTAGAAAAAAATACCACTAGTGGTTTTCAAAATAAATTATTTTTTCTCAAGTTCGTGCTCAATCTAAATGGGCTCGTGGAGTACATTTTTTGCCCTTGGATATGATCACATCGACGGCTATCATTGTCTTTAGTGTGGCTGTCACAAGGCGACAAAATGTTTTCTAAAAAATGGGCAGTCGTATGCACTCTTGTCCATTGGATGTGATGCTCATGGATGGTTAGGATTGTGGGCTTAGTGTCTATCAAAAGAAGACAAAATAGAGAGCATTCAGTGAACTAAGAGAGGGTGTGGATTGCCAAAAGAAGACAAAAAACTACACGTAGTTCCGTGGCACGATTCAATATACTCTGTTCGATGGACCAATCATCCGATGGTTTAGAAATGACCTTGGGATCCTTTTAAAAGTAAGGCTTCACGCCCATTAGATCAAGCAATGATCCAATGGATGCGATTCAAAGTGGCCCAAACTTCAATCGAATTAATCTAAACCATTCTTTTTTGGGTACATCCAATGATAGAGACATAAAGGCGTCTTTTTTCTTGAGTTTCAAGATAGACCATTAGATCCTTGCTACATCCAAGGGGCAGAATTGCATGCCGACTTTTTCTTGATATTTAACATGAGCCATTGGAAATTTGAGTTCATCCAATGGTTATGAATGAAACTTTGGGCCTATCAAACCACTTTTATAGAAGAACTCATGGTTTTTAGTCATTGATACCACCTTTGACCACAAAAAACAAGGGAGGCCTAGGCTTAGTGTAGATGATCAAGGGAGCAGACTGTGGCCACCACCCTCTTCTCATTGGTCCATCACTAATCACCTCTTAATCTAAAAGGCCCATGCAGGGTTCATTTTTTCCCCTAATGTCTTATGGACCCTTTTGTGAATCAAAAGAGGAATACTTGCACATAGTAGAAGCTCACCCTCAAGAACAAGGAGAGGTTACAAATTATGTGAGATTAACCACACGGATAGCCACCAAGAGTGAAGGCAAGAAAAGGATGAAGAGAGAAGTCTCACTAGATTAGAAAGAATCTTTGTTTAAGGTCTGTTGCAGAGCAAAGAAGAGCACAAGGCGAAGAAAATGAAGGGCCCCAAAATTTTTCCGATTTGGACACACAACTTTTGTATCATAACCACTCTTGTATATATTTTCCGTTGTAAATGCACTAGAGGAGTCCTCTAGATGCATCCCCACAGAAGATTAGTGATTTACCCATGTACAATAGTGGGAAATTAGTCTTTTAGTGAATAAAGTGCCGGTCTCTTGTGTGAAAGGACCAAACTTAGGGCACTAGTATATAAGTCAAAAGTGACTCTTTGTAAAAAACTCTTGCCATTGTGAACGAGGAGCTCTTCAGAATTTTCGAGTTTGCCTCTTTCTTGCTGATTTTGATCTTCATTTTGCTCTTGTATGTGTGTGTTATGCTTGAAATGCATGTGTAGGACTGTTGTCTACCCCTTCCCCTTTGTTTTGAGCTGCTGTAGTGCGTGCGTAAGCTAGGAGAAGCTGTGGCGCGGGTGTTTGTGACTCCGGTAATTCACTGTTTTTGCCATAACTTGAAGCAGAGTGGTCAGAATTGAGTGAAACCACCACCGTTGGATGCGTCTCGTCGAGAGCTTCGAAACGAGTACCCTATTGCCTATGTTCGGAGTTCCGGGTTAGGAGAAAACCTCAAAATACTAAAACTGCTGAAAAGAGACTTGCGGCAACACTTTCAGTATTTCAGTAAGTGTGAGAGGTAGTAGTCTTTTCTCATGCATGCTAGCTAAACCACTTCATTATCCATCACGTGTGCACAAGTCTTCATACACTTGGTAAGTCGTTCCTTAGGATTGACATTTAAATGTGTGTTAAAGATCCCACTATATGCACTTGTGTGGCAATTGAGGTATAGTCTCATTGGCACAAGTCCTTGAGTCTTCGTGACTTAAGTACACACGTTTTTGGCGCCGTTGCCGGGGAGTCACTCAACCGAGGTGCCTTCGTGATGGTTATAGACCGAGTGTGATCGAATCGTACTTGTAGACGCAAATTCATCCTTTGGCAAGTAGTCCATCAGTTCAGCACTTGTCACTTCTCATCTTCGAGGTGTGTGTGATAAGTTTTAGGTTTAGGTTTAGGAGGAGGGAAGAGAAGGAGGAGTTAGGGTTAGGTTAGAAGGAGACGAGAAGTGAGGAGAAGAGGAGTAGGAGTAGACCAAAATCCCCAAAAAATTCACCGAAATTTAGCAAAATTTCAAGTTCAGTCCAAAAACTATAAAAACCAAAAAATTTTTAGTTCAAACGACACTTCTCTGTGTTTCAGTATCGTGGCGAGCAGCGACTGGTATCGTCGGGTTGGTATCGTGCAAAATAGAGCCTCAAAGCTTGTGCAAAAGTTCAAGAAGCAAACTAGATAGACCCAAGGTGAGTCCCCATTAAGATTTAATAGCTAAAACTCATCGAACATGCACAAAATGATTAAAAGGTATGCGCAGTATCGCAAGGGGGAAAATTTTTGAAGGTTTGCATTTTTTGTGAGAGACAGAGGCCTAGGAGTGAGGAGAAGGGTGAGAGGTGCAAGGGGTTATAAAAATTTTCAAGTTTGGAGACCTTTTGGCTTGAGTATCGCAATCGGTTGAGTTTTGGTATCGCGATACCAAAATTCCCTTGTATCGCGACACTCGCCAGAGGTGTCGTATCGTTGGATACCAGCCTTGGTATCGCGACACTATTTCGGTATCGCGACATTGAGTTGGTATCGCGATCGTATCCGGTCCCTGGTATCGTATCGTCTGGTACTAAAACTTGGTATCGCGACACCATTGTGGTGTCGTATCGCCTAAGTTTTTAGTATCGCGACCTCACTTTACCGGGTGGTATCGTATCGCTTGATACATTGGTATCGCGACACTACTTTGGTATCGCGATCGTACCCTCCCCAAGTATCGTATCGTTGGTTACTTATCTTGGTATCGCGACACCGTAGTGGTATCGTGTCGCCAAGGTTGGTATCGCGATCGCGCTTATCGCGGTGAGATCGTATCGCCTGTGGTCTCTGGTATCGTATCGTCGGTCTTTTTGAGATCGTATCGTGGCCCTTGTGAGATCGTATCGTGTCTTGAGAATTCTGATATCGTGACACCACTGTGGTATCGTATCGTCTGTTCATCAGGACAGTATCGCGACACTGTCATTAGTATCGTATCGCCGAGATTTTCAGGTATCGTATCGTGCATAGCTGAGGTGTCGTATCGTTTGTTTTCCGGGATAGTATCGCGACACCAGATTGATATCGTATCGTCTGGGTGTCTGGTATCGTATCGCATAGACCTCTAGTATCGTATCGTGGTCAGTGCAGTATCGTCGAGAGCAGTATCGTCAGGAAGTGGTATCGCCCAGATTAACCCCTTCTTTTGGCAGACAAATTGAGTCATTGGGAGAGCTACCCAAGGGGAATCTAAGAAGCATAAAGAGAGGCTTAGGAGAGTGAATGAACTTGAGGTCAGGAAGAGTTCTAAGTAGTCGAAGGAGTGTCATATCTTCAATGGGAAGTGCAGCCCAAGCTAGCCATCACTCTACCTACGCTGAGACCTCTAGTGAGTCTGAGGAAGAAGTACCCATGGCTTCGGAAGACATGCAAGGTCCCACACCAACGAGAAGCTTCATGACTACTGTGGAGGGGGACTACCGTACTTCCTTGCAGTATGTGTCCACCAATGCCCAGGAGATTCCAATCTACCTGGATGGCTTAAATAGGTTTGTGGCCAGGATGGTAACTTCCCAGAATGCCACAATTGTACCCCGACCAGCTGTCAAATACGAAGGAGGTGCATATGTTGACAAAGTTGGCCAAATCTACATTGTAACCGAATTCCCGGAAAGGATCAATGAAAGAGGGGAACTCTTAGACCCTGAAAACCTAGGAAGGACACAACCAGAAGAGTTTGTGACCACCCTTAGAGGCAGATCCCGAGTGTCACGTGTCTTGAGAGGTGACTTGATACCTCAAGACGACTATTTGTTAGAAGTCTATATGATTCACGGATCAAACTTATTGTTGCAAACCGATTCACCTGTTCCAGGGAGAGAAGAAAACCCCATGACATTCTATGAGCTGAAAGACCCGGATGACGAGACTAGACTCACATACCTGGATAAAGATCAAAGGAGGTATTGGCCTGTGAGTGTCTTAGACAGGTCTCGATTAAGATATATGGGTACACCTGTGTTTCCTCAGAGAGAGCAGGCAACAACCTCACAAAATCCATTTGGAAATCAAGAAGAAACAGAAAATACTGCATCAGGACAGACCAGCCATAGGAGCGTACCTAATCATGCTCACGTACAATTTGCCACGCCAGGAATACAAGCACATTATCAAACCCAACCAGGGATAGGAAATTAGTACAGACCACCGGTAAGACCACGACCACACTTAGGGGGGCAGCCTGGAATGCCACCAATACGACCAGCTGTCCCTATTCTTCCTGTGATGCCCAGACCACCTGAACCGATTAGAAGGCTGAGGCCTATTCAAGTGGCAAAGTGTGTACGAAACCCTTATGATGGATCAGGAGAACCCTATGATCACATTGCAGAATTCAAACAAGTCCTAAGAGCGGAACAAGTGGACGACTTCTTTGTACAGTATGAGGCGTTTGGACTCACCCTCATAGGAACAGCTCTGACCTGGTTCCAACCCTTAGATCCCAATCAATTTGGAAACATGGAACAATTTTTTCAAGAATTTATAGGAGAATTCACTAAGAGAGGAATCAAACACAATTCAGCTTCGTTAATTCACAGCTTCAAACAAAATCCTAATGAAACGGTAAAGACTGCTGCCAGAAGGTTCAACCAGTACGTGGATAGATGCCCAGTGACAGAGAGACCGACTCAACAAAAAATGATTTCATTATTTTTGGATGGGCTCACTAACGGAACCTTAAGAACACTAGTGTACGTGAAAAGACTACAAACTTTGAGTGAGTGTCTTCAGGAGTGTATTGATTTGGAAGATAACTTGGCCGAGGACCTCAATAGCAGGTCCAGCCACACTAAATCGGACGATTCAAGGAGTACCATCTCTTCCAACTCCAGTCATGTGGAAGAATTAGCAGAGCTATTAGCCAAGAAATTAGGGGCTCAGGGGCAAAGAGCTTATCAACACCCAGCTCAAAGATTGCCTATGCTACGGAGATGTAGCTTATGTGGAGGAGATCACCTCACTCACCTGTGTGTTCGAGGAGGGGGCAGTGCACAACCAGCTTATCCATACAACAGGCAGCAACAACAAGGGACTTCTTGGTACTGTCACATAGAACAGAAATACACTAATCACACTACTGAGAACTGTCCATTTAATAGGCAAACACGCCCTTTCCAACCACCTCAGTATCGACCGTATGGATATCCACCTAGAGACCCGAACAGAGAGATCCCAAGATACAACCCTTATCCAACACAGACGGGAGTACCTAGACCAATTGAACAGATACCATACCCACCACCACAACCAGTGCTAGGACCCCAACCGTCGCAACCTCAACAAGTAGTATCAGTAAAGTATGCGCAACCAGAAGAAAATCTAGAAAGAGCTATAGTACCAGCCACGACAATGACCCAGATAGAATCAACAAACCTTGGATACGAAACCCTACCAAGTGAGTACTATCCGTATGAAGCCTACATGGTGGAATACGAACCGGCATATGAGACTACATACTATGGGTATGAAGGCTATGATCAGACTTATGGAGCAGAGACTTCCACTCTAATGTATACAGCTCCTAAGGCACAACAACCCATGAGACCACCCAGTAGACCACCAGTACAGAGAGGACCATGCTATAGATGTGGAGGAGACCATTTCATTAGAGAGTGCCCTCGACCATACAACCCTCCACCACCTAGAATCTGGGAAGGATATTGCAGTGATTGCGGAAAGGAACATCTTTTTAGGGATTGCCCTAAGAACCCTGTAAAAAACCAAGATTCTGCACCAATCAATGTAATAGAGGTCATAGAAGGATCTGGAAGTGATAAGGAGTACACAGTGCCACTAAAAGCTATCACTAGAGCCCAAGCAAAACTACAAAAGGGAAAACCATCAGAAGAGGAAGAGAAGAACAATAAAATGCTAGACCCTGAGACTCAAGTAGTCGACGATTCTGAGATCCCACGGGAAAACTCACAACATCTCAGAGTACAAAAATGGAAAGAAAGACGGGAAAAACTCAAAGAAAAATGGGCAAAAAATAAGAGTCAGGACAGAAGGAAGCAAACAAAGGAACGGGAGGAACACAAAGAACAAAGAAAACCTAAAGAGACCCCCGAATCACAACGAATCCATACTGAACGAGAAAAGCCAGGATCGATCTTAGCGGACCCAAAACCGGACGACTTGGATATGTGGTTAAAAGCATACCAAGCTAGAATCAAAATGGGACCGAACATAGAGCAACATGAAAAAATCTATCCTCAAGGGGAATTGGAAAAAGAAAGATTGACCATATGCAGAAAACTCATAGAAGTAGCACAAGCAACCCTAGAAAAGAGTATCCCAACCCTACCAGAGACAAGGATTGCACAGGAACCTTATGAAGAATGCATCAAACCAAAGGATAAAGAACTTAGAAAAGAAGATTCCCAAGGTGAACAAGAGACAGCACAAGATGACCCTGTATCAGCCATACCAGACTTAGAAGCAGATTGGCCCAAGGACTTGTGGGATAGAATCAGAGAAGAGCAATGGAAGAAGAATGGTGTCGATCCACCACCATTTGATGAAATAGATGTGGAAGACTGTCAACCCCATCCTAACCTCGAGGAAGTCTACGAGGAGGTCTCAAGACTCGATAGAGGTAGAGAGGAGACCAAGCATTTCAACATTGCCTAATTATATGGGAGAGTACGAAAGAGAGTCAGTAATAATACGAGCACCCACGGTGCATGGAAAAGGAAAAGGAAAGGGAAAAGAGAGTTCGCATAACCTAACGGAACTAAAGAAAACCAAAGTGCAATGCCAATTGACGGTGGAAGAATTGCTTCGACTTAAACCCCAGTTATGGAAGAAAATGGCAGACCAATTAAAAACACGACCAAAGAATGGAGGATCAAAAGAAAAGGAAATGGAAAATAAGTCCACAATACAAGTTCCAGTCGATAAAGTAGGAGAGTTCAGTGAAGGGGATGAAGGGAATACCTGTTTACCTGTCATCTACAATGGGTACATGACCAAAGCTATCTTAGACACAGGAGCAGGGGTAGGAATTGCAACAAAGGAGATTTGGGAAAAGTGGGGAAAACCAGCCTTATGACCCACTCGCATGAAACTCCAATTAGCAGACGGTCATGTGGAGAGACCCCTAGGAATATTGGAAGGAATTAAGTTAACAACATGTGGAGTGGAATTTGAACACACACTAGCCATATGTAAATTCGAGAAAGCAAACAACTACGAGATGATATTAGGACGACCCTTCATGAGACAAATGCGGGTAGTACAGGATTGGGGCAGAGATTCATTATATCTACAACATCAAGGAAACACCACCAAGATAAATTTGCACACATTCGCTTATCGGGATGTCCCTCCATTACAATGGAATCCAGTCCACAAAGAAGAAGATGACCTATCCATTCACAGTGCTGGATCAAGTGATCAATCTTGGATGCACGAGGATGCCCAGTTGTGGATGTGCAAAGAAGCAAAGAAGGAGGAGTGTAAAAAACAAATGTGGCCAATAGGACACCCTAACTATCGATCGATAGAAGACCCCGATTACATGCCTCAAATTTTTTCAGGTGAACTCTTCGAACCACATGGTTGGATGGAAATTCTAGCCACATTAGATGTGTGTGTGAATGAGGAAGTATTGACGATGAACGATTGTATAGACGAGGAAGGATATGACGTGAACCTCTACATGGTTGTCCTCCAAGAAGTAGAAGAAGGGGAAATTGTAGAGAAAGAGTGGAAAGAAGAGTACGAAAGCATAGAAATGGAACCAGATTTTGATTCTGAGGAACAATATTTAAAAACTATGCAAAATGAATCAAAAGAAAGACCAACAAAAGTCTTAGCAATCGAAACCATCCCAATAATACATGAGCATAGAGAGGACACGAGTAAAGTGGAACCGGAACCAGACCGTTTCGAAGTTCCAGAACATTTTAAAAGATACAAAGTGGAAGAAAGAAAAATAGCCACTCAAATGCCTAAACGAGAGGCCCGGGATGGAGAAGCCTATGACAACAAGGAACAAACCAAGAAAATTGTTGTAACGATAGAAGACGGAGAAGAGAGGTGCACATATATTGGGAAAGATGTATCAGAAGAGGAAGAAGAGGATCTCATACAACTCATCCGAGAATATCGAGACGTGTTTGCCTGGACGTACAAAGACCTCAAGGGTGTAGAACCCAGCATATGCGCTCATCGAATCCCTATGACAGCAGATGCAAAACCTTCTAAACAACGCCCTTATACGTATAATGAAGTTTACGCAGCAAAAATAAAGGAAGAAATTGACAAACTACTAGCGGCAGGATTCATTTATGAGATTGAACACACAGAATGGGTATCGCCACTAGTAGTAGTGCCTAAGAAAAACGGAAAACTAAGGGTGTGTATCAACTTGAAAAAGGTAAATGCAGCAACTATACGTGATAGTTTCCCATTACCCATCACAGACCATCTTTTGGAAAGAGTTGCCGGCAAGGAGGTCTATAGCTTCTTGGATGGATTCTCTGGTTACAACCAAGTAGCTATTGCAACTGAGGACCAGCATAAAACCGCATTCGCGACTGAATGGGGAGTCTATGCATTTAGAGTAATGCCTTTTGGGCTCACTAATGCGCCAGCCACCTTCCAACGACTGATGTGTCATGTATTCAAAGAATTTCTGAGAAAAAGTATGGAAGTATACGTAGATGACCTTTGTACATACTCAAATCAACGACCAGACCATATACCGGAACTGAGAAAAATATTCAATAAATGTAGACAGTACAGAGTTTGCCTGAACCCTGAGAAATGTGTCTTCATGGTGCGACAAGGAAAAATCCTAGGACACATCATTTCAAGGAATGGAATATCCACGGACGAAGAAAAGATTAAAGTTATCTTAGAGCTACCAAGACCCAAGAATGCAAAGGAAGTACAAGCCTTTATGGGACACTGTGGATATTACCGTAGGTTTATTCACATGTATGCCATAATAGCTAAGCCTTTATATGGTCTATTGACTCAGTTCACTTGGACAGACGAGTGTGAGAAGGCCTTCAACGAGCTTAAGAAGCGGCTGAGTACAGCCCCAATTCTGAAATCACCCAACTGGAGCAAGCCTTTTCATATTCATGTTGATGCTTTGAACTATGCCATTGGATGTATCCTAGCTCAACCGGCTGACGAAGGGAAGCTTGACCATCCAATCGCTTATGCGAGTAGACAATTAAACCAAGCAGAAAGAAATTATACGACTACTGAAAGAGAAGGCTTAGGAATGGTTTATGCAGTGAAGAAGTTTAGACACTACCTCTTAGCCAACAAATTCAAGTTCTTCATAGACCATCAGGCTTTGTTGTATTTAGTCAATAAGCCTTGCAACACGGGAAGGTTGGTACGATGGTTCTTACTATTAATGGAGTTCGACTTTGAGGTAATAGTCAAAAAAGGAAACACACATGTAAGAGCAGATCACCTTTCAAGGCTAACGCATGGAGAACCACCTAACGGAGTACCGGATGATTTACCACATACGTATTTGTTTAATCTTGAAGTATGTCCAAAGTGGGCGGAACGACTAATTCCTATACTCACCCATGGCCCTCAACACTGAATAAATAAGGATAGCAAAAAAGAGATTCTTCAAACAAGAAATTTACACATTGTTGCTGGAAGCATGTATTATAAGGAACCCAACGGCGTCTTATTAAGATGTGTCGAGGAGGACGAACAGAAGCAACTAATTCAGCAAGCACACGTAAACAAGTGGAGAACCCATCAAGGGATGCATGGAACAATTCGAGAATTAAAAAGGTTAGGTGTATATTGGCCTGACATGCCAAAAGACGTTCACGATTATGTAATTAATTGTGCAGAATGCAAAGAGACTATCCCGGAGGATCACATGTCCTTACCTTTTTCAACCATAGCGCCTAATTGGAGTAAAACATTAGTACAATTCCTCAAAACGAAAGAGCACGAAATAGGAGCTAGTTTAGCAAGAAAGCGATCCCTAGAAGAAATGAGCAAGGATTATGTGATAATGGGAAAACAATTGTTTAGAAGAGGAAAAGACAATCAACTCAGATTGTGTGTGCATGAAGGAGAATATCTTCCCATATTAGAGATGGCACACGCAGGAGCTGCTGGAGGACATTTTTCAGCAGACAGAACTGTCAAGATGATTCTCTTTGCAGGCTTGTGGTGGCCAACTCTACATATGGATGCGGAGACATATGTGAGAAGCTGCGAAACATGCCAGAGAGCGAAATATCCCATTCGAAGAGACGACATGCCTTTAAGACCCATGGTTTGTGCAAGAGCATTTACCAAGTGGGGTATTGATTTCATAGGACCTATCAATCCACCGGCAAAAGGATCACATGCGGAGTACATCATAGTAGCCACCGACTACTTAACCAAGTGGGTAGAAGCAAAAGCCACTAGAAAGAATGATGCTCAAACTACAGCAAAATTTCTCTTTGAGCATATTTTCACACGCTTTGGACTACCGATCGAGATTGTGAGTGATCGAGGAACGCATTTCCTAAACGAAGTCATTGAGTCGCTAATGAATGACTTTTTAGTGATTCATAAAAAATCAGCCCCATACCATCCTCAAGCTAATGGACAAGCTGTATTGACAAAGATTGTCAATAATGGAAGGTCAGATTGGGACAAACAATTGCATCATGCAATTTGGGCATTCCGAATTGCATATAAAACGGCCATTGGAACCACACCTTTCAAGTTAGTGTATGGGCAAAATGCAATTTTGCCAATTGACTTCTTAGTACCTACATTGAAAGTGGCCCAGCAATATGAGTGGAACGGTCATGAATTATCCCAACAACTAGATCAAATTGAGAAGTTACATGAGACTAGATTGCAAGCTGTAGCAGGCATTTATGCTGCTAAACGGAGACAGAAGGCATATTATGATGCACATATAAAAGACAAGGGACTTAAAGAAGGCGACCTAGTCCTAGTATACACCCTAAAACAACATGCAAAGAAGCTACAAAAACGTGGATATGGACCCTTGATTATAAATCGAATCTCTACTAGTGGTGCAGTCAATCTCGCCACACTAGACGGAGACATTCTCCCCAACTACATCAGTGGATGCAGAGTAAGACGATTCATGGAGCCCTTGACTGATCAAATGCTAACGCGACTGGTAGGTGCTCAAAATAGGAAAAAGGAAGAAGAGCGAATTAGAGAGGAAGCTCGACAGGAAGCACTAGAACGCATTAGGAAACGGAAAGAGTGGATCAGGCAAAGAGATGAACACTATCTCCAAGGAGAAGAGCCCATCCCTATGGCAAACTATCAGGTCAAAAATCATGATACAACGGGTATGTGTAAAACGCAACCTTACCTAAACCTAGGGATTGGCAAGGTAGAGTACAAATTGATAGATGCATTGATAGACTCAGGAGCAGGCCTTAGCTGCATGCGAAAGAGAATAGCAGACGAGCTGCAATTAGAATGGAATCCCACAAAAGCCCAATTAATAGGAATTGGAGGTCACACCATAGAATGTATTGGAACCACGAATGTATCCCTCCACCTAGGAAATTCCTCCATGGAACAAAGAGTCCTAGTGTGTGAGGATGAAGATTTGATAGAAGACTTCATTCTAGGACACGACTGGATCATTGAGACAGAGGCGTGTATCCATCTAGCTCAAGGTTATATTTCGGCAATCATAGGACATAAGGAAGTTTTCAGTTTATTAGGGGAGAAGCCTTTGCTCATACCACACGTAGTTAAAAATTCGGATAACAGTCAACAGACTACGAGAGAGAGAAAGCCCAACATTCACAGCCCAGAAACCAAGCTAGAAGAGGAAAATCCTTCAAGTTCAACGATGCCAGTATCATCACCGTCAGTCGCCGTCCTTCTAAATTTGGACTCTCAAGGACGTACTCAGCAAGCCAAAAGATTGCCATATTGGAAAACAACAAACCAGCATACATATCCGGGACAAACTAAATACAAATGGGTACGTAAAGATCGAATGAAGAATCAACAAATGACAGCAACCATTCTTACGAAGGAGACAGGAAGCACCAAGCCAGCTTCACAGAAGTACATACCACAAGGATCATTGCAAGTATGGATTCCCAAGCCCTTGCTTGAAGCTCAAAGATCGCGACATCAGATATGGATTCCCAAAAAGGTCATACAAGCAGCTAAACAGGCTGTAAGGACAAAGGAGGAAATACCACATCAGACAAGGCAAAAGTCAACAACACATAAGAGTCATCAGAGAAAATCGAAGAGCAATGCCAAATTCACTCGGGCAATGGATAAAGCAAATGGAACACGAGCAGCTGTACGAATCGAGAAAACCAAGCGACCTCTCTCAGTGTTCTCAAAATGGATCTGGAAACCAAAGCTACCACGAGGAGCGGATGATCGAGGAGATAAAGCATCCGATTGCACTCATGTAGTATCTGATGCACCTCAAGTAAGCATGATAGGGCCGCAATACAGGGCCAAGCATTCGGCACAGGATGTACATTATCAAACTAGTGGTGCACGATCTCCAAGTGAGACTAGATCTTAGCTTTAACCTGATAGGAATGGACATACTACGTACATAAACTGTGCTTCGGCTATACTAATGATTGTCTTCTTTCAGGAAAAAATATAAAAAGAGGCGGTAAGAGATCTCACTCATGCAATAATGGGGAACGGAGTGACGAGCGACCATAATCACAACAATACACTGCATGGTCTCATAAAGGTCTTTCGAGCTAATGCACTTTTCCTTGTAAGTGCAGATGGCTTCTGAAGACTCTGAAGCTACAATCCAAGAAGAGGTCCAGGAATTTCCTCCCCAATGTCTTACGAAAGCAAAAGGGCATTGGTTCAGAGATGAGCAGCCAGTTGAGGAATATCTTTTCTTGGCCAACATAAAGATCATGGACACAGAGCATCACTTTCCGATCATGTCCCAGGACTTCAAAGTTTTTTTTGAACTACCTATCTATAAACCGGATTTCCAACGCTGTACACAAGTCATGAACACCCTACGACCAGCACTACATGATCCATTGGCACCAGAAGCCAATGTGATGGATAAGAATGGAGAATGGGTGGTCATTCAATTTTCCCACGACTTAATCAAAGAAGCATTTGGATGGGAAAAGGATGGTGTCAACACGGTCAAGGAAGAGAGTCGTGGAGCAAAAACAAGAACTTTCGTTGACATCAATAGGGTGGACATCGAAGAAGAAGTCAGATTGATTCACCAACACTTCTGCTTCCCGAGCATGAATAGATATACGGCCCCTCAAAAAATCATTGTGCAATTATTGTTTCATGCCATAAAACAGATAGGCAATCAGGTTAACCTCACACCCTATGTGCAAGAAAGATTATTTGAGGCAAAGAAGAAATGGGATAATAAGAAGTTCCTCAACGGAACTACTGCCCTAACAATTATGATTTACCACGCATTGGGCATGCGCGAGTACTTACAGGAGATGCCATCTTCAATGGAGTTGGCTCAATTTGTCAAAGCAGCTACTGTACCGAAACAGAAGAAAGGAAGCAAACAAGTAGAAGAAGCAGAAACAAGCTCTCAACCCCGAATGAGAGGCACAATGAGAGGCACAAAACGACCTCGAGAAGTCCAACAAGTAGAAGAGGAAGTATCAAAAACAACGAGAGTACATGTACTTCTTACAACCACCACTCAAGGGACTAAAAAGATCACGGAAGAAGAATTAACTCAAGCACTGGAGGAGACTCATAAATATACAGAAGGACAAATTAATCTGCCAGTGCAGGGTCATCACTATCAACAGTCACGACAAGCTACAGACCCGAGAAGCAAGCTCACAAAAGTCCACAGATATCGGGAAATCGGTTTGGATAATACTAGTTCATCCTCAGACGCCAAAGAAGAACCAGACACTTCGTTATTAAATATAGATATTCGTAGTGAATCGAAGGATGATGGCCAGTGGGCCGAATTAAATGAAGTAGACTATGGCGAAGACCAAGAAGGCCACAAGGAAAAAGCTCAATCACCATTGGTAGACTTCTTTGAGATTGATTCAGAAATTTTTGTTAAAATGACTTCCAACTTGAATGCAAGACTGGTGGCCTACGAAACAAGTTTCTTTGCTGATCATAGACAGGCGCCAGAAGACGGAGTAAAGTCAAAGCAATGGAAGGAATTCATGTTATGTCAAGCAAATCTGTTGAACCAACGAGAGCAAACCGCCATTCAAACATACACACGTCACCACAGAAAGCCTGTCAAGGACGACAGAGTTCAAGAGGAGGGACGTGTAGTGGGACAATCAAGCAAAAAGAAAAGAAGAAGAAAATCAAAGCCCAGAACGACTCATTAAAGATAAAAAGAAAAAGAATATGTCTCTGCAGGAAGCCCCGCAGGGGCGCAACACCCATCTCTGGACAAAGCCCCGCAGGGGCACGCATCAGGCAACAACGCGAATCAGCCAGGTCCTACGCGGCGAAAGAAAGCAAACAGGCTTAAAGCAATACAACAGGGTTAGATGTGTGCAACCAGGACAAATCAGAGGACCAAAAGCTAGAAAGGGGAGAGGCTGAAAAGTTTAAGAGGGTGACTAAGAACATCACATTCCTAGTCACTGGTGGCGTGCGTGGCAACCCAAATCAACAGGCAAGACGAACGCAGCAGGCTCTAGTGTAGTAGAGCTTGAATCAAGAACAGGCCATCAAATTTGCATGTCTGTTTAAATACAGGCAATACTGACCAAGGGGTGCGCGTGGTGAAACGAAGCAAACAGCCGGCGAAAAGCTAAAGCCTGTCAAGGGACGACAGAGACGAAGAGGGGGAGAGTGTTGCAGAGCAAAGAAGAGCACAAGGCGAAGAAAATGAAGGGCCCCAAAATTTTTCCGATTTGGACACACAACTTTTGTATCATAACCACTCTTGTATATATTTTCCGTTGTAAATGCACTAGAGGAGTCCTCTAGATGCATCCCCACAGAAGATTAGTGATTTACCCATGTACAATAGTAGGAAATTAGTCTTTTAGTGAATAAAGTGCCGGTCTCTTGTGTGAAAGGACCAAACTTAGGGCACTAGTATATAAGTCAAAAGTGACTCTTTGTAAAAAACTCTTGCCATTGTGAACGAGGAGCTCTTCAGAATTTTCGAGTTTGCCTCTTTCTTGCTGATTTTGATCTTCATTTTGCTCTTGTATGTGTGTGTTATGCTTGAAATGCATGTGTAGGACTGTTGTCTACCCCTTCCCCTTTGTTTTGAGCTGCTGTAGTGCGTGCGTAAGCGAGGAGAAGCTGTGGCGCAGGTGTTTGTGACTCCCGTAATTCACTGTTTTTGGCATAACTTGAAGCAGAGTGGTCAGAATTGAGTGAAACCACCACCGTTGGATGCGTCTCGTCGAGAGCTTTGAAACGAGTACCCTATTGCCTATGTTCGGAGTTCTGGGCTGGGAGAAAACCTCAAAATACTAAAACTGCTGAAAAGAGGCTTGCGGCAACACTTCCAGTATTTCAGTAAGTGTGAGAGGTAGTAGTCTTTTCTCATGCATGCTAGCTAAACCACTTCATTATCCATCATGTGTGCACAAGTCTTCATACACTTGGTAAGTCGTTCCTTAGGATTGACATTTAAATGTGTGTTAAAGATCCCACTATATGCACTTGTGTGGCAATTGAGGTATAGTCTCATTGGCACAAGTCCTTGAGTCTTCGTGACTTAAGTACACAAGGTCCCTAAAAACTTTAAGAAGTACGAGATAGAGGATAGATAAATCATAATTAGAATGCCCAAGTGAGAGGCACAAACAAAAGAGGCCTATGATAAGAAAGAGACAACCAAGAAAATTATTGTAACCATAGAGGAACGAGAAGAACGATGCACATACATAGGACATGATTTGATGAAAGAAGAGGAGCAAGAGTTGATAGCCTTGCTAAGAGAAGAACGATGCACATACATAGGACATGATTTGATGAAAGAAGAGGAGCAAGAGTTGATAGCCTTGCTAAGAGAATACAGAGATGTGTTTGCATGGAGTTATAAGGACCCAAAAGGAGTAGACCCTGATATATGCTCACATACAATTCCCATGACTTGAGAAGCCAAACCCTCTAAGGAGAAGCCATACACTTATAATGATAATTATGCAGCCAAGATCAAGGAAGAGATAGATTGGCTGGTAGATGCAAGATTTATCTATGAGATTGTGCACACTAAATGGGTTCCCCCCATTGTGGTGGTGCCCAAGAAGAATGGCAAGTTACATGTATGCATTAACTTGAAGAAGGTTAATGCGGTTTCACAATTAGAGATAGTTATCCGCTTCCTATCATTGAACATCTATTAGAAAGAGTGGCAAGCAAGGAAGTATACAGCTTCCTTGATGGGTTCTCTGGCTACAATCAAGTGGCCATTGCCCTAGAAGACCAACATAAGATGGCTTTTGCCACAGAGTGGGGCATATTCGCATTTCGAGTGATGTCATTTAGTCTCACCAATGCACCAGCTACTTTCCAAAGGTTGATGTGTCATGTCTTTAAAGAGTTCTTGAGAAAAAACTTGGAAGTCTATGTTGATGATCTATGTGCTCATTCCAACATTAGAAAAACCCATATACCTGAGCTGAGACAAATTGTTGAAGCTGAAGGTCAAGGACAAAGCATAGGAACACATCTAAGAGGTGGACACACAAGAAGAAGGAGCAAGTAGGGAGCTCCAAGAAGTACATGTGAACTTTTCAAAAGAATTCCCTACAAAAATAGTGATTTCCACCACTAAAACCATTGTAAATATCATTTTCTATTTTTGTAGCTCCATTTTGTGCAAGCCGAGGAGTCCTCAAGCTTGAGGAGCATTAGAAGTATCATCCTACCAATTTTCATAATTTTTAGACTCCGTTTGAGCCCTCAAATAAGCCCTGGAACCTAATTTTTAACTAGGCCGGACACTAGGTCTGGACAGGGCCAAAACTAGTCTAAAAACTATAAAAAGAGCTAGAGAGCTCATTTTTGAGGTTGGCTTCTTGTAGATTTCAGTTTTGTAATAGATTTCTTTTGTAATCAAAGTCCTTCCATTGTTCCTCTCTTTGATCTTACCGTGTGCGCGTGTGTGTATATGTGTGTGCATGTTTGTGTGCTTTCACTCACGCACTTGTGCCTTCACTTGCTCATGGTCTTCATACCGGTCCTCACGTCTCCGCGGATTGACAAGTAAAGGAGGTGGTGCTTACGCTTGAGCTACACCAAATTTTGGCGCCGTTGTCGGGGAGAGAGCTTTGAGGACGAGCGTTGTGATGGTAAGATCGTAGATTTGCGACGTTGGAAGGTAAAAAAAACTGTCATTTCAGTTCATTTTCTGTTTTTTCCTCTTCATCTTCTTCATCATCATCATCTCCACCTTCTTCCATCTTCTTCTTCATAGAAATTTCTTGTTTTTTAGTGCATTCTCACCATTTTCATACCATTTTTCATGCATTATTGTGTGGGAAGGAGTTAGGAGGTGCAAGGGAGAGCAAGCGCTGTGTTTTTTTTCATGATTTTCTGCTCATACGGAGCTCGCCATAGCCGGCGCTCAGAAATTTGAATTTCCCGTCAAAAAACGCGATTCTGTGATGAGAATCGCGATTATGTGAAAATTCAAATTTTTTTGAAAAATCACGATTTTCTGTTTTCCCGCCTAAAAGTTGGCTGAAAAAATCACGATTCTGTGGTCATTCTCAGAATCGCGATTCTGTGATTGTGCTCAAAATCGCGATTCTCACAAATCACGATTTTCAGTAATTATTAAAAAAAAAAAAAACACGATTTTGAGAAAACACGATTCCCTACTCAAAATCGCGATTCTCAAAAATCACGATTTTCAGTAAAAAACATGATTTTGTGACAAAAGACGATTCTGTGAAAACACGAATTTTTGCTCACAATCGCGATTTTCAAAAACACGATTTTGTGCTCAACATCGCGATTTTCATGTCAAAAACACGATTCTGAGAAAATACGATTTTCAGCGGGCTCAAAATCGCGATTCTCACAAATCACGATTTTCAGCCAAAAACACGATTTTGTGAATCACGATTCTCTGAGTCGAAATCGCGATTTTCAAAAACACGATTTTGTTCTCAACATCGCGATTTTCAAAAAACACGATTTTGTGCTCAACATCGCGATTTTCATGCCAAAAACACGATTCCGAGAAAATACGATTTTCAGCGGGTTCAAAATTGCGATTCTCACAAATCACGATTTTCAACCAAAAACACAATTTTGTGAAAAAGGCGATTCTGTGAAAACACGAATTTTCGCTCAAAATCGCGATTTTCATGTCAAAAAACACGATTTTCTAAAACACGATTCTGTGCTCAAAATCGCGATTTTCATGTCAAAAAACACGATTTTGTGCTCAACATCGCGATTTTCAGAAACACGATTTTGTGCTCAATATCGCGATTTTCAGAAACACGATTTTATGCTCAACATCACGATTTTCAAAAACACGATCTTGTGCTCAACATCACGATTTTTTGACTTCACAGCATCGCGATTCTCTGAAAGTTCACAAAATCGCGATTTTTTCCAAAAGGTCCTGTTTGCCTGTTTTGACCCCCAGGAGCCTGAATTGACATAACTTTTTCATCCAAAGTCCATTTTTTGAGCTCTATAGCTCCTTGGAAAGCTCGTTTCAAATCCTACACGATCTCAACTGTTTTTTTCAAGAATAACGCGTTGATTTTGAGATAGGATAATTTGAAGTTGGGCCTCATGTGGGACTAGGAAACCAAGGGGACTCCAAAGGATTTTTGAGCAATACCAAGGGGGAGAAAAATTGTATCATGGGAAAGAAAAAAGCAAAAGAGAGAATAAAGGGGGCTAAGATGGGAAAAGAGAAGGGAGATAAACATGAAGTGCATGAAATAATCTCACATGAGTGTGAAACATCCAGAGAAAAATTGCAAGGAGTCAAGGAAACGGGGGAAATGTCTAAGGGGGTTGGATCCTTATTTGCAACAAGAGAATATGATAATACTTTTGTGGATATCAGAATAGGATATGACCATAGAAGGTTGGGTGTTTATATCAATCCTAATTGTGAGTGGAACTTAATTCATATTGACCTAGTGACCATTATCTTTGAGAACATTCAACCAACAACCCATCCTTCTATCCTCATGGATGGGGAACATTATGAATGCATGGGTAAAGTTGTGTTGCCTGTTATGGTGGATGATGTGCAAATTTTGGAAACATTCTTTGTCATGGATTGTATAGATGAAGACTTGATCATTGGCACCCAAAGGTTCATTACACAAAATCATCAAGAATTTGAGGTGCCTTCTCCACCTATTATCTGTGCTTCTACATATATGTCTATGGAAAATCCTAATGACTATCCACCTTATGATAATTGGGGGCAAAATCATCTTTTCAAAGAGTGTACTTTTCATGAAAAATTTTTTCTTTCTACTCATGTTTTTGAATCTAATCCTTCTTTGAGTAAATCACAGGAAACCTTAGAGAATGGAGAAATGGAGGACTCCAAGTGTTTGGGGGATGTGAAAGGACCCTCTCTTCCTGTAAGTTTGGATTCCCCTCATGAAATCATAAGCAGGGATGATCTACACTCATATGATCAAGAAGGAGATGATCAATAAATACCAGGTATCATTGGTGTGGAGAATAATGTCAAATTGATGGTCAATCATGGCAATGCATCACCCATTTGTACATCTAGAGATTCAATGTGTAATACGGACAAATGTATCGATGAATCTCTAGATCAATCTCCAACAACACTACCCATTGACCCCTTGCATAAGCCTGATGAATGTATAGAAAACCAACCTTTGTTGCATTCCCCATGTAAAGATGAGTTTTCTCAAAAAAATCACATAGAAGGCCCAAAAGACCCTTACATTAAGAAACAGAAATCACATTTTCTTGGTAATGTCAAGCAAATTTGGGTGGCCAAGAAATTACTTAGAGCCGAACCAAATCGCACTATGATATGGGTACCAAAGAAAGCCCTTGCACAAAATCAGTCCCCTCACACTAGACTTCAAAATCTATGGTCTAGGCCTACCATGACTTATCCTCAAGAAAGACCACTTCCAATCCAAGGATCCCAAGCAAGCAAGCCTAAGCTCAGAAAAAATCCAAGGGGGGACTTCAAGGCAACAACCGGCACAACAAAGACACCAAGGCGAGGTAAAGGACTGAATCAAGCACAGAGCTCCAACAAAAATCAAAGAACCTCTTCTGCAAGGATATGGGTTTGGAAGACGAAAGTACCAGTAGCATCCACCAAAGTAAAGAGCCAACCACGGTGGATCAAACCCTCAAGAAATCATTCAAACATGAAGCAGCCAAAGGTGATCACTGCCCAATCACAGACCATTCTCAAATGGATCCCTATAAGGAGGAATGATCAGTTGTCATCTCGAGATGCAATGGATACCTCCAACAAAGATGGCATCAACATCTGCACGTGACATCAAGCCTCGACGTGCGACAACCATGTGCTCCTTGCACAACCCTGTCTTATGCACCATTCAGGTCATGCATTTCCAAAGTATGCATTATTATAGGGCCACATTACATGGCCGTGCATAGACACATTTGAGAGTCCCATGCACAAGTGCACATTGACATATGTCAACTATGTTTTCGAATACTTACATTTGTCTTTTTGCTTGTGACATGGTAGAAAAAAAAAAAGAGCTTGTTCCCAGGTTTAGTTTATGGAACATGAATAAGTCATGCTTAGTTGAAGGTGGAACCATGGCTTGGATAGAAGTGTGTCTCGGCTAGCAGGTACTATTATTGTTGCTTATCTGGTAGATGTCAAGCACTTAACAGAAACATGGTATCCACACCTATGATTTTCCCTTACCATGGTGGGAGTGAAGATCTTGAAAGTCCACAACTTGAGTGATGCTTAACTACTGTATGTATAAGAGCATCCAAGGAGATATTTGCAAGAGTTTGTTTGGTACCCCAAAAATCCTTGTCTGTATACTAGATGAGTAGACTCCTGCTTATGATGAACTAAAGAAAATATGTGAAACTATTCTTGGTGTAGTTACCCAATGTTGTTTGTCAAAGAATATAAAGAAATTCAATTCTCAGTATTTGGCAAACATTGCTTTGAAACGCGAAGATAGAACCAGGCACTCAAAACACTTTTCGATGGACCAGCAACATGGACCTTCATCGCCAATGTTCCATCACAAATGCCGGGTATACAACATGAAGAGACAGACATCAATCAACCCTTCACCACGGTAAGTATCTTTACTCTGGCAACACCATAACCAGGATAGATTAGGAAACCTCTTCGTCAGCATACCCTTGAGCACTTAGCTCAAGACCCGCAATTTTTGCACCATACTTCTTCCACTGCATTTTCCAAGTAAGCATGCATAGGGCTACATTACAAGGCCGTGCACAAGGCACATACTTTTTTCAACCCATGCACATACACACTTACCCATCATTCACTATGGGTTATGAGTACTTGGCATGACTACTCTGAACATCATCTTTAGAAGCGTTAGAGGACATCCTGGGGCAACATCAAAACCTACGAAGCAATCCGAAGCTAGCAGTTGCTCCAACTCAATCTTGATACGCATTCATGCGGGATTCCACGGAAGAAGCACATACCAAGGGACTACCACTTGCAAAGGCGTGCAGTGACAAATGAAGGACTGGACAACCAACACTGCCAAATTTGGAAGATAGACGGCTCTTGTTCATACAGAATGGATACTACCTCCCAAGCACTACATGGAACAACCACTACAACAAGGGTCTGTCAGGGACGACAGACTCGAGAGGGGGGGGAGTGTTGAAGCTGAAGGTCAAAGACAAAGCATAGGAACACATCTAAGAGGTGGACACACAAGAAGAAGGAGCAAGTAGGGAGCTTCAAGAAGTACATGTCAACTTTTCAGAAGAATTCCCTACAAAAATAGTGATTTCCACCACTAAAACCATTGTAAATACTATTTTCTATTTTTTTAGCTCCATTTTGTGCAAGTCGAGGAGTCCTCAAGCTTGAGGAGCATTAGAAGTATCATCCTACCAATTTTCATCATTTTTAGACTCCGTTTGAGCCCTCAAATAAGCCCTGGAACCTAATTTTTAACTAGGCCGGACACTAGGTCTGGATAGGGCCAAAACTAGTCTAAAAACTATAAAAAGAGCTAGAGAGCTCATTTTTGAGGTTGGCTTCTTGTAGATTTCAGTTTTGTAATAGATTTCTTTTGTAATCAAAGTCCTTCCATTGTTCCTCTCTTTGATCTTACCGTGTGCGCGTGTATGTGTATGTGTGTGCATGTTTGTGTGCTTTCACTCACGCACTTGTGCCTTCACTTGCTCATGGTCTTCATAGCGGTCCTCACGTCTCCGCGGATTGACAAGTAAAGGAGGTGGTGCTTACGCTTGAGCTACACAAATCTTTGACAAATGTAGAGAATATCAAGTCTGCTTGAACCCAAAAAAGTGATGTTTTCATGGTCACGCAAGGCAAGATTCTAGGGCACATAGTGTCAAAGAATGGCATATCCACTGATGAGGAGAAAGTTAGAGCTATAATAGAACTAGCTAGGCCAAAGAATGTCAAGGAAGTACAAGCTTTCATGGGGCATTCCGGCTATTATCAACATTTCATTCATATGTATGTGATCATTGCAAAGCCTCTGTACTCCTTGTTGACTAACGTTGAGTGGATAGACGAATGTGAAAACTCCTTTAATGAGTTGAAGGGATAATTATGTTCAGCACCAATCTTGAGAACACCAGATTGGAAAAAACCTTACCACATTCATGTGGATGCATTCAATTATGCTATTGGGTGTGTATTAGCACAACCTACTGATGAAGGTAATATGGATCTTCCCATTGCTTATGCCAGTAGACAATTGAATATGTCTGAATGAAATTACACTACTATCGAAAGAGAAGGGTTAGGCATGGTATATGCAATGAAGAAGTTTAGACATTATTTGCTTGCAAATAAATTTAGATTTTTTTACAGACCATCAAGAACTATTATATGTAGTGAACAAACCTTACAATATTAGACGATTAGGAAGATGGTTCCTCTTACTAATGGAATATGACTTTGAAGTTGTGGTTAGGAAAGGTGGGACTCACCTTAGGGTGGATCACCTTTCTAGAATAACTTCAAGAGAGTCCCGTCAAGGAGTATCGGATGACCTTCCTAATGTTACTTGGTCAATCTAGAAGTAGTGCATGAATAGGCTAAAAATATCGTACCTATTCTAACATTTGGACCCAAACATCCTGTATTGAGAGCAAGAGACAAAGAAGTGGTGAGATCTCAGAAATACCACATAATGGCAAAGAGTGTGTATAAACACACCAATCAAGGCATACTAGCTTGTTGTGTAGATGAAGACGAGCATGCAAAATGGTTGCAAATAGCACATGTAAGTGCACTACAGGAACATCACTCCAAACATAGAACCCTACAGACTCTACAGAGGTTAGGGGTATAATGGCCAACAATGGAAGCAGATGTCCATAAGCTATGCAAGGAATGCCCAGACTGTTGTATTAGACGACCTATCGAGCATGTTACACTATATCTAAGTGTCTCTAATACCAGATTGGAGCGACCATTGGTAAAATTTTTGAGGACAAAAACATTCCCTCAAGAGATGACATTGGCAAGACGAAAGAGCTTAGAACAGGAAGCACTAGATTATTCACTCATAGGTGATAATCTATACAAACAAGGAAAAGACAGATCTCTTAGGTTGTGTGTGCATGAGAGTATCTTAGGATCTTAGAAACCACTTATCAAGGTGTAGTAGAAGGACATTTTGGAACAGATAGGGTGATCAAAGCTATACTATTTGCAGGTCTTTGGTGGCCAACCCTTCACATGGATGCACACACCTATGTGAAGAGATGTGATATTTGTCAGGAAACTCACTATCATATACGTAAAGACAAGATGCCATTGAAACCTATGATGGGTGGATGTGCATCCTCTAAGTGGGGAATAGACTTTCTCAGTCCTATTAATCCCCCAGGTAAGGGTTCATATGCTAAATACATCATTGTGGCCACTGATTATCTGACTAAATGGGTAGAGGTAAAAGCCACAACAAAGAACGATGCTCAAACTATGGTTAGGTTCTTATTGGAGAATGTGTTCACCAGATATGGGCTACCAATAGAGTTAGTAAGTGATAGAGGCACTCACTTCTTAAATGAAGTCATTGAAAACCTTCTCCAAGAATTCTTGGTAGTACATAAGAAGTTTACCCCATATCACCCACAAGCCAATGGCCAGGCCGAAAGCACAAATAAGATACTATGTAATGTATTGACAAAATTGGTGAATAACAAACTCTCTGATTGGGACAGATAGCTACATCATGTTGTATTGGCATATTGAGTTGCCTATAAAACGATACTCCAAGCCATACCCTTTCAGATGGTATTTGGCCAAAATGCAATGCTACCATTAGACTTCTCGATACCCACAATGAGAGTAGCACAAGAGCATCAATGGACCGACCATGAGCTCTCATCTAGAATCTTTTATTTGGAACGCTTAGGTGAAACAAGGTTGAGAGCAGCAACATGAATTTATGCAGCCAAGAAAAGGCAGAAGGCATACTTTGATGTCCATGTGAAGGATAAGGGCTTGAACAGGGAGACTTAGTCTTGGTTTACACATTGAAACAACATGCCAGAAAGTTGGAGAAGCGTGGCTATGGACCCATGATTATTAACAAAATATCAACAAGTGGACTTGTCCAATTAGCCACTCTAGAAGGTGACATTATACCTAGTTACATCAGTAGATGCAGAGTCAAACTATATCAAGAACCCCTCACAGAGGAGATGCTAAACCGACTCAACACTGCAAAGAAACATAAGGAAGAGAAAAACAAATTGGAGAAGAAGCATAGGTAGAAGCTTTAGAATACATCCGAAGAATGAAATTGAGAAGAGAGGGTAAATATCAGCCTAGGTCAAAGGCTTATGAAGCTCCAAGATATCACATGGCCATGTGCGAAGCATCAAGTGCACGTTCTTATAGAATAGTTGACCGACATCCTTTTGTGACCCTAGAGGTAGGACAAGGAAAGAATGCAAGGACTATAAGGGCCTTGATTGACTCAAGTGCAGCCACTAGTGCAGTTAGAATTTCTTACTGTCAAGAATTGCAATTAAAAGTCAATCTTATCAAATCATATCTCATAGGATTGGGAAGTGTGGAAACCCCTTGCATGGGTGAGGTGGAGCTTCCCCTCTACATTCAAGATGTTCTTATGACAGTCAAGGTGCTAGTGTGTCAAGATGAGGATCTCATCGAGCCTCTTGTCTTGGGTCAAGATTGGATCTACGATCATGCAATCAACTTGAACCTAAGAAGTGGACTTCTTCAAGTCTGGGTGGATCAAAACTGCATCACAATTGAGCTAGAAAATCATGCACTCAAGGAACTAGGAAAGACACCCACTCTTGATCCTTCCAAGAGTACACATGAAGATAAAGATGCTATTCTTATCCAAAACTCTATGATGCAAAAGGAAGATCTTCTAAACAAAGAAGTTAGCGATTCAACGGAACTCCCTTCTTTTCCAAAAGTGATCGAAACAAACCAAACTCAAGGAGTACAAGAAGTAGAGAAAGCAGACAGACTATGCTCAAGGTCATAGAAGAGAACCAAGAAAGCTGAGTAAAATGGTTAAGCAGATTTGGATCCGCAAGGGTGAACAACCCTCTGTTCGAGAGACTCTACCCAAACGAGGCAACGAACCAACTACTCAGGGAAGGAATACAAAGAAAGAGTATTCTAGGAATTTCCCAACATGGGCCATTTCTATTTGGATCCCAAAGCGGTCAATGAAAGCTAACCCCCAATGCACGATAAATTTGGGTGCCCAAGACCTACTAACATGCTCAAGTAGCTTCACATAAGCTCTCAAGCCTGAAGCACCTCTCACTATCACTCACATCATACACTTCAGGGAACATATATGCAATCCACAACTTCACACATGAGATCACACGTAGAACACTATGGAATGGGTACCCAAAAAGTCCCACATCCAAGAAGACATAATTCAAAAACATGAGAAGTTCATCACAACCAAAAGACACCATCTGACACATAAACTTTGGAGAGTTAAACTTAGAAATAAACCCCCTCACCCAACCATGTAAACTATTGTACATAGACCTCCTAACTCTCACTCACACACACAATACCACTGGACTAACTTCTAATCTCAATGAACGACATGTTGGTATTATAAAGGGAACATGGTTTTATCTTGTCTCCTATGCAATGCTAATGTGATTTTCTTCTTCCAGCAGATAAGCATCACATACATCAACCAACATCATGGCCGATGTAGTAGGAACTAGTTCTCGTGCAGGTTCAAGTCAGTAGGTGGTCGATGAAGGAACTTGGAGAAGCTTGTCGAAGGTAGAAAAGTGCGTTTCGAAGCGATGAAGTTTGGTCAAGCCAACCGGCACAAGACCAGCCCTTGAGCTTATGGAGACTCAAATAGACCTTATAGGCATGTGATAAGTGCAAAGAAACACACTATGTACCTTGGAGCATCAAGGAGAATGAGTCGATACAAAACAGATAGGTTCGCGGGTCGACTAGCTCAAAAAAACTTACTATCTATGGAAGAGACAATGAACTTCAAATGCCCATAGCGACCAGCGTGATTACAATTAGAAAAAATCCTTTTATGGGAGTGATACACATAGGGTTGAGTGTATGGAATGCACAAAAGTATAAGGAATAAGCAAAATATGCTATAGGAATGAATGCGACATTCACCGGTGGTACTTCCTATTTTTCAGGAATACGTAGAGATTGACCCCGAGGCAGCAAAACTAAGTTTTCTCCAAATCTGCTGAACCAAATGCTTTGAAAATTTACAGGAATAAACTAGACACTAATACCTTTCCAATGAGTCCTCTTGCACTCAATTTGGAGCTCTGAGGAGAGAGCAGCAGCCTCTGCAAGATTACTGTTGGCGAAGAAGATGATGCAGAAAATTAAAGGAGCAAGACAATGATGGTCACAAGTGTATGTATATTGCTTCCATGTATAATACAAGTGATTTCAACTCCTTATATAGCCTCTAGGAGTGTTCCACGACTTTTACAACTTGAATTTGAATTCAAATGAAGGTGGGAATGGTTGTTGGAGGGAATCAATTCACTTCCCTACAATCTAGGAAAAGTGAAGATCTTGATTGATCTACTTTTAGGTGACTTAATTTGCTTGATTGAATGCAACTTCAACCACCAAAATTTCGTGGGATTTTGGCTCTATATTTCTACCTTTACATGTGTACAACTCAAGGCTTCTACAATGGTAAATGAGCCATCAAAATATTCTCAAAAAAATACAATAAATGAGCATATGAAAAAGAACTCTCCAACGGATATTCTTTCGACGCGATAGCCTTCGATGTAGATCAAATCCACCTCAAGCATAGTGTAAGCTTGATGTTCCAACAGTTGACATCGAGAGCTTGCCTATCATACCTGAGACAATTGAATGCCGGAGGAATTGCAGGCTATATAGATTATACCTATACAGGACCCATCGAGTGGCCATACCATGCCTGTAGGCAAAGCATCTCATTGGTTTAGTGAAGTAGCAAGACCATTGGGCAAAGGCTCGTACCTTTGGGAGGCAAAGCTAGAATTCAATGGAAAGTAAGGCAAGTACCATTTCTTTATGCAAGAATTTGAAAAGTTACAAAATGCAGAAGCATTGCGCCCAGTGTGGCAAAAAACAAGATTGGATGCGCACTACAATGCCCTGCTTCCTAAACCGGACTTCTTGTGATGTTATTATCTTATCAACACCTTGACTCCTAGCAAGCACCCCCGAGCATCAAGCACTTTTGTGCTCCCATCTCTAACAAGGGAAAATGAGTTGAAGGTTTAAGTTAACCAATAACTTAGTGAGGGAGGCCCTGGATATGCAAGGAATGCACATACCCACAGAAAAGGAGACTCTAGTACCAGACAACATGAAGAATCAAAACCTTACCAAGCTCAAGGACATGGTGGCCATGATGCCAAACATTGCAATTCAATTGAGGATGTGCATGCAACACTTTGCCTTCCCTACCCAAGATAGATCCACTATGCCACGCAAGAAGATATGGTTCAGCTTGTATCATGTCAAAACTCAAAACTTAACACTTAACTTGCCTCATTGGACCATTGATCAGATACACTTGGCACACAAACGATGGGCACGCAAGTCAATCTTGTATGGATGTTGTGCATTGACAAGGATCATTTATAGATGCTTAGCTTATGACATTCCTATCTAGAGGGCTCTCATATGGAGTAGGGTACAACAATTCAAGGGTAAAACATCCACAGGACCCCCTTCCAAAAAGATGTGAGGAGCAGTACAAGTACCATGTGCTCAACCATGAGGAGCGAACTTAACACTAGATGTCACTTCCCCACCACAAAGGATACGGCCATTTTCACTATGCCTTTTGAGATGCAGCACTAAAGGACCCAACTTGATATTCCTGCCAGTTCCCATAGACCTTGAGTTTCTTGGAGGAGTACATTTGGAAGAAAATAACAGCTGAGGATTTTGAGCACATTTTAAAAGAAGTGAATCTTGAGGTGGAAGAAGAACAATAAGTGGAAAGTGCTCTACCGCAAGCAACAACATCACAAGTACATGTTACCATTGTTGATGTGGATGAAGAAGATGATGAAGATGATAAGAAAGATGAAGAATCTGAAGAAGGCAAGGATGGGCATGAACAAAGACATCAAGATGAGCAGCAAGAAGTGCCAGAACTCGTAGGTGCTCTTGCATACACAATGCAGTTACAAAGGTTATACGACACAATCAAGGCAATGCAAGAAAGGCATAGAATATCATTTGCATCAGGCCAAGCCCTGATAGAACAGATGCTCATAGAGGAAGGAGTGGACCCTCATTTCATCACTACCCTCAAATTACTGTCAGAATCTTTGGGAGTTCAAGAGGTCGTCCACATCATAGTCTGAAAATCTATCCGATATGACAATCCATCCACAACCACTCCAACAGCCACCATCGATCTTACTACGAAACCTTTGTACAAACATCACCACCAATACATTTGTTATATCTCTTTGCAGTGGAACAAGCCATACATGCAGATCAACTACACTTGCCACATCCAGATGTTCCAGGTCCAATTGATTAGGATCAAATGATGATCGACTTGGAAAGAGGATTATGCATACATGAACATCACCTTTCCACTGATGTTGTTGAATATTATGTCAAACACTCCCTACAACAAGGGTCTGTAAGGGATGACGGACGCGAGAGAGCCCGGTGTTGGCAGTAGTCAAGGAAGTTAGGATGTTATAAGACAAGGGAGCCAACACAAAGAGTCAGAGCAGAGGGACAATCAAGTAGCACCGAGTAGACAGAGCAATCAAAGAATATCCAGCAATTAGGCCTATCTAAAATTTTTAACACAAAACCTTTTCAAAAGTGATTTTCATCACTATGCCAACATTGTAAATACCCTTTTTGGTAGATTGACTCCATTTTTTTTCAAGCGGAGGATTCGTCAATCTTGAGGAGTATCAGAAGTAGCTACATATTAATTTTCATAATTTTTAGACTTCGTTTGAGCCTTCAAATAAGCCATGGAACCTAATTTTTAACTAGGCCAGACACTAGGTCTGGACAGGGCCAAAACCTAGTCAAAAACTATAAAAAGAGCTAGAGAGTTCATTTTTTAGGTTAGATTGTTAGATTTTTGAGCTATTGTAAGAGACTTATTGAGTAATAGAATGCACTCCATTGTTCCTCTCTTTGTTCTTGCCTTGCATGTGCACGTGTGGTATGTGTGTGCATGCTCGTGTGCTTCTCACTCACGCGCTTGTGCCGTCACTTGCTTACAATCATCATACTCATCCTCACATCTCCACGGATTGACATTTATGAGGTAGATCTCCTCACATTGGTACTTACCATTGTGTTAGAGTGACAACATATATGCATGCATACTTACATACATACATCCTTACATACATACGTACTTCCATAAATACATACATACATAAAAACATACATGCATACTTACATACATACATCAATACATACATATATACATACATAAATAAATAAATACATACATACATACATACATACATACATACATACATACATACATACATACTTTGCGGGTGGAGTGTATGTTTTTTGCAGTTGGAATGTCTTCTTGGAGGTGAAATGCTTTATTTAGGTGGATTGTTTTTTGGAACTTGGATTACCATTATGTGTATAGCCTAAGTTTCTTATTTCATTACGACTTGTTGGCCTTATTTGCTTGTAGACATGTGTGACTTCCAATGCTTTTTTAGTTCCATATTTGGTGAATATGCTAGCAAAATTTTGTTTGTTGTATGGTGTTATCATCCATGTTGAAGTCGATAATTGGAACTCAAATTATCCCATACAATAGTATCTCTTGTGCTCTCCATATCAACCAACATATCGAGAAGGTTCACACTTGTACCCATCTTGATCCTGTAGGATGACATCCAAAGATTGCAAAGTACATCAGATAGATGAAAACAATAATAACAAAACAAATCATGCCTATATATATAATTTAAAAATATAAAAACTACTTACAAACTCATGACAAAATTTCTCCAATCCACCACTCCCTAAATAGGAGATCCCCACACCTTCCAAACATGTGGCTATCACCTCTCTTTGCTACCAATAATGGTTAGGATCATCTATCTCCTCTAGTACCATCTTCGACTCCTTCTTTGTAAATAAGATGACTTTCAAAGTGCATCATGAGTAGCTTTCCTTGTTGAATCACATCTATGCTTTAGAGTATCAAACACCATAGTCTTTATCCATTTAGGGATGAGAATTGATGTGTGAGGACTACAAACTAATGCTATCCAAGTGGATAGCTTTCTTACTCTAAAAATCTTAAGTATGTATGTATGTGTGTCTATGTATGTATGTATTTACATATGTATGTGTGTATCTATGTACATGTGTATGTATGTATGTATGCATGCATGCATGCATGTATGTATGTATGAATGCATGCATGCATGCATGCATGTATGTATGTATGTATGTATGTATGTATGTATGTATGTATGTATGTATGTATGTATGTATGTATGTATGTATGTATGTATGTGTGTATGTATGTATGCATGTAGCCTCTCTTCATGAGATGTTACCGTTAGTGTCCATGTGAAAGGCCAAATGGCCACCGGACACTTGTTTGTATATGTTCTTTAATAAAACATATAGTGGCCTGGTCAGTCACAGACTGTAAGTTCGACCACATTTGTAAGACC
The DNA here is from genome assembly GCA_020310875.1 of Ceratopteris richardii. Lineage (NCBI taxonomy): Eukaryota > Viridiplantae > Streptophyta > Polypodiopsida > Polypodiales > Pteridaceae > Ceratopteris > Ceratopteris richardii. Next base: position 110,030,121 of record CM035428.1, read on the forward strand.
TAAGAAGTCTGTCTTCGTGCTCCCTGTGTACTGTGTTTTCTGCGTATTCTACAACCTCTGTACGGAGTGCTGTGTGTGGCGTCAGGAGCTCGTTTTTCTACTCCGAGCATATCTTCGTGGAGCTCTCGAGAAGGAGAGTGCAGTGTGGTGCATCGCCATCGAAATACTTCACTGGTATCAGAGCATTCGAGGAAAAGAACCCCCCCCCCCAGGCTTTCTCCAAGGCTTTCGACTAAGGCGGCGACTAAGGCGGCGACCAAGGCATAGACCTTGGCATACCTTGTCATCCGAGTCACCGAAGTCACCGTTGGCGCCGTTGGCTGCGCGCGAGGGAGGACCTCAATGATCAAGGAATATAGAGGTTCTCGGTACTTCTCGGGAGGTCACCCATCCCAGTATTGTTCCCCCCAGAGCTCGCTTAACCGTGGCAATCTCTTGCCACTAAGCTACACTCTTGTGGTGTTTGAAGAAGGGGAAAGACTAAGACATTACCTTGAACAAGTTTTGGTCCCTCAAAGCTTCATTTTTGCTTTTAAAGCCTATTTCTGAAGAAATTTTGGGGTGTTTTTTGGAGCCATTTCGGAGTACTTTTGCACATAGTTCTCTACACACAGGTCCAAGAACATCAAGAAGAGTGTTCCTTGTACTTCTCAGACAATAAATATCAACCTTTGGGGCTATATTTTCAGCCACACTCGTAAAACTACAGGTTTCTCGAGGGGTTTTTAGTTTTGGTGGGAGCAGTCGCTGCAAATTTATTCAGGTTTTTAAAGCCTAAAACATCAGAGGTGACAGACACTTGCAGGTGTTATTGGCTAGTTTTTGGGCTGTGTATTCAGCCTTTCAGTGTCATTTTACTGCATATATTGAGCACATACACACCATGTACGCTTCTGTGGATACCGCTTATGTACGTCCATGTGGGCATTGATATGGCGGTTACGTTCTTTGCATAAAACCTTTTACGTTTGATAAAGAGGGTCGTGGTGAGGTTTTCTTAACTGGGAGACACCCAGATGTTGGGGTCTCTTCGGTGATGCAGGTGGAAGACTTACCTAGCCTCGCCATAGGAGATGTATGATAGTTGTTCATAGGTGCTCGATAAGCCTAGTTGGCTTCTATTGGGTAACTGATTATATGCAGTGGAGTCAGTGATTCACTATGCAGGTAGACATGTCAGTACTTGCAGTTTTATGATACTTTGACACTGGTCATATGCTAATATTGCAGAGGATACTCTGGCAAAATTTTTCTAGATTTCTGGTTTAGTCAACTATATAGTGGTCGATTTACTCCTTGATACACTTATTTATTGGTGTTTGGACTCTTCTAGCTCCATTATCATTCTATTCAGTTCTCTACGATCATGGCATCAGAGATCTCAGGCACATCCGGTGGATCAGGGTCTAGTGCTAGCGTTCCGAGGAGGAGCTATAACTTGCGGGGCAAAGACCATTTTGAGATCCGAAAATTTGATGGCACAAACTTTGCTCTATGGAAGAATCAGATTAAAGATGTGCTGATTCAAAGAAGGCAATGGAAGCCAGTAAATGGGATTTCAAAGAAGCCTGCTGACATGGATGAAGATGATTGGGATGAGTTAGATGAAATGGCTAGGTCTACCATTCGCTTGCACCTAGCAGATAATGTTTACTTTACAGTATTAGACTGCGAAAGTGCAGAGGAGCTTTGGAAGAAGTTATGCAATACATATGAAAAAGAGACGGCATCAAATAAAGTATATCTGATGAGAAAATTATACGACCTTCGTATGAAGGACACAGATAGTGTTGCTGCTCATCTAAATGAGTTTGATGCCATATTCTCCCAGTTACAGGCTCAGAAAATGGATATGGACAATGAAATGAAAGTAGTATTGCTGTTATGCACCCTGCCATCATCATGGGATACATTTTGCACAGCTATTAGCAATAGTGCACCAGGTGGTAAACTCGTCTATGATGACATATGTGGAGCACTCTTGAGTGAGGAGATTCGTAGAAAATCTATGGTTGGCACTCAGAGTGGAGATGCATATAATGTTCGTGATTCTTACCAAGCAAAGAATCAACAACGTGGCAGGAGCAAGAACAAGGAAAAGAATGGTCAACGGAATAAGAGCAGAAGTAAATCAAGGAAGAGGGATATTGAATGCCATTATTGTCATAAGAAAGGACACATGAAGAAAGACTGTTATGCATTAAAGAATGCTAAAGGTAAAGGACAAAATGTTGATGGGCATGTTAAACAGTTACCTGCACCATCTACTTCGACTGTGAAGATTGAAGAAATTAATGCTATTTCTGATGATGTTGATGTGTTGACACTTGATAGTACTGTGCCATCTGAGGCACTTATGGCTGATTCTCTTTCCCACACCTGGCTGCTAGATTCTGGTGCTTCTTTCCATGTGACACCACATAGAGAATGGTTCTCTAATTATGCAGCAAAGTCTCTTGGTACCGTGAGACTTGGTGACTCTTACCAGTGTGATATTGTGGGGATTGGAGATGTGGTTGTGCAGTTCATTGACGGTTCAAAATTTACTATGCATAATGTATGCCATGTACCTCAGTTATCACGCAGTTTGATGTCAGTTGGTCAACTTGATGACCTTGGTTACAAGGTGGTCTTCTATGCTCAATCCTTTCGTATATCAAAGGGCAATATGGTTATTGCAAAAGGAAGGAAAGTTGGCTCACTTTACCCTTTATTTGTATCACAGAAAGAACACTTGTTAGCTGTTACTGAACAGCCTATGGCTTGTATTTGGCATGGTCGTTTGGGCCATATATCTCGTAGTGGAATGGAAAATCTTTCTCGTTCTGGCTACTTACCTGTGTTATCTTTCTCTGATTTTTCATTTTGTGAGCATTGTCAATATGGAAAGCAAACCAGAAATGTGCATAAAACGCACATTGACTCTTCAATTCAGCCTTTAGATCTTGTTCATACAGATGTGTGTGGTCCTATGCCCACTAGGTCCTTAGGTGGTTCTCTTTACTTTGTCACTTTCATAGATGATGCTACTAGAAAAGTCTGGGTATATCCTATCAAATCGAAGGATGATGTATTCCCTACTTTCAGAAAATGGCTTGCTTCAGTTGAGACTGAAAAAGGAACTAAGCTTAAGGCTTTACGTTCAGATAATGGGGGTGAGTATACCTCACATGAATTCAGCCTTTTCTGTCAGTGTAGAGGGATTCGTAGAGAGTTTACAGCTCCTTATACCCCAGTACAGAATGGTGTAGTTGAGAGGATGAATAGAACTATTCAAGATAGAGTAGTCTCTATGTTGCATCATGCAAACCTCTCACAAGGTTTTTGGGCAGAAGCAGTATTGACTGCAGTTCATGTGATTAACCTTTCACCTAGTACTGCCAAAGGTCTGAAAGTGGCACAAGAGTTATGGACAGGGAAACCACCATATTATGATCATCTTCGAGTTTTTGGGTGTGAAGCATATGTTCATATACCCAAGAATCTTAGACAGAAGTTGGACCATAAGTCAAAGAAATGCATTTTTCTTGGATATGGTCGAGAAGGACAATTTGGATATCGCTTATGGGATCCTGAAACACGGTCAGTGATCAGAAGTAGTGATGTCATTTTTAATGAGTCTAAGATGCATAAACAGCCGATTAAGGAGGTTGAGGTGAGAAGAGTGGTGTTTGAGGATACTAGCCCTCCGGTTAGCATGCATAAAAATGTTGCACATAGGGATGTTCAAGAGAATGTCCATTCAGATCAGTCTGCACATGTTCCTGTTCAGCAACCATTGAGACGTTTTGCACGTGTCTCATATCCACCTGATAGATATGTTCCAGGTTTAGATTTTGTTATGCTAACAGATGCCAGTGAGCCCTCTTACTACAAAGAGGCTATGCAGACAGAGGATCATGTCAAGTGGGAGCGTGCCATGAAGAGTGAGTTGGGTTCTATTCACAAGAATGGTACTTGGGACTTAGTACCTTTGCCAGAGGGCAGGAAAGCTTTACCATGTAAATGGGTATATAAGCTAAAATTCACATCAGATAGTGCTTCTCCAAAATATAAAGCACGACTTGTTGCAAAGGGTTTTAAGCAACAACATGGTGTTGATTTTGAGGAAATCTTCTCTCCAGTGGTCAAGATGACTACTTTGCGCATGTTGCTTGGATTCGTTGCAATGGAGGACTTAGAGCTAGTCCAAATGGATGTGAAAACAGCTTTCTTGCATGGAGATCTTATAGATGAGATCTATATGGAACAACCAGAGGGTTATGTAATTCCTGGCAAGGAAAGTCTAGTTTGTAAGCTCAAGAAGAGCTTGTATGGACTTAAACAGTCTCCTAGACAATGGTACCAAAAGTTTGATGCTTTTATGAAGTCCCAAGGCTATTCTCGGAGCAATGAGGATCATTGTCTCTACACAAAGAGATGTTCTGATGGCAGCTTGATATGCTTGATACTTTACGTCGATGATATGTTGATTGCTGGGAAGTCCTCTTATGATTTGTCAATTCTCAAAAAGAAGTTGAGTCAGACATTTGATATGAAGGATTTGGGGGATGCCAAACATATTCTTGGCATGCGCATTACTCGTGATAGGAGTAAAAGATGCATATACTTGTCTCAAAGTGAGTACATATCCAAAGTACTTCATCGATTCAATATGCAGGGTGGAAAGGCATTGAGTACACCTTTACCCACATATGTGAAATTGAGCAAGGATGACTGCCCCAAATCAGATGAGGAAAAGGAATTCATGACCAAAATTCCCTATCAGTCTGCTGTTGGTAGTCTCATGTATGCTATGGTAGCTACGAGACCAGACGTTGCATTTGCAGTGGGAGTTGTGAGCAGATATATGTCTAATCCTGGCAAGAAACATTGGGAAGTGGTCAAAATGATTTTGAGATATCTGAGTGGCACTAAGGACAAGTGTCTATGCTTAGGTAGAGGGAAAGCATCCATTATTGGTTACACAGATTCTGACTATGCTGGTTGTGTAGACAATCGTAAGTCTACATCAGGGTACATTTTTCATTTTGCTGGAGGTGCTATCTCTTGGAGATCTCGTCTTCAAGAATGTACAGCTGTTTCCACCACAGAAGCAGAGTATGTTGCAGCAAGTGAGGCATGTGTTGGAAGCAGCCAGAGGCACAGACGACATGGAAGCATGTAACGACGGAACAGGGAGCCAGTCGGATCAATTTCTCAAACAAATATGTTTTTTTATCACTTTTCAAAACATTCAACAGTGATTTTTATCACTAATTGTAACATATGTAACATAGAAAACCCCATTTTGTAATCCATAGCTCCATTTTGTGCAAGCCGAGGAGTCCTCGAGCTTGAGGAGCTTAGGTAGAATGCGCGTACTAATTTTCGTTATTTTTAGACACCGTTTACCCTTCCAAATAGCATCTAGGACCTATTTTTTAACTAGGCCGATCACTAGATGTGAAACCGGTCAAAACTAGTCTAGAAACTATAAAAAGAGCTAGAGAGCTCATTTTTGAGGTTGGTTAGTGTTAGCTTGTTTGAGATTAGAGTTCTTTTGAGCTTGTAATAGTGTTCTTGAGTAATAGAGTTGATTTCCCACCTTCCATTGTGTCTTGCTTGTCTCTTCGTAGTGTGTGTGCATGCGTGTGTGCATTTCTATGCTTCTCACCTTCACTCTCACTTCATCTCACATTCACGATCTTCATATCACTCCTATCTCTTCCGCGGATTGACATTAAGGAGGTGGAGCTTCTTAACGTGGTTCTCACCATTGTGCTAGAGCAACACCAAATTTGGCGCCGTTGCCGGGGATCGAGTCTAGGACGAATGTGTGATGGTAAGAGTATAGCAAGAAGTGGCGTTGGAAGGTAAAAATTTCAGTTTTTGTTGTTGTTTTTACTTAGTTTTTAGTGTTTTTCACCTCCCCCACACTCCATCTTCATCACTGCATCATCATCTTCATCTCCGAAAAAATCAGAAAATTCACCATATCCATCCATTCTCCTCATTTCCCCTCATTTGTGCATGCGAGAGAGTGAGAGAGAACTTTTGTGCTTGTGTGTACTTTTGTTTTCTTGAGTTTTCTTGCAGGTACAGAGCTCCAGTGCATCAGGAAGGCTGCAAAAAGGTAAAATTTTCAGTTTCTGTCAGAAATTGCCGACTGTGTCAGACCATCGCGATGGTCTGCAAAGTTCGGATTTTGAGGAAGGCGAGTTCACCACCGTGTAGGCGACCCCTGCGTGAGTAGGAATCCATAGCTCCATCTCAAAAAATCTCAGTTTGGTGGACCATCGTGACGGTCTCTGACCATCGCGATTGTGTCACACCATCGCGATAGGCTCACGCCATCGCGACGGCTTGGCCGGACCATCGCGACGGTCTCTGACCATCGCGATTGTGTCACACCATCGCGCCGACGGTGCCACATGGCAATCTAGACCATCGCGACGGTGCACTTCAGACCATCGCGACGACACCCTCACACCATCGCGACACTTCAAAAATTCAGACCATCGAGTGATTGGCTCACGCCATCGCGCTCAGACCATCGTGATTGGCTCACGCCATCGCGTTCAGACCATCGCGACGGTTCATTTTGGACCATCGTGATTGTCCACGTTGACCGTTGACTGACGCCATCGCGACGGTGCACTTTCACGCCATCGCGATTGTCCAAGTTCACGCCATCGCGACGGTGCAACTTCAGACCATCACGATTGTCCAAGTTCAGACCATCGCGATTGTGCAATTTCACGCCATCGCGTTCAGACCATCGCGACGGTGCACTTTCACGCCATCACGACGGTGCACTTTCACGCCATCGCGATTGTGCAAATTCAGACCATCGCGACGGTTCACTTCAGACCATCGCGATTGTGCACGTTGACCGTTGACTGACGCCATCGCGATTGTCCACTTTCACGCCATCGCGATTGTCCACTTTCACGCCATCGCGACGGTCCAAGTTCACGCCATCGCGATTGTGCACTTTCAGACCATCGCGATTGTGCAAATTCACGCCATCGCGACGGTGCACTCTCACGCCATCGCGACGGTCCCAGACCATCGCGATTGTCTCAGACCATCGCGATTGTGCACCCCCATCGCAAATTTTAGGGTTTCATTTTTTGGCCAATTTTGGGGCTATTTTTGGGAAATTTTTGGGTGATTAGACTCATAGGAGACCCCTTAGCTCATATTTGGAGAAAAACCTGTTTGTCAGTTTTTACCCCCCAGGGCCTGAACGGTCATAACTTTTTCATCCGAAGTCCGTTTTTTGAGCTTAATAGCTTGTTAGAAAGCTCTCTACGAGTACTACGTGACCTCAACTGTTTTTTTCTTAAAGGATACGTCTATTTTTTGATAAGCTATTTTGAGGTTGACCTAGTTTGGGACTAGAAAGCCAGGGGGCAAACATTGAAAATTTGGGCAAAAGGGAAGGGACTTAAAAGGTGTATATACTCAAGTGCTTGATCATCCCACTGTGCATTGGTCTAATATTGGATTTTTCCAGGTCTAGCAAGGGCCATCGAAGGCAACCAAGGCAAGGCAGTGAAGGGCATAAAGCTTGGGAAGCGCGGCTTCTTGAGCATCAGAGCAACCAGAAAAGCTGACTCGAGGTTGGAAGATTACTCAACCCCCTCAGTCAATTCTTAGCTTAGGATAAACGTTAGCATTGTGGATTAACGACGATAGGAACGCCTCAAGTTCAAGATATTTAATTCTTTCAAGTCTAAGACTACAAGTAAAGGTGTGTGTGACGAAAACCTAAAGGAAAGAACATAAGTCTGACGGAACGAGAACTCAAAATTATAACGGAAAGTCGAATTCCTGACGCATACATTAAGACAAGAATCTAAAGAAATCTAAAAAGGATCAAGACAGTAATAACAAAGAATCATTGACGATCTGAGTGTGTACTGAGTGTGCAAGGAAGAAAATTAATGAACCTTAGATCGGGCAAACATATAGGTAAGTCAGACCGACGAAGCCTTAGATCATCAGAGGCAAGTGTAAGAACTACTGCTCGATCGTGGGCTCAGCAATTGAATAGTAATTATCCCTACGAGAGCTCAGACACTAGTGAATCAGAAATGGCATTTAGCACAGATAGACCAGAAGGAGGGTCGAATGTAGCCTATTTAGAAAAACCAGAAGGACCCTATAGAACGCAACTGGAGTTTCTCCGAACCAACCGATTAGGTGCTCGCATCTATGAGGATGGTTTGCGAAGGCAAGTGGTGCAAATGCACAACCCCGATCAACCCATTGGATTGGAACATCCAGTGGTGAAATTCGAGAGAGACGCGTACATAGACAAGGAAGGAACGATGTACATCTTAAGTACGCAGCCAAACAATACCAATGAGTTCGGCGCAATTCAGCTAGAGACGGAAGCAAAATCTCAAGGAAAAGAACCATTAGAAGAGCCTAGAACACCTAGAGGGAAATCTGTACTGACACGAGTACTAATCCCAGAATGGATCCCTCAGGATAACAGAAGCATAGAGTTATTTGTAAATAAAGAAACTGATGAAGCCTTTTGGAGATACAAGACCGAAATACTTAGTGAGGTAGGTATCATCACTATATACGAGTTCAAGGACCCGGATACACCTGGAAAGGTTGTATACCTGGATGAGACTTCAGAAAGAGTCTTTGTGGTGCCTGACCGCGCTAAAAACACATACACATGGAGAGGTGAATTGGTATTCCCTCCATCTAGGACGAACATGAATACAAGTCAACAAGGGGCAGGAACATCAGCAGCCCATGGAAATCAAAGAGAGGGAAATAAAGAGAGACCGGAAGTAAGCTTTACTCATCCCATAGGGAGAGATAGAACAACCACGAACACTAATAGAGCGGATAGAGAAAGAGATCATGGAATACCAGGTGGTAGAGATGATTTTCCTCTACCTAGACCACGTGAACACGCAAGAATATTGAGACCCACTTAATTAGTGAAATCCATGAAGAATTATTTTGATGGGACAGGAGATCCCTATGACCACGTCGCAGAATTCAAGCAAGTACTAAGAGCAGAACAAGTCGAAGACATGTTCACGCAATACAACGCATTTGGACTAACCTTAAAGAATACAGCTTTAACTTGGTTCCAACCATTGCAACAAAGGCAATTTAGAGACATCCATCACTTTTTAGAGACACGTCTTCGTTGATTCATAGCTTTAAACAGACCCCTCAGGAACCAGTAAGACTGGCAGGACGTAGGTTTAGACCATATGTTGAACGATGTCCAATGCAAGAGCTACCCTCACAAGCCAAGCAAGTGTCATTGTTTTTAGATGGCTTGTTGAGCTCTAAACTACGCTCCTACGTGTACCTAAAAGAACCCAGAACGCTAGAGCAATGTGTAAGAATATGTATAGACATTGAGGACAACTTAGGAGACGAGTTGGAACTCTCAAAGGTCTATAAGGACTCAGACTGTTCATCTCTAGCATCCACAAAATTGTCTAGCTCAATAGAAGACCTAGCAGAAAAAGTGACCCAGAAACTAGGAGTTTCTAGTAAACCTAGGGTGCTAATAAACAAGCGTTGTTACACCTGTGGTGGTGATCATATGGCAAATGTGTGTCCCAATGCACCACAACCACAAGCCAACCCTAGTGGCCAATACTGTACAATTGAGAGAAGATACACGAATCATACGGCTCAGGACTGCCCATACAACAAACAAATCGTGAGACAGAACTACCCGCAAGCATACCCGCAGCCAGGTAGGTATCAAGGCCAATACAATGCTCAGCCTTATTACTATAGGCCTCCTCAGAACTACCCATACGAGGCTCAACAGAGACCTCAACCTGTCTTAGCTCAGCAGCCACCCCCACCAGCGAATGTCATCTCAGTCAAATACGCTGCTGCAGAAGAGAATCTAAGTAGAGCTTTAGTGCCTTCTTCACCTTTGATCACAGAGAGTGACCCACACTCAAATAGTTTTGACTCTACACATGTAGATAGTCCACCCGCTTATTACAAAGAGTCACCAGAACATGTGGAGACATATCATCACGATAGTCCACCAGTGGAACATAGTTGGGAGCCAGACTATGCTAATGTGATGTACACAAACCCAAATCCACGGCCCCAATTGAGACAACAAAGACCACAGGGCCCTAGAGGACCATGCTTTAGGTGCCAAGGAGATCATTTCATAAAGGATTGTCCCCATCCCCCGATGGCAGGACAATCATAGTACTATAACATCCAAGGCTTTTGTGTCGATTGTGGCAAAGAGCACATAATCAAAGATTGTCCTAAAAACCCTGTTAACGCTTCAAATGTGACACCGATCAACGTGATAGGTATTGTAAATAACGCAGATGGATCCAACCCTACATACGTGCCTATCCAAGCTATAACAAGAGCCCAGGCGCTCTTACAGAACCAACAGCTTAATCAGGAGAAAGTAGCCGGAACTAGTGAAGTTGCAGAATCTAGCAGTAAAAAGACAAAATCTTGGAAAGATTCTAGAGAAAGAATTAAGAGAAAATGGAGTAAAAAGATAAGTGAGTTGGAAGGAAGTTTGAAGGAATCTAGAGCCAAAATCCAAGAATTGACTTCACAGGAATTGAATCAAGAGAATCCAGCTCAAAAATCAGGATCAGTTTTAGCAGAACCCATACCAGAAAATCTAGACATGATGTTTCGAGCATATCAGGCTAGATTAAAAGAGGGACCTCAGGTAGCTGAAATGAGCAAAAACTACCCACGAGCTGATCTAGAAATTGAGAGAACTAAACTTTGCATGAAGATGGTAGAACTAGCACAAGCTTTGTTCGAAGCCTCTAGATATCTTAATTGGAATAACATGGCAAAACCGGAATTACACTTTCAAGGACTAATGGAGAGGCTAGAATACTTGATAGAGAGCAAAGAGAAAAAGGATCAGCCTAGGAACCCCATTGTCCTAGGGACACAGGAAAGGAATGCGCCATCCCTGTCTCAAGTACCCAACTCAGAAAGTCAACACAAATTGTCTTCCATACATAGGTACTCACATGAATTTTTGAGAGAAATCCAAGAAGAGAAATGGAGAAAAGAACAAGGAACCCATCCTCCTATTCAAGAAATAGACGACTTGCAGGAACAATTTCCCCAAGACATCCCCTCTATTTACGATGAGGTAGAGGAAGAACAACTGAGTGAACACACAAGATTTGAATCTAATTCTTTACAAGAATTACCTCAGTTCACAGGACCTTGGGAAGCAAAGTCTATTAGTATGAGAGCACCCACAATAATAGTGAGGAATGAAGAATCAGTAATCCCTAGAAACACGGAAGTGATCAAGAACACTAAAGTACAATGTAACCTTACTCTGGAGGAGTTATTGAAGGTAAAACCAGAATTGTGGAAACATGTAGCAAATCAATTCCCCGAGCTTCCTACTACTCCCTCACAAATAGGATCACAAAATAAGGTACCAGAAATACCCGTAGAAAAGATTGGAGATGTAAGCGAAGGAGAGGAAGGTAACACTTATCTTCCGATAACCCATCAGGGCTACACCACGAAAGCCATCTTAGATTCAGGAGCCGGAGTAGCCATAGCTACCACCGCCTTATGGAAACGTTGGGGTAAGCCAGCATTAAGACCCACCAGGATGAAGCTACAAATGGCTGATGGACACATAGAAAAACCACTAGGCTTATTAGAAGGCATATCACTCACCACTTGTGGTGTAGAATTTGAGCATACCTTTGCCATTTGTGACTTTGCAAAAAATCATGCATATGAGATGATATTGGGACGACCATTCATGCGTCAGTTGCAAATTGTACAAGATTGGGGAACTAATTCTTTGTACTTGCAACATTTAGCAGTGACTACCAAAGTCAATCTTAAAGACTATTCACATCGAGATGTACCCCCAATACAATGGAATACCATCCATAAGACACAAGTAGAGACGGAATCTGTGCACTCATTAGAATCAGATCCTTCTTGGTTGCATGAGGATACTCATTTATGGATGTGTAAGTGGCCAAACAAGAGGAAGAAAGGTTAGAAGCCAGGACCTTAGGTGCAGAACAACATCCACGAACCCTTCAAGATCCAGCTTATGCACCTGTAGTATTCCCAGACAAAGAGTTTGAACCCCATGGTTGGGCAGAAATCCTAGCAACCATGGATGTAGCCATCAATGAGGAACAATGGACACCCCACTATGACGAGGATGGCTATGACATATCAGTTTTCACGATAGAGCCAATCATGGGCGATGCAATTTTAGAAGAATGTGAACCTAACACTGATGCATTTGAGGATGCAAGCGATTTCGATTTAGAATCAATTATCATGGATTCTCCCTTTGCATCAGAGGAAGAATATTTTTTCGAGGTAGAGACTCACACTCAGAGACACGAGGAAATTACGAATGAGGTGAGGTTAGCCACGGAAGTGACTAGCAAGAGTGAAGGCAAGAAAAGAAAGAAGAAAGAAACCATGTCAGAAAAAGAAGAATCTTTGTTTGAAGTACCCGAGAACTTCAAGAAATATCAAATCGAAGATAGAAGAATCATGGTACGAATGCCTAATAGAAAAGCGAATGACGGACAAGTATATGATAACCGAGAGAAAACCAAGAAAATAATAGTAGCCATGGAAGGAGAAGAAGAAAAATGTACATACATAGGGCATGATTTGACGAAGGAAGAAGAAGAAGAATTAGTTGCCCTATTGCGCGAATATAGAGATGTTTTTGCGTGGAGTTACAAAGATTTGAAAGGAGTACATCCAGATATATGTTCTCATAGAATCCCTATGACTCCAGATGCAAAACCTACAAAACAGAAACCTTACACATACAATGATAACTACGCTGCGAAGATTAAAGAGGAGATAGATCGTTTGATAGAAGCAGGATTCATTTACGAAATTGAGCATACCGAATGGGTATCCCCCATTGTGGTTGTGCCCAAGAAGAATGGAAAATTGCGTGTGTGTATTAACCTTAAAAAAGTTAATGCCGCCACGATTAGAGATAGTTATCCTCTTCCTATCACAGAACATCTATTGGAAAGAGTTGCGGGCAAGGAAGTTTACAGCTTTCTTGATGGATTTTCAGGCTATAATCAAGTAGCCATTGCTCCAGAGGACCAACACAAGACGGCATTTGCCACTGAATGGGGCATATTTGCATTTCGTGTGATGCCATTTGGCTTAACAAATGCACCCGCCACTTTCCAGCGACTCATGTGTCATGTTTTTAAGGAATTCTTACGCAAGAGCTTGGAAGTTTATGTCGATGACCTATGTGCTCATTCAAATGTAAGACAGACACATATCCCAGAGTTAAGACAAATATTTGACAAATGTCGAGAATATCAGGTTTGTTTGAACCCAGAAAAATGTGTTTTCGTGGTCAGACAAGGAAAAATTCTAGGACACATTGTGTCAAAAAATGGAATCTCTACGGATGAAGAAAAGGTGAAGGTAATTGCAGAATTACCTAGACCAACTAATGTGAAAGAGGTACAAGCATTTATGGGCCATTGCGGTTATTATAGGAGATTCATACACATGTATGCAATCATAGCCAAGCCTTTGTACTCTCTTTTAACCAACTTTGTATGGACAGATGAATGTGAAAATTCATTCAATGAACTTAAACGACGCTTGTGCTCAGCACCTATATTGACAACCCCAGATTGGAGTAAGCCATTCCATGTACATGTGGATGCATCCAATTACGCCATAGGATGTGTGTTAGCACAACCCACGAATGAAGGTAACATAGATCTCCCCATAGCTTACGCGAGCAGACAATTGAACGCAGCAGAAAGAAATTACACCACGACGGAACGAGAAGGATTAGGGATGATCTACGCGGTAAAGAAATTCAGACATTATTTGTTGGCAAACAAGTTCAAGTTCTTTACAGATCATCAAGCACTATTGTATTTAGTCAACAAGCCATGTAACACAGGACGACTAATACGTTGGTTTCTATTACTCATGGAATATGATTTTGAAGTTGTGGTTAGGAAAGGAAAGACACATCTCAGAGCTGACCACCTTTCGAGATTAACCTCAGGAGAAGCTCCTCAAGGAGTAGCAGATGATCTACCAGATGCATACTTGTTTAATCTTGAGATAGCACCAGAATGGGCTAAGCCTATAGTCTTTATTCTCACATATGGACCCAAGAATCCTAGGATAAAGATCAAAGAAGGAGAGATTACCAAATCTCAGAGATATCAAATCATGGCAGGAAGCATATATAAACAAGATAACCAAAAGATTATTGCTTGTTGTGTAGATGAATCAGAACATGCGAATTGGTTGCAATTAGCACATGTAGGTGCATTAAAGCAACATCATTCGAAACATTGAACATTACAGACTCTGCATAGATTAGGAGTATATTGGCCTTCGATGGAAGCAGATGTCTACAAGTTGTGTAAGGAATGCCATGTTTGTTGTGAAAGACCACCAGTAGAGCATGCTACACTATATCATGTGTCTCTCACACCAGACTGGAGTGAACAACTAGTGACATACTTGAGGACGCACACATTCCCTCAACGGATGACCTTAGCTCGACAACACAGTCTAGAGCAGGAAGCTCAAGACTATTCACTTATTGGCGATAACCTATACAAAAGAGGACGAGATGGATATCTAAGACAATGTGTTCATGAGAGCGATTATCTGAGCATACTAGAGACTGCACACCAAGGTGTTGCAGGAGGTCATTTTGGACCCGATAGGATAATCAAAGCCATCCTCTTTGCAGGATTATGGTGGCCCACTCTTCACATGGATGCTCATACCTATGTAAAGAGATGTGATGTGTGCCAAAGAACTCAGTTTCCTACTCGCAGAGATGAAATGCCATTGAAACCCATGATGGGCGGACGTGCATTTTCTAAGTGGGGTATAGACTTTGTAGGACCCATTAACCCCCCTGCAAAAGGTACACATGCTGAATACATTATTGTTGCCACAGATTATCTGACGAAATGGGTAGAGGCAAAAGCCACGAAAAAGAATGATGCACACACAACTGCAAAATTCTTATTTGAGAATGTCTTTACAAGATATGGATTGCCTATAGAGTTAGTGAGCGATCGAGGCACTCACTTTCTAAACCGTCATTGAATATTTGTTACAGGATTTTATGGTGATTCACAAGAAATCCGCACCATATCATCCTCAGGCCAATGGTCAGGCTGAAAGCACTAATAAGATCCATTGTAACGTACTGACGAAACTCGTGAACAACAAACGTTCAGATTGGGACAAACAATTACACCACGCTGTTTGGGCATATCGAGTGGCCTACAAGACCGTACTCAATGCAACTCCCTTTCAGATGGTTTTTGGTCAGAATGTTGTGCTTCCTTTGGACTTCTTGATACCGACCCTTAAGGTTGCACAAGAACATCAGTGGACCGGCCATGAATTATCAGCGAGAATAATGGACTTAGAACAATTAGGAGAAACCAGGCTAAAGGCAGCAGCAGGAATATATGCAGCGAAGAAGCGACAGAAAGCGTATTTTGATGCACATGTGAAAGATAAAGGCCTAAAAGAAGGAGATTTAGTTCTAGTATATACGCTAAAACAACACGCACGTAAGTTAGAAAAGCGAGGTTATGGACCTATGATCATTAACAGACTCTCAACAAGTGGAGCAGTACAATTAGCCACTTTAGAAGGAGATATAATGCCTAATTATATTAGTGGCTGTAGAGTCAGGCTATATCAGGAACCTCTTACTGAGGATATGCTTAGACGACTCACGTTGGCAAAGAAGCGTAAGGAGGAAGAAAATAGAATACGAGCGGAAGCTCAGGCAGAAGCAATAGAACGTATTAAACGCATGAAGTTAAGAAGACAAGGACTAGGGAGAGAACATTATAACCATCTGGAATCTACACCCAGATATCCCATGGCCATGTGTCAAGTAAAGTCAACCACTCATCCTAGTATAGTGGACAGGAGACCATTCATTACAGTCAGGTTAGAGCACGGCAACCTTTGCCAAGAGCTCACGGCTTTAATTGACTCGGGTGCTGCGACTAGTGCGATTAGATGGTCCCACTATAAGGATTCCGGAATAGAAATGCGGCAAATTGAGGCATATCTCATAGGCCTAGGAGGCATGGAAACCCCTTGCATGGGTGAGGTGGACCTTCCTATCCTCATTGAGGATGTGACCATGACAGCGAAGCTACTAGTGTGCCATGATGACGACCTGATAGAACCCCTAATCCTTGGCCAAGATTGGCTATACGATCACTCAGTGGACCTAAATCTTAGACAAGGCTCCTTACAGATTGGAACCTCAGAACAGAAGCGAGTGATACCGCTTGACTTCCCTAACGGCATTCCGATTGAGGTTTGTAACCCTAGACCCTATGAAACGCATGCGAAGGAAGACCGGAAGATCTTGGGTCGGACCAGTCACGTTACGTCTACACCAACCCACTCGGGCTTGGCTATGGACAATTGTCAATCAGAAGGACGACAGGAGATCTTCCCTGGGGCTTCCTGCAAACTAGAAGGGGCAGCTACCCAACCGCTCGGGCAATTGAACACAATCAGCGGTCAGGTGGGTTGCATCAGCGGCCAAATGAGGACAACACCCTGCGGTGCTCATCCTTCCAAACTTGCTGCGGACTGGCCTAGATTAAAGATAAATCACGAATCACTTCCTAATGGGCAGGTCACGCAAGTGTTGGATCTCCCTTCTTTTCCAAAGCAGAGTGTCCAAAGGACCTCTCAAACCCAACCACGAAGGAGTCAACCACAACAGAGGAACCCAGACCGACGACACCACCAGACAAGGCAAGGAAAGAAGCAGTATCAACACCACAAAACAAGTGGCACGAAACAAATATGGGTGCCAAAAGGACAGCAACCAGAAGTTATTGGCAACACTGCAGACGAGAACAGGACAAAGTTTCAACAAAAGCAGAGTCAGCCTCCAAAGTCCCCTCGATCTTCTTCTACAAGTACAAATACTCGACAGATTTGGATCGCCAAGAAATACCTTATCCATCGACCCACACCCATGCAGATTTGGGTACCCAAACCATGTGTTATAGCCCAACCCCCTAGCCATGTAATATATACCCCTCAGAAATCTTTCCATCCTTCAATACCACCAAACCCGATACCACTTTTTGTCCCTCAGCAGAAACACACCACCCACTCAAAGACTCTTAGGAAATGGATACCGAAACGTATCCAGACGTCTTCTTGTACCATCGTATCTAACAATTCTCTCACCCCGTTTAAACTCCACCCTTGTACTAATTCACCCTCAACCAAACCTTGTATAAATTCATACACCCAAACCCCACATTTTGCATAATAAAAGCTCATCAAGAATTGCAGGCATAATCTGAAGCATCTAGGCGTCTAGAGACCTGCATTAGTCTTGCAAATAATCATTGCATCAATCACTTCACGACACTTGGCTACACGGGTTACACATCGGTTATGGAAAGGGATTGCGGTCTCACCTTAATGGGATCATAATTAATTTCCATACTAATGTGTTAATCTTTTGTAGCAGATCTTTTCCATTAGCTCATCAGTCATCATGCAAACCGAAGCAGGACCATCGGAAGCAGGCCCCAGCATGGCTGCGGTGCCCCTCAATGTTTTACGCGCAGAATCCCACCCGACCGCTCCACCGCCAGAGTTCCAAGGATTTTCGGGACCTATGCCAATCGATAACCCACCTATGGGATACACAGAGAAGATACACCGTAACTCTCATTGGTTCCAAGGCCTAGCTGGACCATTAGCTGATGCTGACTTCATTTTTGAAGCAAATATGACATTCGATGACCGCACATGGGGCAAGTATCAATTCTTCTCCAGAGAATTCGAAGGCCTACAGAACACCCAGGACTTAACTCATGTTTGGGCCAGAGCCGGCTTCACGGAGTATTTTAGTGATCCTCTGCCCAAACCTGACTTTTATCCGTGTTATTATTTAATCACCACTTTGCTGGCCTCAGAGAATAAGGACATCCCAGGAACCTTTATTTTGCCTTCTTTAGTGGATGATCCACCTTACAAAAGATTTTATCTTTCGAAGGATTTAATCAGGGCTGCCATCAAGATTCATGGAACACACACTCCAACGGAGAAAGAACGGCTAGTCCCAGAGCAGATGAAGCGTGGTGACGTAACTAAGTGGGAGGATATTTCTGCTATAACACCTGAGCTCTCCAAGCCATTACGGATATGCATGCAGCACTTTGCTTTCCCAGCTCAGGATCGTTTTACCATGCCCCACAAGAGAATCTGGTTTGGATTATACTTAGCATGTACTGGACCGCAAACAGTTGATCTAGCCAGCTGGATCATTGATAAGCTCTATTTGGCACAACATAGATGGGAGCGAAAGAAGGTAATCAATGGATGTTGCACCCTCACCAGGATCATATATATGTGCTTGGCATATGATTTACCCATAGAGCGTGCCATGACCAGTGAGGAACTGAAAGCATTCAAAGGGACCACTAGGAAGGCTAGAAAGTCTAGCAAAGGCAGAGCCGGAAAGCGGATGAGAGGTACTATCCCGTGCCTACAAGTCCCATAATCACCCTCGCCACAACCATCTCCAGAGCAGTCACCAACAGCAGCCACTCCCACAGTACAACCTATTCGCATAAGGTTATCTAGACCAGTGGTAACGGAGGGCACCACCAGTACTGTCGCACCCCAAGCAGCCACAACCACAGAACCTATCAACACAGTAGCTGAACTTCCCACCACTATCGGTGCGGAAGCTTTCTCTTTTCCAATACCGCATTTAGAACCAGGACAAGCAGAGCCACTGGACCAAACTTTTGATTTTGAGATGCCCGATGCATTCTCCAATCAGTTCCAGTATTCAGAAGGACACTTGTTTTCTCAAGAATTTGAAAGGCCTAGCTACCCTACTACACCCAGGGATCAGCCACAAGGACAGATCGTGTCCAGCTCTGATGACGAAAGGACAGCAACCGATGACGACGAAGGAGACGATGAAGCTAGCCAGGGAACACATGAATCCCAAGAGCAGGAACAGACAGATGGCCAAGGCCAACAAACAGACACACATGGCGATACAAGTACCCATGAAGACGAAACTTACGAAGCAGCAGCTTACACACTGGCTATCAAGAAGTTGTATAGAACAATGGAAAAAGTTTGGGCACGCAAAAAGCTGACAGAGGAAGAGAGCCAAAAAATAATAGAACAAGAACTTGTCACAGGCGGATTCGAAGACGCATATATCAAAGGATTCAAAGAATTAGTCCAATCAGTAGGCTCCAACGAGGCACTCAGGTACTTGCAACGAAAGCCACTGCCACAGTTTGACCCCCGCAGAGTACAACTACTTTCAAAGCCCGGCGAATACATTCGTGTACCAACCGGAGCACAATCTTCAGAACAAGCCAGGGAGGCACGCCTCGTCCCCGAAAGTTCGGTGGCAGTTGAAACCATCTTTGTAGATTCCCCACCCCGCGCTCCAGCTGTACAAACCTCAGTAGTCACTGAAGTACCGAGCTCACCACCCGTCCATCCAGCCTCCCCTCTTCACCCTCCTTCCCCTAGACCCACACCTTCATTCGCCGGTGGTGTTGCAGAAACCGTCTTTACGACCACTCACCCCACAATTCCCGCGCCCATTAGCCCTACTCTACCCCTTCCCACACCCACCTTTCTATCCAACCCATTCCTTCATCAATCTTTTCCATCTTTCCCCACAACTCCAAGACCCCTCTTCCCATTCCCCCCGCCGTTAACCTTCTCCCCCGTCTCACCTCCCTGACCCACTGTAACCCCTCTTTCCCCTTTCCACCAAGCTGCTCCAGCCAGCCCCCATGTAAATTACCCCTCAACATTTGTGAATCCCGTATTTACACCAGCACGCGCACCCACGATCACACCCATATTCACGGTCACCGCACTAGATACGTCCACTGACATGGACATCTCACCACCCACTGCACCATCACTACCTTCACTCACGGCACAAACATTTTTAGGCACATCACAATTCTCAACAATCACTACATCATCCACCTTCCCATACCCATTCCCCGTTCCCGTTGCATCTACACCAACTGCATCTTCATTTAGCACCCCGTTATTACTATCACCCACTGTAGATAATGCATTCCGTCAGATGTTCATGTGTATGACGCAAGTAAGAGATGAGTTCACATCTCTTGGTGATAATTATCAGCAGCTGCAGAGGACAACGAATGACTTACAGTCGCAGCTTAACTTATTGTCTATTGAGAATGCCTCACTGAACAGCCGATACCAGGAATTACGCGAGGCTTACCACAAATTGGAGCTAGAAAGCGAAGAAAAGACCAAGGAAGCCACTGCTGACTTGGATAACTTATTAAGAGCCTAGACAGTCCGCAATGCAACGCTAACACGAAACATGGGCTTACTAAGAAGACACCTAGCCGCAGCAAAAGAGGAGAACCAGAGACTCCAAGAGCAGAATAGAGAGAATTTGGAAGCGGCATTGGACCATCCAGAACAACCCTTAAGTCCTAGCAGATTCAAGGCAATCCCATTCGAAGCAATGAAGATGTTGCTAGAAGACCATGTTAGACTGCTCGAGGACTATGATCGGATGAACGAAGAGCATCAGAAGTTAAAGGAAGATCACAAGCTACTACAGCTCAGAGAACCGGCAACACAACAAGTACAAGTAGCAGCAGAAGTACCAGAACCTGTGGACCCCTCTCCTGACCTCCTAGAGGAACTCAACTCATTACGGGCCCAGGTATCGACCCTTGAATCAAGGATTGCAGTATATGAAGCGCCACCAAGGCCAGATTCCCCACCTGAGCTTCCAGCTGAAGAAGAAACGGTCACCATCCCGGTGGAGGAAACATTTGAAGAAGCGTACGAGCCACAACCCATCCCAGGCGGACGTGTCACGGCTGAAGCCAGATGACGTATGAACTTCCGACCCCCGCGTGGATGAAGACTATTGAGGAAATTGGAACAACGCACTCAGCTAGAGTCGAGGCCCAGCTACATGCTATGGCCATGATCGAAGAAAGAATTTTGCAATCTCCCTACTTTTCTCAATTGGCCCCACGCAGGTACATATCCGGGCATGAGCTTCAATACAAACCTTACTTCATGCTAATGGCCGAATACCAGCTGGCCATCGAGAAGCAAACTGGCAAGAAGCCATCACATGCAACTCAATTTGAGCCTGAAGACTTGCCACTGGATGCGCAACAAGGCACTATTTATCAACCAGATTGGCGTACACGTCTTTTACAGGAGTACCCTGAAATGATGAGCACATGGGTTAAGGCACCGTTACATTTAAAATACAATCCGTGTTGGGGACCAGTGCCACGACGCCGCTCCTGGACTGCCTTCGCTATCAAAGTACAAAACAATAAGCAGTGCCAAGACTGGTTGAATTACCCCTATTTTAAGCCACCCATTGAGTTACCAACTGTTGGCTACATGATGGCTACAATTCGCCACTGGCTCCCTAGATTAAAGCATATGGATGATATAGCGGCGCATATGACTGTCAAAATCTTTGACATGATGCAAATGATTTTTGAAGTCTTCCGACGCGTCAAGGCACCACATGTCAACACCCCGGGCTTTGAGCATGGCAATTTCGATCTGGTATATGATATGAGTACAACGCCATCGCTACGGGTATGTTATGCCTGGCACTGCAGAATAAAGTACCTACCGGCGTGCTACAAGCAGACATTCGAAGAGATGTTCACAACCGGCTTTTGGGAATACCATTCAGAGGTATTCATAAGCAGGCCTACTCATTTATTACAATTATTTGCCTGTGAACGAATGGTCTATTCCACACACTATCAGCTCCCGCCACCGGAAGAACCCCAACCTATCGACTGGGAGAAACTCGAGGCCGACCTGGCCCGAGGCATTCGTATTTCCGAGCACACCCTCGCTCAAGACCTACTGCAGAACTATATCCGGCAGACCTCACAGCAAGGTTCTGTCAGGGACGACAGAAGCGAGAGGGAGGGGGGTGTTGGAAGCAACCAGAGGCACAGACGACATGGAAGCATGTAACAACGGAACAGGGAGCCAGTCGGATCAATTTCTCAAACAAATATGTTTTTTATCACTTTTCAAAACATTCAACAGTGATTTTTATCACTAATTGTAGCATATGTAACATAGAAAACCCCATTTTGTAATCCATAGATCCATTTTGTGCAAGCCGAGGAGTCCTCGAGCTTGAGGAGCTTAGGTAGAATGCGCGTACCAATTTTCGTTATTTTTAGACACCGTTTACCCTTCCAAATAGCATCTAGGACCTATTTTTTAACTAGGCCGGTCACTAGATGTGAAACCGGTCAAAACTAGTCTAGAAACTATAAAAAGAGCTAGAGAGCTCATTTTTGAGGTTGGTTAGTGTTAGCTTGTTTGAGATTAGAGTTCTTTTGAGCTTGTAATAGTGTTCTTGAGTAATAGAGTTGATTTCCCACCTTCCATTGTGTCTTGCTTGTCTCTTCGTAGTGTGTGTGCATGCGTGTGTGCATTTCTATGCTTCTCACCTTCACTCTCACTTCATCTCACATTCACGATCTTCATATCACTCCTATCTCTTCCGCGGATTGACATTAAGGAGGTGGAGCTTCTTAACGTGGTTCTCACCATTGTGCTAGAGCAACAGCATGTAAGGAAGCATTGTGGCTTTCTCGTCTTGCTTGCGATATGGGTTTGCCTCAGCATGTACCTCACTTGCTCAGTGATAGTCAAAGTGCCATTGCTTTGGCTAAGAATCCGGTCTATCATGCAAAGACCAAGCACATTGAGGTGAGGTATCACTTCATTAGAGATTGCTTAGCCACTGAGAGCATTATTCTTGAGAAGGTTCACACTCGAGATAATGCTGCAGATGCTTTGACTAAAGCTCTACCACAGGATAGCTTTCGACACTGTTGTCACTTGATGGGGGTTACTTGATTCTTGATCTTACGCAGTCACTTGTATACTGTGTAACATGCCCATCAGGTGGGAGGTATAGTTTGTATACTTACACTCAGGTATTCTTTATCATTCTTTCTTTTTTCTCCCATAGTTACTCTGGCCATATTGGCCTTTAGTGGGAGATTGTTACCGTTAGTGTCCATGTGAAAGGCCAAATGGCCACCGGACACTTGTTTGTATATGTTCTTTAATAAAACATATAGTGGCCTGGTCAGTCACAGACTGTAAGTTCGACCGCATTTGTAAGACCTAAGAAGTCTGTCTTCGTGCTCCCTGTGTACTGTGTTTTCTGCGTATTCTACAACCTCTGTACGGAGTGCTGTGTGTGGCGTCAAGAGCTCGTTTTTCTACTCCGAGCATATCTTCGTGGAGCTCTCGAGAAGGAGAGTGCAGTGTGGTGCATCGCCATCGAAATACTTCATGAGATACATGGATAAAAGTATGAAGCTTCAAGCATTGACGTGCAAAGTTCTAAAAGTGAGACACAAAGAAGGAGCATTTCTAACAAAGTTTTCTCACTAAACATAAATGATTGTGAAGCTACCCAATGTGTTTGAGAACAGGAAAAAGGAAAAGGGACTAGAAGAACTAGTTGCTTAAGCAACTTCAAGAGGTTTGCAACCTCTTCCAAACCCAAATGAAATAGTTGTAACCTTGCACCTAGGTCTTGAGCATGAAACATAAGCATGAGCATTGACAAGATCTTTGAAGTTATTGAGAGCTACCAAACAAAAGAAAGGGAGTTTCAAATATGCATTGGATGGAAAGGGAAGCAAGAAGGTGAAGTAATTTCAACCCCCAACCTTTTGAGTGTGTCAATAATGGCCTTACAACACCATCTTGAACACACTCTTGTACCATAGCCTTGAGATGAACTCCACACTTTAACCAAGTTTGGAATCTTCAAAAAATGATGAAGCACTTCATGCCTTCTTGAAATGGTTTTGGAGACAATGCCCATGAGAGGCAGTCACAAAACCACCTCAAAGCATCATAGCTTTCCATGAAGACTTTCAAGACCTATAATAATAGAATCATATCATGGAATCAAGAAACAACAATAAGTACAAAAAATTTTGAACTTTTAGCTTCTCAAGTTCATGAGCCAATGTAGGCTCCATCATATTTGTCCATGCCCTCCTTAGTTGCCAACCTCAAAGGCACCAAATCCTCAAGACTTACCGCCTCCCTCGCTTGCATTTCACTAGCTCCAAATTGTGAGGAGATAGCCATTAAGGTTTGGGAAACAATCTCAAATACATGGGTCATTCCAGAGATAGAAGCAAGAACCCAAGGAAAAGAACCATTAGGAGGCGAACCTAGGACACCAAGAGGGAAATCAATATTGACAAGGATACTAAACCCAGAATGGATCCCTCATGATAATAGAAGCATTGAATTATTCCTGAATAAGGACAGAGATGAAGCATTTTGGAGATACAGAATGGAACAACCTAGTGAGATAGGCTCAATTACCATTTACGAATTCAAGAACCAAGATACGTCTGGAAAGGTAGTATACCTAGACAACACTTCAAAGCGCATGTTTGTAGTGTCAGATCAGGCAAGACATGCCTATACATGGAGAGGTGAGTTGGTACTCCCTCCATCACGAACGAATGTAAATGGGAGTCATCAGGGTGCTCAAACATCCTCAACCCATGGCTCCCAAAGAGAGAAAAATAAGGAAAGACTGGAAGTGAGTTTCACTCATCCCCTAGGGAGAGATAGACCAACAATGGACACTGATAGAATGGAAAGATCGAGAGAACCAAGAATGCAAGGTGGCAGAGATGAATTTCCTTTGCCAAGACCGCGTGAGCATCCAAGAATATTGAGACCAACCTAGTTAGTGAAGTCGATGAAAAATTACTTTGATGGGATAAGAGATCCCTATGACCATGTTGCAGAGTTTAAGCAAGTCTTGCACGCGGAGCAAGTAGAAGATATGTTCATGCAGTATAATGCATTTGGACTAACGTTTAAGAACACAGCCTTAACCTGGTTCCAACCATTGCAAAAAAGGCAATTTAGGAAAAAAAACATGTTAGAGTCATTTATCACTGAATTCTCTAAAAGTGGAATGAGGCATAACACTTCTTCATTGATCCATAGCTTCAAACAAACTCCCAGGAAATAGTCAGACTGGTAGACAGTGTATTGAGAGATGCCCAATGCCAGAACTGCCCTCACAGGCCAAGCAAGTATCTTTATTTTTGGATGGCCTCTTAAGCTCTAAACCACGATCCTATGTATATTTGAGGGAACCCAAAACTTTAGAGTAGTGTGTAAGGATATGTATAGACATTGAGGATAATTTAGGAGATGAATTGGAACTTTCAAAGGTCTAAAAAGACTCAGATAACTCATCTCAATCGTCCTCAAAACTTTCTAGCTTGATAGAAGACCTAGCAGAAAAGGTGGCCCAGAAACTAGGAGTCTCTAGCAAACAGATGCCCAGGTTAACAACAAATAAGCATTGTCACACCTGTGGTGGTGATCACATGGCAAATGTGTGTCCTAATTTAACATAACCTCAAGCCAACCCTAGTGACCAATACTGCACAATTGAAAGACAGTACACAAATCACACAGCACAAGACTACCCGTACAACAAACAAATAGTACGATAGAACTACCCACAAGCATACCCTCAATAAGGTAGATACCAAGGTCAGTACAGTGCTCAGCCTCATTACTACTGGCCTCCACAGAACTACCCCTATCAGACTCAACAGAGACCACAACCTGTTTTAGCTCAGCATCGACCCCCACCAGCCAATGTCATTTTAGTCAAATATGCCATTGCAGAAGAGAACCTCAGTAGGGCTTTAGTGTCTTCTTCACCCCTGATCACAGAAAGTGATCCTAATTCAAACAGTTTTGACTCCACCCATGTAGATAGTCCACCAGCATACTACATAGAATCTCTAGAACACTTGGAAACATATCAATACGATAGTCCACAATTGGAACCCAATTGGAAGCCTGTCTATGCAAACATCATGTATGCTAACCCCAACCCACAGCCCCAGTTGAGACAGCCAAGACCATAGGGCCCTAAAGGACCATGCTTTAGGTGCTAAGGGAATCATTTCATAAAGGATTTCCCACATCCTCAGATAGTAGGACAGTCACAATATTACATCATTCAAGGCTCTTGTGCAGAATGTGGTAAAGAGCATATCATAAGAGATTGCCCTAAGAACCCTGCTAATGCCTCAAAAGTGACGCCCATTAATGTGATAGGTATTGTGCACACCGCAGATGGATCTAATCATACTTATGTACCTATCCAAGCTATAACAAGAGCCTAGGCACTGTTACAAAGTCAACAGCCGAATCCTAAAAAAGTATCCAGAACTAGTGAAGTTGGAGAGTCTAGTGGTAGAAAAACAAAATCTTGGAAGGACTCACGAGAGAATTAAAAGGAAATGGTGTAAAAAGATAAATGAGTTGCAAGGAAACCTAAAGGAAATTAGAGCTTGAAACTTAGAATTAACTTTGCAAGAGTCGAATCAAGAGAACCCAGCTCAAAGACCAAGATCAATTCTAGTTGAACCCATACCTAATAAGCTAGGCATGATGTTTCGAGCATACTACACAAGATTAAAAGAAGGAAAGATTAAAAAAGGACCTCATGTAGTAGAATTGAGTAAGAACTATCCAAGAGCAAACTTCGAAGTTGAGAGAACCAAACTTTGCATGAAGATGGTAGAACTAGCCCAGTCCATGTTCAAAGCCTCTCATTATATCAATTGGAGTAATATAGCAAGACCCGAGCTATACTTTCAAGGATTACTCGAGAGTTTAGAATACTTGATTGCTAGCAACAAGAAGAAGAATCTACACAAAGACCTTATTGTTCCAGAGACATAGGAAGATAATGCACCATCCTTGTCTCAAGTGCCGAACATGGTGTGTGAAGAAAACCTTTCTTCCATACATAAGTACTCCCAAGGTTTCTAAGAGAAATCCAAGAGGAAAAGTGGAGATGAGAGCAAGAAACCCATCCCCCTATTCAAGAGATAGATGACTTGTGTAAGCCGCCGGATTGGCAATTGTAAAATCTGATTTTTAACGAACCGAAAGGTTGTTACGTAAATGATGTAACCTTGATTGTAAACTTTATATAAATCAATGAAAAAAGATGCTTCGGTGACGACCAGAGGAGTCGCCAAACTATTCATCTGGTTGATGATATCTGTGTAGTTCCCGTGGTTTGTTTGAAGAACTCTGAGTTATTCTGTGACTTTTTGAGTTGGTGATTATCTGTACCTGTCCGGTAAAGATTAAGTTATTGTTATTGTCTCTGTTGTTTACAGTGATTGTGTTTGGATCATCTCTTAAGTTAGACAAAGTGATTCTGTATTAATGATAGTGTCACCGCTGTCTGTTGAGAACGCATCAACTGGATTGTAATCGGTAGCTTTTGGAAGAGTCTGACTACAGATAGTAAGATTGTAAAAGTGTAACTAGAGTCTTGATAAGTAAGTTGTATTGACAGAGATTTTTAATGTACCCGCGTTTAACACTAGCGCCGTCTGTGGGAAAGTGGCACCAAATTGTTGCAAAGCGATTATCGGAAAGTGGCACCAAAGCGTTGTAAATTGATTGTAAGAAAGTGGTCATAGATTGTGAATCGACGAGTAGTACGCAAAGTATTGCAAATGTGATATATGCCGGTTACTCGTTCCGGTGAAACGTACCCGAAGTATAGGAGAAACGAACAGTATTGGGCAATACCTAATTTGCTAAGGACACCCCTAGGAGCTAGAAGCACAGATAAGTTTAACCCAGTTGTCAAGGAAGCGAAGAAGGATAGTATTGATTCCGGTAGCATTCCGGTGAAACGCAGTGCAATTTCGACAGATTTCAGTGCAATTTCGGCACAGTCTGTCGAAGATATAGTAACTCCAAAGTCTACTAGGATGGAGTATGCAGTTAACTTAACACCATCTGGACAAAATTCGAATTTGTCTGAGGATAGAAGCATGTTGGCCAAAGAAATCAGTG
The DNA here is from genome assembly GCA_020310875.1 of Ceratopteris richardii. Lineage (NCBI taxonomy): Eukaryota > Viridiplantae > Streptophyta > Polypodiopsida > Polypodiales > Pteridaceae > Ceratopteris > Ceratopteris richardii. The sequence continues at coordinate 110,058,138 of CM035428.1, forward strand.
AAGGTGAAAAAATACTTTGTTTTGGTGAAATTTTGATAAATTCCGGTGATATTTCGGTCCCAGTTACAGAGAGTTCACAATCTCCTGGTGACGGTTTACCATTTCCTGGTGAATCTTCATTCCGGTCACCACTATTCACAGTAAGCTTCCCTACATTTGATATTAAGGAGGAAGGTAGCTTATTCAAAGCTGAAATCCAAAAGAGATTGAACGATATTATCAAACCGGAAAGTGCACAGGCTGACAATATAGATTCCGACGATCAAGAAATTCAACCTCGGAACTCAGGAGATAGTAACAATACAACAGCAAGCACCATGAATGGGCAACAACAACAGCAGCAACAACAACAACAACATCTACTTCCACCTCGTCCGGTTCCAACAGGAGTTACTTACACAAAATTCGGTGGATTCCAGGTGATGATCATGATGCTCATGTACGAACTTTTGAAATTAGTTATGCAGTACTTAATCATCCACCCGATCCGGCGTACAAGGCCATAGTATTCCAATCAACACTAGTTAATGAAGCCGCTAGGTGGCTTACCGAATATGATATCAACCATTTTGGTACCTATGAAGCAGTAAGAGATGCATTTCTGCAGAGATTCCGGCTAAAGAAGAACCCTGCCGAAATTTTTGATTACCTGCAAAACAATAGACAGAAGCTGAATCAAACAGTGCAGGAATATGCCACCCTATTCAGAACTCATTTGAGACAACTACCACCGGCCCATGCAAACCTGTCGGATGATGTCATCACACAGTGGTTTATTAATGGTTTGACTCCGCAGCTCCGACAGATTATGATCATTCGTTGTGTGGGAGCTATGACACTAGATGCGGTTATTGCAATGGCCCTACAGCTCGAGAATAAGGTTGGAGGTTTTACCGAAGATTTGGAGTGGTTAAAATCCAGTAAAAATGTTGCAGAAGATCCGGCTAGACAAATGTACTGCACCACGTGCAAGAATTCAAGGCATACCAATGCCACTTGTGCACTTAATCAGCTGTATTGTGCTATCTGCAATACAAACGGACATTCCACCGAAAATTGTGCCTATTATGCCAAAGTGCAAGGAACAACAACAGTAAATGCAATTATACAAGAACCAGGATAGCCTGCCACCCACTATGTACCACCTCAGAGGAGAAATAATCAGCAGCAAGGATACAGAAATTATAGAGGACAGAGGAATACCAACTATAATGGAAATCGTTGGCAGACAGGAACATCACAAGAAGGTAATGCCTTGCCAACACCTCGTTGTCATTTTTGCGGTGAATTTGGTCACATCAAAAGATTCTGTAAAGATGCAGTCGAATATGATCAGAGAAAAAAAGAGCATCAGAATCCAATGACAAATATGGTTCATATCACACCATTAGAAACACAAGCCGCAGTAGTTCAGACCCGATCCGGTAAGACACTACAATCGACAGCTGAAGTATTTGAACCAGGTATTCATGAGCAACAAAGGATGCATGACAAAGCTAGTCAGTGGACCACCATAGAACCTCCATGGTTCCTAGATCCAATTCCGGTAACACAAGTTCCGCTGCCAAAGGAAATCGCACAAAAGCAAGAGTCAGTCCCAGTAACCGATGCATCGTCTTCAGAATCAGTAAAAGGTACAAGTCAAGCAGAACAGGCATGGGAAATTTTATCTAAAGCATCCATTACTCTTCCTCTTGGACAGTTACTGGCATTAGTACCAGGAGTTCGGCAACAATTCCAGCAGTAGTTCAGTTCTGCGTCTTCCTGCATTCCAGCAATAGCGACAGTTCAACCGGAAACTGACTCTACGGTGGATCATTCGGTTCCTTTAATTATGGTATGGAACAAAAATCATAAAATTACTCAAGTATTAATTGATGGTGGTTCCGGTGTAAACATAGCTACTGCAGCACTTTGTAAAAAGTTAGGATGGACCGAAATTGAACCTGTCCAGTTTTTTGTTAGAATGGCCGACCAATCCAGAGTCCACCCAGGAGGACTTGTACGGAATGTCTCAATCACTTTGCAGGGTACAACTTTTAAGATGACTTTCGTAGTTTTAGAACTACCGGAGTCTAGTCTTGATTATAATCTTCTTTTTGGTCGCCCTTGGTTGAAACAAGCCAAGGTTATACAAGATTGGTCTGCACAGGAACTCACTTTCAAAGAGAATAACCGAAAATATGTTGTAAAATTAGATGCTATTCAACCTTGTGAACTACATGCTAGACCTTATGTAGCAGAACCAGTCCATATGCTAGATGGGTTATCCGATGATGAAGAAGAAGAATTTTTAAAGAATAACATTGATTTGATTTCCTTGGGAACTGTCGACCTACAATCTGTTGTAGATAACTGGAATCCGACAGTTTATACGGTGGTGCCTGTGACCAAACAGGTAAAGACAGAAGACACTGTTGTTAAGGATGAGGTTGATATACAACAACTTTTGCAGTCAGTTGATGAAAAAAAAACCAAATCAATTTTATGTTCCCGAAGATCAGTTGATCACTTATAATTTAGGAGATGAAGTAAATCCACGACCTGTCAAGATAAAGGAAGGATTGTCTGAAGTGTTTCAAGCAGATTTGATCCAGCTTCTTCATGAGTTCTCTGATGTTTTTGCATGGGATTACCGTGACATGAAGGGTCTGGACCCTTGCATATATCACCATCGAGTCGTACTTAAACCGGAAGCAAAACCAATCAAACAACCCAGCTACCGGATGAATCCTAACTATGCAGCACAGGTAAAGGCAGAGCTTGATAGGTTATTAAAAGCTGGATTCATTGTTCTAGTCGAACATGCTGAATGGATCTCCCCGATTGTAATCGTACCAAAGAAAAACAAGCAGCTCCGAATATGTGTCGATTACAAGAAATTGAATGCAGCCACCGTACCTGATCCATTTCCACTTCCATTTCTTGATACAATGCTGGATAGAGTGGCTGGGCATGAAATGTATTCATTTCTTGATGGTTATAGTGGTTATAACCAGGTTCGAATGGCTGAGGAAGATATACCAAAAACAGCGTTCATTACCAATTGGGGTGTTTTTGCTTGTACAGTTATGTGGTTTGGATTAAGAAATGCTCCTAGTACTTTTCAACGATGTATGCAGGAAATCTTCTCCCCCTATCTTACTTCTTTCATGCAAGTATATCTAGATGATTTCTCTTTATTTGGTAAGATGGTAGCACACCTGTATCATTTACGGTGTTGCTTTGAGAAGTGTCGTGAATACAGACTTTGCCTGAACCCAAACAAGTCTGTGTTTGCGGTTTCATGTGGTAAGCTGCTTGGCCATATTGTGTCTGCACAAGGCATACAGGTTGATCCAGATAAAATTGCAGCTCTGTTAGAAGCACCTGTACCTACTACACCGAAAGAAGTCATGAGATTCATGGGTCAAGTCAGATGGCATGGTCGACATTTACGGTGGCTTGCTCATTTGGCAATACTCCTCAATAGATTAATAACCAGTACTCCTCGACAGTTTATTTGGACTCAGGAATGTCAAACAACATTTGATCGTCTAAAAGGCTTATTAACGTAGGTTCCAATTCTACAACCTCCTGATTGGGGACGTCCATTTCATGTTTTTGTTGACGCATCAGATATCGCCATTGGGAGTGTCTTAATGCAACAAACTGATAAGTGGTTTCGGCCTATTTATTATGCAAGTAGAAGACTTGCTCCTGCAGAAAAGAATTATTCAGTAACTGAAAGAGAATGCCTTGGTTTAGTATATTCTGTAAAGAAATTTTGGCAGTATTTGTTAGGCCAAAAATTCGTCTTTCATGTAGATCATGCTGCGCTAGTTTATCTGGTTCGACAGTAGCATTTAGGTGGTCGTTTAGCACGTTGGGTTCTATTATTACAAGAGTTTGATTACGAAGTAATTCATCGACCTAGAACTCCACATGCATTAGCAGATTTCCTTTCTGCGTTGGATTCCAGTGAAGCTCCGGTCGGTGTTGATGACACCACACCTGCAATTTATGTTACTGACCCAACTACTAATGAATCTGCAGAACCTCCTGTGACATCTACTTACTAGGATCAGTTATTAGCCTTTCTTACTGATGGATATCTTCCTGCTCAGACTTCTCCTGCAATGCGTAGGAAAATTGCAGTTTACAGTCACAGATTCCGGTTGATTGCTGGAGAATTGTATTATATGGATCACACTAGAGTCTTACTTCGTTGTATTCCTCCACATGAAGTAAACTCAGTTATCACTCTGGCACATTCCATACCTTCCGGTGGACATTTTGCAGCAGATTTAACGCACCAAAAAATACTACAAAGTGGGCTTTGGTGGCCTACCATGTACAGAGATGTATCTCAGTTTGTCAAACAGTGTGATAATTGTCAATGGTCTAGACAGCCTTTACAATGACATTTTTTCCCTCTGCAACCTGTCTTACCTTTAGAACCTTTTCAAAAATGGGGACTTGACTTTATTGGACCAATCACACATCCAGCAGTCCTTAGTAACAACAGATATATTCTGACATGTACAGATTATGCTACCAGATGGGCGAAGCTTGGGCTTTACGGTCTGCTACAGCTATTTTGGTAGCAAAATGTTTAATGAAAGACGTATTTCCACGATTTGGGTTACCTCTTGAACTAGTGACTGATCAAGGCATACATTTTGTTAACAATTTTATGAAAGTGCTCACACACTCTTTGCAGATTCTGCATAAATTCAGTTCTCCTTATTATCCTCATGCTAATGGCTTAGCTGAAAGTACAAACAAGACCTTGCTGAGTATACTTCGAAAATTGATTGTCGAATCACCAGAAAGATGGGATCAATTACTACCTGTAGTATTATGGGCATACCGGACTACTTACAAAGTTGCCACCGGACTGACTCCTTTCAAACTTGCATATGGAATGGAGGCAATTGCACCAATGGAGCTTGTAGTACCAAGCTTACGTGTGGCAATCTCTCAAAAATTGTTACCTGAAGATTCTTTGCCGTTTCGGTTGGACACACTCAGAGAACTAGATGAGCATCGCTGGGAAAGTTTTCTGACCCTTCAAGAAGTGCAGTTGCGGCAAGCTCGTACACATGATTGGTATTTAACAACTCTAGTTTTTACGGTAGGACAACTTGTGCTGTTTTATAATTCAAGTTACGCTGGTTTGATCCTTACCGAATTACTGAACAAGTGGGCCCAGCAACTTTTCGGTTGGCTACTTTGACCGGAATTCCTCTTCCGAAAGTGATAAATGGTTCAAAGTTGCGGCCGTATCATCAAGCACCTAATTCGCACTGAAGTATTCTGCGGTCGCCCGCGTATTTTTGTTTTTTCTTTTCTTTTCCTTTTTTAGTTTTGCGTGATTAATAAAATAAGTCTGTAAATATCCTCATTTCATACCTAATTATGATCAACAGCCACCCTGCATTATCATTCTGCTCATGCATGCACACCGAAGTTATGAGGTCATCATCTCAACATCGCGCGATGATTAGCATTTTCAATTGCTTCCCACTGCCAAGTATCTACTTAACCTTTTTCATTCCACTGTCAATCGTTACTGTGTCTGTGTATTTTGCGTGCTTGTGCTCTCTGTATACCCTGTGCAATTGTGTTCCTGTGCTTGTGTGTGCGCAACATGGAAGCGTTAGCAAACTTTGTTGCGTTCCGTGATGGACTCCCCGCAGATGTAGGTGAGTTCTTGCGCATCCATGGGTTGGCAAATTTCGCTGAATTGCCTTGGCATTCAGTGGATTGTCACCCATTCTATGCCCAAATCATCGCCGCCATCGCTGCCACACCCGCTACAGAGCAAAGTTGGGCAATCACCTCCTTACCATCTCGTACCGTAATAACTTTTCAAACTTTTGTTGATGCATTCCGACTCTCTACGCAAGGTCGAGAGAATGGACCTAATTTGTCGCTTGCTACCATGATCCAGTTATTCCCCAGGCATTCTTCTAATGAAAATGCTATTCTTTGTCGCCCTGAGCCTGAGAGATCTGCATTACAGTTTTTAGTAGCTATCCTCAACCTGCAAAAGCGTACATACGGCATATCTCGCCCTTTCTATTCGGCAATAGATATGGCTGCGAGAGAGCCTGTGAACTTTGCGTCATATTATTTCCGCCGCATTCATCGAGAATGCATTTCCATCATTAAACAGGTCAACAAGGGAGAAATGTCCGGATCGCGATTACTGCATATATTAAGTTTCCTATTTCCGGCAATACAAGTAGCACAACCACCACCCAGAGGTCCGGTATTACACCATGAAGAATCTGCGCAGATCTTGGAAGATGATGAAAAGGATGACGAAGAATTATTCCAGCTCCTCCGCCACAAAAGAATCAGAATAAGTTCATCTGACAGTGAAGTACAGGGTTCAACCGCAAGTGATAAAGCAGATAACAATGAAGAGGAAGGGAATGAAGATGAGACTTTCCATGACACCGCAACATCAATGAATAATGATTCATCAGCGCAGTCATCTCCAAAGCAGCAACAAGAGCATGATGATACTTCTGATTCTGAAACTACCTCGTCTAAAGAAGAATCTAAGCAACAATCTGAATAGGAAAAGCAGGAAGATACGCAACCAATCATTAAAGAAATTATTGAAGAATTAATTACGGTCGTGGATTCTGCAGTTGCCAACCCTGAGGACACTACGCAACAAACCACCGAACAAGTAGTCGAAACTAACTCTGTTCTTCTAACTTCTCCACCTGTTCCACCCATTGTCCCTGTTCCAACCATTGTCACTAAGGAACCTACCGCTTCATCATCCTTGTCCCCGAATTATTCTCCACCCAATTCCCATCAGCTCCTCACAGCCTCTTCATCTCAACCCCATCCTCATCTTCCGATTCCTTCAATTCCCCTGTTTTCTGAGCTTGCATCCATGGGACAAATGCTAATCCAGTTATCACAGCAACTACCATTACAAATGAAGGAAGTGACTGATAACATCCGAGGAGAATTTCAACACAAGGTTGATGTTCTGGAAGCAGACATTAGCCCTCTCCAGGAAGAACTAGATTAAGATCAAACTCTAAATGAATAGATTAAGGAACTACAGGCCCGACTAGCCGAACAGGAGACAGTCATAAATCAAAGAGATGCTGCCTTGGCCGAAATCAGAGCAAAGGATGAATTATTGTGTGCCGCTGATGCTGAAATTATGAATTTGAAACAATTAGCCCAAGATAAAGAAGATGCACGTGTAGCTTTAGGGAATCTATTAGAAGAAACCAGACAACAACTTGATGAAGTGGTACAACACAGACAAGAGATGGCGGACCTGGCGAAGCGCACTTTTGAAGAACTCCAGAGAAGCAAGTTTGATTTATCTGAAGTAAACAATATTCTTAAACGCAAATTGACCATGGAAGCTCAATTACAGAAAGAGATAACAGGGATCAGAAGAGAGCGTGATGCTTTTTTTCGAACAATCCAATTTCAGAATCAGGAGATAGATAGAAAAGAGAATCAGCTGGATGCTCAAAAAGAAAGACTATCTCAAATTGATAAGCAGATAGCAAATATGAAAATCAGTCGTGATGCGGCTCTGTCAAATGAATTTTACTTACAGGAAGCTTTTTTGCAGACACAAGCAAAAGTTTTGATGACCCAGGTCATTTCGTTAAGCTCAGTACGGACAGATGCTCAGCTCGTAGAACCAGTTATTTTGAAACAGATGTTAGAGACATTGAAAAAGAAAATTGCCCGGACATTTAGATTAGCCAGAACTATGTATTTAGAAGGAATAGTAGATGAATCGTAATTTTTGTATACCTGCGGGTTCAAGTCCACCGTGCGTGCCAGTGTAAGCCGCCGGATTGGAAGTTGTAAAATCTGATTTTTAACGAACCGAAAGGTCGTTGCGTAAATGATGTAACCTTGATTGATGTTGTAACCTTTATATAAATCAATGAAAAAAGACGCTTCGGTGACGACCAGAGGAGTCGCCAGACTGTTCGTCTGGTTGATGATATCTGTGTAGTTTCCGTGGTTTGTTTGAAGAACTCTGAGTTATTCTATGACTTTCTGAGTTGTTGATTATCTGTACATGTCCGATAAAGATTGAGTTATTGTTATTGTCTCTGTTGTTTACAGTGATTGTGTTTGGATCGGCTCTTAAGTTAGATAAATTGATTCTGTATTACGGTAATGAGAGTTTCGCCGCTGTCTATTGAGAACGCATCAACTGGATTGTAATCGGTAGCTTTTGGAAGAGTCTGACTACAGATAGTAAGATTGTAAGAGTGTAACCAGAGTCTTGATAAGTAAGTTGTATTGACAGAGATTTTTAATGTTAGATTATGATCATGCGAGTGAGTTGATTTGGGAAAAGCAAGTATAGGGCCTCTGTCTAACAGACCCCTTCCACTCCCAAGAACCCGATTAGATGTTTAAATGCGTCTCTGACGACAAGACCCGCGTTTAACACTGGCCACCAGACTATTCGTCTGGTTGATGATATCTGTGTAGTTTCCATGGTTTGTTTGAAGAACTCTGAGTTATTATGTGACTTTCTGAGTTGTTGATTATCTGTACCTGTCTGGTAAAGATTAAGTTACTGTTATTGTCTCTGTTGTTTACAGTGATTGTGTTTGGATCAGCTCTTAAGCAAGTATAGGGCCTCTGTCTAACAGACCCCTTCCACTCCCAAGAACCCGATTAGATGTTTAAACGCGTCTCTGACGGCAAGACCCGCGTTTAACACTTGCAAGAACAATTTCCCCAAGACATACCTTCTATCTATGATGATGTAGAGGAAGAGCAGCTTAATGAACAAACGAATTTTGAGTCCAACTCCTTGTAAGAATTACCTTAGTTCATGAGACCTTGGGAAGCTAAGTCTATCAGTATGAGAGCACCCACCATAATAGTTAGAAATGAAGAATCAGTGATCCCTAGAAACACGGAAGTGATAAAGAACACTAAAGTGCAGTGTCATCTCACTTTAGAAGAATTGTTGAAAATTAAGCCTGAGTTGTGGAAGCATGCAGCAAACCAATTCCCAGAAACAGTTAGCACCCAGTCTCAGGAAGGTTCACTGAAGAAGGTGCCATAAATACCTGTGGAAAGAATTGGAAATATGAGCAAAGCAGAGGAAGGTAATACCTATCTTCCAATAACCCACAAAGGATACACCACCAAAGTCATCTTAGATTTAGGAGTGGGAGTAGCCATCACTACCACTACTTTATGGAAACGTTGGGGTAAGGCACCATTAAGACCCATAAGTATGAAGCTACAAATGGCTGACGGACACATTGAGAAGCCATTAGGCTTACAAGAAGGCATATCTCTCACCACTTGTGGTGTAGAATTCGAGCACACTTTCGCCATTTGTGATTTTGGGAAAAATCATGCTTACAAGATGATTTTAGGATGACCATTCATGCATTAGTTGCAAATTGTACAAGATTGGGGAACTAATTCCTTATACTTGCAACATTTAGGAGTACCCACCAAATTTAATCTCAAGGATTATTCTCATTGAGATGTGTTGGAGAATTCCTCTCCTAATCGCAACGGAAAGTGTAAAATACCTTCTTAGGATCAAGACTCTTACCAACAACAGAACCTTCAAATAAAAACTGGTACCAACTGAAATATCCAATGAACTTGAAACTTTGGTCACTCAAACTAGACACCTAGAGCTTTCAAATGAGATATCAAACACTCAATTTGGAGTAGATTTGATTTGGTAACTATTTCATTCAAAACAGACTACCTATCCACTCAGTTAGGCTGAAAATTGGACTTCACTAAAACCTAAATAATTCACAGACCATAAAGAATTTCATTACTAGACAGAGGAAGTACTCAAGATAATCTTTCCAACGAATGTTTAAACACTAAAATTGGATACATATGTTGAGAGATATGACTCTCACAAGTAGACTACCCAGAAATGGGTGTGCGGCTGGACATACTCTATGAGAGTGAACTGAACGAAATGACTCAAAACAAATGAAGTAGCAACAAGGGGGCTTCCACGCCTTCTTCCTCTATGCTTGAGTGTCCTCCCTTGCTTCTTTTATAGCCAAGTGACCAAAAACTCTCATGATGAGTTTGAGAGCTCTTCTCCATCATTTCTCCACTACTTTGGACAGCCACTCCTCTTACAGTTCAGTTTTTGGATTTGATTCTCTTTTGAATGATTCTCTTTTGGCCTCCACTACTTGCTGAAGTAAATGCTTCTATTTTTCATTTTTGTATTTTCCTTCTACTTGAAGAAAATCCTTTTTGCAAAAATATATACGAGCTTACTTCTTTATTTTTAACACTCCCCCTCAAGCTCACATGTGAGCTTGCACCTTCAGCCATATCCTGCAAGTTGATGTCGTCCTTGAACGTCTTGAGCTTAGAAGCATCTAGGGACTTTGTAAGCATGTCTGCAACCTGGTCATTAGTTCCAATGAACTTTATATCCACATCCTTGCTCAAAACTTTTTCTCGAACATAATGATAATGCACTTCTATGTGCTTGCTTCATGCATGAAACATTGGATTGTTTGTCAAGTGAATGCTTGACATGTTGTCACCATAAATTGGAATGGTCTCCACCTGCACATCAAGATCAGCCAAGAGCTTCTTAATCCACAGCTTCACAAGTTGCAAAGGCTAAACCTCTATATTCAGCTTCTGTAGATGATAGTGCAACAGTAGGTTGCTTCTTTGAGCTCCATGTGATAGGTTTGCTTCCTATCATGAACACATAACCTGAAGTGGATCTTCTATCTTCCTTTGAACCAGCCCAATCAGCATCACTGAAGCCTTTTACCTGCAATTCTTCATCATATCTATAAAACAAGGCATGATTGACTGTGTGCTTCACATATCTTAGCACTCGTTTGGTTGAATTTAAATGTTCAATTGTTGGAGCTTGCATAAATTGAGAAATAACTCCAACAATATAACACAACTCTGGTCTTGTGATCGTAGCATAGATCAACGAGCCTATAATACTCATGTATGTAGTTACATCATGTAACTTCTCTCCATCATTTGAGCATAGCTTCACATTTGTGTCCATAGGTTGAGTGAGTGGTTTGCATTCACTCATTCCAAATCTGAAAAGAACATCCAATAGGTACTTTCTCTTGCATCAAGTAAATGCCATCTTTCCCATAGATGATCTCAATGCCTAAAAAGTATTTCAGCTCACCAAGATCTGAAATTTTAAACTCCTTACCGAGTTTCCTTTTGATCTCTTGTATTCCTGTAACATTACTTACTGTTATGATGAGATCATCAACGTATATGCAAATATATACTTGCTTGCCTTCTTCTTTCTTCATGTAGAGAGAGGGATCTACATTACTTGGACTATACCCACACCTTGTGAGGTACTCGACCAATCTTTGATTCTAAGCACGTGGTGCTTGCTTCAGCCCATACAAAGCTTTCTTCAATCTACAAACAAAATTCGGATGCTTTTTGTCTTCAAATCCAATCGGTTGACTCATGTATACCTCTTCTTGAAGTTCACCAATGAGAAAAGCATTTTTTATGTCAAGTTGGTACAATGGCCATCTCTTTGCTGCACTCACTGCAATCAAGGTTCTAATTGTTCCCATCTTTGCAACCGGGTTGAAAGTCTCTTCATAATTGATGCCGTGAGTTTGTTTGAATCCTTTTGGTACTAGTCTAGCTTTATGCCTTGCTAGAGAACCATCAGCATTTCTCTTTATTTTAAACACCCATTTATTTGGAACAATCTTCATACCTTCAGCCTTTGGAACTAGCTCCCATGTGTGATTGTCCTTGAGAGCTTTCATCTCTTCTTGCATAGCTTCTTGCCATTCTTTTTGTGTACAGGCTTCTTCATATGCATCTGGTTCTTTGTCTTTGACCACCTGTGTCATATATGCAAAATGCTTTGCAATAAAACTATCATAGCTTAGCCTTTCAATTGGATACCTTGCTCTTGGAGACCTCCTTTCATTTCCTTTTGAACATTGCTTCTTCAACCGGTTCAACTTTACCTTTGGTGTGATCACCTCTTCATACTCTTCTTCACTTGCATTTGAATCACTATTTTGGGCAGCACTTTCAGCTTTAGATCTTTCATAAGCTGATGTTGGTGATGAGGAATGACTCCTTAGCCTCCCCTTCCATGTTGAGCTTTCTCCAAGTGATGTAGAAGCTGTTGGACCTGACATTTGAGTGCTTGTTTGCTGAAATTCTTCTTGGATAGCACCTCCATCATCTTCGCAATCTTCTTCAAGAATCTTCTCTTTCCCTTTGTCTCCAAACCATGGTCTTAGCTCATCAAATACCACATCTCGTGAGACTCGTAGCTCCTTTGTCACCGGATTGTAGCACCTATATCTCTTTTGCTCCGATGAATATCCAATAAAAATACATTTTTCGGACTTTGCCTCCATCTTTGTCCTTAGTTCTTGAGGGATGTGAACATAACACACACATCCAAAGACTTTGAGATGTGTAAGGTCAGGCTTCTTACCGGAATAAACCTCCTCGGGAGTTAGATTATGCACTCCAGCTGTTGTGCACTTGTTTATCAAATAAACGGCCGTACTAGTTGCTTCAGCCCAATAGTTTAGTGGCATCTTCATCTCATTGAGCATGCACCTTGCAACTTCTGTGATATGTCTATTTTTCCTTTCAGCTATTCCATTTTGTTGAGGTGTGTACCTACATGTAAATTGTCTCTTGATGCCATTTTCATAAAGAAAATCTGAAAATTCTTTGGAGAAATATTCTCCTCCTCCATCGGACCTCAAGGTCTTTATGTAGTGTCCTGTTTCCTTTTCTACATGTGCTTTAAATCTCTTGAACATGGAGAACACATCTGATTTTTGTTTTATGCAAAACATTCATACTTTCCTTGAATGATCATCAATAAAAGTGACAAAATATCTATTACCAGCCTGATGGTTCTTGTGATGGTCCCCATACATCCGTGTGTATCAAGTCGAGGACATTCCTTGCCACATAGTTGCTTTTCTTGAATGGTTGTCGAGTTTGCTTTCCTAGTTGGCATGCTTCACAAAACTTATGTAGTCCAGCATCATTGAATCTTGGAAGATCTCTTACCACTTCATGGTTGCTCATGTCCTTGAGCTTGGGAATGTTGATATGTCCAAACCTTTTGTGCCACAAATCGATTTCAGCAATCCTCTTGTTTCCAAACTGAATATACATCACCTTTCCATGTGGTTGTTGAATGTCCAAGGTGAACATCCTACCTTCTTTCCTTCCTTGAGCAATGACCTTGAATCCTTCTTTTGGATTCTTTATAAAGCAGCCTTTTTCATTGAAGATAACATGATATCCTTTCTCTACCATTTTTCCTACTGAAATCAAATTCTTTGCAATTTTAGGAACATGAAGAACATCAGCCAATACCTTTCTATCTCCAAGCTTGATATCTCCAACATGCTCAATTGCGTGTTGAGTTTCATCGCCGGTCTCCACACATCCTTTTCCACTTGGAGCTTGTAGCTTTGTGAATAAATCTCCTTGGCATGTCATATGGTTGCTGCAACCTGAATCTATGAACCATTTTTGGTCATCACTTCTTGAGTTGTTGTAGTCATGCTTCATGGCAAGCATGGTTTGCTTGTCTCCTTCACTTGATGTACTCGCATAGTTATTTTGGCTCCTTTGGTTGCCTCCATTCAGTCTTCCATTCCTTTGCCAACAATCATTTGCATAATGTCCTAGTTTACCACAATGATAACATGTTATACCTTTGTGAGGATTGTATGAACCTCGACCTCTTCCTCTATTTCTTCCTCGACCTCTTCCATGTGTGTTGTCATTTGAGTTGTCCTTGTTGTCCTCCGCGTTGTTTTGGCTGAAATTTGTGTTGTTGTAGCTTCTTCCTCTTCCTCTCGAGCCTCCTCTTAAGTTCCTTCCTCTACCTCGTCCTGCATATAACATTTGACTATGGCTGTCCTTACCTTTGTTGCCTGCTCCTTGTTGAGGAACCTCTTCAGCCACAAGATTTGGTATAATCTTATCGAATGTTGGTAGAGGATCTCTATAAAGGATGTTTGTGATGAGGGGCTTCCACTTTTCTTCACTCCTCAAGCCATTGAGGGCTGTTTGGACGATGTCTTCCTCTTCTATCTTGCATCCAACTGATGCTATCTGATCTCGAAGCTCCTTATGTATACTCACTAATGCTTTGGTTTGAGCTTTTCTTCATGTTGTTGAGATCGTTCTTGAGTTGCATCCTCCGAGACCTTGTTGAGGTAGCATACACCTTCTCCAATGCTTCCCAAACTTCCTTGGTTGTTTCTAAGCTTTACACATGACCAATCATAGTGTTAGAAATAACTTGTGAGATGAGGAACATCACCCTTCGATTCCTCTCTTCCCAATCAGCAAATTGTCTCCTTTATGCCGGAGTAATGTTGGGATCTTCAAGGTCCACTCGTTGTGGATCATCTCCACTAACTAGACTCCATAAACCTTTACCTTTAAGGTAATTTATCATTCTATACCTCCAAGATTGATAATTATCTTTGTCTAACTTCTCAACTTGCTATCCTAAATCAGCCATTGAAAACTTCCAAGATTGAAGTTTACCTCAAGTATATTGTGGGTGCTCTTTCTTGACTTCCCGAAGCTCCCCCTTGATTTGTAGCTTCTCCTTTGCTTCAGTTCAATTCTAATGCTTTGCCTCTTCAAACTCCAATGCTCTGATACCAATTGTTGGAGAATTCCTCTCCTAATCGCAGCGGAAAGTGTAAAAGACCTTCTTAGGATCAAGACTCTTGCCAACAACAGAACCTTCAAATGAAAACTGGTACCAATTGAAATATCCAATGAACTTGAAACTTTGGTCACTCAAACTAGACACCTAGAGCTTTCAAATGCGATATCAAACACTCAATTTGGAGTAGATTTGATTTGGTAACTATTTCATTCAAAACAGACTACCTGTCCACTCAGTTAGGCTGAAAACTGGACTTTTCTAAAACCTGAATAACTCACAGACCATAAAGAATTTCATAGACCTATTCTAGATAGAGGCAGTACTCAAGATAAGCTTTCCAAAAAATGTTTAAACACTAAAATTGGATACATATGTTGAGATATATGACTCTCACAAGTAGACTACCCAAAAATGGGTGTGCGGCTGGACATACTCTATGAGAGTGAACTGAACGAAATGACTCAAAACAAATGAAGTAGCAACAAGGGGGCTTCCATGCCTTCTTCCTCTATGCTTGAGTGTCCTCCCTTGCTTCTTTTATAGCCAAGTGACCAAAAACTCTCATGATGAGTTTGAGAGCTCTTCTCCATCATTTCTCCACTACTTTGGACAGCCACTCCTCTTACAGTTCAGTTTTTGGATTTGATTCTCTTTTGAATGATTCTCTTTTGGCCTCCACTACTTGCTGAAGTAAATGCTTCTATTTTTCATTTTTGTATTTTCCTTCTACTTGAAGAAAATCCTTTTTGCAAAAATATATACGAGCATACTTCTTTATTTTTAACAAGATGTACCCCCAATACAATGGAATACCATCCATAGGACACCATAAGAAATAGAGTTGATACATTCGTTAGAATTAGATCCATCATGGTTGCACGAGGAAACTCATCTATGGATGTGTTAAGGTAGCAAAACAAGAAGAAGAACGATTAGAAGACAAAAATTTAGGTGCGGAAAGGCATCTGTAAAATCTTCAACATCCTGTTTATGCACCAATAATGTTTCCAGACGAGGAATTTCAGCATCATAGTTGGGCACAAATCTTAGCTATGATGGATATAGCAGTGAACGAAGAATTGTGGACTCCTCATTGCAATGAGGATGGTTATGACATTTCAATCTTTATGATCGAGCATGTTGAGGAAGACTTTATCCTAGAAGAATGCATAGAGGTAAATCAAGAACAAGATGAGACTAGTGAGGAGGACTTAGAGTCCATTATCATGGAACCCTTCTCTTCAACAGAAGAGGAGTATCTTTACTTTGTGGAAGCCACTACCCCTAGGATGGACAAAGAAAATCAAACCGAGCAACCCACAAAAGATACAGAAAATAAACAAAAGAAGAGAAAGAAATCAACTAAGACAGAAGAAGAACCACTCATGAAAGTATCGGAGAATTTCAAAAAGTATGAAATAGAAGATCGAAGGATCATGGTACGGATGCCTAAATGAGAATCAAGTATTGGAGAAATATATGATAATCAAGAGAAAACCAAAAAGATAGTGGTTACAATAGAAGAAGGAGAAGCAAAATGCACATACATCGGCCATGATTTGACAAATGAAGAACAAGAAGAGTTAACTGCCCTATTCCGAGAGTATAGAGATGTGTTCGCTTGGAGTTACAAATATTTGAAAGGAATAGACCCAGATATATGCTCTCATAGGATTCCTATGACTCCATAGACCAAACCTACTAAGTAGAAACCATACATGTATAACGATAATTATGCAGCCAAGATTAAAGAGGAGATAGATCGATTGATAGAAGCACGATTCATTTATGAAATTGAGCATACCGAATGGATATCCCCCATTGTGGTCGTGCCCAAGAAAAATGGGAAATTATATGTGTATTAACCTTAAAAAAGTTCATGCCACCACAATTAGAGACAGTTATCCTCTTCCTATCACATAACACTTATTGGAACGAGTTGGGGGCAAGGAATTCTACAGCTTTCTTGATGGATTTTCAGGTTATAATCAAGTAGCCATTGCTCCTGAAGATAAACACAAGACGGCCTTTGCCACAAAATGGGGCATATTTGCATTTTGAGTAATGCCATTTGGGCTAACAAATGCACCCGCCACTTTTCAACAGCTCATGTGTCATGTTTTTAAGGAATTCTTAAGGAAGAATTTGGAGGTTTATGTGGATGGCATATGTGCTCATTCTAACATGAGACGGAACCACATTCTTGAATTAAGGCAAGTATTTGACAAATGTCGATAATCTCAGGTTTGCTTGAACCCAGAAAAGTGCGTTTTCATGGTCAGGCAAGGCAAAATTCTAGGACACATCATGTCAAAAAATGGAATTTCTATGGATGAAGAGAAGGTGAAAGTAATTGCAGACCTACCTAGGCTGAAATATGTGAAGGAAGTACAGGCTTTCATGGGACATTGTGGTTATTATCGACGATTCATACACATGTATGCTATCATAGCAAAGCCCTTGTACTCTCTTTTGACCAAGTTCAAATGGAGGGATGAATTTGAGAACTCATTGAATGAACTTAAACGATGCTTGTGTTCAGCACCTATATTAACAACCTCATATTGGAGTAAGCCATCCCATGTGCACGTGGATGCATCCAACTATGCTATAGGATGTGTGTTGGCACAACCCACGAATGAAGGTAATATGGATCTTCCCATAGCTTACGCAAGTAGATAGCTAAACACAGCGAAAAGAAATTACACCAGGATGGAGCGTGAAGGATTAGGAATGATATACGTGGTAAAGAAATTCAGGCATTACTTATTGGCAAATAAGTTCAAGTTCTTCACGGATCATCAAGCATTGTTGTACTTAGTCAATAAACCTTGTAACACTGGACAACTGATACATTGGTTTCTATTACTAATGGAATACGACTTTGAAGTAATAGTCAGGAAGGGAAAAACCCACCTTCAAGCAGATCACCTTTCACTATTAACTATGGGAGAAGTTCCTCAAGGAATAGCGGATGAACCACCAGATGCATATCTGTTTAATCTTGAGATAGCATCCGAATGGGCCAAATCTATTGTCCCTATTCTCACATTTGGACCCAAGAATCCTAAGATTAGGATCAAAGAAGGAGAGATTACCAAGTCACAAAGATACCAAATTCTAGCAAGAAGCATATATAAATAGGATAATCAGAAAATTCTTGCTTGTTGTGTAGACGAATCAAAATACAAGAATTGGTTGCAATTAGCACATGTAGGTGCATTGAAGCAACATCACTCAAAACTCCGTACTTTGCAGACTCTGCACAGACTAGGAGTGTATTGGCCTTCTATGGAAGTAGATGTCCATAGGCTATGTAAAGAGTGTCTTGTTTGTTATGAAAGACCACCTGTGGAACATGCCACTTTGTATTGCATGTCTCTCACACCAGAATGGAGAGAATCAATGGTAACATACTTGAGGATGAAAACATTCCCTCAAGGAATGACTTTAGCATGACAACGAAGTCTAAAGCAAGAAGCTCAAGACTACTCACTTATTGGCGATAACCTATACAAGCGAGGAAGAGATGGATACCTAAGACAATGTGTTCATGAGAGTGATTATTTAAGCATATTAGAGACTACACACCAAGGTGTTGTAGGAGGTCATTTTGGCCCTAATAGAGTAATCAAAGCTATACTATTTGCAGGATTATGGTAGCCCACTCTTAACATGGATGTACATACCTATGTTAAGAGATGTGATGTGTGCCAAAGAACTCAGTTTCCTACTTGTAAAGATGAAATTCCACTGAAACCCAAGATGGCAGGATATGCATTCTCTAAGTGGGGTATAGATTTTGTAGGACCCATTAACCCCCCTGCAAAAGGTACTCATGCTAAATACATCTTAGTAGCGACAGATTATCTTACCAAATGGGTACAATCTAAGGCTACCACAAAGAATGATGCACACATGACTGCAAAATTCTTATTTGAAAATGTCTTTACAAGATATGGCTTGCCTATAGAGTTGGTGAGTGATCGAGGAACTCACTTTCTAAACCAAGTCATTGAATATTTGTTACAGGATTTTATGGTGATTCACAAGAAATCCACACCATATCATCCTCAGACCAATGGTCAGGTAGAAATTACTAACAAGATCCTTTGTAATGTACTGACGAAACTCGTGAACAACAAATTTGCAGATTGGGACAAATAGTTACATCATGCTATTTGGGCATATCGAGTGGCCTACAAGACCATACCCAATGCAAATCCCTTTCATATGGTTTTTGGTCAAAATGTTGTGTTCCCTTTGGACTTTTTGATACCTACTCTTAAGGTTGCACAAGAACATTAGTGGATTGGCCATGAATTATCATCAAGGATAATGGACTTGGAACGATTAAGAGAAAACAGGCTGAAAGAAGCAGCAGGGATATATGCACCAAAGAAGTGATAGAAAGTTTATTTCGATGCACATGTGAAAGATAAAAGCTTAAAAGAAGGTGACTTAGTCCTAGTGTATATGCAGAAACAACATGCACAAAAGAGAAACGTGGTTACGAACCTATGATTATTAATAGACTTTCAACAAGTGGAGCAGTTCAATTAGCCACCCTAGAAGGAGAGATAATGCCTAATTACATAAGTGGTTGTAGAGTCAAGCTTTATTAGGAACCTCTTACTGAGGATATGTTGAGATGACTCACATTGGCAAAGAAGCATAAGGAGGAAGAGAAGAGAATACGCACAGAAGCTCAGGCAGAAGCTCTAGAATGCATTAAACGCATGAAATTAAGAAGACAAGGACTAGAGAGATAACATTATAACCAATTTAGGAAACATCGAGATACCCCATGGCCATGTATCAAACAAAGTCAACTGCTCATCCTAGCATAATATATAGGAGACCATTCATTACAGTAGGGCTAGAACAAGGCAACACACACCATGAGCTTAGGGCTTTAATTGATTTAGGTGTTGTGACTAGTGCGATTAGGTGGTCTCACTATAAGAACTCAAGAATAGGAATGCAACCAATTGAGGCATACCTCATAGGGCTAGGAGGCATGGAAACCCCTTTCATGGGTGAGGTGGAGCTTCCTATCCTCATACATGAAGTGACCATGACTGTGAAACTTTTAGTGTGCCATGACGACGACCTGATAAAACCATTAATTCTTGGTCAAGATTGGTTATATGATCACTCAGTGGACTTCAACCTTAGACAAGGCTCCCTGTAGCTTAGGACCAACAATGAGTGATATTGCTTGACTTCCCTAACCACACACCCCCAGAGGAATGTAACCCTAGACCATATGAAATGACTGCAAAGGTAGACCGGAAGATTTATGGTCAAATCCACCAGATAAGCACGCTCCATCCAAAGTCATTCCATGAGAGCTTGGCGATGGATAATTGCCAGTCAAAAGGATGTCAAGAGATCTTCCCCTGGTCTTCCTTTGGATAGGAAGGGGACTACATCAGCGATCACGTGGTTGCATCAGCAACCAAATGGGCACTATTGCCTCCGGTGGCCCCTCCTCCACACTTCTCGCGGACCAACCTAGATCTGTGGTACAAAATGCCTCACTTCCTGATGCATAGGTCGTGCAAGTGTAGGACCTCCCTTCTTTTCCAAAGCAGAGTGTCAACCAGACCTCTCAAACTCAACCATGGAGAAGTCAATCACAACTTAAGAACCCAAACTGACAACCATACTAGCCAAACCCAAGGTGGAAGCAGTATTAGCAAACCAAATCAAGTGGAATGAAGCAAGTATGGGTGTCAAAAGGACAGAAAGCACCATCAATTTCTAACAATAGTGCAAGCTATGACAAGAAGAAGTCAAGGCAGAGGTAGAGTCAGTATCCAACCTACCCTCAACCTTATGTTCCATCGACAACGACAGATAGATTTGGATTTCCAAGAAATATTCAACAAATCGGACCACACCTATGCAGATTTTGGGTACCCAAGAATTGTATTTTAGCTCAAAACCCAAGCCATGTATTATAGAACCCTTCGACATCACCCCACCTATCGACACCACTATTGCCCTATTCAGCTTTTGTAGCTGAGGAGAACACCACCCATACACCAACTCTTAGGAAATGCATGTCGAAACACATCTAGCAGTCTCCACATGATCCTTTGTACAACATAACACCCATCACGACTAAGCTTCACCCTTGTAATAATTCACCCACGATGGACCTTGTATAAATTCACCACACTAACCCACTATCACTTGTAATAACATCTCATCAAAGGTAATGTATACACTATCTAAAGCATGAAGGTGACTAGTGACCTGCATTAGTTCATGAGAAATCACTCCATAAACCACCTCACAACACTCGGCTACATGGGTTACACATCGGCAATGGAAAGGGATTGCGGTCTCACCTTAATGGGATCATGATTAATTTCCATACTAATGTGTTAATTTGTTGTAGCATATCATCTCTGTATTCATCTCGATCATCGTCCAAGTTGAAGGAACTTCTAAGGCTTGCCCCAGTGTGCCAGTTGTCAATTTTGGTAATATGTTAGCTGAGTCTTACCCTACATCACAACCACCAGAATTTCAAGGTTTCATGGGACCGATGCCCATCAATGATCCTCCTCTGGGATGCATGGAAAAAGTTCATAGCAACTCACACTGGTTCCAAGGACTCGCAGGACCCCTAGCGGATGCAAACTTTATCTATGATGCCATGCTTTGTTTTGATGGTAACAAGTGGGGAAGATATCAGTTTTTCTCATGCGAATTTGAAGAGCTTCATAATTCAGAGGAGTTACAACACATTTGGGCTAGGGATGGTTTCACCGAATACTTTAGTGACCCTTTGCCAAAACCTGATTTCTATCGATGCTACTATTTGGTAACCACTCTTGAGGCTCCTGAGAGAAAGGAATTGCTAGGAATGTTTATTTTGCCGTTGCTAGTGAATGATCCCCCATATAAGAAGTTTTATCTCTCAAAAGATCTCATTCGAGCTGCACTTAAGATCCATGGGATTCACACACCAACAGGAAGAGAAAGGCTCATTCTCGAGCCCATTAAAAGAGGTGATGTTTTGAAGTGGATTGACATCTCGACCATCACACGAGAATTATCAAAGCCACTGCACATTTGCATGCAGCATTTTGCATTCCCGGAACAGGATCTCTTTTCTATTCCACAAAAATGCATTTGGTTTGGCTTATATCTTGCAAACACAGGACCTCAGACTATAGATCTTGCTAGTTGGGTTATAGATCAATTGTACTTAGCACAACAAAGATGGGAATGCAAGTCGTCATCCATGGATGTTGTGCACTCACAAGAATTATCTACATGTGTTTGGCCTATGACTTGCCAATAAAACGTGTTATGACCAGTGAGGAATTGAAACGATTTAAAGGAACCATCAAGAAGGCATGAAAATCAAGCAAAAGCAGGGCAGGCAAGCACATGAGGAGTTCAATCCCATGTCTACAGATCCTTGAGTCACCTTCACCACAACCATCTCCTCAAGAATCTCCCACGGAACCTCTTGCACTTGTACCACCAATGCGCATCCGACTCACACACCCTATCATAATCGAAGGCACTATGAGTGCAATAACCCCCCCAGGAAGCCTCCACTCAAGTAGCTACTACAGATGTCGAAGAGATTACCACCACCATTGGTGCGGACGAATTTGCATTTCACATACCTAATCTCAAGGTAGAGCCCACTAACACAACTTTTGATTTCAAAATGCATGACGCATTTTCTACTGGGTTTCAATTTTTAAAAGGTCAGTTTTTCTCTCAAGAATATGAACGATCAAGCTATCCTACTACACCCCCAGATCAGCAACAAGAACATGTAGTGTCCAACTTAGATGCTAAAGATAGGACAATGACTGATGAGGAAGACGACGATGATGAAGCTAGTCAAACCAGTCTTGAATTGCAAGAAGATGACCAACAAGAACAACAATAATAACAATTGGAAGCTCAAGGAGATATGAGCACCCACAAAGATGACACCTTTGAGGCCGCTGCCTACACACTGGCCATTCAGAAATTATATCATAATATGCAAGCCATGTGGGTGCATTGATAGTTATCCGAAGAACAGTCAAGAAATACTAGAGCAAGAACTTGCTAGTGAGGGATTTGAAGACTCTTTCATTCAGGGTTTTAAGGAACTAGTAAAGTTTGTGGGAACTATTGAAGCACTTCAATTTTTGAAGACAAAACCTTTATCGAAGTTCGACCCTCAAAGAATCCATCTAATTTCCAAACAAGGTCAATACATCCACGTGCCTACAGAAGGCCAATCCTCTAGACATCAAGAAGGAGCACGATTAATACTGGAACCCCCACCCAAATCACCCATAGCCGAAGCTACAGTCATCATCGACTCCCCGCCCCGACCAGTAACCTCCATGAAGAGAACCATCCTTGAAATCCCCACCACATCATCTGAACCTCTTTCATCTCTCGTACATCCAGTTTCCCTAGTACAACTTAGCTCACCCCCATCATCCCTATTCACAGCAAGTGTCATAGTTGAAACCATCATCCATCAAACACCCCCAACTCTACCTGAAACCCTTCGACCTATCACTTCCACCATAGTTCCCCCCATTCCAATCAATCCATTCCTCACTCCATCCTTTCCTTCATTTCCCATTCCTCCATGACCTATGTTTCCATTTCCACCCCCGATGACCTTCTCACTAGTGTCACCTCCCCATCCAACTATATCGGCTCTGCTCTCTCCTCTACTTCAAACCATCTGTGAAACTCAGTACTTCATATATTCTTCCTCCTTTGTAAGTCCCATGTTCACACCCACTCATGCACCCACCATCACACCACTATTCATCGTTAGTGCACTAGATGCCGCGTGCAGTGACATGGACATTTCACCACCTACAACACCACCACTCACATCCACTATTTCACCACCACATCTAGGCACACCACAATTCTCTACGGTCACCACCACATCCACCCTCCCATTCCCCTTTCCCTTTCCCCCTTCATCCACACCCACACTAGCATCATCTTCACTCATCACACCATTGTTATTATCACCTACTATCGACACCACATTTTGGCAAATGTTTGCTTGCATGACTCAAGTTAGAGATGAATTTGCATCTCTTGGAAGCAACTACCAGGCATTGTGGTAGGCCACTACATAGTTGCAGGCATAGTTAAATTCTTTAACCATCGAGAATGCTTCCTTGAATGCATGCAATCAGGAATTACATGAGGCTTACCACTCTTTAGAGTTAGAATCGGAACAAAAGACTAAAGAATCCCTCACAGATGTAGAAAATCTTTTACATGCTCAGATATTTCGGAACACCACTCTCACACGAAATATGGGACTACTAAGACGCCATCTCGTAGCTGCCAAAGAAGAGCACCAAAGGTTACAAGAGCAGAATCATGAGAACTTCAAAGTTGCACTAGATCGACTAGATGAAGCCTTAAGTCCTAGTAGATTCAAAGAAGTCCCCTCGAAAATGATGCAAGTACTATTGGATGATCACACGTGATTACTCGAGGACTACAATAAAATCAATGAAGAATATCAAAAGCTCCAGATTGACTACAAAACAGTACTATTGAAGGCACTTGCACAGCCCCAACAAGTCCTTGAAGTCACACCCCCAGAAATTCTTTATGAACTCACTACTCTATGGGTGCATGTACTTGATCTTCAAGCTCAGGTGGCCACTCACTCAGAACCCCCAAGGCCACACTCCCCACGAGAGATTCCTGCTGAAGAAGAAACTATTTTTATACTGATGGAGGACACATTCGAAGAAGAACCACAATCGGTCCCAGGTGGACATGTCATGACAGAAGGGCAAGAAACTTTTGAGCTTTATATTCCCACATGGCTCAAGTCGGTTGAAGAGCTTGGTAAGACTCACTCCGCATGTGTCGAAGCACAGCTACACGCTATGGCCCTAATCGAGGAATGCATTTTACAATCCCCTATTTTGCTCCATTAGCCTCCTGTAGGTATATCTCCATTAATGAGCTTCAATACAAACCCTACTTTCTATACATGGGAGAGTACCAAATAGCTATTCCAAAGGAAACGGGAAGAAACCAACTCATGCTACACACTTTGAGCCCAAATATCTACCCCCAAAGCCAAGAAAGGAAAGATCTTTCAGCTAAATTGGCGCATGGAGTTGTTACAAGAATATCCGGAAATGATGCACACCTAGACAAAAGCACCACTACACTTAAAGTATAACCCATGTTGGGGTCCCGTTCCACAATGCCACTCCTAGAAGAAATTTGCGAGTGAAGTTCAAAATAATAAACAGTGCCAAGATTGGCTAAACTACCCTTACTTCACTTCACCCTGCAGGCCTCCTATCATCAGATATATGATGACCACAATCTACTACTAACTCCCCCGCTTACACCGCATGGACGATGTCGTCGCATACATGACCATTAAGATCTTTGATATGATGCAAATAGTTTTCAAGATCTTTCGCCGTGTCAAAGAACCAGATGTCAATACCCCGCGCTTTGAGCATGGAAACCAAGACCACACATACGACATGAGCACTACACCATCTTTTTTGTAATATATGTATCATAAAACACCCATTTTTGTATCTAGATGCTCCATTTTTGTATTAATACAAAACTCCAAATAGTGATTTTCATCTTGTTAGTAATATATGTATCATAAAACACCCATTTTTGTATTTAGATGCTCCATTTTGTGTATGTCGAGGAGTCCTTGAGCTTGAGAAGCTTAGGTACATCAAGCGTACCAATTTTGGTTATTTTTAGATCTCGGTTGGACCTCCAAATGACCCCAAAAACCTATGTTTTAACTATACCGATAGATGTGAAGCCGGTCAAAACTAGTCTAGAATCTATAAAAAGAGCTAGAGAGCTCATTTTTGAGGTTAGTTAGTGTTGGATAGTGTGAGCTTTGAGCTAGATTGAGCTCGTAATAGTGTTATTGAGCAATAGAGTCTACTTTCTACATTCCGTTGTGTCTCCCTTATCTCTTCCATGTGTGTGTGTATGTGTGTGTGCATCTTCATGCTTCTCACCTTCACTCTCACTAATTCTTGCATTCACAATCTTCATATCACTCCTATCTCTTCTGCAAATTGACATTAAGGAGGCGGAGCTTCTTAGCATGGTACTTACCATTGTGCTAGAGCAACAACTGACTTATTTATTTGAGTTTGCTTCAAGTTATAGCATAAATGATTTCCTAGAGTCTAGTATACTCTAGAACAAGGAAGCTAGGAATTGCTCATCACATTGACAATTTCCAAGAACTTTTAGCTCAAGTCTTTGAGAAAAGTGTCCTAAGTTGGATAATTTTTTATTTTGGATTTGAATTGGTCAAGTTGTAGTACGGTTGGCTCATAGGAATGTTGGAGTTAGATGTCTGTGGAAGCACGCGAACAACATAAGGAAGAAGAAGAAGCTTGGAGCACAACACACAATACTGAATGTATTACTAGAGAATGTACAAAGATAAGTAGCCCTTTTAGGGAAATAGGCATATATACAAGCCGGGGGGAAAAAACCTCCTAAAGAGGGAAAAAAGTGTCGCAGCAATCCTAGTGTGTTCACACACATCACTACCTAAATATATCAACAAATCCCCCCTTGGAGTGATGCGGTGAACAAGGAGCTCAGACTCATGTATAAGGAAGTGCCAAGATATGTGGAAATCGCTCCACAAAAGGAAGTAAGCCCAAAGCTTTGCGGAAAGCTTCAAACTTCTCCCTAGGCAAAGCCCTCGTGAAAAGGTCTGCAATGTTCTCCTGCGTGGGCACAACTGCCAAACTGATCTCCCCAGCAGAGAACCTCTCCTTGACATAGTGATAATGCACCTCAATGTGCTCAGTGCGAGCATGGAACACAGGGTTCCTCGCAACTGCTAATGCGCTCTGACTGTTAGTGAAGATGGTGGTGGTAGAAGTCTAACCAACACCCAAATCAGCCATAAGGTGTCTGAGCCACACACACTCAACAGTGGCTATGAAAGCTTCCCTATACTCAGCCTCACAACTGGAAGTGGCCACAGTAGGCTGCTTCTTGCTCAACCAAGATATACATGAGCTACCAAGCATGAAGCAAAAGCCACTAGTGGACACACGAGTGTCATAGCAACCAGCCCAATCAGAGTCAGAAAAAGCATGCGAATTTGGCGATAGTGATCCCCCCTTGGGATAAAACAACCCAAGTAGCCGAGCACCACTCAAATAGCGAAAGATGCACTTAACTGCCTGCCAATGCTTGACTCTTGGGCAATGCATAAACCTGCTCATCTGTGAGACAACAAACTGAATATCTGGCGAGTAATGCATAAGTCAATCAAGCATCCAACAGCATGCTCATAGAGAATAGCATCAAATGCATCTCAAGCATCATGAAGACTCAATCGTAAACCTGTCTCCATAGGAGTGGCAATAGGCTTACAGTCTTCAAGGCCAAAACGCTGCAATAATGTGTCAATATATTTCGTTTGACACAAAGCCATTCCACCATCAACTTGCATAAACTGAATGCACAAATAGTGATGCAAATGCCCCAAATCAAACATCTCAAATGAGGCATGCAAATCAGCCTTAAAATCAGCAATATGCTTCTCAATAGGACAAGTGAGCAGCATGTCGTCAACATAGACAACAATGATCAAAAGCTGTGCATCATTAGCACGCTTAACATATAAAGTGCTTTCAGTTGGACTGTTCTCAAAACCATGTGCAATCAGATAGGCATGTATCTTCTCATACCAAGCACGTGGTGCTTGCTTTAAACCATATAATGCCTTCTTTAACCTGCACACCTGGTTTTCATGCCATTTCTGCACAAAGCCACGGGGCTGAAAAACATACACTTCTTCATGCAAATCACCATTCAAAAATGTTGTTTTCATGGCCAAATGAACATTCCAATCATGATGAGCTGCAAATGCATAGATGCTACGAATAGTAGTCATTCGGCATGTAGGACAAAGGTCTCATCAAAATCAATGCCCCTTTCCTGTGTATAACCCTTCACAAACAAGCATATCCTTATACCTATTACCTGTTCCATCAGGTTTATGCTTCAGCTTGTGTACCCACTTAGTGCCAATGGCCTTCTTGCCAGGAGGCAAGTCACATAAAGGCCAAGTACCATTCTTCATTATAGCATCATATTCAGATTGCATAGCAGCCATCCAATTTTCTGAATTTTGTGCTTCATCAAACGAAACAGGCTCATTCTCATCACAGAGACTAGATGCAGCCATAGCATAGAAATCTGATGCAAAAGAGGCACTATGAGAGCCTGAGCGAGTACGATATGACAGAGGTGCATCTAATTTGTTGTCACACAAAGTCTGCACCAGCCATTTTGGCATAGTTTTTGCCTACTCATTATCAGCTCTCTCATCAACTAGTGCATCATGTAAATCTGCATTAGAAATGGATTGATCTGCATCATCACATGAAACCTGCAAAGGCTGAGAAGTTGCCTCATTAGGACCAGCACTAGACTGTCCACCTGTAAAAAGAGGCAGCATAGTATCATACATGTCTTTGGAGCTAACAGATGTCTCCTTGGTACATGAAAGCAATGGTTGAATAGCATCTTCCACAAAAAAAACATCACAGCTAATGCGTTTAGTCTGTAGATGATACAGATGATAGCCTTTACTTTCAGAACTGTACCCAACAAAAATACATTTTACTGCTTTATCATCCAATTTTCTACGATGTTGTTCAAGCACTAATGCATATGCCAAACAACCAAAAACACGCAGATGAGCAACAGATGGGTTGTGATCATGCCAAGCCTCATATGGAGTGATAGACCACAATGCTTTAGTGGGACACATGTTCAGTACATATGCTACACACATGACAGCCTCAAGCCAGAAACTATGTTATAAAGCCTGACTCTTGACCATACACCTCGCCATCTCCATGAGTGACCTGTTCTTTCATTCAGCAACTCCATTCTATTGAGGTGCCAGAAATGCATTAAAATAAGAAGACATATATTCCCCCCCTCGATCAGAACGCAGGGTGCCCATTTTACATGCTGATAGATTTTCAGCCAAAACCAAAAACTGTTTGAAGCACATGAACACTTCGGACTTTTCCTTCAATGGATATACCCATGCATGCCTGGAAAAATCATCGATGAAAGTCATGAAGTAAAGATAATTCCCAAAAGAAGGTGTCTGCATAGGACCACAGACATCACTGTGTACAAGCTGCAATTCTGAGTAGCCCAAACTGAACCATCTTTTGGAAATGACGAACGCTGCATTTTGCCCAAAATACAGCCTTCGCAAACATGTTTTTTAGGTGCCTCAAGTTTGGGCAAAGAGGACACCATTTCAAATTTATGTGGGCATAGCAAACTAGAAAAATTCAGATGACCAAAGCATGCATGCCAAAGCTTTGCATCTGACATAGCCTGAGAATCATTTACTGCACATGCCAAATCATTTACAGATCTTTCATAGTCTATGAGCTTATACAACCCACGACATAAAATGCCAGAAGCAATAATCACATCGCCATTTGATAGATCATGAATTGTACACTTGTCATCAACAAATTTCACAACCAAGCCAATCTTGGCTAATGCAGAAACTGATAACAGGTTCTTCTTGACCCCTGGCACAAATAAAGCATCTGACAAAGTGAAAGAACTACCATCAGTAGTAGTCAAAATGATCTTACCAACTCCCATAACAGGATAAGAGGAGTTGTTGGTGCATGTAACAGTATTCCCTATAGGGGCAGGCTGGAGTGAAGAGAAGAAACTACGCTGTGAGGTAATATGTTTGGTCACCCCACTGTCAAAGTACCAAACATCTGAGTCTACTGCAGACATGCACTGCTCATGAGAAGATGGATCAAAACTGCAAACAGTAGTAAATGCCCATTCTTCTTCCTGCACAAGATTAGCAGACTCCGTTTTTGGTGTAGAGGCTTCTGCAACAACCATTCCAACCTCTTTCTTCTTTGCCTCTTTAGCAGCCAGTTTTGGACAATTCTTTATGATATGATCATTCCCTTCACAGTACTTACAAAACAATTTCTGCTTTTTTTATTTTTTCTCATCTTTATCCTGGTTCTTCGAATGTGCAGCATTTGCATATTTCTGCTTACTAGTAGAAGAGCTCCATTTTCCTTTGCCCTTCTGACTAGCTCGGAAAGCTTGATCTGCAACATGCATAATGGACTTGTTCTGCCTGGACTGATCTTCCTGCAACAAAATAGAGACTAAGTCCTCAAATGACAAGGCATTTGGATTGCCTTTCATCAACAACCGAAGAGTAGAAGCAAAACTCTAATATGATCAAGAAGACCATTCAAAACGGTCTACGCAAGTGAGCTATCTGGTATAACCTCATCAGCAAAAATCAACTGTTCCTTCAAGTCTTTGATCTTTGTTAAAAAATTGTCCATAGAATCACCTTCATTCATGTGCTCACTCTCCAACTGTTTTCGGAGGTAAGCAACACGAGCCTCATTCCTAGCTTGGTACAATGTGGTAAGTGTATCCCAAGCATCCTTAGCTATTCTGCAAGAGCAAATGTGAGAAATAATGGCACGTTTGATAGACAAAGCTATCAATGCATGTGCTTGGGCATCTCTACCATCCCAACAAATCTGCTTTGCAGTAGGTGCAACAAAAACTGCAGCACGAATAGGAATATGTAGAATATCATCATCTTCGACACCTTCTGCCTCGGCTTCTGTACTTGCAGTTGTAACAGTTGCAAGTGTGATAGGACGTTTTTCAACACCCTGCATAATGTCCCATAGTCCTTTTGCAACCAACACATGTCGCATCATATAAGCCCATAACGGGTAGTTGGTACCATCCAACTTATCCTTAACAGCCAACATACTCAATACATCACTGCTTTCAACCATGGCCTGTGACTAAAATACCTTGATGCAGAAAATTGATTGTATCTCAAAAAGTTGAACAGAACTGCCCAGACAAATTCCACTAGACCTGTCGCAAACTTCGAGATGCTTATACTGGCAAACAGAAACTGGTATATAGCTTTGCCACAAAAAGATGAAATAGCCTACACAAGCGCTATGACAGTGCGTTCGGAGGCCGAAACGAGCTCAAATCGCGATTTCAGCATGACACAACGAAGCTGTTTTGATCTCGGAAACACGCTGAGTATGCTTAACAAAATTCGTGCAATTTTGAGACTACAAATGGAGGAGTGTTGACGGTGCCCTAAATGAAGCGATGACCTTCTCTGATACCAATTTGTTGGAGTTAGATGTCTGCGGAAGCACGCGAACAGCACAAGGAAGAAGAAGAAGCTTGGAGCACAACACAACTTTCTCCTATAGTTTACATAGAATTTTTTAAGCCCATTACGACAAAGTAGTCCTCCAGTTGGGTGAAAAAAATCAAGTAATTGTTGTTTGGGAGTAAAACCATTCTACAAACATCCAAGTTAGATGTTTTGAGCCAACCAAACTTTAAGTTTTCCAAATCAAATTTAAGTGAATCAAGAGTTCTCAAAGTCTTGATTGGGATAAAAATCCCACCTTCATTACTAGATCCATGCACTATTCATGCCCAAAAATGGACCAGTAATCTCAATCCATCTAGTTCACATGTTTATGCCCACAAACTGTGAATTGGTCAGGGATGTTTTTAGATCCACCCTTATTATTCATTTACTACTTTTTATTTTGACCCGTTTATCAGAGTGAAAAGCCAGACGGTGTTTTGAATCATTTGGGCAAGGATCCCACCACAGAGATGAGACATGTTCTTCTAGAGAACAAGATGATGCTTCAAATCTAGGTTTGATTGGAGATAGTAGAAAATTAAGTGAATGAGCACTTTTCTCTGTTTGAAAACATTTCGGGATCAATCCCGCATGAGCACCGGTTGAAGATGAATTTCTTTTACATTTGACAATCAAGGCTTCTCACCCAACATCGACCTCAATTAGGATTAATAAAATTGGTTGACAAATCAATTATCTCTGTTCTAATGGTGTAGAATAGTGCTCCCGACTTCAGAGGTGGACGATTCAGATCCATGCATCTGCTTGAGAGAAATATCCCTTTTTTGTTTGTGGTCAAAACTTCTGCAGTGCCTAATTCTAGATTACAACTCTTAATTAAGTCGTAGCCTACATAGCTCACAAACGCGCGATGGTCTCACTAATAAGAGGAAGATTTCTCCTAGATGATGTTGCAGGTTCAAGCCATGTGTGTCCCTCTAAAGATGGCAGTCTCCTTTTGGTTTATGGCTCAAGCTTTTGTATTCATATCTTCTATGCCATGTAAACCTTTTCATCTTTGTGATTGAAACCACGAGCGGTTGAATCTGTATCAAGTTCTTCATGCGATCTTGAGGAGGAAGAAGATGATGAATCCCACAAGGATTCCATGAGAGCTTAAGAAAGATGATGAGCCACTAAGGTCACCATGAAAGCTTGCTCTAGCCTTCTTCATCTTTGTGATTGCAACTGCGAGCAGTTGAATCTGTATCAAGTTCTTCATGCGATCTTGAGGAGGAAGAAGATGATGAATTCCACAAGGATTCCATGAGAGCTTAAAAAAGATGATGAGCCACTAAGGTCACCATGAAAGCTTACTCTGATACCAATGCAAGAGAATGACTATTACGACCACCACCACTTGTTAGAGAGATGACTCTCCTCCCAACCATATGCCTCTATATATAGTTCTCTCCAGGGGACTGCCTTCTTGGGTACATGGATACTAACCATCCATGTGTTGGCCATGTAACTACATGTGCACCAAGTGTCCCAATTAATTGCAGTTAACTCAAGTGCATGTTTCTATAAGGCTCTAGATCTCTTTGGACAAAATACTCTCCCCATGTAGCCCATGTTGATTGAACCCAAGACCTCCTCCTTCACACCCACGAGACTTAACCACTAAGCTAAGTGGATCCCTTGTTTACAAGTGCACATGACCATCTAGTAAGTCCAGACTTGAGATCTTTGGTCATACACACGGATGACCAAAGGGTGTTCGATTTTAGATCTGTCTGAACTTGCTTGATTCTTAGATCATAGACTTATTTTATTACATTAATGCAAGAGAATGACTATTATGACCACCACCACGTGCTACAAAGATGACTCTCCTCCCAACCATATGCCTCTATATATAGCTCTCTCCAGGGGACTGCCTTCTTGGGCAGGTGGATACTAACCATCCATGTGTTGGCCATGTAATTACATGTGCGCCAAGTGTCCCAGTTAACTACAGTTAACTCAAGTGGATGCTTCTAGAAGGCTCTAGATCTCTTTGGGCAAAATACTCTCCCCATGTACCCCATGGAGATTGAGCCCAAGACCTCCTCACTACAACATATGAGGGGCATACCGACGTTGCCTATATCGACGATCATGTCTGGCATTGGTGTAAACGTTGGAAAAATGCAATTAAGCATATTGATGGTCACTTGACCATCGGTATGACCATTTAAAATGAATCATGGGGATGTTTCACGACTGTCGATATAAGTGTCGGTATGGGCGACGGTATAAGCATTGGTATGAGCATCAATAATTTACTGGAAATTATTGATGGCTATATCGAGGCCGTGTTTTAAACATACTTGGGACCTAGAATTTACTTTAGCAATTAAAGACTTCAACTCCACCAAAGGTTCTCCGAAAAGCTTAATAAAGGAAAACTTGTTTTAATGACGCTCAGCCCACGATGGAAAGGAGCTTTTCTTTTTAAAAAGGAGGAGAAGGTAGCTACGAACGAGAGGGCAGCGCGTCGCATCAAAGTCACTATACCCCACCATCCCAAATAGAATCTGACACACGGCGGCAGGCGACAGAGAATCCGGGAAAGACACCGACAGGGGCGTGCTCCCCAAGAGAAAGCAACTGACGGCGCGCCAAATGAAACGACCTCGTGATTGGTGGTTTGCCCCCCGCGATGGATGGTTTTCTCCCCACGATCGACGGTTTTCTCTCCACGATTGACGGTTTCCTCCGCGAAGGACGGTTTTTTCACCGCGATTGACGGATTCCCCCGCGATGGATGGTTTTCTCCCCGGCGACGGACTGGATTCTCCCCACGACAGACGGTTTCTCTCTGCGATGGACGGTATCCCGGGTTGGCTACCCCACGATGGACGGTATCCCGGATAGTCGCCAACAAGAAGCACGTCGGTTGGGAAGGCAAAATGAAGATGAAGTCTGACGTTGTCGTTGCTGGAGTTGTCTAATGCTGCTGAGCTGATGAAGCACGACGATTGGGAAGGAAAAATGAAGATGAAGTCTGACGTCGTCGTTGCTGAAGTCTACTAAAGCTGCTGAGCATCTGCGCCAAATTCACGCCTGCATCAATTTGAGGTCGTGTAGAGTTGCCTGCTTCACTGTCTGCTTCATCGCCTGGTTCGTCGTCATCATCCCGGACCTTTTCACTGCCTTTCTATGTAGGCATGTCAGGAATGATTATGATTGCTCCGTGCCATGAAGTCAACGACAAGCATATCGAAGCTCCCGCGTGTGGAGCAGCTTTTGAAATAAAAAAGGCAAAAGATTTTTGGGATCAAAATATAGAATTTAATTGAACTCGTTTGACTTTTCGTTTCAAGCTTTCGGGGCTCGGAGTGCCCCTCTATTGTCATGGATTTGGCGATCCCCTCCCTTGTGAGAAGTAACCTGGCCCCTCCTCCCGGGGAGACCGATAACCTGGCCTCTTTGTTGGAGGGGGGTTCTTGTGCCGCCCTAGGGGCCTTCGAGAGTGCTGAACCCCCCTTGGTCTCCCTCAGTAGATCCGCAATTCTGTCAACTCAGGAGGAGCTCAAGAAAGTTTGCCTCGTCGGCCAATTGTTCGGCCCTAGGCCCCCGCTCGAAACTGTGCGACAGTGGCTCCGCAACGAGTGGTTCCCCCGCGGGCTAGTTGTTTGTAAGTGTCAGTTCTTACCGGCAAGCCACTTGCTGCTAGTCTTTGAAAATGAAGATATGGCGTTTCGAGCCCTTAGTGTCGGAACTTGGCAACTCGGCCGGGCGACCCTGTGCCTTTTCAGATGGTCCCCTGATTTTACTCCCGACAAGTCGAAACCGCTTCGGTACCCTCTTTGGGTTGAGCTCCCTAACCTGCCATACTTCTTGTACAACTTCGTGTGGGACATCGTCTCTCCCATCGGCAAGCCGCTGGCTTCACGCGAGGACATTGGTGGTCTCATTTATGAAGGTGCAAGACACTCGTTCAACGCTCGGTGGCACCCTCAAATCTGTGTCGAGGCTGACCTCAGTATGCCACTTCCATCGAAGATCAAGTTTGACTTGGGCGAAGGGGATGTATGGGAGCAAGACATCAGTTACAAAAACCTTCCCAACGCGTGCTTTCGTTGTGGCCAACAAGGACACAGGATCAAAGATTGCCCTTTGAGACGTAAAAGCAAGCGAAATCAAGAAGCCCCCAAAAATGCTCAAGATGGAGTAGAGGAACTCAAGGGTCCCCTTAATCCAGAAGCTGATGCAGACGGGTTCATCGAAGTCAGAAGAAGAAGGAAAAGAAGCCCTAGGGCAACCTCTGAGCGAAACAACAAGTCAGTCACCCCCTCCAGCAACTTGTATTGCAATCTGGAAAAGGAAATCAATGAGTTTGACTACCGTGGTGGGAACCAACTCGAGGTGGACACCGACGTCAAAGGCCTAGAGATCCCTGACAGTAAAGAAACCTTGCAGGAGGGTTACACTACAAGCAAAGAAGACGGCTTTACCACTAGCAACGAAGATAACATGGATAGTGAAAGCTCCATCATCGGATCGACTATTCCGGAAACGGAGCTGGAATCGGTGCCCTGTTCTTCCCAGCAGGAGACATCCCGCAAAGGAAAACAACCTATGGAGTTACCGTGGAAAAGCCCCCACAAGAACCTATTGCTAACTCGGGATCCGATCCGAGCGAAAAAGAAAGATGAACCCAAGAAAAGAAAGGACAAAGCTCCCTCCCGCAAAGAGGGATTACAACGACAATGATCATCATCTCGTTAAATGCTAGAGGGCTAACCGACCCCTCAAGAGCGACCATCATTGGTCAATGGCTTCGCGACATTAGCCTAAACCCAGATTTTATATGTATCCAAGAGATTAAAATTGACGGAGAAGACCTCCAGAAACGGCTTAGACATGTCTCCTCGACCCATGTTTGGATTTCAACGGCGCATCAGCGGGGGTCCGGTGGAACGGTAATCGGTGTTAATCAACGCTGGTTTGAGAAGCTGGAGAACTCCACTAAAGATGATTGCCATCGATGGATTGCTGTTTCTTTCGGTGCTCCCTTATGTTTCACCTTAGTTTCTTTGTATGCCCCTAACGGGGAGCTAGAGAGACTTAACACTTGGGCCTCCTTGGACTCGCTCCCCCACAACGTGCTTATTTGTGGTGACTTCAACATGGTTGAGGACCCTATGGACAGATGGATGGGCAAGGGCAGGGTCATCGATAGTCGGGAGAAAGAAACATGGGACAGAACTAAACTACACTTGGACTTGGTCGAATTCAAAGACTCGAAGGGCTTTTCTTGGTCAAATCTCCAAGCAGGCGAGGACCTGAGGAAAGCTAGACTTGATAGATGCTACATTTCTCAGAGTTTTAATCATCAGTGGGGCCACCCCTCCCTCTCGCAACGCACCGACCTCACCATCTCTGATCACTACCCGATCGTCATCACTTTTCAACCCCCCACCAAGATCCGGAAGGCTCCGTGGTTCCATGCTTGTGTGCCCTCCTTCTCTCTCCCCTCCGTCCATCAAGAAATTTCTGATGTGTGGAAGGAGGCATTCGCCTCTGGCTTGTCCCCAGCCAAGTGTTGGAGAAGTGCGGTCGATAAGTCACGACAGATCATGATTAGATCCAGGAAGATGCTTGAGACTGTGCGGCGGGCTCGGAGAGCAGCTCTATATCATAGACTCTGGCGGCTCGAGGAGGAAGTGAACAAAGGAAAATCTCAAGCCCAGAAAGGACTTCGAAAGATCAGAGCGATGCTGAGATACGAGGAAGAGATACAAAGGAAAAATTTGCAAATTTTCTTCAAGGAGTGGTGGGCTGGCAAAGCCGACAAACCCACCAAAGAGATGTGCCGTATCCTCAAAAGGAAACACAACAGAGAATCGATCCCCTTATTGCTAGATGCAAATGGCAATGTATGCAATACGGAAGAAGATAATTTTGGGATCATTGAAGGGCACTTCACGAGACTCCTGGGGACCTCAAACCCCCTCTCCCACCATAGAAGGGACTGTATGGCTGCCATATCTAGGGTTTCCCCCCACAGGATACCACCCAACCTTCACTCTCTGCTTCATGCCTCTATCTCTGAAGCCGAAATCATTGAGGTCATTGATGCCCTCCCCTCAGGTAAAAGCCCGGGACCCGACGGGCTCACTAATGAGTTCTATAAATCCTTCAAGTTGGTGGTTGCCACCCCTCTTCGTTTGGTTTGGCAAGAGGCTCTCAAGTTTGGCGCGCTTCCTTCTTGTCTCAACAATGGCATTATCAAGTTAGTACACAAAAAAGGGGAAAAGAACAGAATAGAGAACTGGCGTCCCATTACAATGCTCCAAACAGGATACAAGATCATCGCCAAAGTCATTGCCAACAGAATCTCTTGCCACTTGAGAGCGTGGTTAAGCGAGGACCAAAAAGGTTTCATCAAAGGCAGGTCAATTTTGGAAACCATTATAGATATCTGGGAAGGTCTTGAATTTGCAAATGAGTCTAAACAAGAAGTTGTTTTCCTCAAGATCGACTTTGATAAAGCCTACAACAGGCTTGAATGGGACTATATTCTACAGTCGCTACAAGATCTTGGGTGTAGTCAGAAATTCATCAAGATGATCGCGACCCTTCTCGGAAACACATCGACCCAAATTAACATTAATGGAAATCTTTCAAAGGTGATCAAACTTAGAAGATCTATCAGACAAGGGTGCCCATTGGCTCCCCTTCTCTTTGCCATTGCCACAGAAGGGCTTAGCAGGCTGGTGGAGCATCAGGTGGAAGCGGGTAACATTAAAGGCCTTCGTTTGCCGCATGACCACAGTCAGATCACCATGAGACTTTTTGCCGACGATATGAACGCTTTTGTGCACAATGATAGTACCAGCCTTGAGACATTCTGGAAGTGTCTTGCTACTTTTTGTGAAGCCTCTGGATCCATAATCAACCACTCTAAGACCGCCTTTAGAGCTATTGGTGGGCCACAGCCCGACCTTCTCATTGATCATGGCTGCCAAATCATTCCGCAGGGCCAAATTTTTCGGCTTCTTGGGATTCCCTTGGGGTTTGGCGTATCTATGGAACAGTGGCGGAACTGGGTGCTTGCCAAACTCGAAAACAAGCTTAACTATTGGAGAGGTATGCAAATCAATCTTGTTGGTCGTGCTATGGTTATCAACACGTTCCTCTTATCATCTACCATTTATTTCCTTTCTTGTTGGAGACCAAAAGAGCATGATCTGTCCAAACTGGATAGTATTTGTAGAAACTTCCTTTGGACGGGCGACCACAATAGGAGGGGGGTGCCTAAAATCAAATGGTCCATCTGCACCAGCCATAGAGATAGTGGGGGACTTGGTATCTTGGACATTGGGTGCATGGCTAACAAACTGTCGGCCAAATGGATGATTAAGGCTTGGTGCAACGGGGAGGCCTCGTGGGCCAAGCTGATCTTTAGAAACAAAAATGAGTTGGCACTCATGGGCTTCCCAAATTGGAAGAATCTTGACATCTTGACCTTGTTGTTTTCCCCGATCCCCGTCTTCCCGAAAGGCTCTAATCTGGTGTGCTCCCTATGGAAGAGTTGGAATAAAGTCAAAAGCTTTACAAGAATAAGTGAAGACTGGAAGTGGGCTGCCGGTATGAGACAAAACGACTCTATCTGGTTTCCGATCCATGGCATCCGGAGAGTGGAATCTTGGAACATTCAAAATGCCAAGAAGCTATGGAACAAAGGCTTCAAAAAATGGAAACACCTCTGGAAACAAGACACCAACCGTTGGATCAACTTTGAGGATATTGATCCTAGCATCAACATTTCGCATGAAGAATGGAACACGCTGCAAAGCAGATGTCTCGCCTGGGACCGACACAAAGTTCGCCTTCTCATGGGACACGACATGTCGAGCTCGCTTGGTCTCAAATGGCACAATGGGAATAGCCTATCAAAAGTCCCGAACATCAAAGAAACGATTGACTATCAGGCTAACCTCAACAAAAAGTGGTGCCTGTCATGGACGCAGCTTCGGTGGGACATGAAGTTCATGGCTATCTGGCACCCCCTCATAGAAATCAAAAAGTCTGTCCTCTTATGGCAAATCCTTCATCATGGAATCTGGACCAATCTTAAGGCTAGCAAAATTTGTGGGATCCCTCCCTGGTACAAACGCTGCCACCAGTCTATCGAAGATGTTTCACACATCTTCTTTACCTGCCCCAACTCCAACAGACTCTGGCAGGTGGTTGGAAAGAGAATTAGACTTCAAAAACGTCTCAGCTGGCAGCAAGCCCTTCTGGGAGAAGCGATCGGCTGCTCCGCGACTCTCTGGAACGCCATCAGAGGGGAGGTCCTATGGAAAATCTGGCGGGAAAGATGTGCTTTCAACTTCGGTGACTCCCCCAAGGAGTGGTCAATTGAGAAATCTCTGTTCCTCCTTGGCAAAAGGATTGTCAACTGTAAAAAATCCCCCCCCTTTAGGCATCATCAAGTACTCCTTTTGATCGATAACAAGCTTAAACCCAAGTGGGCCCCACATGAGGGTGATGAGAGGGTAATTAACCTTCTTTGTAATTTCATCTAAGCTCTGTAAAAGCTTCCCCTGCTTTGTGGGATTTGGGGGGTCCCGTGGGCACTAGTCCCCTTCTCTTGTACTTTTCTTTATTTAATTCAAGTCCGGGAGAGTAGGCTATTGCCGAACTTCCTTTATATTAAAAAAAAACATACTTGGGACCGGAGAGCAAAAATCAACATTTTGCGCGTGTTTTACTCTGAGCACTGCTTGCTTCTGTTGAACTTACGCGTGCGAACCAAATTTTGACCTTCATTGTCTTGTGCACACACACACACAAATCTCTCTCTCTACACCAACACACTCTCTTTCTCTAGATCTCGCATCTTGGTAAGTGGTGCATGTACTCTTACCCTTTGTCTTTCTCTATTCTTTATGTTTTATAATTTTTCTTCTCTTTGATTTTGCAGAAGTTTTTTGGCATCGACTCTTTGGAATTCGACAATAGACGACATACATTACGCTTTGATGACAACTATCCAAAAGAGGGACATACCTGCAAGTGATTGTTTTGAGAGAAAGATAGAGAAAGAGATAAAGAGAGATGAAAAAGAGAAAGATAGAGAGAGAGAGAGATAAAGAGAGAGATAAAGATAGAGAGATATAGAAATACATACACACACATACACACACATACACACACATACACACATGCATATACACACACATATACACACATACATATGCAACACACATATACACACATGCATGCATACATACACACACATGTACACACATGCATACATACACACACACATGCATACATACACACACATGTACACACATGCATACATACACACACACATATACACACATGCATACATACACACACATATACACACACATACATACACACACATATACACACATGCATACATACACACACATACACATATACACACATGCATACATACACACACACACATACACACACATATGTACACACATGCATACATACAGACACACATGTACACACATGCATACATACACACATATACACACATGTGTGCATACATACACAAACATGTACACACATGCATACATACACACACATGCATACATACACATGCACACATGTACACACATGCATACATACACACACATATACACACATGCATACATACAGACACATATACACACACATACATACACACACATACATACACACACATGCATACATACACACACATACACATATACACATGCACATACATACATATGCACATACATACACACACACATGCACACATGCATACATACACACACATGTACACACATGCATACATATACATATGCATATATACATACACACATATACACACATGCAAATTAAATATATAAAAATAGGATTAGGGTTTTTTGGCTGTTTAAACATCCATACACACACACACATCTACACACATGCATATATACACACACACATATACACACATGCATATATATACACACACACATATACACACATGCATACATACACACACATATACACACATGCATATATATACACACACACATATACACACATGCATACATACACACACACATATACACACATGCATACATACACACACACATATACACACACATATACGATTTCAATATAGATAAATAAATATGAAAATAGCTAGTGTTTTAATTAAATATATAAAATTAGGATTTTAAGGTTTTTTTACATCAAATATATAAAAATAGGTTTTAGGGTTTTTACACATGCATAACATATATACACACATACACATATAATACATATACATATATGAATGTATATACACATGCATACACAAATATACATATTTTAGGTCTAGGTCTTTAGGATTAGGGTTTTAGGGTTTTTAAATACATATAATTCAATTAAATTTATATAAGGAAAAATAAAAAATTAAGAAAAAAATCAAAATATATAAATAAATATATATAAAAAATAGGATAATTGTATAGATAAATAAATATGAAAAGAGCTAATGTATATACACATGCATACACACATATACATGTTTTAGGTCTAGGTCTTTATGATTAGGGTTTTAGGGTTTTTACACATGCATAATATGCACACATACACATATAATATATATACATATATACATACATATACACATGCATACACACATATACACATGCATACACACATATACATATTTTAGGTCTAGCTCTTTAGGATTAGGGTTTTAGGGTTTTTACATACATATAATTCAATTAAATTTATATAAGGAAAAAATTAGAATATATAAATAAATATATATAAAAAATAGGATAATTATATAGATAAATAAATATGAAAAGAGCTAGGGTTTTAAATAAATTAATTAAATATATATAAATAAATATATAAAAATATGATTTTAAGGTTTTTTATCAAATTAAATATATACACATACACATACACATATACATATATATATATACACATATACACATACACATATATATACACATGCATACACACATATACATGTTTTAGTTCTAGGTCTTTACGATTAGGGTTTTAGGGTTTTTACACATGCATAACATATATACACACATACACATATAATAGATATACATATATACATGTATATACACATGCATACACACATATACATGTTTTAGGTCTAGGTCTTTATTATTAGAATTTTAGGGTTTTTACACATGCATAACATATATACACACATACACACATAATACATATACATATATACATGTATATACACATGCATACACACATATACATATTTTAGGTCTAGATCTTTAGGATTAGGTTTTTAGGGTTTTACATACATATAATTCAATTATATTTATATAAGGAAAAAATCAAGAAAAAATTAAGAAAAAATCAGAATATATAAATAAATATATATAAAAAATAAGATAATTGTATAGATAAATAAATACGAAAAGAGCTAGTGTTTTAATTAAATAAATTAAATATATAAAAATAGGATTTAAAGGTTTTTAATCAAATTAATTATATATAATTAAATATATAAAAATTGAATTTTAAGATTTTTTATCAAATTAAATATATAGTTAATATATAAAAATAGGATTTTAAGGTTTTTTATAAAAACTAAGAAAAATTAAGAAAAAAATACAATATATAATCAAATATATATATATATAATAGGATTAAGGTTTTTAAGCTGTTTATACATGCATACACACATATACACATATATAATACACATGCACACACACACACACACACACACACACACACACACACACACACATATATATATATATATATATATATATATATATATATATATATATATATATATATATATATATATATATATATATATATATATATATATACAAACACACACACTCACATATATACATAATTAAATATATAAAAAATAGGTCTAGGTCTTTAGGATTAGGGTTTTAGGTTTTTTTAGGCCTTCCGGTCTTTAGGTTTTAGTATGAATAAGGAAAAGAAAATAAAAAAATAGAATATATAATTAAATCTATATATATTTCAAGTTTAAGTCTTTAGGATTATGGTTTTTAGGTTTAATAAAAAAATTTAAATGTTCTAAAATGTCCATATTGTATCATATGGCTAGTTTGGATCCGGAGGAGAGAATGACATGCCCTTGCACTCAATGCAAGTATCAAATTTGTCAAAAATAACAAATCTGTATTGCACATGTTAGAGAGTATGGATCCTTTGATAAAAGTCAACTACAAAACCTATGCTACCATTCGCATGGTCCCCCCCCGTGAGCAGGTGGACCCAAACAACATTGCACTGATAAAATCTCATGGACAAAAGAGAACAAAAAAGGAGTTAGAAGTACAAGATGAAGAAGATGATTTCAGAGTTTCAGACTCCTACTGGATGCATGAGGTGTCTAAAGACTGCTTTCACATGAAATGACGATCTTGGAGGGCTCAAGTCTCATGATTGGCACAAGTTTTTACAGTTTTTGCTCCCTGTAGCTTTAAAAGATTGTCTTTTGGAGGATGTGCGAACAACCATTTATAAAATTAGTTCCTTAGTACGATGGATCTCTTCTAAAGAGATAAATAGAGATAGCATAGAGAGTGTGAAACTCAATGCTATCGAGGCTGTTTG
The DNA here is from genome assembly GCA_020310875.1 of Ceratopteris richardii. Classification (NCBI taxonomy): domain Eukaryota; kingdom Viridiplantae; phylum Streptophyta; class Polypodiopsida; order Polypodiales; family Pteridaceae; genus Ceratopteris; species Ceratopteris richardii. The sequence goes on from CM035428.1 coordinate 110,101,688, forward strand.
TATGGTAGAGAAATACTTTTCCACAACTATTCTCACTATTGAGCTTCATTTACTAGTTCATGTGGTAGATGAAGTTGCAATAGCAGCAACTGTCCATAGTCGATGGACGTGCTTCCTAGAGCACTTTATGAAGACATTAAAAGGGTTTGTTTGACAGAGAGCACGTCCATGGCAGAGAGGTGGCTCGTACAAGAGTCTCTTGTATTCATAACTGAGTTTCTACATATGTCAGATCCAGAAACGCCTCGCTTATGGAGCGATGATGAAGATGTTCATCTTGTAGGTGATGAACCGCAAGGTAAAGGAATGCAAAGAAAAATGGATCTAGCTTTCAGAGAGAAGGCAATGAAGTTTTGCATCATTAACTCTGAGCCTATGCAGAAGTGGTTAGAAAAGTATGAGCTTGCCAAGGAGACAAACACAAAGGAAAGAGCTTAGTTTCAAAGGAATCGTTCTACTCGATTTTTTCCCCTTCTAGAAAGTCTTGGACCTCTTCCATCCTTTCGAATGAGCAGATGGCTAGATACAGCGGTTTCACAAGCAAAGGCAGCACGTGAAGATATCTCTGAAGAAGAGAAGAACTTGCAAAGGGGTGTGATTGGGAGTATTCTAAATACGGTGCACTATGGTCTCATGGACAACACATTCGAATCGCAAGAATCAATAAAAATAGGTCTACTTTTGATAGTGGCGTGATGGTGAACTTTTTGCAAAAAAGTAGAGCGAGTGCAAGAGACGATAAAGCTCAAGAAGGCCATGTAGATTATTGTGGAGTGATTTAAGATATCTTGAAGCTATCCTTTAGGAATTTTGATTACTTTTTTTTCGATGTGAAATGGTTCAAAGTAGTCACCTCTGAAAGAAACGCAACAGTGAGGCAGGATAAAAATGGTTTGCTTCAAGTCGACTCCACAAAATTATGGACGACTAAAAGAGATCCATTTGTACTTCCCGAACACTGTGAGCAAGTTGTTTTTATACTGGAAAGAACTAGAGTGGCTATTTGTTTTAAAATTCTCTCCACATAGTAGACAAATTTGTGAGAACATAGATGTAGAAGAAAGTCCATCTGTAGTGGACTATGAGATTCATTAGATAGTCAAGGAGGAAGAGATCATTGTCCAAGAAGAATAGGTCCTTGAAGAAGACGAGATACAAGATGAAGCAATAGGCAATGATCAAGAAGAAGCTAGCATACCAAGAGATTTAGAAGTCGACAATATAGAGATAGATATTCTCTGTGCATCGGATCTCCATGAGGATGCTAGAATAGAGGAGTTTTGAATCAAACACTTGTATGTACTAATTTTTGTTTATTTTTTTGCTATTTTCTTTTGTACACTACTATTTCTCTATATTACCTTTATTATCATATGCTAATTATTTGAGTCCTTTTGCTACAGAGCACGATGGGAGACAATACTCTAGTCACTCCACATTCGATGATAGAGGAGTAGTTCTTAGAGTTCATATCTCAGGTACCTCCCGCGTATATGGCCGCTACATCACAGTAGTGGATCACTCATGGTAGCACTCCCCCCAGCCTCACTCCTGCCGGCCTCAATCCCACCAGTGTCACTCCTACTAGCGTCACTCCTACGTACGGTGCCACTCCCGCCAGAGGTATATCACCTAGCTTTATGACTCCACCATGACCATCTTCTCTGCCATCCCCTAGTGGCTCTAGTATTAGAGGTGTGCGTTTGAAACCTCAGTGCAATACAGGTGTTGGCCTGTCTTGTAGGTCGAGGTCACGCTTTAGAGTAGGAGGTTCTAGGAGTGGATCTACAAGTAGCTCTAGAGGAGGTGGTTGTTGTGGAGGTAGTGCAACGGATGTTGTGTCGCCCACTTCTACTCCTATAGCGAGTACCTCAGATGTAGGTACGCCACGTGGAACACCACGTACACCTTGGGTGCTCATGACCATGATGACTCCCAAGTGTATAGTATCCATGATGGAGCTCCGATGATGGATGCGACCGGAAAGGCCATGCATCAGCATATACGACAACTTTTCTCCATATAGTTTTGACACTCTATCATGTTGAAATGGAGTGAACAATGTAAAGATTAAAAAAAATTATATCACAAAAACTATCTATCAGGAGTTTCAGCCAGCACATGGGCATCCTATAGTCAATTCAGAGTGGATTCTACACATTGCATGTGAAGTTATGTCCCATCGACAATCTGAGGCTCATGATGCTTTCAGAGCAGGCTTACCAAAGCCTGTATGGTTAGATGCTAAGGATTGGGGTATGATTTGCGATGAGCAACAGTAGACTCCTAACTGATATCGCCAGCAACGAGATGTCACAGCCGCACGTTTAGATACGGTTGGACTATCATATTTGGGCAGCGGCGGATATGACACTATGCATCACAAATTTGTAAGCATCATTTGGTTTATTGAATTTGTTTGTGTTAAGCATGTCATGTATGTTCATCTAACGTTTTGTATATTTGTTGTAGGAGCTGGCAATGGATCATCCTCCAACATGAACGGAGGAGGCTTCTCGATATCATCATGGATTGATTGCACTATTGGAGGACTTGGAGGGATGTGGTGCGGTCATTTCATGGGAGCATCTACGATGAGGTGATGAATTAAGAAACTTGGCTTTTACTTTTTGTTTGTAAATCTCATGTGAATTTATCTCATTTCATGAATTTTCTTTATTGCAAGATTGCTAATATAGATGTTTCGATCCTTCTGTGCATGTGTATGATAGAGGTGTGCCATAATTTTGTATTTGGCTCATATATGGCAGTGGTGCACCAGAATTTTGTATTTGATTCTTATATGGCAGTGCTTTGCCACATTTTGTATTTGCCTCATATATGACAATGGTTTGCCACACTCTTGTACACGCTTCATTTATGAAATATAGAACTTTTTTGGTACATGGTTCATGGTTCATTATGATAATCTCTTTTGTGTCCGATAGTATTTTGCTTTATGACATCATATTTTGGTTGCCATTAGAGTACACATCCCATGTACTCTTTTTTTTGGGTAGAGTGTATTGTCTTTTGCTAAACAACATCATGGTAATGTTGTTGTAGCAAAAGACAACGGACTCTGTCCAAACTTGCAGATATGGCTGTCGGTATGAGCGATGGTACTCTCACGATTGTCATCGTTATGCATGACGGTACACCCAACGGTCATCGGTATAGGCATTAGTATGAACATCGGTATTTTTGATGCTTATATCGACGCTCATACTGGCGCCTATACCGCAAAAATGCGCCCATTCAATTTCCTCGGTAAAAACCTTGGTATACGACCGATATGTTGTAGTGCCTCCTTCACACCCTTGAGACTTAACCACTAAGCTAAGTGGATCACTTGTTTACAAGAGCACATGACCTTCTAGTAAATCTAGACTCGAGATATTTGGTCATACACATGGATGACCAAACGGTGTTCGATTTCAGATATGTCTGAACCGACTCGATCCTTAGATCATAAACTTACTTTATTACATTCTTGCCCCCTTGGAAGGATTTTTTTCATCCTCAAAAATAGGGCTATGTAATCAATGTAGGCAACCCTCGAGCCTCATGTTCTAAAACTGAGTAGTAAATGAATAATAAGGGTGGATCTAGAAACATTCCTCGTCAATTCACAGTTTTTTACTAGGTGTGATCTAGGCACAAACATGTGAACTGGATGGATTCAAATTTCTAGTCTATTTATGGGCTTAGTAATGAAGGTGGGATTCTTATCCCAATCAAGACTTTGAGAACTCTTGATTCACTTGAATTTGATTTGGAAAACTTAAAGTTTGGTTGACACAAGCATGCATTGATATATGATCGCATCGAATGAAAGAATGTTGGTGCATTTCTCCTTTGCAATGACTATTTTCTGCACGTAAACTTTCTTCTTGCTTGAAAAAATATGTGCACTCAAGTTTATGCACATGTTTATATCTTTTTGAAAGGTAGCAAGTAGATTCTTTGTGCATGGATGCTTGGATGCATGCATAACAAGCTCAAGAATCGCTTGATTTAAGTTTAGTGCATGAAAAGGAAGAACCATGCAAACACATGAATGCACTCACATGCATGCAAGAACATGCATTGGCATATGACGAAGCATGGTTTTTTGCTGATTTTTTGCTAAGTAGTTGAACAGACGTACTTTCATAATCATTACCTAGTTTTTTTACCTCGAGTTAGACAATTAGGGAAAATAGCAAACTCGTTAGTTGCAAAGCTCTATAGTTGCTATGCAACTCAAGTAGCTAGTTTATCTTCTCCCAACAGTGATACTTAGGTATCACATATTAGGAGTCTTGCTTCGAAAAAAGTAGGCATGTCGAAAGTAAGTAAAGCATTCAATTTTCTTGCCATTTAGATGAGCAAGAAAATAGAACTACTTGCAAACTTCCATGATATTCTAAGTCTAGAAAAAGCTTAGGGAATCCTAAAGACAAACTACTTGAAAACTTCCATGATACTCTAGGTCTAGAGAAAACTTAGAGAATCCTAAAGACAAGCTTGGAAGTAAAAATTCATGCATCCAAGTAGGATGATTTGGAATTTGATTCTATCCCAAGATGTGATAGTAATCAAATAAAATCAAATGTAACTTAGACTAATTGAACTTTTGAAGTTCAAAAAATGGTTGAGATGTTCCAAAATTTGTAAAAAACCATAGATTTTTTGAAGTTTTCACTTTGATTTCATCCTAAGGAGTAACAAAACTCAAAGAAGTGAGTATTAAAAAAGAACCCTTTCGAGGATTAAACAATTATTTTTGGTTTCATTTAAGCTAATTATGGCTTAAGAAGAAACATAAGTCAAAGTGATCCTTCAGAATCAGGATACTTCCTAAAGATATGCCAATAAAGGAAATAGTTTGCTTAACTATTTCATTGATTAAAAAGAAATATCTTTTGGACACACTATTTTTAAACTTTGAATCTTGTCCAAAGGTCATGAATTTCTTTTAAAGATCATTTTAGTAATGCAAAAGATTCCAAGATGAATCATTTTCTTAGTATTAGTTGATTCCTTGGAAGGAATCTCAAGTTCTTGAAAGAATAAAACTCTCCCTAGATGTGAGAATGCAACTCTTCAAGTAAGTTAGATAGCAAGTAGTTCCCAAGAATTCTCAAACCACCGGTAGTGGTATTTATGCCCAAAGATTGATATAACCTAAAGGTATATCAAAGATTCTTAGCTTTGGAATATGAGAGGCATTAGCATATGCTCGGACTTGAGTTCAGGGAAAGATATTTAAAAATCCCATGGGTAAGTGAAGACGCTTTTGTAAGCTAAAGAGATCTTAACAATAAAGATTAAGTCTTTGTTCTTGTCACAAGATCAACTAGACTTGATCAAGCTTTGTTGTGACTGTCCAAAGAACTTGCAATTGGAACTACTTTGAAGTTTGCCCAAGTATTGTCAATAAAATTCCTTTTGGAAATTTTTTACTTGGGTTCCATGTATCCAATGGAAAAGTATGAAAAGACTAAGTTGTTCCAAGTCTGAAAAGAGTGAAGAAATTCCAAGAATGTAATTTGTCAATCTCTTGCATTGGTATCATGCCATGCAATAAATTAAGAATTACAACAGCCACATGCTAGAGAGATGACTCTCCTCCTAACCATATGCCTCTATATATAGCTGGCCTTCTTGGGCAGTTGGATAGTAACCATCCATGCGTCGGCCATGTAACTGCATGTGCACCAAGTGTCCCAGTTAACTCGAGTTAACTCAAGTGGATGCTTCCAGAAGGCTCTAGATCTCTTTTGGCAAAATACTCTCCCCATATTACCCATGGGGATTGAGCCCAAGACCCCCTCCTTCACAACCTTGAGACTTAACCACTAAGCTAAGTGAATCACTTGTTTACAAGAGCACATGACCTTTTAGTAAGTCTAGACTCAATATCTTTGGTCATACACACAGGTGACCAAACGGTGTCTGATTTCAAATCTGTCTAAACCGGTCGGACCCTTAGATCATAGACTTACTTTATTACATTTTAGGTTTTGGAATAATAATAATAATAGGGTGAGAGATAGATGATCAAGGTTATAAAGTGGGTACACACATACATACATACATACATACATACATACATACATACATACATACATACATACATACATAAATACATACATACATACATACATACATACATACATACATACATACATACATACATACATACATACATACATACATAGATACACACACACACACACATATACAACATAAAGGCGAGGTCATCTAGTGACCTCCTTAGATAAGTCAAATCAACTAAGGCTGATTTACCTAGTTCAGGTCAATTCAATTTACCCTTCAAATATGAGGGTACCCTTAGTTATATAGAGACTATTCCAAGGAACATTCCCTTTATAATCAAGATGGCGGCCTCTCATTTTTGCTTCAGATACCAAAGTATGGGGCTTGGTAACTCCCTTTCCCTTAGACATATATTAATTTTATTATTTTATCTAACCCAAAATGTAGACCTTCAAATGGCCATGTTCTTGCCATTTGGTCAACTTATTGCCTCTTTTCATTGCTGGGAAGTCATTTGCAGCTTCCTTTGAGACAACATTTTAGGAGCGTTCCATTTTTAATGTATATGTAGATGATACACTTGATGAGAGAATAGACATTGATGAGCTAAATCATATGCCAAAATGCTTGGTTTAGAATTTAAAAGATAGTAAATTAGAGGCATCTTTATTTTCCCATACCCATTCAGGCTCTTATGGTTCCTTTTTTGCATAGAATTGATATTCAATGGCTGATGTACTACATGCAAAGAGGAGATAAGATATATATATTTTGCTACTTCAATGACCTAAGAAATTGAGTTATTTGAACCCAAATAGGATCATTAACAATAGATTTACATGTTTCCTTTTTTTTTCCTAAAGGAATTGATTCTTATGACACTCTTATGTCCTTAAATGGACTTTGGTTTGTGATCGGTAACTCAATTTGACCAAGAACTAGCCTATTTTGGCAACTTCTAGTTGGGAGATTAAGTATAGGGTAATTTTTAAAGCCACATTTGATCATGTATGGCTCGAATTCCTTTTGGAAAATCTAGGTGCCATTGAGACTTCTACCACTGGCAATTTCATTGACAATTATGGTGCATTGCGAGCTGTAAGGAGCTGTGATTCCATGCTCAGTAAGCATATTGAGGTGCACCTTCATTATGTCAGAGAGAGACTTCTTGTAGGAGAGTTTGACTTATGTGCCCAAAAGGGATAACCTTGAAAATATTTTCATAGAGATTTTACCTTCTAAGAAATCATAAAGCTTTGGACCTACTATTTTTTGTAGATTGATATCAATCCAATAGTTTGAAAGTTCCTTATAAATAATAATGTGTTTTTCAATGAGGAACATGGTGATCGGGGTCTGAAAAAGAAAAGGATTTAGGACCCCTAGAAATGAATAACCATTTTGAATAAGTACAAAAATGTGTCCCCCTTGGAGATAATGAAGGGTACATATGAGTAGGAAGTTTGCCATGGAGCTAACAGAGATGTGTTTGTCTAGGAGCCAAAGGCTAAGTAAGCCTAGTTTCAAGGTTCACATCTCATGGGGTACTCAAGCTGGCCTAGAAGTTGGGAAGATGAAGCACACAAATGTCAAACTAGGTTCATAATCTTCAACATTCTAGAGACTAACTCAAGCAAGGGGAAATAATGGATTATGACCACATTAATATGGATAGAAGTTTCTAATATCCAATTCATAATTTGAGACAAGAACTTCTTGATATCCAAGTCATAGTTTCAGACAAGAGTTACATAGTGATAGGTCACCTAAAAGTTTGCATGATTGAACACATGGATTCACCCACATTCATAGGAGAGCACCATTTATAGCTCTATGGCCCTCTCTCAATGTGGTCCATAAAAGAAAACAAATCTATAAAGCCTTTTTTTGAGATTCATACACACATTTTAATGGATTTTGAAACTCATACTCATCCAACACTTTTTTTCTGCATTCAACACTAAAAATAATGGAGTGGGAGCCCATACTCATGTAATACTCCTTGCATTAAACATTGAAAATGATATGGAGGATAGCAATTCACATGCAAAAAGACAATATAATGTTTTTTTTTTTCCAAGCATGCATTAAAATTATTTTTAGGTATTACAATGGAATTATATGCTTGGTAAGTACCATGGGATTGTTTGGAGCAATCACCTACCATATAATTGATTGTAGCAAGTACCATGGAAATCTCTTTCTAGAAATTAGAGTGGAGTCCTTTACATAATTCCTATAGAAAGTGATATTTTATCAAGGGGATGAATTTGCGAGCAACCAACTCCATTTTTTCCCTCTATAATGAAAGGATAAGAATATATAGCTATAATATCTAACCATCACATGAATAATTTTCTTGTTGGAAATTGAATTGACAACCTCCTAGCTAGGAGTATAATGACCTAACCACTTGCACCAAAAGCCATTGAGGATTACTTCCTAATCCTTGCTCTTAAGATGTGGTTCAACCATCTCTTGCTAGGATTATGTGCCATTTCCTCTATGGAACTTCGAGGAAATTTTTTTGTCTCTCTATAACATAAAATAACCCTCCAAAGAAGGTGGCAAAAGTTACCACCTCAAAAAAGGAAGTACAATTTACTCTCCTCGTGTAGCAAGAATAATAATAAAATTGTTTTGTCTTCCCCCAACATTACATAACTAGACATAACAACATTTTTTCCTTTATTCATTAAAGGACTAAATACAATAACAACAAAATGGGTTTTTCTTCTTGTGAGAGGTTTATGAGACACTTCAACTGCAAACGCCCAATTAGCTCAAGGTGGAGATGTATGATGCAACCTAAGCTGGAGAGGTCACATGCAACAATTCACATTTTTCTTATCTGTATAGGATCATGTGAACTTTGTTGAGAGACTCATGTACGACCCACATAGCCATCAACCTCATATATGCAAATGTCCACCGAACATGGGCCCTTGTACTACTATCTCTCTTTTTTCTTCATATACTTTTGATGTTACTGCACACTAGAGATGTATGATGTAACCTAAGATAGAGCGGTCACATGCAGCAATCTGCCTTTTTCTTGTATATAGGATCATGTGAGCTTTGTAGAGAAACTCGTGTGTGACCCAAAAACTATCAACCTAATCTATTCACATATCCAATGAATATGTTTCCCATGTACACTATCTCTTTTTTCTCTCTCTTTGAATATCAACTTCACCTACCTTGCAACTCTTTTTTCTCTCTCTTTGAATATCAACTTCACCTACCTTGCAACTCGACATAATAGATAGAATTTGAGTAAGAAATAGGGAGTGCACAACAAATAGTAGAAAAAAAAAATTGGAGTTCTTATTCCTCAAATAACCAATACAAATGTTATTTGATGATAATTACAAATGGTTGACAAGCACAAAAAAAATCATGAAAAATATGCATTGCACCCTTGTAAACTTAATCATTACTGAATCTTTAAAGATCTTTCTAGTCAATTTGTTAGTTGAAGCTCCATCTTGATAGGGGCATCCATTATGTACCAGCAACAATCACATTATATTTTGATAGAAGTTTAGAAAACCAGAAAATATTTTTCCTTTTTTTAGGTTGAGAATCGCTCAAGTAAAGTGAAGGTTGTTACATACCGTAGAACAAATCTAGTGTAAGTATGGAACTAGGAATATGATTTTCAATGAGAAACACATTGGGTAGGGGTTTGAAAAAGAAAAATAGCCATAGAGATTAATAATTATTTTGAATGAGTACAAAAAGGTGTCCCCTTGGAGATAGTGAAGTACGAAGTTTGCTATGGAGCTAAGAGAGATGTGTCTAGGAGGTAGAGAGATGTGACTTTGTAAGAGAGATGAGTCTTTCTAGGAGGTAGAGGTTAAATGAGCCTAGGTTCATAGCTCATGGGTTACTCAAGTTCGCCTAGAAGTTGAGAAGATTGCGCACACAAATCTCACACTAGGTTCATATTCTTGAAGGCTCGAGAGAGGAGAGTCAAAGAGAAATCTGTTATTTTATGCTCATTTGGGAGACATTGGAGGTGGAGAAGTACTCCACACAAATCTACTACTACACACAAAATTAGTGTTCGAATTGTAGTATTACACACACACATCTGTTTATTTTTGCTAGTTTGGGAGACATTGCTGAAAATTAAGGCCTTTTGGACATCTTTTTTGGGGACTTGGATGAGGAGTTATAGGGATAAATGAGCCTTGATTTAGGATCCAGAACTAGAGGAATACTCCAGGTCACCTACAAGTTTGCATGATTGAACACATTCATATCGATAGAAGCTATAGGATCCAACTTGTACTATGAGACGAGGTTGGGTTATATAACCACACACAACCTCATGGGACCCCTCTCTCCCTCCCTCTTGTATCTCACAAAGCATGAGTTAGACTTCCTGAAGGTGTCATTTGAAAAGGATTGCTCAAAGGCATCTATTTTTAAATTTGCCCAAAGGCAATACACTTGCTTAAGGTCCATAAGTATCCTACCGTAGAGAGGGGTTGAACCCTCTCCCCTGCCTCAAGAGGCGAAGAGCCGAACCAAATAGCTTAGCATAAATGTAAAGTGTTCTTTAAGAGTTTACACACATATATCAATGGAGATTGGAATTTATGCTCATCTAACATTTTTTGCATTCAACAAAAAAAAAAAATTTGAGTTGGGAAGCCATACTCAAGTAGCACTTCGTGCATTCAAGGTTGAAAACGATGTAAAGCAAGGTAGAAATCCACATGCTAAAAGACAATATACTACTTTCGTTTTCAAGCATGAAAATTCTCTTTAGGGAGTACAATGGAATTATCTGTGTGGTAAGTACTATGGAATTGTTTGGAGTACCTGCCATGAAATTGTTAGTAAATGTACACTGAAGTCCTTTATAGTGAGTACCGTAGAAAGCGATGTATTTTTCTCCCTCCATAGTGAAATATAGAAAAAAAAAGAGTATATTGAGTATTTTTTCCAATATTTGAACATCGCATGAAGAATTTTCCTATATGAAAGTCCAACACCCACACACACACACAAATATATATATATATATATATATATATATATATATATATATATATATATATATATATATATATATATATATATATATATATATATATATATATAGTACGATGAATTGAAAACACACTCACACACTCAACCTTGTAACGTAGAGGAACCCATCTTTGAAGAACTCACAGATATGCTCAACAAAGATTTGAACTCAGAACTTTCTCCTAGAGACTCAAGGTGTCGAACCATTAGATTATGTAGGCTTGGAGAGTCCAAAATAATTTTGTTTGGCCCTCTATAACATAAAGTAACCTCTGGAGAAGGAGGTAGAAGTCACCACTCAAAGGAGAAAGGAAGTATTTCGTTTGCTCATCTAAAAAAGAATAATAACAAAATAGTTTTCTCTTTCTCAATATTTGAACAATAGAAATAACAATAAATTTTGCTATGGTAACAATAAATTTTGCTATGGTAAGTAAAGGACCACTAACACTAACAACAAAATGGCTTCTATTCGTGAGCGCTAGCTCGTTCAGTTGGGGTCCTAGCCTCCAGTTTGGTGTGGGGTTCAAACCTCGGTGGGTTGCCTTAGGACACACTTAACCACTTGTGTGTTGAGAAGTTCAATCCAGAGGGGATAGTTAGACCTTTGGGCAGTCGAGTTCCAATTGAGTCTTCAAGTACTTCAAGTAAAACTAGTTGTCTTGTTTGGATTTAGGTCGTCTTTTGCCAATTTCTATCTTAGTGGTCCTTTGAGCTTTGTATACTACTAGATGCTAGGTTGTGAGCTTTCATGGATCCCATGAGTGCTATGCTCGCCCTCCATTGTACTTTTAAATTAATTCAAGCTATGAGGAAGACTAAATCTCTAAGATCGAACTTCCTTAAAAAAATGAAAAAAGATAAAGAAAACAAAATGGTTTCTTCTTCCTCTAAATCTTTATAACACACGTTAAGTGCAAATGCCCACTACTAAAAGTAGAGAGGTATAATGTGACCTAGATAAATATAATGTAACCTAACCTATAGAGTCCACATGCAAGAGTCTATCATTTGCCTGGTGTATGAGCCAAATAGTCATTAGCCTTGTGTTTGCAAATTGCACACATCCACTCAATATGTGACCCTTGTACTCTATTTTTCTTTCCATTCATATAATTTTAATGTAACCAAAGCTAGAGAGGTCACATGCAACAATCTACCTTCCTTATGTATAGCACCATTTGAATTTTGTAGAGAGACTCACCTATATGTATGACCCAAATAGTCATCAACCTTTGCAAATTGCACACATCCACTCAATATGTGGGCCTTCTACCTCTATCTTTCTTTCCATTCATATACTTTTAATGTAACCAAAGCTAGAGAGGGCCATGTGAATTTTGCAAAGAGCCATCAACTTATTATTTTGATAGATCCAATCCATCAACTTATTATTTTGATAGATCCAATGAATATGTGCCACATATACACTATTTCTCTTTTTCTCTCTCTCTCTTCACTCTCAACTTCACTTACTTTCCTACTATAGATCAAAGAGCACATGCAAGAATGCTAGAGGGAGGTTTGCATGGGACCCGTTCATTGGGTTGGAATATGAATTATGACCCATCCTTGAGTAGAGTTGTCTAACACAATGGACTCAAATTGTCTAAGCCCACGTAGTCTAGTGGTTTGACGCCTTTAATCTCTGGGAGGAAGTCGTGAGTTCAAATTCTGACTAGACATATCTTGAGTTCTTCAAAGATGAGTGCCTCTACCTTACGAGGTTGAATGTAAATGTGTTTCAAATTCGTTGTACTCTCAAACAGAATGGACTCTTATCAATTGAAAGAGTGGCATAGGGCACCTCGTATGCCTCCCATTGACCTTCTTGCCGCCTGCTTTTGCATGTGACCCGATGCTTAAGATTTGGCCAAGAATTTTCGTGCGAGAGAGAGATCTCTGTGTGTATGGTGGGAGACGCAAAAGAGAATTAAATAAGATAATAATTGACGACTAGAAAAGATAGGTGATTATGTGTGGGACAGACGACTGTGAAGGGGAGTGCGCGCGTGTCGCTGTGTGGCGTGTGTGTGATATACGCGAGAAACTGTGTCTGTATGGGTGTGTGTGTACGCTGTGTGTGTGTAGTAGTAGTGTACGCTGACTGTGTGTGTATATGTGTTTGTGTTGTAAAGTGAAACGTTTATGTTTAAACGTGTAGGTTTTCATCAATGCGTAATCGTCAGTGTCGCAGACGAGTCTGCCACCGCGCTGCTACGCTCTCCTCCTCTACTTTCCCGAGCTCCCCCAAGCTCTTCTGTTAGCTTCCTCGCTAGGGTTCGAACTCTCCAAACTTCAAAACTTATCTCCAGCATTCTTCTGTGCACCGCCATAGCTTACCTGTCAGTTTCTCCACAGCGCGGGCACGCTAGTCGACAGGTACAGTTATCCCTCTTTGAGGCCTCATTCTTACATCTTTCTCCTGCATCACTAGTGCGAGTGGAAGAGCTCACGAGTCCTGTCGTATTGGTTGCAAGATAGTAGTGAGGGCGGATATTATTTTGGCGTATAGTTCATTTGGATTACAAGAGGCCTTGATTACTGAAATAGCTATTTGATCGAGCCTATGTGCTTGTGCTACTCGTACTCCTGTCATGTTCCTGTGCTCGTGCAGTTCTATAGTAATTCGATGTCTTGCCTTCTGTTCGAGGTAGTTCCTTAATCTACTTTCGGCTTCAATCTCGCCGTTGCACAAGATGGTGATCGTTATTACGGGTTTCAGACTCTTAGCACCCTATTCAAACTCATTAGCAAATTCTGTACAGCTAATCACATCTGAGCGTTTACTCGATCATAACCTTCCTGCCGAAGTCACATCTTCCTCCTAGTAGTCGCCGGCAGAAATTCCAAACCTGTTGTGCTATAGGGAACCTTGGAAGTGCGAACACTAGGTCCTTCAGGTGTACTTTATTGCGCTTCATGTACACTAGTCCGCCATCTGTTTGTTATTTTTCATGGAAGAATTTCATGGAAACTTTTTGTTTTACGGCAAATACTTTCTCAATTATACTTGTTAGCAAACTGATATGGATTCTTTGCAGGTTTCCAAAGACACATTACAGCATGACCAACTATACCATTCCTCTTTCTCATGACCGAAGCTATTGAGTGCAGTATGCAGTTTGGAGGATCGCTTTTATATATTTATTCTCAGGTTCATAGTGCGATTCGCTGTAACCAAGGTGGTATATAAGAGAATGCGTAGAGTTTTTCCTGCTCAAATTGATGGAGGGACTAGGGCCAATGTTTATTTTGAATTCAACTTCCACGACGGGGTAATGGTCGATTGCAAGGAAGTAAATAACTCTGATTGGAGGTGTCCGTTCCAAGTCCATCCGAATGCAAGCTCCAAAGTTTGGGACTCATGTGGTTTGAGCGACAGCTACTATCAGAGAGATTTTAGTAGTGGCAGTGAACTGCGAGATTCCAATGCTCCAACTATGGAGAAAAGATATGACTGTAAGAAGGATAGTCCTGTATCTCCGAATAGCAGAGTGCATGGCGCCGAACTATCAAGCGCTTTAACGTCACTGAATCTGAGCAGCTTAGGCAGCACATCTCCTGTATCGAACAAGGGACCATCATCGAAGAAAAGGGTTCATTTTCTCAATGGAGAAAATAATGGCGATTGGATTCAGAAGTCTGATTCTTTGGGTGAACTTGAACACTGTGCTGGCTGCACAGCTTCTTGTAAATCAAGTGCAGCGATGGAGAATTCCCAACCGCCAGGACGTTATGCAGTAGAGCCACATTTACCAAGCAAATGCCTTAACCGAAGCAATGGATCACCTAAATTTGGACAATCATATAGGCCTGGGGATCATGCTAATTCCCATGTCAGCCTATCGACAGGACATCTGGATTGGCTTTGGTGTGAAGATGCTGATGGGCCAGAGATCCCTGTAACTATGCATAATGGACCCAAAAAATTGGCTGCCTCGCAATTTGGGTTCCACAATAGGGTCAGAAATAATGGTTCTGTGGAGAGGAGTAAAGAACACCACCATTCTTTACCTGTCGTTGAAGAAACATGCTCTCCTGATGAGAGCACATCCATGGCATGTGGCCGGCATAGTTTGAAAGATCTCGGAGGTGATTGTGGAAAGCAAGTGGCAGGTGGTTGGTCTGCCTTTCCTGGTGGGGACTCTGCAAGGTGTTCGTCAATGTCATTGACGGACTTGGTTGAGACTAGTCCTGGGAAGTGCCCAAGAGAAAATACCAGGCGGGAACGATGTACCCTAGCTTCACATCTTCAACTTGCAGGCAGTTCCCTGGCCAATCAATTTATTACGAAAGAAGTAGAAACAGATTGTTTCTGGCCGTTTTCTCCAGTTCACTCGTCATTGAGCACAAGCTCAGCTTCCAAAAGGGACTCAGCTGCAACAAAATCAGATCCCAAAAACCTTTCCATAACTCATCCAACCCCTTCTGGGAATATACACGGTATTTTACATTGTACCCTCCGAGAAGGTCTGCCAAATTACACTTTCCTTCTTGATGAATATGATGAAGCTGTGACGGCCAAGATCTGGATGGAAGATGTTCTGATAGGGGAACAGCATGGTGTTTGGAGATATTCATTTTACTCTCTCAAGGGAGATGGTAAAAAAAAGGGTAGGAGTGGGTGGAAGCATTGGAGGAAAAATGAGAAGCTTGCCTCTGAGCTGGTTGGTACGATGAGGGTCTCTAGTGTGTTATGCTCTGAACCTGCTCTTAATGGAAGTGAAAACATATCAGTGGAATCTGAATTTGTTCTTCTGGGTTCGAGATCTCAAGATCCTTTGGCTCACTCTCATATGGACCGTTTCTCTCATGCTAGTCTATCATCCTCAGAGACTGCTAAGGCAGCAAACCATGTGATGATTAACACTCTAAGTTCACCTTCTCAATCCCGTGCATCTTCATCAGATGGTGCACATTCAGACTCCTCATCTCCTGGTGCAATCTCTGCTTGGTATGTGTCACAAAGCCTTATACCAACCAGTTTGGGCTCACCTGATGTGTCTTTGGATGGGAATCAAAAGGGACGCAAATGGAGCTTCCATTCAGGAATATCAGGGATACGCACCAAGGCCAAGAAAAAAGGTCAACAGCCTGCAAGTATGTGCGCCAAGGAGCCTGCAGTGGAGCCAACCTGTAACATCCCACAGCCACAATCAGAGCTTGCAGCTATGATAATAAGAGTCCCATTGGAATTGCAAGAGGGGATCAAAGGTGTGCTAAACTGTAGATTTGCCATTGGTTCATTGGTGATGGCTTGTCTTTCTTCAGTAATTTATTTCAATCTACTGGTTATGCAGGACAAATACCTGCTTCAATGTCAGATGCTGAACAGCATATGGGAAGTCCAACTGTGGAATGTACAACAGGAGAATTTCAAAATGGGCTTCCCAGAATAACATCACAAAATGAGGTCCATGCAAGAGTAGAAGAAGGTCATGTTATGAAGCACCAATCACATGATCCGCACAGGCAAGTTTGCATCACTGTAATTCTGCCATCTGGTAACCATGGAAGGCCTCTAAGTGATATGCGAGGTCCGTCGCCTCTTATTAAACGCTGGAAAGAAGGTGGGAAGTGTGATTGTAAGGGTTGGGACCTTGGCTGTGGTCTGCTTGTTCTCAGCAATAAACAGGCAATGTCAGAGCGTCCAGAAAAAGCATTAACCAGAACAAAGGATTTCCAAGTCCACAACAAACCCTTGACTCTGTACAGACAGGTATGCCTAATAGTAATGTCTGATTGGCTCTTTATTGAGCATCATGTTACTTATGTTGATGGTTTGATTGTGATCATGAATGTCCATTGACAGGATACAGAACATGATGATGCATACATCAGTCTTGCACCTCAAGATAATGGAATGATAGCTGTGGATTTTCGGGCTCCTCTGTCACCTTTGCAAGCATTTGCTATGGCAGTAGCGCTTTTGCATGGCAGAGGGTCTGGAGTTCCAGACGTTGAATCATCACGCATGGCAATGAAAACTTATTCGGGCAGTGTAGATTCACAGCCAGCACCGGAGAAGACAATTCTCAATAACGGGTTCGTTGTAGAGTATGATGCAGGTTTATCAAATCCTGCCTCTTGGGTTGAACACGGTGAAAAACGGGCAGACTGGCATGTGCACTCCTCAGGAAAGCGATGCCACATACATGATGGTCTTCTTGGCATTTATGGTAAAGCCCAAGGCACTGAAGTTATGGGGTGTACTTCTAAGCTTGCCTTGTCCTTTGAACGAGTATGAAGCAGTGCTACATTATCAGATCCCTTCAATCGTGTCAATTTTAATTGTCAGCTCTTGCTGAACTTTGTAATCATTTATCCTTCTGTAAACTTCCCTTGTAATGCAAAAGCATCATAGTCTGACCCTTTGTCCGTGCACAGTTCAGGTTTAATTCAAATCCTGGCAGCCACACAATCTTCCAACAGAGGCTCAATTACCAAGGTGAAACGTAATTATGTTCTCTTAGGTACGCCAGGGGAAGGTTATTTTCAGAATATAATGAGGGATAGTAAGGAAATTGAACATAGAATCTAACGTCTTCTTTTCTATTACCATGTCCCTAAGGAAGCATTTAGTTGTTTAGTATCTGGTTTGAAAAATCGTTGACAATGAGTCATTGGCAGATTAAGCTTTACTCTATATTCCAGATTTCTTATGTGCCAGCTGTGTGCCAATTCAGTAAGGAGGTGTGTACAATTACAAAAATATATATTATTTTCTACGCCATGTGCCTGTCAGAAGACAAGGTTTTTCTGCTAATTCGAGAGCAATTCGAGTCTATTTCATTGTCTACAGGGTTGTATCGACAGCTAGCATCAATATTGGACGATTTAAAACATCGCCATGATTGCTTTGCGAGTTCGAATCTGTCATTAGGCCATGTTTATCCATGCTTGCGGTTGCCTGAATATTCATACAATATGGCACTGCGCTCTGTTGAAGACTTTTGTGCTCATCATAGAATTATTAATTATCCTTGTTCCTTATGACTTAAATGAGTCTTCAATATCTTGATCAACCACCTTTCGGGCTAATATATATATATTTTTTTTAAATGGAGGTTCGGCCGAGGCTTACTCCCCCGGACTTTAACTTTGAAATTGCAACTGTACAAGGAAGGGATAATTTAACATTATTAGATGCAGTTGAATACATTTTATATTTTTCACTGTTCTTTTTTTTAATAAAGGAAGTTCGGCCTTAGCCTACTCTCCTGGACTTGAATTAATTAAAAGAAAAGAAAAGTACAAGAGAAGGGGACAAGTGCTCATGGGATCCCCCGAATTCCACACAGCGGGGGAAGCTTTTACATAGTTTAGATGGCATTACAAAGAAGGTTAGTCACCCTCTCATCACCCTAAAGCTCTGGTTATACAAATGCCGTCCTAAAGCTCTGGTTATGCTGACTGATGTTTCAAACGAGTTCGTGTGGCGTATGGAAAGGTACAATCGCTTTCACAGATTAATGAAATTTAAATTGAAGCGAGAGAAAACAAAATGTATGCAATCTTGAATCTCCGCGATGGGGATGACAGGCTTATTAACCTGCATTGTATCTCCTCTCAAACTCAAGTATTTACTTTTTCCTTTAGTTAGTGAAAGCCGTTTTAAAAAAATAAAAGGAACCGTTGTCTTTTCTGCTAGTTAAAAATGTGTTGAAGCAGGTTTTTCTTCACTGTGTTTTCTAACATATATGATCCAAATCGCTTTCCTTGTAGTGTATCGCAATTGAGAAAGAAGCGCAAGGATCAGAAATTCCTGTTTCTATATACAGAAATAAATCAACACTTGAGATGTCGTAGTACCTCGGGAGGAAGACGAAATAAATAGCTCCCTTAACAAAGGGATGGCAGAGCGCATCAAAACTTTTCTTACAAGTAATTATGAAGATGAACGGACCAAAAATATTATCTGTCTGAGGTATGGATTAGTTTGTGTCCTGCGACGTAAACGCGGTAGTACTGTGAAGCTCTTCCACCATTTATATATATATATATATATATATATAACTTAGAAAGTCGATCGAAGCTTAATCTTCTTTTTGTTTGAATTGATTGAAAGAACAATTCTACAAGTGAATGGACATAGTATCCATGGGATTTTGTATCTCACAAAGCAAGGGTTAAACTGTCTGAAGGCAAATACTAAGAAGAATTGCCCGAAGGTATTTGGTTTATTATGGTTCGAAAGCATTACGCTAGCCTCAGACCCACACATGTCTTGCTATAGAAAGGGGTTGAACCTTCATCCCCGCCTCAAGAGGTGGAAGGTCCAACCACTCGAACTAACGCATGTGGACTCTTCTACTAATAGTTGGTGCATACTCGAATACATGTATGATAGTGTTCTTTTTTGTCTTTGACTAACTATTCTATGTTTTGTTTCCTTCCTTAATTGATGATTTTTCAAGTACTTCCTCCGTATCCTCTCTCTCTCTCTCTCTATCTAAACATATGCATAAGCATACATACATACACGAGGGTATGTTCACATGCGCATCTATGACTAGATATATCCATGTAAATGTATGTATGTATGAATGTGTGTGTATGATTACATTTAAATATATATATGTGAACACATACAAAAACACACATACATGCACACTTGCATACACGCGCAGGCATGTGCATGCACACACATTGTAGTAGGCCTTTTGATAGTGAAATAATTCATTTTGAACTTTTTGTTATACATTGTGTGGAAAACGTTTAGAATGGTTTAGGTCATTTTATGCATATAGAAAGAATTTAGGGATGATAAGTTTTATATCGTCTTTAAATTTCGTTTGCATCGTGTTTTCTAGTTGAAAACACACATGAAGAATAAAAGAATCATGAAAAATATTATATGAGACAAAGATAGAGCATGCATAAGAGAATAAAAGTTTTGTGAAAATTTTGTGAATCATGTCTTAAGTATCTCCTTTCGAGTTCTAAAGTTAGAGTTAGCTCTAGAGTTTTCTCTCTAGAATTTCTAAACTTAAAAGGTTCAAAATCGATATTTGGAGGTTGATTTGGACCTAGGTGTCTCTAACACTATTGTGCAGATCAAAGAGCTGAATATTTTTGCTTCACAAGCATCTTGGAATTCCACACCATTTTTGAGTTATAAGGCCTAGAAAAGTATCAATTTTTTCAACACTTAAAAAAAAAAAGCTTCTCTATTTTTATTTAAATCCATGATTTTGATGCATATTTGTTCTCATGCACACTTATGGATGTCTTTGGATGTCTTTTCGTCCTTTTTTCTTGTATTTTTGACAGGTGTCGCAAAAGATGTTACTAAAAATGCATGCTTTTGTGAAAGTTTGGCATGCAACATGGGGAGATTCGGTTTTTGCTAAATTTGGTGGATCATGCGATTCTTGGAGGAAGGACAAATCTATTTTGAGGGAGATTTGTTGTGTTGGATAAGAAGAGGCCGAAGACGAAACCAAGGGAATGACCTTGTGATTGAGATTGAGAGTGAGATTGTGGGTGACAGTGAAATTGAGAGTGTGAGAATAAATGAGATTCTGATAGCTCGAGGATGGTCGAGAGGTCAAGGTTTCATCAGGAACCTATTTCGCAAGAGCTATTATCTAGAATTGTAATCTATAATGCAATATCATTTCATTTTTTGCATCACATCTTGCCTACTCTTTAGCGGTGGATGTTCTCTTGTCTTGTGTAAGTTCTATTTTTCTCTCGTCTACTATTCCTGAGTGATTGGAAGCTTGGGATTGGGGAAAGCTTGTGATTGTGGAAATGCCATAAGTGGTATCAAAGCACAATCGATGCTCGACAACTATAGAAGGTATGACACAAAAGATTCATGAGCTTACTTAGAAGGTTCTTGGTGAATTAGGCAAAGAAGGAGGCAGAAAGCAACTAGAAGACAACACAAATTTGTTCGTGGAGGCATGCATTGAAGAGCTAGAAGATTTCTTTGATCATCGACAACTGTATGAGGAGCCTAAGGTAAAGATTGGGATACTCCACATGTGTGGCATTGCAAAGCTATGGTGGAAGTCCTATATACAGGCTCTAATGCATTCCGGTCCGATTCTATGGAAGGGATTTAGAGAGCAAGGAGAAAAACGTTACTATTCTCCACATTACCATATGGAGAAGAAGATGGAGTTCTACAATTTTCGACAACATGAGAGTGACAAGCATAGCTTTTTTGTTGATGAGTATGGCATTGCAAAGCTACGGTGGAAGTCTTATATACAGGCTCGAACACATTCTGGTCCAGTTCTATGGAAGGAATTTAGAGAGCAAGCAAAAAAACGTTAGTGTTCTCCACATTACCATATGGAGAAGAAGATGAAGCTCTACAATTTTTGACAACATGAGAGTGACAAGCATAGCTTCTTTGTTGATGAGTATAAAGAGAACTTTCTATGTCTTCACAAATATGCATTGGAGATTAGCATGGATGCTCTTAAGAGCAAGTTTATTGAAGGGCTTCATAAGGAACTTCATTATCAAGCGAAGGGACTTGGATGTATCAATTTCTTAGATGTTATAGCGATGACCGAAAACTTTAAGAAGATGGAGAAGTTTAATATGCAAAAGGCAAATAGAAATAGATTCATTACGACGGGACATAAGCCACAGAGACTTGCCACAACAAACATAAATAATTCAAAGAAGACCATCTTTTAATACTCAAGGTAAGAATCTTGCTCATGTGGAAACCTAAAGAAGGCATCAACCCATCCATTGGCAGCAAGACCCTGATTTTATTGAGTGGGCACAAAGACTTGATTTGTGTTTTCATTGCGATGAACAAGGACATAGGACATATGAATGCCCAAACAAAGAAATCTTTCGGCCCGCACAAGCGAAGGTGATAAACATCATTGAGGAAGGTGCAACAATTCACAAAGAAGATGATGGAGGTAAGTGCCCTAACTCTACTTTACATTGCATGGTGACTAGTTCTTTCCCAAGGGCTTTTGTACTTACGATTTTATGTATGATTTCTATGCATAAAGTTAGATTTTTTATCGCTTCGACTAGTATGCATTGTTTTCTATCTTTCAGATTGGTACATAATTTAACAATACCCCTAAATATGCAGATAACAAGACCTGTCGATATGGCCAATGGACGACTACAATATATGAAAGGATACATTGAAAACCTTGCATTCACTTTTTTTGATAGGAGTTTTTTGGGAGTTTCCATGTGATTGAAATGAAACAGAGTGATGCAATTATAGGCATGGATTGGCTAGTTCAAAATTTTGCAACAATTGATTGCAAAACAAGAGCAATCACATTAAGACTAGATGGTGAATTTGTCCACATTCTAGGTGATGCACCTTTAGAGATATACATGATGTCCGCAAAACATTTGTAGTGTATGTGAATAATCTGCATGAGGAAGATAATGATGAAAAGCTTCCGAACTATGTAGAAAATCTTTTGAATGAATATGAAAATGTATTTCTGGAAGACTTATCAAGTATGCTTCCACCTAGGCACATTGACCATGCGATCGATGTGTATTCAGGGTGTGAACCATATTCTAGAGCACCCGTATAATTTTGAGATTAAGGATTTGGTTGGTAAGAAAAATAAGGTCGCATATGCATTGAGTCTGAAACCTTTATGTAATCTCCTTTTCTACAATAAATTTTGATTTTCTCAATCAAATTCAAGAAGAACTGAAACCTAATTCTTTCTATGCACTTATCTTGCATTTTTTGCATGAAAAAAAGGGATTGATGTATCAAGAGAAATTTCATTTGCAGAATGGATCTTTATATGGTAACAATCGATTATGCATATCTTGTGAGTCTCGATTGAAAGCTCACATATTACATGATTGTCATGATGCAAATTTTTCTGCACATCTAGCTTATTCAAAGACCTATGTTAAAATGAAAAATTCTTACTTTTGGCATGTATGAAGTGGGGCATTAGAAAATATATAAGTGAATGTTTAAAGTGAAAACATGTGAAATATGAGTTTAAAAGAATGTTTGGAATGCTAGAAACCTTGGATGTTCCAATTCAAAAGTGGCAGTCTATCTCTATGGGCTTCATCAATAAATTGCCAATGACCAGAAGTAAACATGATACCATATTTATGGCAATTGATTGATGTTATCATTAGTGTCCATGTGAAAGGTCAAATGGCCACCAAACACTTCTTTGCATATGTTCTTTAATAAAACATATAGTGGTTTGGTAAGCCACAAATTGTAAGTTCGACCGCATTTGTAGCACCTAAAAAGTTTGTGTTCGTGCTCCTTGTGTATTGTGTTTTCTTTTGCATATTTTGCAGCCTCTGTGTAGAGTACCATGTGTGGTGCTTGGAGCTTGGTTTTGTACTCCGAGGATATCGTCCTGGAGCTCTTGAGAAGGAGATCCAACTGTGGTGCATGGCCATCAAAATACTTCACTGATATCACAACATTTTGATGCAAAAGTTTTGTTCCTTTTGTGCAAGCGAAGTGAGCATCTGCCCATACATACACCCAAGGCTTTCTCCAAGGCTTATGCATCGTGGTGCATTGCCACCAAAATACTTCACTGGTATCAGAGCATTTTGATGCAAAAGCTTTGTTCATTTTGTGCGAGCGAAGCAAGCATCCGTCCACCCACCCAAGGCTTATGATTAAGGCGGCGACCAAGGCATAGACCTTGGCATACCTTGTCATCCAATTCACCGAAGTCATCATTGGTGTCGTTGGCTGCACACGAGGGAGGACCTCAACGATCAAGGAAGATAGAGGTTCTGGTACTTCAGAGGAGGTCACCCATCCCAGTATTGTTCCCCCCCAAGGCTCGCTTAACCATGGTAATCTCTTGGCCCTAATCTATTGATATATTTAGGTACTGATGTGTGTGAACACACTAGGACCATCAGGGCACTTTTTTCCCTCTTTAAGAGGTTTTTTTCCCCCCAGCTTGTATATATTCCTATTGCCCTAACGGGCTACTTATCTTTGTACATTCTAGTGGTAATACATTCCGTATTGTGTGTTGTGCTCCAAACTTCTTCTTCTTCCTTGTGCTGTTCGCGTGCTTCCGTAGATGTCTAACTCCAACAAATGGTATTAGAGCAGGTCACCGCTTCATCTAGGGCGTCGTTGACACCTCTTTGGTTGCAGTCTCCGAATCGCACAAATTTTGGTGAGCAGACTCAGCATGTTTCCAAGATCAAAACATCTTCGCTCTGTGGTGCCAAAATCGCGATTTGAGCTCGTTTCGGCCTCCGAACGCATTATTGCAGCACTTGTGCAGGCTATATCATCTTTTTGTGCCAAAGGTATTAAACCAGTTTCGGTTCGCCAATATAAGCTTCTCAAAGTCTACAGCAGGTCTAGCAGAATTCGTCTGAGCAGTTTTGTTCAACTTTTTGAGATACAATCAATTTTCTGCATCAAGGTATTTTAGTTACCGACCATGGCTGAAAGCAGTGATGTATTTTGTATGTTGGCTGTTGAGGATAAGTTGGATGGTACCAACTACCCGTTATGGGCTTATATGATGCGACATGTATTGGTTGCAAAAGGACTGTGGAACATTGTGCAAGGTGTTGAAAAACGTTCCATCACACCTGCAACTGTTACAAGTTGATGTAGAAGGTGTCGAAGATGATGATATTATACATATTCCTGTTTCTACTGTGGTTTCCGCTGCACCTACTGTAGAGCAAATTTGTTTGGATGGCAGAGATTCGCAGGCACATGCATTGATAGCTTTGTCTATCAAACATGCCACTATTCCTCACATACACTCTTGCAGAACAGCTAAGGATGCTTGGGATACACTTATCACATTGTACCAAGCTAGGAATGAGGCTCGTGTTGCTTACCTTCGAGAACAGTTGGAGAGCGAGCACATGAATGAAGGTGAATCTATGGATAATTTTCTAACAAAGATCAAAGACTCTAAGGAACAATTGATTTCTGTCGATGAGGTTATACCAGATAGCTCACTTGTGCAGACCGTTCTGAATGGTCTTCCTGATTCATATCAGAGTTTTGCTTCTACTCTTCATTTGATGATGAAGGGAAATCCAAATGCCTTGTCATTTGAGGAGTTAGTCTCTGTTTTGTTGTAGGAAGATCAATATGCTTGAATGGTTGTTGCAGAGGCCTCCACACCAAAAACAGAGTCTGCTAATCTTGTGCAGGAAGAAGAATGGACGTTTACTACTGTTTGCAATTTTGACCCATCTTCTCATGAGCAGTGCATGTCTGCAGTAGACTCATATGTTTGGTACTTTGATAGTGGGGCGAACAAACATATCACCTCGCAGCACAGTTTCTTCACTTCACTCGAGCCTGCCCCTACAAGGAATATTGTCACATGTGCCAACAACTCCTCTTATCCTATCATGGGAGTTGGTAAGATCATTTTGACTACTGTTGATGGTAGTTCTTTCACTTTGTCAGATGCTTTATTTGTGCTAGGGATCAAGAAGAATCTGTTATCAGTTTCAACTTTAGCCAAGATTGTCTTGGTTATGAAATTTGTTGATGATAGTTGTACAGTTCATGATCTGTCAAATGGCGATGTGATTATTGCTTCTGGCATTTTATGTCGTGGGATGTATAATCTCATAGACTATGAAAGATCTGTGAATGATTCGACATGTGCAGTACATGATTCTCAGGCTATGTCAGATGCCTGTAGAAATCTGAAATGGTGTCCTCTTTGCCCAAACTTGAGGCACCTCGAAAACATATTTGTGAAGGCTATATTTTGGGCAAAATGCAACATTCCTCATTTCCAAAAGATGGTTCAGTTCGGGCTACTCAAAAATTGCATCTTGTACATAGTGATGTCTATGGTCCTATGCAGAAACCTTCTTTTGGAAATTATCTTTTCTTCATGACTTTCATTGATGATTTTTCCAGGCATGCATGGGTATATCCATTGAAAGCAAAGTCCGAAGTGTTCATGTGCTTCAAACAGTTTTTGGTTTTGGCTGAAAATCTTTAAGCATGTAAAATGGGCACCCTCAGTTCTGATCGAAGGGGGGAATATATGTCTTCTGATTTTAATGCATTTTTGGCTGAACGTGGGAGAAAACACTAGTGTACAGTGCCATATACACCTCAACAGAATGGAGTTCCTGAATGGAAGAATAGGTCAATGATGGAGATGGCGAGGTGTATGGTCAAGAGTCAAGCTTTACCACATAGTTTCTGGCTTGAGGCTGTCATGTGTGCAACATATGTACTTAACATGTGTCCCACTAAAGCACTGCAGTCTATCACTCCATATGAGGCTTGGCATGATTGCAAGCCATCTTTTGCTCATCTGCGTGTTTTTGGTTGTCTGACATATACATTAGTGCCTAAACAACATCGCAAAAAATTGGATGATAAAGCACTCAAATGTATTTTTATTGGGTACAACTTTGAAAGTAAAGGATATCATCTGTATCATCCACAGACTAAATGCATTCTGGTTAGTCGTGATGTTGTTTATGTGGAAGATGCTATTCAGCTATTGCTTTCATGTACTAAGGAGACGTGTGCTAGCTCCAAAGACATGTATGATACTTTGCTGCCTCTTTTTACATGCGGATAGTCTAGTGCTAGTCCTAATGAGGCAACTTCTCAGCCTTTGCAGGTTTCATGTGATGATGCAAATCATTAGATTTCTGATGCAGATTAACATGATGCACTTATTGATGAGAGAGCTGATATTGAGCAGGAAAAAACTATGCCAATATGGATGGTGTAGACCTTGTGTGACAGCAAATTAGATGCACCTCTATCATATCATACTCGATCAGGCTCTCATAGTGTTCCTTTGCATCAGATTTCTATGCTATGGTTGCCTCTAGTCTCTGTGATGAGACTCAACCTATTTCATTTGATGAAGCACAAAATTCTGAACATTGGATGGCTGCAATGCAATCTGAATATGATGCTATCATCATCAAAAATGGTACCTGGTCTTTATGTGGCTTGCCTCCTGGCAAGAAGACCATTGGCACTAAGTGGGTATATAAGCTCAAGCATAAACCTGATGGAACAGTTGACAGGTATAAGGATATGCTTGTTGCAAAGGGTTATGTGCAGGAAAGAGGCATTGATATTGATGAAACCTTTGCTCCTACTTGCCCAATGACTACTGTTCGTAGCATCTGTGCACTTGCAGCTCATCATGGTTGGAATGTACATGAGTTGGACATTAAAAGATCATTTCTGAATGGTGACTTGCATCAAGAAGTGTATGTTTTCCAGCCTAGTGGTTTTGTGCAGAAAGGGCATGAAAACCAGGTGTGTAGGTTAAAGAAGGCACCACCACGTGCTTGGTATGAAAAGATACATGCCTATCTGATTGCACATGGCTTTGAGAACAATCCAACTGAAAGCACCTTAAATTGTGCTAATGATGTAGTTCTGATCATTCAGGTGTATGTTGATGACATGCTGCTCACTCGTCCTCATGAGAAGCATATTGCTGATTTCAAGGCTGATTTACATGCCTCATTTGAGATGTTTGATTCAAGGCATTTGCATCATTATTTGGGCATTCAATTTATGCACGTTGATGGTGGAATGGCTTTGTGTCAAACAAAATATATTGACACATTATTGCAGCGATTTGGCTTGAAGACTGTAAACCTATTGCCACTTCTTTGGAGACACATTTACGATTGAGTCTTCATGATGCTGGAGATGCATTTGATGTTGTTCTCTATCAGCAGGCTATTGGATGCTTGATTTACTTATGCATTACTCGGCCATATATTCAGTTTTTTGTCTCACAGATGAGCATGTTTATGCATTGCCCAAGAGTCAAGCATTGGCAGGCGGTTAAGCGCATCTTTCACTACTTGAGTGGTACTTAGCTACTTGGGTTGTTTTATCCCAAGGGGGGATAACTACCGCTAGATCTGCATGCTTTTTTTGAATCTGATTGGGCTTGTTGCTATGACACTCGTGTGTCCACTAGTGGCTTTTGCTTCATGCTTGGTAGCTCATGCATATCTTGGTTGAGCAAGAAGCAGCCTACTGTGGCCACTTCTAGTTGTGAGGCTGAGTATAGGGAAACTTTCACAGAGACTGTTGAGTGTGTGTGGCTCAGAAGCCTTATGGCTGATTTGGGTGTTGGTTAGTCTTTTGCCACCACCATCTTCACTGACAGTCAGAGCGCATTGGTAGTTGCGAGGAACCCTGTGTTCCATGATCGCACTAAGCACCTTGAGGTGCATTATCATTATGTCAGGGAGAGGTTCTTTGTTGGGGAGATCAGCTTGGCATATGTGCCCATGCAGGAGAACATTGCAAACCTTTTCATGAAGGCTCTGCCTAGGGAGAAGTTTGAAGCTTTCCACAAAGCTTTGGGCTTACTTCCTTTTTTGGAGTGACTTCCACATAGCTTGGCACTTCCTTATACATGAGTGCCAACTCCTTGTTCACCGCATCACTCCCAGGGGGGATTTGTTGATATATATAGGTAGTGATGTGTGTGAACACACTAGGACTGCCAGGGCACTTTTTTCCCTCTTTAAGATATTTTTTCCCCCAGCTTGTATATACGCCTATTGCCCTAATGTGCTACTTATCTTTGTAAATTCTAGTGGTAATACATTCAGTATTGTGTGTTGTGCTCCAAGCTTCTTCTTCTTCCTTGTGTTGTTCGAGTGCTTCTGCAGACGTCTAACTCCAACATAATCTACACTATTCAGGTGTCTGAAGAAGGGGAAAGAATAAGGTTAACATTATCTTGAACATGTTTTGGTCCCTCAAAGCTTCATTCTTTGCTTTCAAAGCCTATTTTTGAAGCATTTTTGGGGTGATTTTTGGAGCCAATTTGGAGTACTTTCATGCATAGGTCTCTTCATACAAGTTCAAGAACATCAAGAAGAGTGTTCTTTGTACTTCTCCAAAAACAAGTATTCACCTTTGGGGCCATGTTTTCAGCCACACTCATAAAACTACAGGTTTCTCGAAAGGTTTTTCAGTTGTGGTGGGATGAGCCATTGCAAATTTATGCAGGTTTTTGAACCTAAACAATAGAGTTGACACACACTTGCAGCTGTTGTTGGCCAGTTTTTGGGTTGTGCATTGAGCCTTTTAGTGTCATTTTACTGCATATATTGAGCACATATACACTATGTACACTTCTGTGGATATCACTTATGTACGTCCATGTGGTCATTGATATAGCGGCTACATGTTTTGCATAAAGCCTTTTACATTTGATAAAGAGGTTCATGGTGAGGTTTTCTTAATTGGGAGACACCCAAATGTTAGGGTCTCTTCGATGATGTGGTGGAAGACTTACCTACCCTCACCATAGGAGATGTATGATAGTTGTTCATAGGTGCTCAATAACCTTAGTTGGCTTCTTTCGGGTAACTGGTTATATGCAGTGGAGGTAGTGATTCACTATGCAAGCAAACATGTTAGTACTTGCAATTTTATGAGATTTTGACACTAGTCATATGCTCATTTTGCAGAGGATACTCTAGAAATTTTCTTCCAAATCTTCGGGTTTTGTCAACTATACAGTGGTCGATTTACTCCTTGATACACTTATTGGTGTGAGCATATTTATTCTCAAATAATCCTTCTTGTTGGTCATTACTGTTCATGAATTCAATTTTCTGGTTGGAGAATTCTCTCCTAGAATCTAAAACTTGATCATCCTTCTCTGAGCCTTATTGGTGTTTGGAATCTTATAGCTCCATTATCATTCTGTTCAATTGTCTACCATCATGGCATCAGAGGTCTCAGGCACGTCTAGTGGATCAGGGTCTAGTGCGAATGTTCCGAGGAGGGCTATAAATTGTAGGGAAAAGACCATTTTGAGATCCAAAAATTTGATGGCACAAACTTTGCTCTATGGAAGAATCATATTAAAGATGCACTGATTCAAAGGAGGCAATGGAAGCCAATAAATGGAATCTCAAAGAAGCCTGCTGATATGGATGAAGATGATTGGGATGAGTTAGATGATTGCACCTGGAAAGTAATGTTTACTTTACAATATTAGACTGTGAAAGAGTAGAGGAGCTTTGGAAGAAGTTATGCAATACATATGAAAAAGAGACAACATCAAATAAAGTGTATCTGATGAGAAAGTTATATGACCTTCAACAATCTACCTGTCTTTTCACCTTTTGCAATTTTTCTGAATCCTTGACTTGGATCTTCAACAAATGCTCCTGCTTTTGTGAACCTAACTTGCAACCCTTTCTCTACTATCTGCCCAACACTTATCAAATTCTTTGTAATGGTAGGGACATAGAGTACCTTACTAAGTAGGTTGATGTTTCCATCAGGTGCTTTGACATTGCCTATTTTCTCCACAGGATGTCTTGTGTCATCTCCTGTTTGTACCTCATGCTTATTCCTTGGATCTTCTAAATCTGATAGGAGTGCCACATTTCCTGCCACATGATTTGAACAACCTGAATCTATGTAGAAAACATGCTCATCAGATTTACCTTGTGGCATAGCCATGTTCATGATCAATAATGAATCCTCTTTGTTTGAGTCTTCTGTGTAGTTATTGTAGTCTCTCCTTCCTTTGTAGCCTCCTTGATAGTTTGAATGATTGTAGTTGTTGTAGTTGCCATGGTAGTTGTTGAACCTTCCTCTTGAGTAGCCATAACTTCCTCTATTGTATCCTCTGCCTCTTTGATTCCTGGAATTCCTAAAGCAATTTTCAGTTGTATGATTAGTTAATCCACAAATAGAACATGAGTTGGAGTCTTGGGATCTCCCCCTGCCTTGTCTACCTCCTCTTCCTCTACCTCTGCCATGTCTTCCTCTACTTGCATAGTTAGCTTGATATGTACCTGCTTCATCATCCACTTTCTTTGCCTTTCCTTTGTTATCTTTAGACTTGCTTTTATCCGTGTATAAAGCTGAAGATTGATTACCTTTAGAGCTTTCTCCATTTTTGATAAGCTTTGCCTCTTAGGTAAGTAGTTATCCAATGAGTGTATTGAAATCAGGTACATGCATGTCCATGTACAAATCCATAGCTGTGGTGAATGCTTCCCACTTGTCATCTGCCTTCAAGCCATTGATGACCTGCCTTACAATTTGCTCTTCATCTATTACCTCTCCAATGCTTCCCAACTGATCCGTTATGTCCTTGAGCTTTGTGATAAAATCAGTCACATTTTGTTTGGGAGCCTTCTTGAGAGTTGTGAAATCGAGCCATAGTTGATGCTTCCTAGCTTTAGTACTTGAAGAAAAGAAAGCTTCAAGTGCATCCCACACTTCCTGAGATGTCTTACAACTTCTAATGTGAGGCAACAAAAAACCTGAGATAGAGTTGAGGAGATAAGACCTTGCAAGTGCATCCTTGGAGCACCATGTGCTCAATCTTTCTTGCTCTTCTTGTGTTGGTTGACTTTTGTTCCTGAAACTTGGCATAACTTCATCTTCAGCCACATAACCATATAAACTTCTACCTTGGAGATAAGCTTCCATTCTTAATGACCAAGCTGAGTAGTTGCCTCTGTCTAATTTGTCAATTGATGAAGGAAATCCATCTGCCATGTTGTCCAACCTTGCTCTGATACCACTGTGAAGAGATGGATAGGTATGTGCTTGAAGATGAAGAGGTGTTGCAAAATCCTTGATCTACACCAGCCAAATGAACTCCAGAAGTATATGGTGGGCCCTTTTAGCTTGCCAATGGATGTATTAGACACCCTATGTACCTTGGAAGATCACTCTCAAAAAGATAGATCAAAATAGATAAGTTGGAGTTAGCTCAGAGGTGAAAAACTTGCTATTCTTGGTTCATACACCTGTCCAGTGTTTTACATAATTCTCTGAGCACAGCAGCAATTAGTTTAATTCCTCTTGGGGAAGTCTAGGTAGCTTAAAGAGATAAATTTCAAGAGTAATCTCATCAAAAATAATAAACCACACACTGAGAATGATTTTTAACGAGTGATGACATCATCCCGATTTTCACGGGCTGCTACAGTTTGAGACCAGTGAGCAGAAAAATCAACATAACTCAAAATGTAGGAATCCAATGATTATGAAAATTTGTATGGTTATACTAGACAGTAAGATGAATCCAAAAAGCTTTAAATCCCTGAATTTGGATAAGTAACCACTGAGAAACGCCTCTGACAAGATGAGTGAAAAAGTCGGGTACCTGACAGAGAAGTGAAAATGCACAGACACTGTTGACTTCAACTGAACATAACTGAAGATTGCAACATCCAAATGTCATGAAAATTTGTGAGCATATAGTAGACTTATAGAGCTAACTTTACCAAGTTAAACCACTGAAAATGATGCACCAAGCTCAGAGAAAACATCTCTGCAAGCTGACTGAGAAAAACTGAGAGTAATGGCAGTGAGTAGTACACTTCACAAGAACATGGAAAGATGAACTCAAATAATCATGAAAATGAAAGTATATTGCTTGTAAAATACAATGACTTACTGATACATATGTGTGCCTTGTAATCACACCTTGATATGGCATAAAGCTCAGCTCTTGGAGGTCTTCACATAGGTCTCTCTAACCACGACTAAAACTGCCATCTATTTATAGTTGAGTTTGGGAGGCTAACTTCCCTCAATCACTCTCCAATCAATCAATGATTGATTTGATTCTCTACCTACCACAAATCACGAATTCGTGGCTCCTCTTTCCATTCTTGATCAAGTGGACTCAACCACTTAAGATTCTCTTACTTTTACATCAAGTAAACTCTTCAAAAGTTACAAGAGGTAGTTCACAAGCGAACTTTACATAGTCTTCATTTTAAGGCTTTTTCTATGACTTTGTGGGACTCAAGCCAATACTTAGGCTTGTCATAGACTTGCTCCAACATCATTTGCAAGATAAAAGGGCCTACTATCAAACTTTGAAATGAAATAGGGCAGCTAAAAAGTAGGTTTTGGCAGTACCACCTCACTTCCTAGAGGTATCCATCCATCTCTTCCAACACACCTTCCTTTGGGAGCTATCTTTACTTCGTAACTTTCATCGATGATTTTTCCAGGCATGCATGGGTATATCCATTGAAGGCAAAGTTTTAAGTATTTATGTGCTTCAAATAGTTTCTGGTTTTGGCAAAAAATCTGTCAGCATGTAAAATGGGCACCCTCTGTTGTGATCGAGGGAGGAATACATGTCTTCTGACTTTAATGCATTCCTGGCTGAACGTGGGATAAAACATTAGTGCACAGTTCCATATACACCTCAACTGAATGGGGTTGTTGAACGGAAGAACATGTCACTCATGGCGATTG
Organism: Ceratopteris richardii; assembly: GCA_020310875.1. NCBI lineage: Eukaryota > Viridiplantae > Streptophyta > Polypodiopsida > Polypodiales > Pteridaceae > Ceratopteris > Ceratopteris richardii. The sequence goes on from CM035428.1 coordinate 110,134,995, forward strand.
CGAGGTGTATGGTCAAGAGTCAGGCTTTACCACATAGTTTTTGGCTCGAGGTTGTCATGTGTTTAGCATATTTACTTAACAGGTGTCCCACCAAAGCCCTGCAGTCTATCACTCCATATGAGGCTTAGCATGGTCGCAAGCCATTTGTTTCTCATCTGCGTGTTTTTGGTTGTTTGGCATATGCATTACAGCCTGAACAACATTGTAGAAAATTGGATGATAAAGTAGTTAAATTTATTTTTGTTGGGTACAGTTCTGAAAGCAAAGGCTATCGTCTATATCATCCATAGAATAAACGCATTTTGGTTAGGTGTGATGTTGTTTTTTTGGAAGATGCTATTCAAGCCTTACTTTCATGTACTAAGGAGACATCTGTTAGCTCCAAAGACATGTATGATACTTTGCTGCCTCTTTTTACAGGTGGATAGTCTAGTGCTAGTCTAATGAGACAACTTCTTAGCCTTTGTAGGTTTCATGTGATGATGTAGATCATACCATTTCTGATGCAGATTTACATGATGCACTTGTTGATGGGAGAGTTGATATTGAGCAAGCAAAAACTATGCCAAAATGGTTGGTGTAGACTTTTCATTAGAGCAAATTAGATGCACCTCTATCATATCGTACTCGTTCAGGCTCTCACAGTGCCTTTTTTGCACCAGGTTGCTATGCTATGGCTGCCTCTGGTCTCTGTGATGAGACTCAACCTGTTTTGTTTGATGAAGCACAGAATTCAGAACATTGGATGGCTGCAATGCAATCTGAATATGATGCTATCATGAAAAATGGTACATGTTCTTTATGTGACTTGCCTCCTGACAAATAGGCCATTAGCACTAAATGGGTATACAAGTTGAAGCATAAACTTGATGGAACAGTTGACATGTATAAGGCTAGGCTTGTTGCAAAGGGTTATGCGTAGGAAAGAGGCATTGATTTTGATGAAAACTTTGCTCCTACTTGCTGAATGACTACTGTTCGTAGCATCTGTGCACTTGTAGCTCATCATGGTTGGAATGTACATCAATTGGACATTAAAATAGCATTTTTGAATGGTGGCTTGCATGAAGAAGTGTATATTTTTCAGCCCCATGGCTTTGTGCAGAAAGGGCATGAAAACTAGGTGTGCAGGTTAAAGAAGGCATTATATGGTTTAAAGCAAGCACCACGTGCGTGGTATGAAAAGATACATGCCTATCTGATTACACATGGTTTTGAGAACAGTCCAACTGAAAGCACGTTATATGTTAAGCGTGCTAATGATGGGCTTCTGATCATTGTGGTATATGTTGATGACATGTTGCTCACTGGTCCTCATGACATGCGTATTGTTGATTTTAAGGATGTTTGCATACCACATTTGAGATGTCTAATTTGGGGCATTTGCATCACATTCAGTTTATGCAAGTTGATGGTGGAATGGCTTTGTGTCAAACAAAATATATTGACACATTATTACAATATTTTGGCCTTGAAGACAGTAAGCCTATTGCCACTCCTATGGAGATAGGTTTACGATTGAGTCTTCATGATGCTGGACATGCATTTGATGTTGTTCTGTATGAGTAGTTGTTGGATGCTTAATTTACTTATGCATTACTCGGAAAGATATTCAATTTGTTTTCTCACAGATGGATTTATGCATTGCCTAGGTGTCAAGCATTGGTAGGCGGTTAAGCACATCTTTTGGTACTTGAGTGGTACCCGACTACTTGGATTGTTTTATCCCAAGGGGAGATCACTACCGCCAGATTTGCATGCTTTTTCTAATAGTGAGTGGGCTGGTTGCTATGACACTTGTGTGTTCACCAGTGGTTTTTGCTTCATGCTTGGTAGCTCATGTGTATCTTGGTTGAGCAAGAAACAACCTACTGTGGCCACTTCTAGTTGTGAAGCTAAGTATAGGGCAACTTTCACAGTGACTGTTGAGTGTGTGTGGCTCAAATGCCTTATGGCTGATTTGGGTGTTGGTCAGGCTTCTACCACCACCATCTTCACTGACAGTCAGAGCACATTGGCAGTTGCGAGGAACCCTATGTTCCATGCTCGCACTAAGCACACTAAGGTGCATTATCATTATGTCAGGGAGAGGTTCCCTGATCGGGAGATCAGCTTTGCATATGTGCCCACATAGGAGAACATTGCATACCTTTTTACAAAGGCTCTGCCTAGGGAGAAGTTTGAAGCTTTCTACAAAGCTTTGGGCTTACTTCCTTTTGTGGATTGATTCCACATATCTTGGCACTTCCTTATACATGAGTGCTAGCTCCTTGTTCACCGCATCACTCCTAGGGAGGATTTGTTGATAGGTAGTGATGTGTGTGAACACTCTAGGACCGCCTGGGCACTTTTTTACCTCTTTAGGAGGTTTTTTTGCCTCGACTTGTATATATGCCTATTGCCCTAATGGGCTACTTATCTTTGTACATTCTAGTGGTAATACATTCAATATTATGTGTTGTGCTCCAAGCTTCTTCTTCTTCGTTATGCTATTCACGTGCTTTCGCAGATGTCTAACTCCAACATGATTTATTTGAATTATGTGGAGTAAATGATATGGATTTATTTGAATTATGTGGAGAAAATGATGTGGATTCATTTGAATTATGTGGAGTAATTGATGCAGATCAATTTGAATAAGGTGGAGTAAATGATATGGATTCATTTGAATTAAATGGAGTAAATGATGTGGATTCGTTTGAATAAAGTGCAAGAAATGACGTGGCTTCATTTGAATTAAGTGGAGTAAATGATGTGGATTCATTTTAATTGACTGGATTAATTAATATGGATTCGTATGAATTATATGGATTAAATGATGTGGATTCATTTGAGTTAAATGGATTATGATGTGGATTCATTTGAATTATGTGGACTCATTTGAGGTAAAAGTAATGTTTTTGTTTTGCATATTTGAAAGTAAAACATGGCAAGAATGCCAGATGTGAATAATGACCTTGATCATGCTAAATCTCAAAGAATTTTGTCTGAAAAAATGCTCAATTCGCACAATTAGGATTTGCATTTTTATTCCGCCAAGATCTGGAACCACATGGATTGGAAGGAGAACCGTTATCAATGAAAGAAGTTAAAAAGATATGTCAAAATCATTTTGTTTGTGATGTTCTCTTTTGAGTTACAGGAAGGGCAAAATAAACAGCACCATAAAAGCTTTATGACTTACAACATAAAGGATTACTAGGAACTTTACTTCAACACTTTGTTCAAGTTGAAAGATCATTACCAAATAATAATCAAATAGCACAATATATTATTCAAAAAGTTTTTGTACACGATATTCTTCATCAAGGTGTAGATTGGGATGATCGTCCGAAGAATGCAGGTATAGGTTTGGGTCGTCCTCAAAATTTTGCAGAATTTCATAATCGAGGACATGAAGGCCCTCTTCGTCAAAAGAGGCCTTATATTCTGCTACCTGAAAAACATAAACTTATCCATGATTTATCATCACACGAAAAAAAATTATAAAATTAAGGATTAATAGTTCTTGGATTATGAAGAACAACTGAAGATTAACAAAAGAGAATTGATGATTTAGAAAATAAAGTAAAAAATTTACAAATATCTCTCGATGCATATTAGAACATATATGGAAGACTATTGGGGGATTCTTGTGCAGAAAGGGACTTGAGTATTTGTAGGAGAAGGAAGAAAGATAAGAAGAAAGATACATACACCGGAAGCTTCTACAGATTGATTATAAGGAGAAAGTACAATGATAATGTACAGTACAATCCAAATGCTCTCTGTGCAAATCTCCAGAGTACACAATCAAACAATGTTAAAAAATACCCAAGGTTCTTGCTGCCGCCGACCTTCTCTGCACCAGACCCCCACTTTCCCCAAGAGCTTGCACTTGTGCACACTTTGCACTCAAGCTTCAATAGGGGGAGGGATGGACACCTTTTGTTGATGCACACACAGCTTCAATGGGACCCGACCTTTGGTTGCATGGCTTAGCACTTCTCTGCACACTTCTTGCACACTTTGCACTTCACTTCTCTGCGTCACACACTCACTGTATGTCTCTTGCTCTTCTCTCTCCTAGTGTAGACTATGCTCACCTTGCTTAGTCTAACCAAGAATAATGCCTTGCCTTGAGTTGAGTGTCGGTTCACGTATGCTCCTAACTGCTAGCATATCTTGGTGCTCACTTTGATGTCCCAAGATTGTCTCCAAATGTGGGTAGCCAACAAATCCCTGTTTTGTCCTGTAGTGGCTTTAGACTAAAACAAAAATATTAATTGGGGGGCCTTACTTTCACCTTTGTGTATGCTTCCTCTTCACATGACTTCATATTTTGCCCTTCAATTCTTCAATTGTGTACCTAAGGAAGGGTTCACTTGAACCTACCAAACACTTCAAAAACACTTTTGAACCTTAGAGAAATTACAAAAAGACACTCTACAACCTGCATCCAACTTTCTGCAAAATATAACCTTTGTGAACAATTGATTTTGCACTACGTGTGCACCTTGACACCCGAACTTTGAATGCTTTGACTTTGCCCATGTTGACTTTGATCGTGAACATGTTAACTTTGACTAGTTTGACTTTGAATCTTTGACTTTGACCCTTTGACTTTATCTATGGTTGACTTTGACCAATATGACTTTTATGGGCTCAACAAAGACTATAAGAGGCATCATCATCTTTTGATTGGTTCACTGTCAATGAATTATTCAATCCTAAACACTGAATAGACAAGCCGCTTTTTGTAATATTTAGAATCATCACATTATGATAAAGACATTGTTTTTGCAATTGAATCTGACCAAAGTATTTTGAATACATCATTTTCTTCATTTTGAATATCATCATCTATTACAAGTACCATGTCATCTATTTCTTCCATGTCTAAATCATCATTGTGATCTATATCTAAATCATGATCACTGCATGAATCATTTGTTAAACTTTCATGAGTTTGAGATTCTCCAAAAGTTTCTTGTGTTTTTGTAGAAGCTATCTTGGTTGGAGCATGTAACAAATGCATATTACAAAAAATGTATACCAAGTCATTGGCACATGATACACTTAAGTGATTTCTTCCTTTTGAATGAAGAAGATCTTATGCATTCCAATTATGTTCACAACTACTACTTGAAGCTATTATTGAAAGCATTCTCATACCTATATGTTGCAACTCCACTCCTTCATATCCATACTCTTTCCACCATATAGGAGGTGGATGGTTTTGAATCGCTTCTGTTAAACGGTCTATCGTTTAATCGTTACTCTACTTCCGACTCAAACACTTCAAGTTCAACTGGTTCCAAATCTTCCTAACCGCAAATGTTCTCTTAGCCACGTGGGTCCTTGGGAGTGGTAGGGGTCTGTTAGACACAGGCCCTGTACTATTTTCCCAATTTAACACACAATCTTAATGTCATCCCGTTCTTAGCTCAGTGTCCATCCCTGAACAACGGAAGTCTGTTCAGTGTATTGGAATTAGAACTTCAGGACTTAGGGTAGCAATCCGGTTACTTAATTTATGCGCAAAATATACTTCAATACAATGTCACCTAATCCGTACTTTGTCAGGGCAGATAGGTATACCCACCAGACATTATGTCTTAAAGTTACGCAGACTCGAACAATCAATCTCCTCGTAATAAACGGCTAACCATAAACCAATGATGTCCTACTCACATTCAGACCATTACCGCTACTAGTCTTCCCGTAGTTGGAATAAACAGCAATTATAGACTACAGTATCGAATTTGGTCGCTTACAAAAACGTTACAGACAATTAGTTCGGGATTACTCTTCGCGCTACCTACTTCGCCGAAGAACTGCCAATAACATACCGCATTTGATCACGCTCAGAGACACACTCAATCATCACCGAACAGACTCGCAACACAATACAACTGATTCGTCATTCTGTACTAAGATGAGAATAATCGACTAGCCGGAGTACAGACGGAACAGAACAAAACAGAACTTATCCTTTCAACAACATATACGCACACACCATGCGTTACAGCACTCTCAAACGAGACTTAATCAAACAATACACTGCAATTCCCACAAAAAAACGGGCTCTCCCGCTCTTTTTTCTCATTGCCTTAAATAGAGGATTTTTTACAAGGGTGCGCACTTCTGCAGTTACCTGCGTGTTTCCTGAAAGATTCTTTTTTCATTTAAGCTCCCTGTCCTCATACTTTTGTCCTTGTTCGACGGCCGTCCAACACTTTTACATTTAAGGCACCTGTCCGGGTTCATTTGTCCTGGTTCGGCGGCCCTCTAACACTGGCACGCACGGTGGACTCGAACCCGCAGGTGCATTACTGACTTCAACATCCTTTTGCGTTGCCTATAGGCCTATTCCAGAGTTTGGCTCCCGAATCATTTCTGACCGGACTTGTTCAAGTGGAGGAACAAGTATAGCCAGTCATCTCCTGCGAAAAAGTGTCCAAATATTTTGAACACGACTATCCAATTGCTGTTTTAATAAGTCTATGTCCACATTTGTCATTAATATGGCATTCAGTTCTACACCCTCATCTTTTAATATCTACCTTTCGAATTCCTGCAAAACCTGTATTCTTGACAGCAAAATTTCATTTTTGGCTTGCAGGTTAGCATTCAGGGTAGAAAAACTTGACATTTTGGCTTGAATCTGTGTTTGGATAGTTTGCTGCCACTGATTAAATTCTTGAAAACACTTTTTTGCGTTGATCAATTCTGTCGTTAGTTGCCGGTTGTTACTCTGTAACGCCTGTAGTAAAGCTTCTTTGTCGTCCAATTCCTTTTGCATCTGTGTCATTCTATATAGTAATGAATTGGACTTAGTCATCGTAGCGAATAGTAATTCGTTTTTGTGCTGGAGCGCTTGTTCTTGTTGCCGCAAATATTGAGAAACCTCTTGTAGTTTGTTTTGCATCCCTATCACAAAATCTGGTTGGAGATCGTCCGGTAATTGCCCTGGACTGGCAGTTGGCAAGTTGTCTGCCATCCTTCGTTTAATTGACAGCCGAAACGGCGTCCCTACGGTCTGGTTCTGTGCGCTATTACCTGTGTGGAAGAAATGTGCAGACGATGTGGAGACTTGGTCTGCTTTGTCAGGCTCTGGTTGGTGTCCTGTGTCTATCATATCATGTTCACCGGAATAAAAATGGGGGGGACCAGTGTAGCTTCTCATCCTTCACTGATTGGACAAAATTAAATATAGCACCTAAATAGGCTGCTAGTCTGCTGTTGGTGTGGGATCTTCGCTTATCCCCGACAATGATTTGTGTGTAGAGGTGGTTATATAGCCAGTGTGTCCAACTAATCCGACCTCCTCCTTCGGCATGTACTAATGGTGAAAAATTTTCTCTAGACATTAAATCGAATTTAACTATGAAACAGAGCTTCTCTAAGTACCACTTAAATTGTTCACGACGCTAATATGTGGCATTTTTCAACATGTAATACCGTCTTGGGCCTTCACAGTCGCCAAATTCATTTTTCAGATCTTCATTCGAACATTTAGGAAATCGGGCGTCATCATACAGTGGCAGTTTAAATATAGCTGAGACTAACTGTGGCGAAAATTGTACCTGATTTAGAATGAAGCCTTTTGTTTGTCGCATGCTATATAATTGATTCTCTGCATCGTCATTAGCGATCCACTGCTCCCATGGTAATTGAGCAAACTGGAGGAGTCCTATCCTCCGTAGCCAGTTCTCATTCCTTCTCGAATGGATGTCGAGCTCGATTTTAAATTCGGTGGAAAATTTATGATGAATCTTTACTGTTGCAGAAGTTACTGAGTTATCTGCATTATCCTGTAGGGTAGTATCTGTTGTCGTCACAACATGGTTCTGTGTATTGGCGCGCTTCCTGAGTTGCCATCTGAGTATGTCGGATTCAGACATGCTTGTAAGGGTTGCCGAGAAGAATATGCTGGAAGTTTCTAACTAGCGCTGAAGCTCGAAGAATACTGTAGTGAAGAATGCTATGCTATGCATACGCATTTTATAAGCACCAGGGCTTGAACTGCCATTTGCTGGAATGATTGTATTTCAGTAGGACATGACTCTTCCTTCCCCTTGTCAAAATTGTATCATGAGTAAGAATCATTATGCCGCGTGTTATTCCGTAGATCGATGCTAGACTGAACAAGACTTTACATGTGCGAAAAATATCAGAAAACAAAACTTGGTTATCATACTCATTTCGAATCCATCGTTACATTATGAATTCGCATGGTCGAATTTTACTTATTCTTCTATGAGGCCTTCGAGATACATATTCCTGGCTAATCTAAATGTGCGAGCTATTTTTTTCTTAAGGGTTTCTAATAATTGCTTGAGCGTGTCGGGTTCTAAAACCTGCGCATCTATTCTGACGGAGCTAAGCGCGATTGCTTCGGTAAGCAAGTTTTCGGCCTGGGTCTGCAAAAAGGCCTCCTGTAAATAGAAATCATTGGATAATGCAGCGTCCCTGGATGTCTTCATTTCGGTGACTTTCCGCTGCATCTCTGTGACTCGATCCTTTTGATTTCGCAGTTGGTTATCGAGGCGCTCGAATTGCTGGTTCTGAAATTCAATCGTTCGGGAATATGCATCTCGTTCTCTTCGAGCATCTGCCAGATCTTTTTGGTGTTTCGCTTCCCTGGTTAATTGGCATCTCAGCATTCTATTTACGTCGTCCAAACATTCCTGAGCTCTGCGTAGCTCGTCTTGGACTTGCGCTGCTTCTCGCTGTTGGTCTTGACTCTTTTGGATTGTTTCCTGCAAGTGGGCCTTTGTTTGTTCGACCATTTCTTCGAGGGATGAACTGATATCTTCTTTTTCTTGGAGGGCGGTCTTTAGTTCCTGGATTTCGTCGTGTGCTTCGTGTAATAGCTGGTCTTTGGCGGAAAGCTGCTCCAATGCTGTATTTCTCTGCTGTATCAAGTCTTGTTGTTCCGAAAACTGGGCTTGGAGGTCAACTAGTTGTGTCTGTAATTGATGATTCTCCGCTCTTATGGCGTCAACTTCTTCTTGGAGCGGGGTGATGTCAGCTTCCAGGAGGTCTACCTTGTGCTGCAGGTCGTGCCGAATGGTATTTGCAACCTCAGTCATTGGTACCGGAAGTTGTTGTGAGAGGGCGATGAGCAGTTGGCCCATGTTGGCCAGTTCGGAAAAGATCGGAACAGAGGAAAGGAGGAGTGGGTGTTGTGGTGGTGCAAAGGTTTGGGTATGGATTTGGGGGGATGTCGGGGGTGAATAATTGGGGGGAGGATGAAGAAGATTCGGAAATTGGCGGTGGGAGAGGGTTGACTGGTGGGGATTGAGGGCCAGGGGATGTAGGGTGGGTTACCTGATTGGTGGGTTGGCTTTCACCTGTAATGTGGGCGATGGTGGATTCTACGGCCCTTAGTAGGGTGTTGAGTGCGCTGTTGATCACGTGCTGTTCATCTTCTCGTCGTGCTGATGCTTCTTCGGTTGAGACGGGTTCTGTTTCTATGTGCTTCTGCTGGTCGTGGTGGTCGGCCGATGATTCGTTGTGTATGGAAGTGGCGGTGGTAAATTGGGATTTTCCGATGGTGGTTCGTTCTGCCAGCGGTTTGCATTATAGTTATTGTTTCTCTGTCCCCTGTAGTTTCGATATCCTTGTGGTTGATTGTTTCTCAGTTGCGGAGGTACATAATGATTTGCTGCCTGTCCATGTTCTTGAATAACAGCATTGACTGTTGCTGTTCCCTGTAATCTGGCATTGTAGACACAATTTTCGGTGGTGTGTCCGGCAATGTTGCAGATAGCACAGAATGTTTGATTTAGCGCACAGTTGGCACTAGTATGACCTGAATTTTTGCATGTGATACAGTATACTTGTCTGGTTATATCTTCAGTCATAGTTTTGTTCGTTTTTAACCACAGTTCTAGATCTTCTGTAAATCCACCGACTTTGGATTCCAGTTGCAGAGCCATGGCGATGACTGCATCCAATGTCATTGCTCCGACACATCTGATAATCATGATCTGCTTCAATTGTGGGTTTAAACCATTGATAAACCACTGAGTGATGACGTCATCCGGTAAGTTAGCGTGGGCCTGTGGTATCTGTCGCAAGTGTGTTCTAAAAAGTGTAGCATATTCTTGGACAGTCTGATTCGCCTTCTGTCGGTTGTTCTGTAAATAATCAAAGATTTCGGTGGGATTCTTCTTTAGCCTAAATCGTTGCAAAAAAGCATCTCGTACTGCATCATAGGTACCGAAATGATTAATGTCGTATTCCGTAAGCCATCTAGCCGCTTCATTGACTAGTGTAGATTGAAAAACAATGGCTTTGTATGCCTGGTCCGGTGGATGGTTGAGGACTGCATAACTGATCTCGAAAGTGCGTACGTGAGCATCCGGGTCATCTCCTGGGAATCCACCAAATTTCGTGTATGTTACTCCTGTTGGAGGCGGCCTTGGTTGGCCTAACTGTTGTTGCTGTTGTTGTCCGTTCATCGTGAGTGTATCCTGTCCTTCTTCTGTATCTTGAGGTTGATTGGTTGAACTACCAGAACCTGGATCGCCTGATGGCGTGCCTTCCGGTGTGCTGTTTTTGCGTAGGATACTTTGGACCTCTGCTTCGAATAGTTCTCCTTCCTTCTGGATGTCCAATATCCGAAATCTTTCTTCCAAGCACGTGGGTCGGGCTGAGGACTCCGCAAAAAATGCTAATCCTTGGCCGCCAGTTGGTGTTTCTATCACCGGAATATCACCGGAATGAACTGACAGTGTACCAGATTGTAGTGTTTTTCCGCTTTTACCAATTTCTTTTCTTAGAGTTTTTCTAATCGTGGATAACTCTGAATCTTTATCCAAGATTGTTAAACTAGTTTCTAGCGGCGTCTTGGTAGATTCTGGAATTACTGTATTTTGGTTAGGCTGGGTCGAAATGACACCAGAATGTACCAAAGGCATTGCTCGTTCCACCGGAATATGACCGGAATTAATTCTAACGTCCTTATCTTGCTTGACCACTGGGTCAGGCCACGTTATACCTTCTTCTCCTGGGGTTGTCTTTAGTACTTTTCGTGTTCCAGTCGTATGGTTCCTAGGATACGTTTCGCCAGACCGAGTAACCGGCATGTATCATTGCTTAGTAGCACTATCTGAGCAGCTGGCAACAATCTGGCTCTGTTGCTACCGTCAGTCAATCGAACGTTGAACGTAGTGTTTGATTCTGAACAAACAGCCAGCACGCTACTGCTACTGTTCACAGATAACTGGCAACCTGATGCCACCTTCCCACAGACAGCGCCAAATGTTAAACGGTCTATCGTTTAATCGTTACTCTACTTCCGACTCAAACACTTCAAGTTCAACCGGTTCCAAATCTTCCTAACCGCAAATGTTCTCTTAGCCACGTGGGTCCTTGGGAGTGGTAGGGGTCTGTTAGACACAGGCCCTGTACTATTTTCCCAATTTAACACACAATCTTAATGTCATCCCGTTCTTAGCTCAGTGTCCATCCCTGAACAACGGAAGTCTGTTCAGTGTATTGGAATTAGAACTTCAGGACTGAGGGTAGCAATCCGGTTACTTAATTTATGCGCAAAATATACTTCAATACAATGTCACCTAATCCGTACTTCGTCAGGGCAGATAGGTATACCCACCAGACATTATGTCTTAAAGTTACGCGGACTCGAACAATCAATCTCCTCGTAATAAACGGCTAACCATAAACCAACGATGTCCTACTCACATTCAGACCATTACCGCTACTAGTCTTCCCGTAGTTGGAATAAACAGCAATTATAGACTACAGTATCGAATTTGGTCGTTTACAGAAACGTTACAGACAATTAGTTCGGGATTACTCTTCGCGCTACCTACTTCGCCGAAGAACTGCCAATAACATACCGCATTTGATCACGCTCAGAGACACACTCAATCATCACCGAACAGACTCACAACACAATACAACTGATTCGTCATTCTGTACTAAGATGAGAATAATCGACTAGCCGGAGTACAGACAGAACAGAACAAAACAGAACTTATCCTTTCAACAACATATACGCACACACCATGCGTTATAGCACTCTCAAACGAGACTTAATCAAACAATACACTGCAATTCCCACAAAAAAACGGGCTCTCCCGCTCTTTTTTCTCATTGCCTTAAATAGAGGATTTTTTACAAGGGTGCGCACTTCTGCAGTTACCTGCGCGTTTCCTGAAAGATTCTTTTTTCATTTAAGCTCCCTGTCCTCGTACTTTTGTCCTTGTTCGGCGGCAGTCCAGCACTTTTACATTTAAGGCACCTGTCCGGGTTCATTTGTCCTGGTTCGGCGGCCCTCTAACACTTCAATGTGCCATAGATCTCCAAAACATCCTTCTTGATTTACATAAGGTACTCCTTTGTGGAATGCATCTCGGCCATATGCGTCTAGAAGTAGTAATTGACATGTGGTTTTGAAATTTGCCATGGATTCTTTGTTCGATGCTTGACCATTGAGTTGAAACGTTGGATCCAAGACAAACGTTGTTCCATGTAAATGAGTATGCATTTCTGTCCATCTTTTCTCTACGAACGATACAATTTGTGCTTTTTCTCATAATGAAAAATGATTGAAGTCTTTCAATTTTTGAATAGTTTTTGAAACATGATCCAATAAACTTTTCCTATCAGAAACTTATCTGTATCAGCAATTTGTAAAAGTTTGACAACTTGTTTAGTGATACCGAAAAGTTTTTCAAGATTACACCAAAAATTTTGTGATTGTATTAGAGACATACACTTCAAAGCCACAACTCGATAAGAAGGATACTTCTCTAGCCATGCCTCCCATCTTTGATCCAAAATCATTTCTACAAGTGTTGGCTTGACTTCCAATAACCCATTGAGCACAATATAGGTTGTTGCAAATTGTGTAGCACAAAATATATGAAGTGCTTTATTAGGAGATTTTGAACGAAAGAGCGAATATGAAAATTGATCTCTTGGATAAATTTGACCACATGATTAGTTTCTAATAAACTTTGTTTAATGAAATATACTCTACCTATATCTTTCATTAATAGATTTAGGATATGAGCTGTGCATAGAACCCAATCAATACCTTCATACTTGTTTTGGATTGCAATTTCATCACTTCGAAAATTAGATGCATTATTAGTCACTATCGTAGTCACATTCTTTGGCCCAACCACATGAGATATATCATGTTCATATATCTTTACAAGAAAAGCTAAACATTTCTTTTTAAGAGGTGTCAACTACTTCCAAAAACATACTTTCCTTCAGATATATAACCATGACATTAATCAATGGCTTCTTCTGATAACTTTTCCATCCATATAGTGCTATTGTGCATCCATACATAAGTACATAATCAAGCAATGTTCATTTTAAAATAGCTTGAGTTCTTTTCTTCACTTTATCTACATACTCTGATCATAGTTTATTGTAATCTGGCATGGTGAATCCTTTACGTACAATTGATATCAAAGCATCTTTGAAAAAAGGATTACAAATACCATTGAAAGGAATCCCACATGCTAAAAATGCTTGAGTCCATTGAAGATGAAGTTCAAGACAATCTTGCTTTTCAAAAGCCATAGGTATTGTGTTTTGTGATTTAGTATGAACAAAGCACGGTGACACATTACTAGATCCATCATTTTTACTACATTCACTGGGTGCACTCTTTCTTGATGTAGCTCAAAAAATGGAGAACATGTATCTTGATTATTTTCAAAAATAGTTTATGATACTTGAGTAGAAATATCACACGGGATCCTCTCTTGTCATTGATGCATCTACTCATTCTTTCTCTACACCTAGAATACTTCGAAAGTATTGTGAACTAGTCATGCTTTTAAATCTTTTTTATGTGATACCTTGAGATTTACATTTTTTTTGCATAACTTGAAAAGTGTACCCATATATCACTATCTAGATTAATCATCGTGCCACATTATTACCTGTACTAAAAAGATGCTCTTTTATTCGAGTCACATTTCCTACATAATGATGTCCACAACATTTGCATTGTATTGTGGAGACCGTTTTACCCTCTTGATGAATAATCACATATGACCATTCTTTTCCCTTTCCTATAATGCTTGCTTTATGAAAACTTTATATCTACAAAAAGACAACATAAATCAATATCAAATAAGATATACATTTCACTAAATATATATCTTAAAATATATACAATCTACTATGAATCTCTCTTAAAATATATACAAACCACTCATAATCATACGTGCACATACACTTACACATACTATTGTGAAGTAAGAATCAATGTTGAGTCAAGCAATCACAATTATAGATTTTAATTCTCAATCATGCACTCACACATACTATTTTGAAGTAAGACTCAATGTTGAGTCAAACAATTACAATAGATTTTAATTCTCAATCATACACACACATACACTTACACATACTATTGTGAAGTAAGAATCAATGTTGAATGAGACAATCACAATAGATTTTAATTCTCAATCATATACACGTATACACTTACACATACTATTGTGAAGTAAGAATCAATTAAATCAGACAATCACAATAAATTTTAAATTTTTGATGATATGCATATACACTTACACATACTATTGTAAAGTAAGAATCAATGTTGAGTCAAACAATCACAATAAATTTTAGATTTTTTGGATCATACACACATGCATGTACACATACTATTTTGAAGTAAGAATCAATGTTGAGTCAGACAATCACAATGGATTTTAAATTCTCGATCATGCGCACGTACACTTACACATACTATTGTGAAGTAAGAATCAATGTTGAGTCAGACAATCACAATAGATTTTCATTCACAATTATACACTCATATGTATATACACAAACTATTGGATGAAACTTTGTTGGATCCCTTTACAAATCAAGGGATCTGAGAAGGTGTTAATAAGTCTACAAGACAAAGCCATTTGGATACCTAAAAAGATCTAGTTCACTTATTAACACCTTCTCAACCCTTGAATTATAAAAAAGAAGTTAAAAGCTTTTCCAACATATACAATAGATTTTAATTCACAATCATACACACACATACACATGTGCATACCCAATCACAATAGATTTTCACTCACAATCATACATGCACATACACATACACATACTATTGTGAAGTAAGAATCAATATTGATTTAAACAATCACAATACATTTTTACTCACAATCATACACACACATACATATACTATGTGAAGTAAGAATAAATCTTGAGTCAAGCAATCACAATAGTTTTTAACTCACAATTTAAAAAAACAAAACAAATATATTTTTCTTTATTTTTTAAATATTAAAAGATTAAATATTTTTAACAAGAGCTTATACCTTGTTCTTTGTATGAAACTCTAAGTTTGCAAAAAGCAAAGTAAGTCTAATGAGGTATAATTTTGAGGGCATTCTTTTATAAAACATTATTCAAACAAATATTTTTTGATCGAAAGCTTTTTGATCGAAATAGTTCCAAATTACCATGCAAAAATTATTCACTCATGTCCAAATAAGCTGATATGGCATCAGATAATTCATTTGAATAATAAGGGTTAAATGTAAAATTCCATAATTATTCATGAATAATCAAATTGTCGAATAATGCATAATGCAACCTAGGTTGGTACATGTTGATCTCTGTGGTAAAATATCTACACTTGCTTTAGGAGGATCTTCCTACCTTCTATTGTTAGTTGACGACAATACTAGAAAGATGTGGGTTCATTTCATTCGATAGAAGGCTAATGCTTTTGAAAAATTTTAAAAGTTGCACAAGTATGTGGAAAATGAATCAAGTAAGAAATTGAAGAAATTTGAAATAGATAGAGAAGGGGAATTCTTAACAACAGAATTCAATAACTATTGTAAAGAGCATGGTGTAAAAAGTCAACTTGCCACACCTCATACACCTCAAGAAAATGACATTGTTGAGCAAAATAATCGGACAATAGTAGTAATGGCTCGTTGCATGTTAAAGGCTCAAGACATGCTTGATTAATCATGGGTAGAAGAAATCAATACAACATTCTACATCCTCAATGGAAGCTACATGAAAGCATTGAAGGGGATGCCTCCCCAAGAATCATATTCTGGTAAAAATCCTTCAGTTTTTCATTTCAAAATTTTTTGTTATTTCTATTATGCACATATTCTTTATTCAAAAAGATCAAAGTTGGATTGAAAAAGAAAAAATTGTATCTTCCTAGGATATATTGAAGAGTCTAAAGCATACAGGTTGTGGGATCACGAGGCAAGGAATATTTCTATCAATCGAGATGTGGTGTTTGATGAATAGCTACACTTAGAAGAAGATAAAGGAAAATCTACTATCTCATCAATTGGAGAAACATCTCAACTTGTGCATATCAAATGATAGGTTAAAGTTGAGGAAGGGAACATTTGATAGTGAAATTTCCTCAGTAAAAATCCAACCAATTAGCTGCATAGCATAAGCCACTACCAAAGTCAGCACAATAGCTCTTTGATGATTGCAATCCTCATTTAGATGTATGAGAATCATCCTTGGATGGATTTGGTAGATCAAACATAACAGAGAAGCAAAGAAGAGCCCCATAACACATTGTTAGCATCATGGCTCTAATGGTAGATATCATGGTCTCAATAAAGGAACCTACCACCATTGAAGAAGCCCTTCATGATCCAAGTTGGAAGCGGCAATGCAGTCTGAGTACGATAGTATACTCAGAAATGATACCTCGAAGCTAATTGACTTGCGGCCAAAGAAGAAGGTAATCAGTACTATATGGATTTGGAAAGCTAGATATAAAGTAGATGGCACATTAAGAAACTATAAGGCAAGATTAGTTGCATAGGTTTTTTCACAAGTTGAAGGTTTTGATGGTCAGGAAACCTTTGCACCAATATCATGCATGAAAAATATGCAGATGATACTTTCAATGGCTACACAAAAGGCGTGGCCTATTTTCTAGATGGATGTCAAATCTACATTTTTGAATGGTCACCTGAAGGAGGAGATATATGTATCTCAACCACCAGGTTTTGAGGTGCCCAATTTAGAAAATAAAGTTTGCAAGTTGAAGAAAGCTTTGTATCCCCTTAAGTAAGCACCAGAGGCTTGGTACCAATGGATAGATAACTCTTTCAAAAATATGGGTTTTGAATGAATACATATGATGCTAACATGTATGTAATGAAAAAGCAAGTTAATTTTTGTTATTGTATATGTAGATGACTGATCATTACATGAGATCATGAAGAACCCATCAATCAAACTCATATCAGCTTCGGAAACTGAGTTTGAAATGAGAGACTTGGTTCTACTCTATTTCTATTTGGGAATTGAAGTATTGCAAAGAGATGACGACATTTTCATCTCACAACAAAAGTATGCCAAAGAAATTCTTAAGGAAATTGCAATGATGGAATGCAAAACAATTGGCACGCCTATGGAGGTAAATCATAAGCTATCTATGGATGATAATATACCTAATATAGATGCTATGAAGCTTGTTGGAAGTCTCATTTTTTTGTGCAACTCTAGACTAGACATCTAGTATGTTGTTAGAGTGTTAAACAGGTTTTCTAGCAAACCTAAGGAGATTCATTGGAATGTTGGAATGTGAATTCTAAGGTACATTGTAGGAACCTTGGATTTTGGTATTCTTTATACCACACATGATACAATGCAAGGATATTGGATTGGGTTGGATATTGTGATTCTAGAAAATCAATCTTTGAATCTTGTTTGTCACTTTGTTCAAGAATATTTTCTTGGGAAAGTAGGAAACAACCAACTCTCACACTCTCCTCTACTAAATTAGAGTATAGAGAAGCTTGTTTTGCCTCTTGTGAGGCAGCCTGGTTAAGGATAATTCTTGTATATTTAGGCTTTCCATCACAAATAGAGACTATACTTCAATGTGATAATCAAAGTTGTATGACCATTGCAAAGAACCCAGTATTTCATACTCACATCAAGCATGTAGAAGTAGAGTATCATTATGCTCTTGAGCTAATTGAAAATGAAATTGTGGAGCTAAAATATTGCTTAACAGAGGCAAATTATGCTGACATATTCACTAAAGCACTTGGAAAGAGCAGCTCAATAGGCATTTTCAACAAATGGGCATAGTACCCACACCTACTTGATTTATCATTTCGTAAACATTGATGGGGGGTGTTAGTATATGAACAATGTCTACCCCTCATGATTGTATATACTAATGCACTTTTTGTAAGGCCCCCATTATGAAGAGAAGCCAAGCATGCCTTACCCAATGGATGGGAATCCCAACTTGCATTTTGGATGGAGGTCAAATTGAACCATGTAATGTATTGTAAGGAAAGGGAGTTACCATGGTCCCCAATTGTGGGCTTCAAGGTAGCAAGGAGCAGCCCCAATCGGAGGTCCAAGGGGGCCAATAGGCCCCTTGACTAGGAAGGGATCCCAAGGGGCTAGCAATCCTCTTGGTGGGGATCCGAAGGCAATGCCCCAAAAACGATGCTAAAGGATGTATTCCCTATCAAATTCAAAAATCATTCATATTTGTTAGGTCGGTTGAACCATCCTAAGCCATGTATGGTGATTACATGGGCGGTGGCTACCCATGTTCTACTGCCTATGTTTAGCAGTCCGTGGAAGGCCACATCTCTCAATTAGCCTATATATACATGATCTCTACACTTTTTCATATATCGAACAGAGCCAACATAGCTCTACCTTGTAATTCTCTATCTAGATTTATCTAGATCATCATTTAAGCTCTAGCTTGAGAGCACATGGGTGGAAATGCTATCATCTTTGAATAGAGCCAGCATAGCTCTACCTTGTAATTCTCTATCTAGATTTATCTAGATCATCATTTAAGCTCTAGCTTGAGAGCACATGGGTGGAAATGCTATCATCTTTGTACTTGTTGTTAGTAACAATTTTTTGAGATTCTACTATATTTGTTATCTTCTTTGTTTGTTCTCATGTTCTCTTGTGTAACCTCTTTCTTAAAAAAATTACCTAAGTGTACTAGAGGTGTTGCTAATGTTGGCCAAGACTTGAAACAAGTGACAGAGGCATGTTTGCAAGCACATTAATCTTAATTGATAAATCAGAATTGATTGATTTTTCTTCCCTATGCAAGTTACTAGATGAAAAAATTTCAAGTCAATTTTTATTAATTTTGAAGATCATTTGATAGGTCAAATGATCTTTGTACATAGAAGTGCAGCCTCTAGAATTCTTTTAATGGCTAGAGACCATGTCACCTAGAGGTGATTAGTTCGCATCATATGCTTATCCAATTTGATTTTTCATGCTTATAAAATATCAAGATGAGATATAACTCCATTTAGGAGATATTATTAAAAGAGTGGAAGTTAGCCCTTGCAAATTTTTAAAATGTTGCAGCTATAGAGGTTTGTATTTTGGCCATTTTGAAAGACTAGAATGTCAAAATGATTTGAAATCTATACCATTAAAAGTATTTTTCATTGAAAATGTAATGTCCAAAATTGAAAGAAAATGGAGATCATTTGATAGTTCAAATGTCCTTTGATTCTCATAAAAATATATGCCAAGGATTTGTCAAAGATCACTACATGTTTCTAAGGAACACACTGTTATTTCATATTGGATGCCCCAATTACAAAAGTTTTTCATGGAAAGGATACTCCAATATATAGTCTATATCATACATAAATTTTAAGTCTCTATATCATACCCAAAATTTTGAAGAATTCAGAACTTATCCTCATAGTTACAAGAGAATCCTAAAATTGCAAGTGCATTGTTTGGAGGCTCAACTAAGTGCAAGTGTAACACAGAAAGAATTCTCAAATTAGTGAATTTAAAGTTGAAATTTTGTGACTAGATGTGGACATGAAGAAAATGAAATTTTGAGTTCATTTTATCAGTTTAAGGGCTTCAAGAAGATGACCCTATACGTTTCCAAAGTTGGTCATCAAGTATTTGACCCTTCCAAATAAGGGGCTATACAACTCTGAGGAAATTCCCAATTTTTTTTTTCCTATTGAAATCTTGAGAGTAGGTCTATGAGGCTACAAAATTTGATAAATTTTGCATCAATAAAAGATAGTTAAAGTTAATTTCAATATGTTGTTGTTGAAAGTTTTATGTAGGGAACATTCTTGAAAGAATAGGATTTCATTTATGACATTATTGGACATCATGTGATCATCATGGGATATCCATCCCCTAGATATGTGTTTATTGATGATTATTTTATTATGACTTTCTCAATTGGGCCTTCAATATTGGAGCCAATATGAGGTATCATTTCAACACCTAAAAAGAGTGTTCACACTCTTGCGTCCACTCAAATTACTTTAGTATTTCATACAAAGGAAAATCTTCTAGAATTTTAATAGATATATACAATTCCATATGATCATGGTACAAGAGAACTTAGGAATTTTCTCTCAATACATACATATGGATTGATACAAGTCGTATCCATGCCCATTTCTTATGAGTCAATATTCGATGCAAGTTACATCCTTCACAAATCTAGTTTAGTTCAATCATCACACCATTTCTCAACTCTATTTGAGTAGATCCTATAGATTGTTATAACTCATAGATAGATTGCAAATATATTTCCAATCCCATGGAAACTGGTTTACAATTGAATCTTCATGGTTTTGGAGATGAATTTGATGTTATCCCCTATCACGAGGTTGTTTGATGCTTGATTTACTTGTGCATAACATTGCCTGATATTTAATTTTTTGTGTCTCAAATGAGCAAGTTTATGAATTGACCAGGTTTCAAGCATTGGTAGATGTTACACACATATTTCGCTACTTGAGTGGTACCTAGATACTTGGAATTTTTATCCCAATGGGGGTTTACTACTATGCGATTTAGAGGCTTTTTTTGACTCGGATTGGGTTGGTTGCTATGACACTTGTGTGTCCATCAATGGTTTTTACTTCATGCTTGGTAGCTCATGCATATCTTGCCTGATCAAGGAGGAGCCTACTGTGGCCACTTCTAGTTGTGAGGTTGATTAGAGGGAAGCTTTCATAGTGACTATTGAGTGTGTGTGGCCCAATTTCCTTTCAACTAATTTAATTTTTGGTCGATCTTCTTCCACCATGATCTTAAAATGCATTCGTAGTTGCAACAAACCCTATGTTCCATGCTCGCATAAGCACATTGAGGTGCACTATCATTATGTCATGGAGACATTCTATTGGATTTTAAGGCCCCCAATCAATATAAGGACAACCAATAAAATAGAAACATAAGAGAAAATAGGCAAGATAATAAAGAGATCAAGGATCAAAGCTCTAGCTATATTCAATACATTCCAAAATATGTACATGAATGTTACAAAGAAACATAAGGATTGCATATAAATGCATCATTCTATATCATGTCTTAGTAACTTCAAAATCTCCATGAAGTGCAGATTATCTCCTCCAGGTATAAATAAGCTCCAATCTAATGAACTTCTTTTTGTAGAAGAAAAATCATAAGCTCTAGCTACTTCTCATCCTTTGAAGAAGTGTAAACCCTAGCTCCACTCCTCCACAAGGTTGAAGAAGAACTCCACAATTCTAGCTCATGTCTATCTCTCAAAATTGAGTGATGATTTAGAGGCCCCATAGACTTCTCTTTATGCAGTATAGGATCTCCTCCAAAAAATCTTCCAAGAAAAGCATAAAGTTTGGCACCTATTGAAAAAAATAGAAAAACTAGGTGCATGTGCTTTTTGAGGAGGCAGCTACCTTTTGCTATGTTGGTGGATTTTTGAGGTGAAAGGCACATAGGAAAAGAAAAATTAGGGTTTTGTTTTTGAGCCCTTTTACTCTAATATATCCTTAGATAGCTCTTGAGATGTACTTTTTCAAAATATATAATAAAATTTCTGACCATTTTTGACCTTGTCTAGAACTAACCAAATGTGAAATAATAAGTGCAAACCTCTTGTGGAAGGTTGTATTTCCAACAATCCCTCCTCATCTAAAACAAGGGAATATGACAGGCAAGGTATATATGTTCTAATAGATAAAAAATATTGTAAAATGATATTGTTATCTGAAAAAGTGATGAAGGTACCTATAAAGATCATGCCCACTATCCATAAGAATACATAATGCAATTGATATTAATAGCACACCATAATATAGAAAAGGAGAACTCCTTATATTTTCCCATGTGCTCTTCTCATCCAATTACTGACATAGAAGGATAGAGTCAGGGAAAGAAAGAGATAGCATATAGACTTAGACACACTTTCTTAGCTATCAAGGTTGATGAGGCCTCTCTAATCAAGATCATATGCCCTTATCCAGACCCATTCACAAATGAAAATATATAGACAAGATGATATGGTTTAGCATGAATAGTTTATGGATGAAAAAGTTTCAACATCCACTCCATCTATTTCAACTTGTATAATGGTATTTTGTTATGCAAATGTCCTAATAATCTTTCAAATCTTCAAAATATCTGATATAATAATTGAATAATACCTATTTAGAATATCTGCAAAATGTATGATTGCTTGTGCAATCAAATCAGACTCAGATGATCCCTCCTATAGTTGACTTCCATTGTTCATGTATCTAACAAGATTCTAACAATTGCATGTTTTATTGACCTTCTACCACCTTCTAAGTAATGAATCGAGCTTGACTTGTGTCTATATATTTCACTATTCTCAAATGCTCTATGTGCACTATTTCAGCTTGCTTTGATATTGATTGTTGCTTTTTAAGTATCATAATCAATATAGAGACAAAAATGAAATAGAAACATGAGAGAAAATGGAAAATACAATAGAGAGATGAAGGAGAAAATCTCTATATACATTCAATACATTCCAAAATATGAAGTATATGAATGATAAAAATTAACATAAGGATTTCATATAAACGCATCATCCTAGAAAGGACATGAATGTTACAAAGAAACATAAGGATTGCATACAAATTGGCAATGTATTAATGGAAAGCCTAGAAAAAACTTGGTATTAGGTCATTTATTATGCTAGTCAACACTTTTTTCTTAAAAAAAAGGAATTATTTGGTGATTGAACATGAGTGTTTTGGATTGATTTAATTAGATAAAAAAAATCAACATTGCTTATTAGTTGGAAATTTACATTTCATGTGGACCATTCAACACTTTTGTATCTAGTGTAATACCAAACCATAGTAGGTCAATCATGTCGAGGGGTTTTATTACTCCAAGAGTTTGAGTATGATATCATTCATCACCCACACAAATCTCATGTCAAAGCTGACTTCTTTTCCAAATTAGACTCAAGAGAACCATCATATGGAATTGATGACTCTTTTCTAGAGCTAAACCTCTATATGAATAGATTGGAGAAGGATACAATCTTAGTGAAATCCACATGGTGTGAAAGAATGGCCATTTTTTGGCAAATGGCATGATGCATGTTAAGTTGTCAAATATAGCTAACAAGGAATTGGTATTTGGGATTTGATGCTTTTGGTTGATCCTAGTCTATTTTTACTATAGGGATTTGAGAAGATCAAAGATTCTATTTTTACTATAGGGATTTGAGAAGAGCATAGCTCCATTGCATACTAGTGCATGGACTATCGATGGTTGTAATAGGAAACTTTGGTGTAGAGATCATAGATTACAAGATTCTCTGAATTGTACTATGGTATCATACAATGCATAATGATGTTCTAGATGCAATTTTTAAGTGTGATCCTTGCCAACAGATTGGTGAATCCTATGTAGTCCATCAACTCCCCCTCCTTCCAATCTTTCCACTAAAAGCCTTGAAAAAGTGGGCACTTGATTTCATTGGGATTGTTCGTCCTCTAGTAGCATAGAAGGAGGACTTTTATTCTAACATGCATTGATTATGAATCTTGTTGTGCTAAAGCTTATGTTGTTCACCATGCTAATGCGGGTTGCATAGTTATGATGCAAGTGCAAACACTCTTTTCTTTTCATGGTTTGATCTTCCACTAGAATTGTTCTCTAATCATGGTATTCATATCTTGAATTTAATGAAGTAAATTATTATTGTATTGATCATAAATTTAGCTTAGCATAGCAACTGGATTAGTTGCGAGTACTAATACAATAGTTTTGATGATGCTAAACTGAAAACCGGTTTGGAATATTTGACTAAATGATCGGAGTTTTATCGATGGTGTTATGGGCATATCAAATAGCTTATCAAACAATTATGGGATTCACACAATTGAAATTATCCTATGGTCTAAAGACAATCACTCCAATTAAATTGGTGGACCCAAGTTTTGATATCGTAGTGCAAGATTGCTTATTGCTTAAAGGTTCTTTAGAATATCATTTGGAACTACTGATATATTTTTGGTGGTGGTGTGTATGAACACACTTAGGACCACTAAGGTACTTTTTTCCTTCTTTAGGAGGCTTTTTACCTTGTCTTGTATACAAGCTTATAACCCTAATAGGTCACTTATCTTTGTTTATTCACTTCGTAATATATTCAATATTGTGTTGTGCTCCAAGCTTCTTCTTCTTCTTCTTCCTTGTGTCGTTTGTGTGATTTAGCAAACCTCAAACTCCAACAATTGTTATGTAAAAGTTTTTGCTTCATCTAGGGCATTGTGTACCTAAGTCATGAAGCCTTAGGGACTTGTGTCGATGAGACTAAATCTTAATCGCCCCATAAGTGCGTATAGTGATGGATCTATACACGTTTAATTATCAATCTGAAGAACCACATGAACCAAGTGTATGAAGATGTGTGCACACATGATGGAAAGGGAAGTGGCTTAGCTACAATGCATGTGAAAAGACTTATCTCCTCTCCAACTCACTAACTCTCTGAAAATGCATGCCGCGATACCACTGACAACAGCAAGCACAAATTCAAAATTTTCTCCTAGCTCTGAACTCCGAATATGGCCAATATCAGGTTCCTTTTGAAGCCCTCAATGAGACGCATCTATTAATGGTATTTTCACTTGAATCTGACAAATACTCTTCAAGTTATATGCAAAACAGTGAATGGTGGGAAACACCAACACTCACTCTACAACTTATGGTCACGGATCACACACACACTATAGTAGTTCGAAAATGGTGGGAAGGGATAGCCAACATTCCTACACACACATTCCAAGCATCACACAGACACAAAAGATAATAGAGAAGGTGGAAATCAGCAGAAAAGAAGCAAATTCGAATTTCTGCTTCGATCACTTACTATCTCTATAGGTAGTCCAAAGCGAGTAAAGATGTGCTCAAAAAGAAACTTAGCTGTGGTATGAGGATCATTTTTTCTACTTGCTTTTGCTTCTACCCATTTAGTTAAATAATTTGTTGCCACTATTATGTATTCAACATGTGATCCTTTGGCTGGTGGATTAATGGGTCTTATAAAATCAATACCCCATTTGGAAAAGGCTCTTACACGAACCATAGGTCTCAAAGGCATGTCATCTCATCTAATAGGGTACTTAGCTCTTTGGCATACCTCACAACTTCGTACGTAGGTGTCTGCATCCATATGTAGAGTTGGCCACCACAAGCCTGCAAAGAGAATCATTTTTATAGTTCTTTCGGTTGAGAAATGTCCTCCTGCGGCACCTGCATGTGCCATTTCTAATATGGGTAAGTACTCTCCTTCATGCACACATAGTCGTAGCTGATTGTCTTTCCCTCTCTTGAATAATTGTCTCCCCAAGATAACATAGTCCTTACTCATTTCTTCTAGGGATCGCTTTCTCGCTAGACTTGTTCCTTCCTCATGCTCTCGTGTCTTTAAGAATTTCACTAATGTCTTACTCCAGCTTGGTGCTATTGTAGAGAAGGGTAATGATGTATGGTCATCTGGAGTGGTCTCTTGACATTCCGTGCAACTGCCAACATACTCGTGAACATCCTTAGGCATATCAGACCAATAGAATCCTAACCGTCTCAATTCTCTTAGAGCCCCGTGAGTTCCCTTGTGCATTCTCCATTTTTTTACATGCGCTTGCTTAATCAAGTTCTTCTGTTCGTCTTCTTCTACATATCTAGACAATAAACCGTTAGGTTCTTTATGATACACACTTCGTGCTACAATGTGTAAGTTATGTGATTGCATAATTTCCTTCCTAATTGCCTTGTTAATTGAGTGATGTGGTCCATGGGTGAGTATTGAAATTAACTTTTCTGCCCACTTAGGACATACTTCCAAATTGAATAGGTAAGTGTGTGGCAAATCGTTTGATACTCCATTAGGTGGTTCTCCATGTGTTAACCTAGATAGATGATCAGCTCTCACATGGGTATTTCCTTTTTTTACTATCACTTCGAAGTTGAACTCCATTAGTAACTGAAACCATCTTACTAATCTTCTTGTGTTACAAGGCTTATTGACTAAGTACAATAAGGCTTGATGATCAATGAAGAAGTTGAACTTGTTGGCTAGAAGGTAGTGTCTGAATTTCTTTACTACATAAACCATCCCTAAACCTTCTCGTTCAGTAGTTGTATAGTTTCTTTCAGCTTGATTCAGTTGTCTGCTCGCATATGCAATAGGATGGTCCAATTTTCCTTCATCTAGAGGTTAAGCTAGAATGCATCCAATTGCGTAGTTGGAGGCATCTACATGAATATGAAAAGGCTTATTCGAGTTGGGTGTTTTCAAAATGGGTGCTGTGATTAGTCTTTTTTTCAATTCATTAAATGCTTTCTCACATTTGTCCGTCCATGTGAATTGGGTCACCAATCCATATAATGGTTTGGCAATTATGGCATACATGTGAATAAATCTTCGATAGTATCCACAATGACCCATAAACGCTTGTACTTCCTTTGCATTTTTCGGTCTTGGAAGTTCTAGTATTACTTTGATTTTATCTTTGTTAGTAGAAATTCCATTCCTAGATACAATGTGCCCTAGGATTTTCCCTTGTCTTACCATGAAGACACACTTCTCAGGATCCAGGCACACTCTATATTGTTGACACTTTTCAAATATTCTTCGCAACTCCGGATTATGTTCCTGTCTCCGATTTGAGTATGTGCATAAGCCATCTACATATACTTCCATACTCTTCCTTAGGAATTCTTTGAAGACGTGACACATCAACCTTTGGAAAGTAGTAGGGGCATTCGTGAGCCCAAAAGGCATCACCCTGAAAGCATAGACACCCCATTCAATCGCGAATGCGGTCTTATGTTGGTCCTCAATAGCAATAACTACTTGGTTGTATCCAGAGAATCCATCGAGGAAACTATAGACTTCCTTACCTGCGACTCTTTCTAAGAGATCAGTGATAGGTAATGGGTAGCTATATCGGATTGTAGCTGCGTTTACTTTCTTCACATTAATGCAAACTCTTAGTTTTCCATTCTTTTTGGGTACAACCACTAATGCTGACACCCATTCGGTGTGTTCTATTTCATAAATGAATCAGGCTGCTAATAGCTTGTCTATCTCTTCCTTAATTTTTGCTGCATAGACATCATTATAAGTGTAAGGTTGTTGCTTTGACGGTTTGGCATTAGGTGTCATTGGCATTCGATGAGAACAAATGGAGGGCTCTACACCTTTGAGTTCCTTGTAGGTCCATGCAAACACATCCTGATACTCTCGAATTAGTCTTATCAATTCTTCTCCCTCCTCATGTGACACATCTTTTCCTATGTACGTGCATCTTTCATCTCCATCTTCCACAATCACTATTACCTTCCTCGTTTGCTCCTTGTTGCCATATGCTTCTCCTTCTCTTGCATCTCTCTTAGGCATTTGAATGGCTATCTTCCTCTCCTCTACTTCATATCTTTTGAAGTGTTCTAGGACTTCTAACAGATCTGGGGCTGGTTCAGTCTTATCTATGGTTTCCTCATGGTTCTGTCTCAACTGAGTTGCTTCTATTGCTAACACTGTTGGAAGCAGTCAGAGGCACAGTCAGAGGCACAGACGACATGGAAGCATGTAAAGACGGAGCAGGGAGCGAGTCGGATCATTTTTTCAAAACAATTATATTTTTATTACTTCTTCAAACATCCAACAGTGATTTTCATCACTCTTGTAACATATGTAATATAGACAAAACCCCATTTTGTAATTCATAGCTCCATTTTGTGCAAGCCGAGGAGTCCTCGAGCTTGAGGAGCTTAGGTAGAATGCGCGTACCAATTTTTGTTATTTTTAGACATCGTTTAACCTTCCAAATAGCCTCTAGGACTTATTTTTTAACTAGGCCGGTCACTAGATGTGAAACCGGTCAAAACTAGTCTAGAAACTATAAAAAGAGCTAGAGAGCTCATTTTTGAGGATAGCTTGTTGGAGTAAAGAAGAGCTTAGAACTAGTTTGAGCTTGTAATAGTGTTCTTGAGTAATAGAGCTAATTTCCCACCTTCCATTGTGTCTTGCTTGTCTCTTCATTGTGTGTGTGTATGTGTGTGTGCATCTTTGTGCTTCTCACCTTCACTCTCACATCATCTCACATTCACGATCTTCATATCACTCCTACCTCTCCCACGGATTGACATTAAGGAGGTGAAGCTTCTTAACGTGGTACTTACCATTGTGCTAGAGCAACACCAAATTTGGCGCCATTGCCGGGGATCGAGTCTAGGACGAATGTGTGATGGTAAGAGTATAGCAAAAAGTGGCGTTGGAAGGTAAAAATTTCAGTTTTTGTTGTTGTTTTTACTTAGTTTTCGTGTTTTTCACCTCCCCCACACTCCATCTTCATCATCGCATCATCATCTTCATCTCCAAAAAAATCAGAAAATTCACCATATCCACCCATTCACCTCATTTCCCCTCATTTGTGCATGCGAGAGAGCGAGAGAGAACTTTTGTGCTTGTGTGTGCTTGTGTTTTCTTGAGTTTTCTTGCAGGTACAGAGCTCCAGTGCATCAGGAAAGCTTCCAAAAGGTAAAAAATGTACTTTCTGTCAGAAATTTCCGACTGTGTCAGACCATCGCGATGGTCCGCCAAGTTCGGATTTTGAGGTAGGCGACCACACCACGAGGTAGGCGATCCCTGCGTATACACGAAACCACAACTGCAATTCAAAAATTCGTTGTTTGGTGGACCATCGCGATTGGCTCGGACCATCGCGATTGTGTCGCACCATCGCGATAGGCTCACGCCATCGCGACGGCTCGGCCGGACCATCGCGACGGTTCGCTTTTTCGGACCATCGCGACGGTTCACTTGAGCCATCGCGACGGTCCACTTGGACCATCGCGATTGTTCAGCTGACCCCGGACCATCGCGATTGGCCCATGCCATCGCCACGACAGTGCCACGTGTCAAGATAGACCATCGCGACGGTTCGTTTTTCGGACCATCGCGACAGCCCAAAATCGGACCATCGCGATAGGCTCACGCCATCGCACTTGTGACCATCGCGACGGTTCACTTCGGACCATCGCGATTGTCCACCTTTGACCGTTGACCGCGCCATCGCGATTGTCCGCCTGATCACACCATCGCGACGGTCCATTTCCACGCCATCGCGATCGTTCACTTCGGGCCATCGCGACGGTTCACTTTTTCGGGCCATCGCGACGGTTCACTTTTTCGGGCCATCGCGATTGTCCAAATTCCACGCCATCGCGACGGTTCATTTTTCGGACCATCGCGACGGTCCATTTCCACGCCATCGCGATCGTTCACTTCGGGCCATCGCGACGGTTCACCTTTTCGCGCCATCGCGATTGTCCAAACTCCACGCCATCGCGACGGTTCGCTCGGACCATCGCGACAGTCCCAGACCATCGCGATTGTCCACCCCCATCGCAAATTTTGGGCTCCAATTTTTGACCAATTTTGAGGGTATTTTTGAGAAATTTTTGGACCATTAGACTCATAGGAGACCCCTTAGCTCATATTTGAAGGAAAACTTGATTGTCAGTTTTTACCCCCCAGGGCCTGAACGCTCATAACTTTTTCATCCGAAGTTTGTTTTTTGAGCTTAATAGCTCGTTAGAAAGCTCTCCACGAGTACTACGTGACCTCAACTGTTTTTTTCTTAAAGGATACATCTATTTTTAGATAAACTATTTTGAGGTTCACCTAGTTTGGGACTAGGAAGCCAGGGGGCACACATTGAAAATTTGGGCAAAAAGGGAAGGGACTTAAAAGGTGTATATGCTCAAGTGTTTGATCACCTTGTGAATTGGTCTAATATTGGATTTCTCCAGGTCTAGCAAGGGCAATCAAAGGCAAGCAAGCAAGGCAGTGAAGACAGCAGAGCTTGGGAAGCGCGGCTTCTTGAGCATCAGAGCAACCAGAAAAGCCGACTCGAGGTTGGAAGATTACTCAACCCCCTCAGTCAATTCTCAGCTTAGGCTAAACGGTAGTTGTGGATGTAAGACGATAGGAACGCCTCAAGTTCAGGATACCTAATTCTTTCAAGTTTAAGACTTAAAGTAAAGGTGTGTGTGACGAAAACCTAAAGGAAAGAACCTAAGTCTGACGGAACGAGAACTCAAAAATTATAACGGAAAGTCGAATTCCTGACGCATATATTAAGACAAGAATCTAGAGAAAATTAAAAAGAATCAAGAAGGAAATAACAAAGAACCATTGACGATCTAAGTGTGTGATTGAGTGTGCAAGGAAGAAAATTAATGAACCTTAGATCAGGCAAACATATAGGTAAGTCGGACAGACGAAGCCTCAGATCATCAGAGGCAAGTGTAAGGACCACTGCACGATCTTGGACTCAGCAATTGAATAGTAATTACCCCTACGAGAGCTCAGAGACTAGCGAATCAGAAATGGCATTTAGCACAGACAGACCAAAAGGAGGGTCTCATGTAGCATACTTAGAAAAACCTGAAGGACCCTATAGAACGCAATTAGAGTTTCTCCGAACCAACCGACTAGGTGCTCGCATCTATGAGGATGGTTTGCAAAGGCAAGTGGTGCAACTGCACAACCCTGATCAACCCATTGGATTGGAAAGACCAGTGGTGAAATTCGAGAGAGACGCTTACATAGACAAGGAAGGAACCATGTACGTTCTAAGTACGCAACCAAACGATACTAATGAGTTTGGCACAATCCAATTAGAGACGGAAACGAAATTTCAAGGAAAAGAACCGTTAGAAGAACCTAGAACACCTAGAGGGAAATCCGTATTAACAAGAGTACTCATCCCAGAATGGATCCCTCAAGATAACAGGAGCACCGAGTTGTTTGTAAACAAAGAGACAGATGAAGCCTTTTGGAGGTACAGAAAGGAACACCCTGGTGAGATAGGCATCATTACAATCTATGAATTCAAGGACCCAGATACACCTGGAAAGGTTGTATACCTGGATGAGACTTCAGAAAGAGTCTTTGTGGTGCCTGAACGCGCTAAAAACACATACACATGGAGAGGTGAATTGATATTCCCTCCATATAGAACGAACATAAATGCAAGTCAACAAGGGGCAGGAACCTCCTCAGCCCATGGAAATCAAAGAGAAGGAACTAAAGAGAGACCGGAAGTAAGCTTTAATCACCCCATAGGGAGAGATAGAACAACCTCGAACACTAATAGAATGGATAGACAAAGAGATCATGGAATACCAGGTGGTAGAGATGATTTTCCTCTACCTAGACCACGTGAACACTCAAGAGTATTGAGACCCACGCAATTAGTGAAATCCATGAAGAATTACTTTGATGGGACAGGAGATCCCTATGACCATGTCGCAGAATTCAAGCAAGTGCTAAGAGCAGAACAAGTCGAGGACATGTTCACGCAATACAATGCATTTGGACTAACGTTAAAGAATACAGCTTTAACTTGGTTCCAACCACTGCAACAAAGGCAATTTAGAGACATCCATCACTTTTTAGAGTCATTCATCACTGAATTCTCTAAAAGTGGGATTAGACATGACACGTCTTCGTTGATTCATAGCTTTAAACAGACCCCTCAGGAAACAGTTAGACTGGCAGGACATAGATTCAGACAATATGTTGAACGATGTCCAATGCAAGAGCTACCCTCACAAGCCAAACAAGTATCACTGTTCCTAGATGGCTTGTTGAGCGCTAAACTACGCTCCTATGTGTACCTAAAAGAACCCAGAACGCTAGAGGAGTGTGTAAGGATATGTATATACATCGAGGACAACCTAGGAGACGAATTAGAACTCTCAAAGGTCTATAAGGACTCAGACTGTTCTTCTCTAGCATCCACAAAATTGTCTAATTCGATAGAGGACCTAGCAGAAAAAGTGGCCCAAAAACTAGGAGTTTCTAGTAAACAGGTGCCCAAGCTACCAACTAATGTACGTTGTTACACTTGTGGTGGAAATCATTTGGCAAACGTGTGTCCCAATGCACCTCAACCTCAAGCCAATCCTAGTGGCCAATATTGCACAATTGAGAGAAGATACACGAATCATACGGCTCAGGACTGCCCATACAACAAACAAACCGTGAGACAGAACTACCCGCAAACATACCAACAGCCAGGTAGGTATCAAGGCCAATACAATGCTCAGCCTTATTACTATAGGCCTCCTCAGAACTACCCATACCAGGCTCAACAGAGACCTCAACCCGTCTTAGCTCAGCAGCCACCCCCACCAGCGAATGTCATCTCAGTCAAATACGCTGCTGCAGAAGAGAACCTAAGTAGGGCTTTAGTGCCTTCTTCACCCTTGATCACAGAAAGTGACCCGAACTCAAACAGTTTTGACTCTACTCATGTAACTAGTCCACCCGCTTATTACACAGAGTCACCAGAACATGTGGAGATATATCATTATGATAGTCCACCAATGGAACCTAGTTGGGAGCCAGACTATGCTAATGTGATGTACGCAAACCCAAACCCACGGCCCCAATTGAGACAACAGAGACCACAGGGCCCTAGAGGACCATGCTTTAGGTGCCAAGGAGATCACTTCATTAAGGATTGTCCACATCCCCCAATAGCAAGGCAATCCCAGTACTATAGCATCCAAGGCTTTTGTGCCGATTGTGGCAAAGAGCACATAATTAAAGATTGTCCTAAGAACCCAGTTAGCACTTCGAATGTGACACCGATCAACGTGATAGGTATTGTAAACAACGCAGATGGATCCAACCCTACGTACGTGCCTATCCAAGCTATAACAAGAGCCCAGGGGCTCTTACAAAACCAACAACTTAATCAAGAGAAAGTAGCCGGAACTAGTGAAGTTGCAGAATCTAGCAGTAAAAAGACAAAATCTTGGAAAGATTCTAGGGAAAGAATCAAGAGAAAATGGAGTAAAAAGATAACGGAGTTGGAAGGAAGCTTGAAGGAATCTAGAGCCAGAATCCAAGAATTGACTTCACAAGAATTAAACCAAGAAAATCCTTTTCAAAAATCAGGATCAGTTTTAGCGGAACCCATACCAGAAGACCTAGACATGATGTTTCGTGCATATCAGGCTAGAATAAAAGAGGGACCTCAAGTAACGGAAATGAGTAAAAACTACCCTCGAGCTGATCTAGAAATTGAGAGAACTAAACTTTGCATGAAAATGGTAGAACTAGCACAAGCTTTGTTTGAAGCCTCTAGATATCTTAATTGGAATAACTTGGCAAAACCGGAATGACACTTTCAAGGACTAATGGAGAGGCTAGAACACTTGATAGAAAGCAAAGAGAAAAAGGATCAACCTAGGAACCCTATTGTCACATCGAATTATTAATCAACATATGGAGGAGGATTTCTGAAACATATGGATACTAATTCATACTCTATATTGAGTGCAGATGACTTCTTCTGACTCAGAAGCTACACAGCAGGAAGAGGAACTACTTCTTCCATTGGGGTCAATAACCAAGGTCAGAGGACATTGGTTTCGAGATGACCAACCTATCTCGGAACTTCTCTTCATGGCAACCATCAAGATTATGGACAGGGATCACTACTTCCCTATCATGTCACAAGATTTCAAGACCATAATACAAGGGTTACCACATATCGAGGAAGTATGGACTCAAGCTGGAATTGAACCATTTTTGAAAATACCTATATGCGTACCAGACTTCCAAAGATGTACGCAAGTAATGAATACCATGCAGCCTGCTGCTACGAAGATTTCTGTTCCAGAAGCAAAGGTTTTGGACAAGGTGGGCACATGGAAGACAATTCAATTCACTCATGAATTGATCAATAAAGCCTTTGGATGGAATCAAGAAGGAATTACTAATGTCAAGGAGGAATGCCATGACCCCAAGAAAAGATCATTCCTGGAGATTAACAGAATAGATATCGAAGATGCAGTACGTTTGGTACATCAACACTTTTGTTTTCCTGGCATGAACAGATACACCGCACCACAAAAGATTGTAGTACAACTCCTATCGCATGCCATGAGACAGATAGGAAACAAAGTGAATCTCACAGGTTACGTACAAGAACGATTGTTTGAAGCTCAGAAGAAATGGGGGCAAAAGAAGTTCCTGAACGGTGGTTCAGCTTTGACTTTATTGATATATGAAGCTCTAGACATGAAACACTGTTTACGGGAGATGCCGACATCCGAAGGGCTAGCAAAGTATGCAAAATCAGCTTCGGTCCCTAAGAAGAAGAAAGCAGTAGTTGTGGTTGAAGAGGCTGGAACCAGCACACAGAAACCCATGAGAGGTACGAAACGCTTACGAGAAGAAGAAGCTCAAGCAACACCTCAGTCTAAGAGAACGCATTTCTTGTCTAAGATCACGACGGCTCAAATGCCGATTTCAAAAAGGGATTTGTCTGCTGCCCTAGAGGAGACTCACCAATATATGCAAGGGCAGGTGAATCTAAATGTCCAAGGACATCATTATAGACAAGCAAGTCAAGTGAAGCAAAAACAGAGTACAGAAAAGACTCCAAGACAACCTGGAAGATACAAAGAATTGGGTATTGATGATTCAAGCACGAATACGGAATCCAGTCCTGAGAAAGACACTCTAGATACTGATATCAGGACAGAAACATATGAAGAAGAAGGACCAGAAATCAATCAAGTGGAAGTGACACCGGACAACCAGAAGGACAAAGAAAAGAAGGTGGAGGATGCTAACGAACAGGAGCACATAATTAAATTGAATGACAATACAAAAATCCGCATCAAGGAAGATACAACCAAAGAGACACATGTCAACACACCTATTAAAGAGGAAGAACAAACCCCACTGAATAAGGAAACGGGAGAGCTCCAACAAAAAGAACAAACCATAATTGAGGTGCCTGATGACACACCTCAAGGACATGACGAAAACATGGGGGCTGAGCCAAGGATCCAGCTTCAGATTAGGCAGCCCCATGATACCACATTACACATTGCTCAAGGCAAAGACGTGACTACCGGAGAAAAACCCACAATACCTAAAACATGGCTCAATGTGGATGTGACTCAACTGAAGCCTGTGGTAAAGCAAATGATCCAGACAGCCATGGATACGCAACAACAAATGATGGACATAGATGCAGACTACGACAAAGCCATGAAGGAAAAGAATCAGTTTCAAGTTATGAGTGAACAGTTGTCTGCACAATTAATTCAGGTACAAAAAGAGATAGCCGCCAAAAGCACTGAGCTGTTAGAAACACAAACGCAATATGATTCATTAAGCACTCATCATCACCAACTGCGAGACCAGCTCAAGGATCTACAGAAATTGTATGACGCTACTGAAGCAGAAAAAGAAAGAATGAAGACCAGAAGTACTCTACTAGAAACACAACTGAAGTTATATCTGGATGAGAATGATACTTTACGCAGCAGAAATAAAGAGTTGATGAAATCATTATTATATGACCAACCAATAAAGCAACAGGAATCAACCGAAAGTAAAGAAAACGAATTAAGAGATCAACTCGCACAATATGAAGCTTTGCTAAAACAAGAGCGCGCAGTAAGAGAAGAAAAAGAACGTAAGCACAATCAGGAAATAAGTGAGCTCAAAAAGCAGCTGAATTCAGCACAGGCAAAACTGGTATAGAGCTACAGTGAAAACATGGATCACGTAGCTGACATAGGTAAGGAGCTCCTAGCCACCAAAGAAAAACTCGGGGAAGCCCTACAACAGATAAAGGAAAAAGACGAATGCATTGAGGAGCTAAAGAATAAGAAGAAAGACACAGAACCGATCGGGACATCAGTAGTGCCTGAGACAGAACATCCTACTGACGAGGTAGAGGTAAGCCCTCTATCTCAACCGATCTATCATTCTCCAATACATGAGCAGATGGCGGATATGCATGATGATCATCCGATGCCATACACTGCAGAAATAAGTCAGAAGGAACGGGCACTAGTGGTGTCCCGATTGACGGAAAATTTTGAGAATGAAGTCATCAAGGTCATGAAGGAAGCAAAAATCAAAGGTAAAGACTTGGAAAAGATCATAAAGCCTTTCAACATTCCATATGGATTGTTGAAAGAGAAAGCAAGGCAATATATAAAGAAGGTTACACAAAAAAGTCCAGACGAGCAGCTCAATTTCAAGAATGACACATTCATGTACACTCAAGCAGAGTTCGAAGCTGCACAACCGGTGTGGCGGAGAAAATTTTTGGAGAAACATCCCACACTACGGGTACACTGGCAAGCTGCACCTTATTTATTACAGGTAAACCCTTCGTTTTGTCCAATACCACGAAGAAGGGATACACAGGAATTTTTGGATTTACAACGCAGCGGCACTATTAATAACCAGTGGCTAAATTATCCGATGTTACCTAGCCCGCCACATAACTATTTGCCAATAGAGGACTATATGATCAAAACAATAGAGTTTTGGCTACAAAACTATGCGACAGTACCAGACCTAGCAGTCAAGATGACCAATAAAATACTTAGTATGCTACTTACCGTTTTGAAAGTCTTCAAACATGCGGCATATACATTTCTGAACTTCATCGGCATTAATCAAGGCACAGATATACTGATTTTCGATCTATCAGTAATGCCGAGCCGCCCCACAATAATGGCATACTATTCTAGACTCATGTTTTTGCCAAGTCCGTATATGCAAACATTTGAAGAAGCATTTTTTACAGGATTTTTTGAAATAGATTCTGAAATTTTTTTGAAAATGTCATCCAATCTGAATGCCAGACTTGTGGCATACAAATTAAGCTTCTTCGCAGATCACAGACAACCACCAAACGATGGAGTCAAAGCTGAACAATGGAAACAGATCATGATACGTGAAGCCAATCTGCTAAATGATACAGAGCAACAAGTATACAGAACATATGCCCGGCGCTTATCAAAGCCTGTCGGGGACGACAGAGTTCAGGAGGGGGGCAGTGTCGAGGGCGAGACGAGTAAGAAGAGGAAAAAAAGAAAGCAACGAAAGAAACCGCTTCACTAAAAGACAAATCTGAAGATGCATCTCTGCAGGAAGCCCCGCAGGGGCGCACACACCAAGGAAAAGCACGCAGCCGGAAGAAGGAATCAGGGCCAACATGTATCACTTATGTGGATGCTTCAACCTCTTGGGTTGCAGAGGTTTCAGATCAAGGCTTACGAGCTACATCCGCATATGTGCACTGATGGCGTGCGTGGCAAACCAAATCAGCCAGAACCAATGTGTGCAACCAGGACAAATCAGAGCGCCTCTAAAACGTAATGCAAGATCAAGAATCAGACAACACTGACCACAGGGCGCGTGCGCGAAGCAAAGTCTGTCAAAGACGCGTGCGTGAAGCAAAGTCTGTCAAGGGACGACAGAGGCGAAGAGGGGGAGAGTGTTGCAGAGCCAAAGAGCGCACAAAGCAGAGAAAAAGACGGGCCCCAAAATTTTTCCGATTTGGACCACATATTTTTGTAACATGTTCATTCTTGTAACATATTTCCCTTGTAAAGGCACTAGAGGAGTCCTCTAGATGCATTCCCACAGAAGAATAGAAGCTTACCCATGTAAAATAGTAGGAAATTAGCTTTTAGTGAATAAAGTGCCGGTCACTTGTGTGAAAGGACTATTTTTAGGGCACTAGTATATAAGTCAAATGTGACTCTTTGTAGAGGACTTTTGCCATTGTGAGAATAGAGAGCACAGAAATTCGAATTTGTGTCTTCTTCCCTCTTCATCTTCTTCTTCGTGAGCTTGTATGCATGTGGATTGCTTGGAAAGAGTGCTTGTGAGTGTTGTCTATCCTTGAGAGTGTTTCTTTGCTGTAGGAGAGGTGTGTGCGAGGTGTAGGAAGTGCTGAAGAGTAGGAAAGTATTTTCGCGATTCAGTATTTCTGTCATAACTTGAAGTAGGAGCGTCGGAATTGAGTGAAATCATTGCCATTGGATGCGTCTTCTCGAGAGCTTCGAAACGCATATGCTATTCGCTATGTTTGGAGCTTGGAGCTAGGAGAAAAGTCCAAAATACTGACGGCTGCTGCACCAAGTATCGTTTCGTCTTGACCTACAGTTGAAACTTGTTAGGATATGCATTTACCTCATTTTCACTCTTGAGCAATTCATTTGCATTGACCATTACGTGATTGCATGTCTTCATACACTCGGCTAGGTTTGCATACTCTTCGGATTGATAATTAAAAGCGTGTATCCCCATTATATGCACTTGTGAGGGGATTGAGGTGTAGTCTCTTTCTCCGCAAGTCCCTAAGTTGAAGCTTAGGTCAACACACTTGATCACATAAGAAGGTACCAGAGATACCCGTGGAAAAGATTGGAGACGTAAGCGAAGGAGAGGAAGGTAACACCTATCTTCCAATAACCCATCAGGGCTACACCACGAAAGCCATCTTAGATTCAGGAGCCGGAGTAGCCATCGCTACCACCGCTTTGTGGAAACGTTGGGGTAAGCCAGCACTCAGACCCACTAGGATGAAACTACAAATGGCTGATGGACACATAGAAAAACCATTAGGCTTACTAGAAGGTATATCTCTCACCACTTGTGGTGTAGAATTTGAGCATACCTTTGCCATTTGTGACTTTGCGAAAAATCGTGCTTATGAGATGATATTGGGACGACCATTCATGCGTCAGTTGCAAATTGTACAAGATTGGGGAACTAATTCTTTGTACTTGCAACATTTATGAGTGACTACGAAAGTCAATCTTAAAGACTATTCACATAGAGATGTACCCCCAATACAATGGAATACCATCCATAAGACTCCAGTGGAGACGGAATCCGTGCACTCATTAGAATCAGATCCTTCTTGGTTGCATGAGGATACCCATTTATGGATGTGTAAAGTAGCCAAACAAGAGGAAGAAAGATTAGAAGCCAGGACCTTAGGTGCAGAACAACATCCACGAACCCTTCAAGATCCAGCATATGCACCTGTAGTATTCCCAGACGAAGAGTTTGAACCCCATGGTTGGGCAGAAATCCTAGCAACCATGGATGTAGCCATCAATGAAGAACAATGGACACCCCACTGTGACGAGGATGGCTATGACATTTCAGTTTTTACGATAGAGCCAATCATGGGCGATGCAATTTTAGAAGAGTGTGAACCGAACACTGATGCATTTGAGGATGCAAGCGATTTTGATTTAGAATCAATTATCATGGACCCGCCCTTTGCATCGGAAGAAGAATATTTCTACGAAGTAGAGACTCACACTCAGAGACACGAGGACATCACGAATGAGGTAAGATTAGCCACGGAAGTGACTACCAAGAGTGAAGGCAAGAAAAGAAAGAAGAAAGAAACCATGTCAGAAAAAGAAGAATCTTTGTTTGAAGTACCTGAGAATTTCAAGAAATATGAAATCGAAGATAGAAGAATCATGGTACGAATGCCTAATAGAAAAGCGAATGATGGACAAGTGTATGATAACCGAGAGAAAACCAAGAAAGTAACAGTTGCCATAGAAGGAGAAGAAGAAAAATGCACATACATAGGGCATGATTTGACGACTGAAGAAGAAGAAGAGTTAATTGCCCTATTGCGCGAATATAGAGATGTTTTTGCTTGGAGTTACAAAGACTTGAAAGGAGTAGATCCAGATATATGTTCTCATAGAATCCCTATGACTCCAGATGCAAAACCGACAAAACAGAAACCGTACACGTACAATGATAACTACGCTGCGAAGATTAAAGAGGAGATAGATCGCTTGATAGAAGCAGGATTCATTTACGAAATTGAGCACACCGAATGGGTATCCCCCATTGTGGTTGTGCCCAAGAAGAATGGAAAATTGCATGTGTGTATTAACCTTAAAAAAGTTAATGCCGCAACGATTAGAGACAGTTATCCTCTTCCTATCACGGAACATCTATTGGAGAGTGTTGCGGGCAAGGAAGTTTACAGCTTTCTTGATGGATTCTCAGGCTATAACCAAGTAGCCATTGCTCCAGAAGATCAACACAAGACGGCTTTTGCCACTGAATGGGGCATATTTGCATTTCGTGTGATGCCGTTTGGCTTAACAAATGCACTCGCCACTTTCCAGCGACTCATGTGTCATGTTTTTAAGGAATTCTTACGCAAGAGCTTGGAAGTTTACGTCGATGACTTATGTGCTCATTCAAATGTAAGGCAGACACATATCCCAGAGTTAAGACAAATATTTGACAAATATCGAGAATATCAGGTTTGTTTGAACCCAGAAAAATGCGTTTTCATGGTCAGACAAGGCAAAATTCTAGGACACATTGTGTCAAAAAATGGAATCTCTACGGACGAGGAAAAAGTGAAGGTAATTGCAGAATTACCTAGACCAACTAATGTGAAAGAGGTACAGGCTTTTATGGGCCATTGCGGTTATTATAGGAGATTCATACACATGTATGCAATCATAGCCAAGCCTTTGTACTCTCTTTTGACCAATTTTGAGTGGACAGATGAATGTGAAAATTCATTCAATGAACTCAAACGACGCTTGTGCTCAGCACCTATATTGACTACCCCAGATTGGAGTAAGCCATTCCATGTACATGTGGATGCATCCAATTACGCCATAGGATGTGTGTTAACACAACCCACGAATGAAGGTAACATAGATCTCCCCATAACTTACGCGAGCAGACAATTGAACGCAGCAGAAAGAAATTACACCACAACGGAACGAGAAGGATTAGGGATGATCTACGCGGTAAAGAAGTTTAGGCACTACTTGTTGGCCAACAAATTCAAGTTCTTTACAGATCATCAAGCCCTATTATATTTAGTCAACAAACCATGTAACACAGGACGATTAATACGCTGGTTTCTATTACTCATGGAGTATGATTTTGAAGTAGTAGTCAGGAAAGGAAAGACACATCTTAGAGCTGACCACCTCTCAAGATTAACCTCAGGAGACGCTCCTCAAGGAGTAGCGGATGATCTACCAGATGCATACTTGTTTAACCTTGAGATAGCACCAGAATGGGCTAAGCCTATAGTCCCTATTCTGACATACGGACCCAAGAATTCTAGGATAGAGATCAAAGAAGGAGAAATTACCAAGTCTCAGAGATACCAAATAATGGCAAGAAGCATATATAAACAGGATAATCAAAAGATTCTTGCTTGTTGTGTAGATGAATCAGAACATGCGAATTGGTTGCAATTAGCACATATAGGTGCATTAAAGCAACATCATTCAAAACATAGAACACTACAGACTCTGCAAAGACTAGGAGTATATTGGCCTACGATGGAAGCAGATGTCTACAAGTTGTGTAAAGAATGTCAGGTGTGTTGTGAAAGACCACCATTAGAGCATGCTACATTATATCACGTGTCTCTCACACCAGACTGGAGTGAACCTTTAGTGACATACCTGAGGACGAACACATTCCCTCAAGGCATGACTTTAGCTCGACAACGCAGTCTAGAGCAGGAAGCTCAAGACTATTCACTCATTGGCGATAATTTATACAAAAGAGGACGAGATGGATATCTAAGACAATGTGTTCATGAGAGCGATTATCTGAGCATACTAGAGACTGCACACCAAGGCGTTGCAGGAGGTCATTTTGGACCCGATAGGATAATCAAAGCCATCCTCTTTTCAGGATTATGGTGGCCCACTCTTCACATGGATGCACATACCTATGTAAAGAGATGTGATGTGTGCCAAAGAACTCAGTTTCTTACTTGCAGAGATGAAATGCCATTGAAACCCATGATGGGCGGACGTGCGTTTTCAAAGTGGGGTATAGACTTTGTAGGACCCATTAACCCCCCTGCAAAAGGTACACATGCGGAATACATTATTGTTGCCACAGATTATCTAACCAAATGGGTAGAGGCAAAAGCCACAAAAAAGAATGATGCTCACACGACTGCAAAATTCTTGTTTGAAAATGTCTTTACAAGATATGGACTGCCTATAGAGTTAGTGAGCGATCGAGGCACTCACTTTCTAAACCAAGTCATTGAATATTTGTTACAGGATTTTATGGTGATTCACAAGAAATCTGCACCATATCATCCTCAGGCCAATGGTCAGGCTGAAAGCACTAACAAGATACTGTGTACCGTACTGACGAAACTCGTGAACAATAAACGTTCAGATTGGGACAAACAGTTACACCACGCTGTTTGGGCATATCGAGTGGCCTACAAGACCGTACTCAATGCAACTCCCTTTCAGATGGTTTTTGGTCAGAATGCTGTGCTTCCTTTGGACTTCTTGATACCGACCCTTAAGGTTGCACAAGAACATCAGTGGACCGGCCATGAATTATCAGCAAGAATAATGGACTTGGAAAGATTAGGAGAAACCAGGCTGAAAGCAGCAGCAGGAATATACGCAGCGAAGAAGCGACAGAAAGCATATTTTGATGCACATGTGAAAGATAAAGGCCTAAAAGAAGGAGATTTAGTTCTAGTATATACGCTGAAACTGCACGCACGGAAGTTAGAAAAGCGAGGTTATGGACCTATGATCATTAACAGACTTTCAACAAGTGGAGCAGTACAGTTAGCCACCTTAGAAGGAGACATAATGCCTAATTACATTAGTGGCTGTAGAGTCAGGTTATATCAAGAACCTCTTACTGAGGATATGCTTAGACGACTCACGTTGGCAAAGAAGCGTAAGGAGGAAGAAAATAGAATACGAGCGGAAGCTCAGGCAGAAGCCATAGAACGCATTAAACGCATGAAGCTAAGAAGACAAGGACTAGGGAGAGAACATTATAACCATCTGGAAACATCACCCAGATATCCCATGGCCATGTGTCAAGTAAAGTCAACCACTCATCCTAGCATAGTGGACAGGAGACCATTCATTACAGTTAGGCTAGAGCACGGCAATCCTTGCCAAGAACTCAGGGCTTTAATTGACTCAGGTGCTGCGACTAGTGCGATTAGATGGTCCCACTATAAGGATTCAGGAATAGAAATGCGGCCAATTGAGGCATACCTCATAGGCCTAGGAGGCATGGAAACCCCTTGCATGGGTGAGGTGGACCTTCCTATCCTCATTAAGGATATGACCATGACAGCGAAGCTACTAGTGTGCCATGATGACGACCTGATAGAACCCCTAATCCTTGGCCAAGATTGGCTATACGATCACTCAGTGGACCTAAATCTTAGACAAGGCTCCTTACAGATTGGAACCTTAGAGCAGAAGCGAGTGATACCGCTTGACTTCCCTAACGGCATTCCGACTGAGGTTTGTAACCCTAGACCCTATGAAACGCATGCGACGGAAGACCGGAAGATCTTTAATCAGACCAGTCGCGTTACGTCTACACCAACCCAATCGGGCTTGGCTATGGACAGTTGTCAATCAGAAGGACGACAGGAGATCTTCCCTGGGACTTCCTGCAAACTAGAAGAGGCAGCTACCCATCCGCTAGGGCAGATGGACACGATCAGCGGTCAGGTGGGTTGCATCAGCGGCCAAATGAGCACGACACCCTGCGGTGCTCATCCTTCCAAACTTGTTGCGGACTGGCCTAGATTAAAGTTAAAGAACGCATCACTTCCTAATGGGCAGGTCACGCAAGTGTTGGATCTCCCTTCTTTTCCAAAGCAGAGCGTCCATTCGACCTCTCTACCTCAACCACGACAGAGTCAACCACGACGAAGGAACCCAGACCGACGGCAGTATCAGAAGACACAACAAGGAAGGCAGTTTGGGCCACCCAAAGGAAGCGGC
Organism: Ceratopteris richardii; assembly: GCA_020310875.1. Classification (NCBI taxonomy): domain Eukaryota; kingdom Viridiplantae; phylum Streptophyta; class Polypodiopsida; order Polypodiales; family Pteridaceae; genus Ceratopteris; species Ceratopteris richardii. Next base: position 110,178,948 of record CM035428.1, read on the forward strand.
ACCAGACAAATATGGGTGCCAAAAGGACTAAAAGCACCGAAGAACTCCAACCAAGCAGAGATCAACAAGAAAAAGGCAGTGCAGAAACAGAATCGATATCCACCATCCCCTCGACCTCCTTCTACAGGTCCGAGCATTCGACAAATTTGGATCGCCAAGAAATACCTTACCCATAGACCCACACCCACGCAGATTTGGGTACCCAAACCATGTATCATAGCTCAAACCTTAAGCCATGTAATATATACCCCTCACAAATCTTTCCATCCCTCACTACCACCACACCCGATACTACCTTTTACCCCTCAGCAGCAACCCACCACCCACTCAAAGACTCTTAGGAAATGGATACCGAAGCGTGTCCAACCGTCTTCCCCTAACCCCATGTCTGACAAAACTACCCCCCCGACTAACATACAACCTTGTAATAAATCACTAACCTTTAAACCTTGTATAAATTCACCCACCATCATCACACAGCATTCATAATCTCATCTCATCAAGAAATGTATGCATGATCTGAAACGTGTAGGTGTCTAGAGACCTGCACTAGTGCTGCAAGAAGCATTGCATCCATCACATCACAGCACTTGGCTACACGGGTTACGCATCAGTTATGGAAAGGGATTGCGGTCTCACTTTAATGGGATCATAATTAATTTCCATGCTAATGTGTTAATCTTTTGTAGCAGATCTTTCTCATTAACACACCAGTCATCATGCAAACCGACGAAGGACCATCAGGAGCAGGCCCCAGTGTAGCTGCAGTGCCCCTCAATGTGTTACGAGTAGAATCCCACCCGTCTGCTCCACCACCAGAATTCCAAGGATTTCCAGGACCCATGCCGATCGATAACCCACCTATGGGCTACACAGAAAAGATACACCGTAACTCCCATTGGTTTCAGGGACTTGCAGGACCCTTAGCGGACGCGGATTTTATATTTGAATCCAATTTGACGTTTGATGACCGCACGTGGGGAAAATACCAATTCTTCTCCAGAGAGTTCGAAGACCTACAGAACACCCAGGACCTAACTCACGTTTGGGCCAGAGCAGGCTTCACGGAGTATTTCAGTGCTCCTCTGCCCAAACCTGACTTTTACAGGTGTTATTATTTAATCACTACTTTGCTGGCCTCAGAGAATAAGGACATCCTAGGAACTTTTATTTTGCCTTCTTTAGTGGACGATCCCCCCTACAAAAGGTTTTACCTCTCAAAGGATTTAATCAGAGCGGCCATCAAGATTCATGGAACCCACACGCCCACAGACCGAGAAAGATTAGTTCCAGACCCTATGAAACGTGGGGATGTCACTAAGTGGGAGGAGATCTCCGCAATTACACCTGAGCTGTCAAAGCCACTAAGGATATGCATGCAACACTTCGCATTCCCCGCTCAGGACAGATTTACCATGCCACATAAAAGAATATGGTTTGGATTGTACTTGGCATGTACCGGACCTCAGACTGTTGATCTGGCGAGCTGGATCATTGATCAAATGTATTTGGCACAACACAGATGGGAACGCAAGAAAGTGCTTAATGGATGTTGTGCGCTGACAAGAATTGTTTATATGTGCTTGGCTTATGACTTGCCAATTGAACGTGCATTAACAGGAGAAGAGCTGAAAGCATTCAAAGGAACGACGAAGAAAGCCAGGAAGCCCAGTAGAACACGGGCAGGTAAGCGCATGAGAGGCACCATTCCTTGCCTTCAAGTGCCAGAGTCACCATCACCACAACCCTCTCCAGAGCGATCACCGACAGAAGCCGCCCCCACAGTGCAACCTATTCGCATAAGGTTGTCTAGACCAGTGGTCACGGAGGGCACTACTAGTATCGCTGCACCTCAGGCAGCTGCAGCCACAGAACCCACCACCACTACAGCAGAAGCTCCCACCACTATTGGTGCGGAAGCCTTTTCTTTCCCAATACCACACATGGAGGCAGAACCAATAAACACCACATTCGATTTTGAGATGCCGGATGCATTCTCAAATGAATTCCAGTTTTCAGAAGCACAGATGTTCTCCCAAGAATATGAACGCCCCAGTTACCCTACCACACCGCGGGATCTGCCACAGGGACAAGCTGTGTCGAGCTCGGATGACGAAAGAACAGCCACCGATGATGACGAAGGTGATGACGAAGCCAGCCAGGGCACGCATGATTCCCAAGAACAAGGACAGACAGACGGCCAAGGCCAACAAACCGATGCACACGGTGACACCAGCACGCACGAAGAGGAGACTTTCGAAGCAGCGGCTTACACGCTGGCAATCAAGAAATTATATCGTACGATGGAGAAAGTCTGGGCACGGAAGAAATTGACTGAAGAAGAGAGCCAGGCCCTAATCGAACAAGAACTAGTCTCCGGAGGATTTGAAGAAGTCTACATCAGAGGGTTTAGAGAACTGGTCCAATCCATCGGCCCGGTCGAAGCACTGAGGTATTTACAAAGGAAGCCACTCCCCCAATATGACCCTCGCAGAGTTCGCCTGCTATCGAAGCCCGGTGAATATATTCGAGTTCCGGTAGGTGCTCAATCATCCCACCATGCACAAGATGCACGCCTACGGCCGGAAAGATCCTTCACCGAAGAAGCCATCCTAGTCGACTCCCCGCCACGTACTACCGTTGTACATACTACCACTATCCTTGAAATAACATCCACACCATCTACTCCTCTCTCACCTCATGTTTCACCAACCCATCCTGTATCCCCCGCACACCCACCTGCTCCTCCCACATCCACACTAGTCCACGGCAACATAGCCACACCCTTTGCCCTGCCCATTCATGCCACCATGCCCACACCCAACCCTCCGCGTCTACATGTTAACCCCTTCACCCCTTCATCCTTCCCATCCTTTCCCCCACCTTTAAGACACCCTTTCACCTTTCTAACCCCACTAACCTTCTCACCAGTTTCACCTCCCCAACCCACTATAACCCCTATTTCCCCTTTTCACCAAGCTGCTCCAGCCATCCCCCCTGTAAATTACTCTACATTTGTAAATCCCGTCTTCACACCTACACAACCACCCACTTACACACCGCTTTTCACAGTCACCGCACTTGACACGTCCAATGACATGGACATATCACCATCCACCTCACCAGCACCCACTCCACTCACAACACCATCATATTTAGGTACGTCACAATTTTCCACGATCACCACTGCATCCACCTTCCCAACCCCATTCCCCATTCCCGCTGCATCTACTTCCACTGCATCCTCACTTAGCACTTCATTACTATTATCGCCCACCATAGACACTGCACTTCAACAAATGTTCACATGCATGACACAAGTACGAGATGAGTTTGCATCTCTTGGCAACAACTATCAACAGCTGCAGAGGACGACGAATGAACTACAATCGCAGCTTAATTCATTATCGATCGAGAATGCCTCGTTAAATACGCGATACCAAGAACTAAGAGAGGCATATCATAAGCTAGAGCTAGAAAGTGAAGAGAAGACAAAAGAAGCCACTGCTGATCTGGACAACCTGCTTCGAGCCCAAACAATTAGGAACGCGACGCTGACAAGGAATATGGGCCTACTCAGGAGGCACCTAGCCGCAGCCCAGGAGGAGAACGTGAGACTCCAAGCGCAGAATAGAGAAAATTTGGAAGCGGCATTGGATCATCCTGAACAACCATTAAGTCCGAGCAGATTCAAGGCAATCCCATCTGAATCGATGCGGATGTTGCTAGATGACCATGTTCGACTGCTAGAAGACTATGATCGAATGAATGAAGAACATCAGAAGCTAAAAGAAGATCACAAGTTACTACAGCTCAGAGAACCGGCACCACAACAACTACCAGTGGCAGCAGAAGTACCAGAACCTGTGGACCCCTCTCCTGAACTCATAGAGGAACTAAACGCATTACGGGCCCAGGTAACCACTCTCCAATCACGCATAGATGTATACGAAGCACCACCACGGCCTGATTCCCCACCGGAGATCCCAGCTGACGACGAAAACATAACCATTCCGGTGGAGGAAACGTTTGAAGAAGCATACGAGCCAATACCCATCCCAGGCGGACAAGTCGCGGCCGAAGGCCAGATGACCTATGAACTTCCGACCCCCGCATGGATGAAGACTGTGGAGGAGATTGGAACAACGCACTGAGCTAGAGTCGGGGCCCAGCTACATGCTATGGCCATGATAGAAGAACGAATTTTGCAATCTCCCTACTTTGCTCAATTGGCCCCACGCAGGTACATATCCGGGCATGAGCTTCAATACAAACCTTACTTCATGCTAATGGCCGAATACCAGCTGGCCATAGAAAAGCGAACTGGCAAGAAGCCATCACATGCAACCCAGTTCGAGCCTGAAGACTTGCCACTGGATGCGCAACAAGGCACTATTTTTCAACCAGATTGGCGTACACGTCTTTTACAGGAGTACCCAGAAATGATGAGCACATGGGTGAAAGCGCCTTTACATTTAAAGTATAATCCTTGCTGGGGACCAGTACCACGCCGCCGCTCCTGGACTGCATTCGCTATCAAAGTACAAAACAATAGGCAGTGTCAGGATTGGCTGAATTACCCCTACTTCAAGCCGCCCACCGAGTTACCCACTGTTGGCTATATGATGGCCACAATCCGTCACTGGCTCCCTCGCCTGAAGCATATGGATGATATCGCAACGCATATGACTGTCAAAATTTTTGACATGATGCAAATGATATTTAAAGTCTTCCGACGCGTCAAGGCACCGCATGTAAACACCCCGGGATTTGAGCATGGTAACTTTGATCTAGTATATGACATGAGCACAACGCCATCGCTCCGGGTGTGTTATGCCTGGCACTGTAGAATAAAATACCTCCCGGCATGCTACAAACAAACCTTTGAAGAGATGTTCACCACCGGGTTTTGGGAATACCATTCCGAGGTATTCATCAGCAGGCCCACACACTTATTGCAACTTTTTGCCTGTGAGCGAATGGTTTATTCCGCGCACTATCAACTCCCGCCACCCGACGAACCGCAACCGATCGACTGGGAGAAGCTCGAGGCTGATCTGGCCCGAGGCATTCGAGTATCTGAGCACACCCTCGCTCATGACCTCCTACAAAACTACATCCGGCAGACCGCACAACAAGGTTCTGTCGAGGACGACAGAAGCGAGAGGGAGGGGGGTGTTGGAAGCAGTCAGAGGCACAGTCAGAGGCACAGACGACATGGAAGCATGTAAAGACGGAGCAGGGAGCCAGTCGGATCATTTTTTCAAAACAATTATATTTTTATTACTTCTTCAAACATCCAACAGTGATTTTCATCACTCTTGTAACATATGTAATATAGACAAAACCCCATTTTGTAATTCATAGCTCCATTTTGTGCAAGCCGAGGAGTCCTCGAGCTTGAGGAGCTTAGGTAGAATGCGCGTACCAATTTTTGTTATTTTTAGACATCGTTTAACCTTCCAAATAGCCTCTAGGACTTATTTTTTAACTAGGCCGGTCACTAGATGTGAAACCGGTCAAAACTAGTCTAGAAACTATAAAAAGAGCTAGAGAGCTCATTTTTGAGGATAGCTTGTTGGAGTAAAGAAGAGCTTAGAACTAGTTTGAGCTTGTAATAGTGTTCTTGAGTAATAGAGCTAATTTCCCACCTTCCATTGTGTCTTGCTTGTCTCTTCATTGTGTGTGTGTATGTGTGTGTGCATCTTTGTGCTTCTCACCTTCACTCTCACATCATCTCACATTCACGATCTTCATATCACTCCTACCTCTCCCACGGATTGACATTAAGGAGGTGAAGCTTCTTAACGTGGTACTTACCATTGTGCTAGAGCAACAAACACCTTGGGTGTTCCGTCCTTGTCCTCGGCTTGGATTGCTTCTAAATATCTTTCCTCTGAATCAAATCATGGTTCCATCTCTATGCTCTCGTACTCTTCCTTCCATTCCTTTTCTAAAACTTCTCCTGCTTCTACCTCCTGAAGGAATACCATGTAAAAGCTTGCATCATAACCTTCTTCGTCCACACATCCATTCATGGTCAATACTTCTTCATTTATGCATGTGTCCAAAGTGGCTAGAATCTCCATCCAACCATGTGGTTGGAATGCTTCATCAAGAAAAACTTGGGGCATATACATAGGGTCCTCTATAGGTCGATAATTTTGATGTCCGATAGGCCATATTTGACTTTTTTCCTCTTCTCTCTTTGCTTCCTTACACATCCATAATTGTGCATCTTTGTGCATCCATGATTGGTCACTTGATCCCGCACAATGGATTGACAAATCATCCTCTTCCTTGTGTATGGGATTCCATTGTAGGGGGGCTGCATCCCTATACGCAAATGTATGTAAATTTATCTTGGTAGTAGTTCCTTGATGATGTAGGTATAAAGCGTCTCTTCCCCAGTTTTGTACCACCTTGATTTGTCTCATGAATGGTCACCCTAATATCATTTCATAGTTATTAGCTTTTCCAAATTGACATATAGCTAATGTGTGCTCAAACTCCACTCCGCAGGTGGCTAACTTAATTTTCTATAGTATTCCCAAGGGTCTCTCTACATGACCATTGGCTAATTGAAGCTTCATACATGTTGGTCGCAGGGATGGCTTTCCCCATTTCTCCCGAATCTCTTTGGTGGCTATGCCTACTCCTGCTCCTATGTCTAGTATGGCCTTGGTCATGTATCCATTGTATGTGACGGGTAAACATGTATTGCCCTAGTCTCCTTCGCTAAATTCTCCAACTTTATCCATCCGAATTTGTATAGTGGAATGGGCTTCAGTTTCCTTACTTTCCTTTCTATTCTTCTCATGCTCTAACTTCAACTATCCCGCTAATTGTTTCCATATTTGGGGCTTGACACGTAGTAATTCTTCCACAGTCAACAGACATTGTACCTTGGTCTTCTTGAGTTTAGTTAGATTGTATACGGTCTTGTCTAAAGACTCATTTTCCTTTCCTCGTACTATGGGATACGGAAGATCAAGGATTCTTTCTCGTATTCTCCCATGTAGTTTGGTAGGGTAGAAATGCTCTGTGCTTCTTCCCTATTTCGGTCTAACATGGAAACTTCTTCATATATTTATCCAAATTTGGAGTTGGTTGATCGTCTTCCACATCTAATTCCTCAAAAGGATGTCTTGAATTTCCATTCTTTTTCCATCGGTCTTCCCGAATCCTAGTCCACAGCTCTCTTGGCCGATCAGCTTCTAGTTCAGGGACTACTGATATTGATTTGTCCTGAGTGCTAAGTAATTCTTCCTTTTTATCTTTCTCTTTTGGTTTCTGGTCATTCCTTTTAAAACACTCATTGTATTGATTCTTAGATATTCTCGTCTTTGGGAGGACAGGGATAGTCTTTTCTAGAGTGGCATGAGCTACTTTCTACATATCACAAGTATCTCCTTTTCTAACTCCCCTTGTGGGTAGAGTTTCTCGTGCTGCTCTATGTTTGGTCCAGTCGCAATTCTGGCTTGGTAAGCTTTCAGCCACATATCCAAATCGTCTGGTCTTGGGTCTGTTAAGATTGATCTTGGCTTGTTTAATTCTTGTGTATGAGGCATGATGGGGTTTTCTTCGTGTATTTCCAGTTTTTTTGGTTTCTTACTATTTTTCATGTTCTTCTCGTCCTCCTTACTTTTGTTTTTCATCCATTTGTCTCTAAGTTTTTCCCTTCTATCCTTCCAACTTTGGGTTTTTTTTGTTTGGGTATTCTCATGTGGGTCTTCAGAGTCTTCCACTACTTGTATTTTGGGTTCTAGTTTTTTATTCTTTCCTTGCTCAGAGTCTACTTGTTTTGTCTCTTGTCCTTTGGCTTGTGCTCGTGTGATAGCCTTTAAGGGTACTGTGTACTCTTTATCACTGCCTGATGATTCAATTACTTCAATCACATTGATTTGGGTTGTATCATGAATCTTACTGGGATTCTTCAGGCAATTTCTAATAGATGTTCCTTTCCATATTCATTGCAATACCCTTCCCAAGTCCTGGGGGGTGGTGGGTTATATGGTCGAGTGCACTCTCTTATGAAGTAGTCTCCTCCACATCTATAGAAAGGTCCCTTTGGCACAGGCAGTCTAAGGGGTGGCCCCATGGGTGCTGGTGCCTTGGGTGCGGTGTACATTAGGGTTGCAAACTCCTGTCCATAGGTGTTGTCATATCCTTCATAACCATAGTATTGTTGGTCATTAATTTGGGCATACTCTAGCAAATTGGTGTCGTAGGGATAGTATTCTCCTTGGGTTTGCTTGTATCCTTGATTTGTTGATTTTGTACTAGTTAATGGTGTAGCTGGTACTATGGCTCTCTCCATGTTTTCCTCTGGTTGAGTATATTTGAGTGACACTACGTTCTGTGGAAGGGATGGTTCTTGTCCTAACACTGGCTGAGGTCATTCATATTGCCCTTGGTCATATGGTCTAGGTGCTCCTTGTGGTCCCAGATAATGGTTATATCTGGGAATCTCCCTTCTTGGCTCTCTAGGTGGGTATCCATAAGGCTTATACTGAGGTTGATTTAAGGGTCTTGGCTGCCTATTGAATGGGCAATTCTCAGTAGTGTGATTAGTGTATTTCTGTTCTATCTGACAATACAGGGCGGATCCTTGATGTGGTTGCCTATCATATGGATACGCTTGAGGCATGCCTATTCCTCCTCTTGCACACATGTGAGATGGATGATCTTCACCGCATAGGCTGCATCCTCTCAACATGGGTATTATTGATGGATGTTGGTAGTTCCTTTGTCCGTGAACTCCTAACTTCTTGGCTACCAGTTCCGTTAACTCCTCTACATTACTAGAGTTAGATGTCATTGTACTCCTAGTGTCTTCTGATTTCGTAGGGCTTGGTGTACTTTTAAGATCATCCGCCATGTTATCCTCTAGTTCAATAGATTCTTCAAGACACTCGCTCAATGTCTGGAGCCGTTTCATGTAGACCAAGGTTCTCAAAGTCCCATTCGTCAATCCGTCCAAGAATAGCGATATCATTTTTTTACTGAGAAGGTCTCTCTGTTGCTGGGCATCTATCGACATATTGATTAAATCTCCGGGTAGCTGTTTTCACTGTTTCATTTGGACTTTGTTTGAAGCTATGGATTAAGGATGAGGAGTTGTGCTTAATCCCTCTCTTGGTGAATTCTCCAATGAATTCCTGAAATAATTCTCAATATTTCCAAATTGATTGGGATCCAATGGTTGGAACCAAGTCAAAGTCGTCCTTGTGAGGGTAAGTCCAAAGGATTCATACTGCACAAAGAAATCATCCACTTTTTTACGCCGTAAAACTTGTTTAAATTCAGCTATGTGATCATAAGCTTCTCCCATTCCGTCATAATGATTTCTCATACATTTGGCCACTTGAATTTGTCTTAGTCTTCTTATTGATTTTGGTGGTCTAGGTATTACAGGAATTGTTGGTCTAATAGGAGGTATTCCATGATGCGCTCCTGGTTGTGGTCTTGGCCTCACTGGTGGCCGATTCAGGTTGCCTAGTCCTGGGTGGGTTTGATTGTGTGACTGTACTCATGGCATTGTAAATTTCACATGATTTCGGTTAGGAACACTTCGTTGGTTCATTTGTCCTAACATTGTATTCTCTGGCTCTTGATGCATCCCAAAAGGATTTTGGGATGTAGTTGCCTGCGCTCGAGAAGGGAATACACGCAAACCCATATACTTCAACTGAGCCCTATCAACTGCATCTATTGGCCAATACCTTCTTTGGTTCTGGTCTAGGTAGGTGACTCTAGACTCATGTTTGGGATCCTTTAACTCACAGAAGGTCATTGGGCTTCTTCCTGTTTGGGTGTGGGTGAATCAATTTGTAACAGTAAGTCTGACCCGTGGATTAAGTAGACATCTAATAGGTAATCATCTTGAGGTATCAGATCCCCTCTCACGACTCGAGTCACCACTGACTTGCCTCTTGGTGTAGTTACTAACTCTTCAGGATCAGGTCATCTCGAGTTTCCTTGCCCTTCCAATCCTCCTCTCTCATTGATCTGGTCTGGGTGTTCTGTTACCACATAAATGTGACATAGTTTATCCATGTACACTCCTCCTTCATACTTGACTGCGGGCCTAGGCACTATTGCTGATTCAATAGAGTTCACCATCCTTGCTACAAAACTATTTAAGCCATCCAGGTAAATAGGGATCCCTTGGGGATTAATGGACACATATTGCAGAGAGTTGCGGTATGCCCCCTCTATAGTCGACATGAAGTTCTCCCTAGGGAAAGTTCCCTGCATGTCTTCTGAGGCCATAGGTATCTCCTCCTCTGAATCACTAGAGGTACAAGTATAGATAGAGTGATGACTTGCTCCTCTGGCTACTTAGCACTCCTCCGATCTCAAGTTCATTCACCCTTCTGGGCCTTTGTTGGCTTCTTACTTACCCTCAATTGGCTCTTCAACTCCTCCCAATTTTGCCCTCAAATGGCTTGATTGATCTTGAACGATACCACTCTTGGCGATACCACACAGACGATACGATATCAATTTCAACATGATACGATACCAAAAACCTCTGGCGATACGATACCACCGAATGAGACGATACGTTACCAGAGTTGACACGATACGATACCTGACCACTAGATGATACGATATTGGATTCCTCACGATACGATACCAGACTCGTCCGACGATACGATTCCAGCTTTTCACACAATACGATACTGGTGCAAGTGACGATACCAAAAGTTGCGATACACTACTAGCTTGGAGACGATACAATACTGAATCCCTCACGATACGATACTCTAATAATGGAGGATACGATATCGGAGAGGTTGGGCGATACGATACCATGTTTTCGCATGATACGATACTAAGTTGGTGATATGATACCGCTCGATCGACGATACGATACCATAACCGAGATGATACAATACTAAGTGGACCGCGATACGATACCACCGGTTGATTGCGATTGCAATACCAACTTGATGATACGATGCCAGAATGGTATCACGATACCTCAATTGGGTATGGAGCGATACGATACCAGGCGAGTATCGTGATACTAGGGAATGCTACCAAAACTCAACCGACCATGATACCTCAACCAAAATTGCTCTAAACTCAAAAAATTTTTATGCAATTAGGTTTAGCCCTCACCCCCCCTCACTCTTGAACCTCTTTATCACTCAAAGACTCTCCAAAAACTCTCTGTTCTACCCCGCGATAACGGAAACATCTCAAATCATGTGCAAGTGTATTTCTGAAGTAATTTTGATATCAAAAACTTGTTGTAGCTTACCTTCAAGGATGTCTTGCCTAAGATTTGAGCTCTCATGCTTTTTAGCTTGTCAAGCGTGATACCACTCAGGTGATACCGATCACTGTTCTGCACACGATACCTGCTCTCACACTTGTGTCAAATGAATTGATTTTTATGGTTTTTATAGCTTTGGTGATACCTGAGACCTACTCTACACTATGTTTGATAATTTTTGAATTTTTTTCTTGGGTTTTTCAACTTTTTCCTACTCTGCTCCTCCCTCTAACCTAACCCTAACTCTTCCATTCCTTCCTCTCTCCTAACCCTAAACCTAAAAACTCATTACACACACCTCAAGGATGTGAAGTAACAAGTGCTGAAGTGCTTGACAACTTGCCACTGAACGAATTCACCTCTACAAGTACGATTCCTTCACTCCAAAGCTATAACCATCACAAAGGCATCTTTGTTAAGCTTGTTCCACGGCAACAATGCCAAAAATGTGTGTACCTAAGTCATGAAGCCTTAGGGACTTGTGTCGATGACACTAAATCTTAATCGCCCCACAAGTGCATATGGTGATGGATCGATACACATTTAATTATCAATCCGAAGAACCACATGAACCAAGTGTATGAAGACATATGCACACGTGATGGAAAGGGAAGTGGCTGAGCTACAATGCATGTGAAAAGACTTATCTCCTCTCCAACTCACTAACTCTCTGAAAATGCATGCCACGATACCACTAACAATAGTAAGCACAAATTCGAGCTTTTCTCCCAACTTCGAACTCTGAACATGGCCAATAGAGGGTTCCTTTTGAAGCTCTTGATGAGACTCATCTATAGTGGTATTTTCACTTGAATCTGACAAATGCTCTTCAAGTTATATGCAAAATAGTGAATGACAAGAAACACCAATACTCGCTTTACAACTCGTGGTGGCTCACACACACAGACTACAGTAGTTCAAAAATGGTGAGAAGGGATAGCTAATGTTCATACACACACATTTCAAGCATCAAACACACACAAAAGATCATAGAGAAGGTGGAAATCAGCAGGAAAGAAGTAAATTCAAATTTCTGCTCTTCTTCTTCACAATGGTAAAAAGTCTCTACAAAGAGTTACAAAGCGACTTATATACATGTGCCCTAAAAATGGTCCTTTCACATAAGAGACCGCCACTTTATTGACTAATCTCTAATTTCTACTATTTTACAAGAGTTATGTTACAAGGATTTGGGTTTATGCATCTAGAGGACTCTAGTGCATTTACATAGTTTCGAGGGAATTTCCTAGAATTTTGAAGAAGAAATTTTATGCCCATTAATTTGAAAAGTTTGGGGCTCCTGTTTTGTGCCTCTTTTCTCTGCAACAGGCATCTTTGACACTCCTCTGATCACAATCTCGTAATTGCACAAAAATTAGTGAGCATACTTAGGGCAATTATGAGTTCAAAATAGTTTCACTATGTGACGTCAAAATTTTGATCTGATCTCATTTAAGCCTTTGAATGCACTATCACACTACTTATGCTAGAATTTTTTTCCTTTTGTGCCACACATATATTAAGGTTTTTGTTCGTTAGTACAAGCACCTCAAAGTCTACTATAGGCTTAGCAAAGCTTGATCGGATGGTTTTATTCAACTTTTTAAGATATAGCCAATTTTTTTGGATTAGGGTATTTAGCTAGTGGCCAGGGCTGAAATCAATGATGTATTTTGTATGTTGGCTATTGAGGATAATTTGAATGGTACAAATTACCCATTATGGGCATATATGATGCATCATGTATTGGTAGCAAAAGTACTATGGAATATTGTGTAGGTTGTTGAAAACATCCTACTACACCTGCAAATACAGTTATTAAAGGTGATCTAGATGGCATTGAAAGGTCCCTGCTTGGTCCCCACACATTTGTGTGGACAAGTTCCAAATAATCATCATGCATATAGCCTTTCCTTGTAAAGGGTAACCTGTGTGATTTACCAAACTGACATGCACCACATTTATATTTCATGTTGCTTGGATACAATAGGTATCCCAAGCACACATTGATGTCTACATATCTGCTTCAAGGTTCTCTCACCAATGTGCCCTAATCTTTTGTGCCATATCTCTAGCTCAGACAAAGTTTGATCTGTATAATTGTGAAGTGCAATGTTTCTAGTGTCCTCAAGTTCAAATGTAAATAATCTACCTGTTTTCCCTCCCTTGGCAATTCTCTTGAATCCATGCTGGGGTTCCTCCACAAAAGCTCCATATTTGTTGAGCCGAACCTGCAAACCCTTTTCCACCATCTGTCCAACACTCATCTGATTCTTTGTGATAGTAGGTACATAAAGAACTCTGCTCAATAGATTTCTATTGCCATTAGAAGTTCTGACATTTCCTACCTTGACCACTGAATGCTTGGTGTCATCACCTGTATACACTTGGTGCTTTCCCTTGGGCTCCTCAAGATAAAAAAGGAGAGCTACATTTCCTACTACATGGTTTGAACAACCTGAGTCAATGTAGAAGGGGTTCTTATCATTCATACCTTGTTTTGAAGTCATGTTCATAATGAGAAGAGAATCCTCTTGATCCTCTATATAATTGTTGAATTCTTTTCTTGATTTATATCCTCCTTGATAATTGTTGTTGTAGCCATGGTTGTCGCCTTGATTATGGTTGAATCTTCCTCTTGATTGTGAGTATCCGCCTCTTTGAAATCCTATTTCTCTCTAGTTCTTGAAGTTCCTATAGCACTCATCTATTGTGTGATTAGACAGTCCACATATATTGCATGGGGAAGAGTTGAAAGGTCTCCCCCTACCTTGCTTACCTCCTCTGCCCCTTCCTCTTGAATTCCTACCTCTCCTTGCATAGTTAGCTTGAGAAGTAGTACCTTCATCTTCAACCTTTTTGCTCTTTCCTTTTATCTTTAGACTTTCCTTTATCTGTATAGAGGGCAAAAGAATTGTTACCTCTTGATGGTTGTCCATTTTTTTTGAGCTTGGCTTCATGGGTAAAGAGTTCTCCCATGAGAGTGGTAAGATATGGGATTTGCATGTCCATGTAAAGGTCCATAGCAGTTGTGAAAGCTTCTCACTTATCATCTTCCTTGATGCCATTGATTATCTGTCTCACTATATGCTCCTCTTCAATCTCCTCTCGTACGCTTGCCAATTGACCAGCTACTTCTTTTAACTTGGTCACATACTCTAAAACATTCTGCCTGTGTTGATTCATTTGAGTAGTAAACTCAATCCACAATTGAATTTTTTTTTAGCTCTTGTATTGGAAGAAACGTATGAAGATAGTGTATCCCAAGTCTCTTGGGAAGTTTTACAATTCCTAATGTGAGCAACAAGGAAGTCAGAAATAGATTTAAGTAGATATGACCTTGCTAAAGCATCTTTGGCACACCATGAGTTGAGTCTCTCTAACTCTTCTCTTGTAGGTTGTCCTTTTCTCCTGAATATGGGCATCTCCTCATCTTCTGATATGTATCCATAGAGACTCCTTCCTTGTAGATAGGTCTTCATCCTCAAGGACCATGCTGGATAATTATTCCTGTTCAATTTGTCAATGAAAGAAAGGAAACCATCTCCCATTTTACCTTAACTAGCTCTGATACCACTGTTGGAAGAGATGGATGGATACCTCTAGGAAGTGAGGTGGTACTGCCAAAACGTGATTTGTACCTGCCCTATTTCACTTCAAAGTTTGATAGTAGGTCCTTTTAGGTTGCAAATGATACCAAGGAAGTACCTATGTCCTTTGGAGTTGATCCTTCAAACAATTGAATCAAAGGAGACTACTTCATAAATAGCTAGTATCCCAAAACTTGCTATTTTGGTCCACACACCTGTTGATTCTTTTGCTCACTTCTCACAGTAGAGTAGCAATTGATTAAATTACTTTTGAGGGAATTTAATTAGCTTAGATAGATAGTGATTACAAGTGGAATCATCTAAAATGACAAACCATACACTAAGAAATGAGTTTAGCAATCCAAGGCTTACCTCTGATATTTTAGGGACTGAACAGTAAAAGACTAGTGAGCAATTCGATGGTGATTTCTCCCAATTGGCAAAAGCAAATGTAATGAAACTTTGATAGCATAAAATAGACTTTCAGCTGGTTCAAACAAGCTAGGGATCATGCAAAATGGTTGAGAAATCACTGAGATATGGTCATGCAAAGTTCAATGTTCTTAGTAGCCATAGCAAAGAATTGAGCAGAAATGATCAAAGAAGTATATCTATTATAGCACATGATTTTACAAGATCATTGGCATTATGATGATGCCCAATGATAGTGATATGAGTAGGCTATGGTGCAAGCTACTCAAATCCTACAAATGATTAGTGGAAGAGCTCCAAGAATAGGCCACAAGGCCACGAGTTTTTACAAGCCTTTTATAAGTGTTTTTCCTCCAAGTTTGAATTTGAATTCAAACTTGGCTCTACCTAAAAGTGGTTCCTCCAATTTAAGAGTTATTCCCTCAACTGAAATTCATAGCTCATTGTTCTTCCTACCTCCACGAGATTTTTCTTTACAAGATTCTCTCAAGTAAAACAACTTTTTTAATGGTTAAAGATCAAACAATTACAAGCTAGGATTCATATGATCGATCAAATGCTTCCACATATTACTTTACAAGCCAAGCCAAATGTGAAGACTTGTATACTGCACCAATAAGGTGTCTACATAGGACCATAGACATCATTATGTACAAGCTACAATTTCTGAGTAGCCCAAAATGAACCATCTTTTGGAAAGGAGGAATGGTGCATTTTGCCCAAAATACAACCTTCACAAACATGTTTTTTGGGTGCATCAAGTTTGGGAAAAGAGGACACCATTTTAGATTTCTACAGGCATAGCAAACCAACAAAATTTAGATGACCAATGCATGCATGCCAAAGCTTTGCATCTCACATAACGTGAGAATCATGTACTACACATGCCAAATCATTTAAAGATCTTTCATAGTCTATGAGCTTATACATCCCATGACATAAAATGCATGAAGCAATTATGACATCACCATTTGACAGATCATGAACTATACATCTATCATCAAACAATTTCACAACCAAGCCAATCTTGGCTAATGTAGAAACTGATAACTTATTTTTCTTGATCCTTGAAACAATTAAAGCATATGAAAAAGTGAAAGAACTACCATCAGCAGTAGTCAAAATGATCTTACTAACTCCCATAACAGGATAAGAGGAGTTGTTGGTGAATGTAACAGTATTCCCTATAGGGGCAGGCTCGAATGAAGAAAAGAAACTACGTTGCGAGGTAATATGTTTAGTCACCCCACTATCAAAGTACCAAACATCTGAGTTTAGTGCAAACATGCACTGCTCATGAGAAGATGGGTCAAAACTGCAAACAATAGTAAATGCCCATTCTTCATCCTGCACAAGATTAGCAGACTCTGTTTTCAGTGTAGAGGCCTGTGCAACAACCATTCCGGCCTCTTTCTTCTTTGCCTCTTTAGCAGCTAGCTTTGGATAGCTCTTAATGACATAATCATTTGCTTTACAATATTTTCAAAACAATTTCTGATTTCTTCTCATCTTTGTCTTCCTTCTTCGAATGTGCATCATTTGCATATTTATGCTTACTAGTAGAAAAGCTCCATTTGCCTTTGCCCTTTTGACTAGCCCGGAAAGCTTGATCTACAACACACATGATGGACTTGTTCTGCCTAGAATGATCTTCCTGTAAGAGAATAGAGACTAACTCATCAAATGACAAGGCGTTTGGATTGCCTTTCATCATCAAACAAAGAGTAGAAACAAAACTCTAATATGAGTCAGGAAGACCATTCAGAACGGTCTACACAAGTGAGCTATCTCGTATGACTTCATCAGCAGAAATCAACTGTTCTTTCAAATCCTTGATCTTTGTGAGAAAATTATCCATAGAATTACCTTCATTCATGTGCTCACTCTCCAAGTGTTTTTGGAGGTAAGCAACATGAGCCTCATTCCTAGCCTGGTACAATGTGGTAAGTGTATCCCAAGCATCCTTAGCTCTCTTGCAAGAGCGAATGTGAGGAATAATGGCACGTTTGATAGACATAGCTATCAATGCATGTGCTTGAGCATCTCTACCATCCCAACAAATTTTCTCTGCAGTAGGTGCAACAAAAACAGCAACATGAACAAGAATTTGCAGAATATCATCATCTTCGACACCATCTCCATCAACTCGAGCACTTGTATTTGCAATACCTATATTCATAGGTGTAACAGGATGTCTTTCAACACCTTGCACAATATTCCATAGTCCTTTTGCAACCAATACATGACACATCATATAAGCCCACAATGGGTAATTCGTACCATCCAACTTATCCTCAACAACCAACATATGAAGTACATCACTGCTTTCAGCTATGGCCATTGACTAAAATACCTTGATGAAGAAAAATGACTGTATCTGAAAAAGTTGAATAGAACTACCCAAACGAGTTCTACTAGACTTGTAACAAACTTCGAGATGCTTATGCTGGTGAACCAAAACTGCTATATATCTTTGGCACAAAAAGAAAAAATAGCCTGCACAAGCATTGTGATAGTGCATTTGGAGGCGGAAATGAGCTCAGATCGTGATTTCGACACCACAGAACGAAGCTGTTTTGATCTCTGAAATACCCCGAGTATGCTTACCAAATTTTGTGTGATTTTGAGATTGCAACCAGAGAGGTGTAGACAACATCCTAGATGAAGCGACGACCTGCTCTGATACCAATTGTTAGAGTTAGACATCTACGGAAGCACGTGAACAACACAAGGAAGAAGAAGAAGCTTGGAGCACAACACATAATACTAAATGTATTACCACTAGAATGTACAAAGATAAGTAGCCTGTTAGGGCCATAGCCATATATACAAGTTGGGGGAAAAAAGCCTCCTAAAGAGGGAAAAAAGTGCCTCGATGGTCCTAAAGTGTTCACACACATCACTACCTAAATATATCAACAAATCCACATCAGTAACTCCACATAATTCAAAGGAACCCACATCATTTAATCCACTGAATTCAAATGAATCTACATCTTTTACTCCACATAATTCAAATGAATCCACATCATTTAATCCACTTAATTCAAATGAATCCATATCATTAATCCACATAATTCAAATGAATCCACATCATTTAATCCACATAATTCAAATGAATCCACATCATTTAATCTATTTAATTCAAATGAATCCATATCATTTAATCCACTTAATTGAAATGAATCCACATCCTTTAATCCACTTAATTCAAATGAGTCCACATCATTTGATCCACATAACTCAAATGAATCCACATCATTTAATCCACTTAATTCAAATGAATCTACATCATTTACTCCTCATTATTCAAATGAATCCACATAATTTAATCCACTTAATTCAAATGAATTCACATCATTTAATCCACTTAATTTAACTGAATCCACATCATTTAAATAGATATATAGATAAATAGATAGATAGACATGGTGATAAATAGATAAATAGATTGATATATATGTATATATCTGCTATATACATTAAAGCAACATGCCAAGAAGCTGCGAAAAAGAGGATATGGACCCTTAGTGATCAATCGCATATCAACTAGTGGAGCTATCAATCTATCAACCCTAGATGGAGAAGTACTACCAAACTATATAAGTGGCTGTTGAATGAAGAAGTATTTAGAGCCATTAACAGAGGAGATGATATCAAGACTTCTAGCAGCAAGGAGTAGATGAGAAGAAGACAAAAAAATACGCGAGGAAGCACGACAGGAAGCCCTGGAACGAATAAGGAAACTGAAAAGAGTTGATGAGAGAGAGGGATGAAAGACATCCGTTAGGAGAAGAGCCCATCCCAATGGCTAACTTTAAGGCCTCAGAAACCCTAGGACATCAAGTGAGGCAACCATGTTTGAACTTAGGAGTGGAAAGAGAGGAGTATCACTTGGTGGATGCCCTCATTGACATAGGAGCAACTTGATGGAGAGTGTTAATCTCTAAAAGAACAAGCTATCCTTGGTATTAGACCACCTCTAGACCAAGAATAACTCTAGACTCCACATAATTTTGGAAATCCACTAACACATTACCAAGAAGTTGACTAACTGTGAAGAAATCACTTCTCTGAAAAGTCTGCTGCAGATTAATCACTCATTGACTAATCAATCCTGTAAAGTTTTTAACAAAACTTTGCAATAATGCTTCACCTTAAGGTTGCGCATCTTCTCCAACTTAAATCTCTGCAAATGATTCAGTATACTCTGAGAAATCATACAAACAATTTACCTATGTGTAGAACACCTTCTCTGCAGTAGCGACTTTGACACCTGTAACTTCTTAGCTATAGTTCTCCCAATGTCGAACCCGTTTGATCAAGATCTTTTAGCCATAGATGGCTTACCTTCCAACTTAGATTTTAAGCCCTCACTTGTGTAAAACTTTACATCATACACTGAGCAATGTTCATTTCTCTGAACATGAAATTGTTGGAGAAACACTCACTAATTGGACATATATTTGAAGGTCAAATCTTAGGAAGAAAACCCCATGCCTATGTGAAGGGACAAATTCACAAATGTATTATACTTGTAAAGTTAGTTCACTTTAGTTCTAGAAGCTTTTCAAAAGTTACGGGAATGAGAAAATCTATATAAGTTAGTTAGTGTTAACTGACGAAGAGAGAGAGAAGAGAGAAGAAGAAAGAGTTCATTTATACGACTATGTATAGTCGGGATTCTCTGAGTGAGAAAGCATCTATAAAACTTCTGAGTTTTTTATAGTTATGAGAAGAACTGAGTAAAGTTCTGTGTATGAGCCTCTCTCCATCATCTCCATGATTATCTACTGTGTGATGAGTTACAAAGATCAAGTTTTCCAAGCAACTCGATGCCTGGCATCGAATCTCTGTTGATAAGTCATATTTTCTTTTATATTTTTCATTCAGTACTGAAGTGTTTGAAAAACATGATGTTGTTGGAGCAACTCGATGCCTGGCATCGAATTCCAGTTGATAAGTCATATTCTAAGTGTGAATGAAATCACCTATAATTTTGGTGTCCAAAAGATCAAGACTTTATGCGGGAATTCGATGCCCGGCATCGAATCCCTGCTGAAAAGTGGCCAAAAACATCCCAAGTCGATGCCCGGCATCGAATTCTCGTTGCAAGTCGATGCTAGGCATCGAATTCTAATTTTAAACAGGCGCTCTTACTAAAACAGGCAAGTTTTCCAGTTTTGGAAGGTCATACATGGTCATCTTGTGAGGGCCATAACTTGAGTTCTAGAGCACCGTTTGATGCATATGATAGCTTGTTGGAAAGCTCTACTCTTCTAGTTTCAGCCTATAAAGTTTCATGGAGAAAGCATACTTGAGCTAGGAGAAATTAGCAAAATACTGAAGGTATGTCATTTCAGTGACTAGGAATTTCTATAGAAGCAAAGTTCTCACTTTAGGCTATCATTTCTCAAAGTTTGGAGTGGCAATGAGTTAATGGTGACCATAGAGGTGTTCTAGTGTCACATTAATTCATTTCTTGTGGGTTTTATACATCAACAGAAATCTGCGCCAGTTTTGTCGACTCTCAGAACATCATCACATATGAATGTTCCTATGCAAAATTCTCTTAACCTGATGACAATTAGACTCTCAAATTCTAGCCATAGATTGATTAACTATGGACTTAGATATGTTCAGAAGGATTTCTCAAAAGATTAACTACAGAAGTAGCAGACAACAAAACAATGGGCGCAAGATTTTCTTGATTTCTCAGAAAATTTACAACTACATTGAAGATATGACTTCAACTAACTTTCATGTGTCCAATGACACTTTCTACAACTGATTTCTCTCTTCCTATTCTCTATACCTCATGCCCCGACTTTTTCAAAACATTTATAGGCAAATATATACAAACTTATGACTCATCAAAAGTGTGAGTCACCTATATGTGAACTAATGTACATATGTGTACATAGATTTGAATTTCTGAGTATGTCCTGTAAGACAATAGTTACGCAATATAACACAGGAGCAATAGCAGAGAAGATAACAGATATAGGAGAATCTCAACAATTTTCTACTAGCAGCAAGTACAAAGATGATGGCGTTGTCCACCCGTGCGCTCTCAAGGTAGAGCTTAAATGGTGATCTAGACAACTCTAGATAGGGAGATACAAGGTAGAGGTATGCTGGCTCAACTCAATGTCTTAGGTAGTGCAGAAGTCATGTATATATAGGATCATGGGTGGCCTGCCATGGACGGCTATACATGGGCGGTAGAGCGTGGGCGGCCACCGCCCGCGTAATTGCCATACACGGCTTAGACTGGTTGAACCGACCTAACAAATATAAATGATTTCTGACTCCGACAGGGAATATTGGTAACTCCCTTTCCTTATAATATCTTACATGGTCCAATATGACCTTCATCCAACATTCAAGTTGGGATTCCCATCAATTGGGTAATGCACGCTTGGCTTCTCCTCATAAAGGGGGCCTTACAAAATGTGCATACAATCATGAGGGGTAGACATTGATCATACTCTAACATGTCCTTCCTCCAAGCTTCTGAATTTGTTCTCTTCTCAATTCCTTGACTTCATTTCTTCATAAACCTTCAATTGATGATTGTCATGCACCAACAGCTCCCCCTCAATCATTAATTGAGGTTCTTCTCTATCTTCATAATTCCTGCCATATCCTTGAATCTCTGTAGCTTTGGTCCATCTAGACTTTTTGTCATCATATCTGCAAGTTGATCTTTTGTAGGAGTATGCATAACTTCAATTTCCTTATCAATGACCTTCTCTCTTAGAAAATGATACTGTATTTCAATATGCTTAGTTCTAGCATGAAATACAGGATTAGCTGCCAAGTATAAAGAACTCATATTGTCTCCACAAACAATAGGAGTACTTTGAATCACATCAAAAACCTTCATAAGTGTCTTTAGCCAAATTACCTCCTTTGCAGCTTCCACCATACCTTTATATTCTGCTTCTGTAGATGACAAAGCAACTGTATGTTGCTTCTTAGAACACCATGAAATCAATTTGTCTCCTACATAGCACAAATATCCATGTGTTGATCTTCTATCATCCACATTACCTGCCCAATCTGCATCACTATATATCTTCACTCTTGTATCAGAAGTAAATCAATAGTACAACCCTTCTCTGAGTGTACCCTTGATGTACCTAAGTACTCTTTGTCCTGCAATCCAATGTTCCTTTCTAGGACAATGCATAAATTGTGAAAGCACACCAACTGCATATGACAAATCAGGCCTTGTTAATGTAGCATAAATCAAGCTACCAACCAAACTTTGATATAGCTTCATGTCTCTGAATTCTTCTCCTCCAAATCTAGACAATTTATGGTTCAGTTCCAATGGTGTAGGTGCAACCCTGCAATCTTCCATTTTAAATTTGGTTAGCAATTTTTTAAGATACCTTTCTTGGGTCACATATACTCCATGTTGAGTATATAAAATCTCCATTCCCAAGAAGAATGACAAGTTCCCCAAATCACTGATTTTGAACTCTTTCTCCATCTGCTTCTTGATCATTTGTATTCCTTTATCATCTGTTCCTGTAAGTATTATGTCATCAACATAAATACAAACATAAATAAATCCATCTTCACTTGCTTTGACTAGCAAGCTACTATCTGCCTTTGATGCTTGAAATCCAAGATCATTCAAGAACTTTACAAGCCTATAATTCCATGCCCTTGGGGCCTGCTTTAACCCATACAAAGCTCTCTTGAGCTTACACACATAATTTGGGTTCACCTGATCTTTGAATCCATCTGGTTGCTCCATGTAAACTTCATCTGAAATGTAACCATTCAAAAAAGCATTTTTAACATCTAATTGAGATAGCTTCCAACCTTTGCAAGCAGCAATTGCTATGAGAGTTCTGATGGTTGTCATTTTTTCCACAGGACTATAAGTCTCATCATAGTCCACTCCATATGTCTGTGCATACCTTTTCACAACAAGTCTAGCTTTGTACCTAGACATACTTCCATCTGCAAATCTTTTTGTTTTGTAAACCCACTTACATCCAATAATTTTCTGGCTATTAGGTTTAGGAACCAGATCCCAAGTCTGATTCTCTATCAA
This sequence comes from Ceratopteris richardii, assembly GCA_020310875.1. Lineage (NCBI taxonomy): Eukaryota > Viridiplantae > Streptophyta > Polypodiopsida > Polypodiales > Pteridaceae > Ceratopteris > Ceratopteris richardii. The sequence continues at coordinate 110,202,331 of CM035428.1, forward strand.
TGCATCATACTCCTCTTGCATGGCTTCTTCCCAATTTCTCTTGCCTTTGGCTTCATCATATGTAGATGGATCTTCATCTACTTTTACCAAATAAGCATAATCTTTAGTAGTCAAGAATGAGGTGTCATAGCTATACCTTGTAGGTTTCCATTTGTGCCTAGATGACCTCCTAACTTCTGCACTTTTTGAAGTCTCTGGTTCATCACATTCTGGATCAAACCTTGGCCTCTCTTCAACTTCAACCTGTACTTCATTATTCTCATTTTCATCAAGTAATTGAATCTTTGCTTTACCTTTCCTTTGATCCACTACTTCTTCAACATCTGCATGTACATTATATTTACCTACATACCAAGTACCTTGCTCATCAAATGTAACATCCTTGGATACAAGGAATTGCTTTGTGGATGGACTCCACAACCTGTATCCCATTTGCTTATCATCATAACCAATGAATACATACTTTTCTGCCTTAGGCTCCAACTTATGCCTCAATTGAGATGGCACATATGCATATGCCAAACATCCAAATATTCTGCAATGATCCAAGGTAGGTTTCTTACCCCACCAAGCTTCATATGGTGTCATACCTTGCAAAGCTTTACAAGGCAATCTATTGACCAAATAAGTAGCTGTATTTACAGCCTCTGCCCACAAATAATTTGGGCAATTCTTCTCTTTCATCATGGACCTTGCAAACTCAACAAGAGTCCTATTTCTTCTTTCTGCTACCCCATTTTGTTGAGGAGAGTACCTGCAAGTAACTTCTCTCTTTATACCTGCATTCCACAAGTAATCATTGAATTCATTTGAAAAATACTCTCCCCCTCCATCTGACCTTAGTCTCTTCAATTTTTGACCTGTAATCCTTTCTGCATATGCATGATAGTGTTTAAATGTATTAAACACTTCTGATTTTTCTTTAATCACATAAATTGTGGTCCATCTGGTAGCATCATCAACATATATGACATAATATCTTGAACCATTTATACTAAAGTCCTTTGAAGGACCCCACACATCTGTATGCACCAACTCAAGTCTTTCTGAATACACAAACCCATGCTTGGAATAGGATTGCTTATGAGCCTTACCTAATTGACATGCCTCACATCTGTATGTCATGTGTTGACCTGCAATGTTAGGCAACCCAAGCACTGAATCATTATTAATCATGTCTTTGATACCTCTTTCATTGAAGTGTCCAAGTCTTTTATGCCAAAGATCCAATTCAGATACCTTCTGCTCTCCATATGTGAACATAGCATGTCCAACATTTCCTTGTACCTTCAATGTGAAGAGCCTTCCTTCTTTTTTCCTGTAACAACCTGTTTATACCCTTGACTAGGGTCTTCAACATATACTCCATCATTGGTGAATCTTACCTCATATCCTTTTTCCACAATTTGACCTACACTGATCAAATTCTTTGGAATTGTGGGAACATATAGAACCTTACTCAAAAGAGTGCTCCCATCTTTAGCCTTGACTGAACCAATTGACTTTACCTTATGCTTTGTATTATCACCTGTCTGAACTGTATGATTAATTGCATTATGATCTAAATCAGTCATCAAAGCAATATTTCCACTTAAATGATTACTACATCCTGAATCAATGTAGAACACTCTCATGTCCTCATGTGAGGTTTCATATGTTGCATTCATAATGAGAGTCGAATCCTCCTTCTGATCTGATGCATAGTTGTAGTAGGTGTTATTATAGGATTGATTTTGGAAGCTTCTTCCTCCACCTCTTCCAAAAGAATTCCTACCACCTCTACCTCTGAAGTTTCCTCTCTGAAATCTACCACCTCTTGCTCTTTGATTAAAGTTCTGATAATTACCATTGTTCTGATTATTATGCCAACAATCATGAGATAGATGATTGGTCTTACCACATATCCAACAAGCTCTTGCATTATCTTTGTTGTTTCTGCCTCTTCCTCTACTTCTGCCATTTCCTTTTCCTCTTATGAAATCTGCTTGATTTGAAGTACCTTCTTCTTCACCTGATTGTTGCTTTCCTTTGTTAGCTTTCTTCTTGTCTTTAGAGTACATTGCATGACCTGCACTCTTATCAACATCTCCTTTGATATCATTCTCAAAAGTTAGCATATGACCTAACAATTGATTCAAATCAGGAGTAAAGTGATCTAATGAAAGTTCTGTAGATAAAATAAAAGGCTTCCACTTCTCATCTCCTCTTAGCCCTGTGAGAATTTGTCTTACCAATTTGTCTTCTTCAATATCTTCATCCACTGCACCTAGAGAATCTGCAATGTCCTTCATCTTTGTCACATAATCAGAGATTGATTGTGAGGCCTTCTTTTTGAAAGTAGTAAATTCTGCCCATAGTGAAGCCTTCCTTGATTTGGTTGTGTTTTGGAAATGCTCTTCCAAAGCATTCCAAATGTCACTTGCACTTTCAAGTCCTCTAATGTGAGGAAGCAAATAGTCATTGACTGCCATGTAGATTATGCTCCTTGCTTGAGCATCCTTCTTCATCCAATTCTTTAGATCTGACAATTCTTCCCTAGTTGGAACACTAGGATCTCTGAACTGAGGCTTCTCTTCTTCACCTGTAATGTATGCTATCAAATCTTTGCTCATCAGATGAGCTTCCATTCTCATAGACCAAGCTGGATAGTTCTCTCTATCCAACTTTTCAATTTGGAGACTATCTCCCATCCTTGCTTCACCTGTAGTCTCAAAACTTTAGACTTTACAAGGAATAAATGTACCTTAACTTTGAGTGTTGCTTCTTCTGATCCTTTTGATAATCTTTGCGTGTCTCCCTTCAATCTTTCTTCAACACTTTATCCTTCTGAACCTTCGAAATGTAGACCTTGTATGTCTGCAGCAGTCGGAGTCTTCCTTTCCTTAATTTTGACACAACCTGCTCTGATACCACTGATGGAGAGTGTTAATCTCCAAAAGAACAAGCTATCCTTGGTATTAGACCACTAGACCAAGAATAACTCTAGACTCCACATAATTTTGGAAATCCACTAACACATTACCAAGAAGTTGACTAACTGTGAAGAAATCACTTCTCTGAAAAGTCTGCTGCAGATTAATCACTCATTGACTAATCAATCCTGTAAAGTTTTTAACAAAACTTTGCACAATGCTTCGCCTTAAGGTTGCACATCTTCTCCAACTTAAATCTCTGCAAATGATTCAGTATACTCTGAGAAATCATACAAAAAATTTACCTATGTGTAGAACACCTTCTCTGCAGTAGCGACTTTGACACCTGTAACTTCTTAGCTATAGTTCTCCCAATGTCGAACCCGTTTGATCAAGATCTTTTAGCCATAGATGGCTTACCTTCCAACTTAGATTTTAAGCCCTCACTTGTGTAAAACTTTACATCATACACTAAGCAATGTTCATTTCTCTGAACATGAAATCTGCGCCAGTTTTGTCGACTCTCAGAACATCATCACATATGAATGTTCCTATGCAAAATTCTCTTAACCTGATGACAATTAGACTCTCAAATTCTAGCCATAGATTGATTAACTATGGACTTAGATATGTTCAGAAGGATTTCTCAAAAGATTAACTACAGAAGTAGCAGACAACAAAACATCGGGCGCAAGATTTTCTTGATTTCTCAAAAAATTTACAACTACATTGAAGATATGACTTCAACTAACTTTCATGTGTCCAATGACACTTTCTGCAACTGATTTCTCTCTTCCTATTCACTATACCTCATGCCCCGACTTTTTCAAAACATTTATAGGCAAATATATACAAACTTATGACTCATCAAAAGTGTGAGTCACCTATATGTGAACTAATGTACATATGTGTACATAGATTTGAATTTCTGAGTATGTCCTTCCTCCAAGCTTCTGAATTTGTTCTCTTCTCAATTCCTTGACTTCATTTCTTCATAAACCTTCAATTGATGATTGTCATGCACCAACACAACTATCAACTGCATCAGATCCACTTTGACTCATCAACTCAAAGCCCAATTACATCCAACCAAAGCACATCTGATTGGAATAGGAGGCAATGTTACTGAATGCATAGGTGAGATTACCTTATCAATGCACCTAGGCAATTAGGCGATGCAACAGAAGCAATTAGTGTGCAATGATCAAGATCTATTAGAAGAACTTGTGTTAGGACATGATTGGATATACGAATATGAGGTAACCATTCAATTGTCCTTAGGCTATATCAACCAGGATAGGGCATCAAGAAGTGTTTAGTTTATTAAATGAAAGACCAATCAAATCAACTTGCTTCGCTCTGAGAGATCCATTAAGCATGCATGAAGGTGATTGTGCATCTACCTCTACTGTGGAACCCACATCTCCAAGTACTTCACCTTTCGACTAACATCATTTCCATTGAGAGCCCTAGTGAGGAATTGAGCCCAAGAGTGACTAGTTAGAGTAATCAACCCAAAACTTCCCACATTAGAATATATCCCATTCAAGGAACCAGACAAGCATGGATTCAGAAAGATCAAGTAGCAGCATATCATCAACAACAAAGCCATCACCTACAAAGGAACCAACAACAGGTCAAGACTACAAGCCAAGATGGATCACTAGGTCTATAAAAGATTGCTCAATTATGGATCCCAAAGAAACTGTTTGTTGCTCACCCCTCAAGAATGCAAATATGGATTCCCAAATCAACTATGCCAACAAAGAAAACTAAAGTGAAGACACCAGTACAAAGGAAGGCTCCATCCAAAATGAAGTCAAAGGGGCAAGAAAGATGCAATAACCCAAAATTCTAGAAACAGGAGTACTCAAAGAAATCAACTCAAAGATATGTATGGCAAGAAAAGAAGAATCACAATACGACAGCTACACAAAGCACAGGAGGAGACAAAGTTGCAGTCAAGAACAACAAAATAAAGCTGATTTGGATACCCAAATCTCGATCGCCATCTAAAAACCCACGAGCAACTTCTTCTTGCACTCATCTTGAGTTCCATACACCTCGAACGTGCATGATAGGGCCACATTACAAGGCCATGCATTCGGCACATAATTCTTCTTCTACTTATTAGTGATGCACATTTTCCTCCCAGGGAACAAGAGAGCACTTGTACAATAACCTCAAGGAAAATAATTAAAAATAAAATAAATCTTTGGCTATTCACTAATATTTTTGTTTTCTTTTAGCAAACATAAGAAAAATTATATGAAAAAAATCCCAAGTATTGCCTTCCTTACACCCACGGGGAATGACGACACAAGTCACTCAGAGAACTTTTCGATTTATGGAGACTAAGTGGAAGATAAGTGATGTAAACACTTTTACCCTAATTGTGGTGTGCTTTAAGTGCAGATGGCATCATCTGATTCGGAGGCTACGCATGAGGAAGAGGTCTTTGTTCTTCCTTTGGAGTCAATTATGAAAGCAAGAGGTCATTGGTTCCGTGAAGACCAACCAGTGGTAGACCTTATCTTGTTGGCCACAATCAAGATTATGGAAAAAGACCACCAATTTCCATTAGTGCCACAGGATTTCCAAACTCTACAACATGGATTACCAAGCATTATGGATGTATGGATAAGGGCAGGAATTGATGCATTTTTATGACTTCCAATTTATCTACTAGATTTTCAACGATGTACCCAAGTGATGAACATGCTGCAGGTAGCAGTGGATATGCCCTCAGTACCAGAAGCTACGGTTCTTAACAAAATTGGAGAATGGAAACATGTTCATTTTACGCATGAGCTCATCAACAAAGCTTTTGGATGGAATCAAGATAGCCTAACAAATCTCAAAAATGAATGTCACGACACTAAAAAGAAGACCTTTATGGAAATCAACAGGATGGATATTGAAGAGTCACTTCATGTGGTGCATCAACATTTCAGTTTTCCAAGCATGAAGAGATATACAATGCCTCAAAAGATTGTAGTTCAATTGCTATCTCATGCTATGAGGCAAATCGAAAACAAAGTCAACTTTATGCCATACATATAGGAACAATTATTCGGAGCTAAGAAGAAATGGGACAATAAGAAGCTTCTGAATGGGAGCGCTGCCTTGACACTATTGATCTACGAAGCATCAGAAATGAAGGAATGCTTATGATTAATGCCAACCTCTATTGAAATGGCAAGATACGTGAAGTCTGCAACAATTCCAAAGAAGAAGAAAGCATCCATATCACGAGACGAAGTGGGAACAAGTTTGAGAACTACGATGTGTGGAGCCAAGTGGTCTAGAGAAGAAGATGCAAAGGAGACCCGCCAATCTAAACAAACACACCTACTACCATGGGTCTCATTAACTCAACCTCCAAGAACACAAAGGGATCTATCAGCCGCTTTAGAAGAAACACATACTTACATGCGCGGCTAGGTAAATCTTACTATACAAGGACACCAATATAGGAAGTCTAGACGCTTGCAAAAAAAGAGTAAAAAAGACCACAACCCATCACAAGCCACCAGGTACAAGGAATTAGGGCTTGAAGATTCAAGTTCCAATGATAAGTCTATTCATGAACAAGATACATTGGACACAGATATACAAACAGAGACGAATGATAAAGATTGGATAGAGATTCATCAAGTCCAAACCACCCCTGAAAATCAAAATTCACAAGTAAAGAATCAGGAAGCACCATCTGAAGAAAGGTACACCATTCGATTGAATACCTAGTCAAAGATCAGTGTAAAAGAAGCATCTCCACCAAAAATAATTGTGGTACCACCCATTAAGGACAAGTTGCAAAGGAAGCTAGAAAAAGAGGTACTATCTCAACAAACACCGATAAAAATTGTGATTGAGATTCCAGATGATACACCACAAGGAAAGGGAGTAACTAAAGAAGCTGAGCCAATGATACAACTACATATTCAGCAGCCCCACCAAACAACACTACACGTGGCACAAGGAAAGGATGTTACCATAGGTGAAGAACCTATTATACCACAAACTTGGTTAAATGTGGATGTTGCTCCATTAAAGCTGGTAGTGAAGCAAATGATAAAAACGGCTATGGACATGCAACAATGAATGCTCAAAATGGATGCAGACTATGACAAGGCTATGACAGAGAGAAGCCAATTTCAGGTGATGAGTGAAAACTTGTCTCCACAATTAATTCAAGTTCAACATGCACTCTCATCCAAGGAATCAAAAGTCAAAGAAGGCATGGAAAAATGCACTGTGCTAACACAGGAGAACCAAAAGCTCCAAGACTAACTCATAGAGCTACAAAGAAAATATGAAGCTGGTGAAGTAGAGAAGGCAAGAATGAATGCTAGAAGTAAGCTGCTTGAAACTCAAATCAAAGTATACATGGAGGAAGCAGACAATTTAAGAAATAGAAATAAAGAGCTTATGACTGCCATATTATGCAACCAACCCATAGAAGCACAAGCAGCGATCGCAAGTGACACAAAGGTATTGGAAGATCAAATTGCAAAGTATGTAGATCAGCTAAAACAAGAGCAAGCTATCATAGAAGAATGGGAAAGAAAGTATACGCATGACACTAACGAACTCAAAAAGCAATGGCAATCAGCTGAAGACAAACTTCTTGTGGTCTATAATGAAGACACCGATCAAATGGCTGTCATAAGAAATGAACTTTTGACTACCAAAGAAGCATTAACAAAGGCTACCAATGAAATCAAAGAAAAGGATGAACTCATTGCACAATTAGAAGCTTCAATAAAACAACAGGCAACAATCGGGACACCAGTAGAACCACAACAAGGGAATCCTATTGACGAGGTAGAGAACTAGGTCAGAAGGAATGGGCACTAGTGGTCTCCCAATTGACACAAAATTTCAAAAATGAAGTGGTCAAAGTAATGAAAGAAGCAAAAATTAAAGGCAACGACTTGGAACCGTTCAACATACCTTATGGACTGTTGAAAGAGCAAACGTGTCGTTATATAAAGCAGATTACACAAAAAGATCTAGATGACTAGTTGAACTTCAAGACAAACACATGCACTTACACTGAAGAAGAATTTGAAGCGGCACAACCATTATGGAGAAGGAAGTTTTTGGAAAAGAATCCAACATTACGGGTGCATTGGCAAGTAGCACCATATTTATTCCAGGTGAATCCATCTTTTTGTCGGATGCCACGTCGATGTGATGCACATGAATTTTGGGAATTACAAAGAAATTGTAAACTCAATAAGCAATGGTTGAATTACCCTTTACTTCCAAGTCCACCTCACAACTATTTACCGACTGAGGCTAAACCATTATGCGATAGTGCCCAATCTCACAATAAAGATGACCAATAAAATCCTCAGTATGATACTCACAGTAATCAAAGTTTTTAAGCATGCAGAATATAAATTTTTGATTTCATTGGCATTAACCAAGGCAGAGATATCCTCATAATTTATCTATCTGTTATGCCTAATCTTCCTACAATTATGACATATTATTCTAGACTTATATTTTTGTTGAGCCCATACATGCAATCTTTTGGGGAAGCGTTTTTATAGGAATTTTTGAGATTGACTCAGAAATCTTCTTGAAAATGTCAACTAATCTGAATGCCAGACTTCTCATGCATGAATTAAGCTTCTTTGCAGACCACAGACAGACACCACATGATGGTGTAAAAGCAGAACAATGGAAGAAACTCATGATACATGAAGCCAATCTGCTTAATGAAACAGAGCAAAAGGTATAGAGGACGTTATCCCATCGACATCTAAAGCCTGTGAGGGATGACAAAGTTCAGGAGGGGGCTGGTGTTGAAGGAGAGTCAAGAAAAAAGAAAAGAAGAAGAAAACCAAGAAAGAAGCTTCAGTAAATAGAATCAATATGAAGAATCAACACTACAGGACAATTACCCATGAAGAAGTGCAAGACGATATCCGACAGATCCCGAGCCCCAGAAGGTGCTTCAATCTCTTGATCTTTGGGAGGTCCAGATCGAAGGCTGAAAATCTAGACCTTCATACCTTCTGTATGGATGCATGCGCTGAGAAGAAATAAATAGGTCTCAGAAATGCAACAAGGTTGGAGGAATGCAAGCAAAGAAATAAACAAGGTCCTTCCAACATATGGAGGCTGATGCAACAGGTCCCGAGTTATGATCAGTTCCTTGACCTATGTTAAAACTATATCATTACGACTTCCACAGGAGCGGACAATGGTCAACTATAAAGAGGCTATCAGTTAATAAGGAACCAGATCGACTACATGCACCGAACTAGAGACAAGAAGCAAAGCCTGTTGTTGCTCTAGCACAATGATGAAAACCACGTTAAGAAGCTCCGCCTCCTTAATGTCAATCTGCGGAAGAGATAGGAGTGGTATGAAGATCGTGAATATGAGATGAAGTGAGAGTGAAGGTAAGAAGCATAGAGATGCACACACACATACACACACACATACACACACACATGTAGGAGACAAGCAAGACACAATGGAAGGTAGGAAATCAACTCTATTACTCAAGAACACTCTTACAAGCTCAAAATAACTCTAAGCTCTTATCTACTCAAACAAGCTAGCCTCAAAAATGAGCTCTCTAGCTCATTTTATAGATTCTAGACTAGTTTTGACCGGTTTCACATCTAGTGTCCGGCATAGTTAAAAAATAGGTTCTAGGTGCTATTTGAAAGGGTAAACGGTGTCTAAAAATATCCAAAATTGGTAAGCTCATTCTACCTAAGCTCCTCAAGCTCGAGGACTCCTCAGCTTGCACAAGATGGAGCTGCAATTTACAAAAAGGATTTTTCTATGTTACATATGGTACAAACGTGATGAAAATCATTGTTGGAGGTTTTTGAAAAGCATTTTGAAACATATTTGTTTGAAAAAAATGATCCGACTGGCTCCTTGCTTCTTCGTTATGCTCTATCTTCACATGATTCCACGTCACCTATGCCTCTGGCTCCTGCCAACTGTGAAGAGAGATGGTGGATGCAATCCAAAGATGAGTAGGTGCTCCTACAACCAGCTTCACACCAGCCAACTGAGACTTCAGAGTTGATTAGTAGACCCTTTGAGCTTCCTAAATCCACCAAAATATCAGCCAAGTACTTTGGAACATGTATCCCAAAAGTTTAAGTCAAGACAGACTAGTTGCGAAATGACTAGCTCCCAAAACTTGCTATTTTTGGACATACACCTACTAGAAAAAATGAACAGTGCTCTCAACCTCGTAGGAGTTAGAAAAAATCCTTTTGGGCATAGCCAAAAAACTTAGCAAGATTCCCAATCCAAGTTAAAACACTTCAAATGATGGACTGAGCACTGAGAACAAGATTTATCAATTTCTGGAACATGCCCACCATTCTCGGGGCTCTGCAGAGATAGACCAGTGATCAGTAAAATGCAGATATATCCAAAACTATAAATCCAATGACCTTGAAAATTTAAATGCAAAAACTAAATAGTACGAGCTATCCAACGCATGTTAAATCACTGAAAAAAGATCAATAGAACTCGAGATATGACCTTCTGAAGGTACTACTTTGAGTGAGTATAGCAGAGAACAAAACAGAGAAGTGAATGATGATAAATGTATAAATTCATATATGATTACAACCACAATTGCAATGAATCTTTGAAAATGGGAGTAGAATGATAGAGCTATGGAGTAAGCTCTTCAATCTCTACAAAATGACATGAAGTGGTCACGTACAAGGCTTGCTAATCGCCTCTTCCTTCTTGCTCCTTTTATAGCTATTCTTGGAGGGAGTTTTGAATTCGAATTCGAATGGCTCCACCTAAAAGTGATCCCCAAAGTTAGGAGATATTCCCTCAGCTCAAAAAGTCGTGGGTTTTGGTAGTTAGAGCCACAAAATTGCTTTTACATCATGCATGAGGTAAGCCATCCTTTTCCTTTTTTCTTTTTCAAATTACAAGAGATAAAAATGAACTCTTTTACAAGAGGTGTTCACATGACTACTCATGTGACTTACAAATGAGGATGATATCAAACATATCAAGCATGTAGGCTTGGGTAAAATGCACCAACAGCTCCCCCTCAAGCCTAACATGCTTGGCCTCCAAATAAGTCTTCAATTGTCCTTGATTTCATGCAAGCCAATCATCAACTTGAATCTACTTAATTTTGTACCAGCAAGAGCTTTAGTCAACATGTCGGCACATTGCATATCTGTAGAGACATAGGATAGTTGAATATCCTTGCTCATTAGCTTCTCCCTTACGTAATGGTAGTGGACTTCAATATGCTTGGTTCTAGCATGGTATACCGGATTAGCTGCTAGATGTAGTGAGCTTGTGTTGTCACCAAAAATGTGAGGTGTTGAAGAATGAAGTCCAAGATCTGTGTACAAAGACTTTAACCACATGATTTCTTGAGTTGCATTAGCCAAACCTCTATATTCAGCTTCAGTAGAAGATAATGCCACAGTTGGTTGCTTCTTCGATGACCAAGAAATGATTTTTGAGCCAGCAAATGATATATATCCCGATGTGCTTCTTCTATCATCTTTAGATCCGGCCCAATCTGCATCTGAGAAGACCTTTACCTCAATATCTGAAGTATATGAATAGAACAAACCTTCATTCATGGTCCCCTTTAGGTACTTGAGGACTCTCTTGGCCGCTTCCATATGTGGTCTTCTCGGCTTATGCATAAACTGACTCAATATGCTAACACTATAGCATATATCCACCCTTGTGAGTGTTGCATAGTTCAAACTTTCAACCAAGCTTTGATAGTTTGTGATGTCTTCAATTGGCTCTCCTTCATAAGCACTAAGCTTATGATTTTGCTCCATAGGTGTACCTGCACACTTGGTATTTTCCATCTTGAACTTGACGAGCATGTCATGGACATATTCCTTTGTGTGATGTATATACCTGAATCTGTGTAGATCAACTCCAATCCAAGAAAATAAGTGAGTGGTCCGAGGTCACTTATTTTGAACTCCTCCTTCATTTGAGCCTTTACTTGTTTGATTCCTTCAAGATCATTGCCCGTGATAATAATATCATCAACATACACACATAAATAGATCACTTCAGATCCATTCCTCTTTATGAACAAAGAGGTATCCGCCTTGCTAGCTTTGAATCCTTGGTCCTGCAAATAAGTCACCAATCTGAAACTCCAAGCTCTTGGAGCTTGCTTCAATCCATACAAGGCTTTCTTTAGTTTGCATACATAGTTAGGATGATGTGCATCCTCATATCCAGGAGGTTGTGCCATATACACTTCCTCAGAAATCCATCCATTCAAGAAAGCATTCTTTACATCAAGTTGATAGAGATTCCAATTTCTAGATGCAGCAAGACTAATGAGAACCCTAATTGTAGGCATTTTTGCAACAGGAGAGAAAGTCTCCTCATAATCAACACCATGGGTTTGAGCAAACCCTTTAGCAACTAACCTTGCTTTGTGTCTATTTATACTTCCATCTGGATTCCTCTTGATTTTGTATATCCATCGAGATCCAATTACCTTCATAGATGGCTTGTTAGGTACAAGCTCCCAAGTATCATTCTCTTTCAAGGCTTCCATTTTTTCATCCATTGCATCTCTCCAAGCTTTCTTGCTTTGTGCTTCTTCAAATGAGGTAGGTTCTTCATTGGTTGAATCCTTTGCAATGTAGATTGAGTGCTTGGTGACCAAAGAAGTATCATAACCAAACCTCTCTGGTTTCTTCTTTTCCCTCGAAGACCTTCTAAGTGGTTGATGTGAGCTCTCGGGTCCATATGTAGCATCCTGCATCTTTGCTTTACCTTTGTTCTTCCATAGCTTTAGTCTTTCCAAGTCTTCTAGGTCAATCTCCGAATCACTTTCTTCAATCTGCTTTGGCTCCTTTGGTTGAAGTGATGGAAAATCTTCATCCAAGTCATATGGCAGCTTCACTTTCCTGTCATCATCAAACCATGATTTGTTTTCATCAAAAATTACATCTCTACTCACAGAACATCCTTTATTGGTTGGATTGTACAATCTATATCCTTTTTGGTTTTGATCATAACCAATGAATACACACTTCTCTACCTTGGGATCCAATTTTCCTCTTACTTTAGAAGGAATGTGAGCATAGGCTAAGCATCCAAAGATAGGTCTTCTTCCATTCCACACTTCATATGGAGTGGTTCCATCTAGTGACTTAGATGGAAGTCTATTTATGAGAGATGTGGCTGTCGACACAGCCTCTGCCCATAGGTAGTTTGGCAATCCCTTTTCGTTGAGCATGGACCTTGCAGCTTCGACAATAGCTCTGTTCCTCCTCTCTGCTACACCATTGAGTTCGGGTGTATACCTTGTAGTGACTTCCCTTTTAATGCCTCTTTCATGCAAGAAGGCATCAAATTCAGAAGAGAAGTATTCTCCTCCACCATCTGATCTGAGTCGTTTCAAAGTCCTACCTGTTTGGTTTTCAACAAGAGCAATATACTTCTTAAAGAAATTAAGCACTTCATCCTTGTGCTTCATGAAAAACAGAATGGTCCACCTGCTACAATCATCTATGAAAGACACATAATATCTTGAGCCTGATATAGATGGCTCCTTACTTGGACCCCACACATCCGTGTGCACTAGATCCAAAGGATTTTGATACATATATCCTTTCTTATTGAAAGGTTGTCTATGAGCCTTGCCGAGTTGACAAGCTTCACACTTATAAATCAAGTGTTGCCTTGTGATATTAGGCAAACCAAGTACACTTTGGTCCCTGCAAATCTGTTTGAGTGTCCTCTCACCAATGTGAGCAAGCCTTTTGTGCCATATCTCCAACTCTGTTAGAGTTTGAGATCCATAGCTAAACAAAGCTATGTTCTTTGTATCTTCCACTTCAAAAGTGAAAAGCCTTCCTGTCTTTTCTCCTTTGGAAATCCTTCGAAAGCCTTGCCTTGGGTCTTCAACATATGCTCCAAATCGATTGAATCTAACCTGCAATCCTTTTTCAACAATCTGTCCAACACTTATTAAATTTTTGGTAATTGTAGGGACATACAAGACTTTGCTTAAGAGGTTCATATTCCCATCTGATGTCTTCACATTACCTATCTTCTCCACTGAGTGCTTTGTGTCATCTCCTGTCTGCACTTCATGCTTGTTATGAGGATCTTCCAAATTAGAAAGTAAAGCCACGTTTCCTGCTACATGGTTCGAGCACCCCGAATCAATGTAAAATATGTGATCATCATCCTTACCCTTCTTTGCTGATAGATTCATAATCAATAATGAATCTTCTTGACTTTGTTCCTCTGCATAGTTATTGTAATCTCTTCTTCCTCTATGGCCACTTTGATAGTTGTTGTTGCTGTTGTTGTAATTGTTGTTGTAGTAGTTGTTGTTGTTGTAGCCTCCATTGTATCTACCTCTATTTGATCCATAGCCACCTCTATTGAATCCTCTTCCTCTTGAGTTCCTCGGGTTCCTGAAAAATTCTTCAGTAGTATGGTTAGATAAGCCACATATGTTGCAAGGTTGAGATGATTGGAATCTCCCCCTGCCTTGCTTTCCACCTCTGCCTCTTCCTCTAGCTCTTCCTCTACCTGCAAAGTTTGCTTGGAAAGAGCTTCCTTCATCTTCATGGTTCCTATTCTTTGACTTGTCCTTGACCTTAGCTTTATCAGAATATAAGGCAGAGGTTTGATTACCTCTTGAGGACTCACCACCTTTGCTAATCTTTGCTTCATGAGTGAAGAGTTGGCCCATGAGTGTGTTGAGGTCGGGTACATGCATATCCATGTATAAATCCATGGCTGTTGTGAATGACTCCCACTTGTCGTCTGCTTTGATTCCATTCGTGATTTGTCTTATGATTTGCTCCTCTTCAATTACCTCTCCAATGCTTCCAAGTTGGTCGGAAATCTCCTTCATCTTTGTGACATAATCAGTCACATTTTGCTTCGGGCTTTTCTTCATTGTTGTGAACTCCATCCACAATTGGTTCTTCCTTGCTCGAGTGTTGGAAGAGAAGAAAGAAGCAAGTGCATTCCAGGTCTCTCTTGATGTCTTGCATCCCTTGACATGAGGTAAAAGAAAATCAGAGATTGAGTTTAGAATATAGGACCTTGCAAGTGCATCCTTCGAACACCAATTAGAAAGTCCTTCCACTTCTTCATGTGATGGTTGCCCTTTGTTCCTCATGGTTGGCATTGCTTCATCTCCGGATATGAATCCATATAGATTCCTCCCTTGAAGGTAAGCCTCCATCCTTAGAGACCATGCCGGGTAGTTGTTTCGATCCAATTTGTCAATCGTTGATGGAAATCCATCTCCCATGTTGCTTGACTATGCTCTGATACCACTGTGAAGAGAGATGGTGGATGCAATCCAAAGATGAGTAGGTGCTGCTACAACCAGCTTCACACCAGCCAACTGAGACTTCAGAGTTGATTAGTAGACCCTTTGAGCTTCCTAAATCCACCAAAATATCAGCCAGGTAATTTGGAACATGTATCCCAAAAGTTTAAGTCAAGACAGACTAGTTGCGAAATGACTAGCTCCCAAAACTTGCTATTTTTGGACATATACCTGCTGGAATAAATGAATAGTGCTCTCAACCTGGTAAGAATTAGAAACACTCCTTTTGGGCATAGCAAATAGACTTAGCAAGCTTCCCAATCCAAGTTAAAAAACTTCAAATGATGGACTGAGCACTGAGAACAAGATTTATCAATTTCTGGAACATGCCCACCATTCTCGGGGCTCTGCAAAGATAGACCAGTGAGCAGTAAAATGCAGATATATTCAAAACTATAAATCCAATGACCTTAAAAATTTATATGCAGAAACTAGACAGTAAGAGCTATCGAACGCATGTTAAATCACTGAAAAAAGGTCCGTAGAACTTGAGATATGATCTTCTGAAGGTACTGCTCTGAGTGAGTAGGTAGAGAACAAAACAGAGAAGTGAATGATGATAAATGTATAAATTCATATATGATTACAACCACATTGGCAATGAATCTTTGCAAAATGGGAGTAGAATGATAGAGCTATGGAGTAAGCTCTTCAATCTCTACAAAATGACATGAAGTGGTCACATACAAGGCTTGCTAATCGCCTCTTCCTTCTTGCTCCTTTTATAGCTATTCTTGGAGGGAGTTTTGAATTCGAATTCAAATGGCTCCACCTAAAAGTGATCCCCAAAGTTAGGAGATATTCCCTCAGCTCAAAAAGTCGTGGGTTTTGGTAGTTAGAGCCACGAAATTGCTTTTACATCATGCATGAGGTAAGCCATCCTTTTCCTTTTTTCTTTTTCAAATTACAAGAGATAAAAATGAACTCTTTTACAAGAGGTGTTCACATGACTACTCATGTGACTTACAAATGAGGATGATATCAAACATATCAAGCATGTAGGCTTGGGTAAAATTCACCAACACCAACACCCCCCTCCCTCTCGCTTCTGTCGTCCTCGACAACACCTTGTTGTGGGGTCTGTCGAATGTAATTCTGTAGGAGGTCTTGAGCGAGGGTGTGCTCTGATATGTGAATTCCGCGGGCCAGATCTACCTCAAGTTTCTCCCAATCTATTGGTTGCGGTTCATTTGCTGGCGGGAGTCGATAATGCATGGAATATACCATCTATTCACAGGCAAATAACTGCAAGAGGTGTGTAGGCCTGCTGATGAACACTTCTGAGTGATATTCCCAAAAACCGGTTGTGAACATTTCTTCGAAGGTCTGCTTATAGCACGCCGATAAGTATTTGATTTGACAGTGCCAGGCATAACACACCCGGAGAGATGGTGTCGTACTCATGTCATAAGCTAAATCTAGGTTGCCATGCTCGAAACCCAGGGTGTTTACATGTGGTGCCTTGATGCGACGGAAGACTTTGAATACCATCTGCATCATGTCAAATATCTTGACAGTCATATGCGCTGCTACATCGTCCATTCGACGTGAGGGAGCCAATGGCGAATCGTTGCCGTCATGTAGCCTACTGTTGGTGGTCCTGTGGGTGAGATGAAATAAGGGTAATTGAGCCAATCTTGAAATTGCTTGTTGTTTTGTACTTTAATGGCAAATGCCTTCCAGGAGGAACGATGTGGCATGGGTTCCCAACATGGGTTGTACTTCAAGTGGAGAGGTGCCTTGACCCAGGTACTCATCATCTCGAGATATGCCTGTAATAAATCTTTGCACCAATCTGGTTGATAGATTTCTCCTCGTTGCGCATCTAGTGGCAAATCTTCAGGCTCAAACTGTGTCGGGTGAGAGGGTTTTTTGTCTGTTTTGTTTTCTATGGCTAGCTAATATTCTGCCATTAACATAAAATAAGGCTTGTATTGTAACTCATGCCCAGATATGTATCTATGAGGGGCCAAATGAGCAAAGTATGGGGACTATAAAATGTGTTCTTCAATCATTGCCATTGCATGTAACTACGCCTCTATCCGTGCTGAGTGGTTTCTTCCAAGTTCTTCAATCGTCTTCATCCATGCGGGAGTTGGAAGTTTGAAAGTCGTCTAGCCTTTGACCATGACTCGTCCGCCTAGGATGGGTTGGGGTTCATATGCTTCTTCAAAAGTTTCCTCCACCGGAATAGTCACTGTTTCTTCCTTTGCTGGTAGTTCCGGTGGGGAGTCTGGCCTGGGGGGTGCTTCATATACTGCTATCCTTGATTGAAGAGTTGATACCTGGGCCCGTAATGCGTTGAGTTCCTCTATGATGTCAGGAGATGGGTCCGCAGGAGCTGGTAGTCCTTGTGGTGTAGGTGTGCTTAACTGCAATATCTTGTGTTCTTCTTTGAGCGTCTGGAACTCCTCGTTCATGTTGTCGTATTCATCAAGCAATCTGACATGATCATCTAGTAACATTTTCATAGATTCTGAAGGAACAACTTTAAAGCGACTAGGGCTTAATGGTTGGTCTGGTTGATCTAGAGCAGCTTCCAAATTCTCTATGTTCTGTTCCTGTAGATGTTGATTTTCTTCTTTAGCTGCTGCTAAGTGTCGTCTGAGTAATCCCATGTTTCTCGTAAGCATTGCATTCCGAATAGTCTGAGCCCTTAACAAGTTGTCTATGTCAGTGATGGCCTCTTTTTTCTTTTCTTCACTTTCTAGTTCCAGTTTATGATATGCCTCTCGTAGCTCTTGATAGTGGGTGTTTAGTGAGGCATTCTCGATGGATAGTGAATTGAGCTGCGACTGTAAATCATTGGTTGTCTTCTGCAGCGTCTGGTAACCGGTTCCAAGAGATGCAAACTCATCTCTTACTTGTGTCATGCATGTGAACATCTGACAAAATGCGGTGTCTATAGTGGGTGATAATATTAGTGACAGAGTGAATGCAGTGGCGGTGTGTGTGGGTGTCAATGCAAAGGGAAAGGGAAATGGGGGTGGGAGGGTGGATGTTGTGGTGACTGTGGAAAATTGTGATGTGCCTATTTGTGGTGGTGAAATGAATGAAGTGAGTGGTGGTGCAGTGGGTGGTGAGATATCCATGTTACTGGATGGGGTGTCAAGTGCAGTGACCGTGAATAGTGGAGTGATACTAGGTGTGTGCGTGGGTGTAAATATAGGGTTTATAAAGGTTGAATAATAATTTGCAGAGGGGGTCTCTTGAACTCCTTGGTGGAAAGGGGAAAGCGAAAATACGGTGGGTCGGGGAGGTGATACAGGGGAGAAAGTCAAAGGGGTTAGAAATGGAAAGAGGGGTCTTGGAGGTGCGAGGAAGGATGGATGGAGAAATGGACCGGATAGAAAGGTGGATGTTTGAGGAGGTAAACTAGGTTGCGTAGGTGCGGGAATGGTGAGAGGAATGGAAGTGACAAAGGCTTTTGCTACGGCACTATCGAAAGATGTGGATGGTCTGGGAGAGGTCCGATGTATAGAGGAGATTGGAGAGATGGGAGGTGAAAGAGGAGCGGTTGGGGTGGTGGGTACTTCTGTCACAGCGGTGATATGTACAGTAGTAGTGTGGGGTGGGGAGTCCATGAGGATAGCTTCTTCCGCTACAGATCTTTCAGGAATTAGGCATGCTTCCCTGGCCTGTTGGGATGACTGAGCACCTATCGGTACACGAATGTATTCACCCGGTTTTGATAATAGTCGTACTCATCCGGGGTCAAATTGCGGAAGTGGTTTTCTTTGCAAATATCTTGATGCTTCATTAGATCCCACTGATTTAACAAGTTCCCTAAAGCCCTTGATGTATACTTCTTCAAAACTGCCTGTGACGAGTTCCTGTTTTATAAGTGCGTGGCTTTCTTCCTCAGATAACTTCTTACGTGCCCAAACTTTTTCCATGGTACGATATAACTTCTTGATTGCCAAGGTGTATGCCGCGGCTTCAAATGTTTCATCTTCATGCGTGCTGGTGTCACCTTGGGTGTCAATTTGCTGTCCTTGTTCATCTGTCTGCACATTCTCTTGGGAGTCATGAGTGCCCTGGCTGGCTTCATCATCACCTCCGTCATCATCTCTTTCTGTTCTTTCTTCCTACGAGCTGGATACTACTTGTCCTTGTTGTTGATCCGGGGGAGTAGTAGGGTAGCTTGGTCGTTCGTATTCTTGAGAGAAAATTTGACCTTCAGAAAAGTGAAATTCACTTGAAAACACATCCTGCATCTTGAAATCGAATGTTGTGTCCGTTGGTTCTGCTTCCAAGTTGGGTATCGGGAAAGAAAATACTTCTGCACCAATAGTGGTGGGAACTTCAGCTGCAGTGGTGGTAGGTTCCTGAACTGATGTTGGTTGTGAGGTAATCGCACTAGTAGTGCCTTCTATAACAATAGGTCATGATAATCGTATGCGAATAGGTTGTACAGTCACAGGGGCTTCCGTCGGAGACTGTTCTGGAGAGGGTTGCGATGATGGTGATTTCGAAACTTGTAGGCATGGAATGGTTCCTCTCATGCGCTTTCCTGCTCGTCCTTTGCTAGCCTTCCTAGCTTTCTTTGCTGTCCCTTTGAATGACTTCAACTCCTTGCTTGTCATTGCACGCTTGATAGGCAAGTTGTATGCCAAACACATATATACAATTCTCGTGAGAGCGCAACAACCATGGATAACCTTCTTTCTTTCCCATCTATGTTGTGCTAAGTACAACTGATCAATTATCCATCTTGCAAGATAAACTATCTAGGTTCCAATACAAGACAAATATAGTCCAAACCAGATGCGCTTGTGGGGCATGGTGAATCGATCCTGAGCGGGGAATGCGAAATGTTGCATACATATCCTCAATGGTTTAGAGAGCTCAGGTATGATCGCTGAAATATCCTCCCACTTAATGACATCTCCATGTTTCATTGGCTCTGGAATCAGCCTCTCGCACTTTGTAGAAGTATGTGTCCCATGGATCTTGATGGGAGCTCTAATCAAATCTTTAGAAAGATAAAACCTCTTAAATGGTGGATTGTTCACTAGGGACGACAAAATGAATGTGCCTGGGAGATCCTTGTTCTCTGAGGCTGCCAGAGTGGTTACTAGATAATAGCATCTGTAGAAATCTGGTTTAGGCAAAGGATCACTAAAGTATTAAGTGAAGAATGCTCTCACCCAAACATGCTTTAAGTCTTTTGTGTTCTTTAATGCTTCAAACTCTCTTGAGAAAAACTGGTACTTGCCCCACGTACGGGTATCAGGTATAATCAAAATAATCAACAAGGACAACATCAACAACAAGGGCAGCAGGTGGCTCAGGAAAATGCCATGCTTATTGAATGGACAGATCAAGACGATAGAGGGACTGATGCAACAGGTACATCTGAGAGAATACACGTTAAGAAGGATAACCAATGACAGTGTGATTGTAAACAATGTGGGAAAGGCAAAGAAGTTGAAGCGCTAGCAATTACAAGATCAAAAAATAAAGGACCTATTAATTGGCAAGAACAGAGGCACATCAGAGACAAAGTCCTGAAGCAAGTTCAAGACGAGCACCATAAACAGGGAAGGCATGGAAGTCAGACTGAGCAACAACAAGAAATGGATGTGATACCCTCAACAATAGAGGGGAACAGGGGTCAGAGTAAGCAAGATTTAGAAAAGAATTGGTTTGACATAATCATTAGCTCATCGTTACAGTTGTCTTTGGATCAACTATTATCTTTGGTACCAGCGTTTCGAGAGAAGTTGTTGAAGAGGTTACTTGGGCAGCGTGCAGAGCCAGAAATTAGGTCGGTACCTTCAACTTTGAACAATAGTATTGATCCAGCAGATGTTGACTTTGTAGTGCCATTAATTCAGGTGTAGTACAACCAGAGGCGATTTGAAGAAGTGTTGCTTGATGGAGGATCAGGGGTAAACATATTACCTGAGCATATTTTTATCGAAATGGGAAGAGGGGCATTGGCTCTAGCACCTTTTCAGGTCAAAATGGCGGATCAAACTCGAGTACAACTGGTTGGCATTCTGAAGCAGCAACAGATTATCATTTCAGGAATGACATTTATGGTAAATTTTGTTGTCATTAGAATGTCTGAGTCAGCATATTCGTATGAAATGTTGTTAGGGAGACCTTGGTTTTGGATTGCTAAAGTCAAGCAGGATTGGGGTCTGAATGTGGTGATGATCACAAAGGGAAAAAAGCAAGTGACAATCCCTATGCGAGGAAGAAGAAATATGTCGGTACAGGAGAAACCACTCATGGCTCAGACAATTAATTTAGCGGATGAGATCGAAGATGATGAAGAGGAAAAGTTTTTGCAAGCAAATCCAACAGTGGTACCGGTACTAGAGGTTGATGTTGCAGGAGTATTAAGTAAGGATAATCTGGTTGTGCAGAATGTAGAAGGGCTAATTCCAGGTAAACAGGTTGAAAATGCACAAATACAAAAGATGTTCGAGCAAGGTATGGAAATTCCAGTACAACAGCGGGAGGAACAACAAGAGAAAGAAATAATAACTCTGGCGGAACGGTTATATGATCAGAAGTATGCAGGTTCTACGAGGGTAAAAGAGGAGGAGCTTCAAGAGGTTAATTTGGGAACAGAAGTAGAACCAAAGATGGTGCGGATTGGTAAAACATTGGAAGGAAAGTTTAGGGAGGATCTCATTTGCTTACTAAAGGAGTATGTTGATGTGTTTGCTTGGGATTACTCTCAAGTGAAAGGTATAGACCTTGATTTACATCACCATCGGATTAATCTAAAGACGAATGTAGTACTCGTAGCGCAGCAAAGATATAGAATAAATCCTAATTTTGCTAAACAGGTGAAGGAAGAAATTGATAAACTATTGGCAGTCGGATTTATCAAACCGGTGAACCAGGTGACTTGGCTATCTCCCATTATAGTAGTCCCGAAAAAGAACAGGAAGATCAGAATCTGTGTCGATTATAGAAAGTTAAATGCGGCAACAGTTACAGATCCGTTTCCTATGCCGTTTTGTGATGTGGTGTTGGACGTAGTAGCAGGGCATGAAATGTATAGTTTCTTGGATGGATTTTCAGGGTATAAATAGATTAGTGTGGCTGAGCAGGATTAGCATAAAACAACATTTATTACTGAATTTGGTGCTTATGTTTTTACAGTCATGAGTTTTGGATTGAAGAATGGACCCCCATCGTTCAATTATGTGGCACATAAAGTGTTTGAACCTTATCTACAGGATTTCATGCAGGTGTTCGTAGATGATTTTTTGGTTTTTGGCAAGATGGTTCAGCATTTGCTGCACTTGAAATCATGTTTTGACAGATGTAGGTAGTTTAGGATGGTGTTGAATCCGTTTAAAAGTGTGATTGCAGTCAGAAGTGGTATTTTATTGGGCCATGTCATTTTGCAAGAAGGGATGGCTGTTGATATTAAGAAGATTGAAGCTATTAGCATGGCTAAAGTACCCACTAATGTGAAAGAAGTAATGCGCTTTGTGGGTCAGATTAAGTGGCATTTGAGATACTTACAGTATTTAGCAAATATTTCTCTACCACTTACACATTTGACCAAAAAGGATGTTCCATTTGTGTGGGCAGATGCTCAAGAGAAAGCATTTCAATTGTTAAAAAAGGTGGTGTGAGTAGCACCAATTTTACAACCACCCAATTGGTCATTGCCATTTCACATATTTGTTGATGCATTGGATGTGGCTGTAGGAGCAGTTTTGATGCAGCAAAAAGCCAAAAGGATGGTATAGACCTGTCTATTATGCTAGTAGAGTATTGTGTGCGGCTGAAAGAAATTACCTGGTAACGGAAAGGGAAGCTTTGGCAATGGTATATGCTCTTAACAAGTTTCGACATTATTTGTTGGGAAATAAGGTGGTTTTTCATGTGGATCATCAGGCTTTGGTCTATTTAATCAAGAAGCCCTTATTAATGGACGATTAGCCAGGTGGATGCTTTTATCACAAGAATTTGATTTTGTGATTTGCATACTCCAGGAAAAGAGCATGCAATGGTAGGTTACTTTAGTAGATTGGATTCAAGAGAAGCACCCACCGGTGTAATTGATGAATTTATGGATGCTGAGTTGTTTAATGCACAAGTGGTGGAGGCCGATTCTTGGTATGACCAATTATTAGTTTTCTTAACTGAGGGTTCATTACCACAATACTTTACACCTGATCAGAGGAAGAAGTTTGCACTTAAAAGTAGGCCGTATTTGGTTATAGCTAGGGCATTATACAAAAAAGGGGTGGATCAGGTCATAAGGAGGTGTGTACCAGAATTTGAGCAACCAGCTGTGTTACAGGAAGCACATTCAGGGTTAGCAGGAGGTCATTTGTCAGGGGACATTACAGGGAAGAAGGTGTTACAAGCTGGGTTGTGGTGGCTGACTGTTTTAAAGGATGCACATGAGTATGCGAAAGGATGTGTGATTTGCCAAAAGTTGGGCCAACCTAATAATTCAGATCGGATGTCTCATCATCCAGTTTTACCATTGGATCCTTTCCAAAAATGGGGCATGGATTTTGTGGGGCCCATTAAACCTACTACTCAGCGGGGAAGTAGATATGTACTTGTAGCAACAGACTATTGTACGAAATGGGTGGAAGTAGTGGCTTTGAAGGACAATAAGGCAGCAAGTGTGGCGAAATTTCTTTATCATAATATTATGACCAGGTTTGGGTGTCCGATTGAGTTGGTGAGTGACAAAGGTACCCATTTCCTTAATGAGGTGATTTCAGAGTTAACAAGAATTCATTTAATCATGCATAAAAAGACTACGGCATATCATCCACAAGCAAATGGTCAAGCAGAAAGTACGAATAAAACTTTAATGCGTATTCTTAAAAAGCTAGTGCATGATAATCAAAAAAATTGGGATTTGTTTCTCGACTCAGCTTTGTGGTCATTCAGAATAGCATTTAAAGTGACAACAAGAATGACACCTTTGCGATTGGAATATGGGTTGGAGGCAGTAGTACCTATGGAATTTGTCGTTCCAAGTTTGCGAATCACGGCCGAAAAGATGTCGCCTGAGCTATCGGTTAAAGACAGGAGCAAATATCTTCTACAGATGGAGGAGGATCATTTGATAAGTGCATATATTATTGAGATCATTCAAAGGTGGAGACAAGCTTGGGTGAATCAGAATGTGAAGTTTAAGTTATTTAAAGAAGGAGATTGGGTGATGGTGTATAATTCTAAGCTTGGACCTCATCGAGGAAAGCTTACATTGAGGTATAAAGGCCCATATCAGATTGTGCAGGATTTAGGTCAAGGAACTTTTCGAGTGGCAGATGTGTTTGGCACATGGATGGACAAACCAATCAATGGATTTCAGCTGAAATTATTTCAAGGGAAGCCGCCACATTTGGATTGGTTATCTTCTAATGTTGTGTAAGTGGTCCAGGATCCTAAAAATCAAATCAATAATGTTTGTGATCATCGTAGTAAAAGATCTTATTTCTCTACATTTTCATCAGTGGTGAAGTGTTTTTTGGATTCTTGTTGGTCCAAAACTACATTAAGTAATTTCTTACGATTACAATGGGTTTCATGTCTAGAGTTGCAGTACAACAATTGGCTAAGGGTTATTTCAAGGCCAAAAATTGTCAAGGAGGTGTTACCGGATCGGATTGCAAGTTCAAAAGGACATTCTGAGTCAGCAAATAATGAAGTTCTGGAGACAGGTATAACAAGGATTGCAACTAGTTAGAGACAAGGGGAACATAAACAGAAAGATAGTACTTGGCCAGATATCATCTTGCAAAGTAAGGTTAGTCGGAATGTTATGGTCGGAAGCTCGTGCACGGGAGAAAGCAGTGTTAATGTATCTAAATATCACTTTCGTATTCTTGAAGTGCACATCAGTTTTAATGATTATCCAGGCATGAGCAAAGATCTTTTAAGTGGATTATGGAAATGCGGGGAAATAGGCTACTAATGATTTTAAAAGAGGTCCATACTAGAATATTATGGCATCACATGAAGTGGTACGTGAGTAAGTACGTCAAGCATTTCTGTCAGTGGCAATTTGAACATTCACACTCGCGGAACTGGTATTTTCAGTCCTACTTTATGGCCCCCAAGATAACGTCTCTTCCTGTGGCTACTGTGTTGGTGCCTGAACCAGAAGTCATGCGGGGACGTATGAGAAAGAGAGAAGGTGTAGTGTGGAAGGAAGAAACCACAACTGAGGAGAGTAATAGTTTGCTACAGGATGATGGAGAGGAGATATCGACGCCATCAGCGACTACTAAGTTTATGCAAACTCTTATGGAACCCTTTACAGACTTCAAGGTGGAAGTTGATACACAATCTACCACGAATGAGAATTGGCTCCGAAAGATTGATTTATTTCAGTTTGTTACTTTGCCATGGGTGAGATGGAGATGCAACTATTACGCAAAGAGTCAGCTAGAGATCATCAAGAAAACGAAAGGTCAGCTGGCACTTCAGGTAAAATTTTCACCGGAACTAGTTGCAGAAATATTTAAGTTGCCTATTTACAACGATATTGTCATTCCGAAGTGTTCGGAAGAGGCCTTGAAGAAAGATTTTGGACCCAGGGAAGGGGGACGACAATATTACATGATGAAGAATGCAGGTTATGTCCAACGAGAGCAGTTAAAATGGTATTTGGAGAGGTTGTGTTTTATCATCAAATATGATTATATGTCCAAAGAAAAGTTTTCACCTTTGGCTTATGCACAGGCAGGTGGACAGGTCAGTTGGGCTCATTGGTTGCATGATCACCTGAATAGTGAGATATTTGTTGGGGATAGGTGTAAAATGCAATCGAATAGTAGGCTGTCAGCATATTTGGCGGCATTGTTTGAGTTTGTGCAGCTGGTAGATAGTCAGCATTTATTATGGACAAAGGGGATATCTATTCATAGTGATGAGTTCATGGGTAAAGATCAGAAACTGCTAGCAGTGATAGAGGTCATGGACAGACCTTTAGAGAGGTGTGAGGATCTTCTCAAAGCACGTTATACTATACAAGAATTGGAACCGGTTATGTAGATAATTCAACCTGATGTACGAAAAGCAGTGATAGAGGAGGATAATCTGCTACAGGTGGCAGATGAGCATGAGCATCTGAAAGTACTAGGAACTGTTTTTAAGTTTTCAAAAAAGAGAAGGTTGGAAGAAGAACTGCAAGCAATAGGGGATAAATTACCAGAGGATGTTATGCACCAATCAATTAAGAATACTGATTATAATGTACTAGGAATGAAGAAGAGGTTGCAGGAGATTTTTGATTTTTTAGTCTTGCAAGAGGAGAGATTGACTAGGTATGAGCAGACAAAAGTATTTATTAATATGGAGGATTATCAGTCTTTACAGAGGCAGATTGAAACACTTCAGGGAGAGTTGGATAAGAAGGTACAAATATTAGAGAAATTCCAACAGAGCAAGATGCAACACGTAATAGAGCTGTCCAGTATAAAGCGGTCTATGCAAGAATTTGAAGAATGGTAGAAGTCTATGAAAGAACAAATTCAAAAAGAGATGATGGATTTTTTAGCACTTAATGCTACTCTGTAGAATGAACAAGTGATTCTTCACTCTAGGATGCAGGTATTAAGGTGTTGGAGAAGCAGATGTTAAAAAACGAAGATGTGGAGTTGGATGCTGTATTAATGACAGGGTCGGATATAGGATTATTAAAGCAGCAGCTGCATAAGTATGTTCAGGACATGTGGAGTGTGTTTTAGAGTCGTTGGCAAAGTATGTTCAAGATTCAAAATGAGCAGGTCCAGGCATGCTTTGTGTCAAAGTATGAGAAAGATTTAGTCTGTGTTATTGAAAAACAAAAGAAGCAAAGTGAAGAATAGGTATAGATAATTAAAGAATTACAAGAACAATTGTTGCAGAAGAAGCTAGAAGAAAAGGTGGATATGATAATTGAAAAGCAGCAATTTATTATTGATAGAGATTGTCAGGGAAAGCAGGATTGTGTTGAGGAGGATTTCAATATGCTGCAGAGTCGAAAGGTTGAAGCAGAAGAAGTGGCTATTTTTAAACAATCAAAGGAAATTATTTTATATGATCAAGGGATTACTAAATTTGAGTCTAATTTTTGACAAAATTACCCACCGGGCTGTGCAAGGTGTTGAAGGCAGGGAAATCTGGAAGATAAATGATTAATGTGAATTATGAAAAGATTGTTAAACTTAGATATTATCTAGTTGGATGTCTATTTTTTGGTGAGTTGGATTTTAATAGACGGTTATGTCAAAGTTCATGGGCATGTCATAAGAAGAAGAAGATGTTATATCGAGGACACGCAGAATTGAAGAGGCGTTCGAAGAAAGGGTGGAACTAGTCTGCAGAAACAAGAGCGAAGCATGTGAGTAGGAGTAGCGCGGATGTTAGTCCTATGAAGAATGTAACTCTGAGTCTTAATCTTGTATTGGCAACGTTAAACTCTCAGAAGTTGGAAAACATCCCAGCAGAATTACCTAAATGTATTCTGTACAAATATCGTGAAGTTTGAATGATAAAAGTCTTTTGCGCAGACAAGTATAGAACCGTAAAGTGTGATTCTATATTCTCTTGCAATGTGTGTTTGAGGAAGTTAAGTACTTCTGATCTAGTAGAAGTAAGAAAATACAGATGAAAAAAACAAATCTGATTAAGGGTAGAGTCTCTGTTGAGGAAGACCAGTGTGAGAAGTGTGATATTTCTGGATATTATTCATGTTGTGTTGAACTTCTGAACCCTCAACAATTGGGTACTTGAGACAGGGATGGTGCATTCCTTTCTTGAGTGAAATAGGGTTCCTTTGCTGATTCTTTTTCTCTTTGCTATCAATCAAGTATTCTAGTCTCTCCATCAGTCCTTGAAAGTGCAATTCAGGTTTTGCCATGTTATTCCAATTAAGATATCTAGAGGCTTCAAACATAGCTTGTGCTAATTCTACCATCTTCATGCAAAGTTTAGTTCTCTCAATTTCTAAGTCTGCTCGAGGGTAGTTTTTAATCATTTCGGCTATTTGAGGTCCTTCTTTTAATCTTGCTTGATACGCACGAAACATCATGTCTAGGTTTTTTGGTATGAGTTCCGTTAGAACTGATCCTGATCTCTGAGCTAAATTCTCCTGATTTGGTTCTTGAGAAGTCAATTCTAGGATTTTAGCTCTCGATTCCTTTAAACTTCCTTCCAACTCAGTGATATTTTTACTCCACTTTCTCTTGATTCTTTCTCTAGAGTCTTTCCAAGATTTTGTCTTTTTACTACTAGACTCTCCAACTTAACTAGTTCCAACTATTTTCTCCTCATTAAGCTATTGATTCTGTAAGAGCGTTTGGGCTCTTGTTATAGCTTGGATAGGCACGTATGTAGGGTTGGATCCATCTGCGTTATGTACAATACCTATCACGTTGATGGGTGTCACATTCGAGGCATTCGCGGGATTCTTAGGACACTCTTTGATGACATGCTCTTTACCACACTCGGCACAAAAGTCTTGTATGTTATAATATTGTGATTGTCCTGCTATTGGAGGATGTGGACAATCCTTTATGAAGTGATCTCCTTGGCACCTAAAGCATGGTCCTCTAGGGCCCTGTGTTCTTTGTTGTCTCAATTGGGGCTGTGGATTCAGGTTGGTATACATCACGTTAGCGTAGTCGGGCTCCCAGCTGGGTTCCAATGGTGGACTATCATACTGATATGTTTCCACATGTTCTGGTGACTCTGTGTAATATGCAGGTGGACTATCTACATGAGTTTAATCAAAACTATTTGAGTTTGGGTCACTTTCTGTGATCAGGGGTGACGAAGGCATTAAAGCCCTATTGAGGTTCTCTTCAGCAGCATTGTATTTGACTAAAATGACATTAGCTGGTGGGGGTGGCTGTTGAGCTAAAACAGGTTGAGGTCTCTGTTGAGCCTGATAAGGATAGTTCTGAGGAGGCCTATAGTAATGAGACTGAGCATTATACTAACCTTGATACCTACCTGGCTGTGGGTATGCTTGCGGGTAGTTCTGTCATATTGCTTGTTTGTTGTATGGGCTGTCTTGAGCTATATGATTCGTGTATTGTCTCTCAATTGTACAGTATTGGCCACTAGGGTTGGCTTGCGGTTGTGTTGCATTGGGACACACATTCACCATATGATCACCACCACAGGTGTAACAACGCTTGTTTGTTGTTAACCCAGGCATCTGTTTACTAGAAACTAGTTTCTTGGCCACTTTTTCTGCTAGGTCCTCTATTGAGCTAGACAATTTTGAAGATGCTAGAGATGAACAATTTGAGTCCTTATAGACCTTTGAGAGTTCCAACTCGTCTCCTAAGTTGTCTTCAATGTCTATGCAAATTCTTACACATTGCGTTCTGGGTTCCTTCAAGTATATGTAGGAGTGTAGTTTAGAGCTTAAGAGGCCATCTAAAAACAATGACACTTGTTTGGCCTATGAGGGTAGCTCTTGCATTGAGCATCTTTCAATATATTTTCTAAACCTATGTCCTGCCAATCTAACTGTTTCCTGGGGGGTCTGTTTAAAGCTATGAATCAATGAAGACGTGTCATGTCTGATTCCAGTTTTAGAGAATTCAGTGATGAATGACTCTAAAAAGTGATGGATGTCTCTATATCGACTTTGTTGCAATGGTTGAAACCAAGTTAAAGTGGTATTCTTTAACGCTAGTCCAAATGCATTGTATTGCATGAACATGTCTTCTACTTGTTCTACTCGGAGCACTTGCTTAAATTCTGCAACATGATCATAGGGATCTCCTGTCCCATCAAAGTAGTTTTTCATGGATTTTACTAACTGAGTGGGTCTTAATATTCTTGCGTGTTCACGTGGTATAGGTAGAGGAAAATCATCTCTACCACCTGGTATTCTAGGTTCTCTTTGTCTATCCACTCTGTCTGTGTTTATGGTGGTTCTATCTCTCCCTATGGGATGATTGAAACTTACTTCCAGTCTCTCTTTGTTCTTGTCTCTTTGATTAGCATGGGCTGAGGATGTTCCTGCCCCCTGATGGCTCGCGTTTACGTTTGTTCGTGATGGAGGGAATACTAGCTCGCCTCTCCATGTGTATGTATTTCTTGCATGGTCTGGTACCACAAATACTCTTTTTGAAGTTTCATCCAGGTATACAACCTTTCCAGGTGTATCCGGATCCTTGAATTCATAAACCATGATGGAGCCTGTTGGAGTTTATTGATCTCCAAAGTACAGCTAGAAGTAGGTGAAACCCAACAGGACCTAGTTGACTTTTTCACAAACTTGTATGCACAGACCAATTTTCTTGCATAGCAAATTTCTCTTTACTCACTTGGAATTTTCCAAAACTGTTTCACACACATAAACTAGACTCTAAGAGCTTTCCAACAAGATATAGAACACCTCAAATGGATAAATACACAATGAGCTATGACCTCTGCAATATGCAGCTTTAATGGAGACCTTGAAACAGAGATGAACCTGAGGACACATATCACTTGCAGAGACTACTGCTCTTAACTCACAACTCCAATGACTTTGAAACTTTCCAGAACACAAGTAGACTTAAAGAGCTTTCTAAAAAGCCAAAGAACACATGATTTGGATACATACACAAGGAGATATGACCTCTGCAAGTTTGAGGTTTAATGGAGACCTTCAGCAGGGATAAAAAACAGAGAACACACACTACTTGCAGAGAGTATTGCTCTCAGCTCACAAATCCAATGATTATGAAAATTTACAGGAAGAAAGTAGACAGTAAGAGCTTTCCAATTATGAAACATGTAATTTGGATATATAATGAGGGAGATACAAGCTCTGCAATCTCTGCATACAAAACTACAGCAGTGTAGAGATACACATATGACTCTCTTGGACATCCCACAAGATCACGACTTTTCTCCTCTTTTTATAGCATGGGAAAATAATCTAAAACCTTCCTAATACATCTAAATTTGTGGTAGAGACTTGGATGGAGGTATTACATGACTCAAGTGCTCAAATAAGCAAATTATTGATGGACTTTGAGAACTAGCCACATCGACCTTCCACTAGGACACCACTGAAGCTCCCTTGTGACTCACTAATTTGACTCACCATGTTCTAGAACTCACGTGGTATTTTTGCTACATTTTATGAATAATATGAGCCTTCTTGAAGTATTTTAAGACTTCCCAAAGGTATTTACATAATTTGAAACTTGTACCCTACATAAAACAAATGTTCGCAACATTCTCCCCCTCAAGTTTCAAAGGGTATTTCCTTCATGCCAAGAGTATAGTTGAATCTTTGAAGCTTTGGTCCATCCAAGGATTTGGTGAAGATATCTGCAACTTGATCCTTTGTTCCAACAAAAGAAACCTGCACTTCATTGTTCATGGCCTTCTCTCGAACATAATGATAGTGAACCTCTATATGCTTTGTTCTAGCATGAAAAATAGGATTTGAGGTCATATGAATGCTGCTCAAGTTATCCCCATATATCAGTGGTACATCAACCTGCACATTCAAGTCATGAAACAACTTTTTAAACCACATAACCTCAGTAGTAGCCAATGCTAAACCTCTATACTCAGCCTCTGTAGAAGATAAAGCAACTGTAGGCTGTTTCTTTGAACTCCATGTTAATGTCTTGTTTCATGCTATTACCACATATCCACTTGTGGATCTTCTGTCATCTTTGCTTCCAGCCCAATCTGCATCACTAAAGACTTTAAGAGTTAGATCAGCATCATGACTATAAAATAATCCTTCGTTCATGGTACCTTTCAAATACCTAAGCACTCTTTTCGCTGCATGCATATGAGGTACTCTAGGTTCATGCATAAACTGTGACAATACTCCCACTGCATAACATATATCAGGTCTAGTTTTTGTTGCATAAATCAAAGATCCTACCATGGATCTATATACATTCATATCATGCAACTCATCACCTTCCTTTGCACTTAGCTTTACATTACATTCCATTGGAGTAGAAACAAATTTACATTCCTGCATACCAAACCTTTTCAGCATATCACATATATACTTTCTTTGTATCAACCACATACCTTCATCGCTATACACAATTTCAATCCCAAGAAAGTATCTGAGCAAACCAAGATCTGAAATTTTAAATTCCTTTCCCAAATTACCTTTTATCTCATCAATTTCTTTTGCATCAACAAGTCATCCACATAAATGCATACATAGACACACATGCCATCTACATGTTTTACATAAAGTGAAGGATCAGCATGACTCGCTGTGTATCCTTGCAGCAT
Organism: Ceratopteris richardii; assembly: GCA_020310875.1. Lineage (NCBI taxonomy): Eukaryota > Viridiplantae > Streptophyta > Polypodiopsida > Polypodiales > Pteridaceae > Ceratopteris > Ceratopteris richardii. The sequence goes on from CM035428.1 coordinate 110,234,827, forward strand.
AAGATACTTTACCAACCTTGCATTCCATGCCCTTGGTGCCTGCTTAAGACCATACAATGCCTTCTTTAACCTGCATACATGATTAGGACATTTTGCATCCACATAACCATTTGGTTGTGACATATACACTTCTTCATTTAACTCACCATTAAGAAAGGCATTCTTTATATCGAGTTGATATATATTCCACCTTTTACTTGCAGCTAAAGCCAACAAAGTTCTCACCGTTGCCATATTTGCTACTGGACTAAATGTTTCCTCATAGTCCACACCTTGAGTTTGATTATATCCTTTTGCTACAAGTCTAGCCTTATATCTAGACACACTACCATCACTATTTCTTTTAATCTTAAAAACCCACTTGCAACCAATTACCTTTTGCTTTGGTGTACTTGGAACTAAATTCCAAGTCTTGTTATCCTGTAGTGCTTCCATTTCTTCTCTCATTGCTTTCTCCCACTTTTCATCTCCTTTGGCCTCATCATAACATGTGGGTTCATTTTCCTGCTCAACTTTTGTCATAAAAGCATAATGAGTATTCATGAAAGATTCATAAGTATACCTTTGAGGTTGCTTACTTACTCTTGAAGTTCTTCTTACCTCCAATGTAGATGCTCTTCCTTTCTTATTAGGAACCTTTGATGATTCTCCATACTCACATACATCACTAATTTCCTCTCCTTCATCATTAACTTCAACAAGTTTGAGTTTACCTTTACTTTTAACACTTGGAGGTGACTCTTGCCTTAATCTTCCATTGAAAGGTGATCCTCTTTCTTCATCTAAACCACTCCTTTCATCATTTAAACTTCTTGATGGCTGAACTATGCATTCATCTCCTTCAACCACACCTTCTTCATTTTCATCCATGACCTGCAAACAATTCTTATCTGCATACCATGAAAGTGATTCATCAAAGTTTACATCTCTCGACACAACAACCTTATTGGTATGAGGATTATAGCATCTATATCCTCTTTGAGTATCTGCATAACCAATGAATATACATTTTTCTGATTTTGCATCAAGTTTAGATCTCACCTCACTAGGTACATGTACATAACATACACAGCCAAATACTTTCAAATGACTTACACTTGGTTTCCTTCCATGCCATACCTCATATGGTGTCAAATGATGAACTCCAGCAGTCGGAACTCTATTCATAATGTAAACACTTGTGCTAACAGCTTCAGCCCAAAAATAATTAGGCAAACACATATCATTAAGCATGCTTCTAGATGCTTCTGCTATGATTCTGTTTCTTCTTTCTGCGACTCCATTTTGTTGTGGAGTATACCTGCATGTAACTTCTCTTTTGATACCTTCATCATACAAAAAATCAGTAAAAGCTTGAGAGAAATACTCTCCTCCTCCATCGGATCTTAGCTTCTTAATATACCTTCCTGTTTGCTTTTCGACATATGATTTGAACTTCTTGAAACAATCAAAGACCTCACTCTTATGTTTAATAACATACACAAATGTCATTCTACTATGATCGTCAATGAATGATACATAGTACTTATTACCAACCAAGGATGCCTCTTTAGTAGGTCCCCACACATCTGTGTGTATGAGATCTAGCAAACCATCACTTACATAGCTTGAATGCTTGAAAGGTTGTCTACTCTGCTTACCCATTTGACATGCTTCACAAAGATGCACCATATGTTGCTTAGTAAGATCAGGTAATCCTTCAACAATCCTCTTCTTTGATAGCTCCTTTAACCTGTGTACATTCATGTGTCCAATCCTTTTGTGCCATAGATCAAGCTCTGCTATTCGATGCATACCGTAAGAGAAATAGTTTGTATGATTTGGGTTTACCTTGAATGTAAACAATCTACCTTGTTTTTGACCTCTAGCAATTAACCTCCTTTGCTTTGGATCCTCAATGAAGCAACCTGCATGATTAAATCTCACTTGTAGACCTTTTTCTACCATTTGACCAACCGACATCAAATTCTTAGTGATCGTTGGCACATAGCGTACATCCTTCAAGCAATTTTTCTTGCTCTTATCCTGCATAACAACATCTCCAACCTGCATAATCTTATGTGTTGTATCATCTCCTGTTTCAACATGACCTTTACATGACGGATTATGCATACTAGAAAACCATGAAGCATCATGAGACATGTGATTAGAACAACCACTATCTACATACCATACATCGCTATTGCAATTCATCTTAGTTTCTACATTCATCATAAGAAGAGAATCATAATCATCACTTTTACCTTCAACTGCATAATTTCCTTGTTGTTTACCTCTTCTTGAATAGCCTCCTCTTCGATTACCACCTTGATTATTTTCATTTTGATAACAATCTTTGGCATAGTGTCCATACCTTCCACATATATAGCAATAATTGTTCTTATTATCTTCACTCCTTTGTCTTTGGTTGTAGTTGTAGTAGCCTCTCGTACCTCTAGCGCTTGATTTTCCTCTTCCTCTTGTGTTGAAGAAGCCACTTGAAGTCCTTTGATCATCGCTCCTTCTTCCTCGACCTCTATTTGAACCTCTTCCACCTCTGTTTCCACCTCTTGATGATCCTACATAAAGAGCTTGTCCTTGAGATCCTTTTTGATTTGAAGTAGAACCATTTAGATTCATCTCCTCCGTGACCATGAGGGCAATAAGTTGATCAAAATCTGGTAATTCTCCTCTAACATAAACTGAAGTAATGAAGGGTTTCCATCTCTCATCATCTTTGAGTCCCGTTGAGAGTATGTGCAACCAAGTCGTCGTCCTCCACATGAGCTTGAATTGATCCTAGTTGATCTGCAATCTCTTTAACTTTCAATATGTAATCATTGACCGATGTCCTTGTATCTTTCTTTATGTTATTCAACTCATTTTTGAGTTGAATCTTCCTTGCTCTTGTACCTGTAGCATACAACCTTTCCAATGCAAGCCAAACATCTCTACTTGTGTCTAGATCTTGTATGTGTCCTACCATTGAATCTTGAATATTTTGTGATAAAATGAATATAACCCTTTTGTCTCTCTCATTCCAAAGTCTAAACTCCCTCAATTGTTGCTGATTTGGGTCCTCTGGTAATGTGGGTTTGATATCTGTGCCGTCAATCAAACCATACAAGCCTCTACCTTGCAAGTATGCTGTGATTCTAAACTTCCATGCTTGATAATTGGTCTTATCAAGCTTCTCTATTTGTGCATGTTGGTCTCCCATAATACAAATGCTAAGCTTCCTCCTTTAAGCCTCCTTTCCAATGTGTGTGATGAGAAGAAATATAATATTTACCTTGTAAATGAGGTATGTGCACCTTTCTTTGCTTGGATGTTGCTTCACATGCCTCCTTGCAATCTTCTTCTACCTTTGTGTAGTGTTGATGATGAACTGCTTCTTTGATAGCTTCAAATTCTTCGTCAAGGTATGATAACCTTCTCCAAGCCTCCAAGTACTTGCTCTGATACCAATGTTGGAGTTTATTGATCTCCAAAGTACAGCTAGAAGTAGGTGAAACCCAACAGTGTTTGTTGACTTAAAGTAACTCAAGTATAAACAAAAGCTTCCATTGAATTATATGTATATGCTACTCGTTTTTATGAAGGCCTTTCACTACTTCATTAATCCAATATTCTTGGCCTCAATAAATATCTTTCTGTTGAAATGAAGTTTACAGAGTAGTGTTTTGCATTAGAGCTTAGATACTCATCATATGCTTAGTCATCTGGACATTATGTCTCCTGCAGATTTTGCCACATGCATGGGGCAGTGTTTGTTGGCTTAAAGTAAATCAAGTATAAACAAAAGCTTCCGTTGAATTATATGTATATGCTATTCGTTTTTATGAAGGCTTTTCACTACTTCACTAATCCAATATTCCTGGCCTCAACAAATATCTTTCTGTTGAAATGAAGTTTACAGAGTAGTGTTTTGCGTTAGAGCTTAGATACTCATCATATGCTTAGTCATGTCGACATTATGTTTACTGCAGATTTTGCCACATGCATGGGGCAATGTTTGTTGACTTAATGTAAATCAAGTATAAACAAAAGCTTCCGTTGAATTATATGTATATGCTACTCGTTTTTACGAAGGCTTTTCACTACTTCATTAATCCAATATTCCTATCCTCAATAAATATCTTTCTGTTGAAATGAAGTTTACAGAGTAGTGTTTTGCAGTAGATCTTAGATACTCATCATATGCTTAGTCATCTGGACATTATGTTTACTGCAGATTTTGCCACATGCATGGGGAAGTGTTTGTTGGCTTAAAGTAAATCAAGTATAAACAAAAGCTTCCCTTGAATTATATGTATATGCTGCTCGTTTTTATGAAGGCTTTTCACTACTTCAATAATCCAATATTCCTGGCCTCAATAAATATCTTTCTGTTGAAATGAAGTATACAGAGTAGTGTTTTGCATTAGAGCTTAGATACTCATCATATGCTTAGTCATCTGGACATTATGTTTATTGCAGATTTTGCCACACGCATGGGGCAGTGTTTGTTGGCCTAAAGTAAATCAAGTATAAACAAAAGCTTCCGTTGCATTATATGTATATGCTACTCGTTTTTATGAAGGCTTTTCACTACTTCATTAATCCAATATTCCTGGCCTCAATAAATATCTTTCTGTTGAAATGAAGTTTACAGAGTAGTGTTTTGCATTAGATCTTAGATACTCATCATATGCTTAGTAATGTCGACATTATGTTTACTGCAGATTTTGCCACATGCATGGGGCAGTGTTTGTTGGCTTAAAGTAAATCAAGTATAAACAAAAGCTTCCGTTGAATTATATGTATATGCTACTCGTTTTTATGAAGGCTTTTCACTACTTCATTAATCCAATGTTCTTGGCCTCAATAAATATCTTTCTGTTGAAATAAAGTTTACAAAGTAGTGTTTTGCATTAGATCTTAGATACTCATCATATGATTAATCATCTGGACATTATGCTTACTGCAAATTTTGCCACATGCATGGGGAAGTGTTTGTTGGCTTAAAGTAAATCAAGTATAAACAAAACCTTTCGTTGAATTATACGTATATGCTACTCATTTTTATGAAGGCTTTTCACTACTTCATTAATCCAATATTCATGGCCTCAATAAATATCTTTCTGTTGAAATGAAGTATACAGAGCAGTGTTTTGCATTAGAGCTTAGATACTCATCATATGCTTAGTCATCTGGACATTATGTTTACTGCAGATTTTGCCACATGCATGGGGCAGTGTTTGTTGGCTTAAAGTAAATCAAGTATAAACAAAAGCTTCCGTTGAATTATATGTATATGCTACTCGTTTTTACGAAGGCTTTTCACTACTTCATTAATCCAATATTCCTGGCCTCAATAAATATCTTTTTGTTGAAATGAAGTTTACAGAGTAGTGTTTTGCATTAGATCTTAGATACTCATCATATGCTTAGTCATGTCGACATTATGTTTACTGCAGATTTTGCCACATGCATGGGGCACTGTTTGTTGGCTTAAAGTAAATCAAGTATAAACAAAAGCTTCTGTTGAATTATATGTATATGCTACTCGTTTTTATGAAGGCTTTTCACTACTTCATTAATCCAATGTTCTTGGCCTCAATAAATATCTTTCTGTTGAAATGAAGTTTACAAAGTAGGGTTTTGCATTAGATCTTAGATACTCATCATATGCTTAATCATCTGGACATTATGTTTACTGCAGATTTTGCCACATGCATGGGGAAGTGTTTGTTGGCTTAAAGTAAATCAAGTATAAACAAAAGCTTTCGTTGAATTATATGTATATGCTGCTCGTTTTTATGAAGGCTTTTCACTACTTCATTTATCTAATATTCCTCGCCTCAATAAATAGCTTTCTTTCGAAATGAAGTTTACAGAGTAGTGTTTTGCATTAGAGCTTAGATACTCATCATATGCTTAGTCATGTCGACATTATGTTTATTGCAGATTTTGCCACATGCATGGGGCAGTGTTTGTTGACTTAAAGTAAATCAAGTATAAACAAAAGCTTCCGTTGAATTATGTGTATATGCTACTCGTTTTTACAAAGGCTTTTCACTACTTCATTAATCCAATATTCCTAGCCTCAATAAATATCTTGATGTTGAAATGAAGTGTACAGAGTAGTGTTTTGCAGTAGATCTTAGATACTCATCATATGCTTAGTCATCTGGACATTATGTTTACTGTAGATTTTGCCACATGCATGGGGCAGTGTTTATTGGCTTAAAGTAAATCAAGTATAAACAAAAGCTTTCATTGAATTATATGTATATGCTGCTCGTTTTTATGAAGGCTTTTCACTACTTCATTAATCCAATATTCCTGGCCTCAATAAATATCTTTCTGTTGAAGTGAAGTATACAGAGTAGTGTTTTGCATTAGAGCTTAGATACTCATCATATGCTTAGTCATCTGGACATTATGTTTACTGCAGATTTTGCCACATGCATGGGGCAGTGTTTGTTGGCTTAAAGTAAATCAAGTATAAACAAAAGCTTCCGTTGAATTATATGTATATGCTACTCGTTTTTATGAAGGATTTTCACTACTTCATTAATCCAATATTCCTAGCCTCAATAAATATCTTTCTGTTGAGATGAAGTTTACAGAGTACTGTTTTGCATTAGATCTTAGATACTCATCATATGCTTAGTCATGTCGACATTATGTTTAATGCAGATTTTGCCACATGCATGGGGCAGTGTTTGTTGGCTTAAAGTAAATCAAGTATAAACAAAAGCTTCCGTTGAATTATATGTATATGCTACTCGTTTTTATGAAGGCTTTTCACTACTTCATCAATCCAATGTTCTTGGCGTCAATAAATATCTTTCTGTTGAAATGAAGTTTACAAAGTAGTGTTTTGCATTAGATCTTAGATACTCATCATATGCTTAATCATCTGGACATTATGCTTACTGCAGATTTTGCCACATGCATGGGGAAGTGTTTGTTGGCTTAAAGTAAATCAAGTATAAACAAAAGCTTTCGTTGAATTATATGTATATGCTGCTCGTTTTTATGAAGGCTTTTCACTACTTCATTAATCCAATATTCCTGGCCTCAATAAATATCTTTCTGTTGAAATGAAGTATACAGAGTAGTGTTTTGCATTAGAGCTTAGATACTCATCATATGCTTAGTCATCTTGACATTATGTTTACTACAGATTTTGCCACATGCATGGGGCAGTATTTTTTGGCTTAAAGTAAATCAAGTATAAACAAAAGCTTCCATTGAATTATATGTATATGCTACTCGTTTTTACGAAGGCTTTTCACTACTTCATTAATTCAATATTCCTGGCCTCAATAAATATCTTTCTGTTGAAATGAAGTTTACACAGTAATGTTTTGCATTAGATCTTAGATACTCATCATATGCTTAGTCATGTCGACATTATGTTTACTGCAGATTTTGCCACATGCATGGGGCAGTGTTTGTTGGCTTAAAGTAAATCAAGTATAAACAAAAGCTTCCGTTGAATTATATGTATATGCTACTCGGTTTTATGAAGGCTTTTCACTACTTCATTAATCCAATGTTCTTGGCCTCAATAAATATCTTTTTGTTGAAATGAAGTTTACAAAGTAGTGTTTTTCATTAGATCTTAGATACTCATCATATGCTTAATCATCTGGACATTATGTTTACTGCAGATTTTGCCACATGCATGGGGAAGTGTTTGTTGGCTCAAAATAAATCAAGTATAAACAAAAGCTTTCGTTGAATTATATGTATATGCTGCTCGTTTTTATGAAGGCTTTTCACTACTTCATTAATCCAATATTCCTCGCCTCAATAAATAGCTTTCTGTTGAAATGAAGTTTACAGAGTAGTGTTTTGCATTAGATCTTAGATACTCATCATATGCTTAGTCATGTCGACATTATGTTTACTGCAGATTTTGCCACATGCATGGGGCAGTGTTTGTTGACTTAAAGTAAATCAAGTATAAACAAAAGCTTCCGTTGAATTATATGTATACGCTACTCGTTTTTATGAAGGCTTTTCACTACTTCAGTAATCCAATATTTCTAGTCTCAATAAATATCTTTATGTTGAAATGAAGTTTACATAGTAGTGTTTTGAAGTAGATCTTAGATACTCATCATATGCTTAGTCATCTGGACATTATGTTTACTGCAGATTTTGCCACATGCATGGGGCAATGTTTGTTGGCTTAAAGTAAATCAAGTATAAACAAAAGCTTCCGTTGAATTATATGTATATGCTGCTCGTTTTTATGAAGGCTTTTCACTACTTCATTAATCCAATATTCCTGGTCTCAATAAATATCTTTCTGTTGAAGTGAAGTATACAGAGTAGTATTTTGCATTAGAGCTTAGATACTCATCATATGCTTAGTCATCTGAACATTATGTTTACTGCAGATTTTGCCACATGCATGGGGCAGTGTTTGTTGGCTTAAAGTAAATCAAGTATAAACAAAAGCTTCGTTGAATTATATGTATATGCTACTCGTTTTTATGAAGGCTTTTCACTACTTCATTAGTCCAATATTCGTGGCCTCAACAAATATCTTTCTGTTGAAATGAAGTTTACAGAGTAGTGTTTTGCATTAGAGCTTAGATACTCATCATATTCTTAGTCATCTGGACATTATGTTTACTGCAGATTTTGCCACATGCATGGGGCAGTGTTTGTTGGCTTAAAGTAAATCAAGTATAAACAAAAGCTTCCGTTGAATTATATGTATATGCTACTTATTTTTATGAAGGCTTTTCACTACTTCATTAATCCAATATTCCTGGCCTCAACAAATATCTTTAGGTTGAAATGAAGTTTACAGAGTACTGTTTTGCATTAGAGCTTATATACTCATCATATGCTTAGTCATCTGGACATTATGTTTACTGCAGATTTTGCCACATGCATGGGGCAGTGTTTGTTGGCTTAAAGTAAATCAAGTATAAACAAAAGCTTCCGTTGAATTATATGTATATGCTACTCGTTTTTATGAACGCTTTTCACTACTCATTAATCCAATATTCCTGGCCTCAACAAATATCTTTCTGTTGAAATGAAGTTTACAGAGTAGTGTTTTGCATTAGAGCTTAGATACTCATCATATGCTTAGTCATGTCGACATTACGTTCACTGCAGATTTTGCCACATGCAGTCCTTTGAAATGTATATACTACAACAATCAGCTGCAGTTCCTTGGCATTTGCATGGATTAGAAAAGAAGGCAAGAGAAAGGAGAGAGAGAGAGAGAGAGAGAGAGAGAGAGAGAGAGAGAGAGAGAGAGAGAGAGAGAGAGAGAGCATTTGGTATTGCCGTTTTCAAATGTTGATGCTTATTTTGTGAAGCTACTTTTTGAGCACAACGTGTCGCATAGTGTAGCTTGGAGTGGCTATGGCAGTCGATATCATTGGACTTCAAATGGCTGGGAGTTCACTCTCCTCTCAATATGTCGTCAGTGTTTTTGATGGGAATAATCATCCATCGGGTATGTACTCAACTCCCTTCAAGTAGTCTCTCTCTCATGGAAAGACATAGGATTAGTGTTGGAAGATTTCAAATGCTTCTCTCATGGGTGTGTTCATGTGTGTGTCTTCTATATATCCAAGAACTACTAAGATGCAATCAAAGGCAAAAGGAAAGGTTGTAATCGATTCAAGACCTAAGAGAAAATCCATTTCTGATTTTTATTCACTTAAAGAAGGGATTGGAGGCTCGAGTGTCATGCGCTCTTCATGTGTAGCAAGCTCATCCCTTGCGCCTACAACTTTACCCCCGATTGTATGCTCTAACATCTCTGTGTCAGAGTCGAAAACCTCAAATGACACTTCTTTGTCTAAACGTATGAAGAGAGGGAAGGGTCAATGGGATATAGGAAGGACTTTTAAAATAGATTGGATAACAAAGTTTCCTTTTATTGAGCCTTTGATAATTGAGGGTGAAGAAGAACCAAAATTTTCCACTTGTATACCATGTAGTTGGAAATTAGGTAATCAAGTCAAGTTACAATTGAAATTGGATACCATTGAAAAACATGTGGGTAAAATGTATGAGAAGGTAGAAGTAGAAGGGAAAATGGAAAACATCGTTAGATGGAAAACAAAAGATGAATGTAGGCATCTACAGAATGTAGATGCCTATAATTCTCATTTATTACTTTTGGAGCAAAGTAATGAGAATAAAAGATCCTTTATGCATCTTTTTGAGAGAAAGCTCAAATCAGATAATGAAGCCATATTAATGCAATTTTCAATTGTGCTACATATCTTGTCCATTGGAAAACCAATGTCTGATTATCCTAAGTGGAGAGTTCCATTGAATTTCATTGGATTACAAATTCAAAGTTTTCCAACACAATATTGGACAGAATCTTCAGGATGGGAATTTGTAAAAGCAATGGGAGAGGTAATCAGATCTAACCTGAAAAAAAGTTTATCGAATGCGACTTTTATTTCTATTTCCCTTGACGAAGTGACAAGGGATTGCACTTCTTGGGTATGTATCCATGCATATATTGTGGAGAATTATGCAAGAAAAGCCAAATTTATTGGTGCTTTTCAACTAAAGGGAAGTGCAACTTCTAATTTGTTGGTGCAACTTGTTTTAGATTCCATTTCAAATATTGGAGGGATGTCAATTAGTGAAATTAATCAAAAGATAGTATGCATTGGTGTTGATGGATGCTCAATTATGCATGGTCTTAGAAATGGATTGTGTGTTCAATTGCAACAAAACTATACACCATATGCTTTAGGTATACATTGTATGTCTCATCGTACAAATTTGGCATTTAAAATTGTGTCAGAATTTGTTTTTGTACAAAAAGGTGAAGATCTTGTACACCAGGCATATGCTTTCTTTTCAAAAAGTCCGAAGCATATTAAAGAGTTTAAATGCTTCTCTGATGGGATAAGCAAGGGAAGAAAATTGAAAAAAAATATTGACACCAGATGGATTTCACTTATTGGACCTGTAGAACGTCTTTTTGAAGAATATAAATCTATCATTGGTGTGGTCAATGTTATGTCTTTAAGTAAAGGAATACAAAAAGGAAAAGCTCACACTTTGTTGCAAATGCTAAGTGATGTGGAAACTCTTCTCTATCTTGGAGGAATGTTACCATTGTTAAGAGAAATGAATAATTTGATAAAAGTTTCTCAATCAAGAGATATTTATGTAATGGAATACGCAGTAGCAAGAAAAATGACTTGTATGCGCTTAGAAACTTTGTATTATGAGACATCAGGTTTTGATTCGCAAGAATTTATCGAGTGGGAATCGTTGCTACAAGTTGGTGTAGAAGATAGTTTTTTGCAATACAATAAGAAAGGTTGGTTGTGCATATTTGTGAAAGATAAGCAGATTCCTCTTTATGTATCACGAAAAAGTCAAGGAATATGCATCAGGAAAAAAGTTAATCAAACATTCTTTGCTATCCTAGTGGATAGTGTAAAACAAGGCTTAAGATACATATGTAATAAATTGACTTCTGAGATCAGAGAGAGATTTCCTCGAGACGAGCTCTTAGAAGCAATGGCCATAGTTCATCCTTTATATTGGAATCATGCAAAAGACAAGAGCTTACTAACAAATGACTTTAAAAGCAAGGTACAAGTATTATCCGATCATTTTGGAAAGAATGCATATTTAGGAGATAGGATTCTAGAAGGAATTATAAATCCAAATCTTAAAAAAAAACAATCTGGGATATTTGGACAAACGATGTGGGAGCAATTTGACTTCGTCAAAGATCCTTCAAATCCAGGTGCGATGACAAAGCTATGGAAAAAGCTCGATATATCTCCATTCTTGAAGGAATCTATGTCGGAGTATTTTAAAGTAGCAAATTTGTGTCTAACAATGATCCTCGGATCCGTTGAAGATGAACGTCTATGGAGTAGCTTAACTTTCATAAGAAATGCAACGAGAAATAGATTGAATAAAAACTTGGATACATGTCTTAGATTGTTTGTTTCTAAGAGTGACCTTGAAACTTTCCCTTTCGAAGAAGCTTATGCTATATGGAAAAGTCAATGTCAACGAAGAAGTGAATGTGTAGTATCAGGCCAGAGGAAACACATGGAGGATGTTGAACCTTCTAATATTTTTCAAATCGACTGATACTGATTATAAAAAGGTAACTTTTTTATTTGATTTCTTTTTTAATATTATGGTGAAGTATAATTTATACTAATGTTTCTTATTGTTTTGACAGGTTTTGAATATATCGAGGACTTCAATATTTGTGGATTTTTGTTATTTTATTTATTTTTTAATATCTGAAATGATGAGATTCAAAGGTTCCTATTGTTCAATGTTCATGCCTATTTATGTATCTATGTATGTATGTTTGTATTCTTGTATTCGTGCATGTTGTGATGCTTGCATGTATATATTATGTTTTTATTCATGCTTATATGTGTGTATGTATGTGTGTACACTGAACAATCCTTTTAGAGGATTCGAAGGCTTGCACATTGAACTTCGTGCAATTTGGGACCTATCTCTGATCAGAAATTTGGTAATCTAATGTTGTTTCCAGATAGATGTGTGTAGAAGTATGTATGCACATGTGTGTGGTTTGTGTGTGTGAAATATGTGTTTATGTGTACAAGTGTATGTATGTACATGTGTGCATGTGCATGTGTGCTGCTGCTGGAATGTATGTGTATGTGTGCATGCATGTATATACATGTGGGGCTGCTATTGGAATGCATATGTATGTGTAGCTATTGTTATGTGTATGTGTGCATTTTATGTGTAAGGTATGTGTGTATGTGTGAAATTTGCGTGTGTATGAGATCTTTCATCATCCAGGTCCTCAACACAACAAAGAGCTTCCAATCAATAAAGTGCAAGGAGAAAAACACATTTCTTCAGGTTGTACAGTGTACTTCATCATTTCTTCAGGTTGTATAGTGTACTTCATCATTTCTTCCTGGATGTATATAGTCTATCAACTTCATCATTTCTTCCTGGATGTATACAGTCTATCAAGGGGAGCACTGGTGATGGTTGCAATGCTTTTGCAATTTAATAATTAATTGAGTTACAGATTGTTCTTTTTTTAATGGTGGTACAAGTATAGAGCAGTTGACTAAGGTTTTATTGCAGTAAGCATATGTACTCATGCAGTAAGAATATGTACTCATTCCTTGGTTGTGTCTAATGTTGTTTAGGCTTTCCATTATGTTTCTAATGTGTTCATTGTTTACATGGATAGTAACAACAGTGTTTTGATATTAATTGTCTACATTAGGGTTTGAAATCAGTCTTTCAACAATAGCATGTAATGTTTTCGGATATCATAGATATAGCAGATAGGCTTACAATAGCAAAGGAAAGGAGCAGATAGTTATGTTTAGGGGTGAGTCTGATTAGTCTAATCAACTTTGATGGGTGCAATATGAAAACAATAAACATTTTTAAAGAGGTGTGAGTTACATAGAGCTGTTATTAAATAACATCATATGATGTACTTGACTACCATCATGCACACATGTATAGGCATTGTTATGGAAGGTTGGAACCCAAGATGATCAGATGGGACTATGGAGGAGGAAGGACCTGATGTCTTTTGTCATTTTGGAAGTTTTGTCCACCTCGAGAAAAGATGCGGGTACAGTCAAGGGAAACTAATTGGAGAACATAGCTGATAGAAATAGTTTTTGCGTATGATCACTCTAAATAGATGCTTATGTGCCTCTAGACTAACAGTGGATCTCTACCACATTAATATGCATCTGCACCATCAAATCAAATGTTGGAGTGGTTGATATGATTTTCATGTTGTCTATGATCATGCATGATGAGTTGCTCCCACACATGGGGATTTAATTAGCATACTTGTTCATGGAGGTTCATGATCTTAAATTTCACAAGCACTGCCCTTTGATCAATGTGGAGCATGATTCCCTCTCACTCAACAATTTCACACCATTTTTTCACCCTTAGATAATATGTATAAAATCATTGTTGAAGATTCTATGAGCAGGTTTGGCTGAATGACATATCAGAAGGGAAATGAGTGAATAATTGGCAATCTGATCTACTCAACTTAATTATTAGTTAAGTGAGACCTGTGGCATGTTTATATGGGTTGGAATAGCTTTATCCCTTTTTCTGTGAAGTTGAAGCTAGCAATCTTAGGCATGCTGGAGGCTGTGTGCAAGGTCTATGGATGCAATTCAGTTTTTCACCATCGTGTGATCCTATACTATCCAGCCATCTATACGAATTGTCTATGTAGCAGAGCTATTATATTCCATACTTCAAGTTTTTTTTTATAAATGTTTCTGCCTCATCATCAACTTATTTAGATGTGTAGTGTCAGAATGCAAGTTTTAAAGGGAATCACAAAGGATTTTGTAGGTTACAATGAGAAGGTTGCAATGATGAAGCGTACTGTCGACAATCTAGAGAAGGTGAGAGATTTTCACTTTGGAAAGCTGCATCATATAGAAATCTTAGGCCATAGCCTTGAACTTGATTAAATACCAATATTTTTAGTAGTTTAGAAAACTCTTTATGCTGCTAGTAACAGTCCAGAGGTGATGGAAAACTGGACATCCTGATGTGTAAAACTAGACAACCTGATGTGTATCAATATCAAGCAAAACTGGACAACCTGATGTGTGTGGAAACTTTTGGAGTTCTTAATCTATCAGCTAGTAATGTAGTAATTAAAGTATATTTGGAGTTTGTCTCATTCTACTTAGTAGTAGTACATGTCACAAACTTCTAATAACAAATTATTTCTTGGGGTTTGCTCAAGTAGGCAAGTTCTTAATGTATTTGAGGGACAAATGAACTACATCATGGTATATGTTCTGCAAATCTATGAGATTTCAAATGTATTGGGGCCTACATAAGTGGCATGTCTCTTGGAGGCTTCTCCACAAGTCTTTGTGCTCTTCAACTACTCATAAGTTATAGAAGTGAGGTGCCCTTTGAAGTCTACTCAACAATGTAGGCTCTTAATCATCAAGATTTGTCCTTTAAATGAAAGGCCTGTTAGGTATATGGATTGAGTAGCTTGCTTTTTTGTTGCAACTTGGTATGGTTTTGATGATTAAAGGTATGTTTGAATCTATCATGTCTTTGTTACTAAACTTGCAAATATTATAACGACAATATTGGTGTAGGGTTGAAGGGTCTTCTAGCAACATTTTGAATATAAGTGCTTTCATGTGATACCTTGCGAGTTCATGCTTATGGTGTGTGTGTGTATTGTGGGGTCCATGTATGAGCATGCATTCAATCTTAGTTCTATACTTACTATGGCGCACTGATGAATAGTGGGGATGACATAGTATTCTGTCGATGCTATGTATAATGTAGTTGATTTTCCATATAGTCTTGTGGTTAGCTACCATGAGTTTATAATTCCACTTTCATTAGAAGATAAATTTGGGGTTTACCAAGACTCAATCGAGTATATATTTGGCATCAACCATCTTTACATAGGATAATAATAGGTATCGCTCACATGCATTGGTATGACATTGCATGATAATAATAGGTGCATTGGTATGGCTCATAAGTATAGGATAATAATTGAGCAAATAAAGCTGAAGCCTTTCCTACTATTTTGGCTATTTCTATCCAAATGTCTGGTTTGGATTCTACTATAGCTATGAAGTCATGAAATTACATATTTGGGCAACATGAGTATTTCATTTTGATGGGGAAGTCTTGATAGGATGATTCATTTATTTGATGCACACCTATCTTATCCTATTTGATTACTTGATTTTTTACACTATGTATAATTTGAAATGAAGAAGATTACAAAGAAAAGATAGTAGAAGAAGTGATTTAGGATAGCGAACCATATGAAATACTCAAACATTTGTATATTTTTAACGGAGCTTATTATAAAAATTTTCCTAATTTTTTATGTTTAAAATAGAAGTTATAAAAAAACTTCGCCAACTTCTCTATATTTCAAATGGAAAATATTGTAAAGATTCGCCAAAATATTTATACTTATAATATGAGATACTTAGAGAAATTCGCCCATATTTATATACTTTTGAGTGAGGGGGGTGGTCTTATTTTTTTCCCTGGTTCCTACGCTTGCTTCTGATGATCTAAGGCTTCGTCGGTCTGATTTATCTATGTGTTTGCCCGATCTAAGGTTCATAAATTTTCTTCGCGGCACTCTCTGATCATTAATGGTTCTTCGTTCTTTATTGCTTGGTTCTTTTTAAATTCCTTTTGATTCTTGTCTTTTCTTATTGTAAGTGTCAGGAGTCGACTTTCCGTGGTACTTTTGAGTCCTCATCGTTCGACTTTAATTCTTTTCTTTAAGTTTTCGTATCACACACCTTTACTTTAGTCTTGGACTTTGAAAAATTAAGTCTCTTCAACTTGATGCATTCCTATCGTCTTTAATCTAATACACAATGCTACCGTTTAGCCTAAGCTAATAAATGACTAAGGGGGTTGAGTATCTTCCAACCTCTAGTCAGCTCTTTTGATTGCTCTGATGCCCAAGAAGTGGCACTTCCCAAGCCCTGCGTTCTTCATTGCCTTGCCTTCATTGCCCTTGATTGCCTTTGCTAGACCTGTACAATTCACTATTAGATCAATTCTCAAATGGATGATCAAGCACTTGAATATATACACTTTTAAAGATCCTTGTCCTTTGCTCAAAAATTCTATGCCCCCTGGCTTTCTAGTTCCACACTAGGTCAACCTCAAATTATGCTCTCAAAAAGTCTTCTTTTTGAAAAAAATAGTTGAGGTCACGTAGTACTTGTAAAGAGCTTTCTAACGAGCTATAAAGTCAAAAAACAGACTTCGGATGAAAAAGATATGACCGTTCAGGTCCTCAGGGGGTAAAAACTGACAAACAGGTTTTTTTTTCTCCAAATATGAGCTAAGGGGTCTCCTATGAGTCTAATCACCCAAAAATTTTCAAAAAATAGCCCCAAATTTGATAAAAAAATCAAACCCTAAAAATTGCGTTTGGGGTGGGCAATCACGATGGTCTGAGACAATCACGATGGTCTGGGACCGTCGCGATGGTCCAAGTGAACCGTCGCGATGGCGTGGCATAATCGCGATGGTCCGGAGGCGCGAATTGTCATGATGGTCGGAACTGAACAATCGCGATAGTGTGAATGAACTGTCACGATGGTCTATACGGTGAGCAATCGCGATGGCATTGGTCAATGGTCAATGGGACAATCGCGATGGCGTGAGCCCATCATGATGGTCATGAGGCACGATGGCTTGAGCCAATCACGATGGTTTGAATTTCGAGGCGTCGCGATGGTTTGAGGGTATCATCACGATGGTCTAGCTTGCCATGTGGCAGCATTGGCACGATGGCGTGGGGTGGACAGGATCATCGTGATGGTCAAGGACCATCACGATGGTTCAAGTGAACCATCGAAATTTGGTGTTGCCCTAGCACAATGGTGAGAACCATGTTAAGAAGCTCCACCTCCTTAATGTCAATCCGTGGAAGAGATACGAGTGATAAGAAGATCCTGAATATGAGATGAAGTGAGAGTGAAGGTGAGAAGCATAGAGATGCACACATACACACACACATGTAGGAGACAAGCAAGACACAATGTAGAACTTGATTACTCAAGAACACTCTTACAAGCTCAAAATAACTCTAAGCTCTTCTCTACTCAAACAAAGAGGGAGAGAGTGCTGTAGAACAAAGAAGAGCAGAGATGCAGAGAAAAAGAAGGGCCCCAAGATTTTTCCTATTTGGACAGTTAATTTTTGTAACATAGTCACCTTGTAATATATTTTCCGATGTAGATGCACTAGAGGAGTCCTCTAGATGCATATTCATAGATATCTGTATCATTACCCTTGTAAACTAGTAGGGAATTAGTCTTGTAGTCAAATAAAGTGCCAGTCTTGTATGAAAGGACCATTTTTAAGGCACATTTATATAAGTCATTTTGTGACTCTTTGTAAAGACTTTTTGCCATTGTGAGAATCAAGAGCACAGAACTTTGAATTTGTGTCTTCTCCTCTTTGTAAGGCTTCTTCCTTGTGAGCTTGCATGCATGTATGTGGCTTGAAAAGAGTGCTTTGAAGTCTTTTCTATCCATGGTAGTGCTTGTTTGCTATTGGTAATGTGTGTGTGCAATGTAGAAAGTGTTGAAGTGTAGGTAGGTCAGTCCCCCAACTCAGTATTTTGCTCATAACTTGAAATGAAAATGTCAGAATCAAGTGATGAACATTGGATGCATCTTCTTGAGAGCTTCAAAATGAAATCGCTATTTGCTATATTTCGAGTTCAAAGCTGAGAGAAAAGCTTGATTTACTGTTGGCTACTGCACCAAGTATCGTGACACCATAGCCGACCATGAAAGCTATGAATGTCATAGTTTACACTGGTTTGCACCTTTGTTAGTTCACATTTGCATTGACCGTCATTTGAATGGATGTCCTCATACACTCGGTTAGGTTATGATACTTCTTGAATTGATAATTAAAGCGTGAATCCCCACTATATGCACTTGTAGGGGATCGATACCTTTAAACGAGTGCCTTCACGTACATGTAACAATGATGCCTAATAGTTATCTTTTTACTGTCATATATTCTTTTTGCATGAAATTCAAGACAAAAGAAGTATTCTTTCTATCTCGCTCTCTCTCTCTCTCTCTTGTATTCTATTCCCATTTCAAAATGAGCCAATCATGATGATGATGAAGGACTAGAACTCAAGATAGACTTCAACAAGAAGCACCACAATATGTATCCTAGTTTTCTTGATCTTCATCTCCATGCTCTTCATGGATCTACTTCCACGGGCTCTGATACCAAATGTGAGGTGGAGAATGACATGCGTGGGAATCACCTCCCAACCTATTTGTAGACCTTGCCAACTTATTCCCTAGAATCCTCTATGTGATCCCTCTATTAATATGGAATTATGAATATGCAATCACCCATAAGATTCGTGGGTTTTGGCCTTGGCTTTCACCCAATCAAGGAATTTCTAGTTTCCTCTAAGCATGTTCATCTCTAGAATATAACACTAAAATTGTTGTATCTAAGGGGAATTGAACTCATGACCTACTAGCTAGGCTAAACCACTTGCTCTAAAACCCATGGTTGATAATTTCTTTCTAATCCTCCCTCTTAGGGTGTGGTTCTATTACACTTATGTGTTCCTCAAGTAGCTATGATGTAAACATTTTCCCTATACATGGGAACTTTTTAACTCTCATGCTGGCTAGAGGTTTTTTCCCCGCATAATCACATACATGATACATTCATATGTGGTGGTAATTTGTAATTAGGGATATTATTCAACTCTTACTTCAATTCTGTTCATCATCACTAGAGAGGGTTATTCCAACCATCCATCTTCTCCATGTGTCTTCATGCTTTTGTGATCCTTGTGTGTGCTTCTTGTGTGTCTCTTGAACTTCTTTAGACACCCAACAATGGTAGCAGAGCAGGTTCAACTTCTTCTCAAGTTCTGTTTTTTTTTTTGCATCACAACATGTGTGCACGTTTAATAGTGCAAATCAACTTCGAAGAATAGAAATACAAAGTTCAACACTCAAGAATCATTTCCACTAGGTGTGCTAGGTTTTTACCCCCATTTCAAAGCTATTTTTACCATAAGAATGATGAATTGTGAGCTAAAATTTTAGCATTCATTTAAGCTTTCATTGAAGTAATGATCTTGTTTCATTCTTGCTCTTTTAGTGAAATGGCAGGTAGCAATGATTTGTTTGGCATGATTCAATCTTAAATAAGCTTGATGGGACCAACTATCCACTGTGGACTTACATGATGAAACATGTTCTTGTTGCAAAACAACTATGGAACATAGTGGCTGATGTAGATTGAAGACCCCCAAGTTCTTCTACTTCACAATCTACTATCACATATGGAGCTTCCTCTTAAAGTATAGTATTCCTTCTCCACTTATATAGGAGAAACTTAAATGGGATGCCAAAGATGCTCAAGCTCATGCATTGATTGTGCTTTTGGTGAAGCATCATATAGTTCCACTCATTCAATGATGTTCTACATCAAGACAGACACGAGATATTCTTGCTTGTTTGTATGTCGTGCATAATGAAGTAGGTGTTGCAAACTTAAGCAAGCAACTTGAGGATGCATGTATGGATAAAAATAAGTTTGTGGATTTTATTTGACATGCATTAAGGACTTGAAAGAGAAATTGGAAAAACATAGATGAGATTGTTTCATATGCATCACTCATCTCTAAATTGTTGAAAGGATTACTAAAATCTTTTCTAAGATTTTCTCATACACTCTGTTTCGTTGCAAAAGGGAATCCACATATGTATGCATTTGATAATTTGTGTCTCTTCTTTTACAAGAAGAGAAATCTAGAGTGAATAGGAGATGGTCTGATTGAGGGAACACAAGCACTTGCTATCTCATGAAAGCACTCACTATCTTACAAAAAGGGAAAAGCAAGTATGATTCACACCTTTAGGTTCATTAAAACTAAAGCCTTGACCTTCCTCTTCCAGTCATTCCTCTAATGATGCTGACTTTCAGAAGAAGAAAAAATGCAAATATTGCTAAAAAGGCCGGTCACACTATTGATGATTGTAGAAAGCTTGCCAAGTGCAATGAAAAGAAGAAGGAATCTGACATGTCTATTGACAATTATTCAAATGCAAAGAATGATGAAGCCAACATGGCTCAACATTTTTGGACATGTGTTGTTACATGTCAATATGATGCATCATTGTATTCTAAATGTATGGTTGTGAGTGAGGCTGATTTGAAATGGTTCTTTGATAGTGGTGCTTCAAAGGACATAACTTCATGCAAAAGGCTTTTTGCATCTTATGCACCTAAAGGAGGACATGTGGTGTTCACAATTAATGCCTCTTATCCTATCATTGAAGTAGGAGAAATTGAGCTTACGACTACAAATGGAGGCATGGTTCTATTGAAGAATGCATTGTATATACGCATATTAAGAAGGACTTGATTTCAATTTCTTTGATTGCCAAAGTTGGATTTCATGTACACTTTGTTGATGATAAGTGTATGGTTCATGATTTCAACAATGATGATATTATCATGATGTCGAGTACATTATACAATGGTTTGTATTGCTTGGATACATACAAGAGGGTTGCCTCAAATGCCTTGGTTGCTCATACTTCCTTCATGGCTAAAATGTAGCTTTGGCATGTTTGTTTGAGTCACTCAAACTTCAATAGTTAGCTTTACTTGCAAAATAAGGACATGGTTATTGGTTTTCCAACACTTGGGTTTATTGAAAAGCATGCATGGGAAGGTTGCATTCTTGGAAAAATGCATCGTGCTTCTTTCCAAAAGGTATTCATACACACACTATAAGAAATGGTAATTCATATGTGTATGTTTGGTTGTTTGGTATATGCTCTTGTTCCATCACAACATCATAAACTTGATGATAAGGCAAAGAAATGTATATTTTTTGGTTGTAGTGCTGAAATGAAGAGATATCATTTGTACCATCCATTGACACACACATTTATTGTGAGTCAAGATGTGGTATTTGCTAAAAATTCAGGTTTCTCTCTACTTGAATGCAAGACACATCCAATAGTTAGCTCATAAGATGTGTTTCATGTTGATAGATTTAGGTAGTGATGTGTGTGGACACACTAGGATTGCTAGGGCACTTTCTTCCCTCTTTAGGAGGTTTTTTTCCCTCGGCTTGTATATATGCCTATTGCCCTAATGGGTTACTTCTCTTAGTACATTCTAGTGGTAATACATTCAATATTGTGTGTTGTGCTCCAAGCTTCTTCTTCTTCCTTCTGCAATTTACGTGCTTCCACAAACATTAAATTCCAATAATTGGTATCAGAGTAGGTTGCCGCTTCATCTAGGGCATTGTCGACACCACTCTGGTCACAATCTCAAAATGACATGAAATTTGGTGAGCACACTCAGGGTGATTAGGAGATCAAAATATCTTTGCTGTGTGGTGCCAAAATCATGATCTGAGCTCGTTTCGGCCTCCGAACACACTATTGTAACACTTGTGTAAGCAATTTCCTCTTTTTCTACCAAAGATATATAAAGGTTTTGGTTCATTAGTATAAGCGTCTCGAAGTCTGCTACATGTTTAGCAAAACATGTCAGGATAGTTATGTTCAACTTTTTGAGATACAATCAATTTTCTACATCAGGGTATTTTAGTTAGTGGTGATGGATGAAAGTAGTGATGTATTCTGTATGTTGACTGTTGAGGATAAGTTGGATGGTACCAATTACCCATTATGGGCTTATATGATGTATCATGTATTGGTTGCAAAAGGGCTATGGAATATTTTGCATGGTGTTGGAAAACATCCTATTACACCTACAAACGCAATTGCTGAAGGTGATGCACACGACATTGAAGATGATGATGTTCTTCATGTTCCTAATCGTGTTGCGGTTCGTGCTGCACCTACCATAGAGCAAAAACATTGGGATGGCAGAGATGCTCAGGCACATGCATTGATAGCCTTGCCTATCAAATGTGCCATTATTCCTCACATTCGCTCTCGCACAACAACTAAGGTTGCTTTGGATCCACTTACCACTTTATACCAGGAAAGGAATGAGGCTCGTGTTGCTTATCTCTGAAAAAAGTTGGAGAGTGAGCACATGAATGAAGGAGATTCCAGGGAAAGTTTTTTTGAAAATGATCAATTATTTGAAGGAACAATTGATTTTTGATGATGAAGTCTTGCTTGACAGTTCACTTGTGCAGACTCTTATGAATGGTCTTCCCGATTCATATTAGAGTTCTACTTCTACTCTTCATTTGATGATGAAAGGCAATCCAAATGCCTTAACATTTGAGGAGTTAGTCTTTGTTCTGTTGCATGAAGATCGGTCTAGGCAGAATAGGTCCATTATGTGTGTTGCAGATCAAGCTTTCTTGGCTAGTCAGAAGGGTAGAGATGAATGGAGCTCTTCTACTAGTAAGCAAAAATTTTTGAATTCTGCACAATCAAAGAAGGATGATAGAGACAAGAAGAAAACAGAAAAGCAGAAATTGTTTTGCAAATATTGTAAAGGAAATGATCATGTCATAAAGAGTTGTCCAAAACTGACTACTAAAAAGGCAAGGAAGAAAGAGGCTAGAATGGTTGTTGTAGAGGCCTCTGCACCTAAAATAGAGTCTGCTAATCTTGTGCAGAATGAAGAATGGGCATTGACCACTATTTGTAGTTGTGATCCATCTTCTCATGAACAATGTATGTATGCACTAGACTCATGTTGGTACTTTCGTAGTGGGGCAACCAAACATATTACCTTGCAGTGCAGTTTCTTCATCCACTCGAGCCTAACCCTAGAGAGAATACTATCACATGTGCCAAAAAATCCTCTTATTCTATCATGGGAGTTGGTAAGACCATTCTGACCATTGCTGATGGTAGTTCTTTTACATTGTCGAATGCTTTATTTGTGCCAGGGATCAAGAAGAATATGTTATTAGTTTCAGCTTTAGCCAAGATTGGCTTGGTCGTAAAATTTGTTGATGATAGGTGTACAGTTCATTATCTGTGGGATGGTGATGTCATTATTGCTTTTGGCATTTTATATTGTGGGTTGTATAAGCTCATAGAGTATGAAAAATCTATGAATGATTCAGCATGTGCAGTACATGATTCTCAAATTTATCAGATGCAAAGCTTTGGCATGCACGCTTTGGTCATCTGAGTATTCTTAGTTTTCTACACCTCTCTACCCAAACTTGAGGCAGCAAGTAAGCACACTTGTGTTTGTGGTCCTTGTAGACACCCTCTTTTGGAAACTATCTTTACTTAGTGACCTTCATCGATGATCTTTCTAGGCATGCATGGGTATATCCATTGAAAGCAAAGTCCAAAGTGTTTATGTGCTTCAAACAGTTTTTGGTTTTGGCTGAAAATCTTCAGCATGTAAAGTGGGCATCCTTCGTTCTGATCAAGAGAGGGAATATATGTCTTCTGATTTTAATGCATTTTTGGTTGAACATGGGATAAAACATTAGTGTACAATGCCAAATACATCTCAAGAGAATGGAGCTATTGAACTAAAGAACAATTCACTCATGGAAATGGCGAGGTGTGTGGTCAAGAGTCAGGCTTTACCACAGTTTCTGGCTTGAGTCTGTTATGTATGCAGCATATGTACTTGACATGTGCAGTCTATCACTCCATATGAGGCTTGCCATGGTCGCAAGCCATGTGTTGCTTACCTACATGTTTTTGGTTGTCTAGCACATGCATTAGTGCTTGAACAACAATGTAGGAAATTGGATGATAACGTAGTGAAATGTATTTTTGTTGGGTACAATTTTGAAAGCAAAGGCTATCATCTCTATCATCCATAGACTAAACACATTCTGGTTAGCCATGATGTTTATTTTGTGGAAGATGCTATTTAGCCATTACTTTCATGTACTAAGGAGATGTTTGTTAGCTCCAAAGATATGTATGATGCTTTGCTATCTCTTTTTATAGGTGAACAATTTAGTGCTAGCCTGAATGAGGCAATTTCTCAACCTTTACAGGCTTCATGTGATGATATACATCATTCCATTTCTGATGTAGATTTGCATGAGGCACTTGTTGATGAGAGAGCTGATATTGAGGAAGCAAACACTATGCCAAAATGGTTGGTGCGGACTTTATGTGATAGCAAATTAGATGTACCTCTATCATATTGTACTCGTTCTGGCTCTCATAGTGCTTCTTTTGCATCAGATTGCTATGCTATGGCTGCGTGTAGTCTAAGTGATGAGAATGAGCATGTTTCATTTGATGAAGCACAAAATTTTGAAAATTGGATGGCTGCTATGCAATCAAAATATGATGCTATTATGAAAAATGCTACCTGGTCTTTATGTGACTTGCCTCCTAGCGAGGCTTGTTGCAAAGGGTTATGCTCAAGAAAGAGGCATTGATTTTGATGAGAACTTTGCTCCTACATGCGGAATGACTATTGTTCGTAGCATCTATCCACTTGAAGCTCATCATGGTTGGAATATACATCAGTTGGACATTAAAATTGCATTTTTGAATGGTGACTTGCATAAAGAAGTGTATGTTTTTTAGCCCCATGTCTTTGTGTAGAAAGGGCATGAAAACAAAGTGTGCAGGTTGAAGAAGGTATTATATGGTTTAAAGCAAGCACCACGTGCTTGGTATGAAAAGATACATGCATATTTGATTGCACATGGTTTTGAGAATAGTCCAATTGAAAGCACCTTATATGTTAAGCGTGCAAATGATGTGCTTCCGATCATTGTTGTCTATGTTGATGAAATGTTGCTCAATGTTCCTCATGAGAAGCATATTGCTGATTTTAAGGCTGATTTGCATGCCTCATTTGAGATGTCAGATTTGGGGCATTTGCATCATTATTTGGGCATTCAGTTTATGCAAGTTGATGGCAGAATAGCTTTGTGTCAAACAAATATATTGACACATCATTGTAGTGTTTTGGCCTTGAAGACTACAAACCTATTGCCACTCCTATGGAGACACGTTTACGATTGCGTCTTCATGATGCTGGAGATGTATTTGATGTTGTTCTCTATCAGTATGTTTGAGTCTTGATTTACTTATGCATTACTTGGTGAAATATTCAGTTTGTTGTCTCATAGATGAGCAAGTTTATGCATTGCCCATGTGTCAAACATTGGCAGGTGGTTAAGTGCACCTTTTGCTACTTCAGTGGTACCCAACTACTTGGATTTTTTTATCCCAGGAGGGAATCACTATCGCCAAATTTACAAGCCTTTTTTTAACTCTGACTA
Organism: Ceratopteris richardii; assembly: GCA_020310875.1. Taxonomy (NCBI): domain Eukaryota; kingdom Viridiplantae; phylum Streptophyta; class Polypodiopsida; order Polypodiales; family Pteridaceae; genus Ceratopteris; species Ceratopteris richardii. The sequence goes on from CM035428.1 coordinate 110,260,568, forward strand.
GGCTAGATGCTATGACACTTGTGTTTCCACTAGTATCTTTTGCTTCATGTTTGGTAGCTCATGTATATCTTGGTTGACCAAGAAGTAGCCTACTACGGCCACTTCCAATTGTGAGGCTGAGTATAGGGTAGCTTTCACAATGACTATTGAGTGTGTGTGGCTCACATGTCTTATGGCTGATTTGGGTGTTGGTTAGTCTTCTTCCACCACCATCTTCACTGATAGTCAGAGTGCATTGGTAGTCGCGAGGAACCCTATGTTCCATGCTCGCACTAAGCACATTAAGGTGCATTATCATTATGTCAGGGAAAGATTCTCTGCTTGAGAGATAATCTTGGCATATGTGCCCACGTAGGAGAACATTGCAGACCTTTTCACGAAGGCTCTGCCTAGGGAGAAGTTTGAAGTTTTCGGCAAAGCTTTAGCTTTACTTCCTTTTGTGGATTGATTCCACATAGCTTGGCACTTCCTTATACATAAGTGCGAGCTCCTTGTCCATCGCATCACTCCCAAGGGGGATTTGTTGATATATTTTGGTAGTGATGTGTCTGAACACACTATGACCACCAGGGCACTTTTTTCCCTCTTTAGGAAGTTTTTTTTCCTCAGCTTGTATATATGCCTATTGCCCTAATGGGTTACTTATCTTAGTACATTCTAGTGGTAATACATTTAGTATTGTGTGTTGTGCTCCAAGCTTCTTCTTCTTCCTTGTGCTATTTGCGTGCTTCCCTAGACCCCAAATTCCAACATTTCATACACTCATGGATTTGTTCCAAAGTGGTGTGCTTGACTATGGACATGTAGACCAGAAAAATTTGGTTCAAAGGGAAGAAACATTACAGTAAAATAGAGACAAAAATGCAAAAAGTAATTAGCAGCTGAAATTTTCCAACCTAACATTGTTGTAATTGCGAATTTCATATGGCTGAATGTTTGCATCAAAATATCCTTGAAAATGAGCATGAAACTCAGCCCATGCATGATATACATGTTGATGATGTATTACGTATTGAATGTATGTCTATCGAGAGTGCACAAACCATGCCAAAGTGGTTGAAAAAAAACTTTTGAGGACACAAATTTAGTGCACTTTTACTTGGTAGCACAAGATCACACTCTTGCCATGCATCAAGTAATTTTGTGGATTATTCTCTTATTGCAACAACATGTACTAAAGAGACACTTATGAAGATGCATGTGATGATCCACATTGGATGAGTGCTATGCAATAAAAAATGGATTCCATACATAGGAGTGGTACTTGGAGTTATGTAAATTTCCTACAAGTGGGTTTAGAAGAGTAAGAGAAAGCCAGACAGATGGTATCATTTATTGCTACAAATCTCGATTGATTGTCAAAGGATTTGCCCCACAATATGGAATTGACTATGAGGAAAATTTTGCACCTACTTCATGCATGACTACCATTTGTATTGTGGTTGCATTGGCTTCCCAATGAGGTTGGAAAGTACATCAGTTGGACATAAGACAACTTTCTCGAATGATGATTTGGAAGAAGAGCTTTATGTGAAGCAACCCCCTAGATTTTACATGAAAGGGAAAGAGCATATGGTTTGTTGCTTGCATAAATCCTTGTATGGTCTCATGCAAGCTCCACATACATGGTATGTCAAAATCCATAAGCACTTGATTGCTCTTGGCTTCACATGTAGTCCCATTGAAAACAAACTCTATGTATGCAAAGATGGGACTGATCTTAGAGTGCTTGTTCTTTATGTTGAGGAAATTCTCTTGATCATGTGATGCAAAGCTTGATATCCTTATGGTTGATTTGTAGCATACTTTTAATGCCACTTATCTTGGTCTTTTGAGCTAGTATCTTGGCATCTAGTTTGTATTTGTTGAGGGGGGTGTTTTTGTCCACCAAGTAGTGTACGTTGCAAAAACACTTCAACATTTTGACATTAAGGGTTGAAAGCTGATGTCCACACAAGTGGAGAAAGGATTTAGGTTCTCAATTGAGGATTCTAGTGATGCATTTGACACGTCTCTTTATTAGCAAGTTGTGGGATGTCATATATATGCATGTAACACTAGGCTAGATATACAATATGCAGTTTCCTAGTTCAGCTGATTCATGCATAGCCCTGACATTAAGCATTGGCAAGTGGTGAAACATGTTTTTAGATATGTCAAAGGTACTTTGAGTTAAGGTATTTTTTATGGAAGAGATATTTAGCCATGCTTGGATGCTTTTATAGATAGTGATGGGGTTGGTTGTTATGCTACTCAAGTGTCCACTAGTGGTAGTTTCTTTTTCATTGGAGAATTATGCATATCTTGGTTGAGTAAGAAGCAACCTACAGTGGTGACATCAAGTTGTGAATTGAGTACAGGGTAGTCTTGACAACTATAGTGGAGTGTATATGGCTAAGATGCCTATTGATATATCTTTGCATGGAGATTGATGTTGCTACACATATGTTACTGAAAGGTAGATTGCATTGGCTATTGCACAAAAACCAGTGTTTCATGCACAAAAAAAACATATTGAGATGTATTATCACTATGTGAGAGACCACCTTCACGTAGGAGATATTGATTTGGTACATGTGCCTACATAAGATAATGTGATAGACATATTCACCAAATCTCTTCCATGAGAAACTTTTTAAGCTTTTCAAAAAGCTTTAGGCTTACTGCACAATGGGGGTTGATCTCTCACTCCTTGTATGTGTTCTCATCATTTTCTCTAAGGGGTTTGTTACATTTATGTTTTCCTCGAGTAGCTTTGATGTGAACCTTTTCCCTATCCATGTGCACTTTTTAACTATAGTGTTGGCTAGAGGTCTTTTCCCCATGTTATCACATACATGCTACACTGATATGTGGTGGTACTTTGAACTTAAGGATATTATTCAGCTCCTACTTTAGTTTTTCTCATTCTCAATTCAGAGAGATATTCTAGACATCCATCTTCTCCATGTGTCTTGCTATGTTTGCACTCCTTGTGTGTGCTTCTTGTGTGTATCTTGCAATTCTTTACACATCCAATAGGTTTAACCATCTCTTGCCTGCCATTCCTTGAGTCTAACACTCTCTTCCCCTTCTAGAGATCATTTTTCTCAATAATGAGATCCTAATCTCCCCTTGAATTGATTTCCTCACTCTTACACAATCTCTTGAACCTTATTGTTCTAAACCTTGGTGTCTTGAACCCTTGTTCTCAACCTTGGTGTCTTGAACCTTCTTCTTTGCAACCTTCATGTCTTGAATCGGTGTTCTCAACTGGAGTAATCAAAACCTAGTTCTCACCCATGTTAAATAGCCTAAAACCTCAATCTACTACTGCCTAAGGAAAGCTCATCTTGAGATCTTTCCAAAAGTACATCATTGTAGCTCAGTGATGCGTAGCACCTCCTTTAATGTCAATCCGGGAAGACATGAGGATGATATGAAGACCTCGAACAAGTGATGGCACAAGTGTGTGAGTGAGAAGCACACAAACATGCACACACATACACACACACGTGCACACAAGGCAAGACAAAGAAAGAAACAATGGAGTTCTTTGGATTACTCAAAAAGTCTCATAAAAGTTCAAATCTACCACAAGCTAACCTAAAAAATGAGCTCTCTAGCTCTTTTTATGGTTTTTGACTAGCTTTGGTCTTATCCAGACCTAGTGTCCGGCATAGTTAAAAATTAGGCTCCTAGGCTATTTTGGAGGCTCAAACGATCTAAAAATTATGAAAATTGGTACATAAATACTACTGATACTCCTCAAGCTCGAGGAATCCTCGGCTTGAACAAAATAGAGTTGATTTACCAAAAATGGTATTTACAATGTTCATGAAGTGATGAAAATCATTGTTACAAAAGGGTTTAAATTGGAAAAAACTGTGTGGCCTATTTGCCAGATCTTTGTTGACTGCCCTACCTACCTGTTCCTTCTCTCTCTGACTCCGTTTGTTGGATTCCTTGTCGAATAGGTCTTTGAGTTCCGTGATTGCTCCTTGGCTTGAACAAAATGGAGTCCAATTTACCAAAAATGGTATTTACAATGTTCATGAAGTGATGAAAATCATTGTTAGAAAAGGGTTTAAATTGGAGAAAACTGTGTGGCCTATTTACCAGATCTTCGTTGACTGCCCTGCCTACTTGTTCCTTCTCTCTCTGACTCCCTTCGTTGGCTTCCTTGTCGTGTAGGTCTTTGAGTTCCCTGACTGCTACCAACACCCCCCTCCCCCTCCCTCGTCTGTTATCTCTGACAGACCCTTGTTGTGTTGAACGTTTCACATAATATTCAACGATGTCGATAGCTAAGTGGTGCTCTTCTAGCCTCCCTTTGCTAAATCTGTTAGTAGGGCATTGTAGCTCAGTGATGAGTAGCACCTCCTTTAATGTCAATCCGGGAAGACATGAGGATGGTATGAAGACCTCGAGCAAGTGAAGGCACAAATGTGTGAGTGAGAAGCACACTAACATGCACACACCTACACACACACGCGCACACACGGCAAGAACAAAGAGAGTAAGACAATGGAATCACTTCTATTGCAACAAAGTTCTCATACAAACTCAAAACTACAAGAAGCTCTCCCAAAAATGAGCTCTCTAGCTCTATTTATAGTTTTTGACTAGCTTTGGCCCTGTCCAGACCTAGTGTCCGGCCTAGTTAAAAATTAGGTTCCAGGGCTTATTTGAGGGCTCAAACGAGATCTAAAAATTATGAAAATTGGCAGGCAACTACTTCTAAGGCTCCTCAAGCTCGAGGACTCCTCGGCTTGTACAAAATGGAGCTACAAAAAGGTGAAAATGGTATTTACAGGGGTTTTTAGTGATGAGAATCACTTTTAAATGGTGTAAGGGTTTTGAAAAAAAATAAAGGGTTGCCTTAGTGCTAGATCTGCTTGTATGCTCGTACTTGCTTCTTCTCGTATACTGCCAACACTCTCCCCCCCCTAGCGTTTGTCGCCTCTGACAGACCTCTGCTCCACTGTTTGATCAATGTACTTCTGCAGGAGGTCGGTTGCCACTTCTTGTTCCTTGATGCGTAGTCCCCGAACCAAGTCTCTCTGGAGGGCCTCCCAATTGACTGCACCCGGTATGTCTGGTTGTGGCGTTGTGTAGAGTTCTGAGTGCATCGTTTGTTCGCATGCAAAGAGGTGTAACAAATGGGTGGGCCTTGGCGCGAACACCTCTGAGTGTGCTTCCCAGAACCCTGTGGTGAACATATCATCGAAAGTTTGCTTATAGCAGGCAGGGAGATATCTGATGCGTGCGTGCCATGCATAAGCAACGCGTATGCTCGGGGTGGTGCTCATATCATATAGCAGGTCATAATTACCATTAACAAACCCGGGAATCGGAGGCTGAATATGGCATACATTGCGGAAAGTTTTGAGCACCACCTGCATCATATCGAATATCTTGAGCATCATCTGGGCAGCTACATCTGGCATGGGGTGGAGGCGTGGCATCCAATGTCTGATGGTTGCAATCATGTAAGATACTGTGGGGGTGCCGGTTGGGGGTGCAATGGCGGGGTAATTAAGCCATTCTCTACAGTTTACATTGTTCTGAACCTTGATGGCGAAGGCTTTCCATGATCTTCTTCTTTGTACTGGCCCATAACAAGGGTTATACTTCAAATGCATGGGAGCGTGATCCCATGTTCTAAGCATTTCCGGATATGTTTCAAGTAATCTTTGCCTCCAAGTAGGTTGGAATATCGCCCCTTTTCTGGCTGCCTCTGGTATATCTTCTGGTTCGAACTGGGTGGCGAAAGTAGGGCACTTGTTGGTTATGCGTTTGATCTCAGCATTGTAGTCCGCCAACAATACAAAATAAGGTTTATATTGTAACTCTGAGCTAGTTATCAACCGCCTAGGAGTCAAGTTCGAGAAATATTCAGACTTGAGTATGGTCTCCTCTATGGTTTTCATGGCTAGCATCTGAGTTGCAACACGCTCTTCGTGAGTGTGGCCCATCTCCTCTACCTGCTTCATCCATGCTGACGGGGGTTCCTCATATGTATCCTATCCCTCTTCAGTGATCCTGCCACCTGGAAGAGGTTGTGGCTCATAATTATCTTTGAATGCTTCTTCCACCGGAATGACAATAGTTTCCTCTTCACTTGGCTGATCAGGTGGGGAGGGGGGTCGTTCATATTGTAACAACTTAATTTTTAACTCGGCCACCTGCTGACGTAGCTCTAGTACTTCATTGGTTACTGATAATTCCGGCTCTAGTGAGGTTGCAGCGTTGGCCATCTCTTTAGGTTCTCGTTGGTGTGGTGTAGGCACTTGGGCTTTCTGTAGGTCTTTGACTTGGTCAGCAAGCTGATCATGTGCTTCTAAGAGATTGGCATAGGTTTCCAATATTTGTTGTATGTTTTCTGAGGGGATGGCTTGGAATTTAGCAGGGTCGATGGGTGCCCCTGGAGTATTGTCAATGGCTGCTTCAAGGTTGTCTTGATTTTGTTGCTGTAGTCTTTTGTTTTCTTCTTGAGCAGCCGCTAAATGGCGTCGGAGTAGAGCCATGTTTCGCTGTAGTCTAGCATTACGGGCTAGCTGATCTCTAAGTTGTTCTTCCGTTGCCCTACTCTTCTCTGTATGTGTGGACTCGAGCTCCACCTGATATTGTTGGAGGGTGGTCACCTCCTGCTGTAATTCCGTATTAGACAACTCTAAGGCAGTGATACGTGCCTGGAGGTGGGATGACAAAGTACAGAGCTCTTTATTGTTTTCTTCTAATAACCTGTATTCCTGTTTAAGTTGGGCAGCAGCTTCGAGCATGGTGTTGAGTGCATGACTAAATGAGGTGGGTGCAGGGGTAAGGGTGGAAGATGCAAGGGGTCGGGAGATGGGAAAGGGAAAAGTGGATGTTGTGCCTACAGGGTTTGGAAATGGTGACGTGAGTGAAATGACACGTGGTGACGTTGGAATAACAGTGGTGGTGGGTGGTCCTATGCATGGTGAGATGTCCATGGGATCGGACGTGAGAGTGTGTGATTCGTGAACTGTGAATACAGGGATGGTGGGTGGTGTGATAGTGGTGGCAGTGAATGTGGGGGAGTGGGGTTGGGAAAGGGACTTTTTATTATAATTATCCACCTGTTGGAGTATATTTACAAGGTTTGTCCAGAATGACGGTTGTGTGACTTGGGTTGAGTATGAGGCAGTTACCAGGGAAGTGGTGGATAGGGTTTGGGTGTGGGTGAATGGAAAAGGATGGGCTGAGGTCTGGCTAGTGGCAAGTGGTTGTCCAAGGGTGGGGAGATAGGAAGGGTGACCTATTATGGTTTGATCGGTGGCAGGATGACCGGTGTGAGGTTCAAAAATTTGGGTGGAAGTGATGGATGTGGGTAAAGGGAAGGATGTAAAAACAAAGGTGTGTACAATGGTTTCATGATGGGTCGATATCGGTTGTTCAGAAAGGCTAGTGGAGAAGGGTTCTGAGGGTTGAATGGAAGGTGACGGTGGAGATGGTACCTGAGTAATTACATCTTGTTCGTCAGTGGGACTTGGGCTCATCATGTGAACATCCTCTGAAATTGTGGTAGGCAAGGCAGTAGAGACTTCCATTTGAATCATTTTCCCTCGTCGTGGCTGTGTATCAATCCTTCGTTGATCATAGGTAGGGTTTTCTTGATAGACCATTGTCCTCAATGCTTCCCCGATCCCACATGTCTCTGCCAATAGATTCAATGATTCCACAAAATGTGAGTCGACATTCTCGGTTTGAAGCATTTGGTTCACTAGAGCTCTATTCGCCTCTTCTGTCATCTTATGTCTTCTCTGTACCTGCTTGATTGTCTTGTATAGCCGTTTGAGTTGTGCCGTGTAGGCAGGGGCCTCCTCTTCACTGTCTTCTGGTTCATTTCTTTGCGCACCTTCCTGAACTTGTGTGTTTGGGTCATGAGGATGTTGTGCCACCTCTTCCCCATGTACTCTGCTTGTCTCGCCCCATGGCTGTTCTCTTTGGACTGATGCTCCCGGATCAACATTGTCAGGGGAACCTTCACTGTCTGATAGGTGGACCGTCTGCAAGAATCTTTCAAAATCAAAGTTTGGATCCTCTGTGAAAGTGGCCATAGATGCAAACTCTGCATCAGTAGGTAGTGGAGGGGCGGATGGAGCAGGTTGTACCACATCCCCAGCTTGAACTCCTTGAAGATGGATCGTGAAAGGTGCGACCTGAGCTTCTGGTCGGGGAGAAGCTTCGGTCGTGGCTTCTTGAGGGATCATTGCCTGGGAGAGTGATCCACGCATTCGTTTTGCAGGCTGGCTCCCTGACTTCTGCCCTTTGAACAACTCCAGTTGTGCATATTTTAGGGCTCTGGCAACCGGCACATCATATGCAAGACATCTATAGATAATTCTTGTAAGCGCACAACAGCCATGTAAAGTAGGCTTCCTCACTCCCCGCTTGCCTGCCTCATACACTTGGTCCAAGATCCATACAGGCATCTTAATGGGCAAGCTTCCAGTCTCTGCTAGATATAGCCCATACCATATTTTCTTGTGAGGTTGGGTGAAACGGTCCTGAGCTGGGAATGCGAAGTGTTGGAGGCACATCCGCAAAGGTATGGCGATGTTGGGGGTGAGGGCGCACATTTCTTTTAGCTTCTTGATTCTATTGCTTTTCATCGACTCAGGTATCAAGGGGTCGCGGTCAGAAGGTACATGCGTGCCATACATCTGAAGTGCTTCCCTGATTAAAGTAACATTCAATTCGAATTTCCTCATTTCCTCCAGATTTGACAGGGAGGGCACCCAGAATGTGCCTGAATGATCTTTATCACCTGTCGGCTTCAGCGTGGCAATTAGGTAGTAGCACCTGAGGAAGTCGGGTTTAGGCAGAGCTGCACTAAAATAATTTTGTAATCCTGCTTTTTGCCAGATATCTTGAAGTGGAGCTGCATTTTGCAATGCTTCGAATTCTCATCTGGCATCTCATTGAACCAGTGAGAATGCCCCTTTACTCTTTCGGTTAGGCGTTTTGGTGGATCTGGAATAGGAATTCTCCGCACATTCACGAACTCTTCAGGCCGAGCTGTTGGTGGGGCCTCCACCGGCATGGCATCCCAATTGATTTGAGCACCAGAGCCTGCCTGAGAGCTTGTGCCTGCCGCCGTTGCCATGAGAGTAGGTTGCTTATCTGCTGGAAGAAGAAAGGCACATTAGTGTTGCATAGGAAACAAGATGTAATGGTGTTCCCTTCACAATACTAACATGACAATCCCGGAGGTCAGTGGTTAGTGGTGAAGTGTTTGTGATAGGTGTGAGTGGTGATTAGAGGTCAGTGTCATCCTAGATGCATACTTTGGTTATGCAATGGGCTCAGAATGCTCCTGTGTTAGAGTGGACAGATTTACAGAATTGGGTCAGGGGGTTTAATACACAGTTTAATTCTCCAAACTTTGATAGAGGATTCGTAGCTCTTAGAACTAAAGACAGGTGAAGATTTCTGGATGAGAGTGTGATGTATTTGGGACCTTTTGGGTACCCATTTCCAGACATTCCTAGGGTTGATGGGAGTGGAGACAGTGAGAGGTGTAGGTATCTTTTCATTTTCTGAGTTGTTGGCCACGAGTGCTTGTGAAAGTTGCTTCAACCTAGTGTCTGAAGGTGAAGTAATTTGGGCTTGTAAGTAGGCCTTGGGCACCCATATCTGTCTAGCATTAGGGATGGCCTTCATTGACCGCTTAGGAACCCAAATAGAAATGGTATGCCTAGGGGTTATCCTAGGGGGCTTCTTCACTTTGTTCCTTGATGGTGAGGCTCGTTTCTTGTCACCTTGAGAGTCTGCTATTAGAGTTGTGGGTTTTCCATCCTTGCGTATCCAGATCTGCTTCGCGCCATGAGGTGCTCCGTGTTGCACGAGTTGGCACTCCTGCCTCTTGATCAGCAGCCTCCTTCGTGTCGAGTGATGTTCGGTCTGCTCGTTTAGAATCTTCTTTGGATCAATTAGGAACTCCTTATTGGCTCCTGTACCTTCAGTAAGATTGACAATCCTCTGCACCATAGAAGTTTGTACAAGAACAACATTGTTATCTTCATGTGGATTCTTGGAGGGACCAGGAGTTGGTGCCTGTTCTATTGGTTTGAGTGCTTGATTTTCTAATTCAATCGTGAGACGGCTTTGGCCTACCCAAGCCTGAAGAAGTCCACTTCTTAGGTTGAGGTTGACTGCGTGATCATAGATCCAGTCTTGGCCTAAGACAAGAGGTTCGGTCAGATCCTCGTCTTCACACACTAGCACTTTTGCTGGCATGAGGACCTCTTGTATGTAGAGGGGAAGATCCACCTCTCCCATGCAAGGGGTTTCAACACCTCCTAATCCTATCAGATATGCTTCTAGGGGTTTTACCTCCAATTGCACCTGCTGGCAATAAGAAAGTAGAACTGCACTTGTGGCTGCTCCTGAATCAATTAAAGCTCTCACGCTTGTTGTGCTGTCTCTTTGTCCTATTTCTAGTGTCACAAAAGGTCGTCGGTCCACTATCTTATGGGTACGTTCACCTGAAGCCTCACACATGGCCATGTGGTAGCCTGGAGACTCTTGAGTGTCAATCATAGGCTGATCCCTCCCTTGTCTCCTCAACTTCATTCGTCTGATACGCTCTAAGGCCTCTGCCTGTGCTTCTTCTCGAATTCGTTTTTCCTCCTCTTTACGTTGCTTAGCGGTATTGAGTCGACTTAGCATTTCCTCCGTGAGGGGTTCCTGATACAGCTTGACTCTGCATCCGCTAATATAGTTTGGGAGAACATCCCCCTCTAAAGTGGCTAGTTGTACTGCTCCACTCGTGGAGATCCTATTGATGATCATAGGTCCGTAGCCTCTCTTTTCTAGCTTCCTTGCGTGTTGTTTCAATGTGTAGACTAAAACTAGATCTCCTGCTTTCAAGCCCTTATCCTTCGCATGGGCATCAAAGTATGCCTTCTGTCTCTTCTTAGTTGCATATATCCCTGCAGCTGCTCTCAGTCTTGTTTCTCCTAATTGTTCAAGGTCAAAAAGTCTAGAGGAGAGTTCATGACCCGTCCATTCTTGCTCTTGTGCTACTTTCAATGTAGGTATTAAGAAGTCCAAAGGTAGCACGGCGTTTTGGCCAAATACCATCGGAAAGGGGGTGGCTTGGAGTACCGTTTTGTAGGGGACTCGGTATGCCCAAACAGCATGGTGTAGCTGTTTGTCCCAATCAGAGCATTTATTGTTCACTAATTTTGTCAATACATTGCATAGGATCTTATTGGTGCTTTCGGCTTGCCCGTTGGCTTGAGGGTGATAGGGGGCAGACTTCTTATGCACTACCAAGAATTCTTGGAGCAGATTTTCAATAACTTCATTCAAGAAGTGAGTGCCTCTATCACTAACTAGCTCTATGGGTAGCCTGTATCTTGTGAATACATTCTCAAACAAGAATTTAGCAGTTGTCTGAGCGTCGTTCTTCGTTGTGGCTTTTACCTCTACTCACTTGGTTAGATAATCCGTGGCAACGATGATATACTCAGCATGCGAACCCTTAGCTGGGGGATTGATAGGACCTACAAAGTCTATTCCCCACTTAGAGAATGCACGTCCGCCCATCATAGGCTTCAGTGGCATCTCATCTCTGCGTATAGGATACTGGGTTCGCTGACAAATCTCACACCTCTTCACATAGGTATGTGCGTCCATGTGAAGGGTGGGCCACCAAAATCCTGCAAATAGAATTGCTTTGATCACCCTATCTGGACCAAAATGTCCTCCTGCTACACCCTGGTGAGCTGTTTCCAAGATCTTTAGGTATTCACCTTCATGGACACATAGTCTCAGGTAACCATCCTTACCCCTTTTGTATAAATTATCACCAATGATGGTGTAATCCAAGGCTTCTTGTTCCAAACTTCTTTGCCTGGCCAAAGTCATATCTTGAGGAAATGTTTTCGTCCTCAAGAAGGATACTAGGGGTTCACTCCAATCCGGCACTATGGACACTTGATAAAGAGTGGCATGTTCCACAGGTGGTTTAGTGCAGCAGATTGGGCATTCCTTGCACAACTTCTGGGCATCAGCTTCCATGGTCGGCCAATGCACTCCTAGTCTCCTCAGGGTCTGTAGGGTTCGTTGTTTTGAGTAGTGTTGCTCTAATGCACCTACATGTGCTAATTGCAACCACTTAGCGTACTCGTCCTCTTCTACACAACAAGCCAAGATTCCTTGATCCGTGTGCTTGTACATACTTCCAGCCATGATGTGGTACTTTTGAGCTTTGACTACCTCCTTATCCTGTGTGTTTACTATTGGATGATTAGGTCCATATGTAAGTATTGGCACTAAGGGCTTGGCCCATTGGGGCACCACTTCCAAATTGAACAAGTATGCATCAGGTAAGTCATCTGACACTCCTTGTGGGGCCTCTCCGGATGTGAGCCTAGAGAGATGGTCTGCTCTCAAATGAGTCCTACCTTTCCTCACCACAACCTCAAAGTCATACTCCATTAGTAAGAGAAACCATCTCACTAACCTTCCGGTGTTGCATGGTTTGTTTACCAGGTATAGTAATGCTTGATGATCAGTAAAAAACTTAAACTTATTTGCAAGCAAATAATGTCTAAACTTTTTAACCGCATACACCATGCCTAGTCCTTCCCTCTCAGTGGTGGTATAATTCCGTTCAGCTGCATTTAGTTGTCTACTAGAATAGGCAATAGGGAGATCCATGTTCCCTTCACCCGTAGGTTGTGCAAGTACGCATCCAATAGCATAATTGGAGGCATCCACATGAACATGGAATGGCTTGCTCCAATCTGGTGTGGTCAAGATTGGTGCTGAACACAATCGCTTCTTCAGCTCATTGAAGGAGTTCTCACACTCATTAGTCCACTCAAAATTTGTCAAAAGTCCATACATGGGCTTTGCAATGACAGCATACATGTGAATGAATCGGCGGTAGTAACCACAATGCCCCATGAAAGCTTGAACTTCTTTGACATTCCTTGGCCTAGGTAGTTCTGCGATGGCTCTCACTTTCTCTTCGTCAGTGGATATGCCGTTCTTAGACACTATGTGCCCTAGAATTTTGCCTTGCCTGACCATGAAAACACACTTTTCTGGGTTCAGGCAGACTTGATATTCTCTGCATTTATCAAAGATCTGTCTGAGTTCGGGTATATGGGTCTGTCTAATGTTGGAATGAGCGCAAAGATCATCAACATAGACTTCCAAATTCTTCCTCAAAAACTCTTTAAACACGTGACACATTAATCTCTGAAAGGTAGCCGGTGCATTGGTAAGCCCAAATGGCATTACCCGAAAAGCAAATATACCCCACTCTGTGGCAAATGCCGTCTTATGCTGATCTTCTGGTGCAATGGCTACTTGATTGTAGCTAGAGAACCCATCCAGGAAGCTGTACACCTCCTTGCCTGCTACCCTTTCTAATAGATGCTCAGTGATAGGCAGCGGATAGCTATCTCTAATAGTGGCTGCATTAACCTTCTTCAAGTTAATGCATACTCTTAATTTGCCGTTCTTCTTGGGCACCACTACAATGGGGGATACCCATTCAGTGTGCTCAATTTCATAGATAAATCCGGCTTCCACCAAGCGGTCTATCTCTTCTTTGATCTTAGCAGCATAGTTATCATTATATGTGTATGGCTTTTGCTTAGAGGGTTTAGCATCTGAGGTCATGGGAATTGTGTGAGAGCATATGTCTGGGTCAACACCCTTCAAATCCTTGTAGCTCCAAGCGAATACATCTCTGTATTCTCTTAGCAAGGCTATCAATTCGTGCTCTTCATCTTCCGTCAGGTCATGTCCTATGTAAGTACATCTCTCCTCTCCCTCTTCTAGGGCTACCACTATTCTTTTGGTGGTTTCTTTGTTATCATAGGCCGCTCCTGATTGTGCCTCCCGTTTAGGCATTCTTATCATGACCCTCCTATCGTCTATCTCATATTTTTTAAAGTTTTCAGGGACCTCAAACAAAGATTCTTCCTCTTCTGGTGAGACTTCTTTCTTCTTTCGTTTCTTTCCTTCTTCCTTCGGGGTCACATGTGTGGCTAATCTTACATCATTTGTAAGCTCTCCATGCCTTTGGGGTTGAAATTCTACTTCATGGAAGTATTCTTCATCTGATGCAAAAGGTGGATCCATAATGATTGACTCTAGATCGGAGTCACTTGCATCTTCAAATGCATCAGGGCTAGGTTCGCATTCTTCTAGAACTGCCTCTCCCATGATTGGCTCTAAGGAGAAAACTGAAATATCATAGCCATCCTCATCACAGTGGGGTGTCCATTGTTCCTCATTGATGGCTACATCCATGGTTGCTAGAATTTCTGCCCAGCCGTGGGGTTCAAATTCTTCGTCCGGAAAGACTACAGGTGCATAGGCTGGGTCTTGGATTGATCTATGGGTTTCTTTTGCACCTACCTCTCTGGCTTTCTCTTTCTTCTCTTCTTCTACTGCTACCTTACACATCCATAAGTGGTTGTCTTCATGCAGCCACGAGGATCCGGATTCTATTGAATGCACAGACTCAGTCTCATCTTTGGCTCTATGGATGGGATTCCATTGAATAGGTGGCACATCTCTATGAGAGTAATCCTTAAGATTGACTTTGGTCGTAACACCTAAGTGTTGCAGGTACAAAGAATTGGTTCCCCAATCGTGTACCACTTGCAACTGTCACATAAAAGGTCGTCCCAAGATCATCTCATAGGCATGATTTTTGCTGAAGTCACATATGGCAAATGTGTGCTCAAACTCGACACCACAGGTGGTGAGAGTTATTCCTTCTAGCAATCCTAAGGGTCTCTCAATATGACCATCGGCCATCTGCAATTTCATTCTCGTTGGCCTGAGTGCTGGCTTGCCCCAACACTTCCATAGGGAAGTGGTGGCAATTGCAACTCCTGCACCTGAGTCCAAAATTGCCTTGGTGGTGTACTCCTGGTAGGTAATGGGAAGATAGGTGTTCCCTTCTTCACCTTCACACATATCTCCTACCTTATCCAAGGGTATCTCTGGCACTGTCCTATGTGATCCTACCTGGGAACGAGGTTTTGTTATCTCGGGCACTTGATTGGCTACATGTTTCCACACTTCTGGTCTAACCTTAAGCCATTCTTCCAAAGTGAGATTGCACTGCACTTTGGTGTTCTTCACTACCTCTGTGTTCCTAGGTATGACTGAATCTTCGTTTCTTATCATGACTGTAGGTGCTCTCATACATGTGGACTTAGCTTCCCATGGGCCTGTGAAATGGGGTAGTTCTTGTAGAGAATTAGACTCGAAGTCTAATCTTTCTTGAGATTGGGCACTCTCCTGCTCTCCATAAATGGAAGGAAGGTCTTGTGGGAATTGATCGTGTGTGTCATCCACAAGTTCAATGGGAGGAGGAACTTCACTCTCTTTAGCCCATTTCTCTTCTTGAATCTCTCGCAAGAATTCTGGTGTGTATTGATTCATAGAAGAAGAGGTGTCTGGCTCCGTAGAGTTAGGCACGTAGGCCTCAGGCACATAGGCTTTCTGGGTAGGAAGACCTGCTCTTACACTAGCCTTGTCATGGTGTTGAGGGGCGAGTTCCTTTTGTGATTGTGCCATTAGATTCTCTATTCTTTCTAGGGAGGGGGGGTTGTCTGGTTCGGTGGAATTGGGCACATAAGCTTTCGGTGGGGGATGGGTCATGTTTCTGCTTGCTTTATCTCTTTCTTGATTTTTTTCTTCCTTGGCAGATCTTGCAATTATGCCCTCTAACTTCTCTAGAAGTCCATCCAAGTGTAATTGTGTCTTGGCTGAGCCCGAGTAATTGAAAAGGCGACTGGCTTCAAACATAGTCTGAGCCAATGCAACCATTTTCGCGCAAAGCTTGGTTCTTTCTATCTCTAGGTCAGCTCTAGGGTAACACTTGTCATGATCCGTTACATTTGGCCCTTCTTGGATTCTGGCCTAATATGCTTTAAGCATCATGTCTATGTCTTCAGGAGTGGGATCAGCTAATACTGATCCTACTCGGGGTGGTGGGTGGGTTACGTGGGGTGTATTAGAGGGTGGGGGGATGGAGGGTGATGGGGATGGTAGCGGTGGGAATGTGTGAGAGTGCGGTTGAGATGTGATCTCTATGATTTTTGCTTTGGTTTCTCTCAAGCTTTCTTCAAGTTCGTTCATCTTTTTTGCCCATTGCCTTTTCATTCTTTCACGACTATCCTTCCAGGCTCTAGTCCTCTTTTTGGTTATGCTCTCTGTTTCACTCACCTCGGGGCTCTTTTCCTGACCAACACCTTGGTTTGGTTGTAGTGCTTGGGCTCTTGTGATCACTTGCACAGGTGCAGTGGAGGTCACACTCCCTGTGGAGTCTACCACTAACCCAACAACATTGATAGGAGTGATTTTAGGCATGTTATTAGGGTTCTTTGGGCAATCTCGCAGGAGATGCTCTTTCCCGCAGTCTTGACAGAAACCCTGAATGGTTACTGGTTGAGGTTGTGTAGGGGCAGGCAGTGGACAATCACGTATAAGGTGATCTCCCTGACATCTGAAGCATGGTCCTCTAGGAAATGGGGGTCGTACCTGCCTAGGTTGAGGTTTAGAGTTGGGGTTTGTGTACATGACATTGGCATACTCAAGCTCCCCACTATTTTCACTTGGGTCCTCATAATAGTATGACTCGATATGCTCGGGTGACTGCATGTAATAAGCCTGTGGGCTATCAATATGTGTGGAGTCAAAACTATGGTCACTTGGATCACTGTCTGATAGCAATGGGGTGATTGGGACTATGGCCCTGTTCGGATTTTCTTCAGCAGATGCATATTTCACTGGGATCGCATTGGTTGGAGCAGGGGGTTGCTGTACTAGGACTGGTTGAGGTCTCTGCTTCCCTGGATAAGGTGGCTGATAAGTTTGTTGTGGTTGGTTGTATTGCTGTGGTGGGTACTGATTCTGGTATCTACCCTGTTGTGGATATGGCTGAGGGTAATTTTGCCTAACAGTTTGTTTGTTATATGGGTAGTCTTGTGCAGTGTGGTTTGTGTACCTGCGCTCTATGGTGCAGTACTGGCTACTAGGATTAGCCTGGGGTTGGGCCATAATGGGACATACATTTGCCATATGGTCACCGCCACAAGTGTAACACCGCTTAACTGGGGCAAATCTCGGAATTTGTTTGCTAGAGACACCTAGTTTTTGAGCTACCTTCTCTGCAAGTTCCTCAATGGATGTGGATTGACCAGATGTGAGGCTACTAGAGCTATCAGAATCCTTATAGATTTTTGATAGTTCTAATTCCTCACCTAGATTGTCCTCAATGTCTATGCACATGCGCACGCACTCTTCTATCGTTCTGGGGTCCTTCAGATACACATATGACCTGAGTTTGGTGCTCAACAATCCATCTAAGAACAAGGCCACTTGTTTGGCTGGTGTGGGTAACTCCGGCATCGGGCATCTCTCCAGGTACTGCCTAAACCTTCTTCCAGCTAGTCTGACCGTCTCTTGAGGTGTTTGTTTGAAGCTATGAATTAGTGAGGAAGTGTTGTGCCTGATTCCACTCTTAGAAAACTCAATGATAAATGCCTCTAAGAGCTGGTCTATGTTTCTGAAATGCCTCTCGTTTAGTGGTTGAAACCACGTAAGGGCAGTGTTCCTAAGGGTTAGACCAAAAGCATTATATTGTGTGAATAGGTCCTCTACCTGTTCAGCTTTCAATACTTGCCGAAATTCTGCCACATGGTCATAAGGGTCTCCAGTGCCATCGAAGTAATTCTTCATGGACTTCACCAGTTGAGTTGGTCGCAGGGTCCTAGTGTGTTCTCTTGGCCTTGGCAAAGGAAAATCGTCAGCATTCCTTTGATTCCATGGGGTTCTATGTCTCTCAGGTTCCACTCTATTCCTTTCTGTTCCCGTTCTTTCTCTTCCCAGGGAGTTGGCAAAACTTACCTCAGGTTTGTCTCTACTTCTATCTCTTTGAGCTCCATGAGCTTGGGAGGTCCCAACTCCTTGGAGACCAAAGGACACATTAGACCTTGGTTGGGGAAAAACAAATTCACCCTTCCATGTGTAGGCATGTCTGCCATGCTCAGTGACCATGAAGATTCTCTCTGCTGCATTGTCTAGGTAGGTTACTTGGCCTAGGCTATCAGGGTCTTTAAACTCATAGATTGTGAGGGCACTCACTTCCTGAGGTTGAGCAGATTTATATCTCCAAAAAGCCTCATCGGTTTCTCGGTTTAAAAGCAGGTCTATGCTTTTATTATCCTGTGGAATCCACTCTGGAGTCATGATTCTGGTCAAGACAGATTTACCCCGGGGAGTTCTCGGCTCTTTCTCTAAATTTCCTTGTTCTATATCACCCATGTCGGTCTCTGCAATCACATTTCCAAGCTCGTCTGTTCTATGAGGAAGAGTGGTGACTACATAAATAGTCCCCTCTTTATCTAGGTATGCTCCATTCTCAAACTTGACTACCGGGTGGTCTAATCCATGGGGTTGATCGGGGTTCTTAATCTGGACCACCGATCTTCTCAGGCCATCTTCATAGATGCGAGCACCTAAACGATTAGTCCTGATGTATTCCAGTTGAGTCTTGTATGGTCCTTCTGGGTTTTCTAGATAAGCCAACCCTGAACTACCTACTGGTCTCTCCATGTGATAGGACATCTCAGAATCACTTGTTTCTGATCTGGGAGTGTATGGGTAATCACTCAACTGTTGGGCCCAAGACCTGGCAGTGTGATTGACACTAGCTTCAGAAGATTTGAGGCTTTGTCTGTCTCGGCCTAAGTGCCTGCCTGATCTAAGGTTCATATGCCTGATTTATCTACCCCCTTGGACCTAAGCACACTCTCGTTGCAGGTTAATTTGCACCAATCACTTTGTTCTTTTGAGTTGAATATTATGTTTACGGTCTTGTCTGAAATCGCGTCATTAGGAGTACTTTAGTGAATTTCCGCACTTGATAAGTGATCGATTCCAGTTTACCTTTTGTCCCTTAGCATTTTCGCACTTAAGACCTACTTAATTCTTGCACTTGGTTGATTAATACTCTTGGACTTGATTCGTGCCTAACGATGCCCTAATTAATTACCACACCTAAGTCGTACTTAGCCTAGTGTTGAGAAAAGGGGAGCAACAAACCCTAACCGCCTCACATGGAAGTGAGAGGTTTCTCCAAGTTGGGGCAAAGAATGAGAGGAGAGGTTCACCCACGCTCATGGAGCAATGGCAACAATGGCCAACGTCACAAGGAGCAAAGGGGAACATCCTCCCAACCATGCACACACACATGCAAATCCATACACCAAGACCAACGCCATTGCACACAAGGAGGCAAGAGAGTAGCAAATGACACCTTCTTCCATTACCAAAATGGAGGCCAAGGCCATGGCCAAGGGACCTCCTTTACAAGAAATGAGCCTCTATTTATAGGCTCAGCACATTCTCCCATGTGCTCTTTTTGACTAGTCAAAAAGGAGCACATGCTCATCTCTCTCTAAATCCTTGTGAATATTCTCCAACAACCAACTCAAAAGAAATGAAGGCGTGGGAAACTTCTACGTGGGGATTTTTACGTGCCAAAAAGCTACATTATTTGAGAGGCTTCAAAACCATAGCCTAAGGGAAATATCAAAAAAGGGGCTTAGGATAGTGTTCATATGGACATCTCCTAAATACAAAAAAGAGATATTTTTATGAGGGCTAGAGGGTGCCATTGCATGAGGAAATTGTGGGCAACCCTTATAACAACACCCTCCTCCTCCTAGACTTTGTCGTCCCCGACAAAGCTAAGAGAGAAGCATATAGTGCCGAACTGGTCCAAGTTTGGAGTCTTCAACTCTTCAAATATGCAGCAGTTCCAATCTGAATTTTGCAAGGCTGCAAATCTTTTGAATCAGCAAGCCGTCTGCCTTCAAATCTCTAATCCAGCAATGCTGAGCGACACAATCCCCTTGGGGGGCAGTCAGCCCAGCATGTATTTCCACTTCAGGGAGCATCTTTCACATAGGACTTTCTCTTCTAATGAGAAGAGCTCCTGAAAATCTTCTTATCTCTATAGTCCAAAGATGATGCCAAAATCTGTAATCTCCAAGTGAGTGTGACATATTGCATTGCATAGCATGAGATGAATATGTAGTAGCATGCTTAAGTTATGTTCCTTCCATCATTCATACTAAGCTCCTAGTCAATCAAGTTTGAAATTTAACATGAGTGTTCTGTGCTCATAAAATGAATAAACAATAGTGCAACATTATGAGTCCTGTCATTTTACAAGCTTTCCTGAGATTCAAACAACTTATCCAACACTATTCCTGCAAATCATCAAATCATCCATAGGAGATAAGAAGGATCAATGCTGAAGTTCTAAGTGTGTTGGCCTATAATGAACTATGAAAAATTAAGCCTTAAATGAGGAATGTGGAACTAGAGAGTTACTTCCCTAGCAAAAAACAATCACTCAGAGCTGAGTTCCCTAAAAGTCAGGGATTGGAAGTTATGGGCCAATTTGCAGCACTAAGCTCTTGCATTCATAAAAACATTTCAGGAATTTCTTTCTTAGGACACGAGAGAGCCTAGTATCATAGCTAATCTTGAAACCTTCATAACACGCAACCTGGATGCAATCATAAAAAGTAGATACCCAGGGTACAGTTTCCTGATTGTCATATGCATCAGTCTAAAACTCCATATTGTCAAGAACCTGTGAGACAAATTAAGTATCTCAAAATGAGCAGCCCCTACACATCTAGACTGTTAGATTGTTTTGGAGCAAGCCCCTTGAGCCTGAGGGCCATCATGCCTCTTTTGTTTTGTCCTGTAACACTTGAGAAAATTCAAGGTGATTACTTAGAATGAGAGCATTCATATTATGTGATAGAATATCCCAGATATGCCCCCAAATTCAAACTTCAATCACCTTCAACAAAAATAGCACTCCCTTTATGCATCTGTAATCTTCCCTTGAAGGATATTTGCTCACCACACAAAGAACATTTCGAAGCACAAACAGTATGCACCCAATGTCCTAAACATTTAACTGATTGTCATGAAGTACATAGAGAAGACCGCTCCAATTAGATTGAGGCAAGTGTGAAACCGAGGTCAATCATGCACCCTCCTATTCCAGAAACCTCTTATTGAGGCACCAATAGTAATCCTGAAAACTTTTATAAGCAAAAACATCATGACTGTCACCTCTCTTGTTATGGGGTAAGAGTTTATGATTATTTTTCTAAACTGTTCCAAGTAGTTGGGACTTCATGTGTGCCAAAGAGAATACCATACTTCCACCAAATCTGTCAAGAATCTTGTTTGTCGTGAAGTCGCTTACCTGCAACATCTTCAAGTGATCTTCAGAATAAAAATGTGTGACCAATCATGAGTCAATAGATGACTCAACAGAAAGAAATTGTACCAAGGATGTTAAACATAGCATTTGTATATTATTTGTAGTATCTTGCTGGACTGGTGAAAGTAGAGGATTTCTAGACATAGATCAACTCATAGTGAAAGAATGTAAAAACTTTTATGTAATTTGAAGCACAAAGTCTGTAAAACTTAACCTTATTCATCAGACATGCCTTCGGTGCATTTAATCGAGCGCATGCATTAGATGTCAACAGTGCATAGTGTTTCAACACTCATAAGTGGAAGACTAAATAAGTCCTACATCAGTGCCTTTCCCAAACCGTGTTACAATCAGTGGAGGTATTGTGTTGATGGGAGTTTATCCAGGGTACATGAAGACCAACAGATCCGTTTGCTTTATTTCAGTTTACCCCAATGAATTATCAAGAAAGTGCACACCGTATTATCCATCAGACACCATCAATATGTCACATACACATCACATAGCTCTGAGTAGTATGGTAGAAGTATGCCCATCCCTAAGTTACCATAGCTACAATCTGCCAGATCTGGAAACATGAAAACAATAGTAGGAACATGGCATTCCTATGCCCCCTATCAAAGAGCAGAAACTGAGCATCAACTGGCAGAATGTGCTTAGCCATCCATAACCAGTATGAGATGATAAACAGGGCTCCCCCGAGAGTTTTGCGGTCCAAGGGTCTTAAAATGAAGAGAAACCACAGCTTAAAAAGTAGGACATAATCCAGTTCAGCAAGGAAGAAAGACAACGCCGCCACTCCTTGAAGCTCCAACGCCTGGAAACTTAACCAAGTGGCACCTTACTTTGAGTTCACAAGAAACTGAGATAGTCAATGAAATAACTGACACCAAAATACTAAAAACATGTTTGCATTGGCTTTACAGATGACATTCGAAGACAAAATAGAGTGAGGAATGCATACTTTAAAGTGCTTTGCAAGACATGACAGACTGAAAAATTTGTTTATTGCAGCCATAGAGTGTATTGGATTTCACAAACCTGTAGAGTCCTACAGTTTTTCTCTTTAGATCAAGTATTTAGTTATCTTCCAAATCTTTCAAATGTGGGCTGCAAGAGGGGCATGACAGACAACCCAGACCGGAACCAAAAATCAAACTTTTTACTTTAGAATATAGTATGGCAGGATGATTATCTGACGCCAATTACACAGAGGAGATAACTTAGGGGACAAAACCTTACCCCTCCTTTGGTAGTCATTCGAAGGGCAAGTAGGACTAATGTTAGGGTCCACCAACATGAATTCGATTTTTCACAAAAAACAGTTCGATGATTCGTCTGATACAGCCAAACTCTACAACCGAATGAGTCGACGGACAGGCCCCAAGATCAAAACCGTTACTAAGAGAGGTTCCCCCCCCAAAGTGTACATAATCAAAAGCGATTAGTACCACACAGCAGCGGGGAAGATATCGTCCTCACCAGCAGGTTCTTTAGAAGTCGAAGGAGAAAACACTGGGGAAGTGGCAATCCTGACATGAGGAAGCACGCCAACATCAAAGCACAAAAAATACATAGCTGGGCTGGGGACGTAGAAGAGAATTGACAGGATTTCACCAGACAAGCTCCCGCCTTTGCACACATGGGTTTCCAGATATGAACAGAGGGCTCGAAATGGTAGTTTCGAACGACCCTTGAACATCAGAGAAGGTCCGTCAATACCACCATCATAGTAGCTGATAAGCGATATGTAGGGAGAGCCTATCCTGACTTCGAAAAATATTCCATAAAGGTTTGAGTAGTCTGCTCCAACTACGAAGAGAGACCTGCAGAGGAGCAACACTCCACCCTCGAGCAAACATTGACGAGGAAGATGGGCGACACTCAGAGAAAGAAAGGTGGACGGATGGAGGGAGAGAAATGGTTCCCCAACCCATGACGCACGTTACCACGATTAGATGTGAGAGAGAGGGGGGGGAAATCACTCCCATCTTACCTACCTTCATTTATGCATCTTTAAGTCGTCCAACTCATGCAAGCCAGGTTCGTCTAACAGAGAGGACAAGGCGAAGGCAGAGAGAGAAGGCTTCCAAGTTCCGATTAAAACATTCACCTGAAGTTATTTTCAGAATTTGAATTGAGGGAGGGAACAAGAAGTACCACCCATCCCTCTACCCAAGGCAAACACCTATTTCAAGAAATGAAGAAAATGAGGGGTGATGCCAAGTGAGTATGTGTATGTGGAAGTGTGAGAGAGAGAAGAGGGGGTTAGGGGGTGTTTTTGTGCAACAAACAAAAATAAAGAACTAAACTACTCAAAAATTAACAAATAAGAGGTACCCTAGGCCAACCGAAGGCCACACGTATTCATCCTCCTCCAAGTGTCAAGGTGCATCTCATGAAGTATGGACACGCAAACTTGGAAAAACCAACGGCTAAAGGCCGACGTCCCCGGCAACGGCGCCAAATTTGTTGAGAAAAGGGGAGCAACAAACCCTAACCGCCTCACATGGAAGTGAGAGGTTTCTCCAAGTTGGGGCAAAGAATGAGAGGAGAGGTTCACCCACGCTCATGGAGCAATGGCAACAATGGCCAACGTCACAAGGAGCAAAGGGGAACATCCTCCCAACCATGCACACACACATGCAAATCCATACACCAAGACCAATGCCATTGCACACAAGGAGGCAAGAGAGTAGCAAATGACACCTTCTTCCATTACCAAAATGGAGGCCAAGGCCATGGCCAAGGGACCTCCTTTACAAGAAATGAGCCTCTATTTATAGGCTCAGCACATTCTCCCATGTGCTCTTTTTGACTAGTCAAAAAGGAGCACATGCTCATCTCTCTCTAAATCCTTGTGAATATTCTCCAACAACCAACTCAAAAGAAATGAAGGCGTGGGAAACTTCTACGTGGGGATTTTTACATGTGCCAAAAAGCTACATTATTTGAGAGGCTTCAAAACCATAGCCTAAGGGAAATATCAAAAAAGGGGCTTAGGAGAGTGTTCATATGGACATCTCCTAAATACAAAAAAGAGATATTTTTATGAGGGCTAGAGGGTGCCATTGCATGAGGAAATTGTGGGCAACCCTTATAACAACACCTAGGCTAGGAATTGACAAAGGAGGGTTGAGAGATCTTCCAACCTCAATTAGCTAGTTGACCAGACTGCTACACAAGCCCAGGAAGCCTTCTCCCAAGCTTGGTACTCACCCTTGCTAGCTTGCTTTGGATTGCCTTGAGTGCACACAATGTTCCTGCAAAAGCTCACCAGTTAGTATAGCTCTATTACCACAAGTAATTGGAAGACACACATCAATATTTTCAGTCCCCCCTGGAGTAACTCACTGTACCCCTTCAATCTTAGGACCACCTAGTTCCACCTAAAGGTCAACTTAAAAATACATGTTCTAAAACTCCACATATGATTCTTACAAAAACCAGTCGAGGTCCACGTAGGATTCTCAACGAGCTTTCCAACGAGACCAAAATCTCATCAGTCGGAGTTCGTATGGTCAAGTTATGACCATTCAGGCACTAAAGGGTCAAAACAGGCCGTGTATCGCGATAGGTCGGGTCGAGGTGTCACGATAGGTCGAAGTGTCGCGATAGGTGGGAAGTGTCGCGATAGGTGGGAAGTGTCGCGATAGCTCGAAGTGTCGCGATAGCTCGTGAGGTGTCGCGATAGCTCCTGAGGTGTCGCGATAGGTCGTGAGGTGTCGCGATAGGTCGTGAGGTGTCGCGATAGGTCGAAGTGTCGCGATAGCTCGTGAGGTGTCACGATAGGTCGTGAGGTGTCGTGATAGGTCGTGAGGTGTCGCGATACTCCCAAGTGTCGTGATAGGTCGTGAAGTGTCGCGGTAGGTCGTGAGGTGTCGCGATAGGTCGTGAGGTGTCGCGATAGCTCGTGAGTGTCGCGATACCTCGAGGTGTCACGATAGCTCGGGATATGGTGAATTTTTCTATTCTGTCTAGTGATCCTGGGAGCTCTAGGCCTGCGCAGTGTCGTGGTGCACTCAGAATCGTGATTGGGTGAAGTTTTTGGAGTGTCGCGATAGCTCGAGCTCAATGCCTCGGGGACTGTGCAGATAGATTCCGTACGTGCTGAGCTTGCTGGAGATGATGATGGAGCTGCCACCTGCAAGAAACATGCAAAAAACACACAAAACAAGAACACGCACGCTCGCTCTCTCTCAAACTCGCACACAACAAATGAGGGGAATGACAAGGAAGAGGGAATATGTAGTGGAGAAGGAGGTGGAGGTGGAGATGGAGAAGGAGGTGAAGATGGAGATGGAGATGGAGAAAAATCAGAAATTTACCGACTACTTACCATTCCAACGCGTCCTCTCTACGCCTTACCATCACACGCTCGTCCTCAAAGCTCGAATCCCCGGCAACGGTGCCAAAATTTGGTGTAGCTCAGTGATGAGTAGCACCTCCTTTAATGTCAATCCGGGAAGCATGAGGATGGTATGAAGACCTCGAGCAAGTGAAGGCACAAATGTGTGAGTGAGAAGCACACTAACATGCACACACCTACACACACACGCGCACACACGGCAAGAACAAAGAGAGTAAGACAATGGAATCACTTCTATTGCAACAAAGTTCTCATACAAGATCAAAACTACAAGAAGCTCTCCCAAAAATGAGCTCTCTAGCTCTATTTATAGTTTTTGACTAGCTTTGGCCCTGTCCAGACCTAGTGTCCGGCCTAGTTAAAAATTAGGTTCCAGGGCTTATTTGAGGGCTCAAACGAGATCTAAAAATTATGAAAATTGATAGGCAACTACTTCTAAGGCTCCTCAAGCTCGAGGACTCCTCGGCTTGTACAAAATGGAGCTACAAAAAGGTGAAAATGGTATTTACAGGGGTTTTTAGTGATGAGAATCACTTTTAAATGGTGTAAGGGTTTTGAAAAAAAATAAAGGGTTGCCTTAGTGCTAGATCTGCTTGTATGCTCGTACTTGCTTCTTCTCGTATACTGCCAACAGGCATCCCAATCAACTGGACCTGGAACGTCTAGATGTGGCAGATGCAATTGTTCGGAGTGTAAGGTTCTCTCCATAGCGAAGAGTTGGAGGAGATGTGACAGTTTGGGGACGAATATTTCAGAATGGTATTCCCAGAAGCCTGTGACGAATATCTCCTCAAATGTTTGCTTGTAGGAAGCTGGGAGGTATTTGATTCTTGCGTGCCATGCATATATGACCTTAATGGAGGGGGATGTGCTCATGTCATATACCAAGTCGAGATTGCTTGCCGTGAATCCAACTCTTGAGAAGTGCGGATCTTTAATGTTCTTGAAGGTTCGGAAGGTGACCAGCATTAATTCAAATATTTTAATACACATTTGTGCCATCATGTTAGGTACATTTCGTAGTCTGACTCCCTAGTGACGGATGGTGGAGATCATGTATGCCACTATAGTCGGTCCTCGTGGTGGTGCCAAGTACACATAATTGAGCCATTTTGCACATCCTTTAACATTCTTCACTGTGATGGCAAAGTAAAGCCATGTGCGTCTTCGGAGTACTAGAGCATAACATGGATTATACTTGATGAATAGTGGCATATTATTCCATGTGTGAACCACTTCGGGATAAGTTTCTAGGAGACGCAGCCGCCACATAGGTTGAAAAATGGATCCTTGTGTAGCCCTTTCAGGTATATCATCGGGACCGAATTGAGTAGCAAAGGTTGGAGCCTTGCCACATCGTCATTGAATTTCTGCGTTATAATCGGCTAAGAGCACACAATAGGGCACATATTGATCGTCATTTGTGCCTATCCATAGGTGGTGAGACATGCGTCGGAAGTATTCCGATTTTATGATGGTATCCTCAACTTTAGACATTGACTGAATTTGTACCACAACTCTATCAGCATGCGTATTGGTCATTTTTTCGAGTGTCTACAACCATTTAGTGGCGTCTATCTCTAATGTGTCCAATCCTTTATAGGTTTGTTGGCCACCCGACATTGGCATCGGAACATATGGTTCCTCATATGATTCGTCTACTTCTATGGGCACCAGCTCTTCTGGTTCTGGTTCTATGACCGGGGAGGGTTGTCTTTCATACTGAAGTAGTTTTCCTTGTAATTCGGCAACCTGCTCTCTTAATGCCTTCACCTCCTCCATAGTTGCCATATAATCTTGGACTTTTGTTTGTTCTTCGTGTGCCCCTAGTTGTTGGAGAAGGGTATCCCGTTCTTTGCCCAAATCCTCATGCGCTGCCAGAAGATTAGCATAGCTCTCAAGAATGGTTTTCATGGTCTCTGAAGGGATAACTTTAAACTGTTCTGGGTCGATCTCTTGAGGGGATCCTTCTATTGCTACCTCTAGGTTCTCTTCGTTCTGCTTTTGAAGCCTTTTGTTTTCTTCTAGAGCCGTGGCCATGTGCTTCCTTAGAAACGTCAGATTGCGATGGACCTTGACATTCTCAGACTGATAAAGCTCTAGTAAAGCTGTTAATTTTTTGACTTTGGAAGATTTTGATTATTGGGGAGCTTCCAATAGGGTTTGGTGGTGTGTTCTAGCATAGTGTAACATTGATTTAGGTCGGTGATCTCTTCTTCTAGGGCTGCAAGCCGCTTCTGTAATTGCTGGTGGTCTACAGTTATATGGCGATGGTGATCTTCCAAGGTCTGATATTCGCTCTACAGCTGATATGCACATTGATGCAATGTAGAAAACATGTTATTTACATTTAGCGATGCTAGGGAGGTGGAGGATACAGGGGAAATGGGAAAGGGAAAAGGGATCATGAATGAAGTGGAAGCGAGAGGTGATGAGGGAGGAGGGGGTATGGGAGATTATGGGAGTGTGGGGGGAGGGAGTGGTGTCATGGCTGGTGATGTTTCCATGGTTTCAAAAGTGTGTGTGACCATGTAAATGGGAACAGTGGGTGGGGTGGATGTGATGTTTGTAAATAGTGTGGTGAATCTAGGCATGGTAACCCTTCCAAGTTGGGTGCCTGAAGAAAGAGGAATTCCCATGACATATGTAGTGGTGGTGGAAGTTGGGGTGGTCGTGTCATGGGGAGACGTGAAGTGTGCAGAGAGAGGTGAGGAGTGTGGTGATGGTGGTGCCTCATGGTGTTCTTTCATCTGTGTAGTGTCTCCTGGTGCCGTGACATCTATGTGAATTTGCTTCCTGGAGCGAAGGGGACGAGTAGGCACTCGTTGCTCAAAGCAATGAATGTAAGCAAGAGCCTAATGAATGGCTTCATCCAGGTCAAGCGCATCTGTGTGAAGGTTTAGGGACTCAATAAATTGGTTGTCTACCCCTTCTTCTCCCAACATTTGACTTATTAGCATCTTCCCTGTTTCTAGTGACAACTTGTGATGCTCTTGGACTCTTTTCATAGTCTCATACAATCTTTTGATCTGCGCAGTATAGGCTCGAGCACCCGCTAGTTCTAAAGTTTCTTCTTGCTCCTGGTCGTGTTCCTCATCTGCCTCCTCTTCGGTCTCTTCTTCAGCTTCATCTACATCCACTATTTCAGGTTGCAAGGAGCTGAAGTCCCCGTGGTTGTGTGCGGTCCTCGGGCCTGCTCTTCCTCCATCTCAAGATTAGCCTCATTAATCATCCTGACAATTTCTTCATCTGTTAAATCATCTAGGGTGTAGCCGTGTGGAAACTCCAAGTCAGAGGAAATCGGAGGGAAAACAAGACTGAGCCCTTCTGCACAGCCTGGGTAAACGAATAGTAAATGGACGGACATGTCTTGTTTGAGGTGGCATCACCTCTAGTGTGAGGGTGGCACCCCTTGCTTGGGCACAGGTATTTGGACTGCTCCTCTCATTTTCTTAGATGGTGTCCCTGTTGTTGATGGTCGTCTCTGGAACTCTTGGGCTCTTTGAATGGGCACATCATAAGCTAGGCACCTATAAATGATCCTTGTAAGTGCACAACATCCATGAAGCGCATTCTTATGTTTCTTGTTCCAGCGCTGATGTGCCAAGTGAACTTGATCAATGATCCAATGGGGTAGATTGATGGTGAGATTTTCTATCTCCGGCAAGTACAAGTTAAACCAAATTCTTTTTGGTGGCATGGTGAAGCATTCTTGAGCTAGGAAGGCGAAGTGTTGCATGATTGTGTGCAAGTGGAGGGTGATGGTCGGCATCATAGTGACCATATCTTTTAGTTTGTTGAGATATTTGTGCTTCATTCTTTGGGGAATCAATGTTTCTTTCTCTGTGGGGATATGCATACCCTTCATATCCAGGGCCTCCCGTACTAAGTTGAGGGTAAGCTTGAATCTTTTTAGTTCATGACCTAGTGTTAATGAGGGGAGTACAAAGGTGCTATCTCCTCCTTTAGCTCTGCTAGGGGTGATAGTGCTGATCAAAAAATCAGGATTAGGTAAGAGTGCCCTAAAGTAGTTGTCCAAGCTCGCTTTGGTCCATACAAACCTCATTACTTCTGCATCCTGATACTTCTTGCATTCATGGGTAAAGAAATGGTACCTTCCCCACTTGCCATTAAATTCTAGTTCAACTTCCCAAAAGTATGTGCCCTCTCCAAGTGGTCCTGCGACGTTGAACCAGTGTGCATGTTTGTCGACTTGTGATGTGTGCCCCTGCAGAGGGTCCTGAATTGAAAGGACATGCACTACCCTGAGTTCCTGAGGCCTCTCGGTTAGTTGTGGTTCGAGGAGGAGAGTTTCAATGTCCTCTATTTGGGCGCTGGATCCCGCCTAGGAGCTAGTTCCTCTTGCTTTTTCCATGTTACTTTTTGCTTGCTAGTTCTGTGATAATATAGAAGCACAAGTTAACATTGTAGTGGACAAGAGATGACAGTTTGTCCCCCTTACAACATTAACATGAGGCATCATGACAAGTTAGTGGGTCAGTTGGTGCTTGATGGTTGTGTGTGTAGTTAGTGATGAATAGTTCTATGAGCTAAGTGGAATGATGTGGTGTGAGGATGATGTAGTTAGTACATGGAGATGAGTTTACAAATTTGGGGCGGGGGGTTTATTACAAGATTTTGGTCGCCAAATGAAATGCGTGGTTTTACAATATGACTGTCGGTGGACTATGGGAGGCTTTACATGAGCATCTATTTGAAAATGAGGCCTTTTAGGGACTCGTTTACAAGTGATTCTGCTCGTGCTTGTGGAGGAATATGTGTTTGTGCGTGTTGAGTAAGGGTGGGTATCAGCTGTTCGAGTGAGTGAACCATGTTGTACATGGTGTGGTTTATGTGTGGTTATTTGAGCCTGCAAGCAAGCCTTAGGCACCCAAATTTGTCTTGATTGTGGGTCAGCCTTCGTTTACTTCTTGGGTACCCAGATAGACTTTACTTTCGTAGAAGAATTTTGGAAAGACTTCTTATTAGTGCCCTATCGTTGATCACTAGTAAGACATTGAGTCAGTGGTGATGACTTGACCGCAACAGGATGCTTGCCTTTCCGTACCCATACATGCTTCGGTGACTGAGACAACTTGCTTTGTACTTTCTTTTGGCCTCGAGCATAGGTCGTCTGCTTCTTCTGCCTTCGGTACTCCTTTGGTTGCCGTGTCCCTATCACTGTTGGAAAAGAAGGGAGTTCCATCATATCCTTGACTTCTTTGTTGAGAAAAGCATCCCTTTGCATCACATAGTTTTGGAGAAGAATAGCATCATCATCTTCATGTGTACTCCTGGAAGGACCAGGAGTTTGTGCCTTTCCTAGTTCCTTGAGTGCTTCATTTTCTAACTCAATTATAATGCGATTCTGATTTACCCAGACCTGAAGAAGTCCACATCTTAAGTTTAGGGTGACTACATGATCATAGATCTAGTCTTGACCCAAGACAAGAGGCTCAGTGAGGTCCTCTTGTTGACACACTAGCACCTTAACTGTCTTAAGAGCATCTTGGATGTAGAGGGGAAGTTCCACCTCGCCCATGCAAGGGGTTTCTACACCTCCCAATCCTATAAGGTATGCTCCTATAGGATTGATAATTAATTTCAACTCTTGAGAGTAAGAAAGTTTAACAACACTAGTTGCTGCACCAGAGTCAATCAAGGCTTGTACAGCCCTTGCACTATTTCCTTGTCCTATCTCTAAGGTTATAAAAGGACATCAGCCAATTATTCTATAGGAACTTACACCTGAGATTTCACACATGGCCATATGATATCCTGGAGCTGCATAGGCATCTGTCCTAGTCTGATCTCTACCCTATCTTCTCAATTTCATCCTTCGGATGCGTTCCAATGCTTCTTCCTGTGCTTCTTCTCGGATTCGTTTTTCTTCTTCCTTACGCTTCTTCGCAGTGTTGAGTCGATTGAGCATTTCCTTAGTGAGGGGTTCTTGATATAGTTTGAATCTGCATCCGTTAATGTAACTAGGGAGAACATCACCTTCTAGTGTAGCTAATTGAACTGCTCCACTTGTTGAGATCCTATTGATAATCATTGGTCCATAGCCTCTCTTCTCTAATTTCCATGCATGTCGCTTCAAAGTGTAGACTAAAACTAGGTCTCTTGCTTTCAAGCCCTTATCCTTCACATGGGCATCAAAGTATGCCTTTTGTCTCTTCTTAGCTGCATAAATCCCTATGGTAGATCTTAGTCTCATTTCACCTAGCCGTTCAAGATCAAAGATTCTTGAAGAGAGTTCATGCCCTGTCCACTCATGCTCTTGTGCTACTTTCAGTGTAGGTATCAAGAAGTCCAATGGTAGCACTACATTTTGGCCAAACACCATCTGAAAGGGTGTGGCTTGGAGTATTGTTTTATAGGCAACTCAGTATGCCCAAATAGCATAGTGTAGTTGTTTGTACCAATTAGAGCGTTTATTATTTACTAATTTCGTCAGCACATTGCATAGAATCTTATTTGCGCTCTTAGCCAAGCCATTAGCTTGTGGATGATAGGGGGCCGACTTCTTATGTATGACCAAGAATTCTTGGAGAAGGTTCTCAATGACTTCATTCAAGAAGTGTGTGCCTCTATCAATGACTAGCTCTATTGGTATCCCATATCTAGTGAACACATTCTCAAATAAGAACTTAGCAGTCATCTGAGCATCGTTCTTTGTCGTAGCTTTTACCTATACCCACTTGGTTAGATAATCAGTGGTCACAATAATGTATTTCGCATGGGAACCCTTAGCTGGGGGGATTAATAGGATCGACAAAGTCTATTCCCCACTTAGAGAATGCACGTCCACCCATCATAGGTTTCAATGGCATCTCATCTTTACGTATAGGGTACTAAGTTCGCTGACAAACATCACATCTCTTCACATAGGTATGTGCATCCATGTGAAGTGTGGGCCACCAAAGACCTGCAAAACGTACTACCTTGATCACTCTATCTGGTCCAAAGTGTCCTCCTGCTACACCTTGGTGAGCAGTTTCCAAGATCCTAAGGTATTCACTCTCATGGACACACAATCTTAGGTAACCATCTTTACCACGTTTGTATAAGTTATCCCCAATGAGTGAGTAGTCTAGTGTCCCTTGTTCTAAGCTCCTTTGTCTAGCCAACGTCATATCTGGAGGGAATGTTTTCGTCCTCAGGAAGGCTACTAACGGTTCACTCCAATCTGGTATTAGAGACACTTGGTACAGTGTAGCGTGCTCCACAGATGGTCTAATACGACGGACTGGGCATTCCTTACACAACTTATGGACATTTGCTTCCATAGTCGGCCAATGCACTCCTAGCCTCCTTAGTGCCTGTAGAGTTCTTTGCCTTGAGTGGTGCTGCTCTAAGGCACCCACATGTGCTAATTGCAACCATTTCATGTACTCATCCTCTTCCACACAACAAGCTAATATTCCTTGATCTATATGTTTGTACATACTCTCTGCCATGATATGGTACTTTTGGGCTTTTACTACCTTCCTATCTTGAGTATTTATTACTGGGTGGTTAGGACCATATGTCAATACTGGCACTAATGTCTTAGCCCACTGAGGTACAACTTCCAAATTAAACAAGTAAGCATCAGGAAGATCATATGATACTCCTTGTGGGGTGTAGCTCAGTGATGAGTAGCACCTCCTTTAATGTCAATCCGAGAAGACGTGAGGATGGTATGAAGACCACGAGCAAGTGGAAGCACAAGTGCGTGAGTGAGAAGCACACAAGCATGCACACACATACACGCACACGCACGCACACGGCAAGAACAAAGAGAGTAAGACAATGGAATCACTTCTATTGCAACAAAGTTCTCATACAAGCTCAAACTACAAGAAGCTCCCCAAAAATGAGCTCTCTAGCTCTATTTATAGTTTTTGACTAGCTTTGGCCCTGTCCAGACCTAGTGTCCGGCCTAGTTAAAAATTAGGTTCCAGGGCTTATTTGAGGGCTCAAACGAGATCTAAAAATTATGAAAATTGGCAGGCAACTACTTCTAAGGCTCCCCAAGCTCGAGGACTCCTCGGCTTGTACAAAATGGAGCTACAAAAAGGTGAAATGATATTTACAAGGGTTTTTAGTGATGAGAATCACTTAAAAATGATGTAAGGGTTTTGAAAAAAATGAAGGGTTGCCTTAGTGCTAGATCTGCATGTGTGTCCGTACTTGCTTCTTCCCGTATACTGTCAACACTCTCCCCCCCCTAGGGTCTGTCGCCTCTGACAGACCTCTGCTCCACTGTTTGATCAATGTACGCCTGCAGGAGGTCGGTTGCCACTTCTTGTTCCTTGATGCGTAGTCCCCGAACCAAGTCTCTCTGGAGGGTCTCCCAATTGACTGCACCCGGTATGTCCGGTTGTGGCGTTGTGTAGAGTTCTGAGTGCATGGTTTGTTCACACGCGAATAGATGTAGCAGGTGGGTTGGGCGTGGTGCGAACACTTCTGAGTGTGACTCCCAGAACCCCGTGGTAAACATATCGTCGAAAGTTTGCTTATAGCAGGCAAGGAGATATCTGATGCGTGCATGCCATGCATAAGCAACTCGTATGCTGGGGGTTGTGCTCATATCATACAGGAGGTCATAATTACCATTGATGAAGCCGAGAATCAGAGGCTGAATATGGCATACATTGCGGAAAGTTTTGAGCACCACCTGCATCATATCGAATATCTTGAGCATCATCTGGGCAGCCACATCTCGCATGGGGTGGAGGCGTGGAAGCCAATATCGAATGGTAGCCATCATGTACGCTGTTGTAGGTGGGCCTGTCGGTGGTGCGATTTTGGGGTAGTTCAGCCACTGTTTGCAATTCACGTTGTTCTGGACCTTGATGGCGAATGCTTTCCAGGAACGTCTTCTTTGTACCGGTCCAAAGCATGGGTTATATTTCAGATGCATGGGAGCATGATCCCATGTTCGTAACATTTCCGGATAGGTCTCCAATAACTTTTGCCTCCATATGGGCTGGAATATGGCCCCTTTTTTGGTTGCCTCTGGGATGTCCTCGGGTTTGAACTGTGTTGCGAAAGAGGGATACTTGTTGGTTATGCGTTTGATCTCAGCATTGTAGTCCGCCAACAATACAAAATAAGGTTTATATTGTAACTTTGAGCTAGTTATCAATCGCCTAGGAGCCAAGTTTGAGAAATATTCAGACTTGAGTATGGTCTCCTCTATGGCTTTCATGGCTAGCATCTGAGTTGCAACACGCTCTTCGTGAGTGTGACCCATCTCCTCTACCTGCTTCATCCATGCCGACGGGGGTTCCTCATATGTGTCCTGGCCTTCCTCCGTAATTCTACCTCCTGGAAGGGGTTGAGGCTCGTAATTGTCTTCAAATGTCTCCTCCATTGGAATGACTACTGTGTCTTCTTCTATGGTTTGATCAGGTGGAGAGGGAGGTCGTTCATACTGTAACAATTTAATTTTTAGTTCTGCCACCTGTTGCCGTAGCTCAAGTACCTCATTGGTTACTGATAATTCTGGCTCTGGTGAGGTTGCAACGTTGGCCATCTCTTTAGGTTCGTGTTGGTGTGGTGCAGGCACTTGGGCTTTCTGTAGGTCTTTGACTTGGTCAGCAAGCTGATCATGAGCTTCTAAGAGAGTGGCATAGGTTTCTAATATTTGTTGTATATTCTCTGAGGGGATGACTTGGAATTTAGCAGGGTCGATGGGTGCCCCTGGAGTATTTTCCATGGCTGCTTCGAGGTTGTCTTGATTTTGTTGCTGTAGTCTTTTGTTTTCTTCTTGGGCAGCCGCTAAATGGCGTCGGAGTAGAGCCATGTTTCGTTGTAGTCTAGCGTTACGGGCTAGCTGATCTCTAAGTTGTTCTTCCGTTGCCCTACTCTTCTCTGTATGTGTGGACTCGAGCTCCACCTGATATTGTTGGAGGGTGGTCACCTCCTGCTGTAACTCCGTATTAGACAACTCCAAGGCAGTGACACGTGCCTGGAGGTGGGATGACAATGTACAGAGCTCCTTATTGTTTTCTTCTAATAACCTGTATTCCTGTTTAAGTTGGGCAGCAGCTTCGAGCATGGTGTTGAGTGCATGACTAAATGAGGTGGGTGCAGGGGTGAGGGTGGAAGATGCAAGGGGTCGAGAGATGGGAAAGGGAAAAGTGGATGTTGTGCCTACAGTGCTTGGAAATGGCGACGTGAGTGAAATGACACGTGGTGATGTAGGAATAACAGTGGTGGTGGGTGATCCTGTGGATGGTGAGATGTCCATGGGATCGGACGTGAGAGTGTGTGATTCGTGCACTGTGAATACAGGAATGGTGGGTGGTGTGATAGTGGTGGCAGTGAATGTGGGGGAGTGGGGTTGGGAAAGGGACTTTTTATTATAATTATCCACCTGTTGGAGTATATTTACAAGGTTTGTCCAGAATGAGGGTTGTGTGACTTGGGTTGAGTGTCATTCAAGAAGTGCGTACCTCTATCACTAACCAACTCTATTGGTAACCTGTATCTAGTGAACACATTTTCGAATAAGAACTTAGCTGTCGTTTGAGCATCATTCTTTGTCGTGGCTTTTACTTCCACCCACTTTGTAAGGTAATCTGTGGCTACAATAATATATTCTGCATGGGAGTTTCTAGCTGGGGGGTTGATGGGACCTACAAAGTCTATACCTCACTTTGAAAATGCACGTCCTCCCATCATTGGCCTGAAAGGCATTTCATCTTTTCTTATCGGATATTGGGCACGTTGGCAAGTGTCACAACTCTTCACATAAGTATGTGCATCCATATGAAGAGTGGGCCACCAAAGTCCTGAGAATAGAATGGTCTTAATTACTCTGTCAGGCCCAAAGTGTCCACCTGCAGCACTGCTGTGTGCAGCTTCTAAGACGTTCAAATAGTCTGATTCATGAACGCACAGTCTTAGGTAACCATCCTTGCCTCTTCGATATAGGTTGTCTCCTACTAAGGCATAGTCTTGAGCCTCTTGCTCCATGCTCCGTTTTCTTGCAAGACTAGCCTGATTGGGTAATGTTCCCGATCTCATGAACTCGACCAATGGAGCACTCCAATCTGGGATTAATGACACGTGATAAAGAGTGGCATGTTCCACTGGGGGTCTCTTCTGGCACACTGGACAATTGTGGATCCACTCTTGTATTTCTTTGTCCATGCTAGGCCAATACACTCCTAAACGTTTTAGATTCTGCAATGTTCGTTGTTTAGGATAGTGATTTCCTAGCAGTCCCTCATGGGCTTGTTGCAACCAACTAGCATGTTCATCATCCTCGACACAACAAGCTAATACGCCCTCGGTATCTTGCTTGTACATACTTCCGGCCAATATTTGATACTTTAGTGATTTTACAATTTCCTCTTTGCTTGTTTTAACATTTTTATTTGCAGGCCCGAAGGTTAGGACTGGTACCAACTTATTTGCCCATTTAGGAACAACTTCTAAGTTGAACAAATAAGCATCGGGCAATTCATCAGACACTCCTTGCGGTGGCTCTCCTAAAGTGATGCGAGAAAGATGGTCTGCCCTAAGATGGGTTCTACCTTTCCTGACAACAACTTCAAAGTCGTATTCCATTAGTAAGAGGAACCATCTTACTAAGCGGCCTGTATTGCAAGGTTTATTGACCAAATATAGTAAAGCTTGATGATCAGTAGAAAACTTGAACTTATTGGCCAATAAATAGTGTCTAAACTTCTTCACAGTATATACCATGCCTAAGCCTTCTCTTTCCGTTGTGGTATAATTTCGTTCAGCTGCATTTAATTGCCTACTAGCATATGCTATCGGCAAACCTAGGTTTCCTTCACCTGTGGGTTGTGCTAGCACACATCCTATTGCATGATTGGAGGCATCTACATGGACATGAAAGGGTTTGCTCCAATCCGGAGTAGTCAATATTGGTGCTGTGCACAGACGTCTTTTCAGTTCGTTGAAGGAATTCTCGCATTCCTCATTCCACTCAAAATTTGTTAACAACCCATAAAGAGGTTTAGCTATGATGGCATACATGTGGATAAACCTACGGTAGTATCCACAATGGCCCATAAAGGCTTGTACCTCTTTAACATTCCGTGGCCTGGGCAGCTCTGCTATTGCTCTTACTTTGTCTTCATCTGTTGAAATTCCATTCTTAGAAACAATGTGACCTAGGTCTTACCTTGTCGTACCATGAACACACACTTCTCTGGGTTCAGACACACTCGATAATCTCTACACTTGTTGAAGATTTGTCTAAGCTCAGGGATGTGGTAACTTCTTTCTTGTGAATGAGCGCATAAATCATCCACATATACTTCTAAGCTCTTTCGCAAGAACTCTTTGAAGACATGACACATGAGTCTTTGGAATGTTGCAGGTGCATTGGTGAGCCCAAATGGCATCACACGAAATGCAAAGATTCCCCATTCTGTGGCAAAGGCCGTTTTGTGTTGATCTTCGAGGGCAATGGCTACTTGGTTGTAACCTGAAAATCCATCAAGGAAGCTGTAAACTTCCTTGCCTGCAACCTGCTCCAATAGATGTTCGGTGATTGGAAGTGGATAACTATCTCTGATCGTAGCGGCATTAACTTTTTTAAGGTTAATGCACACTCACAATTTCCCATTCTTCTTGGGCACCACTACAATGGGGGACACCCATTCAGTGTGCTCAATCTCATAGATGAATCCAACTTCAATCAGCCTGTCAATTTCCTCCTTTATTTTGGCTGCATAATTGTCATTATATGTGTAGGGCTTTTGTTTGGTGGGCTTGGCATCAGCGGTCATCGGAATCGTATGAGAGCAAATCTCTGGATCTACTCCTTTCAAGTCTCTATAGTGCCATGCGAACACATCCCTATATTCCCTTAATAGAGCTCCAGCTCTGCTTCTTCTTCTGCACTTAGGTCATCTCCTATGTACGTACATCGTTCGTCGTTCCCTTCAATGGTCACTACAATTTTTTT
Source organism: Ceratopteris richardii (assembly GCA_020310875.1). Lineage (NCBI taxonomy): Eukaryota > Viridiplantae > Streptophyta > Polypodiopsida > Polypodiales > Pteridaceae > Ceratopteris > Ceratopteris richardii. Next base: position 110,299,178 of record CM035428.1, read on the forward strand.
GGTCTTTTCTTTATTGTCATATGCTTCTCCTACAATGGCCTCTCTCTTAGGCATCCGTACCAAAATTTTTCGGTCTTCCACTTCATATTTCTTGAAATTTTCTGGTACTTCAAACAATGATTCTTCCTCCTCTTGTTTCACCGCTTTTCTTTTCTTTTTCTTTTGACCTCCTTCACTTCCTTTCTTTGAATTTATCGTTTTAATACTCGCAAGGGGTTCTTCTTCTTTTTGGGTTAACACTCCTATGTCTTCTAAGTAGTGTTCCTCTGAGTCAAAGTAAGTATCCATCACAATGGATTCTAGATCATCGTCATTCTCTTCTTCTTCTATGAACTCACTAGGATCACACTCTTCCAACAAGGGCTGACACATGAACACTGAAATATCATAACCCTCCTCATCACAATGGGGTGTCCATTGTTCTTCATTGACTGCAATGTCCATGGTAGCTAAGATTTCTGCCCAACCATGAGGCTCAAATTCCTCATCTGGAAATATCATCGGTGTATAGGCTGGGTCTTTTATTGGTCTATCTCCTGGGGGAGTTCCTTCTTCTCTCGCTTTTAGGCGCTTTTCCTCTTCCTCTGCGACCTTGCACATCCACAAGTGAGTATCTTCATGCAGCCATGATGGATCAGGTGAACTTCCAGAATGCACGAAGATAGAATCTTCTTTCGCTTTGTGGATAGGATTCCACTGTAGGGGTGGTACATCTGTGAAGGTGTAATCCTTTAGATTGACCTTGGTGGTGACCCCTAAGTGCTGTAAGTACAAGCAGTTGGTTCCCCAATCCTGTACTATTTGCAATTGTCGTAGGAAGGGTCTTCCTAGGATCATCTCGTAAACATTATTTTTCTCAGTCACATATAGCAAATGTATGTTCAAACTCTACACCACAAGTGGTTAGAGTTATCCCTTCAAGCAATCCGAGAGGTCTTTCAAAATGACCATCTGCCATTTGAAGTTTCATTCTCGTTGGTCTTAAGGTGGGTTTGCCCCATCGCTTCCACAAGGAGGTGGTCGCAATAGCAACACCAGCACCCGAATCCACAATTGCTTTGGTTGTGTAACCTTGATAGGTGATCGGAAGATAAGTGTTACCTTCTTCACCTTCGCTCATGTCCCCTATCTTGTCGAGAGGTATCTCTGGTACTTTTTGCTTAGAGCCTACTTTTGGTGTATTGGATTCAAGTTCTGGAACCTGATCCTTCACATGATTCCAGAGCTCCGGTTTTGCCTTGAGCAGCTCCTCTACAGTGAGATGACATTGAACCTTAGTGTTCTTCACAACATCAGTGTTCCTTGGAATCACTGAGTCTTCATTTCTCACCAATATTGTGGGAGCTCTGATCTGGAGAGATTCAGATTCCCATCGGCCTGTGAAATGAGGCAACTCTTGTAAAGAATTAGATTCAAAATCTAATCTCTCATCCTCTTGTTGCTCTGTTTGATCTCCATAGATAGACGGAATGTCTTGGGGAAATTGATCATGAAGATCATCAATCTCAGGAATAGGAGGGGAATCACCCTTCTCCTTGGCCCATTTCTCTTCTTGTATTTCCCGCAAGAACTCTTGAGAGTACTGTTGAATTGAAGGAGGTATTCCAGCATCCGTGGAATTAGGAACATAAGCTCCCATTGGTGGTGAGCTTCCTCTTTCAACAACTGGTTGAGCCTGTGGAGGTAAAGAAACTTGTGATTTGTTTACCAACTGCTCTAATCTTTCTAGTAAGCCTTGGAAATGCAAATCCGGCTTGACAGAGTTTGTCTGATTGAACTTTTGACTAGTCTCAAGTATAGCTTGAGCTTGTTCTACCATTTTCATGCACATTTTCATCCGTTCAATCTCTAAATCTGCTCTAGGGTAACTCTTGTCTAGGTTTGCAGCTGTTGGCCCTTCTTGAAGTCGAGCCTGGTAGGCCTTGAACATCATGTCCAAGCCTTCAGGAGTGGGGTCAGCTAATACTGATCCTACTCGGGGTGGTGGGTGGGTTACGTGGGGTGTATTAGAGGGTGGAGGAATGGAGGGTGATGGGGATGGTAGTGGTGGAAGTGTGTGGGAGTGCGGTTGAGATGTGATCTCTGTGATTTTTGCCTTGGTTTCTCTCAAGCTTTCTTCAAGTTCGTTTATCTTTTTTGCCCATTGCCTTTTCATTCTTTCACGACTATCCTTCCAGGCTCTAGTCCTCTTTTTGGTTATGCTCTCTGTTTCACTCACCTCGGGGCTCTTTTCCTAACCAACACCTTGGTTTTGTTGTAGTGCCTGGGCTCTTGTGATCACCTGCACAGGTGCAGTGGAAGTCACACTCCCTGTGGGGTCTACAACTAACCCAACAACATTGATAGGAGTGATTTTAGGCATGTTATTAGGGTTCTTTGGGCAATCTCGTAGGAGATGTTCTTTCCCGCAGTCTTGACAGAAACCCTGAATGGTTACTGGTTGAGGTTGTGTAGGGACAGGCAGTGGACAATCACGTACAAGGTGATCTCCCTGACATCTGAAGCATGGTCCTCTAGGAAATGGGGTTCGTACCTGCCTAGGTTGAGGTCTAGAGTTGGGGTTTATGTACATGACATTAGCATACTCAGGTTCCCCACTATTTTCACTGGGGTCCTCATAATAGTATGACTCGTTATTCTCGGGTGACTGCATGTAGTAAGCCTGTGGGCTACCCATATGTGTGGAGTCAAAACTATGGTCACTTGGATCACTGTCTGATAGCAATGGGGTGACTGGGACTATGACTCTATTCGGATTTTCTTCAATAGATGCATATTTCACTGGGATCACATTGGTTGGAGCAGGGGGTTGCTGGACTAGGACTGGTTGAGGTCTCTGCTGCCCTTGATAAGGTGGCTGATAAGTTTGCTGTGGTCTGTTGTATTGTTGTGATGGGTACTGATTCTGGTATCTACCATCTTGTGGGTATGGCTGAGGGTAATTTTGCCTAACAGTTTGTTTGTTATATGGGCAGTCTTGTGCAGTGTGGTTGGTGTACCTGCGCTCTATGGTGCAGTACTGGCTACTAGGATTCGCCTGGGGTTGGGCCATAATGGGACATACACTTGCCATATGTTCACCGCCACAATTGTAACACCGCTTAACTGGGGCAAATCTCGGAATTTGCTTGCTAGAGACACCTAGTTTTTGGGCTACCTTCTCTGCAAGTTCCTCGATGGATGTGGATTGACCAGATGTCATGTTACTAGAGCTATCAGAATCCTTATAGATTTTTGATAGTTCTAATTCCTCACCTAGATTGTCCTCAATGTCTATGCACATGCGCACGCACTCTTCTATCGTTCTGGGGTCCTTCAGGTACACATATGACCTGAGCTTAGTGCTCAACAATCCATCTAGGAACAAGGCCACTTGTTTGGCTGGTGTGGGTAACTCCAGCATCGGGCATCTCTCCAGGTACTGTCTAAATCTTCTTCCAGCTAGTCTGACCGTCTCTTGAGGTGTTTGTTTGAAGCTATGAATTAGTGAGGAGGTGTTATGCCTAATTCCACTCTTAGAAAACTCAAGAATAAATGCCTCTAAGAGCTGGTCTATGTTTCTGAAATGCCTCTCGTTTAGTGGTTGAAACCACGTAAGGGCAGTGTTCCTAAGGGTTAGACCGAAAGCATTATATTGTGTGAATAGGTCCTCTACCTGTTCAGCTTTCAATACTTGCCGAAATTCTGCCACATGGTCATAAGCGTCTCCCGTGCCATCGAAGTAATTCTTCATGGACTTCACTAGTTGAGTTGGTCGCAGGGTCCTAGTGTGTTCTCTCGGCCTTGGCAAAGGAAAATCGTCAGTATTCCTTTGATTCCATGGGGTTCTATGTCTCTCAGGTTCCACTCTATTCCTTTCTGATCCCGTTCTTTCTCTTCCCAGGGAGTTGGCAAAACTTACCTCAGGTTTGTCTCTACTTCTATCTCTTTGAGCTCCATGAGCTTGGGAGGTCCCAGCTCCTTGGTGACCAAAGGACACATTAGACCTTGGTTGGGGAAAAACAAATTCTCCCTGCCATGTGTAGGCATGTCTGCCATGCTCAGTGACCATGAAGATTCTCTCTGATGCATTGTCTAGGTAGGTTACTTGGCCTGGCCTATCAGGGTCTTTAAACTCATAGATTGTGAGGGCACTCACTTCCTGAGGTTGAGAAGATTTATATCTCCAAAAAGCCTCATCGGTTTCTCGGTTTAAAAGCAGATCTATGCTTTTATTATCCTGTGGAATCCACTCTGGAGTCATGATTCTGGTCAAGACAGATTTACCACGGGGAGTTCTTGGCTCTCTCTCTAAGTTCCCTTGCTCTATATCACCCATGTCGGTCTCCGCAATCACATTTCCAAACTCATCAGTTCTATCAGGAAGAGTGGTGACTACATATATAGTCCCCTCTTTATCTAGGTATGCTCCATTCTCAAACTTGACTACCGGGTGGTCTAATCCATGGGGTTGATCGCGGTTCTTAATCTGGACCACCGATCTTCTCAGTCCGTCTTCGTAGATGCGAGCACCTAGACGATTCGTCCTGATATATTCCAATTGAGTCTTGTAAGGTCCCTCTGGCTTTTCTAGATAAGCCAACCCTGAACTACCTACTGGTCTCTCCATGTGATAGGACATCTCAAAATCACTTGTTTCTGATCTGGGAGTGTATGGGTAATCACTCAACTGTTGGGCCCAAGACCTGGCAGTGTGATTGACACTAGCTTCAGAAGATCTGAGGCTTTGTCTGTCTCGGCCTAAGTGTCTGCCTGATCTAAGGTTCATATGCCTGATTTATTTACCCCCTTGGACTCAAGCACACTCTCGTTGCAAGTTAATTTGCACCAATCACTTTGTTCTTTTGAGTTGAATATTATGTTTATGGTCTTGTCTGAAATCGCGTCGTCAGGAGTACTTAAGTGAATTTCCGCACTTGATAAGTGATCGATTCCCGTTTACCTTTTGTCCCTTAGGGTTTTCGCACTTAAGACCTATTTACTTCTTGCACTTGGTTGATTAATACTCTTGGACTTGATTCGTGCCTAACGTTGCCCTAATTAATTACCACACCTAAGTCGTACTTAGCCTAGGCTAGGAATTGGCAAAGGAGGGTTGAGAGATCTTCCAACCTCAATTAGCTGGTTGACCAGACTGCTACACAAGCCCAGGAAGCCTTCTCCCAAGCTTGGTACTCACCCTTGCTAGCTTGCTTTGGATTGCCTTGAGTGCACACAAAGTTCTTGCAAAAGCTCACCCGTTAGTATAGCTCTATTACCACAAGTAATTGAAGACACACATCAATAATTTTAGTCCCCCTGGTGTAACTCACTGCACCCTCTGAATCTGAGGAACACTTAGTTCCACCTAAAGGTCAACTTAAAAATGCATGTTCTAAAACTCCGCGTATGATTCTTACAAAAACCAGTCAAGGTCCATGTAGGATTCTCAACGAGCTTTCCAAGGAGACCAAAATCTCATCAATCGGAGTTCGTATGGTCAAGTTATGACCATTCAGGCACTAAAGGGTCAAAACAGGCTCTCAGGGTTCACGAGATCCCTCTCTGGTTTCTAGGTCTTTTGCCCACTTCCAAGGTTCTAAAGTTATACCAAGGTGCCTAAAATTAAGCTCAACTACCCTTCAATTCACTCAAAATTTAACCCTAACTTTTCATGCGTTAAAGGCCGTGTATCGCGATAGGTCGGGTCGAGGTGTCGCGATAGGTCGAAGTGTCGCGATAGCTCGTGAGGTGTCGCGATAGGTCGTGAGGTGTCGCGATAGGTCGAGGTGTCGCGATAGGTCGTGAGGTGTCGCGATAGGTCGAAGTGTCGCGATAGGTCGTGAGGTGTCGCGATAGGTCGAGGTGTCGCGATAGCTCGTGAAGTGTCGCGATAGGTCGTGAAGTGTCGCGATAGGTCGAAGTGTCGCGATAGCTCGAGGTGTCGCGATAGCTCGTGAAGTGTCGCGATAGGTCGTGAAGTGTCGCGATAGGTCGAAGTGTCGCGATAGCTCGTGAAGTGTCGCGATAGGTCGTGAGGTGTCGCGATAGGTGGGAAGTGTCGCGATAGGTCGTGAGGTGTCGCGATAGGTCGTGAGGTGTCGCGATAGGTCGTGAGGTGTCGCGATAGGTCGTGAGGTGTCGCGATAGGTCGAGGTGTCGCAATAGCTCGGGATAGTGATCCTGGGAGCTCTAGGCCTGCGCAGTGTCGTGGTGCACTCAGAATCGTGATTGGGTGAAATTTTCGGAGTGTCGCGATAGCTCGAGCTCAACGCCTCGGGGACTGTGCAGACAAATTCTGTACCTGCTGAGCTTGCTGGAGATGATGATGGAGCTGCCACCTGCAAGAAACATGCAAAAAACACACAAAGACAAGCACACACACTCGCTCTCTCTCAAACTCGCACACAACAAATGAGGGAATGATAAGGAAGAGGGAATATGTAGTGGAGAAGGAGGTGGAGGTGGAGATGGAGAAGGAGGTGAAGATGAAGATGGAGATGGAGAAAAATCAGAAATTTACCTACTACTTACCATTCCAACGCGTCCTCTCTACGTCTTACCATCACACGCTCGTCCTCAAAGCTCGATCCCCGGCAACGGCGCCAAAATTTGGTGTAGCTCAGTGATGAGTAGCACCTCCTTTAATGTCAATCCGGGAAGACGTGAGGATGGTATGAAGACCACGAGCAAGTGGAAGCACAAGTGCGTGAGTGAGAAGCACACAAGCATGCACACACATACACGCACACGCACACACACGGCAAGAACAAAGAGAGTAAGACAATGGAATCACTTCTATTGCAACAAAGTTCTCATACAAGCTCAAACTACAAGAAGCTCCCCAAATATTTTCTTTCCTTTGGCTAACTTCTCGTTTAGCTTACCTTTAATATCGGCTTGAGAATTTTCTAATTAATCTTAACTCCCAACAATTTTGATAAATCACAAGTAGGCTTTGTTATTTCAAGGTCATCCATATCATTCTGAACCAACCCAAATGATTTGTAATGCCTTCATATTTAGCTGCTTAAAGATTTTATTCCATGAGTTTTCCGAACTCACATGCTTCACACACTATCAACATGAAATTTCTAAATCTAAAAAAAGTGCGCAGTAACATTTATTTCTTCATCCATTTTGACCTTTGTGAATTCACACAATCAGTTATCTTATTACATAACTTATTAAAAGAAAATTGTAAATTTTATCGCACGAATATGCCCTCATATATTTTAAATATCTTGCACAAATAAATTATCTGAAATTTCATATCTATCGAACATACCCTTCCATACCCTCATCCATATTTAAGCTATGGAACTCACATTCCTTTTTATCATAGAATATTTAAAATATCATGCAAGTTGTTGTTTTTTGGCCACTATACAAAATAAAAATTGTATTTTCAACATTATTAATATCATATAGCATATTCTCTTCAAGTTCTATGTGCTCTTTTTATTATAATAGGATCTTTAAATACAAATCACTCACTATGGATTATCATAATGTTTCTACATCAGCAATATATGAACAATTTCATTTTCTTCTAGGTTTTGGCAAAATATTCTTAATGGAATTTTTTTGTTCTCTTCTATAATTTCCATATAAAATCTCAATGAAAAACTTACCATAAGAGTTTCTAATGTTGCGTTTTCACAATAATTTATTCTATTCCTATCCAACAATGAGGACTTCAAAATCTTGGGGGGATGTTCAGCGATAGTAGTTAGGGTTATGCTCGACTTTAATATTGACCTCATGCAACTGTACTGGTTTTCATTGATCATGTTTTTGCTTGGCTAGTCGTGCTCTCTCTCTCGGGGCCTGAGAGATTTATTCTCCACGCTCTCCCCCTATGGGGGAGGGGAACTTGGGACGATGGCTTCTGGTGGTCTACTGTGTGACATCTAAGGTGGACATTTTGCTTCACAAGTACCGAACACGCCTATATATTTCCTCTGAGGATGGGATTCCTACTAATGGCCAATATCCTCCTAGTTTTCACCCCCTCTCAAGCCCGAATGAGGAATACATCTATGGTGGAGCCGACTGTAGGGTGAGGAGCTATGAAATTGTTGACTCAAAAATTTTTAACACGAGCTTCAACCCTTAGGTAAGTTCTCATTCTCATGCTGTGCTACCATGGATAGAGCATGGTAAAATGTTTGTAGACATTCTCCTATCTGGGAGTTCTCAGGTGGTTGCTTTTGGTTTCCCTATGCCATCACAGAGGTCGACAAAGGTAAATCTCCTCTGCATTTCACTCCTGAATGTTTTTTCAAGGAAATGAACAATGGTGTTGGCTTTCAAGGGGATGCAACTTTAGTCATAGACAAAGGTTCATTTTCTCAATGGCAAAACCAGCCATCTGAGCGAGTCATTATTGCCCTTTGTCACGAACCCCGGCCTCCGATGGATATCTTGAAACATTGGATTAAATCCAATTTGGAATCGAGAGGCTTAATGGTTAGACAGATTCAATATCTTCCCAATGGATATTTTCTATTCTTCTTTGATGATTCGATCAGTGCATTTAGAGTCATTACGGAGGGACAATGGATTATAAGAAATATGCCAGTTTCTTTCTTCAAGTGGTATACAAGATTCAATCCTTGTGGTCTTAAACCTTCCCATGTTCTTGTTTGGATAGAATTGCCTGACTTACCTGTGGACTTTTATCCCTAGATTGAAGGACTGCTCTCTCATAGGTAAGGTGCTAGGTCAGTGGTTGAGGGGCTCCATTAATCCCAAATGGGATCTGCAGGTGCTTGTCTAAATCGATATTAATAAACCGCTCAAAGGTTCTCTGAAAATTAATGACTCTGATGGACGATTGTTGCATGAGCAAAAAGTTCTCTACAAAAACTTGATGAATGCCTGTTTTAAATGCAATAGGTTAGGTCATTGGGTTCGAGATTTTCCTTTGCTGAAAGAGGTGAATAATAATATGGATGCCAAAAAAGTAGATGATCAACCCATCCACAAAGGGCCTTCAGCTCCTGCTATCAAAAAGCCTCAGACCAAGCAAGCGAAAAATAAAAGTATAAAATGTGGGTTAACACTTTTGACGTGTTATCGGAAGAAGTTTCTAATCCGCTTTTTGTGACAAATAGAAGAGTTAAAGCTCATGATGCTTTTCCTTCTAGAGCCACAAGCTCAAGTGAGTCTACTGATCAAGTTGGGATGAAGGATTATGTCCCTACAACCAAGGCCCTCAAGGATTTAGAAATAGGTTGGATGGTTTTTTCAAACAAGAAAAAACTCCCAATGATTTTTGCTGCTAATTCGAGCATTCCTACTAATGGCTCCTGGCTGGAGACTAATAATCTTTTGGCATCTGAGGACTACATGTTCATTGATGAACTTGCAAAGATTGATGATGTGGAAATCAATGGGCTCCAATGCCATGGTAATGATGTTGATGATCTGAACCTTAGCAAAAAAGAGAACTGGGCACGTTCAGGCCAAAAAAAAAATCTAGAACAGATGGGAAAGATAGTCTATTGAAATCCAAAAGCAAGGATATTTTGAAAAACTTGTTGTCTTTGAATAAGCTCACTAGGAACATTAAGAAATGATTGTGTATTCGGTGACTAGTTTTCTTTCCTTGTTCTTGTTTACCAACAAGTGGATGTTTGACCGTTCTTTGATGCCTAACATTATTTTCATTCAGAAGCTTAAGCTCTCAGATCTAAGTTGAATTGTCATTTAATTAGTGTTTCTAACAAGCATTCTTGGTCGTACATTGATCGTTCTCAAGGAAAGTGGGGATCTGCTATTGGGGTACCCAATGTGATTAGTCATTTTGTCAAAGACAAAATCCAGGGCCCTTCTCATCAATGGGCTCCTGTTACCCTCTGCAAGCCTTTTGACTGCACTATGATCAGTCTCTATGCTTCCAATTGTCCCCATCAGAGAACCCTTTGTTGGGAAGAGTTGTCCCATCTGGTTGGCCCCCTTATTATTGTTGGGGACTTCAATATGGTTACTACCATTATTGATAGATTTGAGAAAACAGGAACTATCATTTCTGGCCAAGAGTGAGAGGAGTGGATTAGACTCATTTCTAAGCAAGACTTGCTTGATATCTCTTCCCAAGCTGGTTTCACCTAGAATAATAGGAAAAAAGGCCCACAATTTTGTGCGGCTTGTCTTGACCGTGCATACATAAACCTTGCTCTATCCCATCAATTCTAGGACATGAAAGTTGAGCTTGACTAGTCTTTGTGCATTTCGGATCACCTCCCTATTAGAGTGTCCCTTAAGCATAATTGTCCTAATGCTAGATCAGGTTGGCTGCATTTGGACCCCTCTCTTTTCAATGTCCCCTTGTGTGATAGAAAAGTCCAAAAACATCATCTCCCATTGTTTCGATAATTTGGGCCGCTGATGCCGCCCACCTGACCGCTGATGCAACCCACCTCACTACTGCTAGAAGACCGGCAAAAAATTTGTTGACATCTGTTTGTCTGGCAACTATCCATCGCCAAGATCTCATGGGTTGACTTTGGAAGAAGCGTTCTTAGCCGAGGATGTGGCCAAAGATCTTCCGGTCCTCCATCGCATGCGTTTCATATGGCCTAGGGTTATATACATCAGGCAAATTGTTGTTAGGGAAGTCCAACAATATTACTTGCTGCTGATCTAAGGTTCCAATCTGCAAGGAGCCTTTTCTAAGATTTAGGTCCACTGAGTGATCGTATAGCCAATCTTGGCCAAGGATTAGGGGTTCTATCAGGTCGTTGTCATGGAACACTAGTAGCTTTGCTATCATGACCACGTCGTGTATGAGGATAGGAAGCTCCACCTCACCCATGCGGGGTTTCCATGCCTCCTAGCCCTATGAGCTATGCCTCAATTGGCCGCATTTCTATTCTTGAGTTCTTATAGTGGGACCATCTAATCGCACTAGCCGCAGTACCTGAATCAATTAAAGCCATGAGCTCTTGGCAAGGGTTGCCGTGCTCTAGCCTGACTATAATGAGTGGTCTCCTATCCACTATGCTAGGATGAGTGATTGGCTTTGCTTGACACATGGCCATGGGGTATCTGGGTGTTGTTTCCAGATGGTTATAATGTTCTGTCCCTAGTCCTTGTCTTCTTAGCTTCATGCGCTTAATGTGTTCTATAGCTTCTACTTGAGCTTTAGTGCATATTCTTTTTTCTTCCTCCTTACGCTTCTTTGCCAACATGAGTCGTCTAAGCATATCCTCAGTAAGAGGTTCCTGATAAAGCTTGACTTTACAACCACTAATGTAATTAGGCATTATGTCTCCTTCTAGGGTGGCTAATTGTACCGCTCTACTTGTCGAGAGTCTGTTAATGATCATAGGTCCATAACTTGCTTTTCTAATTTCCGTGCATGTTGTTTTAGCATATACACTAGGACTAAATCTCCTTCTTTTAAGACTTTATCTTTCACATATGCATCGAAATAGGCTTTCTATCGCTTCTTTGCTACATATATGCCTACTACTGCTTTCAGTCTGGTTTCTCCTAATCGCTCCAAGTCCATTATCCTTGATGATAATTCATGGCCAGTCCACTGATGTTCTTGTGCAACCTTAAGGGTCGGTATCAAGAAGTCCAAAGGGAGCACAACATTCTGACCAAAAACCATCTGAAAGGGAGTTGCATTGAGTACGGTCTTGTAGGCCACTCAATATGGCCAAACAGCGTGGTGTAACTGTTTGTCCCAATCTGAACGTTTGTTGTTCACGAATTTCATGAGTACGTTACAAAGGATCTTGTTAGTGCTTTCTACTTGACCATTGGCCTGAGGATGAAATGGTGCAGATTTCTTGTATCACCATAAAATCTTGTAACAAATATTCAATGACTTGGTTTAGAAAGTGAGTTCCTGGATCGCTCACTAACTCTATAGGCAGTCCATATCTTGTAAACACATTTTCAAATAAGAAGTTTGCAATCGTGTGTGCATCATTCTTTTTTGTGGCCTTGGCCTCTACCCATTTGGTAAGATAATCTATCGCAACTATGATGTATTCAGCATGAGTACCTTTTGTAGGGGGATTAATGGGTCCTACAAAGTATATACCCCACTTAGAAAATGCACGTCCTCCCATCATGGGTTTCAATGGCATTTCATCTCTGCGATTAGGAAATTGAGTTCTTTGGCACACATCACATCTCTTAACATAGGTATGTGCATCCATGTGAAGAGTGGGCCACCATAACCCTACAAACAGTATTTCTTTGATTATCCTATCGGGGCCAAAATGACCTCCTCCAACACCTTGGTGTGCAATCTCTAGTACGTTCAAATAATCTCTCTCATGAACACATTTTCTTAGGTATCCATCTCGTCCTTGTTTGTATAGATTGTCGTCAATAAGTGAATAGTCTTGAGCTTCCCGCTCTAGACTGCATTGCCGTGCTAAGGTCATTCCTTGAGGGAATGTCTTCATCCTCAAGTACGTTACTAATGGTTCACTCCATTCTGGTGTGAGAGACATATGATATAACGTAGCATGTTCTACTGGTGGTCTTTCACAACAAAAAGGGCATTCTCTACACAACTTGTAGACATTTGCTTCCATAGAAGGCCAATATACTCCTAATCTATGCAGAGTCTTCAAGGTACGATGTTTTGAATGATGTTGCTTTAATGCACCTACATGTGCTAATTGCAACCGATTCGCGTGTTCTGATTCATCTACACAACAAGCAAGAATCTTTTGATTATCCTGTTTATATATACTTCCTGCTATTATTTGATATCTCTGAGACTTGTTAATCTCTCCTTGATCCTTATCCTAGGATTCTTGGGTCCATATGTGAGAATAGGGACAATAGGCTTAGCCCATTCTGGTACTATCTCAAGGTTAAACAAATATGCATCGCGTAATTCATCCGCTATTCCTTGAGAAGCTTCTCCTGTGGTTAATCTTGAAAGGTGGTCAGCTGTAAGATGGGTCTTTCCTTTCCTGACTACTGCTTCAAAATCGTACTCCATGAATAGAAACCAACTTATGAGTCGTCATGTGTTACATGGCTTATTGACTAAGTACAATAATGCTTGATGATCCGTGAAGAACTTGAACTTATTTGCCAACAAATAATGCTTGAATTTCTTTACTGTGTAGATCATTCCTAATCCTGCTCGTTCCATAGTGGTGTAATTTCTTTCTATTGCATTCAACTGTCTGCTCGCGTAAGCTATGGGGAGATCTATATTACCTTCATTCGTGGGTTGTGCCAACACACATCCTATGGCGTAGTTGGATGCATCCACATGTACGTGGAATGGCTTGCTCCAATCTAGGGTTGTTAATATTGGTGTTGAGCACAAACGTCATTTAAGTTCATTAAATGAATTTTCACATTCATCTATCCATTCAAACTTAGTCAAAAGAGAGTACAGAGGCTTGGCTATGATTGCATACATGTGTATGAATCATCTGTAATAACCACAATGATCCATAAATTCCTGTACCTCTTTTACGTTACTTGGTCTAGGTAGGTCGGCAATTACTTTCACTTTTTCTTCATCCGTAGAGATTCCATTCTTTGACACAATGTGTCCTAGAATTTTGCCTTGTCTAACCATGAAAACGCATTTCTCTAGGTTCAGACAAACCTGATATTCTCGACATTTGTCAAATACTTGCCTTACTTTTGGGATATGAGTCTGCCTCATATTCCAATGTGCACATATGTCATCGACATAAACTTCCAAATTCTTGCGTAAGAATTCCTTAAAGACATGACACATAAGTCGCTAGAAAGTGGCGGGTGCGTTTATGAGCCTAAATGGCATTACACAAAATGCAAATATACCCCATTTTGTGGCAAAAGCCATCTTCTGTTGATCTTCTGGAGCAAAGGCTACTTGATTATAGCTTGAGAAACCATCAAGAAAGCTATAAACTTCCTTGCCCGCAACTCTTTCCAATAAATGTTCCGTGATAGGAAGAGGATAACTATCTCTAAATCGTGGCGGCATTAACTTTTTTAAGGTTAATACACAGACACAATTTTCCATTCTTCTTGGGCACGAATAGAACGGGGGATACCCATTCAGTATGCTCAATTTCATAACTGAATCCTGCTTCTATCAAACGATCTATTTCCTCTTTAATCTTAGCAGCGTAGTTGTCATTGTATGTGTATGGTTTCTGTTTCGTAGGCTTTGCATCTAGAGTCATAGGGATTCTATGGGAGCATATATCTGGGTCTACTCCTTTCAAGTCTTTGTAGCTCCAAGCAAACACATCTCTTTATTCACGTAGTAGGGCAATTAATTCTTCTTCTTCTTCTTCATTCATCAAATCATGCTCAATGTATGTCCATTTTTCTTCTTCTCCTTCTATGGTGACTATAATTTTTTTGGTTTTCTCTCGGTTATCATATACTTCTCCAACGTCACCTTTTCTTTTAGGCATTTGTACCATGATTCGTCTATCTTCTATTTCATACTTTTTGAAGTTCTCTGGTACTTCAATGAGTGGTTCTTCTTCTTCTGTCTTAGGTGATTTCTTTCTCTTCATTTGCTTACTTTCTGTATCTTTTATGGATAACTCAAGTTGTTCCATTGACTTTCCGTTTCTGCTTCAAGGGTTTTGGCTTCTACAAAATAAAGATATTCCTCTTATGTGGAACAGAAGGGTTCCATGATGATGGATTCAAGATCATCGTCGCTACTCTCATCCGGTTCTTGGGTGACTTCTGTGCATTCTTCTAGGATAAAGTTTTCCTCGATAGATTCAATCATGAAAATGGAAATGTCATACCCATCTTCATCACAATGAGGGGTCCATTGTTCTTTGTTCATTGCTATGTCCATCGTGGCTAAGATTTCTACCCAACCGTGAGGCTCGAATTCCTCGTCTTGAAATACTATAGGTGCATAAGCTGGGTCTTAAAGGGTTCGTGGATGTTGTTCTAAACCTAAAGTCCTGGCTTCTAACCATTCTTCCTCTTTTTTGGCTACCTCACACATCCATAGATGAGTATCTGACTCCAATGAGTGTATTGATTCTGTTTCTTCTTGTGTCTTATGGATGGTATTCCATTGTATTGGGCATCTCGATGGGAATAGTCTTTAAGATTGACTTTAGTAGTCACTCCTAAATGTTGCAAGTACAAAGAATTAGTTCCCCAATCTTGTACGATTTGCAACTGACGCATGAATGGTCGTCTTAATATCATCCGTAAGCATGATTTTTCCCGAAATCACAAATGGCGAAAGTATGCTCAAACTCCACACCACAAGTGGTGAGAGATATGCCTTCTAGTAATCCTAATGGCTTTTTTATATGTCTGTCAGCCATTTGTAGCTTCATCCTAGTGGGTCTTAATGCTGGCTTACCCCAACGTTTCCATAAAGCAGTGGTAGCTATGGCTACTCCGCCTCCTGAATCTAAGATGTCTTTGGTGGTGTAGCCCTTGTGGGTTATTGGAAGATAAGTGTTACCTTCCTCTCCCTTGCTTTCATCTCCGATTCTTTCTACGGGTATCTCTAGTACTTTCTTGTGTGATCCTATCTGTGAGGGAGTAGTAGCAAGCTCAAGGAATTGATTTGCTACATGCTTCCACAATTCTGGTTTAAACTTCAACAATTCCTCTAGAGTGAGATGGCATTGTACTTGGGTGTTCTTGATTACTTTCGTGTTTCTTGGGATTACTGATTCTTCATTCCTCAATATTATAGTGGGTGCTCTCCTTCTAATCAACTTGGCTTCCCAAGGTCCTATGAACTGAGGTAATTCTAGCAAAGAATTGGATTCAAAATCTGTGTTTTCACTCAGTTGTTCTTCCTCTACATCATCATAAATAGAGGGGATGTCTTGGGGAAATTGCTCTTGCAAGTCATTTATTTCTTGAATAGGAGGATTGGTTCCTTGTTCTTTTCTCCACTTCTCTTCTTGAATATCTCTTAAGAATTCATGTGAATACTTATGTATGGAAGAGAGGTTGTCTTCAACCTCTATGTTTGGTACTTGAGACAGGGATGGTGCATTCCTTTCCTATGTCTTTGAGACAATAGGGTTCCTACACTGATTCTTTTTCTCATTCCTATTGACCAAGTATTCTAGCCTCTCTCTCTAGTAGTCCTTGAAAGTGTGATTCCGATTTTGCCATATTGTTCCAATTAAGATAACGAGAGGCCTCATACATAGTTTGTGCTAATTCTACCATCTTCATGCAAAGTTTAGTTCTCTCAATTTCTAGATCTTCTCGTTGGGTAATTCTTACTCATTTCAACTATCTGGGGTCCTTCTTTTAATCTTGCCTGATATGCATGAAACATCATGTCTAGGTTTTCTAGTATAGGTTCAACCAAAACAGATCCTGATCTTTGAGCTGGGTTCTCCTTATTAGATTCTTGAGAAGTCAATTCTAGGATTTTGGCTATGGATTCCTTTAAGCTTCCTTCCAACTCAGTTATCTTTTTACTCCATTTCCTCTTAATCCTTTCTCTGAAATCTTTCCAAGATTTCTTCTTTTTATTACTAGACTCTCCAACTTCGCTAATTCCGGCCATTTTCTCAGGATTAAGCTGTTGATTTCGTAAGAGCACCTGGGCTCTAGTTATAGCTTGGATAGGCACGTATGTAGAGTTGGATCCATCTGCGTTGTGTACAATACCTATCACGTTGATCGGTGTCACTTTTGAAGCATTAGCAAGGTTCTTGGGACAATCTTTGATGATATGCTCTTTACTACACTCGGCACAAAAGCCTTGTATGTTATAGTATTGTGATTGTCCTTCTATCGGAGGATGTGGACAATCCTTTATGAAATGATCTCCTTGGCACCTAAAGCATGGTCCTCTAGGGCCCTGTGGTCTTTGTTGTCTCAATTTGGGCCGTGGATTAGGGTTGGCATACATCACATTAGCATAATCGGGCCCCCAACTGGGTTCTAATGGTGGACTATCATATTGATATGTTTCCACATGTTCTGGTGACTCCGTGTAATATGCGCTTGGACTATCTACATGTGTAGAGTCAAACCTGTTAGAGTTAGGGTCACTTTCTGTGATTAGGGGTGACGAAGGTACTAAAGCCCTATTGAGGTTCTCTTCTACAGCAGCATATTTGACTGAGATGACATTCGCTGGTGGGGGTGGTTGCTGAGCTAAAACAGGTTGAGGTCTCTGTTGAGCCTGATAAGGATAGTTTTGAGGAGGCCTGTAGTAATGAGGCTGAGCATCATATTGTCCTTCATACCTACCTACTTGGGGGTATGCTTGTATGTAGTCCTATCTTACTATTTGTTTGTTGTATGGGCAGTCTTGAGCCATGTGATTCGTGTATCTTCTCTCGATCGTACAGTATTGGCCACTAGGGTTTGCTTGTGGTTGTGTTACATTGGGACACACATTTGCCATATGATCACTACCACATGTGTAATAATGCTCGTCCGTTGTCAACCTAGGCATCTGTTTACTAGAAACTCCTAGTTTCTGACTTTTTGTGCTAGGTCCTCTATTGAGTTAGACAGTTTTGAGGATGCTAGAGATGAACAATATGAGCCCTTATAGACCTTTGAGAGTTCCAACTCGTCTCCAAGGTTTTCCTCAATGTCTATACAAATTCTTACACATTGCTCTAATGTTTTGGGTTCCTTCAAGTATACATAGGAGCGTAGTTTAGAGCACAAGAGGCCATCTAAAAACAATGACACTTGCTTGGCCTGTGAGGGTAATTCTTGCATAGGACATCTCTCAACATATTGTCTAAACCTACATCTTGCAAGTCTGAGTGTTTCCTAGGGGGTTTGTTTGAAGCTATTAATCAACGAAGACGTATCATGTCTGATTCCACTTTTAGAGAATTCCGTGATGAATGATTCTAACAAGTGATGGATATCTCTAAATTTCCTTTGTTGCAATGGTTGGAACCAAGTTAAAGCCATGTTCTTTAACGTTAGTCCAAATGCATTGTATTGCGTGAACATGTCTTCTACTTGCTCTTCTTGGAGAACTTGCTTAAATTCAGTAACATGGTGATAGGGATCTCCTATCCCATCAAAATAGTTCTTCATTAACTTTACTAATTGAGTGGGTCTTAATATCCTTGGGTGTTCACATGGTCTAGGTAGAGGAAAATCATCTTTACCACCTGGTATTCTAGGTTCCCTTTGTCTTTCCACTCTATCAGTGTCCATGGTGATTCTTTCTCTCCCTATGGGATGAGTGAAACTTACTTCTTGTCTTTCTTTGTTCTTCTCTCTTTGAGTACCATGGGCTGAGGATGTCCCAGCACCCTGATGGCTCATGTTCACATCTGCTCGAGATGGAGGGAACACTAACTCACCTCTCCATGTGTAGGTATTTCTTGCGGGGTCTCGTACTACAAATACTTGTTCTGAAGTATCATCTAGGTATACTACTTTTCAAGGAGTATCTGGGTCCTTGAATTCGTAAATCATGATGGAGCCTACCCCACTAGGTTGTTCCATTCTATACCTCCAAAATGCTTCATCTATCTCCTTATTCAAAAACAACTCTATGCTTATATTATCCTGATGGATCCAGTCTGGGATTAATACTCTTATCGGTACAGATTTATCTCAAGGTGTCCTCGGTTCTTCTCCTAGTGGTTCTTTTCCTTGGGTTCTCACTTCCGTATCTGGTTGAACTACACCAAACTCAATGGTATGATTTGGCTGTTTTGTCTATGTATGCGTCTCTCTCGAATTTCACCACTAGACATTCCAATCCAATAGGTTGATCAGGATTGTGCAATTGCACCACTGATCTTTTCAAACCATCCTCATACATGCGAGCACCTAAGTTGTTGGTGCGGACATATTCTAATTGAGTTCTATAGGGTCCTTCGGGTCCTTCCAAGTATGCTATGTTTAACCCTCCGTCTAGTCTTTCCGTGCTAAAAGCCATTTCCCATTCACTCGTATATGAGCCCAACTCGTAAGGGTAGCTATTCAATTGTTGAGCCCATGAACGTGCTGTAGTTCCTACACTTGCTTCTGATGATCTAAGGCTTTGTCGGACCGACTTACCTATATGCTTGCCCGATCTAAGGTTCACGAATTTACTTCCTGGCACTCTCTGATCATCAATGGTTTTTTTTGTTCTTTCTTGCTTGCTGCTTTTTAAATTCCTTTAAATTCTTGTCTTATCTCAATGTATACGTCAGGAGTCGACTTTTCGTTGTACTTTTGAGTTCTCATTCCGTCAGACTTAAATTCCTTCCTTTAGGGTTTTCGTATCGCACATCGAGGACAACAAACTATTATGCACTTATAGATTGACTTGGATGATCGCAACCTCACTAAAATGAAGAACAACAACATCTCTTGATTGGTACATGCTCATGAAAAGCCTTGAGAAGGAAAAATGAGGGATACTTTCTATCTTTCTTTCGTTTAATTCTTTCCTTGAAATATATTTTTCTCTAAGCTCACCAATTCTTGCACGCTCAATAATCAAAATGCCTAGAACAGTATCCTAGATGGATTGCCACACACTGAAATTCTTTATTTGGGTATGGCTTCTCTAAGAAGGCTACCAAAAATAGGGTAGTGAATAACTCTAGAGTATGGAAGTGACGCTCTTAACTTGAGTGACTAGAAAAGCTTACAAGACTCGTCGTTGGGGGATTCTGACTATTGCCAAAGCTAGGGAAATTTTGGGTGCTCTTCCGTATTGTAAGGGATGCTTTAGTGGAAGAGAAGACTTAGATAACCTTTTCTTTTGTTGTCCAAAGAGCATTGTGATTTGGCTGTGTCTCAATAAGCTCGTTTTGCTGGTGCACCAAGTCAACTAAACAAAAGCATTGCATGGTAAAGTGATCGGTTGCTCTTTGGCTCTTTGGAATACCATTAGAAGTGAACACTGCAAAACAAAATTGGAAGGAAAGATGTGTAGCCAACTTTGATGAGCCCTCGAGAGAGTGCTCTGTAGAAAATTCCCTTATTTTTCTAGGTAGAAAGATTCGAGATTGTAAAAAATATCTTGCTTTCTAGTATCAACCACCACAAAAACATATGGATGAGCAAAAATCAATTTGTCTTTGCTTCTAAAAATAAAAACTTTTTGTATTCTCTAAGAAGTGTTTTGTATAAGATAGATATTAAAAGTCTTCAAGCTATTTTTTATTCTCCTGCTAATGATCCCAAATCATCAAGGAAAAGTCTTTAAATAATTGGAGATTCTCTTTTCTCCTTGTAATCTACTAAAAGATTCATGATGGTTCTTTTGTTGGGTTGAGATTTTGCTCTCCTTTGTAATATATATGGGGTCTTGCCCCCTGCACTTAGGCTCAATTTAGACTGAGCAGTCCCCCGTTCTATACTAAAATGAAATCCCAATTTTTTTTTTTTTAGAGGGTACAAGGAATTGGAAATACACACTCACACACCCAACCTCGTAAGGTAGAGGCACCCATCATGAGAAACTCATGGACATGTCCAGCGAGGACTTGAACTCCGGATATCTTCCTACAGCTTCAAGGCGTCAGCCACTAGGCTACGCGGCTCGGACATCCTAGAACTCTAGTTCTCTTTATTCAGATTGAGCGGTGTCCCAAGAGATTGGGAATGCCATGCCATCCTGGAACTCTTTATTTTACCACATCCTGGAACTCTAGTTCTCTTTATTCAGATTGAGCGGTGTCCCAAGAGATTGGGAATGCCATGTCACGAAACATCTTTTCTTTCTCTGTTCTGACCTCCCCCTCCCGCCCCATGATTATTTTATCAGCCACATAGATTTTTTAAACATTATTTCATTTAATGTACAGTCACCTTGTGTGAATGCATAGACGGAAGAACTCATGTACAGTCGCCGTGTGTGAATGCATAAGCGAAAGAACTTTTCACGTTTTTAGATTCCACGAGGAACACACTCACAAAACGTTCTTGTTCCGGAGCCCCAATATGAAGCGGGCTTTAATGTATAATTCCTTCATTGATAGATCATCTTTTCTTGCCTTAAAAAAAAGCACCACATTTTATTATTAAAAAAAAAAAAGCTGAAAAGCAAATGGACCCCACACTAAATCATCTTACATCGTTTCCTTGTCTCGAATGTAAAGTGTTTGTCAAAAACAAGTTTTCATGCGGCGCTGTCTCAATTCATTGGCCTAGTGGTTGGGCCTCTCGCCTCTTGAGGTGGGGGCGAGGGTTCAACCCCTGACAGCAACATGTAAGGGACGTGTGTATCTTGAAAAGATGTTGCATCGTGGCTGATGTGCCACCATTTGTCCATCCTCGCGGTAATTGTGACCGCCCTTTAATCCAGTCTTATAAACCCCTGTTCTTGTGAGATAAAGAGGGTCCCATGGGTACTATGCCCTTCCTTGTACAGTTGCAATTTCAAAATTAAGGTTCGAGGGAGTAAGCCTCGGCCGAAGCTCCATTTAAAAAAAAAAGTCTTCACGGGGCAAGTCCATCTCTGTCCACGCCAAACAATGATAATAATAAAGCGATCCGACACACAATCCGACAGTATAAAAAAGCAACACAGACAGAATAGGAAAGCACCGACTCGGGCTTCATCAGATGACGACGCCATACAAGTTTACAAAGTTGCGCCTTCGAAGTTTGGATGGTCATTGGAATTTGGCAATCTCAGCAAATGTTCTTTTCTCCATGGCTCTGCAAGATGGGCGTAAAGCTTCTCAAGAGGAGCAGCTTCAATGACGAAACCCGAAAATGTCTAAAGATTAACCAGTTAAGTAGCCCCTGTTTGTTTTCCAAAACAAGGGAAGCAACGCCATATACAAGTTTCCAAAGTTGCGCCTTCGAAGCTCTGGATGGTCATTGATAATCTCATCAATGTTCGTTTTCCATGGCTCTGCAAGCTGATGGGCGTGAAGGTTCTCAAGAGGAGCAGCTTCAATGGCGAAACCCGAGAATGTCAGAAGACTAACCAGTGAAATAGCCGCTGTTTGTTTTCCAAAACAGGCGAAGCGTGTCTCCAAACTGAGGTTTTGGAGGCGAAGGAAAAAACAAGCAGACTTTTGAACAAATCGAGAGCAAAAGATACGCCAGTTTCCATTTTGAGTAGGACGACAACCGACAAATCCATGGGCTTCAGACGCCATGGGGGCAGCTCCTTATTCTCAAGCTTTTTCTTTTGGCTTTGGGAAGCAGAAGAAACACAGATTGCGCGGGCAAGATAGGACCCATCTGATCATATACAGTCTTTGTTGGTGCATCACCATCAAAGCTGAAGAGCTATTCAGATAATGCTTCACACAGAAACGCATGTAAAGCCCCTTGTTTGGATATGAGAGTCATATCTTATCGAAGATAATGCGCCATAGCCCCACACAGAGAGCAAGTTTGCCTGCTGTCTCCAGGCAATCTGCCATGGAAAAGAACAAAACTTCTTTGTCTTCATCTCTGTTATTCTTTAGTGACACATTTACTTACAGTGCAGAGCTATGGCGCAATAGAAGTGGGTTGCGTACGATGCTGCATGCACATTGCGAAGCCCTCTCATACTTCGATATCCACTACTTACTCTCCATAGAAAGACCCCACATTCTATTTACCTTTCCAGAAAGTTCAGACCTTGATGTATGGAAATTTGCAATCCTTCTTAAAAAAGACATCGTTGTCTTCATGTGCCTATCGCTGTCTTCATCTGCCTGCTAATAGTAAAGCACTATTTTGCGAACATCAACATGAATATTTCGAGAACATCTTCTTCATGGAGAAAAAATACAAAAGAAAAGGGGACTGAGATCACTCTAATTATTTTTTTGTTAAGAGAAAGTTCGGCTAAAGCTTACTTTCCATTACTTGAATTAATTGTAAGAACAATTGTACAAGTGAAGGGGCATAGTATCCATGAGATCTCTCTCTATCCCACAAGGCAAGGGGTTAACATGGCCCAAAGTTGATACAATTAAGATAGCCCAAACACAATAGGGAAAATAGTTTGAAAGCTAACCTAAGATCCAATATCTATCAATCGAGGCAAGGGGTTAACATGGCCCAAAGTTGATACAATTAAGATAGCCCAAACACAATAGGGTTTTGAAAGCTAACCTAAGATCCAATAAAGAGGCAGGTGTTCCAACCAAGTAAACCAGCCCACATCAACTTTGAATCTATTTTCTTTTACCAATTGTAATTATATTAGTCAAAGAGAGAGTACAAGAGAAAAGAAGCTACAAAGAAGTTCAATAACCTTATCGCCCTTTGTAAGAGAAAACTGGAATAACTAAGAAAACATGAATGCATAATGAATTGGCATGCAACTTGTAATCTAATTATTGAAAAACTTGAATGGATAATCAATAGGCATGCGACTTGTAAGCCACCTAAGGCCTTAAATTGATGGTTGTTTCTTCTATAAATGTCATTTTTCCTTGCCGATATTGTTGATTGTAAAACTCTGTCAACTAAAAGAGTCAAATTTTTGCATGCATATGCAACACACACATTCTCTCTCTCTCTCTCTCTCTCTCTCTCTCTCTCTCTCCACACATCTAGAACTTTCCACCCATATCCCACAGAGTAAGGGCATGTTATAGCCCAAAGACATCCACTTACAAAGATGCTTACATGGTAGTGACACCCTTTAAACCTACTCAGTATGAGCCGAATGCCCCCATATATAAGGCAATGGAACCTCGCCTAGCATCAATTTATGAGGCCCTACAACATTAATAGGACAACCTTAATCACCTCAGGTATGCCTAGAGGCGCTCTTTGGATCTGTTGGTGACTACACCTCCTTGTCACATAACTGGAATCAATTTCTATTACAATATCCTTTTCTTTCCGTTTTCTACATAAATCATGAATAGGTTCATCTTTTCGAGCTATTACGTAGTTAATCCATTTCTAAGAGTACAAAATTCATTTGCATCCACAGTTTTCATGAATGCACATCTCATTTATTCATATATGGCATCATTCCTATTAGGAAGGAGGTTCAATTTCAAAAGCAAAATGATCAGGACAAGAATTAAATGGAAGAGTGAGAAAGAAAGAACTTCCACCGTGTCATATGCATATGGGCAAAAAAATAGAAAATGGATATTTTATGAGATCTATTTTTTGTCAATTCTCTTTATTCTTATAGCCTAATTAGTTACATAAAGAGACCGAGGAGTCATAACCCCCTAAAACTAGGTGTGTTTAGTTTTATACCTTTTTAAACATTTTTAATTATGTCAAATGCTCTACCCCAAACGACGTGAAGAAAATGCATTGAGAGCTAATATGTTTGATTGCACCACTATAAAGTACCAACAATCTATTATAGATAATGCAAAACAAGAGGAAAATAATTGATGGTGTGGAGAGAGAGAGAGAGAGAGACTAGAGAAGGAGAGAGAGAAGAACTTTCTAGTACACAAGTGGATAACAAACATAGATAGAGATCTCTAAATATCCACATATATGGCAATGGAAAGTTTCTCATGATTTAATTCATCGAAAGATCCACTTATACATGTGGAGGAGGCATTCTGGAAAATAGAAATAAAGATAGGATTTTAGTTAGGATTTGTTAGAGTTCAAGGTCTGTAGAAGCACCCATATAGCACAAGGAAGAAGAAGAAGCTTAGAGCACAACACACAATATTGAATGTATTACCACTAGAATGTATAAAGATAGGTAGCCCATTAGGGCAATAGGCGTGAATACAAGCTGGGGGAAAGAAACCTCTTAAAGAGGGAAAAAAGTGCCCTGACGGTCCTAGTGTGTTCACACACATCAATATATAAATATATCAACAAATCCCCCCTGGGAGTGATGTGGTGAACAAGGATCTAGCACTCATGTATAAGGAAGTGCCAAGCTATGTGGAATCAATCCAGAAAGGGAAGTAAGCCCAAAGCTTTGCGGAAAGCTTCAAACTTCTCCCTAGGCAGAGCCTTTGTGAAAAGGTCTATAATGTTCTCCTATGTAGGCACATATGCCAAGATGATCTCTCTAGCAGAGAACCTCTCCCTGACATAATAATAATGCACCTCAATGTGCTTAGTGTGAGCATGGAACATAGAGTTCCTTGCAACTGCCAATGCACTTTGATTGTCAGTGAAAATGGTGGTGGAAGAAGATTGAGCAACAACCAAATTAGCCATAAGGCATCTGAGCCACACACACTCAAAAATTGCTATGAAAGCTTCCCTATACTCAGCCTCACAACTGGAAGTGGCCACAGTAAGCTGCTTCTTGCTCAACCAAGATATAGATGAGCTACCAAGCATGAAGCAAAAGCCACTAGTGGACACACGAGTGTAATAGCAACCAGCCTAGTTAGAATAAAAAAAAAGCATGTAAATCTGGTAGTAGTGATCCCCCTTGGGATAAAACAATCCAAGTAGCTGGGTACCAGTCAAGTAGCAAAGGATGCGCTTTAATCGCCTACCAATGCTTGACTCCTAGGCAATGCATAAACCTGCTCATCTGTGAGGCAGCAAACTGAATATTTGTCTGAGTAATGCATAAGTAAATCAAGCATCCAATAGCTTGCTGATAGAGAACAACATCAAATGCATCTCTAGCATCATGTGAACTCAATCATAAACTTGTCCCCTTAAGAGTGCCAATAGGTTTAGAGTCCTCAAGGTCAAAATGCTGCAATAATGTGTCAATATATTTCATTTGACACAAAGTTATTCCACCATCAACCTACATAAATTGAATGCCCAAATAATGATGCAAATGCCCTAAATCAGACATCACAAATGAGGCATGCAAATCAGCCTTAAAATCAGCAATATGCTTCTCATGAGGACTAGTGAGCAGTATGTCATCAACGTACACCACAATGATCAGAAGCACATCATTTGCACACTTAACATATAAAGTGCTTTTAGTTGGACTGTTCTCAAAACCATGTGCAATCGGAAAGGCATGTATCCTTTCATACCAAGCACATGGTGCTTGCTTTAAACCATATAATGCCTTCTTGAACCTGTACACCTGGTTTTCATGCCGTTTATGAACAAAGCCACGAGGCTGAAAAACATACACTTCTTCATGCAAGTCACCATTCAAAAATATTGTTTTAATGTCCAACTGATGTACATTCCAACCATGATGAGCTGCAAGTGCACATATGCTATGAACAATAGTCATTTGGCATGTAGGTGCAAAGGTTTCATCAAAATCAATGCCTCTTTCCTGCGCATAACCCTTTCCAACAAGCCTAGCCTTATACTTGCCAAGTGTTCCATCAGGCTTACGCTTCAACTTGTATACCCACTTTGTGCCAATGACCTTCTTGCTATGAGGCGTATCACATAAAGGCTAGGTACCATTTTTCATGATAGCATCATAGTCATTGCATAACAACCATCCAATTTTCAAAATTTTGTGCTTCATCAAATAGAACAGGCTCATTCTCATCACAGAGACTAGAGGCAGCCATAGCATAGCAATCTGATGCAAAAGAGGCACTATGAGAGCCTGATCGAGTACGATATGAAAGAGGTGCATCTAATTTGCTGTCATGCAAAGTTTGCACTAACCATTTTGGCATAGTTTTTGCCTCCTCAATATCAGCTCTCTCATCAATAAGTGCATCATGCAAATTTGCATCAGAAATGGAATGATCTGCATCATCACATGAAACCTGTAAAGGTTGAGAAGTTACCTCATTAGGACTAGTACTAGACTATCCACCTATAAAAAGAGGCAACAAAGTATCATACATGTCTTTAGAGCTAACAGATGTCTCCTTCGTACATGAAAGTAAAGGCTGAATAGCATCTTCCACAAAAATAACATCACGGCTAACCAAAATGCATTAAAGCATTCGACAATGTAAAAGAACTACCATCAGCAGTAGTCAGAATGATCTTACCAACTCCCATGATTGGATAGGAGGAGTTGTTGGCGCATGTGACAGTATTCCCTATAGGGGCAGGCTCGAGTGAAGTGAAGAAACTATGCAGTGAGGTAATATGTTTGGTTGCCCCACTATCAAAGTATTGCAAACATTTGAGTCTAGTGTAGACATGCACTATTTAGGATAAGATGGGTCAAAACTGCAAACAATAGTAAACACCCATTCTTCATTCTGCACAAGATTAGCAGACTCTGTTTTTGGTGTAGAGGCCTCTACAACAACCATTCTAGCCTCTTTTCCAGCGAGTTTTGGATAGTTCTTTATGAGATGATCGTTTCCTTTACGGTACTTATGAAAGAATTTCTACTTTTTTAATTTCTGCTCATCTTTGTCTTCCTTGTTCAAATGTGCAGCATTTGCAAATTTTTTCTTACTAGTAGATGAGCTCCATTTACCTTTGCCCTTCTGACTAGCCATGAAAGATTGATCTGCAACAGGCGTAATGGACCTATTCTACCTAGATTGACCTTCCTGCAATAGAACAGATATGAATCAAACAGACCATTCAAAACGGTCTGCTCAAGTGAGCTATTTGGTATAACTTCATCAGCAGAAATCAGTTGTTCCTTCAAGTCTTTGATCTTTGTCAAAAATTATCCATAGAATCACCTTCATTCATGTGCTCACTCTCCAGTTGTTTTCGGAGGTAAGAAACACGAGCCTCATTCCTTGCCTGGTACAATGTGGTAAGTGTATCCGAAGCATCCTTAGTTGTTTTGCAAGAGTGAATTGAGGAATAATGGCATGTTTGACAGACAAGGCTATCAATGCATGTGCTTGAGCATCTCTACCATCCCAATGAATTTTCTCTATAGTAGGTGCAACAGGAACCACAACACGAACAGGAATCTGCAAAATATCACCATCTTTGATGCCATCTACATCAGCTTTAGTACCTGTATTTGCAAGTGTAATAGGATGTTTTTCAACACCCTACATAATATTCCTCAATCCTTTTGCGACCAATACATGACGCATCATATAAGCCCACAATGGGTAATTCGTACCATCCAACTTATCCTCAACAACCAACTTATGAAATACATCACTGCTTTCAGCCACGGCCACTAATTAAAATAACCTGATGCAAAAATTGACTGTATCTCAAAAAGGTGAACAAAGCTATCCTGTCGAGTTTCGCTAAAATGTAGCAAACTTCGAGATGCTTATACTGGCAAACCAAAACCTGTATATATCTTTGGCACAAAAAGAGGAAATAACCTGCACAAGTGCTACGATAATGCGTTCGGAGGCCAAAAAAAGCTCAAACCATGACACTAAGTATGCACACCAAATTCTGTGTGATTCTGATACTGTGATTGGAGAGGTGTTGCTGACACCCTAGATGAAGCAGTGACCTACTCTAATACCAATTGTTGGAGTTCAAGGTCTGCAAAAGCACGCGTATAGCACAAAGAAGAAGAAGAAGCTTGGAACACAACACACAATACTGAATGTATTACCACTAGAATGTACAAAGATAAGTAGCCCATTAGGGCAATAGGCTATATACAAGCTAGGGGAAAAAACCTCCTAAAGAGGGAAAAAAGTGCCCCGGTGGTCCTAGTGTGTTCACACACATCACTACATAAATATATCAGCAAGATTATCCTCTTGGATAGAGGTGTTTACAAAAGCCCATAGCCTATAATCCCCCCTTATGCTTGATTATACAAGGCTCTTTATGGCACTATTCCTTTCCCACATACAAAGGAGGGTGGTAAATTTCATTCCCACGTATAAAAAGAGTGGTATAAAATTTTGCCTTCCTTCTCTCAAAAAACTAATGGGTGGAAAATTTTATTTTATATCTTCTATTGATGTATTTTCTTCCTTCCCTAGGTCAAACTAGAGTGGTAAAAAGGGATTGACGGTTGGTTTTTTCTTTTTGTTGTTGATGTGGATTTGTTCTTTGGTAGCCTTCGATTGTTGACATTTGTATTTTCTTTCCTCAACTGAATGCCTTTCAAAGCTTCAAAAGTCAGCTCCTCACCACTTTTATTGTTGGCCAATTCAAAATATTGGCCTATAGCAATAACCTCAGAAAAGGGATTGATGTTAGATGTACTCTCCTTTGACTCTACTTATTGAAAGAAGAATTAAATAGATAGTGAATAGGCAATGCAAATTTAGGCCACCCAAGACCTTAAATTGATGTTATTTCTTTATAAACATCATTTTTCCTTGGCGAAACTACTATTCTAAAACTCTATCAACTAAAAGAATCAACTTTTTGTATGCATATGAAACAAATATCCACATACACACACATGCATGCATACATACATACATGCATGCGCACACACACACACACACATATATATATATATATATATATATATATATATATATATATATATATATATATATATATATATATATATATATATATATATATATATATATATATATATATGTATGTATGTATGTATGTATGTATATATATGTATATATATGTGTGTGTATATGTATATATATATATATATATATATATATATATATATATATATATATATATATATATATATATATATATATGTATGTATGTATGTATGTATGTATGTATGTATGTATGTATGTATGTATATGTGTGTGTGTGTGTGTCTCTCTCTCTCTCTCTCTCTCTCTCTCTATATATATATATATATATATATATATATATATATATATATATATATATATATATATATATATATATATATATATATATATATATATATGTGTGTGTGTGTGTGTGTGTGTGTATGTGTATGTATGTATGTATGTATGTATGTATGTATGTATGTATGTATGTATATATATATATATATATATATATATATATATATATATATATATATATATGTATATATATATATATATGTATATATATATATATATATATATATATATATATATATATATATATATATATATATATATATATATATATATATATATATATATATATATATATATATATATACATCTATATATATATATACGTATATATATATATACATCTCTCTCTCTCTCTCTCTATATATATATATATATATATGTGTGTGTGTGTGTGTATCCACACTCTAAGAGGGAGGATTACAAATTAGTCTTTAAGCATTGCTTTTAGGGCAAGTGCTTAGCCCATCATATTCCTAGCTAGTATGTCATGAATTCACTTACCCTTGGAAAAAAAATGGGTATTAGAGCCTAGGAAGTATGTTTCAGCAAGGTGGATAGATTCTAGAAGCTCGTGGGCACCTAAAGACCTTGACAAAAGGCACTTAGATACTTTGTATTTGAAAGAGTAGAAAAAAACAATGGACATCACTTTCAAAAATTAGCCCAAGAAAGATGGGAGTGTATCTCTCAATCCATAGGTCAAATTTATATATATGATTGTTGGCAGCAGTGAGGGAACTCAAAGACCTACACGACAAGGAAGCCAACGAAGGGAGTGAGAGAGAGAAGGAACAAGTAGGCAGGGCAGTCAACGAGGATCTGGCAAATAGGCCATGCAGTTTTTTCCAATTTAAACCCTTTTGGAACAGTGATTCTCATCACTTCATGAACATTGTAAATACCGTTTTTGGAAAATTCGACTCCATTTTTTTCAAGCTAAGGAGCAGTCAGGGAACTCAAAGACCTACATGACAAGGAAGCCAATGAAGGGAGTTAGAGAGAGAAGGAACAAGTAGGCAAGGCAGTCAACGAAGATTTGACAAATAGGCCACACAGTTTTTTCTAATTTAAACCCTTTTCTAACAGTGATTTTTCATCATTTCATGAACATTGTAAATACCGTTTTTGGTAAATTCGACTCCATTTTATTCAAGCTGAGGAGTCCTCGAGCTTGAGGAGTATCAGTAGTATTTATGTACCAATTTTCATAATTTTCAGAGCTCGTTTGAGCCTCCAAAATAGCCCAGGAACCTAATTTTTAACTAGGCCGGACACTAGGTCTGGACAGGACCAAAGCTAGTCAAAAACTATAAAAAGAGCTAGAGAGCTCATTTTTGAGGTTAGCTTGTGGTAGATTTGAACTTGTATGAGACTTTTTGAGTAATCCAAAGAACTCCATTGTTTCTTTCTTTTTCTTGCCTTGTGTGCACATGTGTGTGTATGTGTGTGCATGTTTGTGTGCTTCTCACTCACACACTTGTGCCATCAATTGTTCGAGGTCTTTATACCATCCTCATGTCTTCCCAAATTGACATTAAAGGAGGTGCTACTCATCACTGAGCTACACCAAATTTTGGTGCCGTTGTTGGGGATCGAGCTTTGAGGACGAGCGTGTGATGGTAAGACGTTGGAGTTATAGGTATTTTCTTCACTTTTATCTATTTCCTTTTATTTTCTTCACCATCTTCATCACCATCATCATCATCACCATCTCCCACCTCCATCTCCATCATCGCGACATTTTCAGTTTTTTGGTCATATCACCCTTCCCATACCATTCCCCTCATTTCACTTGTGAGAGAGAGCAAGAGAGCGTTTGCGTGCTTGTGCTTTTGTGTGTTTCTTGAGATTCTCTACAGGAATCAGCATCCCCAGCAGCTGTACCAGTTCCACCATGTAAAATTTTTTATTGTGCAGGTCCCGAGGCGTTGACCTCTATCAATCGTGACCAACAAAAAAATTGATCAGCTTGCCAAACTAAGTGCATAAATGTGATGTGTAGGCCTAGAGCATCTTAAATAT
Organism: Ceratopteris richardii; assembly: GCA_020310875.1. Taxonomy (NCBI): domain Eukaryota; kingdom Viridiplantae; phylum Streptophyta; class Polypodiopsida; order Polypodiales; family Pteridaceae; genus Ceratopteris; species Ceratopteris richardii. The sequence continues at coordinate 110,330,656 of CM035428.1, forward strand.
GTGTTTAAAATTTTGAAATGCCTCTCTTTTCTCTCAATCATGATTGACACGTCAATCGCAATTGATAAACGACTACTCACACTTCCCAACAGACCTGTCAATCGCGATCGACACATCGATCACGACCGACAGAGTCAATGACTGATTGACCATGACTGACAGAGCCAACGCGTGCCACATGTCAATCACGATTGACCCATCAATCGTGATCAACCCATCAATCGTGAATGATAGCCCCAACGGACCTATCAATCGTGACTGACAAATTCAACGATTGTTTGACCATGATTGGATGAGATTTCGAACCACATGTCAATCGCAATTGACCCATCAATCACGACCGATAACCATGATGGACCTGTCAATCGCGAATGACACATCGATCGCAACTGATACATCAATCGCGATTGACATACCACTCGATTGTGAGTGACGGGCCAATTAGGCATTTTTTAGGGCAAAAGATATTTGGTTTATTTTTGGCCAAAATTTGGGAAACATTAAGGGTTATTTGGGAAACATTAGGGCAAAATTTGGGAAGCATAACAAGGCCTTAGAAAACACTATGAGCTATTCATGTTTGCGTGTTAGCCTGTTGTGATCCTCTTTTAGCCTTAGAGCCCTGAATAGATATAACTTCCTCACACGAACTTCGTTTTTAGTGATTTTGGTCTTGTTGGAAAGTAGACCATACATAGAGGGAAGAAAACTGAGGGTATTTTGAAGTAGATAGGGTATTTTGAAGTAGACCATAACCAGGGGAAGAAAACTGAGGGATCTCTAGAATTGTTTGTCATAAAGACAAAGTGAAACTTGGGCTCTAAAGTACATGAATGAGCATGATTGGTTGTGTCATTTGAGTTTAAATCTTGAGCTGACATTGGGACTCTTACAGGTCCATTGAGAGCAGTAGAGGGCATCTAAAGCAAGGGCATTTTGTAAGCTTGAGAATGGGGTTCTTGAGCACCAACGAGCAAGGGATAAGCAAGTAAGATTGGAAATTCTCTAAAATCCCTTTGTTAATTCCTAGCTTAGGCTAAGAACGCGTAGCATTGGAAGTAAGTTAGGGCGATGATAGGCACGAGACAAGTTGAAGGCTATCTAAGTAATCAAGTTCAAGTCAAGAGATAACTTGTGCATGTGACGATAACCTTAAAGGGAAAGAAATAATTTTTATTGCGATCAAATCCAAGTGCGAAAATTCATTCAAGTATTCCTGATGATGCAAAATCAGACAAGATCATAAACACCATAACAATATAAAAGCAATCCAGTGATTGATAAGAAAGAATCAACAAGGAGGTTGTACATTGGGTAAAAATTGGGGTTGTTCACTCAGGCATATGAACCTTAGATCAGGACATCTAGGGAGAGATAAACAAAGCCTTAGGTCCTCGGAGGCAAGTGTCACTCAAATCGCTAGATCTTGGGCCCAATAGTTGAGCGCTTATCCGCACTACCCTAACTTTGAAACTAGTGAATCGGAGATGTCTCACGGAATGGAGCGACCCATAGGAAGTTCAAGTGTGGCATACTTACAAAAGGTTGAAGGTCCTTACAAGACTCAACTGGAATACCTTAGAACCAACCGATTAGGTGCTTGCATCTATGAGGACGGACTAAGAAGATCTGTGGTCCAGATTAAAAACCCTGATCAACCCATTGGACTGGAACATTGAGCAGTCAAGTTCAAAAATGGTGCGTACCTGGATAAAGAAGGAACCATGTACATAGTCACCAATCACCAAGATAGGACAGAAAAATTTGGTAATGTGATCCTAGAAATGGATATAGGTGACCTAGAGCAAGGGAACGTAGGAGGAGAGCTTAGGAACCCATGAGGTAAATCAGTCCTAACGAGAATCATCAATCCTGAGTGGGTTCCCTAGGACAATAAGAGCATAGACCTATTCTTAAACTGAGAGACTGACAAAGCCTTTTGGAGGTATAAGCTTGACTAGCCTAATGAGGTAGGAGCGCTCATGATCTATGAGTTTAAAGATCCTAATAGTCCAGGCAAAGTGAACTACCTAGACAACACTTCAGAAAGAATCTTTGTGGTCATAGAGCATGGTAGGAATGCCTACACTTGGAAGGGGGAATTTGTTTTTCCCCATCCAAGATCTAATGTCTCCTATAGTCACCAAGGAGCTGGGACATCCGAAGCTCATGGAGCTCATCGGGACAAAAGTAGAGATAGGCCAAAAGTAAGTTTTGCTTACCCCTTGGGAAGAGAAAGGATGAGAATGGAGACGGATAGAGTTGAAACTGAGAGACCTAGAGACCCAAGAAACCAAAGAAATGCTGATGATTTTCCTTTGCCAAGGCCTAGATAACACACTAGGACTTTGAGAACAACCCAACTGGTCAAGTCCATGAAGAATTACTTCGATGGCACAGGAGACCCATACGATCATGTGGATGAGTTTAGGCAAGTCTTGAAAGCTGAACAAATTGAGGACCTATTCACGCAATACAATGACTTTGGTCTAACCCTTAGGAACACAGCCCTTACATGGTTTCAACCACTAAATGAGAGACAGTTCAGGAACATAGACCAACTTCTAGAGGCTTTCATTACTGTATTCTCTAAGAGTGCTATATGGCATAATACTTCCTCATTGATTCATAGCTTCAGGCAAACACCTCAAGGGATGATCAGACTCACAGGAAGAAGGTTTAGGCAATATCTAGAGAGATGTCATGTTCTAGAGTTACCCACACTAGCCAAACAAGTGGCTTTATTTTTAGACGGATTGCGGAGTACCAAATTGAGATCATATGCGTACTTGAAGGACCCTAGAACCATAGAAGAATGTGTATGTATGTGCATAGACATAGAGGATAATCTAGGAGAGGAGCTGGAGCTTTCAAAAATCTACAAAGAGTCAGATAGGTCTACTAGCCTCACTTCCACTCAATCCACATCTATTGAGGAGCTTGTAGAGAAGGTAGCTCAAAAGCTAGGAGTCTCAAATAAACAAATATCAAGGTTTGCCCTAGTGAAAACATGATATACATGTGGAGGTGACCATATGGCGAATGTATGCCCCATTATGGCAGAACCCCAAGTGAATCCTAGTAGTCAATATTGTACCATAGAAGGGAGATACACCAATCACACAGTGCAAGATTGCTCATACAATAAGCAAGAAGTTAGGCAACCATACCCTCAACAAGGAAGGTACCAGAACCAGTACCCACCACAACCATATGGCACACCACAACAACCCTACGAAACCCAACAAAGGCCTTAGCCTTTGTTAGCTCAACAACCTCCTACTCCAACCAATGTGATTCCAGTGAAGTATGCAGCTGTAGAAGAGAACCTGAATAGAGCCATAGTGCCAATAACACCATTGCTTTCAGAAAGTGACCCTAGTGATCATAGTTTGAATCTACTCACATTGATAGCCCCCAGGCTTACTACATGCAGTCACCTGAGCATAAGGAGTCATACTATTATGAAGACCCGAGTGAACCTAATTGGGAGCCTGAGTATGCCAATGTCATGTACGCAAACCCCAACGCTAGACCTCAACCTAGGCAGGTAAGACCCGCATTTCCTAGAGGACCATGCTACCAATGTCGTGATTGCCCTATGCCTGCACCTAGACAACCTCAGTCAATAACAATTCAAGGTTTTTGTCCCGATTGTGGGAAAGATCTTCTCTTGCGAGATTGTCCTAAGAACCCCAATATTATGCCATAAATCACTCCTATCAACATTATTGGGTTAGTAGTAGACTCTACAGGAAGTGTCACTTCCACTGCACCACTGCAAGTGGTCACCAGAGCTCAGACTTTGGTTTAAGCCAAGAAAAGAGTGCCGAGGTTAGTGAAACTGAGAGCATAACCAAGAAACGGACAAGAGCCTAGAAAGATAGCCGCGGAAGGATGAAAAGACAATGGTCTAAGAAGATGAGCGAATTAAAAGAAAGCATAAGAGAAATAAAAGCCAAAATTGTTGAACTCACCTCTCAAACACACTCTCACATACCACCACCACCTTCATCCCTACCACCACCTAATCTGCCACCTTCCAACCCACCGTATACAATTCCACCACCACCTAGAGTAGGATCAGTATTAGATGACCCCACTCCTGAGGACATAGACATGATGCTTAAAGCATATCAAGCCAGAATCCAAGAAGGGCCAAATGTGACAGATCATGACAAAGGTTACCCTAGAGCTGATCTAGAGATATAATGAACCAAGCTTTGTGCTAAAATGGTAGTATTGGCTCAGACCATGTTTGAAGCCAGTTGCCTCTTCAACTACTCTTTCTCAGCTAAGGCACAGTTGCACGTTGATGGATTGTTGGAGAACTTAGAGAGCATAATTGCAAGATCTAGCAAGGAAGCCACCCTCCAAGGAAGAGACAAGGCAAGTGAAAGAATAAGCATTCCTCCCCAGTAAGCTTATGTGCCTAACTCCACAGAACCAGACACATCTTCTTCTATGAATTGGTACTCACGAGAATTCCTGCGAGAGATTCACGAAGAGAAATGGGCTAAAGAAAGTGAAGTTCCTTCGCCCATTGAACTTGTGGATGACGCGCATGATCAATTCCACAAGACATTCCTTCTATTTATGGAGAGTAGGAGAGTGCCCAATCTCATGAGAAATTAGACTTTGAGTCTAATTACTTATAGGAACTACCCCATTTCACAAGCCCATGGGAAGCTAAGTCCACTTGTATGAGAGCACCATGGTCATGGTAATAAACGAAGACTCGGTGATACCTAGAAACACAGGGGTAGTGAAAAACACTAAAGTACAGTGCAATCTCACTTTAGAAGAGTTACTTAGGGTTAGGCCGGAACTATGGAAACACATAGCCAATCAAGTGCCAGAAGTGGCAAAACCTCGTTCCTAGGTAGGATCTCATAGAACAGTGCCATAAATACCTTTCGACAAGATAGGAGACATGAGCGAAGGGGAAAAAGGAAACACCTATCTTCCCATTACCCATTAGGGGTACAAAACTAAGGCAATTTTGGACTCAAGTGCAAGAGTTGCAATTGCTACCACTTCCCTATGGAAAAGATGGGGCAAGCCAGCACTCAGGCCCATGAGAATGAAATTGTAGATGGCCGATGGTCACATAGAAAGACCCTTGGGACTCGTAGAAGGAATAACTCTCACTACATACGGTGTTGAGTTTGAGCATACTTTTACCACATGTGACTTTAGCAAGAATCAGGCCTATGAGATGATTTTGGGAAGACCATTTATGCATCAGTTGCAAGTGGTATAGGATTGGGGAACCAATTCCTTGTATTTGCAACACTTAGGTGTTACGGCCAAAGTTAATCTCAAGGATTACTCTCATAGAGATGTACCCCCCATCCATAGAGCCAAAGATGAGACTGAGTCAGTGCATTCCATAGGATCAGGATCCTCATGGATACATGAAGACACCCACTTATGGATGTGCAACGTAGCCATAAAAGAAGAGAAGAGAGAAAAAGCCAGAGAGGTAGGTGCAAAGGAAACCCATAGGTCAATTCAAGACCTAGCCTATGCACCTATAGTATTTCCTGACGAAGAATTTGAACCTCATGGTTGGGCAAAAATCTTAGCAACAATGGATGTAGCCATCAATGAAGAACAATGGACACCCCAGTGTGACGAGGATGGCTATGACATTTCAATCTTCACGATAGAGCCAATTATGCATGATTTGTTTATAGAAGAATGTGAACCTAATACTGATGCATTCGAGGATGCAAGTGACTCTGATCTAGAGTCAATTATTATGGACCCACCTTTTGCATCAGATGAGTAATATTTCTATGAAGTAGAAGTTCACCCTCAGAGACATGAAGAGCTATAGATATTTTTTGCAAATTATATTGTATGTTATGTTGCTAGGAAGAATATTTAGAGGCTAAATATTCAAGATACCTATCTATTTTTATAATATGATTAGCATATACCTAGGTGCAAGACCACATGTTTCATGCTAGGAGCACATACATTGAATTTCAATATCATTTTGTGAGGAACAAGGTGTAGGCAAAATAAGTTCATGGTCCATTAGATTGGTACAAAAGATGAATGTGCAAATATGTTGATTAAATCATTGGATTTGAAAAAAGCTTACAAGGTTGAAAAAACAAGCATTGAAATTATAAAGCTTGGATGAAGCTTAAATTTTACACATATAATGGTAATTATGCTACCAAGATCAAAGAAGAGATAGATCACTTGGTTGAAGCTGGATTCATCTATGAAATTGAGCACACTGAGTGGGTATCCCCCATTGTAGTGGTGCCCAAGAAGAATGGAAAGTTACGTGTATGCATTAACTTGAAGAAGATTAATGCAGCCACTATTCGAGATAACTATCCGCTTCTGATTACCAAGCATCTACTAGAAAGAGTAGCAGGCAAGGAAGTGTACAACTTCCTTGACGGATTCTTTGGCTACAATCAGGTAGCCATTGCTTGAGAAGATCAGCATAAGACAACTTTTGTCACAGAGTGGGGCATATTTTCCTTTCGCATAATGCCATTTGGTCTTACCAATGCGCCAGCCACTTTTCAGAGGCTGATGTGTCATGTGTTTAAAGAGTTCTTGAGGAATAATTTGGAAGTCTATGTTGATGACCTCTGTGCACATTCCAACATTAGACAGACACATATACCTAAACTCAGGCAAATCTTTGATAAATGTAGAGAATATCAAGTCTGCGTGGACCCAAAAAAGTGTGGCTTCATGGTCAGGCAAGGCAAGATTTTAGAACACATAGTGTCCAAGAATGGCATATCCACGGATGAGGAGAAAGTGAGAGCTATTGCAGAGCTACTTAGGCCAAAAAATGTCAAGGAAGTGCAAGCTTTCATGGGGCATTGTGGCTATTACTGACGTTTTATACACGTATGCCATCATTGCAAAGCCTCTGTATGGACTTTTGACAAATTTTGAGTGGACAGAAGACTGTGAAAACTCTTTCAATGAGCTTAAACGGAGATTATGTTCAACACCAATCTTGACGACACCAGATTGGAACAAGCCCTTTCATGTTCATGTGGATGCATCCAATTATGCTATTGGATGTGTGCTTGCAGAACCTACTGGTGAAGGTAATATGGATCTTCCAATTTCCTATGCTACTAGACAATTGAATGCAATTGAACAAAACTATACAACCACCGAACGAGAAGGATTAGGCATGGTATATGCGGTTAAAGAGTTTAGAAAATATTTGCTTGCAAATAAGTTTAAACTTTTTACTGATCATCAAGCATTGTTGTACTTGGTAAACAAGCCATGCAATACAGGTAGATTAGTAAGATGGTTTCTCTTGCTAATGGAATATGACTTTGAGGTTGTGGTGAGGAAAGGCAAGACTCATTTGAGAGCAGACCATCTCTCTAGGCTCACATCTAGAGAGGCCCCATGTTGACAGTATACGGGAAGAAGCAAGTGCGGACACACATGCAGATCTAGCACTAAGGCAACCCTTCATTTTTTTCAAAACCCTTACATCATTTTTAAGTGATTCTCATCACTAAAAACCCTTGTAAATATCATTTCACCTTTTTGTAGCTCCATTTTGTACAAGCCGAGGAGTCCTCGAGCTTGGGGAGCCTTAGAAGTAGTTGCCTGCCAATTTTCATAATTTTTAGATCTCGTTTGAGCCCTCAAATAAGCCCTGGAACCTAATTTTTAACTAGGCCGGACACTAGGTCTGGACAGGGCCAAAGCTAGTCAAAAACTATAAATAGAGCTAGAGAGATCCGATGCTTTATCCATTTCTGGCTAAGGAAGCACCAAAGGTCAATTGATACCAAGAAGCACCAATAGAAAAATTGGAGTGTTTAGAAGCAGAAGGCTCAAGCATGTCGCTTCTTTAGATATTTAATCATGGATTCAAAATTAAAAGATGAGAAAGAGTTTTGAGAGCAATTCCAAGTTATTCAGGACTCATTATGCAAATATGTCTATAGTTTAACTCATGAGGGTTAATATCACTATTATCTATAGTTTTTCTATGTAGATAGACAGTTTTGCGATGATAATTTCTCCTTACAACATCCAATTGTAGTACGATTATTCATTCAAAGTTTTGAACTGCCTACTTCATGCATCCCAAATACAATTTGTGTTTTTAAACAAAAAATTTAGAATATATTAACAACAGAAAAGACACAAGGGAAAGAGAGATAAAAGGTAGACTCAATGGCTTTTCATCCACTTTGTGAGGGACATAACTAAATTTCTCGGTTGAGCAAAGAATCTTGATGAACTTTTCATCCTCTTTGTGAGGAATCCACTTGCTTTTGAGTTTCTTATTCTCTAGAATAAACATGTGATGGTGTGTGATAGATAGATAGATGAATAGACAGATAGATAGATAGATAGATAGATAGATAGATAGATAGATAGATAGATAGATAGATAGATAGATAGATAGATATATAGATAGAGAAACATGGGGGAACTCTTAGAGTTCCTAATTCTTCTATTGAGGAAGTGTACATCTAGTGGATGTTCAAGGTATCAACATTTTTTGGACAAATTTGCATTATTTCTAGAGTTATGTCACTCTTGGAAATTCGGAGCCTGCCACTCTGAATTGAATGATGGCACCAACTACAAAGAACTACACATATAGATTCTAGAAGAAAGTGCCAACCAGTCCAGATCATTGTCCACCCAAATACTATTACACATCCGTGAGTATTTCAACCCAAGTATGAGCATTGATAACAAAGCATTAACTTCACTTGCAATCCATGCCGCCAACTTAAAGTCACCATTTGTAATGCCTTTCTTGGGGCACAAATCCCAAATCTAAGTATAATTCCCTTGTGTGAATGGATAGATCAAGAAATGGAACCTATCATGATACAACATGGCAAAGTGAGCCTCTATCAATATATGAGGAACCTTATGAAGAGGAGAGGGGAGACATACATAGGGGGGAGGTATACTCATACATAGGGCATAGACAGGGTACACCATGCTCACAGAGGAACAGAAGGGCTGGATAAGGATAGATAGACATACCTAGTTATGGGGGTTGAGGAGGGAAATAGAAAGAACCATATTGGGGATATTTGAGTGGTTAGAAGGGAGCATTGTTGTGGTTGCGAAGAGAAGTGTGAGGACAAGGGGAGGAAAAATATGCACATGTTACTGGGTAGCAAGGGAGTGATATTCCATCGGTAGAATAGCCCTCCATTTGATGTGTAGCAAGACACATGCAAAAAGATGCACATAAATATTGGGATTTCGGGGCAAGAAAGAAATAGGACACATAGGAAAGGTGGAAGATGCGACAAGAAAGTAGATTAGCAAAAGCAACAAGAACAGATGCAAAGGCTGAAGATTAAGGGTGCTCAAAGTAATAATGGGGCATGCACAATGGAGAAGGTGAAGAGCTAGGGAATAGTATGGTTGATGATTTTGGTGGGATTAGATAAGATCCCTAGAGTTCCAAGGAGGAAGAAGTCTAGGTCGACAATGGTTAATGAGTGCTGATTGAGACGAGTGGAATTTGGCTACCACACACTCTAGGAGGAAAGAACTAAAGAGGAAGGATGACAACAAAATCTTAGGCATCAACATCTAGAAGAAGAAGGCAATTGCGAGATATGGACCCTCTTAGCTTGTAAGCTCTGGTTGTAAGCTCTGGTTGTAAGCTCTGGGGTGTCTATGTGTAGGATACCAATGCATCTTCATGGAACCGTAGGAGGATATTGCTCTGGTTGTAAGCTCTGGGGTGTCTATGTGTAGGATACCAATGCATCTTCATGGAACCGTAGGAGGTTAGGGAGTGGCAAGGTGGTGATCCTATACAAGTACATGTGTCAGAGACAACTAGTGGATAATAGGGGGAAGGATTGAGTGGGCTTCCTCTTCTTCTCCCTAGTACTCAAAGAGAGAGAAGATTTCATCCTCCCTTAGTGTCTTGAATTACTCAGTCTAGAGATGGAACTGACATCAAGGCTCGGGAGCCGATAGAAGGTGTAACATCTCATTCATTTTAGACACCTACAGGTGTATTACTTTACTATAGTTAGCTAAACCATCTATATTACTTTACTATCCTCCAAATATTCGACGATGGTAGAATTTTTGTAAGGTGTATGCTTCAAAATAGAAGGGGTTTTCCCCTTGAAAATTGTGTAAGAAGAGCATCTCCTTTTTTGAAGTAATAAAAATCTCAGTTGGTCATTTACTGCTTACTTGTCATTCCTACTACTCAGATTGTTTTTTTATTTTTGCAATTGTGTATGAGTCCACTTTTGTTGTCAGAGTGTGGTGAAATCTCCTGATGCATAGATCAAAAGGGAATACGGTCTAGGTAGTCTGGAGTCACGGCAAGCATGCTGCCTCCCTTGTCTGCTCATACGAGATTGGCTCAAGTTGCCAATCGAATGTTGTATAATTTCTAGCACACCCGATGGGATCAGAGCTTGGTTCTTCATTGTCTGTTGAGGCTCTCACTCTCTATGACATGAACCCATTCACGGCCCACATCACTTAGTGTGGAATGAAGCATTACCACTCGAGGAAGGTTCCAAGGCAAACCATGAAGTATAGACAATCTAGAGATGGCTCAAGGCAATCTAGTAGTGCTTCTTTCAAGGATCAACATCAATTTTTCTATTTTTGAAGGAGCTTCAGTGGTAGACCTAGATGATCATATTAGTTGATTTTTGGTGTTATGTAAGAGTGGAGGGTTAAAAGGATGAACTAATGCCTTCATGACTATGTTCCTGGAGTCTTTAGATGAACCAGCTGATAAATGGTTCCACCAATTTAAGGATAACCATTTCACAACATGGAATGAAATGAAGACTAAGTTTTCTTCCATGTTAAGACCAAGGAACTCCACATAACAAGCTTTGGTGATAAGAAGAAACAAAAAAGATTGTAATAGTCCAAGAAGTGGAGAAGAAAAACAGATTTTAATTGTAGATGACATGGAAAAAGAAGAAGAAGAAGCCTTAATCAAACTGGTCAAAGAATTTAGAGATGTATTTGCCTACAACTATAAAGATATGAAGGGAATATATCCTAACATTTGTGTGCATAAAATACATATTGCACCTAATGCAAAATCGAGTAGGAAAAGGAATTATACCTAAAATGATAAATACTCTACAAAGATTAAAGAAGAAATAGACAAATTATTGGTATCTAGTTTCATCTATGAAATTGAGTATACACAGTGCATATCACCAATAGTTGCGGTTCCAAAAAAGAATGGAAAAATTAGGGTTTGTATTAATCTCAAAAGGGTTAATGCAACAACTATTAGAGATAGTTATCCATTATCAATACAAATCATCTGTTGGAGAGAGTTGTTGAAAAGGAAGTGTATAGTTATTTGGATGATTTCTTAGGCTATAATGAGGTGCCTATTGCATTAGAAGATCAACATAAGAATCCCTTTGCAACAAAATGGGGTGTATATGCATTTAGAGTTTTACCTTTTGTTCTAACAAATGTACCAACCACATTCCAAAGGTTAATGTGTCATGTGCTCAAGGAGTTTCTAAGAAACACAATGGAAATCTATGTAGATGATTTATGTACCTTTTCAAGGGAGGGGGAAGATCATCTATAAGATCTGGGAAACATATTCAAAAAATGTAGAATTTATAGAGTTTGTTCAAACCCTAAAAAATGTATCTTTTTTGTAAGGCAAGGAAGAACGTTAGGACACATAGCCTCCAAAAATGGAATATCTATTGATGAGGAAAATATTAGATCCATAGTCTAGTTGCCTAAGCCAACAAATGTGAAGGAATTATGAACATGCATGGGACATTGTGGGTATTATAGAAAAAATTTATACAAGTTTGTAGATATTGCAAAACCTTTGTATGCATTGATCACTAAGTTCGAGTGGATTGATGAATGTGATAAATATTTTGAAACCCTAAAAACTTACCTAGTCACATCACCCATACAATAATCACCTCAATGGGTTGTAATATTCCATGTACATGTGGATGCCTCATAGTTTGCCTTAGGATGTGTTTTGACACAACTTATAGAAGGAAGCGAATTGGATTTTCCCATTGCCCATGAAAGTAGATAATTGAATGAGGTTGAGAAAAGATATACCACAATTGAAAGAGAAGGATCTGGAATGGTGTTTGTAGTGAAGAAATACAAACATTATCTATTGGCTAATAATTTTAAGTTTTTTTTGGATCCAACTTTATTGTACCGAGTAAATAAACCTTGTCAAACTGGAAGGATAGTAAGATGGTTCTTAATCCTTATGGATTTTGATTTTGAAGTTGTAGTAAGACAAGGAAAAACAGATTTGAGAGATAATCATTGACCCAAAATCTTCACTAAGGAAAAAATCACATCTGATAGATGATGAGCTATCTGAATCCTACCCATGGACTTTCTTATACCTACTCTAAGGATAGGAAATCAATTGCAATGGATAGGACATGAACTATCTCATAGAATTTTGGAGTTAGAGTGATTGGGAGATTCCAAATTTTAGACTCTTATGAGCATCTATGCTGATAAGAAAAGACAAAAGGCATATCATGATATACACATTAAGGAAAAGGATTTACAAGAAGGAGACCTAGTCCTAGCATACCACTAAGAGAGCATAATAGAGAATTAGAGAAAAGGGGACATGGTCCATACATTCTTCATAAGATCAGCCCTAGTGGATCTGTTCAATTGACAAATATAGATGGAGAAGTAATGCCAAACTATGTGAGTGGATGCATAGTGAGTGGATGTAGCGTAAAGAGATACATGGAACCCTTAACAACCCACATATGGAGAATATTACAATAGCCTCAAAGAAGAAAAGAAGGGAGAGACAAATAAGATAAGAAGCTCTACATACTTTGAATTCTTGTGTCCTTAGTCCATACAAAACAAAAAATGTAGTCCCTTAGCATCGTTTTATTAATTACCACCTTCTTGGCAAGTGCAATTAAAACGTCTTTGGCCTCATTTGTACCCTCAATATTGTTTTTCTCATTGTCCAGAGGGAGATGAATGCATAGAGCTAAAAAACCCTATATTATTACTGGTTTTCGTGGGATAATGTTATTTACATATGGTTGCAAGTGTGAATGACCCATGATTATCCTATCACATTATACTTGATTGCCTTTCACTTCTCTATTTTGGGAGTTATATACACAATGCTCTATACTATGATCCATCAAGGACATGAGCAAAATTTAGTGCAATATTTTTGGCATTTCTACATTTTGTAGAATAAGTGATTTAAAAGATTCAATCACCCCAATGGGTGGAATTGAAATTATCGTTGTTGCCTTCGAAGGTAATAGTAGAAATGGATATGTTCTTGTACCCACTATGTCATAAAGAAAAATTGTTTTCTTGAGCATGGGTTAAGCCCTTCTATAAACTAATCATGTACCACATCTTTTGAAGGATGTTGTCTTTCTAGAATCTATTGCAAAGTACTATGAAACAAAGAAGCGTAATCCACATTGATCTAGCTAGTTACTAAACCATATATTGCAAAGTAATAAATAATTTGCTTGTTATTTTAGCCTTTTATACTCTACGTAAGAGAGTCTTGCCTAGAGTATCCTAAGTCATAAAATGATTAGGAGCAAGCTCAATCAACCATTTGGCTGCTTCACCACCTAATGTGGCCTGGAAAACTTAACATTTTTGGGCATCATCCTTCCCACCTTCCAACAAGTCCTACTATGTGTCAGATAATCGAACAGGGTCCCCTCTGTTATCATCCCCTTTACCACTAAAACGATTGAAATGCATTCAGATAATTCAATGGCATGGCACTGCCATGCTTGCCAATGCCTCCACTCTTTGTCTATAGCCACCAAAGGGGAAAAATCTGCTTCTTCCTTTGCTCGTTGAGCACCATCCACCCCAAAAAATGGATCTTCTCTCTAGATATTGTTGCTCCTTCCTTCAACTACTTCAGATGGATGAAATCTACAAGGCCCTTGGTCACTCCAAAATCAAAGGGTTTCTTGCTCTACACTTTCTCCCATTCTTCACTTGATTGCTTGCATCCTCTAACGCCTACCTACAACTTTTCACCATCAAATGCTATTTGAGCCTCTAGGAGTTTCCTAATCAGGGGTAGAGAGCCACTCACTTCTGTACCAATGAAAGTAGTTGCTTCCGAACATGTACATTGCCTGAAATCTGACTGCTAGAGCCCTTAGGCGTTTTTTTTGTATCCTGCAACTCTTTCTCTTCCATAAACCATGAAAACCAAGTACCCAAACATGTTGGAATGGTATGCCTCCATTGTGTTGACAACTAAGGAGGGATTTTTATAGTATGCATTCAACATTAGCACCCCATCCCATCGTGATTGCCAATGTTTGCAATAATATTTACCTCAATGCAAATAGTAGGCTCATGGAATGGGAAAGTTCTAACTACAGATAGACAAAATCTATGGTTTCTACTCCTAGTCATGGATAGACTATACTTAGACATCACAATCAACTCTGAAACAGTATTCATAACTAGAGACTAAACATAAAATATATAAAATGATACAGAAAAGAGATTCATTAATGTGGAGCAATTACAACATTCTCTCTGAACTTCATCGTCCCTTCAAATTTCATACAACTCGGCTTCTAACAGATAGACGGAGAGTTTCAATGTAGGAAATGAGAGCATTTTTATAGCGCCGAGAATAAGAAAAGCTCGGATTCGGCACAAATACTTCTCATAACTAAACATCAACTATCATGTAATTTACAAGGATTCTAATAAAGTTTGGGAATATTACAAAATAAATGGTCCACATCGATGACCTCCCAACATGGCCCATCTTTGATGTTGATAATGATCGTGGTTAGGAGCTCTAGTTTAAACAATCTCCATAAAAATGTAGGGATGCCAACATGCATTGAAAGAATATGCAGTGCTCTAATAGATAGGGCCCCCATTGTCTTCTTTAGTAGCCATAGGTTTCCCTATCCCAACAACAATTTCGTTGAAGAATCAGTAAGAAGAGAAAGTTGGGTAGGTCGACTCAAAGAGAGAATTTTAACGACTTCATTTTGTTTGGGATAAATTCAAGAAACCTGGCAAAAATTTGACCTTTGCACTTGTCAAGTTCCTATTTGGAAGACTTGGAAGGCATTCTTAATCTTCAAAAACAAAGAGGAAATGATAAGGTTGGAAGAATTGGCATTTAGAGACAGTAATTCCTCTAAGGGGAGGTGTGATCCGAAGAGCTAGTCAATCAAACAATTCATCCTTGTTGATATATTTATGTAGTGATGTGTGTGAACACCCTAGGACAATCGGTGCACTTTTTTCCCTCTTTAAGAGGTTTTTTCCCCCCGGCTCGTATATAGCCCTATTGCCCTAATGGGCTACTTACCTTTGTACATTCTAGTGGTAGTACATACAATATTGTGTGTTGTGCTCCAAGCTTCTTCTTCTTCCTTGTGTTGTTCGCGTGCTTCCGCAGACATCTAACTCCAACAATTGGTATCAGAGGAGGTTGCCACTTCATCTAGGATGTCATCGACACCTCTCTGGTTGTAGTCTCATAATCACACAAAATTTGGTGAGCATAATTAGGGTGTTTCAGAGATCAAAACGGCTTCGCTCTATGTGTTGAAATTGGGATTTGAGCTCATTTCGGCTTCCAAATGCAATATCGTAGCGCTTGTGCAGGCTATTTCATCTTTTTGTGCCAAAGATATATACTAGTTTTAGTTCAACAGTATAAGCATCTCGAAGTCTGCTACAGGTTTAGCAAAATTTGTCTCGGCAATTTTGTTCAACTTTTTGAGAGACAATCAATTTTTTGCATCAAGGTATTTTAGTCACCGGCCATGGTTGAAAGCAGTGATGTATTCCGTATGTTGGCTGCTGAGGATAAGTTGGATGCTACCAACTACCCGTTATGGGCTTATATGATGTGACATGTATTGGTTGCAAAAGGACTGTGGAACATTGTGCAGGGTGTTGAAAAGCATCCTATCACACCTATAACTGTTACAACTGTAGGTACTGAAGGTGATGTAGAAGGTGTTGAAGATGATGATATTCTGCAGATTCCTGTTTGTGCTACTATTTCTACTGCACCTACTGTAGAGCAAATTAGTTGGGATGGCATAGATGCTTAGGCACATGCATTGATAGCTTTGTTGTGAAGAGAGATGGTGGATGCAATCCAAAGATGAGTAGGTGCTACTACAACCAGCTTCACACCAACCAAATGAGACTTCAGAGTTGATTAGTAGACCCTTTGAGCTTCCTAAATCCACCAAAATATCAGCCAAGTACTTTGGAACATCTATCCCAAAAGTTTAAGTCAAGACAGACTAGTTGCGAAATGACTAGCTCCCAAAACTTGCTATTTTTGGACATACACCTGCTGGAAAAAATGAACAGTGCTCTCAACTTGGTAGGATTTAAAAAAATTCCTTTTGGGCATAGCAAATAGACTTAGCAAGCTTCACAATCCAAGTTAAAACACTTCAAATGATGGACTGAGCACTGAGAACAAGTTTCATCAATTTCTGGAACATGCCCACCATTCTCGGGAATCTGCAGAGATAGACTAGTGAGCAGTAAAATGCAGATATCTCCAAAACTATAAATCCAATGACAATGAAAATTGATATGCAAAAACTAGATAGTAAGAGCTAATTAACGCACATTAAATCCTGGAAAAAGGATCAGTAGAACTCGAGATATGACCTTCTAAAGGTACTGCTCTGAGTGAGTATAGCAGAGAACAAAACAGAGAAGTGAATGATGATAAATGTATAAATTCATATATGATTACAACCACATTGGCAATGAATCTTTGCACAATGGGAGTAGAATGATAGAGCTATGGAGTAAGCTCTTCAATCTCTACAAAATGACATGAAGTGGTCACGTACAAGGCTTGCTAATCGCCTCTTCCTTCTTGCTCCTTTTATAGCTATTCTTTGAGGGAGTTTTGAATTCGAATTCGAATGGCTCCACCTAAAAGTGATCCCCAAAGTTAGGAGATATTCCCTCAGCTCAAAAAGTCATGGGTTTTGGTAGTTAGAGCCACGAAATTGCTTTTACATCATGCATGAGGTAAGCCATCCTTTTCCTTTTTTCTTTTTTCAAATACAAGAGATAAAATGTACTCTTTTACAAGAGGTGTTCACATGACTACTCATGTGACTTACAAATGAGGATAATATCAAGCATATCAAGCATGTAGGCTTGGGTAAAATGCACCAATAGCTCCCCCTCAAGCCTAACATGCTTGGCCTCCAAATAAGTCTTCAATTGTCCTTGATTTCCTGCAAGCTAATCATCAACTTGAATCTACTTAACTTTGTACCATCAAGAGCTTTAGTCAACATGTCTGCACATTGCATATCTGTAGAGACATAGGATAGTTGAATATCCTTGCTCATTAACTTCTCCCTTACATAATGGTAGTGGACTTCAATATGCTTGGTTCTAGCATGGTATACCGGATTAGCTGCTAGATGTAGTGAGCTTGTGTTGTCACCAAAAATGTGAGGTGTTGAAGAATGAAGTCCAAGATCTGTGTACAAAGACTTTAACCACATGATTTCTTGAGTTGCATTAGCCAAACCTCTACATTCGGCTTCGGTAGAAGATAATGCCACGGTTGGTTGCTTCTTCGATGACCAAGAAATGATTTTTGAACCTGCAAATGATATATATCCTGATGTGCTTCTTCTATCATCTTTAGATCCGGCCCAATCTGCATCTGAGTAGACCTTTAGCTCAACATCTGAAGTAAATGAATAAAACAAACCTTCATTCATGGTCCCCTTTAGGTACTTGAGAACTCTGTTGGCCGCTTCCATATGTGGTCTTCTCGGCTTATGCATAAACTGACTCAATATGCTAACACTATAGCATATATCCACCCTTGTGAGTGTTGCATAGTTCAAACTTCCAACCAAGCTTTGATAGCTTGTGATGTCTTCAATTGGCTCTCCTTCATAAGCACTAAGCTTATGATTTTGCTCCATAGGTGTACCTACACACTTGGTATTTTCCATCTTGAACTTGACGAGCATGTCATGGACATACTTCCTTTGTGTGATGTATATACCTGAATCTGTGTAGATCAACTCCAATCCAAGAAAATAAGTGAGTGGTCCGAGGTCACTTATTTTGAACTCCTCCTTCATTTGACTCTTTACCTGTTTGATTCCTTCAAGATCATTGCCTGTGATAATAATATCATCAACATACACACATAAATAGATCACTTGAAATCCATTCCTCTTTATGAACAAAGAGGTATCCGCCTTGCTAGCTTTGAGTCCTTGGTCTTGCAAATAAGTCACCAATCTGAAATTCCAAGCTCTTGGAGCTTGCTTCAATCCATACAAAGCTTTATTTAGTTTGCATACATAGTTAGGATGATGTGCATCCTCATATCCAGGAGGTTGTGCCATATACACTTCCTCAGAAATCCATCCATTCAAGAAAGCATTCTTTACATCAAGTTAATAGAGATTCCAATTTCTAGATGCAGCAAGACTAATGAGAACCCTAATTGTAGGCATTTTTGCAACAGGAGAGAAAGTCTCCTCATAATCAACACCATGGGTTTGAGCAAACCCTTTAGCAACTAACCTTGCTTTGTGTCTATTTATACTTCCATCTGGATTCCTCTTGATTTTGTATATCCATCGAGATCCAATTACCTTCATAGATGGCTTGTTAGGTACAAGCTCCCAGGTGTCATTCTCCTTCAAGGCTTCTATTTCTTCATCCATTGCATCTCTCCAAGCTTTCTTGCTTTGTGCTTCTTCGAATGTGGTAGGTTCTTCATTGGTTGAATCCTTTGCAATGTAGATTGAGTGCTTGGTGACCAAAGAAGTATCATAACCAAACCTCTCTGGTTTCTTCTTCTCCCTCGAAGACCTTCTAAGTGGTTGATGTGAGCTCTCGGGTCCATATGTAGCATCCTGCATCTTTGCTTTACCTTTGTTCTTCCATAGCTTTAGTCTTTCCAAGTCTTCTAGGTCAATCTCCAAATCACTTTCTTCAATCTGCTTTGGCTCCTTTGGTTGAAGTGATGGAAAATCTTCATCCAAGTCATATGGCAGCTTCACTTTCCTGTCATCGTCAAATCATGATTTGTTTTCATCAAAAATTACATCTCTACTCACAAAAAATCCTTTATTGGTTGGATTGTACAATCTATATCCTTTTTGGTTTTGATCATAACCAATGAATACACACTTCTCTGCCTTGGGATCCAATTTCCCTCTTACTTGAGAAGGAATGTGAGCATAGGCTAAGCATCCAAAGATTTTGCAATGCTCTAGACTAGGTCTTCTTCCATTCCACACTTCATATGGAGTGGTTCCATCTAGTGACTTAGATGGAAGTCTATTTATGAGATATGTGGCTGTCGACACAGCCTCTGCCCATAGGTAGTTCGGCAATCCCTTTTCGTTGAGCATGGACCTTGCAGCTTCGACAATAGCTCTGTTCCTCCTCTCTGCTACACCATTGAGTTCGGGTGTATACCTTGTAGTGACTTCCCTTTTAATGCCTCTTTCATGCAAGAAGGCATCAAATTCAGAAGAGAAGCATTCTCCTCCACCATCTGATCTGAGTCCTTTCAAAGTCCTACCTGTTTGGTTTTCAACAAGAGCAATATACTTCTTAAAGCAATTAAACACTTCATCCTTGTGCTTCATGAAAAACAGAATGGTCCACCTTCTACAATCATCTATGAAAGACACATAATATCTTGAGCCTGATATAGATGGCTCCTTACTTGGACCCCACACATCCGTGTGCACTAGATCCAAAGGATTTTGATACATATATCCTTTCTTATTGAAAGGTTGTCTATGAGCCTTGCAGAGTTGACAAGCTTCACACTTATAAATCATGTGTTGCCTTGTGATATTAGGCAAACCAAGTACACTTTGGTCCCTGCAAATCTGTTTGAGTGTCCTCTCACCAATGTGAGCAAGCCTTTTGTGCCATATCTCCAACTCTGTAAGAGTTTGAGATCCATAGCTAAACAAAGATATGTTCTTTGTATCTTCCACTTCAAAAGTGAAAAGCCTTCCTGTCTTTTCTCCTTTGGCAATCCTTCGAAATCCTTGCCTTGGGTCTTCAACATATGCTCCAAATCGATTGAATCTAACCTGCAATCCCTTTTCAACAATCTGTCCAACACTTATTAAATTTTTGGTAATTGTAGGGACATACAAGATTTTGCTTAAGAGGTTCATATTCCCATCTGATGTCTTCACATTACCTATCTTCTCCACTGAGTGCTTTGTGTCATCTCCTGTCTGCACTTCATACTTGTTATGAGGATCTTCCAAATCAAAAAGTAAAGCCACATTTCCTGCTACATGGTTCGAGCATCCCGAATCAATGTAAAATATGTGATCATCATCCTTACCCTTCTTCGCTGATAGATTCATAATCAATAATGAATCTTCTTGACTTTGGTCCTCTGCATAGTTATTGTAATCTCTTCTTCCTCTATGGCCACTTTGATAGTTTTTGTTGTTGTTGTAATTGTTGTTGTAGTAGTTGTTGTTGTTGTAGCCTCCATTGTATCTACCTCTATTTGATCCATAGCCACCTCTATTGAATCCTCTTCCTCTTGAGTTCCTCGGGTTCCTGAAAAATTCTTCAGTAGTATGGTTAGATAAGCCACATATGTTGCAAGGTTGAGATGATTGGAATCTCCCCCTGCCTTGCTTTCCACCTCTGCCTCTTCCTCTGGCTCTTCCTCTACCTGCAAAGTTTGCTTGGAAAGAGCTTCCTTCATCTTCATTCTTCCTATTCTTTGACTTGTCCTTGACCTTAGCTTTATCAGAATATAAGGCAGAAGTTTGATTACCTCTTGAGGACTCACCACCTTTGCTAATCTTTGCTTCATGAGTGAAGAGTTGGCCCATGAGTGTGTTGAGGTCGGGTACATGCATATCCATGTATAAATCCATGGCTGTTGTGAATGACTCCCACTTGTCGTCTACTTTGATTCCATTCATGATTTGTCTTATGATTTGCTCCTCTTCAATTACCTCTCCAATGCTTCCAAGTTGGTCGGAAATCTCCTTCATCTTTGTGACATAATCAGTCACATTTTGCTTCGGGCTTTTCTTCATTGTTGTGAACTCCATCCACAATTGGTTCTTCCTTGCTCGAGTGTTGGAAGAGAAGAAAGAAGCAAGTACATTCCAGGTCTCTCTTGATGTCTTGCATCCGTTGACATGAGGTAAAAGAAAATCAGGGATTGAGTTTAGAATATAGGACCTTGCAAGTGCATCCTTCGAACACCAATTCGAAAGTCCTTCCACTTCTTCATGTGAGGGTTGCCCTTTGTTCCTCATGGTTGGCATTGCTTCATCTCCGGATATGAATCCATATAGATTCCTCCCTTGAAGGTAAGCCTCCATCCTTAGAGACCATGCCAGGTAGTTGTTTCGATCCAATTTGTCAATTGTTGATGGAAATCCATCTCCCATGTTGCTTGACTATGCTCTGATACCACTATTTAGAGAGATGGTGGATGCAATCCAAAGATGAGTAGGTGCTGCTACAACCAGCTTCACACCAGCCAACTGAGACTTCAGAGTTGATTAGTATACCCTTTGAGCTTCCTAAATGCACCAAAATATCAGCCAAGTACTTTGGAACATGTATCCCAAAAGTTTAAGTCAAGATAGACTAGTTGCAAAATGACTAGCTCCCAAAACTTGCTATTTTTGGACATACACCTGCTAGAAAAAATGAACAGTGCTCTCAACCTGGTAGGAATTAAAAAAATTCCTTTTGGACATAGCAAATAGACTTAACAAGCTTCACAATCCAAGTTAAAACACTTCAAATGATGGACTGAGCACTGAGAACAAGTTTCATCAATTTCTAGAACATGCCCACCATTCTCGGGGCTCTGCAGAGATAGACCAGTGAGCAGTAAAATACAGATATCTCCAAAATTATAAATCTAATGACGTTGAAAATGAATATCAAAAACTAGACAATAAGAGCTATCCAACGCACGTTAAATCACGGAAAAAGGATCAGTAGAACTCGAGATATGACCTTCTAAAGGTACTGCTCTGAGTGAGTATAGCAGAGAACAAAACAGAGAAGTGAATGATGAGAAATGTATAAATTCATATATGATTACAACCACGTTGGCAATGAATCTTTGCACAATGGGAGTAGAATGATAGAGCTATGGAGTAAGCTCGTCAATCTCTACAACATGACATGAAGTGGTCACGTACAAGGCTTGCTAATCGCCTCTTCCTTCTTGCTCCTTTTATAGCTATTCTTGGAGGGAGTTTTGAATTCGAATTCGAATGGCTCCACCTAAAAGTGATCCCCAAAGTTAGGAGATATTCCCTCAGCTCAAAAAGTCATGGGTTTTGGTAGTTAGAGCCACGAAATTGCTTTTACATCATGCATGAGGTAAGCCTCCTTTTCCTTTTTTCTTTTTTCAAATACAAGAGATAAAATGTACTCTTTTACAAGAGGTGTTCACATGACTACTCATGTGACTTACAAATGAGGATAATATCAAGCATATCAAGCATGTAGGCTTGGGTAAAATGCACCAACATTTGTCCATCAAACGTACCATTATTCCTCACATTCGCTCTTGTAGAACAATTAAGGATGCTTGGGATACACTTACTTGATTGTTCTAGGCTAGGAATGAGGCTCGTGTTGCTTACCTCTGAAAACAGCTGGAGGGTGAGCACATGAATGAAGGTGATTCTATGGAAAATTTTTTGACAAAGATCAAGGATTTGAAGGAACACTTGATTTTTGCAGATAAAGTCCTCCCTGACAGTTCACTTGTGTAGACTGTTCTGAATGGTCTTCCCAATTCATATTAGAGTTTTGCTTCTACTCTTCATTTGATGATGAAAGGGAATCCAAATGCTTTAACGTTTGAAGAGTTACTTTCTATTGTGTTGCAGGAAGACCAGTCTAGGCACAACATGTCTATTATGCATGTTGCAGATCAAGCTTTCCTGGCTAGTCAAAAGGGCAAAGGAAAATGGAGCTCTTCTACTAGTAAGAAAAAATCTGTAAATGCTGCACATTTGAAGAAGGAAGACAAAGATGAGAAGAAATCAAAAAAGCAGAAATTGTTTTGCAAATACTATAAAGAAAATGATCATTTCATTAAGAGCGATCCAAAACTGGCTGCTAAAGAGGCAAAGAAGAAAGAGGCCAGAACGGTTGTTGCAAAGGCCTCTACAATGAAAACAGAGTTTGCTAATCTTATGCAGGAAGAAGAATGGGTGTTTAGTACTATTTATAGTTTTGACCCATCTTCTCATGAGCACTGCATGTCTGCAGTAGACTCAGATGTTTGGTACTTTGATAGTGGGGCGACCAAACATATTACCTCACAATGCAATTTCTTCTCTTCACTTGAGCCTTCTCCTACATGGAATACTGTTACATGCGCCAACAACTCCTCTTATCCTCTTATGGGAGTTGGTAAGATCATTTTGGCTATTGTTGATCGTAGTTCTTTCACTTTCTCAGATGCTTTGTTTGTGCCAGGGATCAAGAAAAGTCTGTTATCAATTTCTACATTAGCCAAGATTGGCTTAGTTGTGAAATTTGTTGATGATAAATGTATAGTTCATGATCTGTCTAATGGCGATGTCATTATTGCTTCTGGCATTTTGTGTTGTGGGATATATAAGCTCATAGACTATGAAAGATCTGTAAATGATTCGGCATGTGCATTACATGATTCTCAGGCTATGCCAGATGTAAAGCTTTGGCATGCACCCTTTAGTCATCTAAATTTTGCTAGTTTGCTATGCCTGCAGAAATTTGAAATGGTGTCCTCTTTGCCCAAACTTGAGGCACCTATAAAACATGTTTGTGAAGGTTGTATCTTGAGCAAAATGCAGCATTCTTCCTTTCCAAAACATGGTTGAGTTCGGGCTACTCAAAAATTGCAGCTTGTACATAGTGATGTCTGTGGTCCTATGCAAACACCTTCTTTTGGGAACTATCTTTACTCCGTGACTTTCATTGATGAATTTTCAAGGCATGCATGGGTATATCCATTGAAGGAAAAGTCCAAAGTGTTTATGTGCTTCAAACAGTTTTTGGTTTTGGCTAAAAATCTATCAGCATGTAAAATGGGCACCCTCCGTTCTGATCGAGGGGGGGAATGTATGTCTCCTGACTTTATTGCATTTCTGGCTAAACGTGGGATAAAACATCAATGTACAGTGTCGTAAACACCTCAACAGAATGGAGTTGCTAAAGGGAAGAACATGTCACTCATGGAGATGGCGAGGTGTATGGTCAAGAGTCAAGCTTTACCACATAGTTTCTGGCTTGAGGCTATCATGCATGCAACATATGTACTTAACAAGTGTCCCACTAAAGCATTGTAGTCTATCACTCCATATGAGGCTTGGCATGGTCGCAAGCCATATGTTGCTCATTTGCATGTTTTTGGTTGTTTGCCATATGCATTAGTGCCTGAACATTGCAAAAAATTGAATGATAAAGCAATAAAATGTATTTTTGTTGGTTATAGTTTTGAAAGTAAAGGCTATTGTCAGTATCATCCATAGAATAAATTCATTTTGGTTAGTTGTGATGTTGTTTTTATGGAAGATGCTATTCAGCCGTTACTTTCATGTAGTAAGGAGACATCTGTTAGCTCCAAAGACAAGCATGATACTTTGCTGCCTCTTTTTACAAGTGGATAGTCTAGTGCTAGTCCTAATGAGGCAACTTCTCAACCTTTGCAGGTTTCATGTGATGATGCAGATCATTCCATTTTTTATGCAGATTTACATGATGCACTTGTTGATGAGAGATCTGATATTGAGGAGGCAAAGACTATGCCAAAATGCCTAGTGCAGACTTTGCGTGACTGCAAATTAGATGCACTTCTGTCATATTGTACTCGATCAGGATCTCATAGTGCCTCTTTACCATGAGATTGCTATGCTATGGCTGCCTCTAGTCTCTATGATGAGACTGAACCTATTTCCTTTGATGGAGCACACAATTCTAAACATTGGATGGCTACAATGCAATCTAAATATGATGCTATCATGAAAAATGGTACCTGATCTTTATGTGACTTGCCTTCTAGCAAGAAGGCCATTGGCACTAAGTGGGTATACAAGCTGAAGCGTAAACCTAATGGAACAATTGACATGTATAAGGCTATGCTTGTTGCAAAGGGTTATGCATAGGAAAGAGGCATTGATTTTCATGAAACCTTTGCTCCTACTTGCCGAATGACTAGTCTTCATAGCATTTTTTAAGTGTATGTTTTTCAGCCCCGTGGCATTGTGCAAAAAGGCATGAAAACCAGGTGTGCATGTTAAAGAAGGCATTATATGGTGTGAAGGTTAAAGATACATGCCCATTTGATTGCACATGGTTTTGAGAACAATCCAACTGAAAGCACCTTATATGTTAAGCATGCTAATGACGTGCTTCTGATCATTGTGGTATGTTGATGACATGTTGCTCACTAGTACTCATGACATGCATATTGCTGACTTTAAGGCTGATTTTCATGCCTCATTTGAGATGTCTGATTTGGGGCATTTACATCACTATTTGGGCATTCGGTTTATGCACGTCGATGATGGAATGGCTTTGTGTCAAATGAAATATATTGACAAATTATTGTAGTTTTTGGGCCTTGGAGACTCTAAGCATATTGCCACTCATATGGAAACAAGTTTAGGATTGAGTCTTCATGATGCTGGAGATGCATTTGATCTTGTTATCTATCAGCAAGCTATTGGATGCTTGATTTACTTATGCATTACTCGGCCATATATTCAGTTTGTTGTCTCATAGATGAGCAAGTTCATGCATTGCTCAGGCTTCAAGCATTGGCAGGTGGTTAAGCGCATCTTTCACTACTTGAGTGGTACCCGAATACTTGGGTTTTTCTATCCCAAGGGAGGATCACTACTGCCATATTTGCATGCTTTTTTTTATAGTGATTGGGTTGGATGCTATGACACTCTTGTGCCCACTAGTTGTTTTTTCTTCATGCTTGGTAGCTCTTGTATATCGTGGTTGAGCAAAAAGTAGCATACTGTGGCCACTTCTAGTTGTGAGGCTGAGTATAGGGCAGCTTTCATAGCGACTATTGAGTGTGTGTGGCTCAGACACCTTATGGCTAATTTGGGTGTTGGTCAGTCTTCTACCACCACCATCTTCACTGATAGTCAGAGTGCATTGGTAGTTGTGAGGAACCCTACGTTCTATGCTCGCACTAAGTACATTGAGGTGCATTATCATTATGTCAGGGAGAGTTTCTCTACTAGGGAGAGTAGCTTGGCATATGTGCCCACACAGGAGAACATTGCAGACCGTTTTACAAAGGCTCTGCGTAGGGAGAAGTTTGAAGCTTTTTGCAAAGCTTTGGGCTTACTTCCTTTTGTGGATTTATTCCACATAGCTTAGCACTTCCTTATACATGAGTGGCGACTCCTTGATCATCACATCACTCCCAGGGGGGATTTGTTGATATATTTAGGTAGTGATGTGTGTGAACACTCTAGGATCACCGGGGCACTTTTAACCCTCTTTAGGTTTTTTCCCTTGGCTTGTATATACGTCTATTGCCCTAATGGGCTGCTTATCTTTGAACATTCTAGTGGTAATAGATTCATTATTGTGAGTTGCACTCCAAGCTTCTTCTTCTTCCTTATGATGTTCGCGTGCTTCCACAGATGTCTAAATCCAACAATCCTTAGTTGTTCCTGCAATTTGATGACCTCTTTTTTCCTTAATGATATTAGAGGTGGGGATGTATAGCACAACGGGGAGAGTGTCACCATTTCGCTTAACCACACCTTGAGGGTTAAGGGAAATGGTGACTCTATGGTGGTGTTCTTTGTTTCACACAAAGAACACCACCATGGAACCTTCAAAGAGGTGAGCAACAAAAATATTGGATTTGACAATCCACTCACAAGAGCACTCCATCACTAGCCAACTTCAATTAAGATGCAGGTGACCTTCACACTAAATGACTCGTTGAAAAAAATGAGAGAGAGATTCAGAGGGAGCACAAGAGAGAGAGAGGGATGGAGAAAGAGAATGTGAAAAAATGAGAGAGAGAGAGAGATGGAGAGCTAGAGGAAGGGAGAGAAGAAAGATGAAGAGAGAGAGAGGGAGAGAATGAAACCTAGAGTGGGCAAGAACTTATTGCTCCCCTCTCAAAATAGCCCCCCCCCCAAAGAAAAATGTTTGCTCTAAAGAATCTTTAATTCTATTAAAAAAAATCTTTAATTCTATTAAAATGTTTGCTCTAAAGGATCTTTAATTCTATTAAAATCTTTTGATACTATTTTCTAGCACGTTTTTAGCAACCCCTACTTTGTGGGATTGTTGGGTCTCATGGATGCTTTGCCCCTTCACTTGTACAATTGTTCTTTTTATTAATTGAAATTTAGGAGGATAGGCCATGTCCAGTAGGGGAATTGGTTTGGGTCTGTCCTCTTGAAGCGGAGATCCAAGGTTCAACCCCTAGGCTGGATATGTAATGGCTTGAGCAAGTAATTAAAACAATTGTAAGCAAGTTGTCACCTTGTCTGACCCCTCCTTTCTAAGATACAGGGGGTCCCGTGAATACTATGCCCATTTACTTGTATAGTTGCACTTTTAAAATTAATGCTTAGGAGAGTAGGCTTCAGCTAACCTCCATTTAAAAAAAAACTTCCTTTATAAAAAAAAGTACTCTCGAAAAGAACCTATAACACACAAAAATAAATACAAACAATTTTCTTTTTTCCCTTTTGGAAACCCCCTTCCCCCTTTTATTTGTCCATAGAAATTTGCCGTTGAAGAAGTGAAGACATTGTCAAGGTTTTATTACTTCAGGTAAAATGGAAGAATATTTGTTTATTCCTCTGAGGCAAGAAAAGCATCAAGAGAATATTTGGCTACTTATTTCTCTTTTGTAAGGATTTTAAAATGGACTACATGCTAAAGAGATCAAATCTAAGTATTACTATACGCATTTTTTTTCCTTTGTTTGACCTCTGCCTTGCCTACCGCTATTCCATTGAAGAAAACATGTGTCCTTGCATGGGAGAATACACTCCCTCTGATTTTACCCCAAAAGCCATTTGCTTTGTATATCCATGGAAATGAGAGTAGGAAGATCGTATTTCTTGGAAAGATGGGCTCTTCATGGGGAGGAGCGACAGGAAGGACTTTATTTAATGTTTGACTTGTTTGGAAGCATAACAAGCAAAGTTCAATAGAGAAGAAGCTTCCAACTTCCAAGTACAAACATCATCTTGGTGTTAAGTTTTTTGTGGAACACATAAACAAGACAAGATTCATGAAACCACTCCATTCAAACTAGTGCTCTTATGTGTTCTTATTTTTTATTAGTTGGTTCGTTTATAAAAATGTCTTCATGAAAAGTATCAAAAGTGGCATTGATAACCATAAATTGTGCTCAAGTTGTTTGGTAGCATCAATGATCTGATCCGATGTTCTTGTACCCTCTATGCCATAAAGAAGACCATGGGTTAATGGGTTAAGCCATTTTATAAACTAACCATGGGTTAATGGGTTAAGCCATTTTATAAACTAACCATGTACCACATCTTTCGAAGGGTGTTCTCTTTCTAGAATCTCTTGCAAAGTACTATGAAACAAAAAAGGGGAGGGTGTGAGCGTTTCCCTTAACCACACCTTGATGGTTAAGGGAAATGGTGACTCCATGGTGGTGTTCTTTGTTTCACACAAACACCACCACCATGGAACCTTCAAAGAGGTGGGCCACAAAAGACTAAGGATTCCACAACCCACTCACAAGAGCACTCCACCACTAGAAAACTTCAAGGAAGATGCACGTGACCTTCGCACTAAATGACTCCCCGAAAAAAATGGGAGAGAGAGAGAGGGAGAGAGAAAGAGAATGTGAAAAAATGAGAGAGAGAGAGGGAGAATTAGAGAAAGGAAGAGAAGAAATATTGAGAGAGAGAGAGAGAGATTGACAAGGAGCACAAGAGAGAGAGAGAGGGAGAAAGAGAATTGAAAAAAAATTGAGAGAGAGAGAGAAGGAGAATCAGAGGAAGGAAGATAAGAAACATTGAGAGGGAGAGAGAGAGATCTAAAGTGGACAAGAACTTACTCCCTCCCTCATGAAATCATCCACCCCCTCCCCCTCCCTTGCAAAGAAAAATGTTTACTCTAAAAAATCTTTAATTCTACTTAGAACATCTCTTCAAACTTTTTTCTAGCAAATTTTAAGCAACCCCTGCTTTGTGAGATTCAGGGATTTTATAGGTGCTAGGCTCATTCATTTGTAGAGTTGTTTTTTCTAGCAAATTTTAAGCAACCCCTGCTTTGTGAGATTCAAGGGGATTTTATAGGTGCTAGGCTCATTCATTTGTAGAGTTGTTTTTTAAAGTAGGCTATTGTCGAATTTCCTTTCTAAAAACAAAACTATTCAAAAAAATCTTAGAACATAAAAAAGATAGACAATTTTGATTTTCCCCTTTTGAAAACCCCCTTCCCCCTTTAATTTGTCCATAGAAACTTTTCGTTGAAGAAGTGAAGACAGTGTCAAGGTTTTATTACTTTAGGTAAATGGAAGAACATATGTTTATTCCTTTGAGGCAAGAAAGCATCAAGAGAATATTTGTCTACTTCTTTCTCTTTTAAGTTTGACCTCTCTCTTGCATATGTTTGACCTCTCCCTTGCATATGTTTCTTTTGTAAGAATTCTTAAATAGAGTACATGCTAAAGAGGTCAAATTTAAGAATTCCTACATGCATTTGTTTCTTTAGTGTTTGACTTCTGCCTTGCCTACCGATATTCTATTGAAGAAAACATTTTTTCTTGCATTGGAGAATGTGTTTTCTCTAATTTTACTAGTTGAAATCAGTTGTAACTTTGTCTAACCCTTATTTTATAGAATATCAGGGGTCTCGTGGGTACTATACTTATTCACCTCTATAGTTGTTCTTTCAAAGTTAAAGCTCGGGGGAGTAAGCACTTGTTAAACCTCTATTAAAAAAATAATATGCATTTTTTTCTTTAGTGTTTGATCTCTGCCTTGCCTACCACTATTCTATTGAAGAAAACATCTATCCTTGCATTGGAGAAAACATCGCCTCTAATTTTACCAGCTGAAATCAGTTGTAACTTTGTCTAACCCTTGTTTTATGGAATATGAGAGTCCTATGGATACTATGCCCATTCACCTCTACAATTGTTCTTTCAAAGTTAAAACTCGAGAAAGTAAGGCTTGTCAAAACTCCATTAAAAAATAATAATAAGAGTTATTACATGCATTTCTTTTCTTTGAAGTTTGACCTCTCCCTTGCCTACCTCTATTCTATTGAAGAAACATCTCTCCTTGCATTGGAGAATGCGCTCCCTCAGATTTTATCTCAAAAGCCATTTGCTTAGTATATTCATGGAAATGAGAATACGACGATCGTATTTCTTGGAAAGATGAGCTACTCATGGGAGGAGAAACACTAAGGACTTTACTTTATCTTTGACTTGTTTGGAAGCATAACAATCAAAATTCAATAGAGAAGAAGCTTCCAACTTCCAAGTACTGTTTGTTGCCCTCAAATCAAGGTGCACTCTCCTCATCGGGAGCCCCATACTCAGTCTTTCTTCTCGTGTAGGATTTTTAAGGGCGTGAAAACATCATCTTGGTGCTAACTTTTTTGTGGAACACATAAACAAGACAAGATTCATGAAACCACTCCACTGAAACTAGTGTTCTTATATTCATTTTTTTATTAGTTGGTTTGTTTGTCAAGAGTGTCTTCATGAAAAGTATCAAAAGGGGGCATCGATAACCATAAATTTTAGTTTGTGATGCTTCTAGTAGCTTTTTGCTATCCTAAACCAAGATCCATTGGGCCTCTCTCTCTATCTTTGGTGCGATATTGTCATTTCAAATCACTTCCTAATTATTACCTCCTTGCAATCCTTCCCCATCGGGAAGAGAGCCCCATGGCACCACGATGACCCCCTATTTTGACTTCCATCACAAGGCTATCCACAAGGCACTATTTTCTTTGTATTTTCAAGAGTGGTAAAGCCTGCTACTACTCAAAAGCCCAATAAGTAGTCTGCATACATTAGGCTACATGGTTGGGCCTTTTGCCTCTTAAGCGAGGGGCAAGGGCTCAACCCCTCCCTATGGCAGGACAATTTTAAGCCTTCGGCTAGTGTAAAAATCAATTGTCAAACCAGTTGCCTTCGAGAAGTCCTCTCTGAGTGTTGTCTTCAGACACTCTAACCCTTGCTTTGTGAGATACATGGGGGTCCCCTGGGCACTATTTCCATTCACCTATAAAGTTTTTCTTTCAGTCTATTCAAGCATGGGAGATTAGGCTTCAATCGAACTTCCTCTTTGAAAAATAAAAGTAAACAAGAAATAAAATCCAAAAAGATTCAGGAAAGTATGCAATATTTAGTTATTTAAGAACTCTTCAACCCAAAAGCTCATCAATGACCATGCTTCCACAAAGATGATGACATCAACATCTTTAGAAGGATGATTAAATCTTGGAGGGTGGAGTTGTTGAAGTAAAGAATCACAAATCTAGTTACAACTAAAGAAAGCAATGATAAGATGGTTGGGGTCATATCAAAGTGAATCTGACTTACATGAACTTCCTCTGAAGTTCAGTCTAGCATGTGGAGTGATATGCTACGCTACTAGAGGTCTTCCATTTTTTTTAAATCTTGAATTAGAGGAAATATCAGGGTTTAGGAACATTTTAAGTTAGGGTGAACATAGGAATGTGAATAGGGTCCGACTTTAAGATTGTCTATAGAGAACAATGGACTCTCATTTTTAAGTTAGGGTGAACATAAGAATGTGAATATGGTCCAACTTTAATATTGTCTAATAATGAAAATGGACTCTCATCTTTTAGTTAACTCTTTTATTCTTATGAGGTGTTGTGAATGAAGGTGAGTTACTTGGAGTTAGATTCTCCTTTGTACCTAAGTGGCTTGCATGCATGTGTGCATGCATCTTTCTTGAGTGACAAGCAATGAGCTTGGAGGTCTTCACACCATTGATAGTCTTCCCTGGGATTGACATTATGTGTTGTGGATGCTATGGGATTGACATTATGTGTTGTGGATGCTATACTTGACTCTAGTTTGAGTTCTTGAGAGCTTCGTGTAGTCTACATCTCAACAAGCTCATTGCCCAATCGTTTTATATTTCATAATGTTTTCAACTTCAACTAAGTCTTCAAAGGATCTTAGTACATACAAATCTTTCTACACATTATCTTCTTTTGTCTTTTAGTGACCTTACGAAAAGGCCAAAACAAAAACTTAATGGAGGATCTTTATCATTATGCTTTTGTCAACCTATTTGATCAACATTGCACCTTTGACCTTTTTCAAAATACACATGCTATAAGGAACGATTGATACACACTCTTAAAACTTCCAATACCTACACATGGACTCCACCAATAAGAATAATCATAAGCTTACCTTGTGCACTTCTTGTGCATCTCGGCGGACCTTGGTGCACCCCAATGGCCACATGTGCACAACCTCTTCACCCCTTCCCAACCTATCTACCAATGCAGGCTCAAGAAAAGCTTTTTCACAAATCTTTAAAATTCATATAAGTTTTGTTATGATTCTTGGTACATAGATTACCTTGATCAATAAATTGGCATAGCCATCTAAATTTTTCACATTACCTATCTTTTCAATTAGATGCATTATGTCATCTCTTATCTACATGCCATGTAACCTTGGGTCTTAAGTGAGAATCTTCTTCTTATCCTTTGAATACATTGCATGACGTGTACTCTTATCACTTTCACCTTTGACATCCTCCTCAAAGGTTAGCATGTGACCTAGCAATTGATTTAAATCAGGAGCAAAATGATCTAGTGATAATTTAGTGGACAAAATGAATGGCTTCCATTTGTCATCACCTCTCAACCCTGTAAGGATTTGCCTTACCAATTTATCCTCCTCAATATCTTCATCAATTGCTCCTAATGCATCTGCAATGTCCTTCATCCTTGTTACATAATCTGAGATGGATTGAGAAGCCTTCTTCTTGAATGTGGTAAATTCTGCCCACAAGGATGCCTTCCTAGACTTTGTGGTGTTTTGGAAATGCTCCTCCAAAGCATTCCATATATCACTTGCACTTTCAAGACCTGTAATGTTAGGTAGCAAGTAGTCATTAACTGCCATGTAGATAATGCTCCTAGCTTAAGCATCTTTCTTCATCCAAGTCTTCAAATCTGATAATTCCTCCCTAGTTGGAACACTAGGATCTCTAAACTGAGGCTTTTCTTCTTCACCTGTGATATAACTTATCAAATCTTTGCTCATAAGATGAGCTTCCATCCTCATTGACCATGTTGGATAGTTCTCTCTATCCAACTTCTCTATTTGAAGAGAATCTCCCATCCTTTCTTCACCTGTGTATTGAATTCTTCAAACTTTATGAGTAATAGATGTACCTTTACTTCGAATGATACGCCTTTCTTCTTCCTTGATGTCATTTGGCCTCATTCTCAAGCTTTTCTCTCAAGCTTTCACCTTTTGAATCTTCAGATGTTGAATTCTTTATGACTGCAGTAGTCAGAATCCTCCTTTTTTCAATTTTGATGCTTCTTGCTCTGATACCACTGATGGAGAGTGTTAATCTCCAAAAGAACAAGCTACTCTTGAAATTAGAGCACCTCTATATCAAGAGTAACTCAAAACTGAAAACCTTTCCCAATTTGGAGGATCAATGATCAATTACAAAGATTTTGGATAAACTATGAAGAAGATGATTCTACAAAAAGTCTGCTGCACATATCTCTCTCATTGAATTATCAAATGTGTAAAGTTTTTTATTAAGTTTTGCACAAGGTGTCATCTATAGTTTGCGCACCTCCTCCAAGTTAAAACACTTGAAAAGACTTAGTAGATCTTGAGAAATGAATTTAACAAGTCACCTATGTCTAAAACTATTCTTTTGAGAAGTCGATTCAGACACCTATAACTTCTAACACTTGGTTCTCTCAATCTAGAACCCGTTTATGCAAATTCTTTTAGCCACAAGTAGCTTACCTTCCAACTTAAAGGTGGAGTGCTTGCTTGCTCAAAACTTTACACTGTGGAAGGAGAACTTACCAAAACATTAGCATCAAATTTTGCACCTGTTTCAGGAAACAGTGAACACTTCTTCACATATGAATGTTCCTACTCATAATTCTCACAACCTATTTACAATTAGGCTCACAAAATTTAACCATAGACTCATTAACTATGGATTTAGACATCTACAAAAGGATTCTTGAAATGATCAAGCACAGAAGGAGAATGTACAGAAACATCGGGTGCAATATTTTGTCCATTACTAGAAATCTTTACATCTGAATGAGAAAGTTAATCTTCACCCTTCTCAAGTGTCTAAACACACCTAATTCTTCTGAATTCTTGTAGTCCATACTCTCATACATTTGCCCCAAAAGTTTTCCTTTGTATATATAGTCAAATATTTACAAACTCATAACTAATCAAAGGCATAAGTGAACTAACTTCAAAATAATGTACATATGTGTACACATCTTCATCTTCTGCATATGCACTTCCTTCATGCTTCATAACTTGGTCTTTTCTTCAGTCCTTGACTTCTATTCTTCACCAAAACTTCAATTGTTGATTGCTTTGCACCAACAGAGACTTTGCTTAAGAGGTTCATATTCCCATATGATGTCTTCAAATTACCTATCTTCTACACAGAGTGCTTTGTATCATCTCCTGTTTGCACTTCATGTTTCTTGTGAGGATCTTCCACATTAGAAAGTTTAGCCACATTTCTTGCTACATGATTTGAGCATCCAAAATCAATGTAAAAGATGTGATCATCATCCTTACCCTTCTTCACTAATAGATTCATAATCAATAATGAATCTTCTTGACTTTGGTTCTCTACATAGTTATTGTAATCTCTTCTTCCTCTATGGACACTTTGATAGTTGTTGTTATTGTAATTGTTGTTGTAGTTGTTGTTTTAGCCTCCATTGTATCTGCCTCTATTTGATCTATAGCTACCTCTATTGAATCCTCTTCCTCTTGAGTTCATCCGGTTCTTGAAACATTCTTCAATAGTATGATTAGATAAGCCACATATATTGCAAGGTTGAGATGATTGGAATCTCCCCCTACCTTACTTTCCACCTCGACCTCTTCCTCTACCTGCAAAGATTGCTTGGAAAGAGATACCTTCATGATCATTCTTCTTATTCTTTGAGTTGTCCTTGACCTTAGCTTTATCAGAATATAAGGCAGAAGTCTGATTAACTCTTGAGGACTCAACACCTTTGCTAATCTTTGCTTCATGAGTGAAGAGTTGGCCAAAAAGTGTGTTGAGGTCAGGTACATGCACATCCATGTACAAATCCATGGCAGTTGTGAAGGACTCCCACTTGTCATCTGCTTTGATTCCATTTATGATTTGTATAATTATTTGTTCCCCTTCAATCACCTCTCCAATGCTTCAAGTTGATCTAAAATCTCCTTCATCTTTGTGACATAATCACTCACACTTTGCTTGAGGCTTTTCTTCATTGTTGTGAACTCCAGCCATGATTAGTTCTTCCTTGCTCAGGTGTTGGAGGAGAAGAAAGAAGCAAGTGCATTCAAAGTCTCTCTTCATGCCTTGCATCCCTCGACATGAGGTAAAAGAAAATCAAAGATTGGGTTTTGAATATAGGACCTTGCAAGTGCATCCTTTGAACATCGATTTGAAAGTCTTTCCTCTTCTTCATGCGATGATTGCCCTTTATTCCTCATGGTTGGAATAACTTCATCTCCAGATGTGTATCCAAATAGATTCCTCCCTTGAAGATAATCCTCCATCCTTAAAGACTATGCTGGCTAGTTGTTTCTTTCCAATTTGTCAATTGTTGATGGAAATCCATCTCCCATGTTGATTGACTATGGTCTGATACCACTGTAAAGAGAGATGGAGGATGCAATCCAAAGATGAGTTGGTGTTGCTACAAGCAGCTTCACACTAACCAACTCAGACTTTAGAGTTGGTTAGTAAACTTTTTGAGCTTCCTAAATCCACAAAAAAATCACCCAAATGTTTTGGAACAAGTATCTCAAAAGTTTGAGTCAAGACAGACTAGTTGCAAAATGACTAGCTCCCAAACCTTGCTATTTTTGTACATACACCTGTTGGAAAAAATGAATAGTACTCTCAACCTAGTAGGACCTAGAAACATTCCTTTTGGACATAGCAAATAGAATTATATAGCTTGCTAACACAAGTTAAAACACTTCAATTGATCATTTGAGCACTGAGAACAAGATTTAGCTAAATTTGGAACACTCCCTCCCATCTTTGAGGCTGTGCAGAGATTTGACAAGTGAGTAGAAAAACACAGATTTCTCACGAATGGTAAATCGGATGACCATGGAATTTTGTGAGCCTTAGCTAGACATGGAGAGAAATTCAATGCAATTTAAAACTCTGAAAAAGGTTATATATAGCCCGGGATATCTTGACTAAGTATAGCAGAGAATAAAACAGAGAAGAAGTAAATGATGAATGTATAGATTCACATATAATTACAACCACATTGGCAATGAATACTTGCACAGTGGGAGTTGAATGATAGAGCTATGGATTAATCTTTTCAATCTCTACAAAAAAACATGAAGTGGGCATGAATCAAGCTCTCTAATGGTGACTTTCTTCTTGCTCTTTTTATGACTACTTTTGGAGGTAGTTTTGAATTTGAATTCAAATAACTTCACCTAAAAGTGATGCTAAAAATTAGGAGATATTGTCTCAACTGATGGATTCATGGTTTTAGGTAGTTAGAGCCACAAATTTGCTTTTTACATCATGGATGACTTAAGCCATTCTTTCCTTTCACAATTACAAGAGATAAAATATACTCTTTTACAAGAGGTGTTCATATGTGTACACATATGACTACAAATGAACATAAATCAAATCATATCAAGCATGTAGGTTTGGGTTAAATGCACCAATAGCTGAACGTGGCATAAAACATCAGTGTACAATGCCGTATACACCTTAACAGAATGGAGTTGCTAAACTGTAGAACCGGTCATTCATGGAGATGGTGAGATGTATGATCAAGAGTCAAGCTTTACCACTTATTTTCTGGCTTCAGGCTATTAAGTGTGCAACATATGTACTTAATAGGTGTCCTAGTAAAGTGCTACATTTTATCACTCCATATGAAATTTCCCACGTTCACAAGCCATTTGTTGCTCATGTGCGTGTTTTTGGTTGTTTGGCATATGCATTAGTGCCTAAACAACATTGTAGAAAATTGAATGATAAAGTAGTAAAATGTATTTTTGTTGGGTACAGTTCTGAAAGCAAAGGCTATCATCATCCACACACTAAACGCATTTTGGTTATCCATGATCTTGTTTTTGTGGAAGATGCTATTCAGCCCTTACTTTCATGTACGAAGGAGACATCTGTTAGCTCCAAAGACATGTATGATACTTTGATGCTTCTTTTTACACGTGGAAAGTCTAATGCTGGTCCTAATGAAGCAACTTCTCAACCTTTGCAGGTTTCATGTGATGATGCAAATCATTCCATTTCTAATGTAGATTTACGTGATGCACTTGTTGATGAGAGAGCAGATATTGAGCAGACAAAAACTATGCCAAAATGGCTGGTGCACACTTTGCATGATAGTAAATTAGATGCACCTCGATCGTGTCATACTCATTTAGGCTCTCATAGTGCCTCTTTTGCATCAAATTGCTATGTTATGGTTGCTTCTAATCTCTTTGATGAGACTGAGCCTGTTTCGTTTGATGAAGCACAAAATTCTTAACATTGGATGGATGTAATGCAATTTGAATATGATGCTATCATGAAAAATTGTACCTAGTCTTTATGTGACTTGCCTCCTGGAAAGAAGGCCATAGGCACTAAGTGGGTATACAAGCTGAAGCATAAACCTGATGGAATAGTTGATAGGTATAAGTTTATGCTTGTTACAAAGGGTTATGCGCATGAAAGACGCATTGATTTTGATGAGACCTTTGCACCTACATGCCATATGACTATTGTTCGTAGCATTTGTGCACTTGCAACCCACCATGGTTGGAATGTACATTAGTTTGACATTAAAACTGCATTTTTGAATGGTGACTTGCATGAAGAAGTCTATGTTTTTTAGCCCCACGGCTTTGTGCAAAAAGGGCATGAAGACCAGATATGTAGGTTAAAGAAGGCATTATATAGTTTAAAGAAAGCACCATGTGCTTAGTGTAGCTCAAGCGTAAGCACCACCTCCTTTACTCGTCAATCCGCGGAGACGTGAGGACCGGTATGAAGACCACGAGCAAGTGAAGGCACAAGTGCGTGAGTGAAAGCACACAAACATGCACACACAAAACACACGCGCACAAAGTAAGATCAAAGAGAGGAACAATGGAACGCTTAGATTGCAAAAGAGTTCTCTTACAAAAGTTATATTCTCTAACAAGCTAACCCCCAAAATGAGCTCTCTAGCTCTTTTTATAGTTTTTTGACTAGTTTTGGCCCTGTCCAGACCTAGTGTCAGGCCTAGTTAAAAATTAGGTTCCAGGGCTTATTTGAGGCCTCAAACGAAGTCTAAAAATTATGAAAATTGGTACGATGGTACTTCTAATACTCCTCAAGCTCGAGGACTCCTCGGCTTGATCAAAATGGAGTTATAAATATAGATAATGGTATTTACAATGGTTTTTAGTGATGAAAATCACTATTTTTGTAGGGGATTCATCTGAAAATTTGACATACACTTCATGGAGCTCCCTACTTGCTCCCTTTCCTTGTGTGTCCACCTTTTGATGTGCTTCCATGCTTTGTCCTTGAATTTGAGCTTCAACACTCCCCCCCTCTCGAGTCTGTCGTCCCTGACAGACCCTTGTTGTAGTGGTTGTTCCAAGTAGTGCCTTGAGAGGGAGCGTCCCGTCTGTCTAAACAAAAGTCATCTGACTTCCAGATGTGTCTGGTTCTTCATCTATCACTACGAGTCTTTGCAAGTTGTAGTTTCTTGGTATATGCTTCTTCCTGGGATTCCAGCATGACTGTGTCGTTGTGAGTCTTCGTTGATGTTTTCTAGATCTTCCACAGTTGATGTTCATAGTAGTCATGCCAAGTACTCCTAACCCATATTGAGTGATGAATAAGTGTGTTCGTGCATGGGTTGAGGAAAATCTGTGCCTTGTGCATGGCCTTGTAATGTAGCCCTATGAATGCTTACTTGGAAAATGCATTGGAAGAAGTATGGTGCAAAAATTGCGGGTCTTGAGCTAAGTGCTCAAGGGTATGCTGACGAAGAGGTTTCCTAATCTATCATGGTTATGGTGTTGCCAGATTAAAGATACTTACCATGGAGAAGGTTGATCAATGGTCATCTCTTCGTGTTGTACACTTGGCCTTTGGGATGGAACATTGTTGATGAATGTCCATGTTGATGGTCCACTGGTGAAATCTGTTGAGTGGTCGATCCTCTCTCCTCTTTTCAAAGCAACATTTGCCAAATACTGAGAATTGAATTTCTTTATATTCTTTGGCAAACAACATTGGGTAACTACACCAAGCTGAGTTTCACATATTCTCTTTAGCTCACCATACGCAGGAGTCTTCTCCTCCAGAACTACCCTTTGCAGATATCTCCTTGGATGCTCTCGTACATGAAGTAGTTAAGCATCACTCAAGTTGCGGACCTTCAAGCTCTTCATTCCTACCATGGTAAGAGAAAATCATAATTGTAGATGCCATGTTCATGCCAAGTGCTTGCCATCTACCAGATAAGGCAGCAATAATATCATCTACTAGCCGAGACACACTTCTATCCCAACTGATAAATGCCCAGTAATCAATAGTTCCATCTTCAACTAAGCATGTCTCATTCATGTTTCATGAGCCAAACCTGGGAACAAGTTCTTCCTCTTTTTTTTTTTTTTGAATTTAATAGGAACAATATCACAAAACAAGAAGACAGAATTTAGTATCAATCAATAAAAATCTTTGACATATGTCAATGTGCTCTTGTGCCTGGGATTCTCAAGTGTGTCTATGCACGACCGTGTAATGTGGCCCTATATTAATGCATACTTTGGAAATGCATGACCTGAATGGTGCAAAAGATAGGGTTGTGCAAGGAGCACATGGTTGTCGCTTGTTGAGGCCTGATGTCACCTGCAGATGTTGATGTCATCTTTGTTGGAGGTATCCATTGGATCTTGAGATGACCACTGATCCTTCCTCTTGATAGGGACCCATTTTAGAACAGCATTTGGCACTGTAGAGATTACTTCAGGCGTCTTCCTCGTTGGATGCTTTCTGAACTGTGGAATCCAGTGTGGTTGGCACTTTGGTTCGATGGAGGCTACTTGTACTTTTGGCTTCCAAACCCATATCCTTTTTGCACGTCTTTCTACTATTGTTGAAGAGCTGATTTGATCTCCTTTCGGTCTCTGTACGTGGTTCTTACCCTCTTCTCCTTTTGGCTTCTTTGTTGAGACCTTTTGCATGTGGGAGAACATAGGTTGTTGTAGATGTAAGAGCTTCTTAGGTACCCACATCTGTAATTGCCCTTGTTGAGCTGCAGCTAACTTCTTAGGCACCCAAACTTGTTGGATACCTTATGATTGAGCTTGTCCGAGCTGCTTCCTTCGTCTTCTGGCCTAGTTGGCTTGCCTAGATGGGGTTTGTGGGAGCAAGGTTGGTGTTTGCTCTCCTTTGCGTACCCAGATCTGCTTCATGTTCGGAACTGCTTTCTTATCGAATGGTGTCTTTCTATTTGATGTAGCAGTTGTCGTGATCGGTTGTGTTTGCTTGTGTGGTGGACTCACTTCTATAGCTACTTGATTCTTTGGAGAAGAAGAAAGATCCACCCGCCTTCGAACCTGTTCTTCCACGATTGACTCCTTCTACATCATAGAGCTTTTGACACATACAACATCTTCTTCCATATGATTAGTCTTAGAAGAACTACAAGATGTGACATCTGGATTTGTGAGCATGCCATTTTCTAGTTCTAATGTAAAGCATTGTCCCTGGACCCAAACTTGAAGAAGTTGACTTCTTAGGTTTAAGTTGACTGCATTGTCATAAATCCAATCTTGTCCTAAGACAAGTGGTTCTGTAAGGTTCTCATCTTGACACACTAGCACTTTGACTTTCATTGGAACATCTTGCAGGTAGATGGGAAGTTCCACTTCGCCCAAACAAGGGGTTTCCACACCTCCCAATCCTATGAGATAAGCTTCTATGGGATTGATGTTCAACTGCAAGTTTTGGCAGTAGGATAGTCTAACTGCACTACTTGCAGCACCTGAGTCAATCAATGCTTTCACAGTCCTTGCATCCTTTCCTTGTCCTATCTCTATGGTCACAAATGGTCTTCGGTCAATGACTTGAGAAGTCGCTATGCCTGACTTTTGGCACATATCCATGTGATATTTTGGGGCTTTTGAGTGGACATCTAGGCCTAGTCTCCTTAACTTATTTCGCCTTATGCGCTCTCTAGCCTCGGCTTGGGCTTCTTCTCTCACCCTTAACTCCTCTTCTTTTCGCTTCTTAGTAGTGTTGAGTCTCGTAAGCATATCCTCTGTAAGAGGTTCTTGGTATAACTTGACTCTACAACCACTGATATAGTTTGGCAAGATGTCTCCTTCTAGAGTGGCCAACTGAACTGCACCGCTAGTGGAAATTCTATTAATGATCATGGGTCCATATCCTCTTTTTTCCAACTTACGGCCATGTTGTTTTAGTGTGTAAACCAACACTAGATCTCCCTCTTTCAATCCCTTATCTTTGATGTGTGCATCAAAGTATGCCTTTTGCCTCTTCTTTGCAGCATAGATACCTGCCGCCTGGCGTAGCCTTGTCTCACCTAAGTGTTCTAGATCAAAGATCCTAGAGGACAATTCATGTCCATTCCACTCATGCTCTTGTGCTACTTTTAAAGTAGGGATTAAGAAATCCAGTGGTAACACCGCATTCTGTCCAAAGACCATCTGAAATGGGGTGGCATTGAGTACCGTTTTGTAGGCAACTCGGTAAGCCCAAACAGCATGATGAAGTTGTTTGTCCCAATCAGAGCGTTTATGATTTACCAATTTTGAAAATACGTTACAAAGGATCTTATTGGTACTCTCGGCTTGTCCGTTAGCTTGTGGGTGATAAGGGGTAGACTTTTTATGTATCACCAAGAATTCTTGGAGAAGATTTTCAATGCCCTCATTCAAGAAGTGTGTGCCTCTATCGCTCACTAACTCTATTGGTAGCCCATATCTCGTGAACACATTCTCGAATAAGAACTTAGCCGTCGTCTGAGCATCATTCTTTGTTGTGGCTTTCACCTCTACCCACTTTGTAAGGTAATCTGTGGCTACAATAATATACTCTGCATGGGAGTTTCTAGCAGGGGGATTAATAGGACATATGAAGTCTATGCCCCACTTGGAAAATGCACGCCCTCCCATCATTGGCCTCAAGGGCATCTCGTCTTTTCTAACTGGATATTGTGCACGTTGGCATGTGTCACATTTCTTCACATAGGTATGTGCGTCCATATGAAGAGTGGGCCACCAAAGTCCTGAGAATAGAATGGTCTTGATCACTCGGTCAGGACCAAAATGTCCACCTGCAACACCTCTGTGTGCAGTTTCTAAGACTTTCAAATAATCTGATTCGTGAACACACAGTCTTAAGTAACCATCTTTGCCTCTTCGATATAGGTTGTCTCCTACTAGGGCATAGCCTTGAGCCTCTTGCTCCATGCTTCGTCTTCTTGCTAGACTAGCCTCTTTGGGTAATCTTCCCGACCTCATAAACTCTACCAATGGAGCACTCCAATCTGGAATTAATGACACTTGATAAAGGGTCGCATGCTCCACTGGGGGTCTCTCTCTGCACATTGGACAATTCTTAATCCACTCATGTATTTCTTTGTCCATGCTAGGCCAATACACTCCTAAACGTTTTAGATTCTGCAATGTGCGTTGTTTAGAATAGTGATTTCCTAGAAATCCTTCATGAGCTTGCTGCAACCAACTATTATGTTCATCATCCTCGACACAACAAGCTAATACGCCCTCCGTATCTTGTTTGTACATGCTTCCTGCCAATATGTGATATTTTTGTGATCTTACAATTTCTTCTTGTGATGTTTTCACATTCTTATTTGCAGGGCTGAAGGTTAGGACTGGTACCAACTTATTTGCCCATTTGGGAACAACTTCCAAATTGAACAGATAAGCATCAGGTAGTTCATCAAACACGCCTTGCGGTGACTCTCCTGAAGTAATGCGAGAAAGGTGATCTGCCCGAAGGTGGGTTCTACCTTTCCTCACAACAACTTCAAAGTCAT
This sequence comes from Ceratopteris richardii, assembly GCA_020310875.1. Classification (NCBI taxonomy): domain Eukaryota; kingdom Viridiplantae; phylum Streptophyta; class Polypodiopsida; order Polypodiales; family Pteridaceae; genus Ceratopteris; species Ceratopteris richardii. The sequence continues at coordinate 110,374,039 of CM035428.1, forward strand.
ATTCCATTAGTAAGAGGAACCATCTTACTAAGCGTCCAGTATTGCAAGGTTTATTGACCAAATATAACAAAGCTTGATGATCAGTGAAAAACGTGAACTTGTTGGCCAATAAATAGTGTCTAAACTTCTTCACAACATATACCATGCCTAAGCCCTCTTGCTCAGTTGTGGTATAGTTCCGTTCAGCTGCAGTGAGCTGTCTACTAGCATATGCTATGGGCAAATCTAAGTTTCCTTCACTTGTGGGTTGTGCAAGCACACATCCGATGGCATGATTGGATGCATCCACATGGACATGGAATCGTTTATTCCAATCAGGAGTGGTCAGTATTGGTGTTGTGCACAAACGTTTCTTTAGTTCATTGAAAGAATTCTCGCATTCATCGTTCCACTCAAAATTAGACAGCAAGGCATAAAGGGGTCTAGCTATGATCGCGTACATGTGGATAAACCTACGGTAATATCCACAATGGCCCATAAAAGCTTGAACCTCTTTAACATTCCTCGGCCTTGGCAGCTCCGCTATGGCTCGTACCTTATCTTCATCTGTCGAGATTCCATTCTTAGAAACAATATGACCTAAGATTTTACCTTGACGCACCATGAACACACACTTTTCTGGGTTCAGACACACTCGATATTCTCTACACTTGTTGAAGATCTGTTTGAGCTCAGGAATGTGGTATCTTCTTTCTTGGGAATGAGCACATAAATCGTCCACATACACTTCTAACCTCTTTCGCAAGAACTCTTTGAAGACATGACACATGAGCCTTTGGAATGTTGCAGGTGTATTGGTGAGCCCAAATGGCATCACACGAAATGCAAAGACTCCCCACTCTGTAGCAAAAGCTGTTTTGTGTTGATCTTCTGGGGCAATGGCTACTTGATTGTAACCTGAAAACCCATCAAGGAAGCTATAAACTTCCTTGCCTGCAACACGCTCCAAAAGGTGTTCTATGATTGGAAGTGGATAACTATCTCTGATAGTAGCGGCATTAACTTTTTTAAGGTTAATACACACTCGCAACTTTCCGTTCTTCTTGGGCACCACTACAATGGGGGACACCCATTCAGTATGCTCAATCTCATAGATGAATCCAGCTTCAATCAACCTATCCATTTCTTCTTTTATTTTGGCTGCATAGGTATCATTATATGTGTAGGGCTTCTGTTTGGTGGGCTTGGCATCAGCAGTCATGGGGATAGTATGAGAGCAAATTCTTGGATCTACCCATTTCAAGTCTCTATAGTGCCACACAAACACATCCCTATATTCCCTTAATAGAGCTACAAGCTCCATTTCTTCTCTTGCACTTAGGTCATCTCCTATATATGTGCATCTCTCTTCGTTCTCTTTGATGGTCACCAGAATCTTCTTGGTCTTTTCTTTATTATCATATGATTCTCCTATGATGGCCTCTCTCTTAGGCATTCGTACCAAAATTTTGCGGTCGTCAACTTCATATTTCTTGAAGTTCTCTGGTACTTCAAACAATGATTCCTCCTCTTCTTGTTTCACTGCTTTTCTTTTATTTTTCTTTTGACTGCTCTCACTTCCATCCTTCGAATTTACCGTTTTAATACTTGTGAGAGGTTCTTCTTCTTTCTGGGTGAACACTCCTATATCTTCTAGATAGTGCTGCTCTGAGTTAAAGCAACTATCCATCACAATGGACTCTATATCATCGTCATTCTCTTCTTCTTCTATGACATCACTAGGGTCACATTCTTCTAGCAAGGGCTGACACATGAACACTGAGATATCATAACCCTCCTCATCACAATGAGGTGTCCATTGTTCTTCATTGACAGCAATGTCCATGGTGGCTAAGATTTCTGGCCATCCATGAGGCTCAAATTCCTCATCTGGAAAGATCATCGGTGTATAGGCTGGGTCTTTAATTGGTCTATCTCCTAGCGAAGTTCCTTCTTCTCTTGCCTTTAAACGTTTTTCCTCTTCCTCTGCGACCTTGCACATCCACAAATGAGTATCTTCATGCAACCATGATGGATCAGGTGAACTTTCAGAATGCATAGAGATTGAATCTTCTTTTGCTTTGTGGATAGAATTCCACTGTAGGGGTGGTACATCTCTGAAGGAGTAATCCTTCAAATTGACCTTGGTAGTGACCCCTAAGTGCTGCAAGTACAAGGAGTTGGTTCCGCAATCTTGTACTATTTGCAATTGTCGTAGGAAGGGTCTTCGTAGGATCATCTCATAGACATTATTTTTCTCAAAGTCACATATAGCAAATGTGTGCTCAAACTCTACACCACAAGTGGTTTCAAAATGACCATCAGCCATTTGAAGCTTCATTCTAGTTGGTCTTAATGTGGGCTTGCCCCATTGCCTCCACAAGGAGGTGGTCGCAATAGCAACACCAGCACCTGAATCTATGATTGCTTTGGTTGTGTAACCTTGGTAGGTGATTGGAAGATAAGTATTACCTTCTTCACCCTCACACATGTCCCCTATTTTGTCTAGAGGTATCTCTGGTACCATTTGCTTGGAGCCTGCTTTTGGCCTGTTGGAATCAAGTTCTGGAACCTGATCCTTCACATGATTCCAAAGCTCAGGTTTTGCTTTGAGCAGCTCTTCTACAGTGAGATGACACTGAACCTTAGTGTTCTTCACGACATCCGTGTTCCTTGGAACCACTGAGTCTTCATTTCTTACTAGTATTGTGGGAGCTCTAATCTGGAGAGATTCAGATTCCCATGGGCCTGGAAATTGAGGCAGTTCTTCTAAGGTATTAGATTCAAAATCTAACCTTTCGTCTTCTTGTTGTTCTGCTTCATCTCCGTAAATAGATGGAATGTCTTGGGAAAATTGATCATGAAGATCATCAATCTCAGGAATAGGAGGTGAATTACCCTTCTCCTTGGCCCATTTCTCTTCTTGTATTTCCCGCAAGAACTCTTGAGAGTACTGTTGAATTGAAGGAGGTATTCCTGGATTCGTGGAATTAGGAACATAAGCTCCCATTGGTGGTGAGCTTCCTCTTTCAATAACTGGTTGAGCCTGTGGAGGTAAAGAAACTTGTGGTTTGTTTACCAAGTGCTCTAATCGTTCTAGTAAGCCCTGGAAATGCAAATCCGTTTTGACAGAGTTTGTCTGATGGAGCCACATTGCTACTACTTGAACTTGAATCTGCCACTAAGCCTACCACATTAATGGGTGTAATCTTGGGTGCACTGGAGGGGTTTCTTGGACAATCTCTGGGGAGATGGTCTTTGCCACAATCAGGACAAAAAGCATGTATTGTGATAGCGTGTCCTTGACTCGAAGATGGTGGGTGGGGACAGTCACGAATGAAATGATCACCATGACATCTGAAACAAGATCCTCTAGGGGCTTGTGGTCTCATTTGTCTCAATTGGGGCCTAGGGTTAGGATTTGTGTACATGACATTGGAGTATTCTGGCTCCCAATTTTGCTCCATAGATGGTGCCTCATATTGATACGAGAAAATCTCACTATGTTCAGGTGACTTTGTATAATAAGCATGTGGACTACCTTCATGGGAGTAGTCTGAACTATGAGCATGAGAGTCATTATCTGGTATCAATGGGGTTAGTGGCACCAATGCTCTATTTGGATTTTCCTCTCCGACAGCATATTTGACTGGAATCACGTTGGTAGGAGCTGGTGGTTGGTTTCCTAAGACTAGTTGTGGCCTATATTGTGCCTGATATTGCTGTTGTGGTCTATAATATGGCTCTTGGTATTGGTTTTGATACCTACCTGGTTGGTAAGGTTGTTGATAATTCTGTCTAACAGCCTGCCTGTTATAGGGATAATCTTGAGCCGTATGGTTTGTGTACTTCCTTTCAATAGTGCAGTATGGGGTATTCCTTTCTCTCACATTCTGGTTGTGCATTGGGCATACATTAGCCATGTGGTCGCCTCCGCAAGTATAACACCGATTCAATGGGGTGACTCTCTGTGTTTGTCTATTTTGGACTCCCAGCTTCTTGGCAACTTGCTCAGCTATCTCCTCTATTTCCGTGGAGATTTTTGAAGTATGACTAGTAGAACTATCTGAATCCTTATAGAGTTTGGATAATCCTAACTCCTCACCCAAGTTATCTTCTATGTCAATGCACGTCCGCACACACTCTTCTATGGATCTAGGCTCTTTCAGGTACACATATGATCTTAACTTTGTGCTCAGTAAGCCATCTAAGAACAAAGCCACTTGTTTGGCTGGTGTGGGTAACTCTGGAGTAGGGCATCTTTCTAGGTACTGTCTCAACCTTCTGCGTGCTAGTCGCACTGTTTCTTGGGGTGTCTGCTTGAAACTGTGGATCATGGATGATGTGTTATGCCTGATACCACTCTTGGAAAATTCTACAATGAATTTGTTAACCATATAAGTGGTTGTTTTTTTGCACTAACAAGCCTCCTTTTGCATAGTGTGTGATGCATTCAGGTGTTTTTCGACGGGGTTTTACCGATCATTGGTATTGTTTTCGGTCTCGTCTGTGGCTATTTCATCTTTATTTACTGGCAGTGGTGGCGCAACGGCAGGGCTAGCTTTGGGGTCCCATCTGAGCACTCTGAAAGCCAGGGTTCATGCATATAGTATATGTGACAGTCCAGAATATTTTTATGATTATACTCAAGGCCTACTTGATGGGTTGAATGCAAATATTGCCTCGCATGACATAGTTAACATAATTGATGCAAAGGGTATTGGCTATGCAATGAGTAAAAATGAAGAGCTCAAGTTTATAAAGGAGATAGCAGAGGCAACTGGAATCGTTCTGGATCCAGTGTACAGTGGAAAGGCATTATTTTGCTTAATGAGGGATTTTTCTGTCTCAGTTTTTATCATCAAAAAGGGGAACAAAACGAGTCTAAAAAAAAAAACTTCACGAAAAACAGGGGCCTCTGGATCGCGATGATAAGGTAGGACCGTGGGAGAAGGGAAAAAAAGGTCGCTGATTGTGTGTGGTCTTCTCTGTCGAGGGGTTTGTTTTTCGAAAAAACGTTAGGAGGAGCATGCAGGGAGGAGGTTTACCAACGTTGCGCGATGTAATGTCGAGCAGCTTAAGGAAACCCGAAGATTGTGTCGGACGAGGAGAAAATAGGCGACTAACGCCTCACCCCTCCTCAGAGGATTGCTATGCTTAATTCTGACTCTCAAAGTGATTGCGTGTATTACACAGACAGGGCTCCTGCTCTTCTAATCCGGGCTTCATTTCGCTCAGCACATTTGGAGCAGCGGAACATATATTTGAAATTTAGCTCAATCCATACTGGATCGTGCTGTCGATGGTCTTGGACTTAAGTCTAAACAGCTTGAAATGATCGAACTGCGCATGCTCATTTTAGGAAGTTTCTTCGACTGTGACCACAGACATTCTTCCTGCATTTTCAAGGGATTATTGCCTCTCAACACAATTGTTCGATAGAGACTCTTTTATGGAGTACCTCTCAGAAAGCATTTATGTATTGCCTCTCTGAAAGACTCTCATGGATACCTGAATCAAAGCTTCAGGTAATGGATTCGATTCGAGGCGTTCGCTTTGGGCTAAGTTGCAATTCGAAATCATGTCTGTAATGAGGCGACTGAAGAGTCTTGCATCTAGCCATACCTCTGTTCCTGATCCTGTTAATCCCCACACTCATCAAGTAAAGCTCTGTGATTTTGGAAGTGCAAAGATACTTGTAAAAGGGGAACCAAATATCTCTTACATTTGTTCACGTTATTATCGTGCCCCAGAGCTCATATTTGGAGCTGTAGATTACACTTCAGCTATTGATATATGGTCTGCTGGTTGTGTCATTGCTGAGCTGCTTCTGGGTCAGGCTTTATTTCCAGGAGAGAACAGTGTGGATCAGCTTGTGGAAATAATCAAGGTGTTGGGAACACCTACAAGGGAGGAAAGTTCGCTGAAGGGAGTGTATGGAAGATCGTGAGGGAGGATTTCTCAGGCCGACTGAGTGAAAGGAGATGTATGACAGATTTTGAGGTCAGAGTGAAGTAGCACATGGAAAGACAGGTGCTCTAGGGAGATACGGATCAATAGCAGCTCCGAGAATAAGAAGAGGAAGCTCCCGATGGCATGGAAGAGTTCAGAGCAATTGATGTGTGACCAAGAAATCAATAGTCTTACAGGAAGTGGACCGGGACAAGATGATTATGTTATATCTTCAACAAAAAGGACAGTGAGCTGAGACTAGATGGGTCTGAACACCTGTTGTGCTTGTTGGACTGATCATAAGAAGCTCGGAAGATATTCTTTCGGGAGCACTATGTTAGCAAGGCAATGATGTTGGGAGCTCGATAAAGAGGAAAACCTGCTCAGAGACTTATTTCCATTGGACGAAGTGTGCATGGTGGCGTCCATAGCGAAAGCATGTACAGGTCCAAACCCTGTCAATCGACCAGATGCAAAAGAAAGGGGTGTGCATCTCCAAAAGCTTTTTGCATCTACTGAATGGTTTGATGAAATTGTTCGGGCACATAGAGAGATTTCGATCGAGTCTTTACAGTCAAGGTGAACTTCACTGTTGATGAAGGAATGCATGTAAGGAAAAGGCAAAGCTTTTGCTGCTGGAGCTTTGTGGGGTTCATCTGTCTCAGAAGCCAATAGCATAGCTATCGAGCGTAAGGGTGGTGTGGCTCCTTTAATAACCTTAGCATATTCAGAGGCAGAGGATGTACATGAGACTGCAGCAGGAGCTTTATGGAACCTTGCTTTCAATTCTGGCAATGCTTGGCGCATAGTTGAAGAAGGGGGGTTGTGTGGTTGTTAAAAAAAAGCTTGGTGTGCATCATGGGTGTGATCGGCTGCTGAGGAAGGAAAGGTTTTTTGGTAGATGCGCGGCTGTTTTTTGGTTGTCTTGGGAAGAGATCAGAGAACAGGAGGAGGATCAGTGGCGAGCATGAGCTGGAGGGGGTTCATCTCAGTTATCGCAAAAATTTGAAGACCTGAAGTCGGAAGTTTTAGAATTGTCATTGATACCATTTACAGGTAGAGGGGGATTTCGTTTTTCTCTCATGAGAGGACAAGGAAAGGGCGCGGGACTCGGGACTGGGGCTCGTTGCTGTGGAAGCTAAGGATGGTTCTGAAAAAGAGGGGAGTTGTGTCAGAGAGGTGGCCTTAGCATGACATCAGGCAAATCTAAAGGTCGCGTGTTCTGTTAGAAAAAGAAGTCTAGGTGAAGGACGGATGCAGAGGTGACTGTGAACATCCGAGGAAGAGAACAAGTCAAAAATAGACAGGAAGATGTGCGGTAGCCTGAGCAAACTCTGTGAATGATTTCACTCGACATATGAATCTGCACAATTATTTCAAACCTGATCATATTATGTTTGGTAAGCTTGTTTGAAACTCTAATTAGCATTCTACTCAAGGCGTCGAGGGTACATTCACTCATAGGAGCAATTGGGTATTAACGATGAGATGTAAGAATGTAATTTCATGTGCACATGGATGTTGAGAAATCCACATGTAAGTAGCTCCAAAATACGATGAGATGTAAGAATGTAATTTCTTGTGCAGATGGATGTTAACCTGCGGCTGCTACCAAACGAGATTCATTACTCTATGCTGTTCATTCCGCAGATGTCTGGCTTCTTCACAAGCTTTAAAAGCTGATCTTGCCTCTGTATGTGACATTTGTATCGACTTCCAGCATATTGAACATGTACCTGAGTGCATTCCTTACTGAGGAGAATATCAAACTCCGTATCATGCAGAGTGTTTGAAAGATTTATATGAGTTGGTATCTTTAGGACACCTCTGCATGCCATATGCTTTCTGCTTATCTAGTTTCTGTGAGATAGAATATTTGCATTGCCTAGAGAGGCATTCCTGTTCTATTGTGAGCTTTTCTACTCTTTGACGGTTTATAGACTTGGGACATGTTGCTAGTACTAGCGTAGGAACTGGACAGTATTGGAAAACTTCAAGGGCATTCTTCAGTGCATGATGGAAGAATTAAAGGATACTCTTTTACGTAAGTATGTAATCTGCTAGCAAATTACTTACACTACATTCTGCTGTTGTTTCGGGATAGGCATAATTTCTTAGAGCATAACTGAAGAATGTTGCCCAATTTTTTGCACCGACAAAGTGTTTTTAGTTGTCCAGTTATTGAGGCAGGGACAAAATGGTAGAAGTAACGTATATCTTCCTTCAGCAAATATAAGCTATTGTTGTATGTGCTTCCACTGAAATATTACTCAAGACGTGAAACGTTTACTTGTGACATACTCACACAAACTGCATGTAGTATCAAGTTTTTTTGCCTTATGTAATGTTACATTATGGAATAACATGTTATGTGAGTAATAAACTATGCAACCGTGCCTTTAAATCTTGGAACAAATTGCTAGAAACAAAACACTAGAAGGTAGAGCTGGTGAGTTGCCGTTTTTATGTAAGTTAAAGAGCGAGCAATCATAATTATGTTGTATAAACACTGACATATGTGAAATTGAGAGTGTGAGTGAAGAAAGGGAGGTTACAGAAGGTGACCGCGGGAGTCGGATATCCAATCGCGCATGCGTTTTCTCGCCTCCTCCATCAAAACTTTGGAGTGAAATTGTGGACTTAGGGAAGACCAAAATTGACCTAGTGTAAGAAAATTAGGCAAGGTATCATTGAGCATAGGCACTTTCCCTTGGACCAAAAAGCGTATCATTATGGTGCGTTTGCCGGGAACCATACGAGCTAGTGCATAGCCATAAGAAGAATCCATTGCGAGATCATTGTGGGTTCCAAATAATCCAAGTGGACCAATTCCACGGGGTTTGAGCAAAATAAGGGCTTGTATAAGCATCTTTTTCGTGGGCATTAGGACTTAACATTTGGCGATCCTACTGGGGATTGGCTTAGCACATTTCATCGAGAGTGCTACGAGTTCGCTTGGTGCCCCAATCGTGTGGCACAGCCAAGTCGATCCCAAATCTGCTTTGACCTTCATGAAAGAAATGGCTCAACAAAGGCAAGCCTGTGGTTTTGAGAAGACCAACATGAGGCAAATGAATTTTGGACGAAATAGAAGATGCATATATTCTCATTCGACCATGAGAGATCATGCGAACCGAGGGTGGCGATTTGGCCCGATATCAAATTATGTGAGATGTTGGTGTTGCGAACAGATTGGGCATATAGCCAAATATTGCCCTCGTGTATGCACCCCGTTGGATTTTGTCCCCACATGTGAGGACTGTGGGAAAAAGAGACTATGCGAGCACGTGTGTGGCTCAAAAGAGGTGATTGACCTAAAGGTCGCAACGAATGAACCAGATAGGTGCTTATCCTCTTTGTATGTGGAAGTTGACAAAGGTGGAGTTACTTCATCGACGGAAACTACGAGAGAAAGTGAAAGCAAGGATACTGGATCTCATGATCGAGACTTGGTAGAACTCGTAAAGAGCTTGGAATGTCAAGTCAATTTGCTTCGGGTAGAGCGAGATAACGAAAGGATCAAAATAGAAAAATTAGAGGAAAATCAAGAGAAAATGGCCAAGGTCCTAGGAACTTGGGAAAAGCAAGTACAAATGTTGAAAAATGAAAACAAGGAGTGGAAAAGAGTAAACAAAAGCTAGAGGCAAGATCTGGTGAAGCCCGAGAGTGAAAACGTGGTCTGGGACTTGAGATCCGGCTTGATGGTAGCCGACTGCTTTGGAGTTGCGATCGAAGAAGAGCTCTCAAGAGACGAGGATGACCTGATGAGGAGAGTCGAAGGAATGGAGCATGAAATTGAGAAGGTACAAAGCATAATCCGTCGATACAGTGACCAACCGGGTAAGGCATGTGACGAGTTCCACCTAGAGCTAGAAAGAATGAAAAATGCCCAAGCAGAGAGCGATGAGAGAGTTGGACGAGTAGAAAAAGAGAATGCAAAGCTGAGTAGCAAGCTTGGTAGGTGGATGAATCGGAAAGACGATGTGATGCGAGGACAAGTAGAGGACCCAAAAGTAGGAAAATTGGAGGAAGAGCTGAAAGCGGTGTTGGATAGGTTGGATGCGTTTGGAACAGAGTTAGAAAGGACAAAGAATGAATTGTCGAAGAAGGTAGATGACCTGGATGAAGAAAATATGAGTAGGATTTGGGAGGAGAGGTCGATTCGAGAAGAGGTTGAAAAGTTGTCTGGCCAAGTCGGGAGGAGCGAGGAGGTTCCTTTGAAAATAGAAAGAAAGATGAGCCATTTAGAAGAGGAGAAGAAGAAAATGTGGGGTCGGTTCCATCAAGTGGATGATGAGATTTTTCGACTCCAAGGTAGTGATGAGCGAAAAGAAGAAGGGATAAGGGATTTAGCTTTGAAGCTCGAGGCATTAAGAGGTGTAGTAATGAATGGTGGCCTTCCAGGCCGTATCGCCTGGCTAGAGGACAATATCAGCAAGCTGTCGAATCATGTGGAATCTCTGCGAGGCAGAGGTTGGAGATGAAAAAATAGACGAGGCAATGGATGTTGGTGAGGATGGCTTGAGTCTGATTAGGGTTTGCTTTGCGGATTGCGAGTCAGAGATGTGAGGACGGGTGGACCAAGTCTGTTGTATGCTTAGGACTGAAGTGGCATTTTTCGGGGTTTTTAGGTCGGCAAAGTAATTAGTGTGTGCGGGTTTCGAGAGGAAAAGTTGACCATGGCATTAGTGACTGGATTTTGGCTTGAGTGGCAGTAGAGAGGAGATATGTCTCATCGGGATGTCCACAAGGGATATATGTGTGTGTGTGTCGTGATTGGTTGGGTTGGGAAAAAGTCCTCTCTTTTGTCTCCTAATTCTCGAGATGCGGGAATGAAAAAAAAAAAGATGAGAAAAATATATGTTTATGTATATGTGCATGTGGCTACGTGCCTATGTGGGCCGATAGGTGGGTGGACCCACTTTGACTGGGTGGTCAAAGCCACGAACCGACGTCGGTTTCGCACAGGGCTAGCTGTCTGTGTGTCGCGCGCTACGTTGGGTTGGTAGATGGGTGGAACAAACTCGATCGGGTGGTCGAGTCCACGAGTCGCATCCAGCTTCGACGTAGGCCGGCAAGTGTGAGTAAATATGTGAAAAAAAAATGATGAAAAAATGTGGAAAAAATGAATGAGAAGAATTCCTCGCTCGAGGTGGGACATAAGAGAGGTGAGAGAGCATGATGCTCGGATGGGAATATATGTGTTTGTGTTGTGGGGATTCGGGTTATGTGTGGGCTCCCGATGAAACATGTCAAATTGAAGCTTAAGCTCGGCTAGGGTTTTGGTTACGATGTGTCTATGGAAAGCTTGGACTTGAGGGATCCAATCGTGCTAGTTGCATTGTTTGTCTGCAAACCTTCCGGAAGTGTTCAGTTTGGCTCCTAGGTGGTGCAATGACTTGTGAAGTTCGGAATCGCGTCGATGATGAGTGATCTTGTTAGAGTGAGCTCGTGTTAGGCTTGAGTGGTCCTTGTCGTGTATCCATCAAGTTAGAGAGCTATGGTGGTGACCTAGCATGGAATTTAGTTGATGAAAGAAAAAAAAAAAACAAAGAGTGGATGGAATGAAAAGCGGGTAGTGAAAACCCTAGGTCAAAGGGGAATGGAAAATGGGCAAGAGGGTCTGAGTGGAAGTCGAAAAGAAATTAAGCAAGAGAACGTATAAACCAAAAGAGTAGCGGAAAGGAATAACGGATGCGGATCTCGCATGAATGTATGTTGTGTGTATGAAAAAGTGGCAGGAAAGCGATACTGAGGCCCAAAAGGATACCAAGAAGAAGAATTGAATGCGGTTTTTACTTGTGTTCACATTGCATGTGAATGGAGAAGATTGACGAGAGGGAATGTGGATGGGTTTTTTGCTTGCATGTGTGTTGTTCGTGACGAGAATGCATGTGTGACGCGAATCATGATGTGTGTGCTGAGTATATATGTGTGATGTGTATGAAGGATATAATTGTCTTTTCATTTTGGTTGTACATATTGTGATTTGATGAAGAAAGGTTCTAATGTTTTAATGAAGTTTGCAGACAGGTGTACATGTCGATGAAGATGCGAGAAGATGGACAAAGATGGTGAGTGAAATGATTGGATTTTGGTACTAACAAATGATTGTATGAGTATGATTTCAGGTGCTACATGGAGGAAGAAGAGAATAGGCATGCAAGGTAAAGATTTGTATTTGATTGAGTGATGAGCACATGTTGGATAACTTGAGTACAGGTAGCATATCGCTCGTCGAGGACGACTTCGCAATTAAGAAGAGGGGAGTATGTTAACCATATAAGTGGTTGTTTTTTTGCACTAACAAGCCTCCTTTTGCATAGTGTGTGATGGATTCAGGTGTTTTTCGACGGGGTTTTACCGATCATTGGTATTGTTTTCGGTCTCGTCTGCGGCTATTTCAGCTTTATTTACTAGCAGTGGTGGCCCAACGGCAGGGCTAGCTTTGGGGTCCCATCTGAGCACTCTGAAAGCCAGGGTTCATGCATATAGTATATGTGACAGTCCAGAATATTTTTATGATTATACTCAAGGCCTACTTGATGGGTTGAATGCAAATATTGCCTCGCATGACATAGTTAACATAATTGATGCAAAGGGTATTGGCTATGCAATGAGTACAAATGAAGAGCTCAAGTTTATAAAGGAGATAGCAGAGGCAACTGGAATCGTTCTGGATCCAGTGTACAGTGGAAAGGCATTATTTTGCTTAATGAGGGATTTTTCTGTCTCAGTTTTTATCATCAAAAAGGGGAACAAAACGAGTCTCGAAAAAAAAACTTCACGAAAAACAGGGGCCTCTAGATCGCGATGATAAGGTAGGACCGTGGGAGAAGGGAAAAAAAGGTCGCTGATTGTGTGTGGTCTTCTCTGTCGAGGGGTTTGTTTTTTGAAAAAACGTTAGGAGGAGCATGCAGGGAGGAGGTTTACCAACGTTGCGCGATGTAATGTCGAGCAGCTTAGGGCCGAAGATTGTGTCGGACGAGGAGAAAATAGGCGACTAACGCCTCACCCCTCCTCAGAGGATTGCTATGCTTAATTCTGGCTCTCAAAGTGATTGCGTGTATTACACAGACATGGCTCTTGCTCTTCTAATCCGGGCTTCATTTCGCTCAGCACATTTGGAGCAGCGGAACATATATTTGAAATTTAGCTCAATCCATACTGGATCGTGCTGTCGATGGTCTTGGACTTAAGTCTAAACAGCTTGAAATGATCGAACTGCGCATGCTCATTTTAGGAAGTTTCTTCGACTGTGACCACAGACATTCTTCCTGCATTTTCAAGGGATTATTGCCTCTCAACACAATTGTTCGATAGAGACTCTTTTATGGAGTACCTCTCAGAAAGCATTTATGTATTGCCTCTCTGAAAGATTCTCGTGGATACTTGAATCAAAGCTTCAGGTAATGGATTCGATTCGAGGCGTTCGCTTTGGGCTAAGTTGCAATTCGAAATCATGTCTGTAATGAGGCGACTGAAGAGTCTTGCATCTAGCCATACCTCTGTTCCAGATCCTGTTAATCCCCACACTCATCAAGTAAAGCTCTGTGATTTTGGAAGTGCAAAGATACTTGTAAAAGGGGAACCAAATATCTCTTACATTTGTTCACGTTATTATCGTGCCCCAGAGCTCATATTTGGAGCTGTAGATTACACTTCAGCTATTGATATATGGTCTGCTGGTTGTGTCATTGCTGAGCTGCTTCTGGGTCAGGCTTTATTTCCAGGAGAGAACACTGTGGATCAGCTTGTGGAAATAATCAAGGTGTTGGGAACACCTACAAGGGAGGAAAGTTCGCTGAAGGGAGTGTATGGAAGATCGTGAGGGAGCATTTCTCAGGCCGACTGAGTGAAAGGAGATGTATGACAGATTTTGAGGTCAGAGTGAAGTAGCACATGGAAAGACAGGTGCTCTAGGGAGATACGGATCAATAGCAGCTCCGAGAATAAGAAGAGGAAGCTCCCGATGGCATGGAAGAGTTCAGAGCAATTGATGTGTGACCAAGAAATCAATAGTCTTACAGGAAGTGGACCCGGACAAGATGATTATGTTATATCTTCAACAAAAAGGACAGTGAGCTGAGACTAGATGGGTCTGAACACCTGTTGTGCTTGTTGGACTGATCATAAGAAGCTCGGAAGATATTCTTTCGGGAGCACTATGTTAGCAAGGCAATGATGTTGGGAGCTCGATAAAGAGGAAAACCTGCTCAGAGACATATTTCCATTGGACGAAGTGTGCATGGTGGCGTCCATAGCGAAAGCATGTACAGGTCCAAACCTTGTCAATCGACCAGATGCAAAAGAAAGGGGTGTGCATCTGCAAAAGCTTTTTGCATCTACTGAATGGTTTGATGAAATTGTTCGGGCACATAGAGAGATTTCGATCGAGTCTTTACAGTCAAGGTGAACTTCACTGTTGATGAAGGAATGCATGTAAGGAAAAGGCAAAGCTTTTGCTGCTGGAGCTTTGTGGGGTTCATCTGTCTCAGAAGCCAATAGCATAGCTATCGAGCGTAAGGGTGGTGTGGCTCCTTTAATAACCTTAGCATATTCAGAGGCAGAGGATGTACATGAGACTGCAGCAGGAGCTTTATGGAACCTTGCTTTCAATTCTGGCAATGCTTGGCGCATAGTTGAAGAAGGGGGGTTGTGTGGTTGTTAAAAAAAAGCTTGGTGTGCATCATGGGTGTGATCGGCTGCTGAGGAAGGAAAGGTTTTTTGGTAGATGCGCGGCTGTTTTTTGGTTGTCTTGGGAAGAGATCAGAGAACAGGAGGAGGATCAGTGGCGAGCATGAGCTGGAGGGGGTTCATCTCAGTTATCGCAAAAATTTGAAGACCTGAAGTCGGAAGTTTTAGAATTGTCATTGATACCATTTACAGGTAGAGGGGGATTTCGTTTTTCTCTCATGAGAGGACAAGGAAAGGGCGCGGGACTCGGGACTGGGGCTCGTTGCTGTGGAAGCTAAGGATGGTTCTGAAAAAGAGGGGAGTTGTGTCAGAGAGGTGGCCTTAGCATGACATCAGGCAAATCTAAAGGTCGCGTGTTCTGTTAGAAAAAGAAGTCTAGGTGAAGGACGGATGCAGAGGTGACTGTGAACATCCGAGGAAGAGAACAAGTCAAAAATAGACAGGAAGATGTGCGGTAGCCTGAGCAAACTCTGTGAATGATTTCACTCGACATATGAATCTGCACAATTATTTCAAACCTGATCATATTATGTTTGGTAAGCTTGTTTGAAACTCTAATTAGCATTCTACTCAAGGCGTCGAGGGTACATTCACTCATAGGAGCAATCGGGTATTAACGATGAGATGTAAGAATGTAATTTCATGTGCACATGGATGTTGAGAAATCCACATGTAAGTAGCTCCAAAATACGATGAGATGTAAGAATGTAATTTCTTGCGCAGATGGATGTTAACCTGCGGCTGCTACCAAACGAGATTCATTACTCTATGCTGTTCATTCCGCAGATGTCTGGCTTCTTCACAAGCTTTAAAAGCTGATCTTGCCTCTGTATGTGACATTTGTATCGACTTCCTGCATATTGAACATGTACCTGAGTGCATTCCTTACTGAGGAGAATATCAAACTCCGTATCCTGCAGAGTGTTTGAAAGATTTATATGAGTTGGTATCTTTAGGACACCTCTGCATGCCATATGCTTTCTGCTTATCTAGTTTCTGTGAGATATAATATTTGCATTGCCTAGAGAGGCATTCCTGTTCTATTGTGAGCTTTTCTACTCTTTGACGGTTTATACACTTGGGACATGTTGCTAGTACTAGCGTAGGAACTGGACAGTATTGGAAAACTTCAAGGGCATTCTTCAGTGCATGATGGAAGAATTAAAGGATACTCTTTTACGTAAGTATGTAATCTGCTAGCAAATTACTTACACTACATTCTACTGTTGTTTCGGGATAGGCATAATTTCTTAGAGCATAACTGAAGAATGTTGCCCAATTTTTTGCACCGACAAAGTGTTTTTAGTTGTCCAGTTATTGAGGCAGGGACAAAATGGTAGAAGTAACGTATATCTTCCTTCAGCAAATATAAGCTATTGTTGTATGTGCTTCCACTGAAATATTACTCAAGACGTGAAACGTTTACTTGTGACATACTCACACAAACTGCATGTAGTATCAAGTTTTTTTGCCTTATGTAATGTTACATTATGGAATAACATGTTATGTGAGTAATAAACTGTGCAACCGTGCCTTTAAATCTTGGAACAAATTGATAGAAACAAAACACTAGAAGGTAGAGCTGGTGAGTTGCCGTTTTTATGTAAGTTAAAGAGCGAGCAATCATAATTATGTTGTATAAACACTGACTAAGTGAAATCGAGAGTGTGAGTGAAAAAAGGGAGGTTACAGAAGGTGACCGCGGGAGTCGGATATCCAATCGCGCATGCGTTTTCTCGCCTCCTCCATCAAAACTTTGGAGTGAAATTGTGGACTTAGGGAAGACCAAAATTGACCTAGTGTAAGAAAATTAGGCAAGGTATCATTGAGCATAGGCACTTTCCCTTGGACCAAAAAGCGTATCGTTATGGTGCGTTTGCCGGGAACCATACGAGCTAGTGCATAGCCATAAGAAGAATCCATTGCGAGATCATTGTGGGTTCCAAATAATCCAAGTGGACCAATTCCACGGGGTTTGAGCAAAATAAGGGCTTGTATAAGCATCTTTTTCGTGGGCATTAGGACTTAACAGAATTCGTCTAGCAGTTGACCTATAACGCGATAGTTGCAACTACTCAGTGGTTGAAACCAAGCCAAGGCAGTGCCCTTAAGAGTCAAACCAAATGCCTCGTACTGGGTGAACAAGTCCTCAACCTTTTCAGCTCTTAACACTTGTTTGAACTCGGCCACATGATCATAAGGATCTCCTAACCCGTCAAAATAATTCTTCATTGCCTTGATCACTTGAGTGGGTCTAAGGGTTCTTGAGTGCTCTCGGGGTCTAGGCAATGGAAAATCATGTTCATCTCTTTGTTGCCTATGTGCTTGATGTCTCTCTCTTTCAGGTCTTTCATTTTCAAATCCTGATCTATTCCTGCCCACGGTGTGTGCAAAACTTACCTCAGGTCTCTCTCTAGTTCTTTCTCTCTGGGCTTCATGAGTGTGGGATGATCCTACTCCTTGGAGGCCATGGGAAACATTCGATCTTGGTGGGGGGAAAATCAATTCATTCTTCCAAGTATATGCATGTCTATCATGTTCTGTTACCAAGAATATCTTCTCTGATGTGTTATCCAGGTAGACAACTTTGCCTGGTATCTCAGGATCTTTGAATTCATAGATGATAACTATGCCCCATTGGCTAGGTGGATCTGGCTTGAATCTCCAAAAGGCTTCCTCTGTTTCTCTATTCAAAAATAGTTCTATGCTTTTGTTGTCTTGAGGGATCCAGTCTGGAGTGATCACTCTGGTCAAAACTGACTTGCCTCTAAGAATCTGGGGTCCTTGTCCTACATTTCCTTGTTCTAGGTCTCCTATCTCATCCTCCTGAATGATATTTCCAAAATCATCGGTCCTATCTGGTTGGTTGGTAACCACATACATGGTTCCTTCCTTATCAATGTATGAACCCTCTTCGAACTTGACCACCGGGTGTTCAAGTCCAAAGGATTGATCTGGATTTTTGAGTTGGACCACTGATCGCCTCAGAACATCCTCATAGATGCGAGCACCTAATTGGTTGGTCCGAATATATTCCAACTATGTCTTATAGGGACCTTCTGGTGTTTGTAGATGGGCAGTCCGTGAGCCACCTGCAGGTTTTCCCATGCTAAAAGACATTTCTGAATCACTTGTGTCTGAACTTAGTAAAAGATGACCACTTAGTTGTTGTGCCCAAGACTTGGATGTATGGTTGACACTAGCCTCAGAAGATCTAATGCTTTGTTTATCCTTGCCTAAGTGTCTACCAGATCTCAGGTTCATAAGCTTTAGTCAAGAGTCCAAATTTTCCCTTTGGTATGGTTCAAAAATTCTTTGGAGCCCCCTTGGTTCCTTAGTCCCACTTGAGGGTCAACTTCAAATTATCCTATCACAAAATCAATGCGTTATTCTTGAAAAAAACAGTTGAGACCGTGTAGGATTTGAAACGAGCTTTCCAACGAGCTATAGAGCTCAAAAAATGGACTTTGGATGAAAAAGTTATGTCAAATCAGGCTCCTGGGGGTCAAAACAGGCAAACAGGACCTTTGGAGAAAATCGCGATTTTGTGAACTTTCAGAGAATCGCGATGTTGTGAAGTCAAAAAATCGCGATGTTGAGCACAAAATCGTGTTTCTGAAAATCGCGATTTTGCGCAGAAAATCGTGACTTGAACATCGCGATGTTGAGCACAAAATCGTGTTTTTGAAAATCGCGATTTTGACTCAGAGAATCGTGATTCACAAAATCGTATTTTTGGCTGAAAATCGTGATTTGTGAGAATCGCGATTTTGAGCCCGCTGAAAATCGTATTTTCTCAGAATCGTGTTTTTGACATGAAAATCGCGATGTTGAGCACAAAATCATGTTTTTGAAAATCGCGATTTTGAGCAAAAATTCGTGTTTTCACAGAATCGCCTTTTTCACAAAATCGTGTTTTTGGCTGAAAATCGTGATTTGTGAGAATCGCGATTTTGAGCCCGCTGAAAATCGTATTTTCTTAGAATCGTGTTTTAGGCATGAAAATCGCGATGTTGAGCACAAAATCGTGTTTTTGAAAATCGCGATGTTGAGCAGAAAATCTGTTTTAGAAAATTGCGATGTTGAGCACAAAATCGTGTTTTTTGACATGAAAATCGCGATTTTGAGCATAGAATCGTGTTTTAGAGAATCGTGTTTTTTGTCATGAAAATCGCGATTTTGAGCACAGAATTGTGTTTTTAGAAAATCGCGATTTTGAGCAAAAAAACGTGTTTACATAGAATCGTCTTTTTTTCACAAAATTGTGTTTTTTTACTGAAAATCGTGATTTTTTGAGAATCGCGATTTTGAGTAGGGAATCGTGTTTTCTCAAAATCGTGTTTTTTTTTTACTGAAAATCGTGATTTGTGAGAATCGCGATTTTGAGCACAATCACAGAATCGCGATTCTGAGAATGACCACAGAATCGTGATTTTTTTAGCCAACTTTTAGGCGGGAAAACAAAAAATCGTGATTTTTCAAAAAATTTAGAATTTTCACAGAATCGCGATTTTCATCACAGAATCACATTTTTTGGTGGGAAATTCAACTTTCTGAGCGCTGGCTATGGCGAGCTCCGTATGAGCGGAAAATCATGAAAAAAACACAGTGCTTGCTCTCCCTTGCACCTCCTAACTCCTTCCCACACAATAATGCATGAAAAATGGTATGAAAATGGTGAAAATGCACTAAAAAACAAGAAATTTCTATGAAGAAGATGATGGAAGAAGGTGGAGATGATGATGATGATGAAGATGAAGAGGAAAAAACAGAAAATGAACTGAAATGACAGTTTTTTTTACCTTCCAACGTCGCAAATCTACGATCTTACCATCACAACGCTCGTCCTCGAAGCTCTCTCCCCAGCAACGGCGCCAAAATTTGGTGTAGCTCAAGCGTAAGCACCACCTCCTTTACTTGTCAATCCGTGGAGACGTGAGGACCAGTATGAAGACCACGAGCAAGTGAAGGCACAAGTGCGTGAGTGAAAGCACACAAACATGCACACACATACACACACACGCGCACAAAGTAAGATCAAAGAGAGGAACAATGGAACGCTTAGATTGCAAAAGAGTTCTCTTACAAAAGTTCTTTTCTCTAACAAGCTAACCCCCAAAATGAGCTCTCTAGCTCTTTTTATAGTTTTTTGACTAGTTTTGGCCCTGTCCAGACCTAGTGTCCGGCCTAGTTAAAAATTAGGTTCCACGGCTTATTTGAGGGCTCAAACGAAGTCTAAAAATTATGAAAATTGGTACGATTGTACTTCTAATACTCCTCAAGCTCGAGGATTCCTCGGCTTGAACAAAATGGAGTTATAAAAATAGATAATGGTATTTACAATGGTTTTTAGTGATGAAAATCACTATTTTTGTAGGGGATTCATTTGAAAATTTGACATACACTTCATGGAGCTCCCTACTTGCTCCCTTTCCTTGTGTGTCCAGCTTTTGATGTGCTTCCATGCTTTGTCCTTGACTTTGAGCTTCAACACTTAGTATGAAAAGATACATGCTTATCTCATTGCACATGGTTTTGAGAATAGTACAACTAAAATCTCTTTATATGTTAAGCGTGCTAATGATGTGCTTCTAATCATTGTTGTTTTTGTTGATGACATGGTACTTACTGGTCGTCATGACATGCATACTGCTGATTTTAAGGCTGATTTGCATGCCTCATTTGAGATGTATGATTTGGGGCATTTGCATCACTATTTAGGCATTCACTTTATGCAAGTTGATGGTGGAATGGCTTTGTGTCAAACAAAACATATTGACATATTATTGCAGCATTTTGGCCTTGAAGACTGTAAGCCTATTGCCACTCCTATGGAGATAGGTTTACGATTGAGTCTTCATGATGCTCAAGATGCATTTGATGTTGTTCTCTATCAGTAGGCTATTGGATGCTTGATTTACTTATGCATTACTCTACTAGATATTCAGTTCATTATCTCACATATGAGCAAGTTTATGCATTGCCTAGGTGTCAAGAATTGGGAGGAAGTTAAACGCATCTTTCGCTACTTGAGTGGTACTTGGCCACTTGGATTGTTTTATCCCAAGGGGGGTCACTACCACTAGATTTGCATGCTTTTTTTGATATTGATTGGGTTGGTTGCTATGACACTGATGTGTCCACTAGTGGCTTTTGCTTCATGCTCGGTAGCTCATGTATATCTCGGTTGAGCAAGAAGAAGCCTACTATGGCAACTTTTAGTTGTGAGGCTGAGTATAGGGTAGCTTTCACAGTGATTGTTGAGTGTGTGTGGCTTAGACACCTTATGGTTGATTTGGGTGTTGGTTAGTCTTCTGCCACCACCTTCACTGATAGTTAGAGTGCATTGGTAGTAGCGAGGAACCGTGTGTTCCATGCTCGCACTAAGCACACTGAGGTGCATTATCATTATGTCAAGGAGAGGTTCTCTGCTATGGAGATCAACTTGGCATATGTGTGCAGGCAGGAGAATATTGCAGACCTTTTCACGAAGGCTCTACCTAGGGAGAAGTTTGAAGATTTTTGCAAAGCTTTGGGCTTACTTCCTTTTGTGGATTGATTCCACATAGCTTGGTACTTCCTTATACATTAGTGTCAGCTCCTTGTTCACTGCATCACTCCCAAGGGGGATTTGTTGATATACTTAAGTAGTGATGTGTGTGAACACTCTAGGACTGTTGGGGCACTTTTTTCCCTCTTTAGGAGGTTTTTTTCCCTTGCTTTGTATTTATGCCTATTGTACATTCTAGTGGTAATACATTCAATACTCTGCGTTGTGCTCCAAGCTTCTTCTTCTTCTTCTTCTTTGTGTTGTTCGCGTGCTTCTGTAGACGTCTATCTCCAACATTCCAAAGGGTGTTGAATTTTTATAGAGCTTGTTAGGACTTCGTTTTCTCTATGTAGGAAGATCCATTTTTAGGTTTCTTGTATTTGTTAGAAATTTTATAAAGCAAGGTCTCTAAACCAAAAGGGTTTTACTAAATTCTTCCCGTGTTCTGAGTTATATCTATTTGTTTCTCTACTACTTTGTCCCAAATCCTATTAGGAAAACTAGCCTATATTGTGTGAGTGAATTGACTATTCTACATGTGTCCAATTCTAGGTATTGATAGCTCATTGGAAAAAACTCCATGTTTAGTTTATGTCTAAAAGGGTTCGTTAATTGAATTCAATTATTTAGATCTCTATTAGTTTTAGTGATTACTGGTCTAAGAACAACTAGGTCTTGGGCAGGGTCCAAGCTTCTTATTGTGCATAGGAGGAGAAATATTCCATCCGTGGTATTAGAGCAGATTGAAGACATCAAGCTGAGTGCAAGGACACACATTTCAAGACCTAAAGTGAAGCAAGACAACAAGATGTACTTGAAGTCTACATCAAAGGGAGGCATCTAGAGGAGTGCTCACCATCAAAGAAGCAAAGCTATCTATAGATTCTACAGAGGTAACACACACCTACTTTTATCATGGCTAATAATTCCAATGCTATTGAGAAGCTTGAGAAGCACAACTACCATCCTTGGAGGTTAAGGATGCTCAATTTCATATTAAGCAAGGATCTAGGTGGCATCATTGATGGATTAGATGTCAATGCAATACTATTGGATCCTATGGCACCTACCATAGCTGAGTTGAAGGCCATGAAAGATTGGGAGATAAAAAGCAAAATTTTAATGTTCATGATCTCAAAATTTGATAGTAATACCATGATTGGATGTATTTAGTCAATGGAGACATCTAAGGACATGTGGATTACTTTGAGAGGAAGTTTATATTTAACACGAAAGCTAGGAGGGTGTAGCTCAAGAATAATTTTAAAAACCTCAAGAAGCCAAGTAATCTATTAGTCTATGATTACATTATGTAAGCCAAAAACATTAGGGATTCCCTTGCAGCAATAGGTACCCAAGTGGATGATGATGAAATGGTGGCCTTTTTTTTTAATGGTCTTAAGGAAGATGAAAAATGGAGGTTATTCACTTCTTCTTTGTATGCTAGAGAGAGCATGCCTGACCTTGATCAACTTACCACAATCATAATCAATGAGGAGATGCTTCAAAGAGGAAACCAAGGTAAAGGTTCTCAATCTATGCTATGTGCAAGAAATAGAGGGAAAGGTGGATGGCAAGGGAAGAGGTAAAGGAAGGACAAATAAGTCCAAAGACACAAATGAAGATGAAGTTAGCACATCATATGGCAAAGGCAAAGGAAAGAACCAAAGAGGTCAAGGCAAAAGTGGTTACAACAACCAATGCCTTTGGGAAAGTGAATGCACTTCAACAAAGAATCAAGATAAATATGCTTCTTATGAAGGTAATGACCAGGTGTTAGCCATGAGCCATGCCTATAGGGATCATTTGTAGGAGAAAGATGAAAAGTGGTACGTAGGTAGTGGTTGTAGCAACCACATGTCATGTATGATAGATATGTTCACTAATTTGTAGGTTCCAATGACAAAGGGTGTGTTGAGACAAGTGATAATATCGAACATGTCATTAATATTGGGTGTGTGTAGAAGTGTGAGAGACACACGAGAAGCACACACAAGGAGCACAAACGTAGCAAGGCACATGGAGAAGATGATGGTTGGAATAGCTCTTTGTATTGAGGATGAACTGAACTGAAGTAAGAGTTGAAAAATATCCCTTAGTACAAGTACCACCACATATGAGATTATCAAGTATGTAGTAACATGGGGAAAAACCTCTAGCCAGCACTAGAGTAAAAAGTGCCCCATGTATAGGGAAAAGGTTCACATCAAAGCTACTCGAAGAACACATAAGTGTAACAAACCCCCTGGAGCGAATGATGTGAACACATACAGGGAGCGAAAGATCAGCCCCCACAAGGTAATAAGCCTAAAGCTTTGCGAAAAGCTTCAAACTTTTTCTGTGGAAGAGCTTTGGTGAATATTTCTGCCACATTATCTTGTGTAGGCACATATAACAAATCAATATCTCCTGCATGAAGGCACTCTCTCACATAGTGATAATGCACCTCAATATGTTTGGTGTGTGCATGAAACACTAGGTTTCGTGCAACAACCAAAGCACTCTAACTATCATTGAGAATATGCATAGCAGCATCAATCTTCATGCAAAGATCCATCACTATAGCTGTGAAAAATTCCCTGTGCTCAGCTTCACAACTCTTGACGCCACTGTAGGTTGCTTCTTACTCAACCAAGATATGCATGAGTCTCCAAGGAAAAAGCAATTACCACTTGTGGATATGCGAGTATCATAACAACCAGCCCAATCACTATCTATAAAAGCATGCAAGCATGGCTGAATATCTCTGCCATAACTAAGCTCAAAGTGCCTTGGAGATATCTAAACACACATTTCACTGCTTACCAATGCTTAGTGCTAGGGCTATGCATGAATCCACTCAATTGAGAAACTGCATAATGTATATCTGACCTTGTGTTGCATGCATATATAAGATATCCCACAGCTTGCTAATAAAGAGAAGTGTCAAATGCATCACTCGAATCCTCAATTGAGAACCTAAATCCTGTCTCAACTAGTGTCGAAACTCGCTTGCAATCCTCAAAGTCAAAACGCTGAAGTAGTTTTTCAACATACTTTGCTTGATGCACAACAATTCCCCCCTCAATGGATACAAACTGGATGCCAAGATAGTAGCTCAAAAGACCAAGATAAGTGCCATCAAAAGTAAGCTGCAAATCAGCCACAAGAATGTCAAGTTTTGCATCACATGACCCAGTCAAGAGTATGTTTAAAGAACAAGCACTATAAGATCAACCCAATTTTTGCGTACATAGAGTGTGCTTTCAATCGGAATACATGTAAAGCCAAGAGCAATCAAGTGTTTATGGATTTTGTCATACCATGAATGTGGAGCTTGCTTGAGACCATACAAGGCTTTATGCAAGTGACAAACCATATGCTCTTTCCCTTTCATAGCAAATCCAGGAGGTTGCTTCACATGAACCTCTTCTTGCAAATCACCATTCAAGAAGGCTATTTTTATGTCCTACTGGTGCACTTTCCAACCTTGATGGGCAGCCAATGCAACCACAGTATGAATGGTAGTCATGAGTGAAGTAGGTGCAAATGTTTCCTCATAATCAATGCCATATTGTTGCGCATATCCTTGGCAACCAATCTAGCTTTGTAGTGATCAATGCTACCATATGATTTTCTCTTAATCTTATAAACCCACTTTGTACCAATGGCCTTCTTTCCTTTTGGCAATTCACATAACTCCCAAGTACCATTCCTATGTATGGAATCCTTTTGATTGCATAGCACTCATCCATTGTGGATCATCACATGCATCTTCAAAAGAAAGTGGCTCTTCATTACATGTGTAGCAATAAGAGAATAATTCACAAAATTATTTGATGCATGGTGAGAGCTTGATCTTGTTCCACCAAGTAAAGGTGCACTCAATTTGCTATCCTGTAAAGTTTGTTTCAGCCACTTTGGCATAGTTTGTGCACTCTTGATAGACATGCGTTCATTATGTAAAACATCTTCAATATGTACATCATGTGTGGGCTGAATTTCATGCTCATTTTCTGCCATATTTTGTCGCAAATGTTCAGCCATATGTGGCTGGAAATTTCTAGCAGTTTTGACAATTTTTGGCTGAAAACTTTTAGCCATGTTTGGCTGGAAATTCTCTACATTTTGAGCACTATTTTTCTGAAAATTTTCAACCCTTTGAGCCTCAGTTGGCTGATCTACATGGCCATAGTCAAGCACACCATTTTTGAACAAAGGCATGAGTGTACCGAACACATCTTGTTAGCTAATTTTTGGCTGTTTTTTGCATTCAAGTAGAGGGAAAACTGAATTTTCAGCAAATACCACATCTCGACTCACAATAATTGTGTTCATTAATGGATGGTACAAATGATATCCCTTCTTTCAACACTATAACCAACAAATATACATTTCTTTGCCTTCTCATCAAGTTTGTGACGTTGTTATGATGGCTAAAGAGCATATGCCAAACAACCAAACACACACATATGACTAACCATAGGCTTATGACAATTCCAAGCCTCATAAGGAGTGATGAATCTCAATGCTTTTGTAGGGAAGCGATTCAACACATAGTTTGCACACATGACCACTTCCATCCAATACTTATCAAGAAGATGCTTTCCTTTAACCATACATTGTGCCATCTCAAGTAGAGTTCTATTTTTATCCTCGGCAACACCATTTTGCTGATGTGTATATGGCACCGTACATTGGTGTGAAATACCTCTTTCACAAAGAAAAGAATTAAACTCATGTGACATGTATTCACCACCACGATCGGTGCATAGAGTCAAAAGCTTTTATGAAGAAAAAAATTTAGCCATTGCTAAAAATGTTTTGAAGCAAGAAAATACCTCATTCTTTGCTTTCATAGGATACACCAATGTATGGCGAGTAGCATCATCAATGAAGGTAACAAAATATACATGCTTCCCAAAAGATGGAGTCTTCATAGGACAACATACATCACTATGAACAAGCTGCATTTTCTTGTAGTGTGTGTATGAATATCTTTTGGAAAAGAAGCATGATGCATTTTTCCAAGAATGCAACCTTCACATGCATGCTTTTTAAGTCCAAGTGACCAAAAGGAGCATCTTGAGCCATCTTAGCTTCATCATTATTTATTTTCAGCAATAGACATGCCGGATTCCTTCTTATTTTCATTGTGTTTAGCAAGCTTTCTACACTCATCGATGGTATGACCAGGCTTCTGGCAATATTTGCATCTCTTCTTCTTTTGCACATCACCATCATTAGAGGAATGACTGGAAGAGGAAGATTGATTCTTTGGTTTCGATGAACCCAAAGTCGAACCGTACTTGCTTTTCCCCTTTTGTGAGATAGCAAGTGCTTGTGTTCCCTCAATCAAACCACTCCTATTCACTCTAGATTGCTCTTCTTACAAAAGAAGAGACACAATATCATCGAATGCATGCATATTAGGATTTCTTTTTGCAACCAAATGGAGTGTAGTAGCAAAGCTTTGAAAAGATTTCGGTAATCCTTTCAACAATGTAGAAATGAGTGATACATCCGGAATAATCTCATCTATGTTTGCCAAATTCTCTTTCAAGTCCTTGATGTGTGTCACATACTCATTCACCGACTCATTTTCAGCCATACATACATCCTCAAGTTGCTTCCTCAAGTATGCAACACATGCTTCATTACGCACGACATACAAAGAAGGAAGAGTGTCCCATGCCTATCGTGATGTAGAACATGACCGAATGTGTGGAACTATATGACGCTTCACAAAAAGCACAATCAAAGCATGAACTTGAGCATCTTTTCCATCCCATATAAGCAACTCTTGTGTAGGTGGAGAAGAAGAAACCACTGTACTCGAAGAAGAAACTCCATCTGTGACAATAGACTGTGAAGTAGAAGAACTTGTGGTTCTTCGATCTACATCTGCCACTATGTGCCAAAGTTGTTTAGCAACAAGAACATGCTTCATCATGTAAGACCACATTGGATAGTTGGTCCCATCAAGCTTATCTTCAGCTTGAAGCATGCTAAACAATTCATTGTTGCTCGCCATTTCACAAAAGAGCAAGAATGCGACAAAATCTTCACTTCGACGAAAGCTGAAATGAATGTTGAAATTTCAGCTCACAAACTGTCACTCTGACAGAAATTCTGATTGCATGAATGGATTTGAAATGGGGGTAAAACCCCAGTGCAACTCGTGGAAATGCTTCTGGGATACTGAAATTCATTGTTCTATGCTCGGAAGTCGATTTGCACTTTTAAAAGTGCATGCGCGCTGCGACGCAAAAAACTAAAACTTGAGAAGGATCTGAACCTACTCTGATACCACTGTTGGATGTGTGTAGAAGTGTGAGAGACACACAAGAAGCACACACGAGGAGCACAAACACAGGAAGACACACAGAGAAGACGATGGCTAGAATAGCTCTCTCTATTGACGATGAATTGAACTGAAGTAAGAGCTGAATAATATCCCTAAGTACAAAGTACCACCACACATGAGAGTATCAAGTATGTGGTAACATGGGGAAAAAACCTCTAGCCAGCACTAGAGTAAAAAATGCCCATGTATAGGGAAAAGGTTCACATCAAAGCTACTCGAGGAACACATAAGTGTAACAATTAGACATATTGGAGGCATCAGCTTTCAAAATGGCAACAAAAGCACTACACTTAAAGAGGTATTGCATGTTCCCACTATTACTAAGAATCAGATTTTAGTTGGTCATATGGTAGAGAAGGATTACTAGGTCAAATTCAATGACAAAAGATGCTTCATAGAAGATCCAAAGAATGGCTTCAAGCTCACTGCCAAAGGTGAAAGGCAAGGAGGATGTTTACACTCAGTTCAAGGTAGGTTCTAATAAGTATATGTTCATCGCATGTGGTTCATCTAAAATTGTAGCTCTTGATCTATGACACAAAATAATTGACCATCTTAATTTTGAGAAGCTGAAGAACATGCAGAAAGATGAACTTCTTAGAGGGCTTCCAAGATTCATCACACCTAACTTGCATGAGGTGTGTGAATCATGTCAAATTGGGAAGCAAACTAGGAGGATTTTCAAGCCATCAAGCTATGTGGCTCCTAGGAGTTTGGATTTGGTCCACACAAATGTATGGCGACCATGAAGAGAGCCATCACATACATGTAACAAGTACTTTGTAACCTTAATTGATGAATTCTCTAGAAATATTTGATTCTATATCATCAAGCACAAGAGTGATGTGTTTGATACATTCAAAAGGTTCAAGGCACAAGTTGAGAATGAAATAGGCCAAAGGACCATAACTCTAAGATCAGATGGTGGAGCAGAGTACTTCTCCAATAATTTTACCAAGTTCTTGCAGGATGAAGGGATAAAAAGGCAATATACATGCAGGTATACCCCTCAACAAAATGGTATTCGTAAAAAAATTAGATAGATTGCAGAGGTAGCTAGATGCATGTTAAATGAAATGAATGTTCCATTTACATATTGGGCTGATGAAGCAAACACAACTTCATACTTGATAAATAGGATGACCACATTAAGAGTTCGTGTTGCTCTCCACATGAGCTTTGTTACCAAAGGAAGCCAAAATTTCCACATCTAAGGATTTTTTATGTGTATGTTATGTCCATGTACCTCAAGAGGTGAGAGAAGTCATGATGGGTGCTAGGGTAGAGAAGTACATCTTTATAGGGTACTCTACAAAACAAAATCCAATCACAAAGCAGCTTAGAGTATGAAGGGATGTGGTATTTGATGAACTTAAGCCATATTATGAACCACCTAATGCACTGCAGGTTGAATATATTGAGGAAGAAAAAAAAGCCTATGAAGAAAAAAATGCAGGTTAGCACAAGTTTGAGTGGCCCCTCCACTTTGAGTCCATCAAGAAGTCCTTCATCACTCAAAGGAAAAGAGAAGGAAGATTAACTAAGCTCAACATATAGCCACAACCAATATGATAAGGGTAATGCAATAAGGTATTTCCATTCTAGTGAGGATGAAAATGATTCTGAAGAGGTAGTGACTCCTAATGTGAAACAAAAGAGGGACTTGAAGAAATATTCTACCATATGTAATGAGAGGAGGTGAGAGACAGTTAAACACGCTATTCAAAGGCTAACATATGATATCTTAATCTCCAGGCATTATGCTTTTATGTCTCACGTTGTGAAGGACAAGGAACCATGCACATATGAAGAAGTTTGTCAAGATAAGGTATGGATAAATGATATAAGAAGAGATGGATGCTCTTCATGAAAATCAGAAATGGGAGCTTGTAACTAATCAAGTTGACATGAAAGTGTTCATAAATAGGTGGTTCTACAAGATCAAAAGGATCATAGATGGATCCATAGCCTAATATAGGGCTAGACTTGTAGCTAAGAGTTTTACCCAAACACATGGAATAGATTATGAAGAGACATTTACTCCTATTGAAAAAATGAGTACAGTTAGGACATCGATTCCCATTGTATCTTCTAAAATGTGTAAATTGTTCCAGACATTAAGAATGCTTTTCTAAATGGTGATCTTGAAGACAATGTTTACATGCAACAACCCATGGGATATGAGGACCCTAGAAACCCTAATTTTCTATGTAGACTCAAGATAGCTTTGTATGGAATAAAGAAAGCACCAAGGGCATGGAATCAAAGGCTTCTTGAGTACCTTATTAGTTGTGGACATGTAGCAAGTGGTGTTGATCCTTCAATTTATGTAAAAATGCTTGATGAGAAGTGTGCGTACATATGCATATATGTTGATGATTTAATTATAACATGTGATGATGATGAAGTTATCAAGGATATCAAGGACAAATTGGGCAAAGAATTGAAAACTTCAAATCTGGGTGTCCTAAAATACATCTTAGCATTGAGATTGTATATGCCAAGTAGGGTTGTATCTTATGCAAAGGAAATACTTTCTTGACTTGCTATACAGATTTGGTATGAGTGGTTGTAAGCTATTGAGACAACCAATTGATTGCAATGTCAAGTTGAGCATAGACCAAGGTGATAATCTCAATAATGAGCATGTGTATAGAAGTTTTATTGGGTCTTTAAATTATTCTACCACTACTAGACGTGATCTATCTTATAGTGTTGGAGTACTCTCACAATTCATGCATGCACCCACACTCGATCACTTGAATGCACGTAAAAGGATTCCAAGGTACATCAAAGGTACAATCAATGAAGGCCTCTATTATGCATATGATTGTGATTTGAAACCAAAAGGTTATGTATATGCTAATTGGGCTAGCTCCAAGGATGATAGAAGGAGTACTGCAAGATGCATAGTGATGTTTGGGAAGAGTTGTATATCATGGATGTCAAAGAAACAACCCATAGTTCCATTGTCTTCCATAGAGGCAGAATATAGGGATCTTGCTCAACTCACAAGTGAGATAATGTGGTTTAAAAGCCTCTAAAAGATTTGGATAGTCAATTTGGCATTGTGCCATTGCTTGGAGATAATATCTCAAGTATCTACCTTGCAAAGAATTGAGTGTTGCATGCTAGGAGCAAGCATATAGAAGTGCATCATCACTTCATAAGAGAAAAGATTTTGGAGAAGTAGGTGGATATTCAACATGCCAACACCAAAAAAGTTCTTGTATGCAAAGAGGATAGAAAAGCTCAAAGGCATGATAAGTATGACGGAATCAACCCCCACACTTGAAAGCAAATAAGCTTGAGCTTAAGGGGGAGTGTTAAAAGTTATGTGTCTTTTAGGGCAAGCTCAAGAATATGTTTTTCACTAAATAACTTCATTGAAGGATTTTGAATGTTAGGAAATTCAACGAACATGTTTGAAGGTGCAACCTTATCCAAAAGGAGGCATTGAGCCACCAAAAGAGGCTCAATGAAGAGATAAAGTCACAAGGTAGCTGAACAGACAAGGAGGGCATGTGAAGAGACATGGGGGACATATGAAGAGCTATGGACAGCTCCCATGGTTATTTAAGCACCATCCAAGCTCATTCTACGTGTGTGTGGATGTTAGCAATTCAAGATGCTACTTGTACATAGAAACCTATTAAGACTTCATTTTCTCAATGTAGGAAGCTCCATTTTTAGAGTTCTTGTACTTGTTACAATATAAATCAAGGAGTCTACATCAAAACGATTTTATTAAAGTCTTCTTTTATTGTGAGTTATAGTTGTTTCTTTTTTTGTTGCTCTATTTTGAATGCTATTAGGAAAACTATTCTATCTTATGTGACTAAGTTGACTACTCTACAAGCGTCCAATTCCAATGCTTGATAGCTCATTGAAAAGTCCGTGTCTACTAAATGTGGCTAAAAGGGTTTGTTAAGTTAATTCGGGAATAGAGAGCCATATCCATTTTAGTGAGTACTAGTCTGAGAGCAGTTAGATCTTGGTAGGGTCAAAGCTTCTTGTCGTGCATAGGGGGAGAAATCCTCCATCACCCCTAGATGGAAGGGCCTTGATTGCATCACACTTGCTCTCACATAGCCTAGTGATCGAGAAAGGATTGGACTAGGTTTTGTCATCATGGAAAGCCTAGAAAACGATGAAACCTATGTGCTCCATTACTAGGGAACAAAGTGAGTCTCAAGCATCTTTCCACATGATTCCATCTGGTTTCGGATACCAAGAATCAATGAAATAAAGAAATAGAATATCCAAAGGGCAAAAATTCTCTAGTTTAAGGTTTCGTAAGTGAAGGCACTTGTGAAACAAAGATAAAGGATAGCGAATCATGTTTGAGGACATTGATCATAGCTTCATGGTGGACTACGAAGATTGGTGCCTTTTGAGGCACAAACATAGCACTTGGTATGTAGTGGAAACTGCTCTCTTGCTCAAATGCTATCTCCCGCATTCAAAGGGTTTGAAGTGGAACAACATGAGCAAGCTTGACGACATATTGAAACTCAAGAGAAATCTTTATATTCATTGTTCACTTAACGAACCGTAGTGCATTGAATGGTCTTGCATAAGATGGGAATTCAAATCTAGTAAATTTTGACACCCTTTGATTGACAACATGAAAGGATTTGTCATGTGGTGGATTCTCTACAAATGAATCTAGATTAATGTGAGAGCGGATACAATTTGAGGTTCCCCCCTACGATGCAAAAGATGACTTCAAGGTAGAGAAGATATCACTCATCGTTTCTTGTCTTGCTCTAAGAGCACTCATATTATGAGCAATGTTAGAAATCCCCTCTTTTTGGATCATCATATTAGTTGGAAATCATTGCTTCTTGGAAAATCCATTGGCTATTTTGTGTTCCTTAGGAATGCAGTAGATGAAAATGGTTTAAGAAGATATAAAATGAATGATGTGCGGAAAAATTCTTTGAATCTCCAAGGAAATGGTTTTTAGAAAAATCCCTAGATTTCTTACGTAGAAGAACTCAAAATTGCAAGAGCTCTCTCCCTTTTGAACACCAACAAAGTAGTATCGGGGTGGATCCCCCATGGAAGAGATGAAAGGATAATATTGTACTTTGTATCTTTCTCCATTCTTTTGTACTTTTATCCCTTTCTTTTTTATTCAAAACGTTTTTTTATTGAAAAAAATTTAGTACCAAAGTTTTGAAATATCCTTTAGACGATATATATATATATATATATATATATATATATATATATATATATATATATATATATATATATATATATATATATATATATATATATATATATATATATATATATATATATATATATCCTATATAAGTGTGTGTGTATGTATGTATGTTTGTTTGTTTGTATGTATGTATGTGTGTATGTGTGTGTGTGCATCTCTCTCTCTATCTGTCTCTTTGTGTATGTGTCTCTCTTCAAATTTTCTTCAAAGTTTTTTTATGTATATTTTCCAGAAAGCCGCTACCTTAATAACCTTCCATAGTGTTTCTATAACAAAAGTATTTAACTAAAAGTGGATTTATAAAACAAGTTGATGAAATTATCATCCTCTTTGTAGGGGTTCAATTTTTGTTCATCTTTCCTTCTTGCAATATAAGGATGAAATACTAAAACAATGGTCGATCAATTTTATGGCTCTTGATTCTCTTTCCAAATGGCATAAAAAACATCTCAAAGAAAATGATTATTGCGGGAGTTCCCAATATTAATTTTTCATCACTCTTTCTAGATTTTCTCAAAGCATTCAATAAGGTTGTCGAGCATTCCACTTCCTTGCCAAGATTTTCATGTTCTTAAGGTCTTTATGTTTATCTAGAGTATCCATTGAACACTATGACAAGCCTTTAACTTGTAGTGAATGATAGAAAAACGTTATTGACATCTTCATCTATCTTTAGGTGCCTTTCTGGCATAGGGGAACTTTACACAATTCAAGGGACTTAGATTTCTTTCATATTACCCAATGGAAAATTCTCCAAATAAGGAACCCCATCTTCATCTCAATCAAAGGGTATCAAATGCATTTAAATATGAAATCCCATATGATAGATGACTATTTGAATTTCCACGTTTGCTTGATATTGGGATGGAGAATATTAATTTTGGTGGAGAAACATATGTTGGGAGCATGAAAAAGCACTTTCCATAGGTAGTGATGAGGTTGGGACACTTCAAGTGCAGCATGAAATATCTAAATGAAGAAAGAGATTATTTATGTCGAATGGCACATTCACCAACTCAATGTCAAAAGTGCTTTCCTCAATGGTGATCTTGAAGAAGAGGTCTATGTAGACCGACGTGAAGGTTTCAACATCAAAGGCAAGGAATATCATTTATACAAACTTCACAAAGTGCGTTATAGTCTTAACAAGCACCAAGGGCCTAGTATAAAAATATCGACAATTTCTTTCAAGCTAAAGGATTTCAAAGGAGAACTGTCTCTTGGATAATTCCTCTCCTATGCGCAGTGAAAAGTGTAGAAGGCCTTCTCAGGATCAAGCCTTTCACCTATAACTGAACTTTAGAATGAAAATTGGTATCAATTAAAGAATAAAATGAACTTGCAACTTTGGGCACTCAAACTGGACACTAATAGCTTTCAAATGAGCTACCAAACACTCAATTTGGAGTAGTTTTGGTTTGGTAACTCTTTGCCTCAAAAGAGGCTGCCTGTCCACTCAGTTAAGCTAAAAATTGGACTTCATTAAAAACTGAATAACTCATAGAGCATGTCAAATCTCAAAAAAAAAACTCTTTTACAGAAAACACGTTCAAAAGATAAGCTTTTCAACAAATATTTAAACTCTAAAAAGGGATGTATAAATTGAGAGATATGACTCTCGCAATCAAGCTACTCAGAAATTGGTATGCACCTAGACATAGCCTATGCGATTGTAGAAAACGAAATGACTGAAACCAAATGAACTACCTACAAGGGGACTTGAGTGCCTTCTTCCTATGTTGTTTAGTGTCCTCCCTTGCCTCTTTTAAAGCCAAATGACCACGAGCTCTCATGAGGAGTTTGAGAGCTCTTCTCCATAACTCCTCCACTCCTTTGAGCGGCCACTCTTCTCTTCTAGTTCAGTTTTTGGATTTGATTCTCCTTTGATTGATTCTCTTTTGCCCTCCACTACTTGCTAAAGTAAATGCTTCCATTTTTCAATTTTGTATTTTCCTTTTATTTGAAGAAAATCCTTTTTGCAAAATATATATGACCTTTCTTCTTTATTTTTAGAACTCATGCTCAAGCTCACATGTGAGCTTGCACCTTCAGCCATATCCTACAAATTGATTTCATCCTTGAACCTCTTTAGTTTAGAAGCATCTAAGGACTTTGTAAACATGTATACAAACTAGACATTTGTTCTAATGAACTTTATATCCACATCCTTGGTCAAAACGTTTACTCGAACATAATGATAATGCACTTCTATGTGTGTACTTCATGCATGAAACATTCGATTGTTTGTCAAGTGAATGCTTGACATGTTAACACCATAAATTGGAATGGTCTCTACTTGCACATCAAGATCAGCCAAGAGCTTCTTAATCCACATAGCTTCACAAGTTGCAAAGGCTATTCCTCTATATTCAACTTATGTAGATGATAGTGCAACAGTAGGTTGCTTCTTTGAGCTCCATGTGATAAGTTTGCTGCCT
This sequence comes from Ceratopteris richardii, assembly GCA_020310875.1. NCBI lineage: Eukaryota > Viridiplantae > Streptophyta > Polypodiopsida > Polypodiales > Pteridaceae > Ceratopteris > Ceratopteris richardii. The sequence continues at coordinate 110,409,237 of CM035428.1, forward strand.
ATCATGAATAAATAACTTGAAGTAGATCTTCTATCTTCCTTTGAACTAGCCCAATTAGCATCACTAAAGCCCTTAACCTGCAATTCTTCATCATATCTATGAAACAAGGCATGATTGACTCTGTGCCTCACATATCTTAGCACTTGTTTGGGTGAATTTAAATGTTCACTTGTTGGAGTTTGCATAAATTGAGAAAGAACTCCAATGATATAACACAAATGTGGGCTTGTGATCTTAGCATAGATCAATGAACCTATAATACTCCTATATGTACTTACATCATGTAACTTCTCTCCATCATTTGAGAATAGCTTCACATTTGTGTCCATAGGTTGAGTGAGTGGTTCACATTCACACGTTCCAAGTCTGAAAAGAACATCCAATAGGTACTTTCTTTGCATCAAGTAGATGCCATCTTTCCCATAGACTACCTCAATGCCTAAAAAATATTTCAGCTCACCAAGATCTCAAATTTTAATTTCCTTATCGAGTTTTCTTTTTATCTCTTGTATTTGTGCAACATTACTTCCTGTTATGATGAGATCATCAACATATATGCATATATGTATGTACATGCCTTCTTCTTTCTTCATGTAGAGAGAAGGATCAGCACTACTTGGACTATACCCACACCTTGTCAGGTACTCAACCAACCTTTGGTTCCAAGCACATGGTGCTTGCTTCAGCCCATACAAAGCTTTCTTCAATCTGCAAACAAAATTTGGATGCTTTTTATCTTCAAATCCAATAGGTTGACTCATGTATACCCCTTCTTGAAATTCACCATTCAAAAAAGCATTTTTTATATCAAGTTGATACAATGACCATCTCCTTGTTGCACTCACTGCAATCAAGGTTTTAATTGTCCCCATCTTTGCAACTGGGCTGAAAGTCTCTTCATAGTCCATGCCGTGAGTCTGCTTGAATCCTTTTGCTACTAGTTTAACTTTATTCCTAGCTAGAGAACAATCAGCATTTCTCTTTATTTTAAACACCTATTTATTTGGAACAATCTTCATACCTTCAGCCTTTGGGACTAGCTCCCATTTGTGATTGTCCTTGAGAGCTTTTATCTTTTCTTGCATAGCTTGCTGCCATTCTTTTTGTGTGCATGGTTCTTCATATGCATCTGATTCTTTGTCTTTGACCACCTATGTCATATATGCAAAATGCTTTGCAATAAAACTATCATAGCTCAGCCTTTGAATTGGATACCTTTCTCTTGAAGACATCCTTACATTTCCTTTTGAATATTGCTTCTTCAATCAGTTCAACTTTACCTTTGGTGTAATCACCTCTTCATACTCTTCTTCACTTGCATTTGAATCACTATTTTGAAGCTTCTAGACCTGACATTTGAGTGCTTGTTTGCTGAAATTCTTCTTAGACAACACCTCCATCATCTTCGTAATCTTCTTAAGAATTCTCTCTTTCCCTTTGACTCCAAACCATGGTCTTAGCTCATCAAATACCACATCTCATGAGACTCGTGGCTCATTTGTCACCAGATTGTGGCACCTGTATCCTTTTAACTCTGATGAATATCCAATGAAAATACATTTTTCTAAATTTGGCCCCATCTTTGTCCTTAGTTCTTGAGGAATGTGATCATAACATACACATCCAAAAACTTTGAGATGTGTAAGGTCAGGTTTCTTATCGGAATAAACCTCCTCGGGAGTTAAATTATGCACTCCAGCTATTGTGCACTTGTTCATCAAATAAACAGTCGTACTAGCTGCTTCAGCCCAATAGTTCAGTGGAACCTTCATTTGATTGAGCATGCATCTTGGAACTTTTGTTATATGTCTATTTTTCCTTTCAACAATTCCATTTTGTTGAGGCATGTACCTACATGTAAATTGTTGTTTGATGCCATTATCATAAAGAAAATCTGAAAATTCCTTGGAGAAATATTCTCCTCCTCCATCAAACCTCAAGGTCTTTATGTACCATCATGTTTCCTTTTCTACATGTGCTTCAAATCTCTTGAACATATAGAACACGTCTAATTTTTGTTTTATGAAGAACATCCATAATTTTCTTGAATGATCATAAATTAAAGTGACAAAATATCTATTACTAGCCATTGATGGTTGCTATCATGATCCCCATACATCCGTGTGTATCAAGTCAAGGACATTCCTTGCCACATAGTTTCTCTTCTTGAATGGTTGTTGACTTTGCTTTCCTAGTTGGCATGCTTCACGAAACTCATGTAGTCTAGCTTCATTGAATCTTGGAAGACCTCTTACCACTTCATGGTTGCTCATGTCCTTGAGCTTGGCAATGTTGATATGTCGAAACCTTTTGTGCCACAAATCATTTTCAGTAATCCTCTTGTTTCCAAACTGAATATCCATCACCATCCCATGTGGTTGTTGAATGTCCAAAGTGAACATCCTTCCTTCTTTCCTTCCTTGAGCAACGACCTTGAATCCTTCTTTTGGATTCTTTATAAACTAGCCTTTTTCATTGAAGACAACATGATATTGTTTCTCTACCATTTGTCCTACTGAAATCAAATTCTTTGCAATAGTAAGAACATGAAGAACATCAGTCAATACCTTCTTGTCTCCAAGCTTGATTTCTCCAACATGCTCAATTGTGTGTTGAATTTCATCACCGGTTCCCACACATCCTTTTCCACTTGGAGCTTGTAGATTTGTGAATAAATCTCTTTGCATTGGCATGTGATATGGTTGTTGCAACCTGAATCTATAAACCATTTTTTATCATCACTCCTCGGGTTGTTGTACTCATGCTTCATGGCAAGCATGGTTTGCTTGTCTCCTTCACTTGATGTACTCGCATAGTTATTTTGGCTCCTTTGGTTGCCTCCATTCAACCTTCCATTCTTTTGCCAACAATCATTTGCATAATGTCCTACTTTACCACAATGATAACATATACCTTTATGAGGATTGTATGAACCTCGACCTCTTCCTCTATTTCTTCCTTGACATCTTCCATATGTGTTGTCATTTGAGTTGTCCTTATTGTCCTTGTTGGAAGACAATGTATATATTGGTCCAACAATTGCTTAAATAGTGGTTCTCTCTCCCACGGCATCAACAACATAAGTATATTCTCGTAGAAGACTTAGCTAGAACAAAAAGTGGGCGCACGTGGTTTAGCTCAATCGATTTCAAAAGCTTTCTACCAACTAGAGTTTGAATTGCGTTCATGACAGCGAAGTAGATTTCTTTTTTGAAAAACAACTCACGGACGACGGCGCTATTTCCGCGATAGAGTTTTTTAGAGATTTGTTCGTAGCTTTAGCGAAGGGGCTTTTCGAACTGGCTTTTCAAGGAGTACACAACCTATATAAGGAGGCCCTTGGCTCATTGTATAATCACTCACTCAAAGATCTAGAGTTTGGAGATCCTCTTGAAGAGAGAGTGTCCACACACTCTTGGAGGAGGTGAAGTTTTGGTGAAGGAGAGGCTACTCTCATTGGAGCAAGAAGTCTTCTACAAGGTGGTGGTAACTATCTTTTGTAAGTTAACCTTGTGGTTGATTTACAATTTCGTTACACTATTTTTTGAGAATAAGGTTAGCTTCGTTGCTTCGTTTACTTAACACACACTTGAATTATTTCGACATAATCTAAATTTTGTATCATCATCTTCTTGGATATTCTTCCATTAGTGAGTGCACCACTTTATATGGTTGAGTAGTACTCCCATGTTGTAATTTGGACATCTATTTTTTAGTGAGTAAGCATCGAGCTTACGTTCCCTATCCTTGTCTCAAGATCTTTCATTCTATCTCTCACTTATCATCTTGTCAATTAAGTTGTGTACGCTCAAAAGGTTTTAGGTATTGGAACGATCCTGGGGCCCCAAATTCCAACACTTGGTATCAGAGCTACATAATTGACATACACACTTAAGATAAGATGAGGGAGATTAGAATTGAGATTGAAAACAAGTTGGATGGATCTTCTAATTATCCCATGTGGAGTTTCGTGATGATGAATTTATTAGTGACAAAGGATTTATGGAGTATCGTCAATGGATCCTTAACAAGACCAAGACGAGAAGGCGAAGAAGGCGAAGAAGGGTCTACATCAGCTTCAAGAGGTACTGGAATTACTATTCTAGAATCAACTGAAGAAGAGGTAACCACTTCGACATCCAGGGTCACTACTAGGTCTTTCCCTAGAGTTCCTCCTACTGAAGATCAGGCAAGATGGGATGCTAGAGATGCTTTAGCACTTTCATTCATAGCAATGAGTGTCAGAAAGCATATTCTACCACAAATTAGATCTTGCAAAAGTTCTAGTCAAGCTTGGTTAAAGCTTGAGAATCTTTTTCAGAGCAGAAATCCTGCTAGGAAAGCTCACTTGAGGAGACAACTAGCAAATACAACGATGAAGGCTGGTGAGTCAATTCGAACCCACATTACAAGACTCGTTGACTTGAGAGATCAACTTCTAAATGTAGGAGTTGAGATATCAGATGAAGAAATGGTAAATATGCTGATTAATTCACTTCCTACTTCATATCAATCTTTCATAACCACTCTTACCCTTACCATGATAGATAGAGAGGTTACATTTGAAGAATTAGAGTTCTTGTTGCTTCAAGATGAAGATCAGTTGAAGGAAATGGAAGAGAATGAAGAAGCACTTTCATCTTCATCAAAGGGTCAAAAGAAGAAGAAGGATAAGAAGAAGGAAAAACAATCCAAGAAGGAAAGTAGGTCCCTCTCACCTTCTACTTTAGATTCTGTATCTACAACATCTAAAGAGAAGTCTTCTAAGAAGATGGAAGTAATATGTTCTTTTTGCAAGAAACAAGGGCATACTAAGTTAGTATGTTATAAAAGGATTGCAGCAAAAAAGAAAAAGGCATCAGGTAATGTTGCAGAAGATGATAAAAAAGGGAAATCTCAAGGTGATTCTTATGCCTGTATCACCATTGAGGAAGTAGCTTTTGATCAGGCAGCTTTCCAAGTTCTTTCAGCAAGTCCTTGGATATTTGACTCAGGTGCTACTAAGCATATGACAGGTTGCACAGATATGTTTTCTTCTCTTTCCTATTCTTTAGGTAGAAGAGTTACTATTGCAGATGGCAATGATTTGGATGTTGTGGGAATAGGTACAGTAACCCTAAAGTCAAAAGAAGGTGGTAATTTTCAGATTTCAGATGTCCTTTATGTACCTCAAATGAAGAAGAATATGCTATCTATATCTGCATTTTTAAGTGATGGTTTTAAAGTTGTATTTGAGAGAGATCTTTGTAAGATCTTATCACATAAAGATGACAAGTGTCTTTTACAAGGTGAGCATAAAGGAGGGATCTTTGTTTTGTCAAAAATCAATCAGGCATATGTGGTCAAATCTTCGTCACCGGTGGAAGATATGAAGCTATGGCATGAAAGATTTGGACATATCAACTTTGGAGCTCTCAAGAGTATCAAAGACAGAGGTATGGTTGAGAGTTTACCCTCATTCAAGCTACCTGATGATTCAGACATATGTGAAGGTTGTCTTGAGGGTAATATGCATAAACTACCTTTCAAGAAACATGGTCATATTACAACTACCAGGAAATTGCAGATTATTCATTCGGATGTGAATGGACCTATGAGATCAGACTCTATTCAGGGTTTCAGGTATTTTGTTCTATTTGTTGATGATTTTACGAGATACTCATGGATCTATGGTCTTAAGTTGAAGTCATAAGTCTTTCCTATGTTCAAGAAGTTTGTAGCTATGGTTGAAAATGAAAGTCAGGAGTTGCATACCTTGCCATTTGCTTCTATGAGTGTATTCGTTCTCGTTCAAGGGGTATTATCCCACATATGATGTACGTTGGAGATACTCCTCTGAATCTATATAAGGAGGGTCTCTCACCCACTTTGTACTTGATTTGAAGCTTGTCAAGCCTACTTCATGCTCTTGGCATGCTGTTGGTAGCAGCCAAGGCAATCAAGGTCTTACGAGATAGGGAAGCCACTAAAGGGAGTCATAACAAAGGGAGAGCCAAGCAGGATTAAGTAGGCAAAGTAGTCAATGCAGATCCGACAAGTAGGCCACATAAGTTTTCCTGGAGATATATTTTCCAAAGAGTGATTTTAGTCCTTTCGCACCACTATAAATACCATTTTCCATTATTCCTAGTCCACTTTGTGCAAGCCGAGGTGTCATGGAGCTTGTTGAGTATTAGAAGTATCTTTGCACCAATTTTCATAATTTTTAGATCTCGTTTGAGCCTCCAAAATAGCATAGGAAACTAATTGTTAATTATGCTAGACACTAGGTCTAGACAGGGTCAAAACCTAGTCAAAGACTATAAAGAGAGCTAGAGAGGTCATTTTTGAGGTAAGCTAGTTGGAGATTGAATTTAGTTTTGAGCTTTGTATACTTTCTTAGAGCTTGCTAATAGAAGATTCCATTGTTCCACTCTTTGTCTTGCCTTGTGTGCACATGTGTGTGTATGTGTGCATGCTTGTGTGCTTCTCACTCAGACAGTTGTGCCTTCACTTGCTCACAATCTTCATACTAGTTCTCATGTCTCCACAGATTGAGATTTATGAGGTGGATCTCCTCACATTGGTACTTGCCATTGTGCTAGAGTGACATGGTGTTTGTAGTAGCTAGGGCAATCAAGGCCTTACGAGACAGGGAAGCCATTGAACGGAGTCAGAACAAAGGGAGAGCCAAGCAAGATTAAGCAAGCAAAGCAGTCAATGCAGATCTGAGAAGTAGGCCACATAATTTTTCATGAAGAAATATTTCCCAAACATTTATTTTAATTACTTTATACCATTACAAATACCGTTTTCCATTATTCCTACTCCATTTTGTGCAAGCAGAGGAGTCCTTGAGCTTCAAGAGTACTAGAAGTATCTTTGTACCATTTTTTATAATTTTTAGAGCTTGTTTGAGCCTCCAAAATAGCCTAGGAACCTAATTTTTAACTAGGCTAGACACTAGGTCTGGACAGGGTCAAAATCTAGTCAAAAACTATAAAAAGAGCTAGACAGCTCATTTTTGGGGGTTAGCTTGTTAGATATTTGAGCTATTGTAACAAATTTCTTGAGTAATAGAAAGCACTCCATTGCTCCTCTCTTTGTTCTCGCCTTGTGTGCACATGTGTGTGTGTATGTGTGTGCATGCTTGTGTGCTTCTCACTCACACACTTATGCCTTCACTTGCTCATAGTCCTCATACTAGTCTTAATGTCTCCGCGGATTGACATATATGATGTGGATCTCCTCACGTTGATACATGCCATTGTGCTAGAGTGACACCAAATTTGGCACCATTGTGGATGAGAGAGCTTCGAGGAAAAGTGTGTGATGGTAAGACGTAGAGTTGTGACGTTGGAGTCATAGGTAATTTCTTTACTTTTCAGTTTTTTCTTACTTTCTTCTTCATCGTCATCATCACTGTCATCATCCTCACCATCTTCCACCTCCATCTCCATCTTTGCTGAATTTTTAGTTTTTTGTTCATATCACCTTCCCCACTCCATTCCCCTCACTTATGAGAGAGAGAGTGAGAAAGATCTTGTGTGCACTCTGTTTTGCGTGTTTTTTAGCATTTCTTCCAGGTTCTATCTGTACCACCACCTCAAGCAGCTCTAGCAGGTACGAAATTTCTCTGCTCAAGTCCTAAGGCATTGACCTCTCTCAATCATGATAAATAGAGAACTTGGGTATTTTTGAAAACTGAGTGCTTCAAGCATGAGCCAGGGATAAGCGACTTGAGATTGGATCACTCTCAACCCCCTCTATCAATTCCTAGCTTAGGCTAAGTATGGATAGAGGTATTGATCAATTAAGGATACATTAGGCATGATACAAGTACAAGAACCATAATTACTCAAGTGCAAGCATAAGTAGGATAGCTTTGTGACCAATTGTAAAGAAAAACAACATAAATCAAGCGATCAATTTCAAGTACAATAACGTTCAAGTAATCCTCATGACGAAGCTATTGAAAAAGAAGTGACATTCTAAGGAAATTAAAAAGAACAAGGAACTAATACACAGGAACTTTGCAACATGGTTGTACAAGGGTCATTGGGCTAATCATTAGGGCATATGAACTTGAGATGTGGCCAACATCTAGGGAGAGAAAGACAAAGCCTCATATCATCTAAAGCTAGTGACAATCATACAACTAGGTCTTGGGCCCAACAATTGAGTGACTACCCATATGCTCTAAGTTCAGAAATGAGTGACTGTGAGAGGTCTTATAGCATGGAGAGACCAGTGGGTAGCTCAGGAGTGGCATACCTAAAGAAACCAGAAGGATCTTACAAGACTCAACTGGAATACATCAAGACCAACGGATTAGGTGCTCGCATCTATGAGGACGCTCTGAAAAGATCTATTGTCCAAACTAAAACCCGGATCACAATCATTAAATTTGAAAATGGTGCATACATAGATAAAGAAAGGACCATGCATGTGGCCACAAACCAACCAGATAGGATAGACAAATTCGGCAATATAATCTCAGAGGCTGAAATAGGTGACATAGAGCAAGGAAACTTAGGAAGAGAGCCAAAGACCCTCGAGGCAAATTAGACCCTACTAGAATAATCACTCTAGAGTGGGTTCCTCAAGATAATAAGAGCATATATTTGGTCCTAGAATGAGAGACAGACAAGACTGTTTGGAGGTATAAATCCAACCAACCTAATGAAGTGGGAATGCTTACAATATATGAATTTAAAGATCCTGATACCCCAGGCAAAATGACCTACTTAGACAATACTTCAGAGAGGGTATTTGTGGTCTCAGAGCATGGTAGGCATGCCTACACTTGGAAGGGTGAATTTGTTTTCCCCCAACCAAGGTCTAATGTCTCTTTTGGTCACCAAGGAGCTAGAACATCCCAAGCTCATGGAGCTCAAAGGGACGGGAGAAGAGATAGGCCCAAAGTAAGCTCTACTAACCCAATAGGAAGAGAAAGAACGAGAACTAAGATAGAAAAAATGGAAAACAAGAGACATAACAAACCAAGAAATCAAAGAAACATAGATGAATTCCCTATGCCAAGACCTAGAGAACACACGAGGACCTTATGGCCTACTCAACTGCTCAAGTGTATGAAGAATAATTTTGATGGTACAGGGGACCCTTATGATCATGTGGTAGAGTTTAGGCAAGTCTTGAGAGCTTAGCAAGTTGATGAAGTATTCACGCAATACAACACTTTTGGTCTAACACTCAAGAACACTACTCTTACATGATTTCAACCACTACACGAGAGGCAATTCAAAAACATAGACCAACTGCTAGAAGCCTTCATCACAGAGTTTTCTAAGAGTGGCATCAGACACAATACTTTTGCACTGATACATAGCTTCAAACAGACACCTTAAGAAATGGTTAGACTTGTAGGAACAAGGTTTAGATGATACCTAGGGAGATGCCCTATACTAGAGTTACCCACACCAGCCAAACAAGTGGGTTTATTCCCAGATGGATTGCTAAGTACCAAATTGAGATCTTATGTGTACTTAAAGAACTCTAGATACATTAAAGAGTGTGTATGCAAGTGCATAGACATTGAGGATAATCTAGGGGAGGAATTAGAGCTTTCAAAGATCTATAAATATTCAGATAATTCTACTAGCCTCACCTCCAAACAATCTGCATCTATTGAAGAACTTGTAGAGAAGGTAGCTCAAAAACTAGGAGTCTCTGGGAAATAGATACCTAGATTTGCCCTAGTGAAAAGATGCTACACTTGTGGAGGAGACCACATGGATAATGTGAACCCAATTATGGCTCAACCCCACATGAACCCTAACAACCAATACTACACCATAGAAAGGAGATACACTAACCGCACTATGCAGGATTGCCCTTACAACAAGCAAGCTGTTAGACAAAGCTATCATCAACCATATCCCCAACAAGGGTGATACCAGAATCAATACCCACTACAATATGGTAGGCCCCAAAAAGCCTATCATCAACCCTACGAGGCCCAACAAAGGCATCAATCTTTGTTAGCTCAACAACCTCCAACTCCATCCAATGTGATCCCAGTGAAGTATGCAACCGTTGAAGAAAATCTAAATAGAGCCTTAGTGCCAGCATCACTATTGCTTTTAGAAAGTGACCCAAACCAAAATCCTAATTCTAGGCCCCAACCTAGACAGATCAAACCCCAAGCACCTAGAGAACCGTGCTACAGATGATAAGGGGATCACTTCATTCGTGATTGCCCTATGCTTGCATCGATGTAGCCCCAATGAGTGATAATTCAAGGTTTTTGTCAGGATTGTGGGAAAGAGAACCTCTTATGAGACTACCCAAAGAACCCAAACAATGCACTGAAGATCACCCCCATTAATGTGATTGGGTTAGTAGTAGATTCTACTGGAAGTGTGACATCCTCTACCCCAATGCAAGTGGTCATGAGAGCTCATGCATTACAACAAAATCAAGGCTTAGGCCAAGAAAAGAGTTCCCAGGTCTGTGAGACTGAGAGTATAACTAAGAAAAGGACAAGGGCTTGGAAGGATAGCTGCAAGAGAATGAAGAGATAATGGTCTAAGAAGATGAGAGAACCTAAGGAAAGCTTAAGAGAAATGAAAGCCAAGATAGCTGAACTCACCTCTCAAATGCACTCTCACATATCACCTCTACCACCATCCCCACCACATTCTAATCCGCCACCCTCTAATCCATCTCATATAGCCCCACCACCACCTAGACTAAGATCAATCTTAGCAGATCCCACTCCCAAAGACGTAGAAATGATGCTTAAAGCATATCCAGCCAGAATCCAAGAGGGGAAAAACGTAACAGATAATGAAAAGTGTTACCCTAGAGCTCACCTAAAGATAGAATGAACCAAGCTTTGTGCTAAGATGGTAGAATTGGCTTAAACCATATTTGAAGCCAGCCACCTCTTTAACTACTCTAGTTCAACTAAGACTCAGTTGCATTTTGATGGACTATTAGAAAGATTGGAGAACTTAATTGCAAAATCTCGAAGGGAAACGACTTCCCAGGGTAAGGACAAGGCAATTGAAAGAATGGGCATCCCTCCCAAGGAAGCTTATGTGCTTAATTCCACAGAACCACACACCTCTTCTTCTATAAATGGATATTCCCAAGAATTTCAAAGAGAAATTCAAGAAGAGAAATGGGCTAAAGAAAGTGAGAATCCTACTCCCATTGAGCTTGTGAATGGCTTACATGATCAATTCCTGCAAGAAATTTTGTCAATCTATGGAGACCAGGAGGATGAATAGCCTAGTGAATGGTTAGACTTCGAGTTTAATTCTTTACAAGAACTAATGCATTTCCCAAGACCATGGGAAGCAAGTCTACATGTATGAGAGCACCCACAGCCATGATAAGAAATGAAGACTCACTCATACCTAGAAATACAGAGGTAGTAAAGAACACTAAAGTGCCATGTAATCTCACTTTAGAGGAGTTACTCAAGGTTAAGCCAGAATTGTGGAAACACGTAGCTGATCAAGTGCCAAAAGTAGCAAAACCTCATTCCCAGGTAGGATTACATCGAATAGTGCCAGAGATACCCTTGGACAAGATAGGAGATATGAGCGAAGGAGACTATGGAAACACCTATCTTCCAATCACTCATCAAGGCTACACCACCAAGGCTATTTTGGACTCAGGCGCACGCGTTGCTATTGCTACCACTTCCCTATGGAAGCATTGGGGCAAGCTAGCACTTAGGCCAATGAGAATGAAACTGCAAATGGCTAATGGTCACATAGAGAGACCTTTAGGGCAACTCAAAGGGATAACTCTCACTACTTATGGTGTAGATTTTGAGCATAGTTTGCCATATGTGACAAAAAAAAATCAGGCCTACGAGATGATTTTGGGAAGATCATTCATGAGAGAGTTGCAAGTAGTTTAGGATTGGGGAACCAATTCCTTGTATTTGCAACATTTATGTGTTACAACTAAATTCAAGCTCAAGGATTTCTCTTATAAAGACATGCCCCCTATCTAGTGGAATCCCATCCATAGAGCCACAGATGATACGGCATCAATGCATTCCATAGGATCAAAATCCTCATGGATGCATGAAGACACTTACTTATGGATGTGTGAACTCGGACAAATCTTTGATAAATGTAGAGAATATTAAGTCTGCTTGAACACAAAAAAGTGTGTTTTCATGGTTAGGCAAGACAAAATTCTAGGACATAGTGTCAAAGAATGGCATATCAATGGACGAGGGGAAAGTCAGAGCAATTGCAGAGCTAATTAGACCAAAGAATGTTAAGTACAAGATTTCATGGGTCATTGTGGTTATTATCGACATTTCATTCACATGTATCACATCATTGCAAACCCTTTGTATGCCTTTTGACTAACTTTGAGTGGACGGACAAATGTGAGAACTCTTTCAATGAGCTTAATTGATGATTATGTTTAGCACCAATCTTGAGCACACCAGATTGGAACAAGCCATTCCATGTTCATGTGGATGCATTCAATTATGCTTTTAGGTGTATACTAGCACAACCTACTAGTGAAGGTGATATGGATCTTCCCATTGCTTATGCGAGTGGACAATTGAATGCAGCTGAACGAAATTGTACCACTATTGAGCCAGAAAAAATTAGGCATGGTATATGTGGTTAAGAAGTTTAGACATTATTTTCTTGCAAATAAGTTTAAATTCTTTTACAGGCCATCAAGTTAAGAAGTTTAGACATTATTTTCTTGCAAATAAGTTTAAATTTTTTTACAGACCATCAAGCATCTAGTGAAGAAACCTTGTAATACGGAAGATTAGTAAGATGGTTCCTCTTACTAACGGAGTATGACTTTGAAGCTGTGGTGAGGAAAGATAGGACTCACCTTAGGGCGGATCACCTTTCCAGAATTACTTCACGAGAGTCCCCTCAAGGAGTGTCAGATGACCTTCTTGATGCTTATTTGTTCAATCTAGTAGTGCCTGACTAGGCCAAAACTATAGTGCCTATTCTAACATTTGGACCCAAACATCCTATATTGAGAGCCAAAGATAAAAAATCGATGAGATCTCAGAAGTACCACATCATGGCAGGCAGCATGTATAAGCACACCAATCAAGGCATACTAACTTGATGTGTAGATGAAGATGAGCATGCAAAGTTGTTCCACATAGCACATGGAGGTGCACTACAGCAACATCACTTGAAACATCAAGCCCTACAAATGCTATGAAGATTAGGTGTGTATTGGCCAACTATGGAAGCAAAGTTCACAAGTTGCACAAGGAATGCCTAGTTTGTGCTATTAGACCACCAGTGGAACATGCCATTCTATATCGAGTATCTTAAGCACCAAATTGGAGTGAACCTTTGGTCAGTTTTCTAAGGGTGAAAACATTCCCTCAAGAGATGACATTGGCTAGAGGAAAGAGCTTACAGAAAGAAGCACTAGATTACTTGCTCACTGAAGATAACTTATACAAGCATGGAAAGGACGTATACCTAAGACTATGTGTCCACGAGAGTGAATACCTTAAGATCTTGGAGACTACTCACCAAGGCGTAGCAGGAGGACACTTTGGACCAGATAGGGTGATCAAAGCAATACTATATGCAGGTCTTTGGTGGCAACCCTTCACATGGATGCACATACCTATGTGAAGTAGTGCGATATTTATCAGCAAAATTAGTGCCCAATACAAAAAGATGAAATGCCTTTGAAATCTATGATGGGTGGACGTGTATTCTCTAAGTGGGGAATAGACTTTGTTGGTCCTATTAATTTCCCAACTAAGAGTTCACATGTTGAATATATCATTGTGGCAACTAATTATCTCACTAAATGGGTGGAAGTGAAGTCTACAAGAAAGAACAATGCATAGACTATAGCCAAGTTCTTATTTGATCATGTATTTAGAAGATACGGGCTTCCAATAGAATTGGTAAGTGATCGTGGTATGTACTTCTTGAATGAGGTCATCGAATACTTATTACAAGAATTCATGGTGGTTCATAAGAAGTCAGCTCCATACCATCCACATGCCAATGGCTAGGCTAAGAGCACGAACAAGATACTTGGTAATGTTCTGACTAAAAGCATTCTAATTGGAACAAATAGCTACACCACAGTATTTGGGCATATTGAGTTGCCTATACAACGGTGCTCCAAGCCACACCTTTTTAGATGGTATTCGGCCAAAATGTAATGCTACCATTAGGTTTCTTGATACCTACATTGAAACTAGCACAAAAGCATCAATGGACTGACCTGAGCTCTCATCTAGAATCTTTGATCTAGAATGCTTAGGTGAAACAAGATTGAGAGCAACAAGAGGAATTTATGCGACCAAGAAAAGACAAAAAGCATACTTTGATGCTATTAGGTATCAAGAAATCTAATGGTAGCATTGCATTTTGGTCGAATAACATCTAAAAAGGTGCGGCTTGGAGCAACGTTTTATAGGCAACTCAATATGCCCAAATAGCATGGTGTAGCTATTTGTCCCAATCAGAACGCTTGTTATTTACCAATTTAGTCATAACATTCCAAGTATCTAGTTCGTGCTCTCTACTTGGCCATTGGCTTGTGGGTGGTGTGGAGCCGACTTCTTGTGAACCACCATGAATTCTTGTAAGAAATATTTGATGACCTCATTCAAGAAGTGCATACCATGATCACTTACCAATTCTATTGGCTACACCTTTTCATATGGTATTCAACCAAAATGCAATGCTACCATTAGATTTCTTGATACCTACATTGAAAGTAGCACAAGAGCATCAATGGACTGACCATGAGCTCTCATCTAGAATCTTTGGTCTGAAATGCTTAGGTGAAACAAGATCGAGAGTAGTAGGAGGAATTTATGCAGCCAAGAAAAGACAAAAAGCATACTTTGATGCTTATGTGAAAGATAAGGGCTTGAAAGCAAGAGACTTAGTCTTGGTGTACACCCTAAAACAACATGCATGGAAATTGGAGAAGAGAGGCTATGGACCTATGATCCTCAATAGGATCTCAATGAGTGGAGCAGTTCATTTAGCTACTCTAGAAGGCGATATCCTACCTAGTTACATCACTGGATGCAGAGTGAAATTATATCAAGAACCCCTCACAGAGGAAATGCTTAGGTGACTTAATACTACAAAGAAATGTAAGGAAGAAGGAAAACGAGTTTGAGAAGAAGCACAGGTGGTAGCCTTAGAACACATCTGATGAATGAAATTGAGAAGATAGGGTAGAGATCAGCCTAGGTCAGATGCTTATGAAGCTCCAAGATATCACATGGCCATGTGTGAAGCATCAATTGTACGTTCCCATATAATAGTTGACAGACGTCCTTTTGTGACCCTAGAGTTAGGACAAGGAAATAGTGCAAGGATTGTAAGAGCCTTGATTGACTTAGGTGCAGTCACTAGTGTAGTTAGGATTTTGTAATATCAAGACTTACAATTAATTGTCAATCATATAGAAGCATATCTCATAGGATTGGGAGGTGTGGAAACCCCTTGTAGGGGCGAGGTGGAGCTTCCCATCTACATTCAAGATGTTCTTATGATAGTGAAGGTGCTAGTGTGTCAAGATGAGGATCTCATGGAGCCCCTTATCTTGGTTCAAGAATAAATCTATAATCATGTTGTCAACCTGAACCTAAGAAGTGGACTTATTCAGGTCCGGGCGGATCAAAATCGCATCACAATTGAGCTAGAAAATTATGCACTCAAGGAACTAGGAAAGACATCAAATCCTGGTCCTTCCAGGAGTACACATGAAGATAAAGATGTTCGTCTTGTCCAAAACTCTGTAATGCAGAAGAATGTTGTTCTCAACAAAGAAGCCACGGATCTAATGGAACTCCATTCTTTTCCAAAAGTGATCGAGGAAAAGCAGGCAAAGGAGTAGAAGAGGTAGAGAAAGCAAACCGCATATGCTCATAGTCGATGGAGAGTGAAAAACAAGAGGACTCAAAATGTGAGCAGATCTGGGTGTGCAAGCGTGAACAACCCTCTTCTCTAATGACAAAACCCCAAGGATGCAACAAACACACTACTCAAGTGAGGACTAAAATGAAGGAGTATGCCAAGAATCAACCAAGCTAGACCATTTCTATTTGGGTCCCAACGTAGTCGATGAAGGCTGACCCCAATGCATGACAAATCTGGGTGCCCCGACCTGCTTCCATGCTCAAATATCTTCATATAAGCTCACAAGCTAGAAGCACCACTCACAATCATTCACATCATACACTTCAGAGCACACATTTGTAGTCCAATACTTTGCACATGCGATCACACCTAGAACTGCTTGGAAATGGGTACCTAAAAAGTCCCAAATCCAAGAAGACATGATTCAAAAACATGAGAAGACCATTGCAGCGAAAAGAAACCATCTCATACATAAAGTTTGGAGAGCTGAACTTTGTGATAAACCACTTGACCCGATCATGTAAACTAATGTGCATAGACATAGATGCATTTGAGAAGAAGTAGATTGCTTTTTGTTGCTTTTTCTCGCACGACAATAGCATCCATATTTATTGGTGCTCTAAGTGATGGTACTTTATTCATTGCATATGTGACACCCTTCATTCCTCAGGCAAGGACCCTTTATTTTACGAAATGAATAAATAAAACTTTGGGGGTTGTCGTGTATGCAATGACCCCAATGCTACATATGCAAAACTTGAGTTTTTATCAAATCTTAGTGTTCTTCTCGTATTCAATTCATATATGTGCATGAACCCGTTACCTATATAATGAATATGGCCAAGCTTCTAAATTCAACACACATATTCATGCATACATGTAGGGTTTCCATGCATGAACCCTTGAACTATATCATTAATATGTCCAAGCTATTGGATTTAGCACACATATTTCTGCATACATGTAAGGTTATCATTAGAAAAAATATAACGTTGGAGAACCAGGATGGTATGATGTTCATCTAAGATCATATTTTGTGGAGATTAGGACCAATAGAGTTTTCAAGCTTGGAACTCGTTTAAATTTAAGGTTGTTTGAAGTCTTTCAGCTTTAATTTATTTAGATTTCCATCTAAGATTCATAGTAGAACTCCATGGGTGGGTACATCCATCTTTTACTTATTGAAATTAAGCTCCATTGTAAATATGTTCTCGAGTTTAGGTCCTATCATTTTGAATCCATCTCTTTTGACTTGGTGCTCAACCCTTCTTACATGTTATCAATTCATACATGGTATAACACCTCTAAGGTAAAGGATTCATTACTAAGATTCATGGTCTTCAAAAAGTTTCAACACCAAAGTTTGTGGAAGCAAGTAATCTATCACTAGAATTAATGGAAGGTCAAGGATTTAACACTCAGTTTTATGGGAAACAAAGCTATCAATACTATATTTCTTTTAAATACAAGCTCTTCAACACTATATTTTGTGGGAGACCAAGGCATTAACACTAGATTTTATGGGAGAAAAACCATTCAAGAGTAAAGAAATGCAAACATCTAGGGCTATGCAAACATCTAGATTTTGTAGGTCTGGTGCAATGCTATTGGATACGTAAACGTCAAGGTTTCTTCCAAGGTAACTTAGATGCCATTAAATATATATGATTTGGAAGTTCAACTTCAAATTAAATCTTGATTGACGTTTTGGAGATTAATGTAATTGAGAGTGAACCATAAAGTACATTTGATCCATTACATCCAAGTATGGTGATTACTCCAAATTAAGAGAATCTACAATCTTGGAGAAGAAAGAATACGAATGCACTTTCTAATTCGTTTGACACAATGATTTTACACTTTGAGAATCATTTTTCGTTAGAGAAATTCATCCAAGATAAATTGAGTAAAAAATCTATGCAACCTAATGCCTTGTGTATGCATAGAAATGGCAAGGAGGGAGATAGTTCAAAGGTTCCTCCAAACTAGTCACCAAACTATGATGGACTAGTAGCTTCTCTTAGCATCCAAGTGACTTCAATATTTGGCTTCTTAAGATTTTGTGCACTAATAATGGAAGAATAGTTGAAAATACAAGATTATAAAGGAAGAAAAAAAGGGAGATTTGGCCTTCTTTTCAAAGGGATTAGGAAAAAACGGTTTCTCAAGGAAAGATGATGATCACAAGATTGAAAAGGATAACTAATATAATGCATCTATTACAAGAAGATAGGACTCATACTTTTAAATTCTCATAATAGGAAGGAAGATGAGTTAATTATTACTCTTAAAGGTAGAGGTAAATGAACAAAATATATAGCTTAATTGGAGAGATAGTAACCATTGAGGATATGTGTTCTTCAACATTATTCATGGGTACTAGATATTGGAAAATATTATCACATGACTAAGAAAAAGGTTGTATGTAGTTCTTTGCATCCTAGAAATGAAACCATCAGGATGATAGAAATAGGTACTATTTCCTTTCTAAATACAAGAAAGTGAAGTCCAAAAACTAGAAGTTGTTGTTTATCTTCAAATCTCCATGCAAACCCTACATGTGATAGGTATGTATGTAAACAATTGGAGTGGTCACAAATGAGATTTGCATAAGTTATTTGGATAGATTATATGAAAGTATTGTTGCACACCTACCTATGATGATTGCATTGGAAGGACCTTGTGGATCTTGTATGATGTACAAGCACTAGATAAAAGCATTCCTATACCAAAGCAAGAGTGGGAAAAAGGGTCCTCTCAAATGGTTTTGGTAATTATGGAATATGACTAATATTTTTTGATAGTGTAGTAAGTACAAGAGTGAGTAATCTTGAATTAGAGGTTGATGATGAGTTCAATTCATAATATTTTGAAGGATTTTGTAAGAATAATGGAATAAAGTGTGAATCATGCACACCTCATAGACCATTGTAGACTAACATTCTAGAATTTAGGAGTTGTAAAACTATTTAAATCGAAAGGTGCTTGATCAAAGGCAATCAATCTTAGGAAAATGATATCAAAACTTCAACGTGGATTCTTATTAGAGCTATGCAAAAGATTTAAACGGAAAGAAACTTCATGAGGCTTACACTATTAAGAAGACATTTATCACATCCTTTAGATCCTCTAGCTGTGAATTTGATGATCATGTCCTAGATATGAATAGATCCAAGTTGGAGGGAAAAAAAGGGAAAGAAATGCATAATGATGCGGCATTTGGAGACCAGCCACATGAAATGGAGAAGAAGAAGAAGAAAAAAGCTTCCACTTTCTCATCAAGCAAAGGATTATTCAACCATGTACCTACCCCAAGAGGCATCTCTAGCTTTACCATGGAGATAACATCATACTCAAATGCTGAGATGAAGATTGCGAACCAAACATAACCTAATTGAGAAAGTCATTGCTACAATGAGTGAACTAGATCTATGATTAAACTAACTTTATGCTTAGAAGTATCAAGAAGTTTTTAGAGAAAAGAGGATCAAATAAGGGCATCTCCTCATGTAGTCAAGTTGGTTTTGATGGCTATGACTGCAAGAGAAATAAATTATCTTATCAATGTATAAGTGGTACTTTTAGGTCTACCATGGAAAATGGCTATGCAAATCAAGTATGATAACATAATATAGATAAATATTTGGGATCTTCTAGATCAAACAAAAAAGAACACAAAATGGGTTGGGATATTTAGATGCAAGGCTTATGCAAGCTTGGGAGCAGTACCCTAAGCAGTACCTTCAATTTTCAATTGTAGCTCATAAAGGAAGGCCAGTTTATCAAATGGATGTCAGATTAGTGTTCATGAATAGTAACATCAAAGAGAAGGTATATTTGTTTCATCCACTTGGTTTGGATGCCCACATTTCAAAGAGCAAATAATGTAACTATAAGAGACATTATTTGGTTGGAACAAGCCCATAGAGCATGGTACCAATAGATATACATGTTTCGAGTAAGCATACACTTGAAAAAATATGCTTCAAATGCTAACTTGTATATGTATAGGCAGAGTGGAAAGTTGTTTTTGGCATTCTTGTTTATGTGGAGACCTTCTTATTACAAGAAACCATGAATAAATGATCAGCTTCTACATCATTGGATGGATTTGACATCATCATTGTAGGAAAAACATGTTGACAGTGCATGTTTCTCCACATGAGATGGTGATTCTCATTGAAATTAGAGGAATGAAACACAGTTCACTGATTATGATCAAACAATCCAAACAAGACACAGCATGATGCTGCCATGTTCAAATTTCTGATGTTCATCTCTGTCGTGATGTTTCCAGACCTCAGACTATTTATATATTATGTAAGTTTACACGTCTAAATATCCATGAGCAAAAGATGGATTTCATCCTGCTAAGTGACCATGAATGATGTAGCATGCGGTGTTCCATATCTGATATTTATGGAGAAAAGATGGATCTTACAATACTAACCAGCCGTGAATGCAGAGTGGGGGAACATGTACAACGATTTCAAGCTATTATTATCTGAGCAGTCTTCTCGAGAGGAGTCCACAGAGTCTGCGCATATGTTGCTGAACAAGGTCATCAACATGGTTTTATTCAGAGGTATTCTGCATTTCGGTGATGGACCCATCTCGCTCGAGCTCTAAGATGACTTGTTACTGAGGATATATGTACACGGAGAGCTTATGAGAGCACCATGGAAGAGAACGATACCCTTGGCGTAAATCATTCACGTACCGGAGAGGCCATGAGGAGAAGGCGGCCATCTCTGGACGGATGGACGCTTCTCTCGCCGCCCATTTTGCGTTCGCATTTCGCAGTCTCCGGAAGGGTGAAGATGAATAAAGGAGTGCGGCGCGAGATATGACTGTAGCGGTAATGGCGACGCTGTCGATGGTGGCGATCGTTACTGTTGTTAGTGAGGTCAAGGTCCCCTTGACAAGCGAATGCGTCTGTTGGGTCCTTCGGACACTGACGCGGAAGTCGGCTGTAGCTGAGGTTGTTGCAGGCATTGACAAGGCGGATTGCCCAACGATAGATGAGGATAGCGGCACCCTCCCAATTCCTGTCCACCTGCCGCCAGCATGAGGATCCTCTTTCCATGATGCTCGTCGACAAGCTCTCTCTCTCTCTCTCTCTCTCTCTCTCTCTCTCTCTCTCTCTCTGCATTCAGATGAAATGCAACCACTTAGTTACTCACCGCTACTCATTTGAGTCTCCGAGTTCTTAGTATCTATGATGATGACGATTTCTGTGTGCACTCAGATGAAATGCACTCAGTTCTTCACTGCTGCTCATTTGAATCTCCGAGCTTTTAGTATCTGTGATGATAACGATGTGTGTGTGTGTGTGAGAGAGAGAGAGAGAGGAGGGGATAGAGGGAGAGTGGGAGCAGGTGATGAATAAGAAATTGTCGGCGTCCTTGCATGATGCAGCCCCATCTCTCTCTCTCCCATGACATTTTAACATCATTTTTAAACTTCCGACGATCGAGAATCAATGGTGATGAGTGTTTGTGTCTCTGATCTCTCCATGCAACTCTCATAATAATGCTCGATTGATACCTGTGAATGTGTATGTTTGTACAGAATATCTCTCACGCTCACATGCTCTGTTCTAGAATCTCTCAATGTAAAATGCAAACACATATTCAAGTATACTCGGTGAATACACTAAATTGAAATTTATCAGTTCCTCACATATGATCATGAAACACACATTGGATTCTCACTACGTGTATAAGATCGCGAATAAAGCCTTTCATCAGACTTATAATATAAAATATGAAAGGTACCACATAGCTTTCATGTGACAACATTTGATACAATATTCCTCATGAACTTCACCTAAAACTGTTTGATATCTCAATCAATATACAACAAGCACGGAGGATTAGCTAAAAAGTTCAAAGATGACGTACTTATATTCCAAAGATGGGATTAGTAATAAAACAAAACCACTTATGTAAACATAATCTATCTAACTACATTCTACATCTGATTGATCTAGTCCTTTAGAGATTGATCTATTTTCCCATATTGAGATACTAAAAAAAATGAAGTGAATCTATATGTGTTAAGAGAATAATCCCTACAAGAAGAAAGGGGGCATAGCGACCATTAACACGACACATTATCATTGCTTCATAATCGAGTATTTTATCAAAGTGGCTATCAACTGCATATCATTGTTGAAACGACATTAATCTTGACATTATTTTCGACATTGTTACCGATGTTAAGAGCGATGTAAACATTAGCACTGCTGCTTCCATGTTGCTTATACGATGGACTTTTTCCTAACCATTACGTATACGATATGTTCATACGGTCGCTTATGCGATGCTTTTTAATGTCTTATACAATGCTTAGGTGTTGCTTATACGACACTAGCAACACAAGCGACTATCGGGGCGTGATGGCTTTTCATCGCTTATGTGATGTTTACGAAAAATCAAAAATGTTAAACCGCTCTTCGATCATTATTTATGCACATATAATCGAAGAGATATTCAATGTTCAAATCTACGGTGCGCTTACGAGCTCTTTCTAGATCTCTCTCTTTCTAATCCCTCTCTTATTGTCTCTCTCTCCCTCTCTCTCTCTCCTTCTTTTTACCTCTTTCTCTTTTAATTTTTGTCTTTATTTCTTTTTCATTTTTGTTCATCTTTTTTATCTCTTTATCTTCTCTCTCTCTCTCTCTCCATTATAGGTTTTTCAAAAAGTTCACCAAACATGAAATATGGCTAGTTATTGTAAGTGCAATTTTCATTGGTTGTATATCATTTAAATTGTTTTATTTTCATTAATTAACATACTTAAACTTACTTATTCATATACACATATACATGACTATGCATGCTCAAACATATACACACACATACACATGCACATACACACACATATATACATACACATAGACTTACACATACACTTACACTATACATGCACATACACTTACACATACACATACACATACACACACATATACATGTGCATATGCACAAACATATCTAAAAACACATTAAAGAATATGCACGCATGCATTATTGCATATACACACTCATATACACATTAACACATACTTAAACACATGCATATGCATATTCACATGCATGCACATACACATGGAAGCAAAGGTGCCTATGAGGACATGCATAGGTAGCATAGGGATGGAGTGCGACATAGAACTTGAGGGAAATATAGTATATATGAGGCATGGGTTGGAGTTAGAAAGAAGAATGAGAGCTTTATGTGACTCCTACCTTCATTTTGTTCACTTGAAATGGAATTAAGTATAAGTTTCCATATAAATTGAGATAAATATTCTATGTTTTACTTATATTATTTTTTTCTTATGTAGTGAGTTTGATGAGAGAGATAAAAAGTATGTACTTAGTTCATTGGAGACAGAATTTGGCATTGGCTGGTCGCATAAATGGTGTTTGAAAGAGATCCGAATATTTATGGCACATTTTCGTGATAATGCACGGTATGCATTTCTTTTATGTGTTATATTTATGTGTGTATCTATATAAATAACACATAGAATATAGTAAATCGACTTGAGTCTTGAGTTTTTCATCTTTGCCATATGGTTGAATTATATATACACATTGCATCTAGTCCTCCCACCACCTACTAGAGAGATGTCTCTCCTTCCAACCTTATGCCTCTATATATAGCTACTTGAATCAACGAGGACCATAATACATATAAGTATATATTATGATCATGTATACACACACACACACACACATATATATATATATATATATATATATATATATATATATACATACACATCACACATACATGCCTACATGCACACATATATACATATACATGGATACACAATTATATACACACTTTGCATATATCACACAAATGCACATGCATACATACACATGTGTACACTAACACATGCATACATAAATCATGCACATGCATATACATACATAAATATGAAACACACATATATGCATACTAACACACACACACACACACACACACACACACACACACATATATATATATATATATATATATATATATATATATATATATATATATATATATATATATATATATATATATATATATATATATATATATATATATATATATATATATATATAACACATGAATACATATACATATATATACACACATATATATACATATATGAGATAAATTTTGTCCTTGAAAATAGAGCTATACATAAAATTTCAGGCATACCCTTGAGCTTCATGTTCTAACTTAAAAGAACATGTTTTCATCTCTGTGGTGGGATTCACCTATATTCTAGCTGAATAGAGGAGAACCTATTATTTGATACCCTTCAAATGATTCAAGTTAACAATCAATAATGATCCCTTTTAATGGGAAACAGAGAGACCTTCATGCTCAGCCCAAAATCAATCAACCTTCAAAATAACCTATAAAAATGAAAAAACAAAATTCATTATTATGTGCTTGAAAAAATATTGAACTATATCATAAAAAGTAAAATTGTTTTTTACCTGTTTGCATCTCTTTTGTTATAAGTATCCAAGGAGCAGGTGCATAAGTCCATTTCTATGAAAACTTAACCATAACAAGTCCCTCTTGATGTTATTATCTCAACAAGTCAATCTCTATCTCTGAACAAGTTTCTCTTGGAGAGTGTTGATGATGATACTGAGATTCTATTCTTCCCAAGAGGATGGGATGACATGATGGGTCATACAATGAACAACAAAGGGTGCATGAGTGCATTTTAGAAAGCATTGAGATTCACAAGAGAAAGGTGGATCAATGCTTTCAGAAATTGAGTACAAGTGAGGAAGAACATGATAGGCCTATTGACATGAAGAAGAAAGAGGCGGATGAGATTGTACAGCTTGAAGAGAAAATACATTCATTACAGATGAAAGATTAGGATTTGTATGGAGTTAACACATCGAATAGAGCTTGCAACCGTAATGAATCTATTTCCCCTTCAAGCTGTACAATCTCATCCACCTCTTTCTTCTTCATATCAATAGATCTATCATGTTCTTCCTCACCTCTACTCAATTTTTTCTCAAAGCATTGATCCACCTTTCTCTTGTGAATTTCAGTGCTTTGCAAAACGCACGAATGCACTCTTTGTTGTTCCTCATATGACCACCATGTGATCTAGTCCTCTTAGGAAGCACAATGTATGCTATCTCGGTATCATCATCATCACTCTCTAAGAAAGCTTATTGAGGCTTGAAGGTTGGTACAAGATTCAACTTGATCTTTGCTTTGATCTCTCGATATACGTGCATGTGCATGCATGTATGTGTGTGTGTGTATGTATGCATATATGTGTAAGTATTTGTATGTATATGCAAGTGTATGTATGTATGCGTGTCTATTATGCATATTTATAAATTTGAAGTTCTTTTATATTATGATCTTTTGTTTTGTTTCACATCAAAATAACAGGAGATATTGTATGGTAGAACAAAATAAGAGAGGACCTAACATACCACTTGAGATGTGGCAGTTTTTTGGTAGACAGCTACGTCTTCAAGAATCATTTTGTCAACAAAAGATATACAAACTAATAGTTTATATTACTATGACTTATAATTCTTATATATTTTATAAATGTTTTATATTTAATCTATGTATTTTTGTTTCATTAAATAAACACAGGTTGCTGCAAAGAAGAGAGTTGAGTGGGGTGATACGTCGTATTTAGGCCAAATGGGCCATCATGGTATTGTAGCTATATTTATAAGTATACATATTATTGAAAGTATATTTTCTATTTTAGCAAAAACATTAATCATTAATCTTTTTTATTTATTTAAATGCAGCAAAAGTATTATGGTCGATATCCTCTAAAAAAGGAAATCAGTTTTGCTACACATTGTGGATATCGATGTATGAGTGAGTATATGCAAGTTCATCCAAATGCTTTTCTAAATATTACTAAATTTTATATAATTATTTTATTTTTATTGATATTGTATATATTTTATTTATTTATGTTTGTTATATATAATACTGGAGTATTATGGAGAGGTAGATATGGATGAGGTGGAGAGATAGACACAGGCAAGATGATTTGGTCATCACAGGGTGCTCATGCCTCTACACATGATGCCACTGTTGCAGAGAGCTAGCTACAAGTAGAAAGGAGAGAAAAGAGAAGAAAAATGCCCCCAAATTTTTTCGAATTTGGGCATATATTTGTGTGAAACATCCATCTTGTAATATATTCCACTCATGTAAATGCACTAGAGAATTTCTCTAGATGCTTATCCAAAGAGATTTGTGACGATGCCCTTGTAAACTATTAGGAATTTAGGTTTTTTCAATAAGTGCCGGTCTCTTGTGTGAAAGGACCATTTTAGGGGATATGTATATAAGTCATCTTGTGACTCTTTGTAGATACTTTTTGCCACTATGAGAAGGGAGAACACAAGAATTTCGAATTTGCCTCTTCTTCCTCCTGTATCTCCTTGCTTGTGAGCTTGCATGTGTGTTTGTAACTTGAATTGAGTGCATGGAAGTGTTGTTTATCCATCTCATTGCTTTCTTGAAGAGTGGAATGTGTGTGTGAAGCTTGAGGAGGTGTGTGGCATGATTGGGTGAGTTTTTAGCTCTGGTTTTTTCCCATAACATGAAGTAGGATTGTCAAAAATGGACAAGAGTCCGACCATTGGATGCATCTCTTCAAGAGCCTCTAAATGAACCCCCTATTTACTATATTCCAAGTTTAGACCCGAGAGAAAAGTCCATTTTTATGGTTGCTACTGTTTCAAGTATCGCGACACCATTTTCAGTTGTGTAGTTGATGTATGTGATAGATTGCATTCATCTGCATGCAATATTATCTATTCCACTTCATTGACCATTACTTAAGTGTGCACCCACATAAACTTGGTTAGGTTTACGATACTTCTCGAATTGATAATTTAAATGTGTGATCATCCCCACTATATGCACTTGTTGGTGATTGAGATATAGTGTCTTTTGTCGCAAGCCCCTAAGTCAATACTTAGTTACACACATTTTTTGGCATCGCTGCCGGGGAAGTATGATTCCAACCAAGGTACTTGTGTGGTGGTAAGATCTTGTAGGTTTGACGATTCATTTTTCATTGCACTTATTAGTTTGCACTTTGAAAGAGTGTGTATTAAGTTGGTAGACTTAGGGAAGTGGGAGTGAAAGAGTAGTAGTAGGGAGTAGATAGAAGAGAGGAGGAGTGCAGTAGGTAGGTAGGTTTCTCAAAACCCCCCGAATTTTTCATTTCATTGCTTTTCAGACTTTGGTTAGTCCAGAGGTATAAAAATCAGAAAAGATCTCAATCATTATTCACTTGTATCCTGCAAGCATCATGGATCATAGATGACCAGTATCATGGAAGTGATATCATGGGTGATTAAGGCTTTCAAGAGCGAGATTTTGGTGAAAGACCTTCGAAAGATTGTCTTGCAGGTGAGATTAAGTATATTCTAACTCTATAAGCAATTTTAATTTGCACAAAATGTGACAGGAAACACGATTGTTATTGTGTGGGAGGTATCGCAGGTTTGAGTGAGAATTTGATTTCTACAAGTACTTAGGGGTGACATGGAGAGCATAAGGAGCACATTCACATCAAACTTTTCTGAATAATTTTCTTTTTAAGTGAGATAATTCAAAGTATCATGAACAGTCAAGTTCAAGTATCATGATACTCAAATTCCTATGTGTCACAATACCTAGCAGGTATCATGTATTAGCGATACCTATACTCCTCGTGTATCGTGATACCTAGGTATCATGTATCGTCACATTGAGTATCACTAAACCATTGTATCGTGGATCTTGAGTATCGTGTATCAGGATCATTCAAGTATCGTGTATCGTGGATCTTGAGTATCGTGTATCGTGATCATTCAAGTATCATGTATCGTGGCCCTTGAGTATCGTGTATTGCGGTCATTAAAGTATCATGTATCACAGCCCTTGAGTATCGTGTATTGTTACCCCTTGTGTATCGTGTATCATCCAAATCAGGTATTGTGTATCATTCTTATCCCCAAATATCGTGTAAGGTTGTGTTGATATATTTAGGTAGTGATGTGTGTGAACACACTAGGACCGCCGGGGCACTTTTTTCCCTCTTTAGGAGGTTTTTTTCCCTCGGCTTGTATATACGCCTATTGCCCTAATGGGCTACTTATCTTTGTACATTCTCTAGTAATACATTCAATATTGTGTGTTGTGCTCCAAGCTTCTTCTTCTTCCTTGTGCTGTTCGCGTGCTTCCGCAGAAGTCTAACTCCAACAATTGGTATCAGAGCAAGTCGTCGCTTCATCTAGGGTGCCGTCGACACTCCTCCGTTTGCAGTCTCATAATCGTACGAATTTTGGTGAGCATACTCAGGGTGTTTCTGAGATTAAAACAGCTTCATTCTGTGGTGTCGAAATCGCGATCTAAGCTCGTTTCGGCCTTCGAACGCACTATCGCAACGCTTGTGTAGGCTATTTCATCTTTTTGTGCCAAAGGTATATACCAGTTTCTGTTCGCTAGTTTAAGCGTCTCGAAGTCTGCTACAGGTCTAGTAGAACTCGTCTGGGCAGTTCTATTCAACTTTTTGAGATACAGTCAATTTTCTGCATCAAGGTATTTTAGTCACCGGCCATGGCTGAAAGCAGTGATATATTCTGTATGTTGGCTGTTGAGGATAAGTTGGATGGTACCAACTACCCATTATGGGCTTATATGATGCGACATGTATTGGTTGCAAAAGGATTATGGAACATTGTGCAGGGTGTTGAAAGACGTCCTGTTACACCTATAACAACAGGTACTACGAATAGAGGTGTTGGAGCTGATGAAGATGGTATCAAAGATGATATTGTGAAGATTCCTGTTCGTGCTGCTGTTTTTGTTGCACCTACTGCAGAGTAGATTTGTTGGGATGGAAGAGATGCCGAGGCACATGCATTGATAGCTTTGTCTGTCAAACGTGCCATTATTCCTTACATTCGCTCTTGCAGAAGAGCTAGAGATGCTTGGGATACACTTACCACATTGTACCAAGCTAGGAATGAGGCTCATGTTGCTTACCTCCGAAAACAGTTGGAGAGTGAGCACATGAATGAAGGTGATTCTATGGACAGTTTCCTAACGAAGATCAAAGATTTGAAGGAACAATTGATTTCTGCTGATGAGGTTATACTAGATAGCTCACTTGTGCAGACCGTTCTGAATGGTCTTCTTGATTCATACCAGAGTTTTGCTTCTACTCTTTGGTTGATGATGAAAGGCAATCCGAATGCCTTATCATTTGAGGAGTTAGTTTCAGTTCTGTTGCAGGAAGATCAGTCCAGACAGAATAGGTCCATTATGCGTGTTGTAGATCAAGCTTTCCTGGCTAGTCAGAAGGGCAAAGGAAAATGGAGCTCTTCTACTAGTAAGCAGAAATTTGCAAATGCTGCACATTCGAAGAACCAGGATAAAGATGAGAAGAAATAAAAAAAGCAAAAATTGTTTTGCAAGTACTGTAAAGGGAATGATCATATCATAAAGAACTGTCCAAAACTGGCTGCAAAAGAGGCAAAGAAAAAGGAGGCTGGAATGGTTGTTGCAGAAGCCTCTACACCAAAAACAGAGTCTGCTAATCTTGTGCAGGAAGAAGAATGGGCGTTTACTACTGTTTGCAGTTTTGACCCATCTTCTCATGAGCAGTGCATGTCTGTAGTGGACTCAGATGTTTGGTACTTTGACAGTGGGGCGACCAAACATATTACCTCGCAGCGCAGTTTCTTCTCTTCACTCGAGCCTGCCCCTACAGGGAATACTGTCACATGCGCCAATAACTCCTCTTATCCTATTATGGGAGTTGGTAAGATCATTCTGACTACTGCTGATGGTAGTTCTTTCACCTTGTTAGATGCTTTATTTGTGACAGGGATCAAGAAGAATCTGTTATCAATTTCTGCATTAGCCAAGATTGGCTTGGTTGTGAAATTTGTTGGTGATAGATGTACAGTTCATGATCTGTCAAATGGCGATGTTATTATTGCTTCTGGCATTTTATGTCGTGGGTTGTATAAGCTCATAGACTATGAAAGATCTGTGAATGATTCAGCATGTGCAGCTCATGATTCTTAGGCTATGTCAGATGCAAAGTTTTGGCATGCACGCTTTGGTCATCTGAATTTTGCTAGTTTGCTACGCTTGCAGAAATCTGATATGGTGTCTTCTTTGCCCAAGCTTGAGGCACCTGGAAAACATGTATGTGAAGGCTGTATTTTGGGCAAAATGCAGCGTTCCTCCTTTCCAAAAGATGGTTCAGTTCGGGCTACGCAGAAATTGCAGCTTGTACATAGTGATGTCTGTGGTCCTATGCAGACACCTTCTTTTGGAAACTATCTTTACTTCGTGACTTTCATTGATGATTTTTCCAGGCATGCATGGGTATATCCATTGAAGGCAAAGTCGGAAGTGTTTTTGTGCTTCAAACAGTTTTTGGTTTTGGCTGAAAATCTATCAGCATGTAAAATGGGCACCCTCCATTCTGATCGAGGGGGGGGGATATATGTCTTCTGATTTTAATGCATTTCTGGTTGAACGTGGGATAAAACACTAGTGTACAGTGCCATATACACCTCAACAGAATGGAGTTGCTGAACATAAGAACAGGTCACTCATGGAGATGGCAAGGTGTATGATCAAGAGTCAGGCTTTACCACATAGTTTCTGGCTTGAGGTTGTCATGTGTGCAGCATATGTACTTAACAGGTGTCCCACTAAAGCGTTGCAGTCTATCACTCCATATGAGGCTTGGCATGACCGCAAGCCATCTGTTGCTCATCTGCGTGTTTTTTATTGTTTGGCATATGCATTAGTGCCTGAACAACATCGTAGAAAATTGGATGATAAGGTAGTAAAATGTATTTTTGTTGGGTACAATTCTCAAAGTAAAGGCTATCGTCTGTATCATCCACAGACTAAACGCATTCTGGTTAGCCGTGATGTTGTCTTTGTGGAAGATGCTATTCAGCCATTGCTTTCATGTACTAAGGAGACATCTCTTAGCTCCAAAGACATGTATGATACTTTGATGCCTCTTTTTACAGGTGGATAATCTAGTGCTGGTCCTAATGAGGCAACTTCTCAGCCTTTGCAGGTTTCATATGATGATGCAGATCATTCCATTTCTGATGCAGATTTACATGATGCACTTGTTGATGAGAGAGCTGATATTGAGCAGGCAAAAACTATGCCAAAATGGCTGGTGTAGACTTTGCGTGACAACAAATTAGATGCACCTTTGTCATATCGTACTCGTTCAGGCTCTCATAGTGCCTCCTTTGCATTAGATTGCTATGCTATGGCTGCGTCTAGTCTCTGTGATGAGAATGAGCCTGTTTCTTTTGATGAAGCACAAAATTTAGAAAATTGGATGACTGCTATGCAATCTGAATATGATGCTATAATGAAGAATGGTACATGGTCTTTATGTGACTTGCCTCTTGGCAAGAAGGCCATTGGCACTAAGTGGGTATACAAGCTGAAGCATAAACCTGATGGTACAATTGACAGGTATAAGGCTAGGCTTGTTGCAAAGGGTTATGCACAGGAAAGAGGCATTGATTTTGATGAGACCTTTGCACCTACATGCCGTATGACTACTGTTCGGAGTATTTGTGCACTTGCAGCCCATCATGGTTGGAATGTACATTAGTTGGACATTAAAACAACATTTTTGAATAGTGACTTGCATGAAGAAGTGTATGTTTTTTAGCCCCGTGGCTTTGTGCAAAACGGGCATGAAAACCAGGTGTGCAGGTTAAAGAAGGCATTATATGGTTTAAAGCAAGCACCACGTGCTTGGTATGAGAAGATACATGCCTATCTGATTGCACATGGTTTTGAGAACAGTCCAACTGAAAGCACCTTATATGTTAAGCGTGCTAATGATGTGCTTCTGATCATTGTTGTCTATGTTGACGACATGCTGCTCACTGGTCCTATTGAGAAGCATATTGCTGATTTCAAGGCTGATTTGCATGCCTCATTTGAGATGTCTGATTTGGGGCATTTGCATGACTATTTGGGCATTCAATTTATGCAAGTTGATGGTGGGATGGCTTTGTGTCAAACGAAATATATTGACACATTATTGCAGCATTTTGGCCTTGAAGACTGTAAGCCTATTGCTACTCCTATGGAGACATGTTTACGATTGAGTCTTCATGATACTGGAGATGCATTTGATGCTGTTCTCTATCAACACTCTGTTGGATGCTTGATTTATTTATGCATTACTCGGCCAGATATTCAGTTTGATGTCTCACAGATGAGCACGTTTATGCATTGCCCAGGAGTCACGCATTGGAAGGCGGTTAAGTGCATCTTTTGCTACTTGAGTAGTACTCGGCTACTTGGGTTGTTTTATCCCAATGGGGGATCACTACCGCCAGATTTGCATGCTTTTTCTGACTCAGATTGGGCTGGTTGCTATGACACTCGTGTGTCCACGAGTGGTTTTTGCTTCATGCTTGGTAGCTCATGTATATCTTGGTTGAGCAAGAAGCAGCCTACTGTGGTCACTTCCAGTTGTGAGGCTGAGTATAGGGCAGCTTTCACAGCCACCGTTGAGTGTGTGTGGCTCAGACACCTTATGGCTGATTTGGGTGTTGGCCAGTCTTCTACCACCACCATCTTCACTGACAGTCAGAGCGCATTGGTAGTTGCGAGGAACCCTGTGTTCCATGCTCGCACTAAGCACATTGAGATGCATTATCACTATGTCAGGGAGAGGTTCTCTGCTGGGGAGATCAGCTTGGCATATGTGCCCACGCAGGAGAACATAGTAGACCTTTTCACGAAGGCTCTGCCTAGGGAGAAGTTTGAAGCTTTCCGCAAAGCTTTGGGCTTACTTCCTTTTGTGGAGTGATTTCCACATAGCTTGGCACTTCCTTATACATGAGTGCCAGCTCCTTGTTCACCGCATCACTCCCAGGTGGGATTTGTTGATATATTTAGGTAGTGATGTGTGTGAACACACTAGGACCGCCGGGGCACTTTTTTTCCTCTTTAGGAGGTTTTTTTCCCTCGGCTTGTATATATGCCTATTGCCCTAATGGGCTACTTATCTTTGTACATTCTCTAGTAATACATTCAGTATTGTGTGTTGTGCTCCAAGCTTCTTCTTCTTCCTTGTGTTGTTTGCATGCTTCCGCAGAAGTCTAACTCCAACAGGTTGGCGTATCGTGTATCATGTATCATGAGAAGCCGAAGTATCGTGTATCATGTATCATGTATCATGGCTTAGTCCAGTATCTTGTATCATTTATTTTGGAGTATCGTGTATCATGGAGGATTAAGCATCATGTATTGTGGTAGTCAAGGTATCGTTGAACATACAAGTATCATGTATCATCTAGATCAGATACCTTGTATCATGGGAACCTAAGAACAACTGAAAATCCTATCAAAGAAATAACAATTCTTGTTCGATTAATTCCAAGGGTAAGAGCAAATCAAGGAGGCCCCATAACACGAACTAGGTGATCAGTGAATGAACGTACGCTCAAGATGTATCCTAGGAAGTCGACGAGGTGTCATATCATCTCTGGGAAGTATAGTTTTAGCAAGTGTCCATTCTCATTACTCTGACACCTCTAGTGAGTCAGAGGAGAAAGCTATGATGGCCTCAAAAGACATGCATATCTCTATGCATTTGGCAAGGTTCATGTCAATAATTAAAGGCAAATATAGGACCTCACTTGAGTATGTGAACACAAACTAGCACGATTTGCCAATCTACATGGATGACTTGAACAAATCCATGGCCAAAATGAAGAAAGTGAGCGAGTCAGAGATTTTGCCTAGACTCATGGTGAAAGATGCATGGTTCTACATGGACAAAAGGGGAACAATTTATGAAGTGATAGATTGTCCAAGTGAACGAAGGGAAACTGAGTACCTCGAAAACCCTAATGGGGAAAATAATGAAGAAATGATCTCCACACCCCATGCTAAGTCTATGGTACCAAGATGTAAAGAGGTGATAAGATCCCTCAGGATGACACGTTAACCGATGTATATATGGTGGAAGGGATGGAGAGGTTGTTGCAAGCTCACTCATCGTTGTGGGGTGAAAGTGGCAACCCTATCACCATTTATGAGTTACAGGACCCTAAAGACCCCTCTCAAACCACCTACCTTGATAGGAATTTAAGGAAGTATTGGCTTGTGACAGATCTAGAAAGATCCACATTGAAATATCAAGGCATCCCAATGTTTCCCTCAAGATATCAGGGCACCACCTCCTAGAACCCTCAAGGAACCCATCAAAGTTATGCTTACCAAAACGTCAGAACACACAACAAGCAAACATTCCTAATGGAACCAATGTCTAATTTTCAATGCCAGAAACCAATCCTAATTATCAACCCCCATCCGGAGGAGAACCAAGAAACAAGAACCCCACCCTTGCGAGACCACCCATAGGCAGAGGAGTTGGTGTTCATATGAGACATCCAATTGTTCCTATTATGCCTAGACCACTAGAACCTGGCAGAAGATTGCAACCGATTCAAGTGGCTAAGTGTATGAGAAGCCACTATGATGGGTCTGGTGAGCTTCACAATCACATAGCCGAATTCAAGCAAGTGATTTGTGCTAAAAAAGTGGAAGATTTCTTGGTCCAATATGAGTCATTATGTTTGACACTCACTGATACTGCATTATCTTGGTTCCAACTGCTTGAGCCCAATAGTTTCCTAAATATGGAGCAACTGTTCCAAAAATGATTGAGGAACTCACAAAGGCTAGCATTAAAAATAATTTGTCATCTCTAATTCACAACTTTAAACAATCCCCTACTGAGTCAGTTTGTCTGAAAACTAGGAGATTTAAGCAATATATGGATAGATGTCCCACAAAGGAAAGGCCCACGCAGCAGAAAAATGATTTCATTATTTTTTGAAGGATTACTCAATGGATCTCTAAGAGTGCTAGTCTATGTAAAGAGATTCCAAACATTGAGTGAGTGCTTAAGGGAGTGTATAGATTTGGAAGACAATCTATCAGAAGATTTGAAGATTCCTCAAACCAAGAACAAGAGCGAGGATGCTTCTAGTAGCATCTCTAGTTCAAATAATAATGTGGGAGAAATTCTAGACTTAGTGGCTAAGAAATTAGGAGTGCAAGGACAAAAGAATTACCCCAACCCCCTGATGAGAATGCCTATGCTTAGGAGATGTGTGCACTATGGAGGGGATCACCCTTCTTATGTGTGCAATAGGGGAGTTATCCCACCACCCCCATATGCCTATAACAAACAACCGGCCTAGGCCAATGCTCAGTACTGCAGTATTTAGCAAAAATACATTAATCATAGCACTGAAAACTATCCTTACAATAACCAACCTAGACATGTTCAACCCCCACAATTTAGACTATATGGATACCCACCAAGAGACCAAGGAAGAGAAGTTCCTAGTTATCCTCAATACCAGAACCAACCTCCAATACAACGTCCATATGAATATTCAGGTTATATAACTCACCACAACTAGTGTGTTAGGACAAGAACCACCTCACCCACAAAATGTTGCCCCCGTGAAATTTGCCCTGATAGAAGAGAACCTTGAGAGAGCCTTAGTGCTGACCACTTTATTAACAGACCTTGATATTCATAATCAATTCTATGATCAAAATTTGGGGGATTACTATGCCTACAAAGCTGGCATGGTAGGATATGAGCAATCCTACGAGCAACACCCCTATGGGTAGGAGACTTATGAAAGCTCATATAGATAGGGACCCGAATATGCCACCCTGATGTAAACAGCTCCTAGAGCCCAAGCACCTTCTAGACCCATGATTAGACCTCCAATCCCTAGAGGACCCTGTTATCGATGTGGAGGAGACCATTTCATTAGGGAATGCACACTGCCTTATCAACCACCTCTTAAGGTATAGGAATGATATTTTAGTGATTGTGGAAAGGAGCATTTGTTTAGACATTGCCCTAAAGACCCTAACAAGACAACTCAAACTACTCAAATAAATGTAGTACAAGTGGTAGAGCCTTATGGAAGTGACAAGGAGTATACAGTGCCATTAAAGGCTATAACGAGAGCTAGAGCTAAGGAAAGCCCAGAAAAGCTAAATTCAACCGCATCAAAATAGTGAACACGAAATATGCACACCTCAAATAGTGGCAGACTCAAAAGAGTCTGAAGAAAACTTAAAAGCCAAGAGAACTATGGAAGGCTCGATGAGATAAATTGAAACACAAATGGACACAAAAGAAGGTGGAAGAGAAGAGCATAGAAGAGCAAAATCAAATTAAGAATCTTACAACTACTAAGAATTTGATTAAAGGAGAGAAAGAAAAATAGAAACAACAAGCAGGATCAGTCCTAGCTGATCCAATGCTTGAGGATCTAGCCATGTGGATAAAAGCTTATCAATCTAGGATCAAGGTAGGAACAAGTCTGGAACAACACGAATTAAGTTTTTCGAGAGGATATTTAGAGAAAGAAAGGCTAGAGATCTATAAGAAACTGATTGTAATTTCCCAAAACACATTAGAAAAACCTATACGAAATCTCCCTCAAACAAGAATACCAGATAGAGAATCAAGGACATGTAGTAGCTCATGACCCAACTGAAGAAAGAAGGGTTACCAAGAACACTGGACAATCACACACAAAGGACCAAGACAGAAGTTCTTTGATCCCTGAAGTTGAAGCTAATTGATGTGAGGACTTATGGGCCAGAGTTCAAGAGGAAAGATGGAGGAGAACTAAAGGAATAGAGCCACCTTTTGAAGAATTAGACGCCTCCAAAATCCAGGGGTGATGAATCAAGAGGTAAGCCAGGAGGAGTGTTTTGAGTTCAATAAAAATGGAGAGGAGTTGGAAAGCATAAACACTCTACCTAATTACATGGGAGAGTACGAGTAGAATTCAAAGCTTTATCATGCCCTAACCATGAGAACGAAAGGAAAGAAGACATCAAGCAAAACATTGGATATAGCACGAGAATTGAAGGAGATGAAAGTGCAATGCTCCATAACAGTGGAGAATTTATTAAAAATGAAACCAAAATTATGGACAAAATTGGCTAAGAAAATAGGGCAAAAGGATGCAAAGTTCGACAACATGGAAGTCAGTGAAGATGTGTCTACAATCAAAATCCCGGTAGACAAAGTAGGGGATTTTAGCAAAGGAGATGAAGGTGACACATGTCTACCCATTACATTTCAGGGTTATACAACAAAAGCCATCCTAGACACAAAAGCTGGATTAGGAATAGCAACAAAGAAAATATAGGAGAAGTGGTGTAAACCAGCCCTACAACCCTCTAGGATGAGACTACAATTAGCTAATGGTCATACAGATAGACCTTTGGTACTATTAGAGAATGTTGTCATTACCACATGTGGGGTAGAATTTGAGTGCAGTTTAGCCATCTGTCAATTTGAAAAGGCAAGTAACTATGAGATGATGTTGGGAAGATCTTTCATGAGATAGCCAAAGGTGGTGCAAGATTGGGGAAGAGATGTAGTGTACTTTCAACATAGAGGTGCGACCACTAGAATATACCTACATACTTATGCTTATCGAGATGTTCCACCTCTACAATGGAACACAATACATAGAGAGGAAGATGACCTATCAATCCATAGTGTGGGTTTTGAAGACCAATCTTGGATACACGAAGACATCCAACTATGGACATGTAAGGCAGTGAAGCAAGAAGAAGAAAGGCTACGAAAATGGCAAATAGGCTGTGGAATCTCTAGAATAATAGAAGAACCAGCTTATATGCCAGAAATATTCCCAGATGAAGACTTTGAACCCCATGGATGGATGGGAATATTGGCCACATTGATGTGTGTGTCAATGAGAAAGTCTTAATCATGAGTGAATGTATAGATGAGGATGGATATGATGTGAGTCTATGCATGGCTATGTTACAAGAGGTTGAAGAAGGTGAATGGATAGAAAAGGAATGGAAGGAAGATTATGAAAGCATAGAAATGGAGATTGAGACCAGAATTTATTAGAGAAAACACATCAACACTCAACCAAAATGGAGAACAAGAGAACTCCAAAGTAGAAGACACTAACAAGGAAGAGAATACACCACAAGAATAGTTCGAAGTCCCTGAACATTTTAAAAGATATGAAGTAGAGGAAAGAAAGATTGCTACTCAAATGCCTAAACGAGAAGCACAAGAAGGAATAGCATATGATAACAAGGAACATGCTAAGAAGATTACTGTGACTAAAGAAGGGGAAGAGGAGAGATGCACTTACATTGGAAAGGATGTATCGAAAAGCGGGGAACGAGAACTCATATAGTTGATTCGAGATTATAGGGATGTATTTTCTTGGACACACAAAGACTTAAAAGGTGTGGATCCCTCTATTTCTTCACATCGGATTCCCATGACCCTTGGATAACCTCCTAGAGAGAGTGGCAGGCAAGGAAGTCGATAGCTTCCTTGATGGATTTTCTGGTTACAATCAATTAGCAATCACTCCTTAGGATCAACACAAAACAACATTTGCTAGAGAATGGGGTGTATATGCCTTTAGGGTTATGCCAATTGGCTTAACAAATTCTCTGGCCACCTTCCACAGATTAATGTGTCACATCTTTAACCTTAGGAAAATTATGGAAGTATACATGGATGATTTATGCACCTATTCTTCCCAAGAATGGATCACATACTTGAGTTGCAAAAAAATTTTGAGAAGTGTAGACAATATAGAGTCTGTGTGAATCTAGAAAAATGTGACTTCATGGTACCACAAAGAAATGTTTTGGGATATATAGTACCTAAAAATGGAATATCCATGGATGAAGACAAAAATCAAGGTAATTCTCAAACTACCCAGACCAAGGAATGCAAAAGAAATGCACACATTTATGGGCCATTGTGGATATTATCATAGACTCATCCACATGTATGCCATAATTGCAAGGCCTATGTATGGATTACTGACTCACTTCAATTGGATGGAAAACTGCGATAAAGTTTTTAATGAACTAAAAAGTAGACTGAGTTCAGCTCCAATTCGAAAAGTGCAAAATTGGAACAAGCCATTTCATATTTATGTGGATGCTTCCAAATTTGCCATTGGATGCATCTTAGCACAGCCTGTGGATGAAGGAAAGCTCGATCATCCTATAGCTTATGCAAGTAGGCAACTTGAACAAGTTGAACATAATTATACCACCACTGAATGAGAGGGATTAGGTACGGTCTACACAGTAAAGAAATTCACACACTACTTATTGGCAAACAAATTCAAATTCTTTATTGATCACCAAGCTCTTTAATACTTAGTCAATAAACTATGTAACATGGGAAGGTTTGTAAGATGGTTTCTACTCTTAATGAAATTTGATTTTGAAGTAGTAGTCAAGAAAGGAAACACACATGCTAGAACTGATCATCTATCTTGAATGACACATGGAGAACCATCAACTAGATTCGTAGATGATCTGCTTGACATATACCTTTTTAACTTGGAAGTTTTTCCACAATGGGCTGAAAAATTGATACCTATACTCATGCATGGACCAAGTCATAGGATCAATTCAGATAAAAGCCAACAGTTATGGAGGACACAAAATCTTCACATTGTGACTGGAAACCTATACCATCAGGATTCCAGTGGACTTCTTTTGAGGTGTGTGGAAGAGGAAGAACAAAGGACATGGTTAAAGCACGCCCACACAAACCAATGGAAAAACCATAGAGGTGCTAGTAATACATTATAAGAGCTCGAACTAGGAGTGTATTGGCCTAAGATGCAAAAAGATGTGCATTCTCATGTAACAAAGTGTCCTACGTGTCAAGAGAAATGGCCAAAAGAGAACCCCCACCCTATGCTATTCTACGGTAGCACCTAGATGGAGTTTACCATTAGTAAAATTTTTGAAAACTCGTGAGTATCCTGAAGGAGCAAACTTAGCAAGAAAGCGGGATTTGGACGAGCAAAGTAAATATTATGCACTCATAGGAAGACAACTATTTGAACATGGATAGGATAATCAATTAAGATTGTGTGTACATGAAGACGAGTATATCCCTATCTTAGAGATGGCACATACAAGAGCTACAGGGGGACATTTTTCAGCTAACAAAACTGCTAAAATGATTCTCTTTGCTGGATTATGGTGGC
Organism: Ceratopteris richardii; assembly: GCA_020310875.1. Classification (NCBI taxonomy): domain Eukaryota; kingdom Viridiplantae; phylum Streptophyta; class Polypodiopsida; order Polypodiales; family Pteridaceae; genus Ceratopteris; species Ceratopteris richardii. Next base: position 110,449,264 of record CM035428.1, read on the forward strand.
CAACCTTACATCAAGATGCGGCAACATACGTTTAGAGGTGTGATGTGTGCAAATAAACAAAGTATCCCATCAGAAGAGATGAAATGCCACTACGACCTATGATTAGTGCTAGAGCTTTCACTAAGTGGGGTATATATTATGTCAGACCAATGAGCCCACCTGCAAAAGGCTCTCATGCTGAATATATACTAGTGGCTACTGACTATTTGACCAAATGGGTAGAAGCAAAGGCCACAAAGAAAACTGATGCAAGAACCACTACCAAATTCCTACTTGAAAACATATTTACAAGATTCGGATTACCAATTGAAATTGTGCGTGATCGAGGCACACACTTTATTAATGAAGTGATAGAAACGTTGATGATGAGTTCTTAGTAATTCATAAAAATCCGGCCCCATATCACCCACAAGCCAATAGATAGGCAGAAAGTTCCAATAAGGTTTAATGTACTATTTTGATGAACATTGTGAATAATGGGCGATCCGATTGGGACAAACAATTACATCATGCTTTATGGGCTTTTAGAGTTTCCTAGAAGACTGGTATTGGCACAAAACCATTCAATATAGTATATGGCCAAGATGCAATTTTGCCAACTGATTTCCTCATTCCTAATCTTTGAGTAGCTGAGAAGTGATGGGACACGAATTGTCCCAACATTTGGATCAGATTGAAAAATTGCATGAGACTAGATTGCAAGCAGTCGTAGGCACCTATGCAGCCAAGAGAAGGCAAAAATCATATTATGATGCCCATATCAAAGACAAGTGGCTCAAGGAAAGTGATTTAGTTATGGTGTATACCTTAAAGCAACATGCAAAAAAGTTGCAAAAGGGAGGACATGGACTGCTGGTGATCGATCGCATTTCGATGGAAAAATTTTGTGCAATTACATAAGTGGATGTCATGTGAAGAAATACCTAGAACCCTTGAACGAAGAGATCTTGGCTAGACTTCTAGCAGCAATGAACCGAAAGGAAGAGGATGAGAGAATAAGAGAAGAGGCGAGAATTTAAGCCCTAGAACGAATTCAAAAGTGAAATGAATGGATGCATGAGAGAGATGAGAGGTATCAACAAGGAGAGGAACCAATACCCATGTCCAAATATAGAGCATCAGAGACCAAAAACCTAGGATGTCAAATCAAGCAACCCTACTTAGACCTAGGATTGGGAACCAAGGAATATCACTTGGTAGATGCATTCATTGAAATAGAAGCAGAATTAAGTTGCATACACCCTTCATTAGCACAACAAATAACAACACAACTTTGACCCTCTAAAGCATATATGATGGCGATAGGAGGAAACACCATTGAATGTTTAGGAGGTCACCCTATCTTTACATTTAGGTAACAATTCGATGCAACAAAAGCTCCTCATTTGTAACAATGATGACTTGTTAGATGAATTAGTGCTAGCACAGAACTGGATATATGAATTCGAGGTGACAATCTAGTTAACTTTAGGCTATATATCAGCCAAGATTGGGCGGAGAGAAGTCTTTAACTTATTAGATGAGAGACCTATAAAGACTATGAGCCAAAAATTTAATGAAAGTGAATGTATGCATGCTTGTGAACCTATAACGATATCTAGCCCTATCCAACTAACTTCTATTTCTAACCTAAACTCTAAGAACCCAATCATCTCACACTTAATACTCAGCTAAATATTTCTTATCAATCTCGCAAACATGAGGGACAAAGTGAGGTTTCTACTACTATTAAACAAATAGTACAAATGTGGATACCAAAGAAGTTGAGAGTGGCTCAACCTTCAAGAAATCAAATATGGATACCCAAGATAGCATTCATTGTCACCAAGGAGCAGCCGCAAACACTACATGGACGTAAAAATCAATCCAAGAAACACTTTAAGAACCAAAGAAAACACGAGAAGAGAAGACCACCCTACAAACGAACAACAACTCCACCAATTATACGATATATATGGAGAGTGAAAGAGAAGAGAAACCAAACAACTTCGAGAGGCATAACTAACTTCAAGAACAATGCTTAAAGCACTAGGATAGGAAGATGTGGATCCCAAAGTCAGAACTAAAGATGCCATTAATGGAGGCGAAGAATTCCTCTTGCACTCATGTTGAGTCGAATGCATCTCAAGTATGCATGATAGAGCCACATGACAAGGCCATGCATTCAGCACACTTGTTTCTCTATACCAATAGTAGCACATTGTCCTTCACAAGAATAGGAAATCACTTGTACTATATCATAATAATAATGAAAAAAAATAAGCATTACTTCAGCTATGACAGTAACTTTTTTGTTTTCCTTTCAGCAAAAAAATACACATGAAAAGACTAGGTACTATGTTCCTTTTACACTCTATGAGTGTGGACATGATGCACGGAGTGGATGACTTCACTACAATAATAAATAAAATTGCTCACAACTTTGATACTAAATGAATTGATCATTCAAGTGCAGATGGCTTCCTCTGATTCTGAAGCTACTCAAGGAGTGGAAGTACTTGTGTTTCCCTTGGAATCTGCAACTACGGCATACGGACATTGGTTCTGTGATGATGAACTAGCAATCAAGCATTTGTTCCTCATTACTATCAAAATCATGGATAGAGATCATCAATTTCTAGTGATGACTCAGGATTTTAGAGTATTGCATGAAATGCCAAGGATAATAGAAGTTTTGACACACACTGGAATAGATGCACATTTAAAGCTTCCCTTAGACAAACTAGATTTTCAAAGGTGCACGCAAGTGATGAATACTCTACATGCAGTATTGGATATGCCATTAGTTCCAGAAGCTACTGTACTCCACCAAAATGGAGAATCGTGAACCATCCACTTTACTCATGAGCTGATCAAGGCAACACTCGGTTGGACAAAGGATGGTATAACTAATCTAAAAGATGAATGCCATGAGGCCAAGAAAAGGACATTCTTGGACATCAATAGAATAGACATCGAGGAAGACGTACGACTGGTACACCAACATTTTTGTTTTCCAAATATGCATAGATACATAACTCCACAAAAGGTGGTAGTGCAATTGCTGTCCCATGGAGTCAAGCAGGTCGACAATCAAATCAATTCGACCCCATATGTCCAAGAGCCGTTATTCAAAGCAAAAAAGCAAAGGGGACACAAGAAGTTTCTAAATTGTAGCTTTGCTTTGACTTTACTAATCTATCAAGCTTTAGGCATGAAGGAGTGTTTATGACTACCTTCCAATGCTGAAATCTCAAAATATGTAAAGTCTCCCATAGTACCCAAGAAAAAGAAAGGCATTACTATAGTGGAAGAGGTGGGTACTAGCTCCAGAACTACTATGAGAGGTGCAAAACATGCTCGAGAAGAGGAGGTCTCTGACACCCCACAATCAAAAAGGGTGCACCTACTTCCAACAATGCCCTTCACAAAACCTCTAGTCATTACTCAACGTGATCTCTCTATGGCCCTGGAAGTGATGCATGCTTACACTAAAGGCAGGTGAACCTTCCCACACAAGGGCACCACTATTATCAATCAAGTAAACAACAAACGTCCACACAAGCAAGCAAAAGCATATCAAAATTATACCGGTATAAAGGATATGGTTTAAAGATGATGAATCATCGCACGATCATGATACACTAAATATTGACATAGACATGGATGAGCATGTTGAAGAGGAATGGGATGAGTTGAAACAAGTTCAGAATCAACTTGAAAATGAGAGTATACAAAGGAAACAAACTCAATAGGTGCAAGAAGAGCAACCAGAGAATGTGCACACCATCCATTTGAATGACCAAACAAAGATATTGCTTAAAGAGGTGTTGCCTTCTAGGTCCAAAGCAATCATACATCCAAAACAAGAACAAGGTACTCAGGAAGAGGCAAAAGAGCAAGGAACTACCATACCCATTTGAGTGGCTAATGAACCATCACCTTTCGATGCGGAAGTTGATTCCCAAAGAGCGCAATTTAAGGAATCAAAAGCACAAGAAACAACACCCGTAACCGAAAGAGCTGAGCCAAGAGTACAACTCCATGTCACTCAGCCAAGTTAGGATACATTACATGTAGTGCAAGGAAAAGATGTGCAAATAGGTGAAGAACCCATTATATAAAAACATGGCTAAATGTGGATGTGAATCAGTTGAAGTCAAAAGTCAAAAGTATGATTGACACGGCCATGACTGCTCAAACCATATTTTTGGAAGAAGATAAAGAAAAAGCTAAATTATTTGAGGCCAAAAGTAGATTCGAAATCATGAGTGAAGAGCTGTTGCCAAAAAATATAAGCACTCAATGGGAACTCGCATAGAAGACAGTTGAATTGGAGGCCAAGCATGAAGATTTGAATCATGTAAAGGAGGAAAACTTGATGATCAAAGAGAAACTAAAAGAGGTAACAATATCAGTATCCAAACTTTAAAATGAAGTAAAAACGTTGAAAAGACAACAGAAAGCATATGACTTGGAGAAAGTGTGCATGAAAAATTGAAGCAAGCTATTAGAAAGCCAAATAAAAGTCTACACGAATGAAGCGGACAATCTGCATACTAGGAACAAAGAGTTAATGAATTCCATTCTGTTAAATCAACCTGCCAACAACGCCATCATAGAAGGTGAAGGGATACAAGAAATTAAAGCAAGGCTGATCGAAATGGAAGATCAACTAAAATAAGAGCAAAGGAAACATGCTGAGCTTGAAGCAAAGTATACATCAGACACAAAATCATCGGAACTTAAGTGGAAAGAGGCAGTGCAAAAGTACACAGATCAATGCATACAAGATGTTGATCAAGTAAGGATCATATGTGAAGCCAAAGAAATAGTGGAAACGGAGCTCAAGGCAAGTAAGTCACAACATGATGAGAAAGATCAAATCATTGTGGAGCTTCGAGCACAATTAGAAAAAGCAAAGAACTTGGGGACACCAGTAGTGCAACCATCCACCCTAGCTACTGACGAGACTGAGGTACACCCTCTTTCTCGCCCAACAGTTCATTCACCAATAAGGGAGCAGGCGGTAGATGAAATTGATGCCCATCCAATGCCGTATACTACACACCTAAGTTAGAAGGAAAGTGCACTACTTGTGTCCCGTCTCATAGAGAATTTTGAAAATGAAGTGGTAAAGTCATGAGGGAGGCTAAAATCAAAAGTAAGGATTTAGATCAAATAATGAAGCCCATCAATCTACCTTATGGAATCATGAAAGAGCAGACTGAAAGGTACATCAAGAAAACAACCCAAAAGGATCTGGATGAGCAATTAAATTTCCATGCAAATACTTTTAATTACACTCAATAGGAGTTTGAAGCCGCCAATCCTATTTGGAGAAGAAATTTTTGGAGAAAAATCCAACTTTACGGGTGCATTGGCAAGAGGCACCATATTTGTTACAAGTCAATCCTTCTTTTTGTCCAGTGCCACATCGATGTTACTAGCTAAAGTTTTGGGACTTGCAGCACCAAGGTAAAATAAATAAACAATGACTCAACTTTTCGTTACTTCCAGGCCCGCCACATAATTACCTCCCCCTTGAAGATTATATGGTGAGAATAATCGAATTTTGGTTATCTAGATACGTGAAAATCCCCAACCTCACCATTAAATTAACAAATAAAATACTTAGCATGTGTTAGCGGCCGCCGGATTGGAAATGTATAACTGAATCTTGTTCGCACGAGTGAAAAGTTGTTACAGACAGTTTGTAAAAGTTATATAAATCAAAGAAAGACACGCCAGTGACGTTCCGTGGTGGATCACCAGACTGTCTGTCTGGGTGACTGAGCGGGGCGTTACTGTAGTGTTTGTTTGCATAATTTCAAGTATTCTGAGTTTTATGTTTGCCTCTTGTCTTGTCTACCGTCGACATATGTTCTGTTTGTTAACTTTATAGACAATCGGGAAGATCACCAGACTGTCTGTCTGGGTGGTTAAGTGAACGTTACTGTGTTGTTGTGGAGCATTCCTGAGTATATTGCTCTTGTTCCTGTTTTGTTATCTGTCGATACCTGTTTGTTGGTGAGTTTCATAGTTGTTCAGAAGATTATCCGACTGTGGTCTGAGCGAGTTATTCTGTGGAGTTTCTATGGTATTGTTCAACTAAGTAGGTGTATCGTGGTGTTGATCTTCTGGTAATACACCGTGACGTGCTGAGGAAGTCTGTGTGGTCTTGGTCGTGTGTCTGGGATACGGATCTGTACTGTATTGCCTTGAGTATTGAGATCTGTCCTCCTACGGTAAAAATTAAGCTACAATAACGATTTCTTGGGTTGTGTACTGAATCTTCAGTACGGTGTATCTGAACACTTGGATTCTCTGTGTCTTCAGACATTGGTCGGATTGTGGTATCCATTCGGTAAAGGTTGACGATTACTCTTGTTCTGGTATTTTTAGTAAGTTATGTGTAGATGCAATATAGCTTCTTAGCGTATTCAGTACATGTGGCTGAGCTAAACTGTGACCTGTAATGTCTAAGTACAATAGAATCTTGATAGAGCTCTCAGCATCAGTATATTGCTGTGTGTAAGTGGTTAGTTTGGGAACTAAGTATAGGGCCTGTGTCTAACAGACCCCTTCCACTCCCAAGAACCCAAGAATCGCTTAAACGCACTTCTGACAGTTAGAATAATAGCGTTTAACAGTGGCCCCGTCTGTGGGAAGGTGGCAACAGATCAGATTGTTTCAAACCAGTTGGGGAAACGTGACTGTAAATTTTTAATTGACAGTAATAGTACGCGATTAGTACAAAAGATGATACATGCCGGTTACTCGATCTGGTGAAACGTATCCAAAGAACCGCCAGCCTGGGGTACTTAATTTACTAAGGACGACTCTAGGAGGTAGAAGTACAGCTAGGTCTAACCCAGTTGTCAAGAAAGTAAAGAACATTAGTAGTGATTTCGGTCATATTCCGGTGGAACGTGCGACGCCTCTGGTAAATTCCAATACGATTTCGGCACAGTCTGTCGAAGATATAGTAACTCCAGAATCTACCAGGATGCAGCCTGAAGTTAGTTTAACAACATTGGGTAAAGATTCAAGTTTGTTTATGACTAGAAACACCTTAACCAAAGAAATTAGTGAAGGAGAAAAAGCACCTTGTTTTGGTGAAGATTCGACACATTTCGGTGATATTTCGGTAACAGTTACTGAAAGATCGGAGTTCTCCGACGACGGTTTACTAGTTCTTGGTGAATCTTCAGCCCAGTCACCGCTATTGGGAGTAAGCTTCCCTACATTTGACATCAAGCAGGAAGGTAGCTTGTTCGAAACCGAGATTCGAAACATACTGAACAAGATTATCGAACCGGAAAGTGCACATGCCGACGATACAGATTCTGATAGTTCAGATATTCAGCCCCGGGATACAGAAGATAGTCACAATACAACCATCAGCACGATGAATGGGCAACAACAACAACAACAGCAGCTGCATCAGCAGCAACAACAACTATGCCCTCTCAGGCCGACTCCAACAGGAGTGACGTACACGAAATTTGGTGGATTCCCAGGAGATGACCCAGATGCTCATGTACGCACATTTGAGATAAGTTACGTAGTGCTCAACCATCCACCTGATCTGGCATATAAGGCTATTGTTTTCCAATCGACATTGGTTAACGAAGTAGCTAGATGGCTTACACAATATGATATTAACCATTTTGGCACCTATGAAGCAATAAGGGATGCCTTTTTGCAGAGATTCAGGCTAAAGGAGAATCCAGCCGAGATTTTTGACTACCTGCAAAACAATAGACAGAAGATAAATCAAATAGTATAGGAATACGCCACTCTATTCAGGACTCATTTGAGGCAGTTACCACCAGCACATGCCAACCCACCAGATGACGTTATTACTCAATGGTTTATCCATGGATTGACTCCACAACTCAAACAGATTATGATCATACACTGTGTAGGAGCTATGACGCTAGATGCCGTGATTGCAATGGCTTTGCAGCTGGAAAACAAGGTTGGGGGATTTACAGAAGATCTGGAGTGGTTAAAAGCAAATAGAAATATCGCCGAAAACCCGACCAGACAGATGTACTGCACTACATGCAAGAATTCAGGCCATACTAGTGCCACTTGTGCACTTAATCAGTTGTTTTGTGCTATCTGCAACACTACCGGACACACCACCAAAAACTGTGCATATAACGCCAAAATACAAGGACCAGCAACTGTCAATGCAATTATACAGGAACCAGGGCAGCAAGCTAATCACTATGTACCTCCGCAAATGAGAAACAACCAGCAACAAGGATATCAAAATTACAGAGGACAGAGAAATAATAACTACAATGCAAACCGCTGGCAAGCCGGACCAGCACCTGAAAATCCCAATTTGCCACCACCGGGCTATCATTTTTGTGGTGAATTTGGTCACATTAGAAGATTTTGTAAGGATGTAGCTGAGTATGATCAGAGGAAGAAAGAACGTCAAAACCTAATGGCTAATATGGTACAAATCACACCAGTAGAAACGCACGCTGTAGTAATTCAGACCCGATCCAGTAAACAACTACAACCAGCAGCAGAAATATTTGAACCAGGCATACGTGAACAACAAAGGATGTATGATAAAGCTAGTCAATGGACCACCGCAAAACCTCCAGTGTTCCGGTGGCCCAGGCTCCGTTAACCGAGGAAGGAACAAAACAACAGGATTCTAATTCAGCAGCAGGCACATCATCTTCAGCAGGCGCATCATCTTTAGAATCTGTGGAAAATACAATCCAATCACAAAAGGCCCGGGAAATTTTATCTAAAGCATCCATCACTCTTCCTCTGGGCCAATTACTCGCACTAGTACCAGGAGTTCGACAACAATTCCAACAACAGTTCATTCCTGTGCCTTCTTGCATTCTAGCAACAACAACAGTGCAATCGGAACCCGATTCTACAGTCGATCATTCAGTTCCTTTAATTACAGTATGGTATAAAAATCATAAAATCACACAGGTACTAATTGATGGAGGATCTGGTGTCAACATTGCTACTGGTGCACTATGTAAAAAGTTAGGGTGGACCGAAATCGAACCAGTTCAGTTTTTCGTCAGAATGGCCGACCAATCAAGAGTCCATCTCGTAGGACTTGTACGAAATGTACCAATAACTTTACAAGGTACAACATTTAAAATGACCTTTGTCATACTAGAATTACCGGAATCCACCCTTGATTATAATCTCCTTTTCGGCCGACCTTGGCTGAAGCACACTAAGGTGATACAAGATTGGTCTGCATAGGAACTCACTTTCAAAGATAATAATCGTAAAATACGTTGTAAAATTAGATGCTATACAACCTTGCAAATTGCATGCTAGACCGTATTTTGCAGAACCAGTCCATATGCTAGATGGGTTGTCAGATGATGAAGAAGAAGATTTTCTGAAAAATAACATTGACTTGATCTCCCTAGGAACTGTTGATCTACAATCTGTTGTAGATAATTGGAATCCTACAGTTTGTACGGTGATGTCTGTAACAGAAAAAGATACGAAAGAAGATAAGGCTACCATAGATGACGCTGATCTACAACAACTTTTTAAGCCAGCTGAGGATACAGAGAAGCTTCAACAATTCTATGTTCCAGAAGATCAACTGACCACTTACAATTTAGGGGATGAAGAAAATCCACGACCTGTTAAGATAAAGGAGAGCTTACTTGAGTTATTTCAAGCAGATTTAATCCAACTACTTCGAGAATTTTCTGATGTATTTGCATGGGATTACAAAGATATGAAGGGTTTGGACCCGCGCATCTATCAACACAGGTCATGGTGAAGCCGGAAGCAAAACCACTTAAGCAACCCAACTACCGGATGAATCCAAACTATGCATCACAGGTAAAGGCAGAACTTGATAGGCTACTCAAAGTCGGATTTATTGTACCAGTAGAGCATGCTGAATGGATCTCACCAATTGTTATTGTCCCTAAAAAGAATAAGAAGTTACGAATATGTGTAGATTACCGGAAACTAAACGCAGCTACGGTGCCTGATCCATTTCTGCTATCTTTTCTTGACACAATGCTTGATAGAGTAGCAGGACATGAAATGTATTCATTCTTAGATGGGTACAGTGGGTATAATCAAGTTAGAATGGCTGAACAGGATATACCGAAGACCGCCTTCATTACCAACTGGGGTGTTTTCGCATGTACTGTTATGTGGTTTGGATTAAGAAATGTCCCAAGTACGTTCCAAAGGTGTATGCAAGAAATATTTTCTCCTTACCTTACCTCTTTTATGCAAGTATTTTTTGATGATTTTTCAATTTTCGGTAAGATGATAGCACACCTGTTCCATTTACGGTGCTGCTTTGAAAAGTGTAGAGAATAGAGACTCTGTTTGAACCCAAACAAATCTGTGTTTGCGGTTTCATGTGGAAAGCTACTTGGTCACATTGTATCTGCACAGGGTATACAGGTGGATCCAGATAAAATCACAGCTGTGTTAGAAGCACCTGTACCCACTACACCTAAGGAAGTAATGCGCTTCATGGGCCAAGTAAGATGGCATGGTCGACACTTACGGTGGCTTGCTCATTTGCAATACCACTGAACAAATTAATAACCAAGACTCCTCGACAATTTGATTGGACCCCGGACTGTCAAACTGCTTTTGATCGTCTAAAGGGATTACTAACACAGGTTCCAATCTTACAGCCTCCTGACTGGGATCGCCCATTTCATGTATTTGTTGATGCTTCAGATATAGCAATAGGGAGCGTTCTAATGCAACAAACCGATAAGTGGTTCAGACCAGTGTACTATGCAAGTCGAAGATTAGCCCCTGCTGAAAAGAATTACTCTGTAACAGAGAGAGAATGTCTAGGTCTAGTATATTCTGTCAAGAAATTCAGACATTATTTGTTGGGCCGTAAATTTACTTTTCATGTAGATCATGCTGCACTTGTCTATCTAGTTCGGCAACAACATCTAGGTGGTCGATTAGCACGATCGGTTCTGCTTTTACAAGAGTTTGACTACGAAGTTATTCATCGACCAGGAAGCCTTAGCAGATTTTCTCTCTCGCTTAGATTTCGGTGAAGCTCCGGTTGGTATAGATGACACAACACCGGAAATTTATGTCTCTGAACCGACTAATGATGAAATTACAGACCCACCTATGCCATCTACATATTATGATCAGATCTTGACCTTCCTCACTGATGGATAACTTCCTACTCAGACTTCTCCTGCAATACGAAGGAAAATTTCAGTTTTCAGTCGCCGATTTTGGTTGATTGCTGGGGAATTATACTATATGGATCACACTGGAGTTTTACTTCATTGTATTCCACCACATGAAGTTAACTCAGTCATTAATTTGGCTCACTCAATTCCTTCCCGTGGCCATTTTGCTCCAGACTTAACACACCGGAAAATTCTGCAAAGTGGTCTCTGGTGGCCTACTATGTACAGGGATGTATCACAGTTTGTCAAACAATGTGATAGTTGTCAGAGATCGGGACAGCCCCTGCAACGTCATCTTTTCCCTCTACAACCTGTCTTACCATTAGAGCCTTTTCAGAAGTGGGGTCTAGATTTCATTGGCCCTATTACACCACCAGCAATCCTCAGTAATAATCGTCATATTTTGACATGTACTGATTATGCTACCAGATGGGCAGAAACCTGGGCTTTACGGTTTGCCACAGCTGTTGCGGTAGCTAAGTGTCTACTGAAGGATGTCTTTCCACGTTTTGGCTTACCGCTGGAACTTGTTACAGATCAAGGCACTCATTTTGTCAACAATTCAATGAAAGTACTCACACATTCATTTCAAGTCACACATAAATTTAGTTCACCATATTACCCTCGTGCAAATGGTTTGGCTGAGAGTACAAACAAAACTTTGTTGAATATGCTTCGAAAATTCATTTTGGAAACACCGGAAAGATGGGATCAACTGCTACCTGCAGTATTATGGGCATATTGGACTACATACAAGGTAACAACAGGATTAACCCCTTTCAAACTAGCTTATGGATTGGAAGCGATAGCACCGATGGAGATAGTTATGCCAAGTTTACGAGTAGCAATCACTTAGAAACTGCTACCTGAAGAATCACTGTTATTTCGGTTGGATACACTTAGAGAATTAGACGAGCATCGATGGCACAATTTTTTGACTATGCAGGAAGTACAACTAAGACAAGCTCGAACACATGATCGATATCTAAAGACCCCAATTTTTTCGGTGGGACAACTTGTACTCTTTTACAATGCAAAGTCGAATCGCTCTGCTGGCAAATTCAAGTTACGATGGTTTGGTCCCCACCGGATTCCTGAACAAGTGGGCGCAGCAACTTTTCGGTTGACCACTTTGACCGGAATTCCTCTTCCAAAGGTGATAAATGGATCAAAGCTGCGGCCGTATCAACAAGCATCTAATCCACACTGAAATGTTTCGCGGTTGGCTGCGTCTTTCGGCGTTCTCTTTTCTTTTCTTTTCTTTTCTTTTTTGGCGTGCTTAATAAAATAAGTCTGTAAATATCCGCATTTTCATACCTCATTATGTCCACAGCCGCCCTGCCCTTTCCAGCTACTCACGCATGCACACCGAAGTTAAGAATTATCATCTCAATACCGCGCGATGATTAGTCACTCTTGATTGCTCTCCACTGCGACGCATCTACTTAACCTTTTTTGTTTCGCCGAAAATCGCTATTGTGTTTGTGTGATTTGTGTTATTGTGCGTACCCTGTGCTCTGTGTACTTGTGATTGCTGTCTCTGTGTGTGCCATGGAAGCTTTGGCTAACTATGCCGCCTTCCGTGATGGACTCCCTACTGACGTAGGAGAGTTCCTACGCATTTGTGGGCTATCCAATTTCGCTAAACTGCCTTGGCATTCAGTGGAATCCCACCCATTCTTTGCCCAGATCATCTCCGCCATCGCCAACACACCTACCATCGAGCAGAGTTGGCCGATCACCTCCCTCCCATCTCGTACACTGATCACCTTCCAAACATTTGCTGAATCATTCCGACTCCCTTCGCAAGGTCGGGAAAATGGCCCGAACCTCCCCGTAGCAACAATGATCCAATTATTTCCTAGGTATTCGTCAAACGAATACGCGATCCTTTGTCGACCGGAACCTAAAAGATCAGCCCTCCAATTCTTAGTAGCTATTCTCAACCTACAGAAACGCACCTATGGAATATCCCGTCCCTTCTACTCCGCCATAGACTTAGCCGCCCGAGAACCAATAGATTTCGCGTCCTATTTCTTTCACCGCATTCACAAAGAATGCGTAGCAATCATCAATAAACAAGGGAGGAACGCCAAGATCAAGACTCCCTCATATCATATCATTCCTGTTTCCGGCCATCCTTGCAGCACAACCACCACCCAGAGGTCCGGTCCTAAGACATGAAGAATCTGTGCAATTATGGGACGATGATGAAGAAGATGAAGAGGAGCTAAACCAACTCTTCCGCCGGAAGAGAATCAGAATTAGTTCTTTTGAGAGTGAAGCACAGGGATCAGCCGAAGGAAACAAAGATGACGACAAGGAAGAAGAAAAACATGACGAAGAAACATTCCACGACACCGCAACATCGATGCAGCATGAATTCTCCGCGCAGTCATCTTCCCAAGGGCAACAAGAACAGGAGAATCATACTGAAGCTGACACAAGCTCTACAAAAGGAGCATCCCAGCAACAATCTGAGCGGGAACAGCAAGCAGATGAGGAACAAATTGCTAAAGAAGTTCTCGAAGAGCTGCTTAAGGCAGTTGAGTCCACAGCCGCAGAAACTGCACAACACACCAGAGATAAGGTATCACAGTCAAATTCTGTTCTTCCCACTCCCCCACCGAAGCCGCCAATCGAAACTATTATCCCCATCCAACCCATTCACCCTGACGAACCTGCTGACTCCTCTTCCTCATCCCCAAACTACTCCCCACCCAACTCCCAACAACTCCTCAGCACGTCCTCATCTCAACCTCACCAACATCTCCCACTTCCTTCAATCCCGACAATCTCTGAGCTTGCAAACATGGGTCAACTATTAATTCAATTATCACAGCAATTGCCAATCCAAATGAGAGAAGTCACCGATAATATTCAGAATGAGTTACAACACAAGGTGGACATCCTAGAAGCAGATATCATGCCTCTGCAAGAAGAAATAGATGCGGTCAAAGCAGAAAACCATCAGCTGCACGCCCAAATTACCCATCTCCAAGCCCAGCTTGCAGAACAACAGAAAATTGCCGATCAAAGAGATATCGCACTGGCAGATCTCAACCAAAAGGACAAATTACTAAGCGAAGCACAGGCCAAAATCAGTCAGTTGAAGATCGATCTAAAGGATAAAGAAGATGCCAGAATAGCCCTAGGTAATCTATTAGAGGAGACCAGAGTTAAACTCGATGAAGTGGTGCAGCAAAACCAAGAACAGTAGAGGCAAGCTAGGCTAACAGAAGAAGAACTTCAAAGAACAAAAGAAAATTTATCAGATGTCAACAACATGCTCAAACACTATTTGACCAAGGAAGCTCAAACACAGAAGTTAATATCAGATCTCCGACACGAAAAGGAGTCATACTCCAGAACTGTAAATTTTCAGATTCAAGAAATCGAAAGAAGGGAGAATCAGTTGGAAAATCAGAAGGAAAGAGTAAACAAGATGGAGCAACAAGTTGCAGATATGAAGGTATCCAGAGATGCGGCGCTCGCAAACAAATTTTATTTACAGGAAGCCTTTCTGCAGACCCAAGCAGAAATTTTGCTCATCGAAGCCATAGCCTTAAGTTCGGTAAGAATAGATGCACAGTTAATAGAACCGGCCACCCTCAAACAATTGTTAGAAACACTAAAGAAAAAGATCGCCTGCACCTTTAGATTAGCTAGAAATATGTACTTAGAAGGCATTATAGAGGAGTAGTAGTTTTGTAAAACCTGCGGGTTCGAGTCCATCATGCGTGCCAGAGTGTTAGCGGTCGCCGGATTGGAAATGTATAACTAAATCTTGTTCGCACGAGCGAAAAGTTGTTACAGACAGTTTGTAAAAGTTATATAAATCAAAGAAAGACGCGCCAGTGACGTTCCGTGGTGGATCACCGGACTGTCTGTCTGGGTGACTGAGCGGGGTGTTACTGTAGTGTTTGTTTGCATAATTTCAAGTATTCTGAGTTTTATGTTCGCCTCTTGTCTTGTCTATCGTCGACATATGTTCTGTTTGTTAACTTTATAGACGATCGGGAAGATCACCAGACTGTCTGTCTGGGTGGTTAAGTGAACGTTACTGTGTTGTTGTGGAGCATTCCTGAGTATATTGCTCTTGTTCTGTTTTGTTATCTGTCGATACCTGTCTGTTGGTGAGTTTCATAGTTGTTCAGAAGATTATCCGACTGTGGTCTGAGCGAGTTATTCTGTGGAGTTTCTATGGTATTGTGCAACTAAGTAGGTGTATCGTGGTGTTGATCTTCTGGTAATACACCATGACGTGCTGAGGAAGTCTGTGTGGTCGTGGTCGTGTGTCTGGGATACAGATCTGTACTGTGTTGCCTTCAGTATTGAGATCTGTCCTCCTACGGTAAAAATTAAGCTATAGTAAGGATTTCTTGAGTTGCATACTAAACCTTCAGTACGGTGTATCTGAACGCTTGGATTCTCTGTGTCTTCAGACATTGGTCGGATTGTGGTATCCATTCGGTAAAGGTTGACGATTACTCTTGTTCTGGTATTTTCAGTAAGTTATGTGCAGATGCAATATAGCTTCTTAGCGTATTCGGTACATGTGGCTAAGCTAAACTGTGAACTGTAATGTCTAAGTACAACAGAATCTTGATAGAGCTCTCAGCATCAGTATATTGCTGTGTGTAAGTGGTTAGTTTGGGAACTAAGTATAGGGCCTCTGTCTAACAGACCCCTTCCACTCCCAAGAACCCAAGAATCGTTTAAACGCACTTCTGACAATTAGAATAATAGCGTTTAACACATGATACTCACCATTTTGAAAGTCATCAAACACATAGAATACACATTTTTGAATTTAATTCGCATTAATCAAGGCACAGATATATTAGTTTTCGACCTTTCTATTATGCCTAGCCAACTTACGATCATGGCATACTACTTGTGATAGATGTTTTTGCCTAGTACCTACATGCAAACTTTCAAAGAAGCATTTTTTGTAGGCTTCTTTGAAATAGACTCCGAAATCTATTTGCAAATGTCTACAAATGGTGTCCTGAAAATAAATAGATAAAAATGAATAAAAACATGTGTTATAATATCATTAAAACTATTATTTTATGAAAGAAAACCCATGGGTAGATAAATCTCTTCTTGCAAACGGAGCCATAGAGGAGCATTCCTCTGGGCACTGGGTAAGCATCTAAATGGTAAAATCTAATTCCTCATCCGGTATGTCTGTATACTCATGCATGACATCCCCTAACGAATCAGGTGGAACTTTCCCTCCCATAAGACTCTTTATGAGAGTAAGTTTGGACTTTCTCTCTCTACTACAATCCACAATAATTGTAAATATAAAACAAAATGGATTAGAATATATATATATATATATATATATATGTGTGTGTGTGTGTGTGTGTGTGTGTCTGTGTGTGTGTGTGTGTTTGTGTGTGTGTGTATGTGTGTGTATGCATATGTGCATATGTATACGTATGTGTCTATGTATATATATGCATATGCATGTGTATGTATGTATGTATGCATATGTGTATGGAATGTGTGTATGGATGTGTGTATGCATGTGTGTATGTATGCGGATGTGTTGTGTATGTGCATGTATGTATATGTGTGTGTATGTATACATATGTATGTATATGTGTGTGTATGTGTATGTAGATGTGTATGTATGTGTATGTGCACGTGTGTGTATACATGTCTATGTATGTATGCATATGCATGTGTATGCATATGTGTGTATGTAAGCATGTGAGTGTATGTGTGTGTATATGTGTATATGTGTGTGTATGCATGTGTGTGTATGTGCACGTGTGTGTATGTGCATGTGTGTGTATGCATATGTGTGTGTATGTGTTTGCATGTGTCTATGTGTGTGTGCATATGCATGTGTATGCATGTGTGTGTATGTATGCATGTGAGTGTGAGTGTCTGTCTATCTATGTGTAGGTATATGTGCAAGTATCTATATGTGTATGAGTGTGTATGCATATGTGTGCATTTATGTATGTGTGTATATGTGTGTATGTATGTATGTATGTGTGCATATACATATGTATGTATGTATGTATGTGTGTATGTATGTATGTATGTATGTATGTATGTATGTATGTATGTATGTATGTATGTATGTGCATGTGTGTGTATGCATGTCTATGTATGTATGCATGTGTGTGTATCTATGCATGTGAGTGTATGTGTGTATACATGTGCATATGTGTGTCTATGTGCATGTGTGTATGTATGTATGCATATGCATGTGTATGCATGTGTGTATGTATGCATATGAGTGTATGTATGCATGTGAGTGCATGTGTGTATGTATGTGTATGTGTATATGTATATGCATGTCTATGTATGTTTATGTGTGTATATGTATGTATGCATATAAGTGTATGTATGTAGGTGAGTGTATATGTGTGTCTATGTGTGCGTATATATGTGTATGTGTATATATGTATGTGTGTGTATGCATATGTGTGTATATGTGCTTGTCTTTATGCATATATACACATGCATGTGTGTATGTATGCATATGCATGTGTGTGTATGAATGCATGTGAGTATGTATGCACATGTGTGCATGTATGCATGTGTGTACGTATGCACAAGTGTGTATGTATGAACATGTGTGTGTATGCATATGCGTGTGTATGTGCATGTGTGTGTATACATGTGTCTATGTATGTATTCATATGCATGTGTATGCATATGTGTGTATGTATGCATGCGAGTGTATGTGTGTCTGTCTTTGTGAGTGAATGTGTGTGTATGTATATGTGTATGTGTGTATGTGTATATGTGCAAGTAGCTATATGTGTATGTGTGCATTTGTAAATGTGTGTGTATGCATATAATATATGTGTGCATTTGTGTATGTGTGTATGTATGTGTGTGTATGTGTGTATGCATATGTGTGTGCATGTGAATGTGTGTGTATATGTGAATGTGTGTGTATGCATGTGTCTATGTATGTATGCATATGCACGTGTATGCATGTGTGTATGTATGCATGTGTGTGTATGTATGCATGTGTGTGTATGTATGCATGTGTGTGTATGTATGCATGTGTGTGAGTGTATCTCTATGTATGTGTAGGTATATGTGCAAGTATCTATATGTGTATGAGTGTGTATGCATATGTGTGCATTTATGTATGTGTGTATACATATGTATGTATGTATGTATGTATGTATGTATGTATGTATGTATGTATGTATGTATGTATGTGCATGTGTGTGTATGCATATGTATGTATGTGTTGGAAGTCAAGGGCTAACTTGTCTAGGAACTCCGTGCCAACATGAAGAGACAGGAAGCACAAGCCAACAAAAGAGCCAACGAAGAAAGGATTTATGGAAATGTATGTCCAAATTCTCAAGAGAAACCTTTAAAATAGTGACTTTCATCACTAACACTCATTGTAAATACCATTTCCTATTTTTGTAGCTCCATTTTGTGCAAGCCAAGGAGTCCTTGAGCTTGAGGAGCATTAGAAGTACCTACCTATCAATTTTCATATTTTTTAGACTCTGTTTGAGCCCTCAAATAGGCCCTAGAACCTAATTTTTAAGTAGGCCAAACACTAGGTCTGAACAGGGTCAAAGCTAGTGAAAAACTATAAAAAGGACTAGGAGGCTCATTTTTTGGGGGGAGCAAGTTAAAGAATGAACTAAATCTAAAGCAATTGTAATCTTTTTTTTTTAGTAATCAAAGCTTCCATTGTGCCACTCTTTATTCTACCTGTGTGCACATGTGTGTGTGCGTGCATGTGAGTGTGCTTCTCTTCCACCACTTGTGCATCACTTGCTTGAGGTCTTCATACCATCCTTATGTCTTCCCCGATTGACAAGTAAAGGAGGTGCTACTCACTACTGAGCTACACCAAAATTTGGTGCCGTTGTCGGGGATTGAGCTTTGAGAATGAGCGTGTGATGGTAAGACATAGAGTAGAGACGTTGGAAGCATAGGTAAGCTTTTCCTTTATTTGTTTTCATCCTCTTCTTCACTTCTACACTCCATATCCATCCATCATCATCTTCACCATCGCAACCATATACCTCCATCTCCATTCACCTCCTCATTTCATTTGAGTGCAAGAGCGAGAGAGCGACTTGTGAGCGATCATGTATTGTGCATTTTCTGAGATTTTTTTGTAGGAATCAGCATCTCCAGTAGTTGTACTAGCTCTAGCAGGTAAAAAATTTGACTGTACAGGTCCAGAGGTGTTGACTTCTATCAATCGCAACTGACACAAAAGTTGACCATTTTGCAAAATAAAGTGCATAACCATGATCCTTAGGCCTAGGGGATCCCAAATGTGTGATTAATTTTTTCAAATTCCATAGTTTTCTATCAATCATGATTGACACATCAATCACGACTGACAAACGATGACGGACAGATCCCGATGGACCAGTCAATCGCAACCGACAGGTCGATCGTGACCGACAGGGTCCACGACTGATTGACCATGATTTACAGAGCCATCGTGTGCCACGTGTCAATCGCGACAGATTGATCGATCACCACCGACAGCCCCGATGGACGTGTCCATCGCAACGGACATGGTCCAGGACTATTTGACCCATGACTGATAGAGTTTATTGATGCCATGTGTCAATCGCAACCGATAGGTCCATCGTGATGGACGCGTCCATTGCAACTGACCGAGTCAATGATAGTTTGACCATGACCGACTGAATTTTTGGGCCACATGTCAATCGCGATTGACCTGTCGATCACAACGCACACATCAATCGCGATTGATAGACCAATCAATTGCGATTGACAAGAAAATTTGGCATTTTCTTGTTAAAAAATTTAGCCTATTTTTGGCCAAATTTTGGGAAAATTATGGGTCATTAGAGCATAAAGAAACCTTAGAAAACAGTGAGAGCCATCCCTGAGTGCCTGTTTCACCTGTTTTGACTCCGGAGTGCCAGACTAGCCATAACTTCTTCATACAAACTCCGTTTGCTAGAATTTTGGTCCCGTTGGAAAGCTCGTTGAGAATTCTACATGGACATTCATTCGTTTTTGTAATACTCATACGTGGAGGTCTAGTATAGGTTTTTTTAATTTGACCATGAGTCGGTACTTTGGAGTGAGAATACATTTTAGGGCAAAAAGGAAAGCTAGGGTCTATACTTTTTAGTGTACGTTGAAGGTTGTTTTTGTTTGTCAATACATTGTGGTCAAATCTATTTTTTAAATGGTAAAATTTCACAGGTCTGTGGTGTGCAAGCAAGGATTTCAAGCAACTTTAGCAAGGTGATCATGGAGCTTGGGCGAGCTCGTCTTGGGCTCGATTAGCTATCAAAGGGCAAAGGACTTGAGGTTGGAAATTTTCTTGAAACCCCCTCAGTCAATTACTAGCTTAGGCTAAGAATGCATAGTATTAGGAGTGAGTTAGGGCAAGGATAGGCACGAGAAAAGTTGAAGACTACCTAAATAATCAAGTTCAAGTCAAGAGATAATATATGCATGTGACGATAACCCCAAGGGAAAGAGCTTATTCTGTTGCGATCAACTTCAAGTGCGAAAAATCACTTAAGTATTCCTGACGATGCAAAATCAGACAAGATCATAAACACAATAACAAAATAAAAACAATCCATTGGTTGATAAAAACATATCCGCAACGAGGTTGTACTTTGGGTAAAGTTGGGATTGATTAATCAGGCATATGAACCTTAGATCAAGTCGATATCTAGGGAGAGATAGACAAAGCCTAAGGTCTTCAGAGGCTACTATCAATCACATGGCTAGGTCTTGGCCCAAGAGTTGAGCAATTATTCACACTACCCTAGCTCTGAAACTAGTGAATCAGAGATTTCATATGGTATGGAGAGACCCACAGGAAGTTCAGGTGTGGCTTACATAGAGAAACTCGAAGGCCCTTACAAAATGCAACTTGAATATATCAGGACCAATCGATAAGGTGATCGCATCTATGAGGATGGTTTGAGAAGATCCATGGTGTAGATTAAAAACTTTAATCAACCCCTTGGACTAGAACATCCAGTGGTCAAGTTTGAAAATGGTGCATACTTAGATAAGGAAGGAACAATGTACAAAGTCACCAACCAACCGGATGGAACATATGAATTTGGTAATGTGATTCCAGAGACCGACATAGGTGACATAGAGCAAGGGAACTTAGGAAGAGAGCCTAGAACTCCCCGAGGAAAATCAATCTTGACTAGAATCATCACTCCAAAGTGGGTTCCCCAGGACAATAAGAGCATAGATATGCTCTTAAACTGAGAGACTGATGAAGCTTTTTGGAGGTATAATCTTGAACAACCTAATGGAGTAGGAATGCTCACAATCTATGAGTTTAAAGATCCTGATGGCCCATGCAAAGTGACCTATTTAGACAATACGTCAGAAAGGATCTTTGTGGTCACAGAGCATGGTAGGCATGCCTACACTTGGAAGGGTGAATCTATTTTTCCCCAACCAAGATCTAATGTCTCTTATGGTCACTAAGGAGCTGGAATATCCCATGCTCATGGAGCTCAAAGGGATAGGAGTAGAGATAGGCCAGAAGTGAGCTTTGCTAACCCATTGGGAAGAAAAAGAACAAGAACAGAGACAGATAGAATGGAAACCGAGAGACCTAGAGACCCAAGGAATCAAAGAAATACAGATGAATTCCCTCTACCAAGGCCTAGAGAACACATGAGGACCTTGAGGCCTACAGAATTAGTTAATTCAATGAAGAATTGCTTCGATGGCACAAAAGACCCATACGATCATGTGGTAGGCAAGTTTTGAGAGCTGAACAAGTTGAAGAATTGTTCACTCAATATAATGCCTTTGGTCTAACTCTCAAAAACATAGCCCTTACATGGTTTCAACCGCTTCACCAAGGTCAGTTCAGGAACATAGAACAACTTCTAGAAGCCTTCATCATAAAATTTTCTAAGAGTGGCATATGGCACAATACTTCCTCACTGATTCATAGCTTCAAGTAGACACCTCAAGAGACAATTAGACTTGCAGGAAAAAGATCTAGGCAATACCTAGAGAGATGCCCCGTTCTTGAGTTACCCACACCAGCCAAACAAGTGGCTTTATTCTCAGACGGATTGCTAAGTACCAAATTGAGATCATATGTGTACTTGAAGGACCCTAGGACCATAGAAGAGTGTGCACACATGTGCATCGACATTGAGGATAACCTAGAGGAGGTATTAGAGCTTTCAAAAATCTACAGAGATTTAGATAGCTCTACTAGCCTTAGTTCAAATCCATCCACATCAATTGAGGAACTTGTAGAGAAAGTAGCTCAGAAGTTTGAGTCTCAAGCAAACAAATACCAAGGTTTGCCCCAGTGAAAAGATGTTATACTTGTGGAGGTGACCATATGGCTAATGTATGCCCCATTATGGCTCAACCCCAAGTGAACCCTATTAGTCAATACTACACCATAGAACGAAGATACACTAATCACACCGCAAAAGATTGCCCATACAATAAGCAAGCAGTTAGGCAAACTTATACACAGCCATACCCACAACAAGGAGGATACCAGAACCAGTACCCATCACAGCAAAATGCTAGGCCTAAGCAACCCTACCAACCACAATATCAGGCCCAACAAAGACCTCAAACAGTTCTGGCACAGCAACCCCCTCCTCCAACCAATGTAATTCTTATGAAGTATGTAGTTGTAGACCCAAAACGTGAAGTCTCGGAGATTGGAATGAAGTAAAGAAGCAGTTTTCCTAACCCAAGGATCACCTCTGCCAAGGCATCTCGGCCATCGAAGTAGATATGGGTACGGAAGGACGAACTTCCCCAAGCAACTTCAACTGAAGCCTCAACCAAACCCTACTCTAGTGATCAGCGTAGGGCACCTAATAAAATGTTTCTTCGACAATCATCTATGAAAATAATATCTATCTGGGTACCCAAGAAGTGTATGAAGGCCGACCCACAATCAAGACAACTTTGGGTGCCTAAGGCTTGCTTGCAGGCTCAAATAGCCACCCATAAGCTTCATGAGACAAAGATCCATTCACACACAATCACACATGCATCAAAAGGCACTAATACGACCACTTGTAAATGGGTCACTAAAAAGCCTCATGTCCAAGTAGATGCTCATGTAGAGTCTCCCATAGCCCATAGGCGGTCAACTGGTGAAGCCACGCATTATGTTTGGCGACAAAAAGCTTGTAATAAATGCCTTCAACCCCAATCTATAAATTCATCTCCACCTACTAATTGCATCATCCTCACACTACACGATTCCACTTAGCACATAGAGCTCTTCATAAACTAACTACACACACGATCACTGAGCACCAACTGACCAACTAACCTTATCATGGTGCCTCATGTTAATGTTGTAACAGGGACAAATGGTCATATCGTGTCCACTACAATGTTAACATGTGCTTCTATATTCTCACAGAATCAGCAAGCAAGGCAGTAGCATGGCCGAAGTAGCAGGAACCAATTCATAGATAGGGTCAAACCCTCAAACAGTTGACATTGAAACCCTCCTCGTCAAGGAACAACTGATAGAGAGACCCGAGGAACTCAGCTCACAGGTCAGCAAGCATACCCATTGGTTCAGTGATGTTGTTGGACCACTAGGACATGGTACTTACTTTTGGGAGGCTGAAGTAGAATTTAAAGGCAAGTGGGGAAGATACCACTTCTTCACTCGTGAGTTTGAAAAGTACCAAAATGCAAAAAATATGAGATTAATGTGGACTAAAGTCGGCTTGGATAGTTACTTCAGATCTATGTTTCCCAAACCCAATTTTCTGTGTTGCTCAATCATGATTAGCTCTCTCACGCCTAGCAGAGCCAAGGAAAGAGATAGTACCTTTGTGATTCCAGCATTAACACGAGGACATGAATTAAAGAGGTTTAAGCTGGCCATCAACTTTGTACGGGATGCCCTAGACATGAAGGGCATGCATATTCTGACAGAGAAGGAAACCCTCATTCCTGGACAAATGAAGCACAAGGACCTCAACAAATTGAAGGATATGGTGGCCATGACTCCAACCATCGCTCTCCACTAATGCACATGTATGCAAAATTTTGCCTTCCTTGCTCAAGAACGCTTTACCATGCCACCAAAGAAAATTTCGTTCAATTTGTATTTGGCAAAAACAGAGAGCCTCACCATCAATATGCCCCATTAGATCATTGACCAAATCCACCTCGCGCATCAGCAGTGGAACAAGAAACAAAAGAATGTACTTCATGGATGTTGCACTCTTACTAGGATCATTTACAGGTGTTTGGCTTATGATGTACCCATCCAACGAGCATTCGTATGGTCAAGACTCTAGGAGTTCTAGAGAAGAGCATCAATTGCAAGAAGAGCAAGCGAGGGTCAAAAATTCTATATCAACTATTAAGAATTGGGTATTACACAACTTGGCATCAGTGTCTGTTTCTTACTGTTGCAGGCATTCGGTTGAGCTACTGGATCGCTTGGTCTTGTAATAGTTCCAATTTAAAAAAAAATGATTATGTATGTATCATATTCATAAACTTTGAGTTCATAAACTTGGTTTCCTGAATGATGTTGGGAAAGATCATAAAAAGATGCAGTACTTGAGGGGTTGTCTTTGGCTTATTGTTCACTTAAAAGAGTACTCTGACTCTAGATGACCTTTCATAATTATGTCCAAAAAGTATTTCTCCCGAATTGGACCACATATTAGTTGTTTGTATGCTCAGGCCTTGATCAAATAAATTTCTATCTTATGCTGATGACTCCTTTGTTTGGTCTTGTCACTCTTGTATTCTCATGATCACATGAACACATGCAGGTCAATCATTAGATGCATTACAAGAGCAATGCTTATCTCAGGTTTTTGTTATTTTTGAGCTAACATGGTTAGGATTGTTAGCACAGTAAAGAATCACAAGAATGTGTGGAGGTCAAGCAATGAGCACTTGTTTTTTGCCAGGGAAGTAATTCTCTGATTTTACAATGATCTCATAATTCATTGCAAACTTACACAGAATTCGAGCATTGATTCTTTCATGGCTCCTATAAGATGATTTGCAGGAATAGCTCTATGTAAGCTATTTGAATGATGGGAGCCATAATGGTGCATTATTGTTTGCTCATTTCATGAGCAGAGCACTTAATCATGAAACCACATGTTTTACATTGAAATGTGTCACACACTCACTTGCAGATAACAGAATGTCGACATGACTATGGCATCATAGAGATATAAGAGAACCAGAAAATTTTCACGCAGACTTCTCTATAGATGAGCAAGTCCTCAGTAATCCATGTTCCCTGAAGTGGAAACTAAAAGTTGAACTAAATGTTATATTTCCTTTTTTTCGAAACAGTCTACTAGGTGTGTATGTTTGATTTCAGGTTGAGGTGCACTTGGGAGAGGCTTCACCGGTCCTACACAAGGCCACCCAGTGGGATGCATGCTGGGCTGACTGCCCCCCAAGGGGATTGTGTCGCTCAGCTTTGAAGATTGAAGATTTGCAGATTGAAGTAAAGATTGAAGATTTGCAGCTTGAAGTAAAGACTGAAGACTTGCAGCTTGAAGCCTTGCAGACTGAAGAATTGCAGATTTTGAAGACTTGAAGATTTTCAGACTTGAAAGACTCTACCTTGGGTCGGTTCAGCTACGTATGCTCTTCTCTTAGCTTTGTCGAGGACGACAAAGTCTAGGAGGGGGAGGAGTGTTACTCTAAGGGTTGCCCATAATTTTTCTCATGCTATGGCATCCTTTAGCCCTCATGAAAATACCTTCTTTTTGTAAATTAAGAGATGTCCATATGAACACTCTCCTAAGCCCCTTTTTAATATTTCTTCATACTATAGGATAGTGTCTCTCACCTTTATGACCCTTCTAGAAAGATTACCCATGTAGAAAACCCACGCATGCCCTTCTTGTAGATTGGGTTGTTACAAATTTGATCTTTAGAATATCCTAGAAGATTGGCAATTAGAGAGAGAATCACCTTTTTTACTTTTCCAAATGAGCACATGGGGAATTATGCAAAGCCTATAAGCAGAGGCTCACTTCTTGTAAAAGGAGGTCCCTTGGCCATGGCCTTGGCCTCCATTTTGTTAATGGAAGAAGGTGTCATTTGTTACTCTCTTGCCTCCTTGTGTGCAATGGCATTGGTCTTGGTGTATGGATTTGCATGTGTGTGCATGGTTGGGAGGATGTTCCCCTTTGCTCCTTGTGACGTTGGCCATTGTTGCCATTGCTCCATGAGCGTGGGTGAACCTCTCCTCTCATTCTTTGCCCCAACTTGGAGAAACTTCTCACTTCCATGTGAGGTGGTTAGGGTTTGTTGTTCCCCTTTTCTCAACAGCATCCATCTCACAACTTTTTCCAAATGCGACTCCCTAACTCCTTCCGCAAAAAAATTTATTGAGAATGTAGTGCGATAAAACCAATTAAACATCTCCTCCATGCATATAGTTTGATTGTATTGGACCACCACCATGTTGCCTGTTTCTAAAGTACACACCTTTCTCTTTGTAGTGTGACTTCTCCATTCCTTGGGTACTGAAAATCTCCAATGACCCATATCGATGCATGAAAAATGCTCCATGTGCAGACAAAATATGCTAAAAAATGTTAAGTACATTGGAAAAAAAGTAAGTGCAATGAACAAGTTTAAAGATTATATAGACTTACAATGTAGTGTGTTAAAATGCTCTCTCCCCAAGATTGAATGAAACACTTAGTGAACTCCACTAATGTCTCTTGAAACAATTGATGTTGAATATCACTAGAGCTAGTAAGACCCATTAAGCCTACCAACTTATCTAAGCATGACCAAACCTTCTTTCTCTTATTACAAAGATCAACTTGAGAATCATTGTCTGTTGTGATCATGCATAGGTCTTTCCATAGCTCATAATGTTCATTATTGTGAGTCCTAGTACCTCTTCTAAAAAAATGTCTTGCATTATTCCTTGTCATTGACACTTGTTGTAAACTCTCTTGAGATTCCCCAACTTTTTTAACAACTAGGGTTACATTTCCACCATGACAAGCAATTGACTAAAGGAGTTCCTACAAATTTTTTATAGCTTGTATTGATTTATCAACTGGCTTCATGGAAAATCCATATTCTATATGGAGCTTCAAAAGTCGATAAAAAATTCTCATGAAGGCATGCAATGTGCAAAAGTGAACATTAACTAAAGGAAATGGAATAATGGGATTCCAATCCTTATTCGATATGTCACGATTAGGTGTACCTAACATGGGACACCTAATTAAAGGTATATCCCACTCACTAGATAGAGATCCATCTCTGTCATCAGTTAAATCCTCTATGTTGTTTTGTTTTCTCTTTGTTTGTTTATAACCTCATGTGCAATATGGACAAGGATAGAAGTAGATGCACCTTGTTTGCACCCTAACATGCATTTGATAGTCTCCACCCAAGTGTCAATCTACCTCAAAATCACTTAGGCCTTCAACATTGATTTTTGCACCATGAATTTGAGAAGTTATCACCTCTATGATCCATGGGGTCCTACTAAAAATCCATGCAGGAACATCATTGGATTCTTTAGGTACCTCAATAGCACCTAACCACCATATATCTTTCTTGGATTGAACACTGTATGTAAAGTGATGGGTAGAGTTTTCACTTTCATCTATAATGGCATGAGCCATAGCTTCATTCATGAGTGTCACGCTAAGACTCTCCATACATCACCCCTTTATGATTTGACATTTGTCTAGTTTCAATATAAACTTGATTCTAGAACCACAATCTACATTAGATAACAAACGTTATGTTACTAAAAATACTATGAATGTCCTTATCATAGAAATAGATATACCTTGAATTGTAGATTTGTAAAATTTAACCACTTCCTTTGAAGCCTCTCCAAATTGACAAATATGTTCTTGTACTTTGTGTACATGAATCCCTTCCTAGATGAATTTTTCAACTCTTTCTTTGATGTAGCAGAATGATAAATGGATGCGGACATAACATCTTCTATATGCAAGTAATTGCCAAGAGTATTAGCAACATCCTTATTGGTCATCTTCTTCCTTAGAGATACCTTGTAAGGGCATGGAAAAATACTTTGAAAAATACCTTTGTTTTGTAGTGCCTGCTTCAAAAGATTATACAATGTAGTGTATGCTCTAGTACTAACACCTGCTTCATCACATACCATCTGTACCTCCCTACGAGTAATTATATTTTCTAAGTCGCCTGCGACATCCTCAATCACTTGGGTCTTGATGTGATTTCCTATTGGTGACTCCAAAATCATAAGCACATGCTTGTTTCTTAAACAAGAATTTAGAAACTTCAATTGATCCTCTATTGTTGATGAAGCACTGGCATCTTCAACAAATGACATGCACAATAAGAAACTCAATCTAAAATTCTTTTAACAAAAATAAACAAGTGAAACACGAACCTAAGTGCATAAACACGTCGCTTCCTTGCTCCACTGCTAGATGAAAGAGCTTGAAAGGATGATAATGGTCGCTTCCTATATCCTATACCAAGTGGATTCTCTTTTCGTTGTGTTAGATTGGCTTTTAACTTTGTAATTGTGCTCTCCTTTTCTTCGGCATCTTGTTGGAGTATATGATTGTGCTCTTCTAGAGATTTGACAGCACTTTCTAAAGTGCGTATCTTCAAATGGTTGTGATGACATTGTTGCATCCAATAATTTGCAATAGATATTGAATGGCTAGACAATATCTTCCAATAACCTAGTAGTCCAGCTTCACAACTACCAAGGAATTGTAGAAACATGGAGATACTATGGAATCTAGGATGAAAATTAGAAATTGGATCTACAGGATACAATGCACCATTGACCCAAAGATAAATATTCTTCTCTCCAACTACACGTCGTTCATTTTGAGAATCTTTATCATTTCTACCTCTAGTTGTTGGTGCAAATTCTGTAGGAACACGAACATGTACACTCTTTGAATGAGGAGCACACGTTGGTGTAGGTGTCATAGTCGTAATACATGTGAGCACCATTGTTGGAAGCAGTCAGAGGCACAGACGCCACGGAAGCATGTGAAGACGAAGCAGGGAGCCAGTCGGATCATTTTTTCAAAACAATTATATTTTTATTACTTCTTCAAACATCCAACAGTGATTTTTATCACTCTTGTAACATATGTAATATAGACAAAACCCCATTTTTGTAATCCATAGCTCCATTTTGTGCAAGCCGAGGAGTCCTCGAGCTTGAGGAGCTTAGGTAGAATACTCGTACCAAATTTCGTTATTTTTAGACATCGTTTACCCTCCCAAATAGCCTCTAGGACTTAATTTTTAACTAGGCCGGTCACTAGATGTGAAACCGGTCAAAACTAGTCTAGAAACTATAAAAAGAGCTAGAGAGCTCATTTTTGAGGTTGGTTCATTGTAGCTTGTTTGAGATTAGAGTTATTCTTGAGCTTGTAAGAGTATTCTTGAGTAATAGAGCTAATTTCACACCTTCCATTGTATCTTGCTTGTCTCTTCATTGTGTGTGTGTATGTGTGTGTGCATCTTTGTGCTTCTCACCTTCACTCTCACATCTTCTCACATTCACGATCTTCATATCACTCCTACCTCTCCCTCGGATTGACATTAAGGAGGTGAAGCTTCTTAACGTGGTTCTCACCATTGTGCTAGAGCAACACCAAATTTGGCGCCGTTGCCGGGGATCGAGTCTAGGACGAATGTGTGATGGTAAGAGTATAGCAAGAAGAGGCGTTGGAAGGTAAAAATTTCAGTTTTTGTTGTTGTTTTTACTTAATTTTTAGTGTTTTCCACCTTCCCCACACTCCATCTTCATCATTGCATCATCATCTCCATTTCCAAAAAAATCAAAAAATTCACCATATCCACCCATTCACCTCATTTCCCCTCATTTGTGCGTGCGAGAGAGCGAGAGAGAGTTTTTGCGCTTGTATGCACTTGTGTTCTCTTGAGTTTTCTTGCAGGTACAGAGCTTCAGAGCATCAGGAAAGCTTCCAAAAGGTAAAAATTTCAGTTTCTGTCAGAAATTTCCGACTGTGTTGGACCATCGCGATGGTCCGCCAAGTTCGGAATTTGGAGAAGGCGACCACACCAGCGTGAAGAGCACACCTGCGCCACTAGGAATCCATACTCGCATCCCAAAAATTCGTCATTTGGTGGACCATCGCGATTGGCTCGGACCATCGCGATTGTGTCACACCATCGCGATAGGCTCACGCCATCGCGATGGCTCGGCCGGACCATCGCGACGGTTCGCTTTTTCGGACCATCGCGACGGTTCACTTGAGCCATCGCGACGGTCCACTTGGACCATCGCGACGGTTCGCTGAGCTCGGACCATCGCGATTGGCCTATGCCATCGCCACGACAGTGCCACGTGTCACATTGAACCATCGCGACGGTTCGTTTTTTCGGACCATCGCGACAGCCCAAAATCGGACCATCGCGATTGGCTCAAGCCATCGCATCGCGGACCATCGCGACGGTTCACTTCGGACCATCGCGATTGTCCACCGTTGACCGTTGACCGCGCCATCGCGATTGTCCGCCCGATCACGCCATCGCGACGGTTCATTTTTTGGACCATCGCGACGGTTCGACCTCACGCCATCGCGATTGTTCACTTCGAGCCATCGCGACGGTTCGACCCCACGCCATCGCGACGGTTCACTTTTTCGCGCCATCGCGATTGTCCAACTTTGACCGCTGACCCGCGCCATCGCGATTGTTCGTTTTTTCGGACCATCGCGACGGTCCCAGACCATCGCGATTGCCCACCCCCATCGCAAATTTTGGACTTCAATTTTTGACCAATTTTGGGGGTATTTTTGGAAAATTTTTGGACCATTAGACTCATAGGAGACCCCTTAGCTCATATTTGAAGGAAAATTTGATTGTCAGTTTTTACCCCCCAGGGCCTGAACGCGTGTAACTTTCTCATCCGAAGTCCGTTTTTTGAGCTTAATAGCTCGTTAGAAAGCTCGTGACGAGTACTACGTGACCTCAACTGTTTTTTTCATAAAGAATACATCTACTTTTGGATAAGCTAATTTGAGGTTCACCTAGTCTGGGACTAGGAAGTCAGGGGGCACACATTGAAAATTTGAGCTAAAAAGGTGTATATACTCAAGTGTTTAATCATCTTGTGAATTGGTCTAACATTGGAATTTTCCAGGTCTAGCAAGGGCAATCCAAGGCAAGCAAGCAAGGTAGTGAAGACAGCAGAGCTTGGGAAGCACGGCTTCTTGGGCAACAGGGCATCAGAGCAACCAGAAACGCCGACTCGAGGTTGGAAGATTACTCAACCCCCTCAGTCAATTTTTAGCTTAGGTTAAACGGTAGTTGTGGATTAACAACGATAGGAACGCCTCAAGTTCAAGATACCTAATTCTACCAAGTTTAAGACTTAAAGTAAAGGTGTGTGTGACGCGAAAACCTAAAGAAAAGAACATAAGTCTGACGGAACGAAAACTTAAAATCATCACGAAAGTCGAATTCCTGACGCATAAATTAAGACAAGAATCCAAAGAAAAATTAAAAGGAACCAAGAATTAATCACAAAGAACCATTGACGATCTAAGTGTGTAATTGAGTGAGCAAGGAAGAAAATTAATGAACCTTAGATCAGGCAAACATATAGGTAAGTCGGACAGACGAAGCCTTAGATCATCAGAGGCTAGTGTAAGAACCACTGCACGATCTTGGGCTCAGCAATTGAACAGTAGTTATCCCTACGAGTTGAGCTCAGAATCAAGTGAATCAGAAATGGCATTTAGCACTGACAGACCAGCAGGAGGGTCTAATGTAGCATACTTAGAAAAACCTGAAGGACCCTATAGAACGCAGTTAGAGTTTCTCCGAACCAACCGATTAGGTGCTCGCATCTATGAGGATGGTTTGCAGAGGCAAGTGGTGCAACTGCACAACCCTGATCAACCCATTGGATTGGAAAGACCAGTGGTGAAGTTTGAGAGAGACGCGTACATAGACAAAGAAGGAACCATGTATATCTTGAGTACGCAGCCAAACGATACTAATGAGTTTGGCACAATCCAACTAGAAACGGAAGCAAAATTTCAAGGAAAAGAACCGTTAGAAGAACCTAGAACACCGAGAGGGAAATCCGTATTAACAAGAGTACTCATCCCAGAGTGGATCCCTCAAGATAACAGGAGCACAGAGTTGTTCATAAATAAAGAGACAGCCGAAGCCTTTTGGAGGTACAGAAAGGAAAACCCTGGTGAGGTAGGCATCATTACAATCTATGAATTCAAGGACCCAGATACACCTGGAAAGGTTGTATACCTGGATGAGACTTCAGAAAGAGTCTTTGTGGTGCCTGAGCGCGCTAAAAACACATACACATGGAGAGGTGAATTGATATTCCCTCCATCCCGAACAAACATGAATGCAAATCAACAAGGGGCAGGAACATCCTCAGCCCATGGAAATCAAAGAGAAGGAAATCACGAGAGACCGGAAGTAAGCTTCATTCACCCCATAGGGAGAGATAGAACAACCACGAACACTAATAGGACGGATAGACAAAGAGATCATGGAGTACCAGGTGGTAGAGATGATTTTCCTCTACCTAGACCACGTGAACACGCAAGAGTATTGAGACCCACTCAATTAGTAAAATCCATGAAAAATTATTTTGATGGGACAGGAGATCCCTATGACCACGTTGCAGAATTCAAGCAAGTACTAAGAGCAGAACAAGTTGAAGATATGTTCACGCAGTACAATGCATTTGGACTAACGTTAAAGAATACCGCTTTAACTTGGTTCCAACCACTGCAACAAAGGCAATTCAGAGACATCCATCACTTTTTAGAGTCATTCATTACTGAATTCTCTAAAAGTGGGGTTAGACATGACACGTCTTCGTTGATTCATAGTTTTAAGCAAACCCCTCAGGAAACAGTAAGACTGGCAGGTCGTAGATTCAGACAATATGTCGAGCGATGTCCAATGCAAGAGCTACCCTCACAAGCCAAACAAGTATCACTGTTCCTAGATGGCTTGTTGAGCGCTAAACTACGCTCTTATGTGTACCTAAAAGAACCCAGAACGCTAGAGGAGTGTGTAAGAATATGTATAGACATCGAGGACAACCTAGGAGATGAATTAGAACTCTCAAAGGTCTATAAGGACTCAGATTGTTCTTCTCTAGCATCCACAAAATTGTCTAATTCCATAGAGGACCTAGCAGAAAAAGTGGCCCAAAAACTAGGAGTTTCTAGCAAACAGGTGCCCAAGCTACCTACAAATGTACGTTGTTACACTTGTGGTGGAAATCATTTGGCAAACATGTGCCCCAATGCACCTCAACCTCACGCCAACCCTAGTGGCCAATATTGCACAATTGAGAGAAGATACACGAATCATACGGCTCAGGACTACCCATACAATAAACAAACTGTGAGACAGAACTACCCACAAACATACCAGCAGCCAGGTAGGTATCAAGGCCAATACAACGCTCAGCCTTATTACTATAGGCCTCCTCAGAATTACCCATACCAGACTCAACAGAGACCTCAACCCGTCTTAGCTCAGCACCCACCCCCACCAGCGAACGTCATCTCAGTCAAATACGCTGCTGCAGAAGAGAACCTAAGTAGGGCCTTAGTGCCTTCTTCACCCCTGATCACCGAAAGTGACCCGAACTCAAACAGTTTTGACTCTACTCATGTAACTAGTCCACCCGCCTACTACACGGAGTCACCAGAGCATGGGGAGACATATCATTATGATAGTCCACCAATGGAACCTAGTTGGGAGCCAGATTATACTAATGTGATGTACGCAAACCCAAACCCACGGCCCCAATTGAGACAACAGAGACCACAGGGCCCTAGAGGACCATGCTTTAGGTGCCAAGGAGACCATTTCATAAAGGATTGTCCACATCCCCCAATAGCAAGGCAATCACAGTACTACAGCATCCAAGGCTTTTGCGCCGATTGTGGCAAGGAGCACATAATCAAAGATTGTCCTAAGAACCCAGTTAACTCTTCGAATGTGACATCGATCAACGTGATAGGTATTGTAAACAACGCAGATGGATCTAATCCTACATACGTGCCTATCCAAGCTATAACCAGAGCCCAGGCGCTCTTACAAAACCAACAGCTTAATCAAGAGAAAGTAGCCGAAACTAGTGAAGTTGCGGAATCGAGTAGTAAAAAGACGAAATCTTGGAAAGATTCCAGAGAAAGGATGAAGAGAAAATGGAGTAAAAAGATAAGTGAGTTGGAAGGAAGTCTAAGAGAATCTAGAGCCAAAATACAAGAATTGGCTTCACAAGAATCAAACCAAGAAAACCCAGCCCAGAAATCAGGATCAGTCTTAGCGGAACCCATACCGGAAGATCTAGACATGATGTTTCGTGCATATCAGGCTAGAATAAAAGAGGGACCCCAAGTCACGGAAATGAGTAAAAACTACCCTCGAGCTGATCTAGAAATTGAGAGAACTAAACTTTGCATGAAGATGGTAGAGTTAGCACAAGCCTTGTTCGAAGCCTCTAGATATCTTAATTGGAATAACATGGCAAAACCGGAACTACACTTTCAAGGACTAATGGAGAGGCTAGAACACTTGATTGAACGCAAAGAGAAAAAGGATCAGTCTAGGAACCCTACTGTCCCAGAGACACAGGAAAGGAATCCACCATCCCTGTCTCAAGTACCCAATACAGAGAGTCAAGATAACCTATCTTCCATACATAAGTACTCACATGAATTTTTAAGAGAAATCCAAGAAGAGAAATGGAGAAAAGAACAAGGAACTCATCCTCCTATTCAAGAAATAGACGATTTGCAGGAACAATTTCCCCAAGACATCCCCTCTATTTACGATGATGTAGAGGAGGAGCAACTAAGTGAACCCACAGGATTTGAATCTAATTCTTTACAAGAATTACCTCAGTTCACAGGACCTTGGGAAGCTAAGTCTATTAGTATGAGAGCACCCACGATAATAGTGAGGAATGAAGAATCAGTGATCCCTAGGAACACGGAAGTGATCAAGAATACTAAAGTACAGTGTAATCTCACTCTGGAGGAGCTGTTAAAGGTAAAACCAGAATTGTGGAAGCACGTAGCAAATCAATTCCCTGAGCTAGCTACCACACCCTCTCAGATAGGATCACATAAGAAGGTACCAGAGATACCTGTGGAAAAGATCGGAGACGTAAGCGAAGGAGAGGAAGGTAACACATATCTTCCAATAACCCATCAGGGCTACACCACGAAAGCCATCTTAGATTCAGGAGCCGGAGTAGCTATCGCTACTACCTCCCTATGGAAACGTTGGGGTAAGCCAGCACTCAGACCCACCAGGATGAAGCTACAAATGGCCGATGGACACATAGAAAAACCGCTAGGCTTACTAGAAGGCATATCCCTCACCACTTGTGGTGTAGAATTTGAGCATACTTTCGCCATTTGTGACTTTGCTAAAAATCATGCGTATGAGATGATATTGGGACGACCATTCATGCGTCAGTTGCAAATTGTACAAGATTGGGGAACTAATTCTTTGTACTTGCAACATTTAGGAGTGACTACCAAAGTCAATCTTAAAGACTATTCACATAGAGATGTACCCCCAATACAATGGAATACCATCCATAAGACACCAGTAGAGACGGAATCCGTGCACTCAGTAGAATCAGACCCTTCTTGGTTGCATGAGGATACCCATTTATGGATGTGTAAAGTAGCCAAACAAGAGGAAGAGCGGTTAGAAGCCAGGACCTTAGGTGCAGAACAACATCCACGAACCCTTCAAGATCCAGCCTATGCACCTGTAGTATTCCCAGACGAGGAATTCGAACCCCATGGTTGGGCGGAAATACTAGCAACCATGGATGTAGCCATCAATGAAGAACAATGGACACCCCACTGTGACGAGGATGGCTATGACATTTCAGTCTTTACGATAGAGCCCATCATGTGCGATGCAATTTTAGAAGAGTGCGAACCTAACACTGATGCATTTGAGGACGCAAGCGATTTTGATTTAGAATCAATTATCATGGACCCACCCTTTGCATCAGAGGAAGAATATTTCTACGAAGTAGAGACTCACACTCAGAGACACGAGGACATAACGAACGAAGTGAGATTAGCCACAGAGGTAACTACTAAGAGTGAAGGCAAGAAGAGAAAGAAGAAAGAAACCATGTCAGAAAAAGAAGAATCTTTGTTTGAAGTACCCGAGAATTTCAAGAAATATGAAATCGAAGATAGAAGAATCATGGTACGAATGCCTAATAGAAAAGAGAATGACGGACAAGTATATGATAACCGAGAGAAAACCAAGAAAATAATAGTTGCCATAGAAGGAGAAGAAGAAAAATGCACCTACATAGGGCATGATTTGACGACTGAAGAAGAAGAAGAGTTAGTTGCCCTATTGCGCGAATATAGAGATGTTTTTGCTTGGAGTTACAAAGATTTGAAGGGAGTAGACCCAGACATATGTTCTCATAGAATCCCTATGACTCCAGATGCGAAACCGACAAAACAGAAACCTTACACGTACAATGATAATTACGCTGCGAAGATTAAAGAGGAGATAGATCGCTTGATAGAAGCAGGATTTATCTACGAGATTGAGCATACCGAATGGGTATCCCCCATTGTGGTTGTGCCCAAGAAGAATGGAAAATTGCGTGTGTGTATTAACCTTAAAAAAGTTAATGCCACCACGATTAGAGATAGTTATCCTCTTCCTATCACGGAACACCTATTGGAAAGAGTTGCGGGCAAGGAAGTTTACAGCTTTCTTGATGGATTCTCAGGCTATAACCAAGTAGCCATTGCTCCAGAAGACCAACACAAGACGGCTTTTGCCACAGAATGGGGCATATTTGCATTTCGTGT
This sequence comes from Ceratopteris richardii, assembly GCA_020310875.1. NCBI lineage: Eukaryota > Viridiplantae > Streptophyta > Polypodiopsida > Polypodiales > Pteridaceae > Ceratopteris > Ceratopteris richardii. The sequence goes on from CM035428.1 coordinate 110,486,321, forward strand.
AATGCCATTTGGCTTGACAAATGCACCCGCCACTTTCCAGCGACTCATGTGTCATGTTTTTAAGGAATTCTTACGCAAGAACTTGGAAGTTTATGTCGATGACTTATGTGCTCATTCAATTGTAAGACAGACACATATCCCAGAGTTAAGACAAATATTTGACAAATGTCGAGAATATCAGGTTTGTTTGAACCCAGAAAAATGCGTTTTCATGGTCAGACAAGGCAAAATTCTAGGACACATTGTGTCGAAAAATGGAATCTCTACGGACGAGGAAAAGGTGAAGGTAATTGCAGAATTACCTAGACCAACTAATGTGAAGGAGGTACAGGCATTTATGGGCCATTGCGGTTATTATAGGAGATTCATACACATGTATGCAATCATAGCCAAGCCTCTGTACTCTCTTTTGACCAATTTTGAGTGGACAGATGAATGCGAAAATTCATTCAATGAACTTAAACGACGCTTGTGCTCAGCACCCATATTGACTACCCCAGATTGGAATAAGCCATTCCATGTACATGTGGATGCATCCAATTATGCCATAGGATGTGTGTTAGCACAACCCACGAATGAAGGTAACATAGATCTCCCCATAGCTTATGCTAGCAGACAACTGAACGCAGCAGAAAGAAATTACACCACGACTGAAAGAGAGGGATTAGGGATGATCTACGCTGTAAAGAAGTTTAGGCACTACTTGTTGGCCAACAAATTCAAGTTCTTTACAGATCATCAAGCCCTCCTATATTTAGTCAACAAACCATGTAACACAGGACGATTGATACGTTGGTTTCTATTACTCATGGAGTATGATTTTGAAGTGGTAGTTAGGAAAGGAAAGACGCATCTTAGAGCTGACCACCTCTCAAGATTAACCTCAGGAGAAGCCCCTCAAGGAGTAGCGGATGATCTACCAGATGCATACTTGTTTAACTTGGAGATAGCACCAGAATGGGCTAAACCGTTAGTCCCTATTCTGACATACGGGCCCAAGAGTCCTAGGATAAAGATCAAAGAAGGAGAGATTACCAAGTCTCAGAGATATCAAATAATGGCAGGAAGCATATATAAACAAGATAATCAAAAGATTCTTGCTTGTTGTGTAGATGAATCAGAACATGCGAATTGGTTGCAATTAGCACACATAGGTGCACTAAAGCAACATCATTCAAAACATCGAACACTACAGACTCTGCATAGATTAGGAGTATATTGGCCTTCTATGGAAACAGATGTCCACAAGTTGTGTAAAGAATGTCAAGTGTGTTGTGAAAGACCACCGGTAGAGCATGCGACATTGTATCATGTGTCTCTCACACCAGACTGGAGTGAGCCTTTAGTGACATACTTGAGGACGAATACATTCCCTCAAGGAATGACCTTCGCTCGACAACGCAGTCTAGAGCAGGAAGCTCAAGACTATTCACTTATTGGCGATAATCTATACAAAAGAGGACGAGATGGATATCTAAGACAATGTGTTCATGAGAGCGATTATCTGAGAATACTAGAGACTGCACACCAAGGTGTTGCAGGAGGTCATTTTGGACCAGATAGGATAATCAAAGCCATCCTCTTTGCAGGATTATGGTGGCCCACTCTTCACATGGATGCACATACCTATGTAAAGAGATGTGACGTGTGCCAAAAAACTCAGTTTCCTACTCGCAGAGATGAAATGCCATTGAAACCCATGATGGGCGGACGTGCATTTTCTAAGTGGGGTATAGACTTTGTAGGACCCATTAACCCCCCTGCAAAAGGTACACATGCGGAATACATTATTGTTGCCACAGATTATCTTACGAAATGGGTAGAGGCAAAAGCCACAAAAAAGAATGATGCTCACACGACTGCAAAATTCTTATTTGAAAATGTCTTTACAAGATATGGATTGCCTATAGAGTTAGTGAGCGATCGAGGCACTCACTTTCTAAACCAAGTCATTGAATATTTGTTACAGGATTTTATGGTGATTCACAAGAAATCTGCACCATATCATCCTCAGGCCAATGGTCAAGCTGAAAGCACTAACAAGATACTATGTACCGTACTGACGAAACTCGTGAACAATAAACGTTCAGATTGGGACAAACAGCTACACCACGCTGTTTGGGCATATCGAGTGGCCTACAAGACCGTACTCAATGCAACTCCCTTTCAGATGGTTTTTGGTCAGAATGCAGTGCTTCCCTTGGACTTCTTGATACCGACCCTTAAGGTTGCACAAGAACATGAGTGGACCGGCCATGAATTATCAGCGAGAATAATGGACTTGGAACGATTAGGAGAAACAAGGCTGAAAGCAGCAGCAGGAATATACGCAGCGAAGAAGCGACAGAAAGCATATTTTGATGCACATGTGAAAGATAAAGGCCTAAAAGAAGGAGATTTAGTTCTGGTATATACGCTGAAACAGCACGCGCGGAAGTTAGAAAAGCGAGGTTATGGACCTATGATCATTAACAGACTTTCGACTAGTGGAGCAGTACAGTTAGCCACCTTAGAAGGAGACATAATGCCTAATTACATTAGTGGCTGTAGAGTCAGACTATATCAAGAGCCTCTTACTGAGGATATGCTTAGACGACTCACGTTGGCAAAGAAGCGTAAGGAGGAAGAAAATAGAATACGAGCAGAAGCTCAGGCAGAAGCCATAGAACGCATTAAGCGCATGAAGCTAAGAAGACAAGGACTAGGAAGAGAACATTATAACCATCTGGAAACATCACCCAGATATCCCATGGCCATGTGTCAAGTAAAGTCAACCACTCACCCGAGCATAGTGGATAGGAGACCATTCATTACAGTGAGGCTAGAGCACGGTCACCACAGCCAAGAACTCAGGGCTTTAATTGACTCAGGTGCTGCGACTAGTGCGATTAGATGGTCCCACTATAAGGATTCAGGAATAGAAATGCGGCCAATTGAGGCATACCTCATAGGCCTAGGAGGCTTGGAAACCCCTTGCATGGGTGAGGTGGACCTTCCTATCCTCATTAAGGATTTGACGATGACAGCGAAATTACTAGTGTGCCATGACGACGACCTGATAGAACCCCTAATCCTTGGCCAAGATTGGCTATACGATCACTCAGTGGACCTAAATCTTAGACAAGGCTCCTTACAGATTGGAACCTTAGAGCAGAAGCGAGTGATACCGCTTGACTTCCCTAACCGCACTCCGCTTGACGGTTGTGACCCTAGACCCTACGAAACGCATGAGACGGAAGACCGGAAGATCTTTAATCAGACCAGTCACGTCACGTCTACACCAACCCACTCGGGCTTGGCTATAGACAGTTGTCAATCAGAAGGACGACAGGAGATCTTCCCTGGGACTTCCTGCAAACTAGAAGAGACAGTTAACCAACAGCAAGGGCAGAAGGGCACAATCAGAGGTCAGGTGGGTTGCATCAGCGGCCAAATGAGCACGACACCCTACGGTGCTCATCCTTCCAAGCTTGTTGCGGACTGGCCTAGATTAAAGTTACAAAAGACATCACTTCCTAATGGGCAGGTCACGCAAGTGTTGGAACTCCCTTCTTTTCCAAAGCAGAGTGTCCATCCGACCTCTCAACCTCAACAACAACAGAGTCAACCGCGACAAAGGAACCCAGACCGACGACAGTATCAGAGGAAACAACATGGAAAGCAGTTTAGGCCTCCCAAAGGAAGTGGCACCAGACAAATATGGGTGCCGAAAGGACAAAAAGCACCAACGAACTCCAGACAAGCAGAAATCGACAAAAAAAGGGCAGTACAGAAACAGAATCGATATCCACCATCCCCTCGACCTTCTTCTACAGGTCCAAGCGTCCGACAAATGTGGATCGCCAAGAAGTACCTCACCCATAGACCCACGCCCACGCAGATTTGGGTACCCAAACCATGTATCATAGCTCAACCCATATGCCATGTAATATATAACCCCTATAACTCATCTCATCCCTCGATACCACCACACCCGTTACCACCTTTTACCCCTCAGCAGAAACCCACCACCCATCCAAGAACTCTTAGGAAATGGATACCGAAACGTGTCCAACCGTCTTCCCCTAACCCGTTGTCTAACTACCCCCCGACTAACCTACAACCTTGTACTAAATCACTAACCTTTAAACCTTGTAAAAATTCACCCACCATCATCACACATCACTCGTAATCTCATCGCTTCAAGAAATGTATGCATGATCTGAAATGTGTAGGTGTCTAGAGACCTGCACTAGTGCTGCAAGAAACATTGCATCCCTCACATCACAGCACTTGGCTACACGGGTTACGCATCAGTTATGGAAAGGGATTGCGGTCTCACTTTAATGGGATCATGATTAATTTCCATGCTAATGTGTTAATCTTTTGTAGCAGATCTTTCTCACTAGCGCACCAGCCACCATGCAAACTGACGAAGGAACATCAGGAGTAGGCCCCAGTGTAGCAGCAGTCCCACTCAACGTGCTACGAGCAGAGTCCCACCCTACTGCTCCACCGCCGGAATTTCAGGGATTTCCAGGGCCCATGCCTATCGATAACCCCCCTATGGGCTACACCGAAAAGATACACAGGAACTCTCATTGGTTTCAGGGCCTGGCAGGACCCCTTGCGGACGCAGACTTTATATTTGAATCCTCTCTGACTTTTGATGACCGCACGTGGGGAAAGTACCAGTTTTTCTCCAGAGAATTTGAAGCCCTACAAAACACTCAAGATTTAACTCATGTTTGGGCCAGAGCCGGCTTCACAGAATACTTCAATGATCCTTTACCCAAACCAGATTTTTATAGGTGCTATTACTTGATCACTACCTTACTGGCATCAGAGAATAAGGACATCCCAGGAACCTTCATCTTGCCTACCCTAGTGGATGATCCACCTTATAAGAGATTTTATCTCTCTAAGGACCTAATCAGAGCAGCCATCAAGATTCATGGAACCCACACTCCCACAGACCGAGAGAGATTGATTCCAGAACCGATGAAACGTGGGGACGTCACGAAGTGGGAAGAGATTTCAGCCATCACACCTGAGTTGTCCAAGCCATTAAGAATATGCATGCAACATTTTGCCTTTCCAGCTCAGGACAGGTTTACCATGCCACACAAAAGAATATGGTTCGGATTATATTTGGCATGTACGGGACCTCAAACAGTGGATCTGGCTAGCTGGATCATAGATCAGATGTACCTGGCACAGCACAGATGGGAGCGTAAAAAAGTGCTTAACGGATGTTGTGCACTCACAAGAATTGTGTATATGTGTTTGGCTTATGATTTGCCCATCGAGCGTGCATTAACAGGAGAGGAATTGAAGGCATTCAAGAGCACAGCGAAGAAAGCTAAGAAGCCCAGTAGGACACGGGCTGGTAAGCGCATGCGAGGCACCATCCCTTGCCTCCAAGTGCCAGAGTCGCCGTCACCACAACCCTCTCCCGAGCGACCACAGACAGAAGCTGAGCCCACTGTACAACCTATTCGCATACGGTTGTCCAGACCAGTAATTACGGAGGCCACCACGAGTACCGCTGCACCTCAGGCAGCTACCACCACAGAACCCCCAACCACAACCGCAGAAGCTCCCACCACCATTGGTGCGGAAGCGTTTTCTTTCCCGATACCACATATGGAGACCGACCCCATAAACACGACATTTGATTTTGAGATGCCTGATGCATTCTCAAACGAGTTTCAGTATTCAGAGGCACCACTGTTCTCCCAGGAGTATGAGCGCCCCAGCTACCCCACTACACCGCGAGACTTGCCACAGGGACAAGCTGTGTCGGGCTCTGAAGAAGAAAGAACTGAAACAGACGACGATCAAGGCGACGATGAGGCCAGCCAGGGCTCACAAGAGGAACAGACAGAGGGCCAAGGCCAACAGACTGACACACACGGCGACACCAGCACATATGAAGATGAAACTTTTGAAGCCGCAGCGTATACATTGGCCATAAAGAAATTATATCGTACCATGGAGAAAGTCTGGGCCCGAAAGAGGTTAACTGAAGAGGAGAGCCAGGCATTAATTGAACAGGAACTCATCTCAGGAGGATTCGAAGACGCCTATATCAGAGGGTTCCGAGAGTTAGTCCAATCAGTTGGCTCCCATGAAGCACTCAGATTTTTACAAAGAAAGCAACTACCACAGTTCGATCCCCGCCGAGTGCGACTACTCTCAAAACCCGGGGAGTATATTCGTGTACCAACAGGACCCCAATCTTCAGCACAAGCCAGGGAGGCACGCCTCGCACCCGAACGTTCAGTAACCGCAGAAACCATTCTTGTAGATTCGCCACCCCGTACCACCATTGTACATACCACTACAATCCTTGAAATAACTTCCACCCCTTCGACTCCTCTTTCACCTCATCCTTCACCAACTCATCCTGTCTCACCCGCACACCCACCTGCTTTCCCCACATCCACACCTGTACAAAGCAATATAGCCCCAACCTATTCCTTACCCATTCATACCACCAGGCCCACACCCAGCCCTCTGCATCCCTATGTTAATCCCTTTGCCCCTTCATCCTTCCCAGCGTTTCCCCCACCTCTAAGAACCCCATTTCCCTTCCTAACCCCGCTAACCTTCTCACCCGTCTCACCTCCCCAACCTGCCATAACCCCTATTTCCCCATTTCACCAAACTATTCCCACCATCCCCCCTGTAAACTACTCTACGTTTGTAAATCCCGTATTCACACCTACGCAACCACCCCCAATCACACCACTTTTCACAGTCACAACCTTAAACACGTCCAATGGCATGGACATATCACCACCCACCTCACCACCACCCACTACACTCACAGCACCCTCATATTTAGGCACTTCACAATTTTCCACAATCACCACTGCATCCACAGTCCCAACCCCGATTCCCATTCCCACTGCATCTACCATCACTGCATCCTCATTTAGCACTTCACTACTGCTATCGCCCACCGTAGACACAGCATTTCAACACATGTTCGCATGTATGACGCAAGTCCGAGATGAGTTTGCATCACTCGGCACCAATTATCAACAGCTGCAGAAAACGACTAATGACTTGCAAACGCAGCTTAACTTATTGTCAATCGAGAACGCCTCACTGAACAGCCGGTACCAGGAGTTACGCGAGGCTTATCACAAGTTAGAAATAGAAAGTGAGGAAAAAAGCAAAGAGGCCACCGCAGATTTAGATAACCTACTTAGAGCCCAGACTGTCCGCAACGCGACGCTTACTCAAAATATGGGCTTATTAAGAAGACATTTAGCCGCAGCTAAAGAGGAGAACCAGCGACTCCAAGAGCAGAACAGAGAAAACCTGGAGGCGGCTTTAGATCACCCAGACAAGCCACTAAGTCCGAGCAGATTCAAGGCCATCCCATCTGAGTCGATGCGGATGTTGCTAGATGATCATGTCAGATTGCTCGAGGACTATGACCGTATGAACGAAGAGTATCAAAAGTTAAAGGAAGATCACAAACAGCTACAACTCAGAGAACCTGCAACACAACAGCTACCAGTAGCAGCGGAATTACCAGCACCTGTGGACCCTGCCCCTGAAGTTTTAGAGGAACTCAACGCACTCTGGGCCCAGGTAGTGAATCTTGAATCTCGAATCGCCATCTATGAAGCACCACCAAGGCCAGACTCCCCACCTGAGCTACCAGCTGAGGAAGAGACTGTCACTATCCCGGTGGAGGAGACCTTCGAAGAGGCTTATGAACCAATACCCATCCCAGGCGGACGTGTCACGGCCGAAGGCCAGATGACCTACGAACTACCTACCCCCGCGTGGATGAAGACAGTAGAAGAACTCGGAACAACACACTCGGCCAGAGTAGAGGCACAGCTACATGCCATGGCCATAATTGAAGAAAAAATTTTACAATCACCATTCTTTGCTCACATGGCCCCGCGAAGATACATATCCGGGCATGAGCTTCAGTATAAACCATACTTTATGTTAATGGCAGAATATCAATTAACCATAGAGAAAGAAATCGGCAAGAAACCAACGCATGCAACTCAATTCGAGCCAGAGGACTTGCCACCAAGGGCGCAGAGAGGTGAAATCCACCAACCAGACTGGCGCAAAGATTTACTGCAAAATTATCCAGAAATGATGAGCACGTGGGTAAAGGCGCCTCTTCACTTAAAATTTAATCCGTGCTGGGGACCAGTACCACGACGCCGCTCTTGGACTGCCTTCGCTATAAAGCTACAAAACAATAAGCAGTGCCAAGACTGGCTGAACTACCCCTATTTCAAGCCACCAGTCGCGTTACCCACAGTTGGATATATGATGGCGACGATCCGCCACTGGCTCCCTCGATTAAAACCTATGGATGATATAGCCGCGCAAATGAGTGTCAAAATCTTTGACATGATGCAGATGGTCTTTAAAGTCTTCCGGCGCATCAAGGCTCCCCATGTCAACACCCCGGGCTTCGAGCATGGCAATTTGGATTTAGTCTATGATATGAGCACAACGCCATCGCTCCGGGTGTGTTACGCCTGGCACTGCAGGATCAAATATCTACCGGCCTGTTACAAGCAAACATTCGAAGAAATGTTCACCACCGGTTTTTGGGAGTACCATTCAGAAGTATTCATAAGCAGGCCGACACATTTATTGCAATTATTCGCCTGTGAACGAATGGTGTACTCCACACACTATCAACTCCCACCACCAGACGAGCCGCAACCTATCGACTGGGAGAAACTCGAGGCTGATCTAGCCCGAGGTATTCGTGTATCAGAGCACACCCTCGCTCAAGACCTCCTACAGAATTACATCCGGCAGACCTCACAACAAGGTTCTGTCAGGGACGACAGAAGCGAGAGGGAGGGGGGTGTTGGAAGCAGTCAGAGGCACAGACGCCACGGAAGCATGTGAAGACGAAGCAGGGAGCCAGTCGGATCATTTTTTCAAAACAATTATATTTTTATTACTTCTTCAAACATCCAACAGTGATTTTTATCACTCTTGTAACATATGTAATATAGACAAAACCCCATTTTTGTAATCCATAGCTCCATTTTGTGCAAGCCGAGGAGTCCTCGAGCTTGAGGAGCTTAGGTAGAATACTCGTACCAAATTTCGTTATTTTTAGACATCGTTTACCCTCCCAAATAGCCTCTAGGACTTAATTTTTAACTAGGCCGGTCACTAGATGTGAAACCGGTCAAAACTAGTCTAGAAACTATAAAAAGAGCTAGAGAGCTCATTTTTGAGGTTGGTTCATTGTAGCTTGTTTGAGATTAGAGTTATTCTTGAGCTTGTAAGAGTATTCTTGAGTAATAGAGCTAATTTCACACCTTCCATTGTATCTTGCTTGTCTCTTCATTGTGTGTGTGTATGTGTGTGTGCATCTTTGTGCTTCTCACCTTCACTCTCACATCTTCTCACATTCACGATCTTCATATCACTCCTACCTCTCCCTCGGATTGACATTAAGGAGGTGAAGCTTCTTAACGTGGTTCTCACCATTGTGCTAGAGCAACAACCATGATGCTCCAAAACTCAAGCACAAAATAGAAAGAAGCACAGAGATGGCTAGAATGGCATGTACAATAGTTGTATTGCAGGCAAAAGTGTGTTTTGGTATATGGATAGGTCAAAATGAATTTTTCTAGTGTTTAAAAGTGAAAAAGGTTTCTTTCAAAAATTCATGTTTTGGGGCAACCAAAGTTACAAGTTTGATGATGTGGCACTTAACTTTTGGAGGGATTTATAAAAGTATGTTTTTTTTAAGTGTTTTAATGAAAAATAGACTAAAAAAAGTAACTTCTAACATATGCATAAAAGTATGGGCCATTTTGAATAAAGAATAGCTGAAAAAGAATTTTTCAGAAAAGTAATTTTTTAATTCATATAGATGGATGGATTTGATGAGGTGGAAATTGGCTTTCCTTTCTCTCTTTGTGCAAAAGAGAGAGATGATCCTAGCTAAACCTAAAAAAATCCTATTTCAGCCTACTAAAAAGTGCTCTATTAAATGAACTTTGTCCCCTTAACAAAGAACAAGATTAAGCTGAATCCCTAAAAATTAGGAATCCTTACAAGACCCATTCAGGGTTCACTTTTTCCCCTAATGAGGAATGCCATCCATAAAGGAGTAGCATATTATAAAATTAATCATTAAGAGAGAGGTCTAGTAAGAGAGAAGACAAAATTCGAGAGTATATCTTCATGATTCTCGCTTAGAGTTGTAATTTGTCTTTGTCGTAAGGTTTCCATTGCTTCTTGGCATTGCTCTAAATAGCTTTCTCTTCTTCTATACTATGCGTTTGTCTCATCTTCTCTACTTCCTTTACTCCTTACTTCATTTCTATTATGCATAGACTCCATCTCCTCTCTACTTCAGCTTAGTTGTGTCTCAATACATCTCTATTCCCTCTCTTCATCATCTATGCTATGTTCTATTTCATATTCTTGTGTTTTAGTACTATGTGAATCATAAGAAAGTTACGAGGTCTTATCCATTAGGACATGAACTCACAAAAGTGGGCACATTCAACCCCACTATTATTGGACTCATGGTAAACGTTTAATGAACACCATGATGAACACCACCCACATATAAGGAGCATATCATAAGTGTCATTATTTGCAGAGAGTTTTAATGAGAGAGAGAGGAGAGAAAATTGGAGACTATTTCTTCATGTTTCTGTGTTAGAGTTGTAATTTGTCCTTTTAAAGGTCTCCATTGCTTCTTCTCATTGTTCTATGCGGCTGCTTCTTCCTCTTTACTTTGCATTTGTCTCAACTACTTGACTTCTTTTAATATCTGCTTCATTTCTGCTATGGTACATTCTATCTTCTTTCTATTTCATACCTATTGTGTTTCACTACCACTTAGTTTCCACTCTTTTTCATCTATTGTATGTTTTACTTCATCTCTCCTATGTTCTACTATTGTGTGAATAATAAGCAAGTTACAAGTCTTTATCCATTAGGTGATGAAGTCACAAAACAGGACCACATTCAGCCCCACTCCAACTGAACTCACAACACACATGTAAAGGAAAGATGACAGCGTTAACAACATTCAAGCAACAAACAAAAATGATACATGGAAAGTGGAGACAAAATAGATCATGAGATTCAAAACATGGGAGGACTAATCTTGAAGGTAACCACAACATAAGGAGTCTCTTAGAGGTACTATTGCATGTTCCCATTATTATAAAGAATTGTCTAATTTTCAACATGTTGAGAGAGACAACATGTTAAGTTTAACAATAATGGGTCCTTGCGGACCCAATGAATGGTTATGAGGTAATATCTAGAAGTAAGAAGGAAGGAAGGAGGTTTAATCTTGAGAAGAGCATTTACGTGTCACATGGAGTGCTGGCCTAGTACATACAAATATGTGTGAGCAAACAAAAAATGCCTCACTTGTAGGTAGTAGGTACTTTGTGACTGTCATAGGTGAATATTGAAGAAAGGTGTGGTTACAACCATATTACGAAAGAAGATAGATGAGTACAACATGCTCAAGGGATTCAAATACCAAGTTGAGAAAATCAAGGAGCTTCATCAAAATCCTTAGTTGAGATGGAGGGAGATAATACTTTTTCCATGTGTTTTTCGACTTATTTTAGGACCAATGGATAAAGAGACTAGTGACTTGCTAATATATACCCCAAAAAATTGGGGTGGCTAGAAGACACGATATGCATATAGCTGCGATAGCTAGGAGCATGCTTAATGAAAAGAATGTTCCATTTCTCTATTGGTAGAGGCTACTTCAACTCTAGTATATATTATGAATATGTTTCCAAAATGAAAAGTATACGAAATGACACTAGAGGAAATATGGAGTGGAAGAAAACAAGGTCTTCAATGCAAATGAAGTTGTAAAAGAAACTATTCATATCCTCCCTGGAGGCTGCAGTAGATATTGTGAAACATAGCGATCAGCAGAAAACTTCAAGGACAAGTAGCCACCATCATCCTCCCTTCAAACATGTAGTATACAAGGAGCAACTACACAAATTGGACATTAGGACCACACAACACTGTGATCACACTCTTTCCTTGAAGGCATTGGGTTTGTTAATGCAACATAAATGCAAGGGATAGATATGGCTTAATATGAACATGAGAGAGTGTAGAGGCTAGTTCATTCTTCTTTCATAAAAAGATGACAAGAGGACTCAAAACCTGCAGCAACCCTTGAAACATGGTCCGGACAAACTTAAAGTTACATAATCTGAAAAGTGAGCATATCACCTATTAACCCGACATTCCCATGTAAATGGGCAGTCACAACCACTCGGCAGACAGTGGGCAATAATCACACAGAGTGCAAGGGAGTGTAAATACAAAGACTGCAAGGGAGTGTGAAACCTATGGTCAATCACATAAAAACCCAAGAATTAGGTGATCCTCGATGGAGAAGCATCAGCAGTCTTCAAAACCTGTAAACTTGCAATATACATGAAAATCTTCTAAGAAGATACAAGAAGTTGCGAGACATGAATAATTTATAAAGACCTCCAAATGGTGGTGAAATTATCGGCACGAATCATAATAGGGCAGTCACAAACCCTCAAGTCTCGGGGCTCTGGGAGTTTGAAACTATTGATAGCACAAAGTATTTTAAAATAATTCTCGGATGTTGTGACTGGCCTTCAATTTAACTAGCCTAGAGTCAATGATTGGTGATCTCAAAGCAGTTCTACATATGTACAAGTTACAGAAACCACACTTCCTTGAAGACCTTTCCTGTGATGGTTGTTGTCTCATTATTGTGTATGACATCAGTGTAGATCAAGAGTGCGTTTAATTATTATACTAGAGTGACATTAACTTAGGCACACTGTGATAACATGGAGACACATGTGGTTGTAATTGTGGCTTGTGGTCAACTTAAATCATCAGGTAGCATTGTAAACCCATAGGACTTCAAACAAATAGAAGGTGAAATGAATTAGCAGACAATGTTAAAACCAACGTTCTATGAGATCCCATCAATCTCTCATGGACTCATGGACCCAACGAAAGCAATGTCTTGTCACGAAGAGGAGTAGAGGGTCATGCATATGGATGCAGTGGTGTATTTCTATACTCGTCATCCAACTTATGTGAAAAGAAAAAACAAGATATGCCAAGCAAAGAATACGAGCATAACCACGAATGCAACCATCAATTATGAATAGAAGCATAGACCGGTCAACGCATAAACATTGTGTAACTTTGTGGAAGACCAAATAACCCCAATGAGCAACCGCTTTTATTCAACTTCAAGACATAATTACCTGGTTTATGAATAAGTGGCACCTCTCGATGTATTTATGCCTACTCTTTGAGATTTACAATACTTCCCACTTTATGATGCATGATGGGCCATATTCCAACCCCACCTTAACAGTTCCCCAACCTGCATTTGATAAAAGAAGCTTCGAGAGTATGAGATCCATGTCGGAAAAGAGAAATCCCTATTGTGAAGAGATATCTCCAAACAGCGTAACCCCTGAGATCCCCAACCATATTTTGTGGGTCTCATCAGTGCCGAGATATTTTCTAGTAGCAATTCAGCACCACATTGTTGTAGCAATGGAAGGATGAGAGCGGAACTAAGCACAACTTGGCTTCACAAAAAAGAAGCTTGGAGAATGCAACTACCAATGCCCATAGCACGCAACTTAGAAAGAGGGAGAAAAATTTTCTTTGATCAATAAGTCCCCATTTTGGAGTTCTGCTTATTGCACGACAACATGAAATAAGGACCCATAGAGGAGATGCACCAAGAGGCGGAGCCAAGGATGAGTTTAGCAGCATGCATAGGAAAACACAATAGAAAAGAAGTTTTGAGAATCAAACATCCTAAGAAGGGTGGCCAAGATAGTAAATCTCAACACCAGGAAGGGATACACACGAAGCTTGCCCATGACATCCTTCAGCCGGGAACCGGATAGGAGATTGATTTTCAACATGGTGATTGACCTGCAACCCTATATTTAAAACATCTTGCAACAAAAGTCTGCACTTCAACATCGAACACAAGAACAACTAGGCTTCATTCTTTAGAAGGCGTGAAATAGCTTGTATATATCTAGAAAAGTATATCTCATGCAGCAAATATGGAACCTCCTGCAACTTCAACATATAATATTCTGTAGAACAGTACTCAACAGGTTTTGCATAGCGAACATACACCACGCAAATACATCATCCGTGTACAACAAAATGTCAAAATTGTTGAATATGAAAATGGATAGAAACCATTCATCGTGAAGATCGTTTGGATATATCATTTGTCACACGCGATAAGTATATATTATAAACATACATTCCTTCACTACGATATGGAAGCATACAGGAATCTCGTGCTCAGTCCAAACAGTAGAGGAGATTGGGGGGCCTGAAAGAATCGTTATGCAAAGAAGGGCATGCGAAGTTTTTCAAGCGTCCATCGACAACCTGAAGAGCCATGCACATGGTCAAACACAGACTGGAATGCAATGATCGAGAGAAGCAACAACACGAAGCAGATGCACATAGATAGTCGCTATTTTGATATCGCCTTGTGTATCATAGGAAGCACGGATCATAAGCATGAGTAGGAGGCAGCCTCCGACCACCTAGACCCAAGAGTTCCCATGAAAAAGGAAGCAGCATCCGAACGTTGACAGCTCTGAAAATACATTGAGAAGCGATGCATCGAACTGAGGTAGCATGAAGGATTGGAGCGTGCAGCGCAACACAGACCACCATGCCCACAAGGGACTGATGGAGGAAAGATTCACATGCAGAGGATGCATCAGAGAGGGGCCTTGTGCCAGCCTTCGCGTAATGCACCGTTCAAGCTGGTTTTGCCTTGAAGATACTATTCCTCCCAAACATTCAGGTGGCTGCGGTACAGACAGAGCCCTTGCACAATTCTCATTTCCTTCATGCGTGTGATGGAGAACAAGCAGAGAGAAATCCATGTCTCCTCTAGAGTGAGGCCACCGAATGTCTGGCGTGTCTGCCTTGTCCTTCAAAGAAGAGAGAGAAAGTGAAAGGAGGAGTTAGTTCCTCCACCTTCTCTCAGATTCATATGAATCTGATTGGCCTTTCAAACATGCCTTCGCATTCAAGGCATTCAATCAATGAATGCATGGCCCAAATATAACCCCTCGTAACTCACAAAATTTAGTACGTATGAATAAAGCATTTTGAACATCATTCTTGTGAGAGAAAAATTAAAAAGGGGGGTATCCTATGTCTTACCACGTGATGCTTTTTGTTTCTTTTTTTTGTTTTTGGTTTTTGAACGGAATGAGAGGGAGGGACCACCTAATATACTACCCATCCCTCAATCCCTGGCAATCACCTACTTTAGTGGTGCGGAGATGAAAAGTGACGCCAACATGGATGTGATTGGAGGTCTGCGCATGAGAGAGAGAATGGGAGAGAGAAGGGTTAGGGGATGTTCATGTGCAACAAACAAACTAAAACTACTCAAAAAATTCAGAAATAAGGGGTACCCTTGACCAACCGAAGGCCACACGTATTCATCCTCCTCCATGTGTCAAGGTGCATCTCATGAAATATGGACACGCAAACTTGGAAAAACCAACGGCTAAAGGCCGACGTCCCCGGCAATGGCGCCAAATTTGTTGAGAAAAGGGGAACAACAAACCCTAACCGCCTCACATGGAAGTGAGAAGTTTCTCCAAGTTGGGGCAAAGAATGAGAGGAGAGGTTCACCCACGCTCATGGAGCAATGGCAACAATGGCCAACGTCACAAGGAGCAAAGGGGAACATCCTCCCAACCATGTACACACATGCAAATCCATACACCAAGACCAATGCCATTGCACACAAGGAGGCAAGAGAGTAACAAATGACACCTTCTTCCATTAACAAAATGGAGGCCAAGGCCATGGCCAAGGGACCTCCTTTTACAAGAAGTGAGCCTCTACTTATAGGCTTTGCATAATTCCCCATGTGCTCATTTGGAAAAGTCAAAAAGGTGATTCTCTCTCTAACTGCCAATCTTCTAGGATATTCTAAAGATCAAATTTGTAACAACCCAATCTCCAAGAAGGGCATGCGTGGGTTTTCTACGTGGGGAATCTTTTTAGAAGGGTCATAGAGGTGAGAGACACTATCCTATAGTATGAAGAAATATTAAAAAGGGGTTTAGGAGAGTGTTCATATGGACATCTCTTAATTTACAAAAAGAAGGTATTTTCATGAGGGCTAAAGGATGCCATAGCATGAGAAAAATTATGGGCAACCCTTAGAGTAACAGATGCAATACAACATTGCTAGTGAGAAAATGGAATTCATCATTAGGACCTCTCCAGCATGCTCAGTGGCGTGCTAAAAGACAACCAGAAGGCTCGGTTTGGAAGTAAAGTGAAATGAATATATCCCATTATGTGGTAAATCATAGGATTAATATAATCTTGATATCAATGTGTTACTATTTGTATTATTATATTATGTATGTTTCTAAACTGGTTTTGTCCATTCTAGTGTGAACAAACAGTTTTAAAAGAAACTCTATAAATAGAGAGAACTCTCCATTTCACACTTTTGCAACTCAAGAGAATGGCATGCACCAAGAAAACTGCAAGGAAAGACCGCGTGGTCTATCCTAGCCATGTTCAAGGAACTCAATGCCCACCATGGATGCAACCCCCATAGAGACCCTGAAGTGGTTCTCACACCACTTCTAGGTCTCACTCACATGATGGCACACCATCTCGGAGCAATCCATTGCAAGAATATCAAGTTTCTAATAAACAAAAGGATTGGTCTCAAGGACTGTCAAATTCAGATTCTCATGATGAACCACCAGAGAGGACACCCATCAAGGCAAGACCCAAACAAGTGGTGAGGAGGACATTTATATCAGAGAGTGCTTCCGATGGAGAACCATCGACTAATGACAAAAGCCGCACTCAACTACCATGGAATGAAGTGCACATTCCAAAGAGCCATAGGGTAACACATGGAGGCAAAACACTTCCACAGGGACAAGGCCAAATACCAACAAAGGAGGAAAGTGAGCAAAGTCAACATGCACGTCAACAAGACAATGTGGCAGATGAAGTTGGACCCTCACATCGAGCACGTAGGAGGAAAAAGAATTATCAACCAGGACATAGAACTCAACAACAACCTAACATACCTCCCAATGCAAGAGCGCCACAAAGACAATTAGACACTGCAGAGCATTTGTAGAGATATGACACTATAAGAAATCATTTGAGCTTCTAATACCATGAAGAGCATTTGCAAGAGTGGTAAAGGAAGAACTACAAAGCTATTGTGCAGGTTTATGAATACAAGGGATAGCACTTGAGGCACTTCAAGAGGCAGTAGAGGCCTACCTCATCTCCTTGCTTGAAGATTCTAACATATGTGTGATCCATGCCAAGAGAGTAACCATACAACCCAAAGATATTCAATTATCAAGAAGAATTAGAGGAAATAACCCATAACCTTTGTATCTTGTAGCTTCTACAAAGCATATGTTGCAATGTACTTCAATGATTAATGAAATTTTTTGTCTTCAATTATTGTCTATTTTTTAATCTCTTTCTCTCCCCAGCTATCTACCATAAGTGTTTGAGTATTACTACTTTTGCTTTCATTAGTTTATTATGGACTATCTAGGGTTTCATTGGATACTTCTTGGCCTCATTATCATCAAATAGGCTAAAAAATGCAAAAAACACCCAGCCACAGAAATGCGAGATTTAGGCCTATAAAAATTTTGCTGGCTTGAATCCCGCATTTTTGTGGCTAGGTTTTTTTTTTCATTATTTAGCCTGGGTAAGCCCACTCACCACTTCTGATGACTTGGGTAAGGTAAGTTAATGACTTGTTCATGGTAAACTAGGCATATATATCATGTAGATATCGTAAACAACATGTAGATACCATAAATAGCATAGATTGTCTTTTTCTAATGAATGAATATAACATAAATAGCATTCAATTATCTTCAAAAAAAAGCCCCAGCCACAGAAATGCAGGATTCATGCCTTGAAAAATTTTGCAAGCTTGAATCCCGCGTTTCTATGGCTGGGGCTTTTTTGCCATTTTTAAGAGACTTTGAGAACGCATAAGCCATTAGATGCACATAAAGAAGATAAAAAAGGTCTTGATTAAATACAAAATGTGGAGAAGATTTCATAAATTACAATGGAAAGTGAATGACATGGCCATGGTAAAGTGGGCACATATGTAAGCAAACTCATCATATGGACTGCCTAGGTTTTCAGTGTGTACTTGTTGTCTTCATTACCTCCTATAGTTTGTCTCCAGATGAGTGTAGTTACCATCAATAGCCTCCAATTAGTCTTAAAAATGGCAAAAAATCCCCAGCCACAGAAATGCTGGATTCAAGCCTGCAAAATTGTTGTAGGGCCTGAATCCCGTGTTTCTCTGGATGGGGCTTTTTTGCCATTTATAAGACTATTTGAGCACACATATTCCATTACATGCACATAGAGAAGACAAAAAAGCTCTTGATTAAATACAAAGAGTGTATACCATTTCATAACTTACAATGGAAAATACAAATTTTATTTATCCAAAATGTTACATCAGTTCACAGTTGCTTTCAGTTTTTCAACAATTTTCTTTCTCCGTTGGAGAGATTGTGGCAACTGGTAGGTTAACACGGATCGAGAAATTACATTGGGGTCTTGCATTCCAAGACCCATGGCAATACCTATTTGTCCTAGTACCTTTCCTCTAAAGTTAACTCCGATTAGTTACAACTAAAGATTTTCTAACCAAAATGACACAATTCGTGCCTTGGGTAATTGTACTCAAACACAAAACTTTGCTCAGGGCCTTCAAGCACCATGTCATGAAGTGCCCATTAGGACTATAATCTTTATGAATAATTACAAAATCATCCTTTGACAACTTTCCAATGTAGTTTTCCAAGGATAAACCACTTCCGTGAGGAGATCAATCCCCACCGGACCTTGTCATGAACTTGTCCACTTCAATGGCTTCCTGTTAAGAAAGAAAATGATAATTCAAGCTCCAATCTTATTACATTAAATTATTCAATTATTTACTAAGCACTTACATCATGAAGCTTGTCTTCTTCCTCCCCTCTTCCAAGGGCATCAAGATCTATGCTAGAATGGGTCATCCCACTCTGCTCTTCTATTGGGGATGTAGGTACTTTGTTCTTCATAATTATCCCTCGTGCGGCACTGAACTCTTGTTCCCTTGTATAATTGTTATCATTTGTCAAAATATCTTCACACACCATTGCTATGGTGTCTGCCACAGAATCACCACATGGGACAGCTTTCTTTTCAAGTATATTAGATGAATTATCAAGTGGAACATCTGACACAGTGGAGAAAAGACATAGGCACTCATCCAGACGGAGTCCGAATGCCTTCTCAATGTCATGAAGGAAAGTAAACTCCTCTCCATCGACGATGATGAAGGAGAGATATTCAATTTCCACCTCTGGTAATGTGGGTTCAGAGGGGTTGAGATTTCATGGTGGGGGCTCTTCCATGGTTGATTTGTCACACAATTTGTCATCTAGACCACTAGGGAACTCTCTGTGCATTATGCCCCTCTCTCTAGCTAAGTCTATGACCTCTGGTTGGGGCTCATTTTTTTCATGAAAAAAAATCCCCCATGACAAGGTTCGGGAGATCCATGGGTGCAGGCTTTGATTCCTCATTGATGATAAATATTGTTGTAGAGATGTAAGAAACGCACCTAGCACCCATCCTCTTCTTTTTATTAATTTTTTTATCAAAATCACTATTTCATCCAACAAATGCCTTGCATGGTTAGCAATTGCCATGAAGCGCTTAAGGTGCTTCATGAAAGTTTCGCCACCTCTATGAATGTAGAGCAAAAGGTCACACGGGACCCACTTGCCCTAATAAGGTGGAATATCTATGGAATAGCGTAAGATGTAGTTCTCAAGGAACTCTATGATTTCCTTGAGCACATCAAAGTTGAGTTGAATTGTCTTGTCAAGATCAGGGACTCTAGAGACAAGGTCATACAAGTGTGTTTGAACTTTGTACTGAGTTGATTCCAAAAAATCATCGAAGAGTTCTCGAGGACGTTTGGACAGGGGGCTAGTAGAGATTGAGGCAGCCATTGCGTGTAAGGGTAGCGTTATTGCTATGGGGTGCATGCTCTTGGAGTGATTCTAGCTCCTCTTGGTTACAAAAGTGAGAAATGAGAGAATGAGACTTGCTTTTATACTAGTTTCAATATTTTCAAGTGAATGGGACCCATTTAAAGCTAAAACTAAGACCTAAAAGTAAAAGATTCATGCACAAAACTCTTTAAAAAAATGGCTCATAAAAAAGATTGAATAGATAATCATTTAAAATAATAAGACATACCACATCTACATAGTAGAGAAAATAAAATTCTTGGAATTCTAAAATTGGAATATATACTGCCATGGTAAAAATCAAAGATTTGACAATTTGTACATCATATTGAGATTAAAAAGTTTTACATCTTTCATTTTTGGCATGTGTATTACATTGTAGCAGAGGAAGGAATATGAATCGAAAATGGATGATGTGTAAACTCTAGTATCAAATAGTTCTAGAGCTATGACAATGAAAGTTGAGTTCCATCTACACTCCATTCAGGAAGTACTTTAATTTTATCCTCCAACCTCTTGCCAATCTATAGAGAAATAAAAATATATATAATATCATATTTTAATATAATAATTTGTATAAATAAAAGAAAAAGTTCCATTAATTGTTTACCTTATGTCCTTGTATTCTGAACTTTGATTGATCCAGATCCTCAAATCCCATTATTACTAGATGTTCTCTCATGTTGCTAAGCATCCAATGATGATTCACTTAAATAACTTCCATTTCATTGTTGGGCAGATTTATCTTAATTTCAAATGAAATTAAAAGACCCTCAAAACTTTGTAATGGTATGGATTCTCCAAGTTTACACACCCATCGATCATAGTAGAATCTTATGTACAATGAAGTACGGTGTTTCAAATATCGAAATCCTATGCTTGTTGCACTAATTTTACAAAGTTCTCTATCCCCTTTGGTGCATCCTTCTACAAGTCCAAAATTCTCACCTAATAAACCCTCCACTTGCTCATAGGTGATATCTTTTAGCATGAACATTGTTGAAGTCTCTAGAATTGTGAATATCTAAAATAGATGTACAAAACAATGAACAGGAACACATCAATGCAATCCTACAAATCTATACACTCTTGTGAATTTCAAAGAGTTATGTATGTCCATCACCATCTTATGCTTCAAAGATGTCAAGCTCCATATATCAGGTTGTGGCCACTCAAGGTTGAAAAGAGAATCTACCTTAATCATATCTAACCTACCAAAATCATTTGATGAAGAGGATACAACATATGTACGTGTGAAAGAAATCTCTCTCATGTAAAAGTTTAGTAGAACAGGCTTGTGGAAAGACTAGTGATCCAACATCTGCATGCAATGCTTGAAAAGCACATGTAAGACTATGAAGTGGTTGCTCCTCCACCAAGGTAGAAGGAAATATATCTACAACAAAAAAATACACATCTGAATAAGCTATATTAAGAAATTAGAATAGGAATCAATGATTAATACTTACAATTGATAGGATATCTCATTTTGTTTCAGTTTTCCAATTTCATGGTTGACATTGTAGAAACATGTTGTACAATGGCAATTGTCTCACCATTTTTGAGCTTTTTGAAGCCCAATAGCTTCCCTTTCCAATGAAGATCCAAGTTTCAATGATCTCTTACACAATGAGGGCCAACACTAGAGGGTTGCATGTACACCCATGCACCTTAAAATCATGTCCTAACTAATTTCCTTTTACAGCCTTGATATTGTTACATTTTAACATGATAACCTCATCTTTTGGATGCCTATAAGATTTAGCTCTCTCCATTGGAGTTCAAGCTATGGACGTGACAGTAGGAATTCAAAGAGGAAGATGCATAGAGAAAACATGCAGACACAGGAGCTTCAGTGGTGTGTTAGGGAGAGAAAGTTGTGGAAAGAGATGACTTTTTGGGAAAGTTGGGTATGAAAGTGTGAGGTTTTGGAGGGAGAAAGTTGTATTTTGAGTTATTTTTGAAAAGTCATTTTTTGAAGTTAGTTCATGCATGGATTTTGATTTAGAAGTTGAAAATAGCAATTTTGATCCTGAAAAGTGGTTGGGGGGCCATTGAATGGTGCTATGATGAGTTTTAGAACTTTTTCAACATTTTGAATTTTTGGGCCCATGCAAGTTACGAGATTCCTTTCTCTCTCTAGAGGCAAAACCTGAACATAGGGGAATCTTGTCCCCTCTTCTCCCCTGAGCCTAGTAATTTATAGGCTATAGACTGTCTCCACCATCCTCTTCAGATTGGTCCATCACTAATCACTCCTTAATCCAAAAGGCCCATGCAAGGTTCATTTTTTTCCCTAATGTTGTGGTGTCATTTGGTGTCCAATATGAGTCATACCTTACCTTTTTATCCCCAAGAGGACTCCATGTAGGTCTTCATATGTGCTTCCTTTCCTCATTTAAGGTGTATCATGAACTCTATTTAAGGATATGCTCATGCATCAAGTACCCTTATTTTAGATCTACAGTCAATCGCTCACAATTGTACTTCAAAAATGACTTTTGTGACTCACTCTCTTACATGTGAATTCACATATTTAGGACACATGCTCACTACATGTATCTTTTAGAAGTGGAATTTTGCAAGTAATAATTAAATGTAGAAAAGATTTCATACAAAAATCCTACATTTAAGGGGGGTTTCACAAAGAAAATCAAAAGTGGAATAATACTCCTTTTAGGCTAGCTAGAGAGGGATCACATGGTCTCCAAAGACAAAGTCAAAATGAAATATCAATTGGGGGAACTATAGATGCTTGAGACCAAAGGGCTCTCCATCCTAGAGAGTAAGATAATACCAACAAGAATATTGCACTACTTGATTGAGTGAAGGTTGTCAAAGATGAAAGGAAGAAAGAGCTTCAGGAAGGTTGAGTCTCAGAGAGTGAAGACTACAACTTTTGATAGATGCAACATCCAAAAATTGTTGGGTGTGCATAGAAGTGTGAGAGACACACAAAAACCACACAAAAGGAGCACAAACACAACAAGACACACAGAGAAGATGAATGGATGGAATATCTCTCTCAATTGATGATGAATAGAACTGAAGTAAGAATTGAATAATATTCCTACGTACAAAGTACCACCAGATATGAGTATATCATGTATGAGTTAACATGGGGAAAAAACCTCTAGCCAACACGAAATTTAAAAGTGCCCATTCAAGTTGCTTCCTCAACTATGAAACACGTGCTTTGCATGACATACAAAGAAGCAGAGTGTCCCATGCATGTCTTACTGTAGAAAATGAACGAGTGTGTGAAACTATATGAAGCTTCACATAAATTGCAATCAATACATGACCTTGAGCATCTTTTCCATCCCATTTAAGTTTCTTCTATGTAGATGGAGAACGAGTAATCATTGTACTTGAAGAAGAAGCTCCATTTAAGACAATAGACTATAAAATAGAAGAACTTGCAGGTCATCAATATACAACTACCACTATGTTACATAGTTGTTTTGCAGCAAGAACATGTTTTATCATGTAACACCACATTGGATAGTTGGTCCAATGAAGCAAAAATTCAGGCATGTCAAACAAGTCATAGTTGCCCACCATTTCACTAAAGAATGATAATGTGAACAAGATCTTTACTTCAATGAAAGATGAAATGAATACTCAAATTTTAGCTCACACTTTGTCACTTTGATGGCAATTTTGACTACATGATTGGCTACTAAAATGCAATGTTCTATTCTCTGAAGTAATCGATTTCTACTAAAAGAGCATGTGTGCCATGACACAAAAAACCAAAGCTTGAGAAGGACTCGAATGTAATATGATACCAATGTTGGTGGTGTATAATTGCAACAGACACACAAGAAGCACACACAAGGAGCACAAATGCAACAAGTCACATAGATAAGATGAATGGCTAGAATAGATCTCTCTATTTATGATGAATAGAACTAAAGTAAGAGCTCAATAATATCCCTGAGTACAAAGTACCACCACATATGATTGTATCATGTATGTGGTAACATGGGGTAAAAAACTCTAGCCAGCAGTAAAGTCAAAAGTGCTCATATATATATATATATATATATATATATATATATATATATATATATATATATATATATATATATATATATATATATATATATATATATATATATATATATATAAGCTACTCAAGGAACACATAAGTGTAACAAAATTAGCACCATATGAAGATGGGGTGAGGAAGAGGGAGATTTTTAAGATCATCATTTGACAATATAGAGGGTTTGAAGAAGAGGATGAATGAGAAGAGGAAAATATAGATGAAATAGAGAAGAGGATGAATGAGAAGAGAAATAGTCAAGATGAAAGGGGAAATTTTCAGTTACAAAGAAGTAGGTGGATATTTACTTCATTAGAAAAGAGCCTCTAGGAATGGATTACTTGAATAGAGTCTTGCAATAGCTTGTAAAATTTGCACAGTATTAGTTAGAACACTACAAGGAATATGGGTGCATAGCAATGGTTAAGGTGACACAATTTCGTCGCTATAAAATTGCAAAAAGCATTGCAAGAAGCGTCGAGCACAGACCCTTGGTTAAACGACGAGCAAAATGACATTTTTATCGACATGTGGCATGATAGGAAGTTTGATGCTCGCAGTGAGCGTCGCTAAAGCGAAGATTTAAAAAAGCATCGTATAAGCGACAGTAACTAACATTGCTTATGCAACGCCAGTTGTAGTGCTTTTTACAATGCCTTACCATCACTTATACGACAGTTTTTTGACGAAAAAAATTAAAATGTTGGAGTCTCTTTGGTCGACATCTTCACGCATCTAATCGAAGATCTCTCCAACTTTCACAATCGCGCTGCGCTTATGAGCTGAAACAATCACTTGCAGAATTGTTGTTTTGTCTAATCTCTATCTTATTATCTCTCTCTATCTCTGTTTCTCTCTTTCTACCTCTTTCTCTCTTTGAATTATCTCTCTCTCTCTCTCTCTCTCTCTCTATTACAGGTTATTTAAGAAGCTAACCAAGCAAAAAATATGGCTAACTATTGTAAGTACAATTTCCATTCTTTGTATATCATTTGAATTGTGTTATTTTCATTAGTTAGCATACTCACACTTATTGATATGCACATATACATTTATACATGATGAAGATGCACGTTCACACATATACACATGCACATACACACACATATACACGCACGCATACATGTGCACATACACATACACATGCATATGCACAAACATTTCTACAACCACATAAAAAGACTTGCATGCATGCATTATTGAATATATATACACACATTAACATATACTTAAATACATGTATATGCACATCCACATGCATGCACATCCACATGCATGCACATGGATCCAAATGGAAATGAACGCACATGCATGTTTCATACATATACACATGCATATACATACACTTGTATATGTTTATATACATACACATACATATGCACATATGTATATATACACACACCTACACATATATACACATATATATGCACATACGTACACATGCATACACACACATGCACATACATACATATACATGCACATACACGCATATACACATACACTTACACATATACATGAACATACATATACACACACATACACATGCACATGCACATACGCACATATACACTTACACATGCACATGCACATACATACATATCCACACACATACACAAGCACATGCACATACACATACATTCACATATAAACTTACACATGCACATGCACACACATGCATATACACATATACATATGTACATACATTCATATACACACACATATTACACACATATACATGCACATATGTACACACATATGAATGAATTATATAATTAAAGTACTAAAACACATGCTTAATATAAAAAATAATAACAATCAATAGAACAAAACTTTTCATTACTTAATACCATACACACAATTCAAAACATAACTAAAATGAACAATATATAGATAATATATATATATATATATATTTATATATATCAATGTAAATACATATCCAATGTCATAATCAAGAATCCTAATTATCATCATCATCATCAGCATCATGATCATCCTCATCCTCATCCTCATCATCATGATCATCCGCATGATTAGATGTCTCTCCACCTCATCCATATCTGCCTCTCCATAATACCCCTGTATTACATATAACAAATATAAATAAGTGAAACAATTAAAACATCCATAGAAATAAAATATTATATTAAATTTAATACTACTCACAAAGGCATCCGAATGATCTCACATATACTCGCTCAAATGCCAATATCCAAAATGTGTAGCATACTCGATCTCATGTTTCATAGGATATCGTCCATAATCCTTTTGCTGCATTGAAACAAATAAAAAAGATTAGTTTCTTACATTTTAACTAAAATAAAAAATATGCTCACCATAACACATATACTTACAAATGTAGCTACAAAACCATGACGGCCCATTTGGCCTAGGTGCGATGTGTGGCCCGACTCAACTCTCTTCTTTGCAGCAGCCTATTTATTTAAAGAAAAAAGAAATACATAAATTAAATGTAAAAATTACTAAAATATATGAAAGTTGTAAATATAAACTATTAATTTGTATACCTTCTACTGAGAAAATGACTCCTGAAGACATAGCTGTCTATGAAAAAACTACCACGTCTTAGGTGGTATGTTAGGTCGCCTCTTATTTTTTTCCACCATACAAATCTCCTATTAATTTAATCTCAAACAGGAAAAAAGAATCAAAATACATACACATATATACACACACATACACATACACATATACATGCAAACATATACACATACATATATGCATACATATACACATATACATACATATAACATAAACACACATATACATATCCACATATATACGTACACACATACGCATGCATATACACTCATTCATACAAAATACATGCATTTATTCCACAGTAATGCGTATTTGTGTATATGTGAATATGTCTGTATGTGTAAATGTGTATATGCGAATACGTGTGTATGTGTAAATATGTATATGTGAATGTTTATGTATGTAAATAATCAGATTATTAATATCAAATACCATTATTTGTAGATTTCGATCAATCAGATGCAACTCCACCACCATCTCCTAATCCTGCAAGGACTGTATACTGTAAGTATATCAAACTTTTAATTTTAAATATATTTGATAGATACATAACTAATAATTTTTTTGTTTCTGGTTATAATCAGATTCTTATCAATCAGAGGGCACTCCACCACCTCCTACCCATGCAACGGCTCTTGCTATGGCATGTATCGAAGACCACAATTGGAATGTATTGAACATGAGGTAGAGTATGGTAATTTTGTGCGTGCACCATCACCTAGTCAACATGATAATGCTTGGGTATGTATTTTTTCTATAAATTAATGTCATTATTTTATTTAAAAACCATATACAAAATCAAATTACTGTTGATATATAGGAATACTTGCTTGATGATGATGATGATGATGATGATTTTTCTCATAATTTTAATATACCTCGTACATGTCATGGACTTGTTGTTCATCAATTACAAGCAGAGGTTTCTAGAAATCCTCTATCTCCTGGTTTAGAGATTGAAACGGCTAGAGATTATCCATTGCCAGCTCGTGGTCATTCTCTAGTACAAACATATGATAGAAGAAGATACGGAGGGTGGAATAGAGGACCACTTCCTTTAGATGGAGAGGTTTTCAACTTTTGGGGTAATTGCTATATGATTGCTCCATCCACTATTACTAATGTTGGTTGTGGTCTCTTTATTATAGAGGATTTGTATGTGCCTGCAAACTCTGAAGTCACTCTTACGTCATTTTCTAGTCCTATATATGGATGGGGAGATTGGCATCGACTTGCACGTTATGTTCAAAGCATGAGTACTTATGGAATATGTTTGAATGCAGCATCCCTTACTAGTAGAAGGATTTCACATGCAAAAATGAAAGATTATATATTGATGGAAGACCTTACACACATGGAAATATAGTTGGTTTAATAAATAGTAGTCGAGCATTACATAATAGTTCAAGGTCTAATTGCACATTTGAGGAGCATGAAAATAGTCATGAATCACCATACATGAGTAGAGATGTATCAAGAAACATAGTCGTCAATGCTATTACTACATTATATACTGGTGATGATTTATTAGTGAATTATGGATGGCGTAGACCTCCCAGAGCACCTTTTAGCTAGAGAGAGAATGATCCTATGGAATATGCAAGGTTAAAAGATCTATATTCAAAAGAAGATAAAGTACAAGATTTGTGCGACAATGATGAAGATGATGGCATGGCAAATTTTATTCAGGATTGGTATCAAAATGATAGTGAGAGCATTGATATTTCTAAAAATGAGAAATATCTTCGAGAGGAATGTCTAAATCATGTATATGAAGGAAGTCGTTTGACACGACTAAGTGCGAGCTTACTTATCCTCAATCTTCAAAATCATTTTGGATGGAGCAATGTATCTCTTTTGGCACTATGAAGGTATAATTTTCAATTTTCTAACTATTTATATATATACATGCATAAATATATACATATAAATACATGCATATATAGACATACACATAATTATACATGAATGCATACACATATATAAACACAAACACACATATACATACATAAACATGTCAAATTATACATACTTGTATTGAATGAAGATATTTTGTCCATCTAACCTTTGGAATTGTCCACCCA
The DNA here is from genome assembly GCA_020310875.1 of Ceratopteris richardii. NCBI lineage: Eukaryota > Viridiplantae > Streptophyta > Polypodiopsida > Polypodiales > Pteridaceae > Ceratopteris > Ceratopteris richardii. Next base: position 110,515,138 of record CM035428.1, read on the forward strand.
ACCTTTAGAATCTTCCTGACACATCTACTTCTCCTATTCGGTCGACCTAATACCTGCAGTGCTAACTCTTTTATGAACTTTGCATACAACTATTAAGTATGATTTAGCTATGGAAGTATTAAGTCGTCTGAAAAAATAGGAGAAGTAAATTACCTCGAAGAATTTGAAGGATGGGAGAATATTTTTAAAGCATGGGCGGACACAAAGTGTTCACTCAGTGCAGGTTTTGTTTTTTACCTTAGCTACGGTAAGAACAAGAATTTGCATTGAATGAACACTTCATGTCCATCCATAATTTAGAATTATTCATCCATTTTCCAAAATCGTTGAGAGAAACTTGCTTGTCTTATTTTCAAACAAGCTAATACCTCCATAGTTAGCTGATACTTAATCCTTTTAAACAAATATGTAAGTCTTAGTTAGCAAGGAAGGTAATAGACCGATTATAAAATGGGAGACAACCAAATGATTCAGTGGTCTAGATATGAAAGTCTACAAACCAAAATATACAAAAAAAATAAATAAATATGAAATCAAATATACACAGCCACACATGCATACATACATACACATTCATACATACATACACATACATACATACATACATACATACATACACATATATACACACTTACATATACATATATGCATACACATATGCATACATATATATACATACATATACACCTATAAAACACATATACACACATACATACATATACACATACGCATACGTATACGCATGCTCATGCATATACACATCCACATGCACATACACATAAGCATACACATATATAAAATTATACGCATATATATGTATATTTATTTATTTATTTTTATTAATATGTCTTTTTTTAATGAACTTACAGGTTATTATCTGAAAAGTTTTTCCAAGTCAGAATATTCTTCCTACTTCACATGATGAAATGAAGAAGATAATCAACAATCTTGGTATAGATTATCAATGTATACATGCATGTCCTAATGATTGTATTTTATATAGAGGTGAATATGCAAACTCTTTGACATGTCCCAAATGTCAATCTCGTGGATATAAGGACGAAGAAGGTAAAATCCCAAAAAAGGTATTGAGACATTTTCCATTGGCTCCATGGAATCAAAGGTTTTGACATGGGCACATGATCATAAAAGTACTGATGGAATAATCAGAATTCCTCATGATAGTGTCGCTTTTCAACATATTGATTCTACATGGCCTGAATTTGCACAAAATCCACAGAATCTACAGTTAGGAGTTACATTAGATGGGGTTAATCCATTCTCCATGAAATCCAGTAAATGGTCAACATGTCCAGTGCTAGTCATAAACTACAATCTTTCACCATATCTTAGTATTAAAAAGGAACATTTAATGCGTTCACTTTTAATCCCAAGAAAAGACAAGTTAAAGATATGAATATATATCTTGCTCCTCATTGACGATCTCCAAGAGTTATGGAGAGGTATTAATGTCATTGATGTATCGAAAAGCAACTATGAAAGACATATTATGGTTCGAGGCATTGTGGCTTGGACTATTCACGATTTTCCAAGATATCGTGTTTGTTCAGGTATTGATGTAATTGTTTTATTCAATATGCATACAAATAAATGTGATTTAATCTAATTATATTTTTACCATTTTCATGATACAGGAATATCTACTAAGGGTTATAAAGATTGTCCATATTGTGGTGATTGGTTGAGATCAATCTATAGTAAGAATCTCAACAAAAATATTTATCTTCAATATCAATGATTCTTGCATGATGATCATCCATCAAGATCGAAAAGAGAAGCGATACATTTTAATGGAAAGCTTGAAATAGGTCAATGCCCAAAACCTATGACGCCTATGGATTGGTATAAAAAATGGACAGATGGACCTTTGATAGATCCAGAATCAGAAATCTTCAATGATGATGAAGATAATGAGTATGTGAAGAGGGGAAAAGGAAAATTGGCACTTGTAGAGAAGATATCAATATGGTATTCTTTGGAGTATTGGAAAGAGTTAAGACTATGTCATCTTCTTGATCCTATGCATATATTCAAGAATATTGGTTATTCACTATGGCAGCATCTTCTTGGACTAAAAGATACCATAGCATCCATGAATGATTTGAAAGATCAAAACTCAAAACCAAAGTTATGGCCAGTTTTTGATAGACATCGACAGGAAACAGCTTATGCACCTGCTCCTTGGGTACTTACAACAAAACAGATACAAACTATCAACAATAGAATTCAATTGACTCCGACTCCTACAGGATATGGAGCATCTTTCCAGAACATGTTTACGATGGATGATAAGAGCTTATCTGGGTCAAAGACCCATGACTAGCATAACTTTTCGAAACATATTTTACCATTGGTTATCGGTGGATGTACAACGAAAGGAGTATGAGATGTGATCCTATTGTCTTGGATCACTTGTAAGGTGATTATGATACTTTTATATTTAATATATATGAATATTTGATATCTTTTATTTTTTAATTAACTTCTTTGTAATTTTTTTATGATATGTATAGGTGGATTACATCAAAAGAGATTGACAAAAACTCAATCCCACAAAAAAAACGTGAATGCAAAGAGCTACTATGTTTGATGGAGAAAGAGCTTCCTACTTCATTTTTTGATATTGAGGTTCATTTATTAGTCCATCTTGTGGATGAAATAGAGATTGTAGGTGTTGTCAACACTCGATGGATGTTTTGGGTTGAGTGATTTATGGGAATATGAAAAGGTTATGTGCGACAAAGAGCGAAACCAGAAGGATCCATGGCAAAGGGTTGGATGCTTGAAGAGTGCATGTATTATGTTAGTGAGTACCTTGAAAGAGTTCATAAAGAAGCTCCACATGCATGGACCAATGAGTCTTCTTCAAAAATAACAAAAATGAGGTATTATCAGGTAAGGGAGTTCCATTTTTATTTACATTTCAAGAAAAAAATGATGTTTCTACTTTTGTAGCATATAGTAGTGAATGCATGCAAGCATTCCTTAGCGAGTACGAATTGGAACTTCAAAATCTCTGAAGTAAAAGGCAAAGAAACAAAAGATATAGACGTAATCTCGATAATAATGAGATTACAACTATATATTCTTTCACAGATTCGCTATATAGTCATTTGCAACACGCGAAGGCAAATAATGAAGAAATCTCAGATGAGCAAAGAGAGTTAATGATAGGTTGTGAAAAAAAGGTAATTTTATTTTAATAATATTTTTTTTTCATATATGTATATTAGTTTCTATTTACTAATTTAATTTCTTTTTGCATGCTCCAATGTTCACTAATCTGTGGGCTTTTGGATAGCATATTAGAATCAAAGCCATTGATTCTTTACGTAAAAGAAAGGATTCTAGTATTGTTGCTTCTTTCAAGCAACTATCACATGCTAGTTCAAAAGACACGAACCCTATAGATGGCGAACTTGGTTATGTGGGAATTGTTGTTGGAATCTACGAAATATCATTTGGTACATTCAAATAGGAAGAAAAAAGTATATATTTTTTATGATAGAGTTTATTATTTTTTAAAGCACCTAATAATGGGTTTTTGTGTTTATATATTTTGATAGGTCATTTTGAAGGTTGAGTGGTTTTGAGCCAAGTATAAAGCTAATAATTCCACATTAAAAAAGAAATTATCTGGGTTTTGGGCAATTGATTCTTCCAAGGTAATGTGATCTACTAAAGACCCATATATTCTTCCTAGGCATATTGAACAAGCATTTTTTTATAAAAACCCAGATGCTCACCCTTGGTGGCAAGCCATTCATGTTCAACCTAGAGGTAGGTCATTGTTTGAATAGTTTATTGTTAGAGAGATCGAAGAAAGTCCTCTTGATGATTCACCATCAAATACTGATACATCAACATCTGAAAGAGAAATTAGAATCATTATACATGATAATGATACTAATCTTTTTGATGAAGAGGATAATACTTTACATGTTAATTCTACTGATGATGAAGAGGAATTACTAGAAATCGATATTAATCCATCAATAGATGATGTGACTCATGAGAACAGAGATTTAACAATAGAAGAAATAAATGAAATCAATAATGATAATGACAATGAGACTATATTGATTTCTTACCAAAATGATGGCAATAATGAAAACGTATGAGCAGATTAGATAGTAAATTCTACTCTAGTTATTGATCAATGACTTGAAGCTTCTGAATGGATATCAAATAATAGATTCTTCTTTATTCAACTAGAATATCCATGAATCCTACTAGAGAGATGAAATCACATTCTTTTAAGTTAGAACATGAAGCTCGGGGGTATGCCTAGTTATTTTATATATAACTTTATCTTCGAGGAGCAAATTTTTCTCATGTATGTATGCATATGTGTGTGTATTCATGTGTATTATATGTATACATGTGTTAGTATGCATATATATGTGTTTCATGTATATGTATGTGTGTGCATGTGTGTGATATATGTATACATGTGTTAGTATGCACACGTGTATATATATATAAAATATTCATGTATTCATGTAATATATGCAAGTGTTTATAATTTTGTATGCATGTATAAGTATACATGTGTGCATGTAGGCATGTATATGTGATGTGTACATGTATATATGTATATGTGCCTATGTGTAAAGGTGTACATGTAAATATGTATGCATGTATATATATTTATGTGTGCATTTAGGCATGTATGTGTGATGCATAATGTATCTACTCTATTTTATATTTATGTATGTGTATCTACATGATGAGTATATATCTTTATATATATTATGATCCTCATTGATTCGAGTAGCTATATATAGAGGCATAAGGTTGGGAGGAGAGACATCTCTCTAGTAGAATGTCGAAGGAATAGATGCAATGTGTACATATACTTCAATCATATGGCTAAAAGGCTGAATTAGAGTTTCTAAATTAGGGTTTTTAAAACCCTAATATCAAAATTAGCGTTTTCGAATTAGGATTTTTGAAATAGGATTTCTGAATTAGAATATTTATAATAGGGTTTATATATATATATATATATATATATATATATATATATATATATATATATATATATATATATATATATATATATATATATATATATATATATATGTATATATGTGTGTGTGTGTGTGTATGTATGTATGTATGTATGTATGTATGTATACTGATATATCTATATGCATATCTATATGTGTGTATGCATGTGTATGTGTATATATACATGTAAATATGATTATGTGAGTCTATGCGTGTGTACATATGATTATGTATGTTTATGTGTATGTGTCTATGTGTGTATTCATTATATGTGTGTAAGTGCATGCATGTGTATGTGTGTGTAAAAATGTGCATGTATGTGTGTGTATGTATAAACGTGCATGTATGTGTGTATGTGTGTAAATTTGCATGTATGATGTATATGTGTGCGTATGCATGTATTTGTACCTCTTCTCTCACTCTTCACATAAACACACATACTCATATCCACATATATATATACATTAAAGCAATGTGTACCGTGCATTATCCTGACGATGAGCCATAAGTGTCTGCATCTCTTTTACACACCACTTATGCGACCATCCTGTCGCAAACTCTATCACAAGTGAACTAAGTACATATTTTTTATCCCTCTCATCATGCTCACTACAAAAATTTAAAAAAAACATGTAAATAAAACATAAGATATTTATTTCAATTTATATGTAAAATGTATACTTACTTCCACTGTAAGTGGACAAAGTGCAAGTAAGAGTCGCATAATGCTCGCATTCTTCTCTTGAACTCCAATCCATTCCCTATGTACACAATGTTCCCCTCTACCTCTATATCGTACTCTAGCCCTAAGGTGCCTATGCATGTCCTCGTAGGCACCTGTGCTCTGCTATCATGATCTGGAGGTGGTATAGGTTTCCTGAAAATAGATAGATAAAAATAAATAAAAATGTGTTATAATATCATGAAAAAAATTTGTGAAAAAAAAACATACCTATGAGTAGATAGCCCTCTTCCTGCATGTGAAGCCATAGAAGAGCCTTCCTCTGATCACTGGGTAACCATCTGGATCATATTATCGATCTCATCATCAGCCATCTCAGAGTACTCATGCATGATGATCCCTAGAGTATCAGGCGGAACTCTTGCTCTCATAAGACTTTTAATGAGAGTGAGTTTTGCCTTTCTCTCTCTGCTAGGATCCATAACACCTATACATATAAAACAAAATGGGTTAGAAATCAATATATATATGTGTACATATGTATGTGTGTATATGTGTATGTAGGTGTATATGTGAGTGTGTGTATGCATGTAAGCATGTATGTATGCATATGCATGTGCATTATGTATGCATGTGTGTGTATGTGTGTGTGTATGCATGTAAGTATGTATGTATGCATATGCATATGTATGCATGTATGTGTATGTGTGTGTATATGTGTCTCTATGTGTGTGTATGAATATATATGTGTGTATGTCTCTATGTGTCTATCTCTATGTGTCTGTCTATGCATATATGTGTGTACATGTGTCCATGTGTGTGTATGTGTGTGTGTCTATGTGTGTGTCTATGTGTATATACGTGTCTATCTATATATATGTGTCTATATGCATGTGTATGTATATGTGTAAATGTGTGTGGATGTGTGTATGTGTGTGTGTATGTGTGTGTGTATGTGTGTGTGTATGTGTGTGTGTATGTGTGTGTGTATGTGTGTGTGTATGTGTGTGTGTATGTGTGTATTTGTCTATGTGTGCATGTGTGTGTATATGTGTGTGTCTATGTGTGTGTCTATGTGTGTGTCTATGTGTGTATATACGTGTGTATTTGTATATATATGTCTATATGCATGTGTATGTGTGTGTGTGTAAATGTGTGTGGATGTGTGTGTGTAAGTTTGCATGTGTCTTTGTGTGTATGTGTGTGTTTATATATGTGTGTGTGTATCTGTGTGTGTGTGTGTGTGTAAGCTTGTATGTGTCTATGTGTGTATGTTTGTGTGTGTCGTGTAAGTGTGTGTGTGTGTAAACTTGTGTGTATATGTGTGTGTATGTGTGTATATGTGTGTATGTGTCTATGTGTGTGTATGTATCTATATGTGTGTATGTGTCTATGTGTGTATGTGTATGCATGTAAGCATGTATCTATGCATATGCATGTGCAACATAATGCATATGTATGCATGTGTGTGTATGTGTGTGTATGTGTGTGTATGTGTGTGTATGTGTGTGTATGCACGTAAGTATGTATGTATGCATATGCATATGCATTATGTATGCATGTATGTGTATGTTTGGGTATGTCTCTTTACATGTGTGTGTGTATGCATATATATGTGTGTATGTGTGTGTGTCTCTCTCTACGTGTGTGTGTGTCTCTCTCTACGTGTGTGTGTGTTTCTATGTGTGTATATGTATGTGTGTGTATGTTTGTGTATGCATGTAAGCATGTATGTATGCATATGCATGTGCATTATGTATGCATATGTATGCATGTGTGTATGTGTGTGTATGTCTCTCTACGTGTGTGTGTAGGCATATCTATGCATGTATTTGTATGTGTGTGTATGTCTCTCTACATGTGTGTGTGTATGCATATATAATGTGTATGTGTGTATGTGTGTGTATGTGTGTGTATGTGTGTGTATGTGTGTGTATGTGTGTGTATGTGTGTGTGTCTATGTGTGTATGTGTGTGTGTGTGTCTATGTGTGTATGTGTGTGTCTATGTGTTTATATAAATGTGTATTTATATATATGTGTCAGTATGCATGTGTATGTGTGTGTGTAAATGTGTCTGGATGTGTGTGTGTGTGTGTGTAAGTGTGTATGTGTCTATGAGTGTGTATGTGTTTATGTGTGTGTATGTGTCTATGTGTGTGTATGTGTCTATGTGTGTATGTGTATGCATGTATGTATGCATATGTGTGTGTATGTGTGTGTATGCATGTAAGTATGTATGTATGCATTTGCATATGCATTATGTGTGTATGTGTGTATGTGTGTATGTGTGTGTGTCTATGTGTGTGTATGCATGTGTATGTGTGTGTAAATCTGTGTGTGTATATGTGTGTGTATGTGTGTGTATGTGTCTATGTGTGTGTATGTGTATGCATGTATCTATGCATATGCATGTGCATTATGTATGCATATGTGTGTGTATGTGTGTGTATGCATGTAAGTATGTATGTATGCATATGCATATGCATTATGTATGTATGCATATGCATATGCATTATGTATGTATGCATATGCATATGCATTATGTATGCATGTATGTGTATGTGTGTGTATGTCTCTCAGTGCGTGTGTATGCATATATGTGTGTGTATGTATGTGTATGTGTGTGTGTGTCTATGTGTGTATGTGTATGTGTATGTGTGTATGTGTGTGTATGCATGTAAGCATGTATGTATGCATATGCATGTGCATTATGTATGCATATGTATGCATGTGTGTGTATGCATGTAAGTATGTATGTATGTATGTATGTATGTATGTATGTATGTATGCATATGCATATGCATTATGTATGTATATGTATGCATGTATGTATATGTGAGTGTGTATGTCTCTCTACGTGTGTGTGTGTATGCATATGTGTGTATGCATGTGTATGTGTGTGTATGCATTTAAGCATGTATGTATGCATATGCATGTTTATGTATGCATATGTATGCCTGTGTGTGTATGCATGTAAGTATGTATGTATGCATATGCATATGCATTATGTATGCATGTATGTATATGTGTGTGTGTGTGTATGTCTCTTTACGTGTGTGTGTGTGTGTATGCATATATATGTGTGTATGTATGCATATATATGTGTGTATGTGTATGTGTGTATGTGTGTGTATGTGTGTGTATGCATTTAAGCATGTATGTATGCATATGCATGTGCATTATGTGTGCACATGTATGCATGTCGGTGTATGTGTGTATGCATGTAAGTATGTATGTTTGCGTATGCATATGCATTATGTATGCATGTATGTGTGTGTGTATGTCTCTCTACATGTGTGTGTATGCATATATGTGTGTGTATGTGTCTATATGTGTGTGTATGTGTTTGTGTATGTGTGTGTATGTGTGTGTGTGTGTGTCTATGTGTATGTGTGTGTGTCTATGTGTGTATGTGTGTGTCTATGTGTGTAGACACGTGTGTATCTATATATATGTGTCTATATGCATGTGTATGTGTGTGTGTGTGTAAATGTGTGTGGATGTGTGTGCATGTGTGTGTATGTGTGTAGGTGTGTATGTGTCTATGTGTGTGTGTGTGTATGTGTGTGTATATGTGTGTGTGTATGTGTATGTGTGTGTGCATCTATGTGTGTATGTGTGTGTGTCTATGTGTGTATGCATGTGTCTATGTGTGTATATATATGTGTGTGTATGCATGTGTATGTGTGTATGTAAATTAGTGTGTATATGAGTGTGTGTAAATCTATGTTTATGTGTGTGTATGTGTCTATGTGTGTATGTGTGTGTGTATCTATGTGTGTATGTGTGTTTGTGTGCATATACGTGTGTATGTGTATATATATTTGTGTATGCATGTGTATGTGTGTGTGGAAATGTGTGTGTAAGTGTGTATGTGTCTAATATGTATGTGTGTGTGTGTCCATGTGTGTATGTGTGTGTGTCTATGTGTGTATGTGTGTGTATATGTGTATGTGTGTGTGTGTCTATGTGTGTATATGTGTGTGTATGCATATGTATGTGTGTGTGCATGTAAATCTATGTGTATATGTGTGTGTGATCTTGCTTCACAGATGTGCGTGTTGATCTCTCTCTCTCTCGCTCTCTCTCTCTCTCTCGCTCTCTCTCTCTCTCTCTCATGCATCCTAATCCTAGCACAAATGTGTCGGGAGAAATCAAGTTTTTTTTAGCATTCCAGAGCGTCTCTTATGTGATGCTCTGGAAGACCAGGACGTCATGTATGCGATGATCCACCGTCAAACGTAGTTTGCCAACGTTGTTAAAAGTGTCATCGACGCATATTTTTAGCATCAGATAAGCGACATCGCTTATGCGACGACATGTCCTTTTTTTTTAATAAAAACAAGCTCGTCGCTTATGCAATGCTAGTGTCACATAAGCGACGAGACCGGCTTTTTTTTCAATTCGGGGGTGTCGCTACACCCCCTATTTCTAGTAGTGGAGTGAGAGATAAGTACTTTTGTTTACTTATGCCACATTGAAATTTGATCTCCTTGGAGTGAAAACCATTTTTCAATTTATTATTCTTGCATTAGAGAGCTTACTTTTACCACTTTCTTTCGATGTTTTTGAACACAACGCATAATTTTTTTCAAGTCTATCCTAATAGATGAGCAAGGAGAGGGTGAAATATTAATGATGTTGTATCTTACTAAAGAGAATTCATAGAAAAGAAATCATAATTTGGACGATTTGCGGTGTGCACACAAGGAGGAGGATGATAAGAATATGAGGACTCAGACAGCAAGTAGAGAAGGGATGATGGGATGAAAAAACGAGAGTAGGATCACTTGAATAGCATTGAGAAAGGGGTAGGGAAAGAGAGAGAGAGAGAGAGAGAGAGAGAGAGAGAGAGAGATTGAGAGAGAGTTCACCGACTACAATATTCAAGGGAGGGAGAGGGAGATCAATTACTATGCAGATACAACATCTAAAGAGGAACATGAAATATAAAAGGAAGATAGTGCAATGGGAAATAAGAAGAAATGGGTGATGGATCTCTTACTAACTACTCAACTAGAATAGGTGGGGAAGGAAGGTTGAGCCAGATAGCGGTTAGAGGAAGTGTGTATGTGTGTATATGTGTGTATGTGTCTATGTGTGTGTATGTATCTATATGTGTGTATGTGTCTATGTGTGTATGTGTATGCATGTAAGCATGTATCTATGCATATGCATGTGCAACATAATGCATATGTATGCATGTGTGTGTATGTGTGTGTATGTGTGTGTATGTGTGTGTATGCATGTAAGTATGTATGTATGCATATGCATATGCATTATGTATGCATGTATGTGTATGTTTGGGTATGTCTCTTTACATGTGTGTGTGTATGCATATATATGTGTGTATGTGTGTGTGTCTCTCTCTACGTGTGTGTGTGTCTCTCTCTACGTGTGTGTGTGTGTTTCTATGTGTGTATATGTATGTGTGTGTATGTTTGTGTATGCATGTAAGCATGTATGTATGCATATGCATGTGCATTATGTATGCATATGTATGCATGTGTGTATGTGTGTGTATGTCTCTCTACGTGTGTGTGTAGGCATATCTATGCATGTATTTGTATGTGTGTGTATGTCTCTCTACATGTGTGTGTGTATGCATATATAATGTGTATGTGTGTATGTGTGTGTATGTGTGTGTATGTGTGTGTATGTGTGTGTATGTGTGTGTGTCTATGTGTGTATGTGTGTGTGTGTGTCTATGTGTGTATGTGTGTGTCTATGTGTTTATATAAATGTGTATCTATATATATGTGTCAGTATGCATGTGTATGTGTGTGTGTAAATGTGTCTGGATGTGTGTGTGTGTGTGTGTGTAAGTGTGTATGTGTCTATGAGTGTGTATGTGTTTATGTGTGTGTATGTGTCTATGTGTGTGTATGTGTCTATGTGTGTATGTGTATGCATGTATGTATGCATATGTGTGTGTATGTGTGTGTATGCATGTAAGTATGTATGTATGCATTTGCATATGCATTATGTGTGTATGTGTGTATGTGTGTGTGTCTATGTGTGTGTATGCATGTGTATGTGTGTGTAAATCTGTGTGTGTATATGTGTGTGTATGTGTGTGTATGTGTCTATGTGTGTGTATGTGTATGCATGTATCTATGCATATGCATGTGCATTATGTATGCATATGTGTGTGTATGTGTGTGTATGTGTGTGTATGCATGTAAGTATGTATGTATGCATATGCATATGCATTATGTATGTATGCATATGCATATGCATTATGTATGTATGCATATGCATATGCATTATGTATGCATGTATGTGTATGTGTGTGTATGTCTCTCAGTGCGTGTGTATGCATATATGTGTGTGTATGTATGTGTATGTGTGTGTGTGTCTATGTGTGTATGTGTATGTGTATGTGTGTATGTGTGTGTATGCATGTAAGCATGTATGTATGCATATGCATGTGCATTATGTATGCATATGTATGCATGTGTGTGTATGCATGTAAGTATGTATGTATGTATGTATGTATGTATGTATGTATGCATATGCATATGCATTATGTATGTATATGTATGCATGTATGTATATGTGAGTGTGTATGTCTCTCTACGTGTGTGTGTGTATGCATATGTGTGTATGCATGTGTATGTGTGTGTATGCATTTAAGCATGTATGTATGCATATGCATGTTTATGTATGCATATGTATGCATGTGTGTGTATGCATGTAAGTATGTATGTATGCATATGCATATGCATTATGTATGCATGTATGTATATGTGTGTGTGTGTATGTCTCTTTACGTGTGTGTGTGTGTGTATGCATATATATGTGTGTATGTATGCATATATATGTGTGTATGTGTATGTGTGTATGTGTGTGTATGTGTGTGTATGCATTTAAGCATGTATGTATGCATATGCATGTGCATTATGTGTGCACATGTATGCATGTCGGTGTATGTGTGTATGCATGTAAGTATGTATGTTTGCATATGCATATGCATTATGTATGCATGTATGTGTGTGTGTATGTCTCTCTACATGTGTGTGTATGCATATATGTGTGTGTATGTGTCTATATGTGTGTGTATGTGTTTGTGTATGTGTGTGTATGTGTGTGTATGTGTGTGTATGTGTGTGTGTGTGTGTGTCTATGTGTGTGTGTGTGTGTCTATGTGTGTATGTGTGTGTCTATGTGTGTGTCTATGTGTGTAGACACGTGTGTATCTATATATATGTGTCTATATGCATGTGTATGTGTGTGTGTGTAAATGTGTGTGGATGTGTGTGCATGTGTGTGTATGTGTGTAGGTGTGTATGTGTCTATGTGTGTGTGTGTGTGTATGTGTGTGTATATGTGTGTGTGTATGTGTATGTGTGTGTGCATCTATGTGTGTATGTGTGTGTGTCTATGTGTGTATGCATGTGTCTATGTGTGTATATATGTGTGTGTGTATGCATGTGTATGTGTGTATGTAAATTAGTGTGTATATGAGTGTGTGTAAATCTATGTTTATGTGTGTGTATGTGTCTATGTGTGTATGTGTGTATGTGTGTGTGTATCTATGTGTGTATGTGTGTTTGTGTGCATATACGTGTGTATGTGTATATATATTTGTGTATGCATGTGTATGTGTGTGTGGAAATGTGTGTGTAAGTGTGTATGTGTCTAATATGTATGTGTGTGTGTGTCCATGTGTGTATGTGTGTGTGTCTATGTGTGTATGTGTGTGTATATGTGTATGTGTGTGTGTGTCTATGTGTGTATATGTGTGTGTATGCATATGTATGTGTGTGTGCATGTAAATCTATGTGATATGTGTGTGTGATCTTGCTTGACAGATGTGCGTGTTGATCTCTCTCTCTCTCTCTCTCTCGCTCTCTCTCTCTCTCTCTCTCGCTCTCTCTCTCTCTCATGCATCCTAATCCTAGCACAAATGTGTCGGGAGAAATCAAGTTTTTTTTAGCATTCCAGAGCGTCTCTTATGTGATGCTCTGGAAGACCAGGACGTCATGTATGCGATGATCCACCGTCAAACGTAGTTTGCCAACGTTGTTAAAAGTGTCATCGACACATATTTTTAGCATCAGATAAGCGACATCGCTTATGCGACGACATGTCCTTTTTTTTTAATAAAAACAAGCTTGTCGCTTATGCAATGCTAGTGTCACATAAGCGACGAGACCGGCTTTTTTTTCAATTCGGGGGTGTCGCTACACCCCCTATTTCTAGTAGTGGAGTGAGAGATAAGTACTTTTGTTTACGTATGCCACATTGAAATTTGATCTCCTTGGAGTGAAAACCATTTTTCAATTTATTATTCTTGCATTAGAGAGCTTACTTTTACCACTTTCTTTCGATGTTTTTGAACACAACGCATAATTTTTTTCAAGTCTATCCTAATAGATGAGCAAGGAGAGGGTGAAATATTAATGATGTTGTATCTTACTAAAGAGAATTCATAGAAAAGAAATCATAATTTGGATGATTTGCGGTGTGCACACAAGGAGGAGGATGATAAGAATATGAGGACTCAGACAGCAAGTAGAGAAGGGATGATGGGATGAAAAAAGGAGAGTAGGATCACTTGAATAGCATTGAGAAAGGGGTAGGGAAAGAGAGAGAGAGAGAGAGAGAGAGAGAGAGAGAGAGAGAGAGAGAGAGATTGAGAGAGAGTTCACCGACTACGATATTCAAGGGAGGGAGAGGGAGATCAATTACTATGCAGATACAACATCTAAAGAGGAACATGAACTATAAAAGGAAGATAGTGCAATGGGAAATAAGAAGAAATGGGTGATGGATCTCTTACTAACTACTCAACTAGAATAGGTGGGGAAGGAAGGTTGAGCCAGATAGCGGTTAGAGGAAGAAAAATAAGGTGAAATAAAAAGGAGAATTGTAATGAAATTAGAGCACCCTATGCCAATAGGAATACTTCTTTGACTATGATCATTGATTGTTGCTCCGCAATGTTGTAGTAGATAGCCCCACACATGTAGGACCTCTCAAGTTTTGCAACTTCGAGCTAGATAGCCCCTCTCAACTTTGAGGGCTTATAGGTGTTGTTGGTTGATCATGAAGAATTGCTTTAGGTTCTCTTGGCATGCCATTAGTCCATGATGTCAATGTATCACTAGATGAGCTAGCCTGTTGGTTCCATCCTACAATTTGAATCAAACCATGCTGCTCATTCATAAGAATTCTTGTGTTCAACATAAAAGATGGCATAAATTGTAGCTGGGGTGCTTCCGATATCATTGGACCTATAAAAATGTTTCATTGAGGTGGTGCATGAGGTTTTGATCCACCCTCAATGTTACTAAATATGAATATGGAACATAATATAAAACATAGGGTAACCAATCCACTCTCTTGCTACTGTATTGGGATGCCATCGCTCTAGTAAATTGCGATTTCATTGCTTTGAATGAAGAATCAAAGGTGCCTAGAAGTGGGGCCATTCCTTGCATTTTATTTTGATGACTCCTAGAAAGTATAGTTGTTGCATCTTGCCTTGAGAAGGCTCCCAAACATCCAATCCTTTAACACCTACTAGAGGAGCTACCCTCTTAGCTGCCCCCCTTCTCGTTATCTCTATGAGTGATTGATCAAGCCTTTCCCTTGTTGTTGCAACGTCTACAATAGGTTTAGGATAATAAGAACCGAGTTTAATTCTAGCACCATGAAACACATTTGGAGGTGCACCCCAATGATGATGTATCCCTTTTGATGTCAATGAGACAGATCTAGAAGCTAGCGCCACACATATTCTCCATAAAGATCATATTTGTACCACTCAAACTCAGGATTGTCCGTGCTGAAACTTGTGATTAGCTAGCAAGCTTCCAAATTTATTGCCATCCTTATACGGTCACTCTCCAGGTCAATATCCAAGAGTGTGTTCCAAAAGAACTTCATTTCATAGTGCCATGGTAATTGCAGAAACTTCACGAAGAAGCTCGAAACAATCACACAAATGCAATTATGTAGGCACCATATGGCCAGAGCTCTCTTATGCATGGAGACTTTAAAATAGCCCTCATCATTTCTCTAGGGAAAATACTTCAATTTGGACAGCAATGACCTTTCGTGTGTAAATGGAAAGTTGAAACTCACTAGATATCTCAAGTATTTCTTGAACCCAATATTTCTAAGGACTCTTCAGCTTTCATATTCCCTTCTTTGACCCAAAGCACTTGCTCCATTCGAAAAAGATAAAAGATCCTTCGGACATTAACCTTCTCATAGTGCAAGTGTAGAGAAAGGATAGAGCTTGTGGCACTATCAACCTTCTCACTTATACTAGCATAATCCATCAGTGGCCTATTAACAAAAGCCTCTAAAGCTCTTTCTGCATTTCTCCATCCACAAGACCATGCTCTTGCGAGCAAATCATTTTGAGAGTACAATGAATTGAAAACAGACTCACACACCCAACCTCGTAAGGTAGAGGCACTCATCTTATGTCCAGCCAAGACTTGAACCCAGGACTTCCTCCTAGAGACTCAAGGCATCAAACCACTAGGTTACGCAGGCTCAGACATTGCAAGCAAATCATTGCTATGTTTCTCAGATTCATTTTTGAAGATCTAGCTCCTCGATAGGCATGTTGGTTATGGTTCCTGGCCAGCTCATAAACCTTTTTGGAGGCAAAAGCAGAGCATCACGCTCCATCGCTCTGTCCATTTAATGCGACTAGAGACTTCCAAATGTTGTCTAAGGGTGGTCATGTTCATCAACAACTTCCCAAGGCTCATAAGGAAGATCTACATTGAAGGTAGTTTGCACTTATCCCTTGCTCGCAGAAGTTCTTGTTGCACTCTATGGTCTCGTACAAGAGATAGGCTCTCATGTTAGACAAAAGTCATCAACTTCAATTCCAATTTGGAACATACAGATGGTTGAAGATGAACTGAATCTCATTAGTTTGTTTGATGATGTGAAACAAGGCAGTGGCGACATAGTTGGACTGCCTACATCACATTGCTTCACTTGTTTGGTAGGCCACTGCTCCTCCTCAAAGGGCTCTACCGCAACAAAGATGAGATCTTCATTCGAGAATGTCTTGTTAGATAGATTTCCTGAAGGGTGTACACTTGTCTGAATGCCAAGCTACGTCTTCACCTGAACGTGAGGAAGATGGCTTGGATTTTTCAGCAAGATATCCTCTCGAATCAGATTGCCAAGCTTCTTGAAAGATCTCACCTATCTGAGTTCACTTCCATACGGACACCAGAATCTCACTCAGGTTGACATTCTGAGCTCCCTTCTTTCTGTCAAGTCTGCACCGCTACGACGTGAGAGGACTATCTATTGTGTTGTGTGGGTGAGCACCTAGGGGTTGATGACCAAAACAGAGACCAAGGCTCTTAAGCCCGATCTTGAGCTTCTCCTATGTCCCGAATGTGGAATGGAGTCCTCATGACCTAGTGGTGACGATGCACTATGAAGCATATGTGTTGAGCCTATCTTTTCTTGAATTCAACGTCAGCCTCTCATCGGCTCTTCGAGTCAAGTAGATGCCTAATAACAGGAATGCTTCCCCAACCTCTCCATGAATGCTTGGCCTCCTCTCCATGAGGATGGGACCTATGACCCGAAACGGTGGAAAATGTTGATTCTAGCCGCTCACCTATGCGGGTTACATTTGGATAGTATTTGGTTGGCACCTCAAGACACACCTCAAGACAGGCTATGAATCAGTCCAAGATCCTTACAAGACGCTTCCGCACAAATCTAAAGGCCTCATCTCATCTTACGCTTCCACTTACCCTCTCATGAAGCCGTCCCGGGATACTTCAGCATGAGATCTTCAGTTGCCTTTGATTTTTCAACAGGATATCCTCCCGAATCAGACTACCAAGCTTCTAGAAAGATCTCGGCTATCTGAGTTCCCTTCCATACGGACACCATAATCTCACCTAGGCTGACATTCTGAGCCTATTAGGGAAAAAAATCAACCCTGCATGGGCCTTTTGGATTAAGGAGTGATTAGTGATGGACCAATGAGAGGAGGGTGATGGACACAGTCTATAGCCTATAAATCACTAGGCTGAAGGGGGATGAGGGGACAAGATTGCCCTATGTTCAGGTTTTGCCTCTAGAGAGAAAGGAATCTCGTAACTTATCTCGGCCCAAAAATTCAAAATTTTCAGAAAGTCATAAAACTCATCATAACACCATTTAATGGTCCCCCAACCACTTTTTGGTATCAAAAGTGCTATTTTTTAATTCTAAATCAAAATCCACGCATGAACTGAGCTGAAAAAAGTGATTTTTTCAAAAATAACTCAAAATGCAACTTTCTCCCTCCAAAACCTCACATTTTAATACCCAAGTCCCAAAAACTCATCTCTTTCCACTACTTTCTCTCCCTAGCACACCATTGCAGCTCCTGCGTCTCCATTTCTTTCTCTGTGCATCATCTTCTTTGAATTCCTACTGTCAGTTCCATAGCCTGAACTCTAATGGAGAAACCTAAATCTCATAGACGTCCAAAAGATGAGGTTATCGCGATAAAATGTCACAATATCAAGGCCACAAAAGGAATTTGGTTAGGACATGAGTTCTGCAAAGGTGCATGGTGTACATGCAACCCTCTGGTGTTGGTCCTCATCGTGTAAGAGATCGTGGAAACTTGGATCTTCATTGGAAAGGGAAGTTATTAGGCTTCAAAAAGCTCAAAAATGGTGAAAATGTTGCCATTGTGCAACATGTTTTCACAATGTCAAGCATGAAATTGGAAAACTCAAATAAAATGAGATATCCTATCAACTTTAAGTATTACTCATTGAATTTTGTCCGAATTTCATAATATACCTAGCTAAGTTGTGTAGTTTTTTGTTGTAGATACATTTCCTTCTACCTTAGTGGAAGAACAACCACTTCATAGTCTTACAGGTACTTTCCAAGCATTGCATGCAGATGTTGGGTCGATAGTCTTTCCACAAGCCCGTCCTACTCAGCTATTACGTGAGAGAGTTTTCTTTTACACACATACATATGTTGTACCCTCTTCATCAAATGATTTTGGTAGGTTAGAGATGATTAAGGTAGATTCTCTTTTAAAGCTCGAGTGGCCGCAACCTGATGTATGGACATTGACATCTTTGAGGCATAAGATGGTGATGGACATACACAACTCTTTGAAATTTACAAGAGTTTCAAGATCTATAGGATTACATTGGTGTGTTCCTGTTCATTGTTTTGTACATTTATTTCATATATTCACAATTCTAGAGACTTCAACAATGTTCATGTTAAAAGACATCACGTATGAGTAGGTAGAGGTTTTACTAGGTGAAAATTGGGGACTTGTAGAAGGATGCACCAAAGGGGATAGATACCTTTGTAAAATTGGTGCAATAGGCATAGGATTTTGATACTTGAAACATCGTACTTCATTGTACATTAGATTCTATTATGATCGTTTGATGTGTAAACTTGGTGAATGGATACCATTACAAAGTTATGAGGGTTTTTTAATTTCATTTGAAATTTAGATAAATCTACCCAACAACGAAATGGAAGTTATTTCAGTAAATCATCATTGGCCTCTTGCCAACGTGAGAAAACATCTAGTAATCATGGGATTTGAGGATCTGGGTCAATCAAAGTTCAGAATACAAGGGCATAAGGTAAATAGCATATGGTATTTTTTCTTTTGTTTATACAAATTCTTATACTCAAATATGTTCATTTAAAGTTTTCTATTTGTTTGCGGATTGGTAAGAAGTTGGAGGATAAAATTAAAGTCGTTCCTGAATGGAGTGTGGATGGAACTCAACTTTCATTGTCATAGCTCAAGAACTATTTGAGTGCTAGAGTGTACACACAACCTATGTTCCATTTATAATCCTTCGTCTGCAACAATGTATTTGACATGCAAGACATGTAGCATGTAAAATTTTTTGATCTCAATATGATGTACAATTTGCCAAATCTTTGATTTTTCCAATGGCAATTTATTATAATTTTAAAGTTCAGAGAATTTATTTTTTCTATTGTGTAGATGTGGTGTATCTTATTCTAGTTAATGATTCTGTTCAATCTTTTTTATGAGCCAAAGTTTTCTTTTGAGAGTTATGTGCATGATTGTTTTATTTGAAGGTATCAATTTTAGTTTTAAAATGGGTCCCACTCACTTTAAAATTTTGAAACTACTATAAAAGCAACACTTATTCTCTCATTTCTCACTTTTACAACCAACAAGAGCTAGAATCACTCGCAGAGCACGCACACAAGCTAGCATCACATGCAATGCCTGCCGCAACCTCCAGTACCCTGCAACCCAAACGTCCACATGAACTCTTCAATGAGTTCTTGGAATTAACTGAGTTCAAAGGTCAAAAACACTTGTATGACCTATTGTCTAGAGTCCCTGATCTAGACAAAACAATTCAACTGAACTCTGATGTGCTCGAGAAAATCATAGAGTTCCTTGAGTACTACATCTTGCGTTACTCCATAGAAATACCACCTTATGAGGGTAAATGGGTCCCATGTGACCCTTTACTCTACATACACAAAGGCGATGAAGCCTTCATGAAGCGCCTTAAGTGCTTCATGGCAATTGCTGAAATTGGAGGGCACTTATTAGATGACTCTGTGCCATTAGTAAAAAAACTTAACAAAAAGAAGAGGATGGGTACAGAGTAACTTTCCTACATTGCAACAACATATTTTATCATTAATGAGGGGCCTGAACCTACACCTGTTGAACTCCCCAACCTTGTCACTAGGGGTTTTGTTAAGGAGAAGAACGAGCCTCAACCAGAGGCCATAAATTTTGCCAAAGAAAGCATTACAATCCACCAAGAATTTCCTGGTGGTGTTGAGGACAAACTACGTGAGCAATCAAGCATGGAGGAGGTCCCCCCTTCAAATCTCAACCCCTCTAAGCCCACATTACCAGAGGTAGAACTTGAATATCTCTCCATCATCGTTGTTGATGGAGAAGAATTTAGTTTTCTTCATGACATTGAGAAGGCATTCGGTCTACGTCTAGACGAATGCTTGAGTATTTTCTCCACAATGTCAGATGTTTCGCTTGACAACACATCTGACATACTTGAAAAGAAGGCAATCCCACTTGGGGATTTTGTGGCAGACACCATAGCAATGGTGTGTGATGATATTTTAAAAGATGACAACAATAGTTCAATGCAGCACAAGAGAGGATAATGAAGCAAAAAAATCCTACATTGTGAAGAGAGATGGTGGATGCAATCCAAAGATGAGTAGGTGATGCTATAACCAGCTTCACACCAGCCAATTGAGACTTCAGAGTTGATTAGTAGACCCTTTAAGCTTCCTAAATCCACCAAAATATCAGCCAAGTACTTTGGAACATGTATCCCAAAAGTTTAAGTCGAGACAGACTAGTTGCGAAATGACTAGCTCCCAAAACTTGCTATTTTTTGACATACACCTACTGGAAAAAATGAACAGTGCTCTCAACCTGTTAGGAATTAGAAAAATTCCTTTTGGGCATAGCAAATAGACTTAGCAAGCTTCCCAATCCAAGTTAAAACACTTCAAATGATGGACTGAGCACTGAGAACAAGATTTATCAATTTCTGGAACATGCCCACCATTCTCGGGGCTCTGTAGAGATAGACCAGTGAGCAGTAAAATGCAGATATCTCCAAAACTATAAATTCAATGACCTTGAAAATTGATATGCAAAAATTAGAGAGTGAGAGCTATCCAACGCACATTAAATCACTGAAAAACGATCAGTAGAACTTGAGATATGACCTTCTAAAGGTACTGCTCTGAGTGAGTATAGCAGAGAACAAAACAGAGAAGTAGATGATGATAAATGTACAGATTCACATATGATTACAACCACATTAGCAATGAATCTTTGCACAATGGGAGTAGAATGATAGAGCTATGAAGTAAGCTCTTCAATCTCTACAAAATGACATGAAGTGGTCACGTACAAGGCTTGCTAATCGCCTCTTCCTTCTTGCTCTTTTTATAGCTATTCTTGGAGGGAGTTTTGAATTCGAATTCGAATGGCTCCACCTAAAAGTGATCCCCAAAGTTAGGAGATATTCCCTCAGCTCAAAAATTCGTGATTTTGGTAGTTATAGCCACGAATTTGCTTTTACATCATGCATGAGGTAAGCCATCCTTTTCCTTTTTTCTTTTTTCAAATACAAGAGATAAAAATTAACTCTTTTACAAGAGGTGTTCACATGACTACACATGTGACTTACAAATTAGGATGATATCAAACATATCAAGCATGTAGGCTTGGGTAAAATGCATCAACAACTCCCCCTCAAGCCTAACATGCTTGGCCTCCAAATAAGTCTTCAATTGTCCTTGATTTCCTGCAAGCCAATCATCAACTTGAATCTACTTAACTTTGTACCATCAAGAGCTTTAGTCAACATGTCTGCACATTGCATATCTGTAGAGACATAGGATAGTTGAATATCCTTGCTCATTAGCTTCTCCCTTACGTAATGGTAGTGGACTTCAATATGCGTGGTTCTAGCATGGTATACCGGATTAGCTGCTAGATGTAGTGAGCTTGTGTTGTCACCAAAAATATGAGGTGTTGAAGAATGAAGTCCAAGATCTATGTACAAAGACTTTAACCACATGATTTCTTGAGTTGCATGCCAAACCTCTATATTCGGCTTCAGTAGAAGATAATGCCACGGTTGGTTGCTTCTTCGATGACCAAGAAATGATTTTTGAACCTGCAAATGATATATATCCTGATGTGCTTCTTCTATCATCTTTAGATCCGGCCCAATCTGCATCTGAGTAGACCTTTAGCTCAATATCTGATGTATATGAATAGAACAAACCTTCATTCATGGTCCCCTTTAGGTACTTGAGGACTCTCTTGGCTGCTTCCATATGTGGTCTTCTCGGCTTATGCATAAACTGACTCAATATGCTAACACTATAGCATATATCCACCCTTGTGAGTGTTGCATAGTTCAAACTTCCAACCAAGCTTTGATAGTTTGTGATGTCTTCAATTGCCTCTCCTTCATAAGCACTAAGCTTATGATTTTGCTCCATAGGTGTACCTGCACACTTGGTATTTTCCATCTTGAACTTGACGAGCATGTCATGGACATACTTCCTTTGTGTGATGTATATACCTGAATATGTGTAGATCAACTCCAATCCAAGAAAATAAGTGAACTCCTCCTTCATTTGAGCCTTTACCTGTTTGATTCCTTCAAGATCATTGCCTGTGATAATAATATCATCAACATACACACATAAATAGATCACTTCAGATCCATTCCTCTTTATGAACAAAGAGGTATCCGCCTTGCTAGCTTTGAATCCTTGGTCCTGCAAATAAGTCACCAATCTGAAATTCCAAGCTCTTGGAGCTTGCTTCAATCCATACAAAGCTTTTTTTAGTTTGCATACATAGTTAGGATGATGTGCATCCTCATATCCAGGAGGTTGTGCCATATACACTTCCTCAGAAATCCATCCATTCAAGAAAGCATTCTTTACATCAAGTTGATAGAGATTCCAAATTCTAGATGCAGCAAGACTAATGAGAACCCTAATTGTAGGCATTTTTGCAACAGGAGAGAAAGTCTCCTCATAATCAATACCATGGGTTTGAGCAAACCCTTTAGCAACTAACCTTGCTTTGTGTCTATTTATACTACCATCTGGATTCCTCTTGATTTTGTATATCCATCGAGATCCGATTATCTTCATAGATGGCTTGTTAGGTACAAGCTCCCAAGTGTCATTCTCCTTCAAGGCTTCCATTTCTTCATCCATTGCATCTCTCCAAGCTTTCTTGCTTTGTGCTTCTTCAAATGTGGTAGGTTCTTCATTGGTTGAATCCTTTGCAATGTAGATTGAGTGCTTGGTGACCAAAGAAGTATCATAACCAAACCTCTCTGGTTTCTTCTTCTCCCTTGAAGACCTTCTAAGTGGTTGATGTGAGCTCTCGGGTCCATATGTAGCATCCTGCATCTTTGCTTTTCCTTTGTTCTTCCATAGCTTTAGTCTTTCCAAGTCTTCTAGGTAAATCTCCGAATCACTTTCTTCAATCTGCTTTGGCTCCTTTGGTTGAAGTGATGGAAAATCTTCATCCAAGTCATAAGGTAGCTTCACTTTCCTGTCATCATCAAACCATGATTTGTTTTCATCAAAAATTACATCTCTACTCAGAGAAAATCCTTTATTGGTTGGATTGTACAATCTATATCCTTTTTGGTTTTGGTCATAACCAATAAATACGCACTTCTCTGCCTTGGGATCCAATTTCCCTCTTACTTGAGAAGGAATGTGAGCATAGGCTAAGCATCCAAAGATTTTACAATGCTCTAGACTAGGTCTTCTTCCATTCCACACTTCATATGGACTGGTTCCATCTAGTGACTTAGATGGAAGTCTATTTATGAGATATGACCATTGAGTTCGGGTGTATACCTTGTAGTGACTTCCCTTTTAATGCCTCTTTCATGCAAGAAGGCATCAAATTCAGAAGAGAAGTATTCTCCTCCACCATCTGATCTAAGTCTTTTTAAAGTCCTACCTGTTTGGTTTTCAACAAGAGCAATGTACTTCTTAAAGCAATTAAACACTTCATCCTTGTGCTTCATGAACAACAGAATGGTCCACCTGCTACAATCATCTATGAAAGACACATAATATCTTGAGCCTGATATAGATGGCTCCTTACTTGGACCCCACAAATCTGTGTGCACTAGATCCAAAGGATTTTGATACATATATCCTTTCTTATTGAAAGGTTGTCTATGAGCCTTGCCGAGTTGACAAGCTTCACACTTATAAATCATGTGTTGCCTTGTGATATTAGGCAAACCAAGTACACTTTGGTCCCTGCAAATCTGTTTGAGTGTCCTATCACCAATGTGAGCAAGCCTTTTGTGCCATATCTCCAGCTCTGTAAGAGTTTGAGATCCATAGCTAAACAAAGCTATGTTCTTTGTATCTTCCACTTCAAAAGTGAAAAGCCTTCCTGTCTTTTCTCCTTTGGCAATCCTTCGAAAGCCTTGCCTTGGGTCTTCAACATATGCTCCAAATCGATTGAATCTAACATGCAATCCTTTTTCAACAATCTGTCCAACACTTATTAAATTTTTGGTAATTGTAGGGACATACAAGACTTTGCTTAAGAGGTTCATATTCCCATCTGATGTCTTCACATTACCTATCTTCTCCACTGAGTGCTTTGTGTCATCTCCTGTCTGCACTTCATGCTTGTTATGAGGATCTTCCAAATCAGAAAGTAAAGCCACATTTCCTACTACATGGTTCGAGCATCCCGAATCAATGTAAAATATGTGATCATCATCCTTACCCTTTTAGCAAATAGACTTAGCAAGCTTCCCAACCCAAGTTAAAACACTTCAAATGATGGACTGAGCACTGAGAACAAGATTTATCAATTTCTGGAACATGCCCACCATTCTTGGGGCTCTACAGAGATAGACCAGTGAGCAGTAAAATGTAGATATCTCCAAAACTATAAATTTAATGACTTGAAAACTGATATGCAGAAACTAGTTAGTAAGAGCTATCCAACGCACATTAAATCACTGAAAAACAATCAGTAGAACTCGAGATATGACCTTCTGAAGGTACTGCTCTGAGTGAGTATAGCAGAGAACAAAACAGAGAAGTAGATGATGATAAATGTATAGATTCACATATGATTACAACCACATTGGCAATGAATCTTTGCACAATGGGAGTAGAATGATAGAGCTATGGAGTAAGCTCTTCAATCTCTACAAAATGACATGAAGTGGTCACGTTCGAGGCTTGCTAATCGCCTCTTCCTTCTTGCTCTTTTTATAGCTATTCTTGGAGGGAGTTTTGAATTCGAATTCGAATGGCTCCACCTAGAAGTGATCCCCAAAGTTAGGAGATATTCCCTCAGCTCAAAAATTCATGATTTTGGTAGTTATAGCCACAAATTTGCTTTTACATCATGCATGAGGTAAGCCATTCTTTTCCTTTTTTCTGTTTTCAAATACAAGAGATAAAAATGAACTCTTTTACAAGAGGTGTTCACATGACTACACATGTGACTTACAAATTAGGATGATATCAAACATATCAAGCATGTAGGCTTGGGTAAAATGCACCACCATACATCCCCCGTAGCAAAGCAGAGTGGCATGGCCCACTCTAGCATTGATTTTGATGCCCCTCGAAGAGGGGAGGAAGAAGACAAGCTTCATGATGTAAGTGGTAATTAAATTAAATAAATGGATAATTTAAGTCAATATTGTAAGAGCTTGAATTCTCATTTTTTTCTTAACAGGAAGCAATTGATCTTGACAAGTTCGCAGCAAGATCTGGTGGGGATCAAGCTTCTCGCAGGAGTGGTTCATCCTTGGCAAACTACATCGAAAAGTTGCCAAAGGATGATTTTGTTATCATACATAAAGACTACAATCTGGATGGGCACTTCATGACTTGGTGCTTGAAGGCCCTTAGCAAAATTTTATGTTTATGGACAATTACCCAAGGCACTAATTGTTACATTTTGGTTAGGAAATCCTTAGTTGTAACTACATTAGGACTTAATTTTAGAGGAAAAGTACTAGGGCAAATAGGTATCGCTATGGGTCTGGGAATGCAAGACCCCCATGTAATATCAAGATCTATATTGACTTACCAGCTCCCTCAATCTCTCCAAAGGATAAAGAAAGTTGTAGAGAAATTGAAGGCAGCTAAGAAGTGATGTAAATGTTTTGATAATACAAACTTTAGTTTTTCCTTATTTGTCTAGTCCTATGTATGAATGTGCTTAATAAATTGAACCTATCTTCTCTCCACAAACTGTATCTATTTTAAGTCTTTTTATTGTGCCTATGGTCTGTATGTATCCTAAAATGCATAAAAAAAGGCCAAAAAAGCCCCAGCCACAGAAACGCGGGAATCAGCCTTGCAAAAATTTTGCAGGGCTAATTCCCACATTTCTGTGGCTGGGGCTTTTTTGGCCTTTTCTAGTGTTTTTATGGGCTCCAATGTATGGGAAAGTATGTTATTGTTCATTTTCTCTTGGTTATGGTAGCAACAAGCTTACACTGAAGTCAGGGCAAGGCCAAAGATTACCTGTAGGGCATAGCCTCTGTATTAAATAGACCTAACATCTCATTCACACATTTTATGTATACACATGCCCAGAAAATGCAAAAAAAAACCCTAGGCACAGAAACAGGGGATTCAGCCCTCCAAAAAATTTGTAGGGCTGAATCCCACGTTTCTGTGGTTGGGGGTTTTTTGGCATGAAAATGACATGTGGGGCATAATTAGGTAAAACATGTACATATCTAGTAACAAAACATCAGGCATGCATGTTCAACTCATTCCTTATATAACTGACTGAACAAAAAGTTAGTTGCATACAATTATGTTGGGGAGTCAAAGATAGAGAGAGTGAGAGAGAGAAAGAAAAGACACAAAGAATATAGGTTAAAACAAAATTTTCTATTATCCATTGTATTACATCGCAAAAGTAGGCCTATCAAAGGGTACAATATACACATTTCATGGGTTATTTCCTCTAATTCTTCTTGCTAGCTGAATGTCCTTCAGTTGTATGGTTACTCTCTTGGCATGGATAGCACACAGGTTAGAGTCCTCAAGCATGGAGATGAGGTAGGCCTCAGCTGCCTCTTGAAGTTCTTCAAGTGCTATCCCTTGCATTCATAGACCTGCATGGTAGCTTTGTAGTTCCTCTTTTACTACCCTTGCAAAAGCTCTTCGTGGTATGAGTAGCTCAACCGACTTTTGGTAGTGTCATATCTCTGCAAAAGCCCTGGAGTGCCTCCTTCATCTTTGTGGAGCTCTTGCATTGGGAGGAATGTTTGGCTAGCCTTGAGGTCTATGTCGTGGTTGATAGTTTTTTGTTCTCCGATGTACACGATGTGAAGGTCCAAGTTCATCTTGCACATTTTGTTGTCGATGTGGTTGTTGACTTTGCTCTCTTTCCTCCTCTATTGGTATTTTCCCTTGTCCTTGTGGAAGTGTCTTGCCTCCATGTGTCGCCCTATGGCTCGTTGGAATTTGCGTATCATTCCATGGCGGTTGATTGTTGCTTTCGTCATTCGGGGATGACTCCTCTTCGCTCTCTGATACAACCCTTCTCATCAACTTCTGTTTGGGTCTTGCCTTGATGGGTGTCCTTGTTGGTGGTTCATCATCTAAAATGGACTCTAATCGCCTTGGAGTGAAATACTCCTAACTTCATTTTCTCGCGTTGGATTGCTCCCAGGTGGTGTGCCATCATGTGACACAGGCACTGATGTGCTCTGGGAACCACTTTGTGGTCTTTGGGGGGGTTGCAACCATGGTGGTTATTGTGTCCCTAGATGAGGGCTAGGAAAGAAGACGTGGTCTTTCCTTGCAGTTTGCTTGGTGCGTGCCATTCTCTTGAGTTGCAAAAAGTGTGAAATGAAGTGAGTTCTCTCTATTTATAGAGTTTTTTTAAAAACTATTTGTTCACACTAGAATGGACAAAACCTGTTTAAAACCATACAGAATATTAAAATTTAAATAATAATCATAGGTTTTACCACATAATGGGAAATAATGAATTCACTTTACTTCCAAGCTGAGCCTTCTTGTTGTCTCCTAGCACACCACTGAGCATGATGAAGAGGACCTAATGATGACTTCCATTTCTCACTGGCAATGTTGTGTTGCATCGTTCTTGCAAGTTTTTCCAATTTTGAATCCCTAAGTCATTCCACAAAAAACTTTCTCGAGAATGTAGTGTGGTAAAACCAATTAAACATCTCCTCCATGTAGTTTGATTGCATTGGACCACCACCATGTTGGCTGTTTTTGAAGTAGACAACCCTCGCTTTGTAGTGTGACTTTTCCATTCCTTGGGTACTGATTTTGGCACCATGAATTTGAGAAGTTATCACCTCTATGATCCATGGGGTCCTACTGAAAATCCATGTAAGAACATCATTGGATTCTTTAGGTACTTGAATAGCACCTAACCACCATATATCTTTCTCGGATTGGACACTATATGTAAAGTGATGGGTAGATTCTTCACAATCATCAATAATGCCATGGGCCATAGCTTCGTTCATGAGTGTCACACTAAGTCTCTCCATACGTTGTCCCTTTATGATTTGACATTCGTCTAGCTTCAATACAAACTTGAGTTTGGAACCACAATCTACATCAAATAAGAAACATTATATTATTAAAAATACTATGAATGTCATTATCAAAACAATGGATATACCTTGAATTGTGGATTTGTAAAATTTAACCGTTTCCTTTTGAAGCCTCTCCAAATTCACAAATATTTCTTTTACTTTGTGTAGATGAATCCCTTTCTAGATTAAAGGATGCAGGCATAACATCTTCTATATGCAGGTAATTGCCAAGAGTATTGGCTATATCCTCATTGGTCATCTTCTTCTTCAGAGATACCTTGTAAGGGCATGGAAAAATTCTTTGGAAAATACCTTTGTTTTGTAGAGCCTGCTTCAAAAGATTGTACAATGCAATGTGTTAAACGTGGAACTCACTATCAGAAGCGCGTTTAAACATCTACTTGGGTTCTTGGGAGTGGAAGGGGTTTGTTAGACAGAGGCCCTGTTCTTGATTTTCCCAAACTAACCACTTCACACACAACAAGATACTAATGCTCAAGAACTCTATCAAGAATCTGTTACACTTACAATCTTTCAGTACGCAGTCAAACTCTTCCAAAGTTTACCGAACACATACTAGTCAATACTCTCCTCAGCATTCAGCGCAAGAACTAGTCAGTACCGTAATGCAGAGTTACTTGATTAACTCAAAAACTGTCCGAACACAAACTATTGTAACAATAGAGACAATAACAGTGACTTAATCTTTACCGAACAGGTGTAGACAATCAACCAGAACCGAAAGACACAGAAAGACTCCAGATTACCAAACACACAGTACTGAATGTAGATTCCTACACGGATTAAGACTGACTCAGTAATCAACGTACCATATCAGAACTAACGTAACACAACTCGCAGTCATAACCTTTACGGGACAAAGATCCCATACTCAGCTTAAGATGAACCTTACTGTAACTTAATCTTTACCGTACAATAGCAGATCTTCAACACAGAACCACAATACGACTCAGAGTTCCCAAACACACTACAGTTACTACACGGACTTCACGGACTAGACTGAGATCCACCAACCAAACAAGTATTGATAACAACAAGACAGAGAGGAGAACAAGGTACTCAAAATGACGCAAACAAACACCACAGTAACGTGCATATCAATCACCCAGACAGACAGTCTGGTGATCCAACCGATCGTCACCGAGCGCCTCTTTTTCATTCATTCATATAAAGATACAAACATCTTTGTAACAACCTTTCGTACATGTGGAAACTGAAAGGATCTTGTCTTTAAAACTTCCAATCCGGCGGCCGACTAACACTGGCACGCACGGTGGACTCGAACCCGCAGGTATATCAAAAGTAAGAACTCATGGTTCGTCGACTATACCTTCTAAGTACATGGATCTTGCTAATCTAAAGTTCGGGCTATTTTCTTCTTTAAAGCTTCTAACATTTGTTTTAAAGTATCTGGTTCTACTAATTGGGCATCTGTTCGTACAGAACTTAATGAAATGACCTCGGTCAACAAAACTTCTGCCTGGGTCTGCAGAAAAGATTCTTGTAGATAAAAATTGTTTGCTAATGCCGCATCTCTGGACACTTCCATTTCTGCAACTTGCTTTTCCATTCTGGCTATTCTATCTTTCTGAGCATCGAGCTGGTTCTCCCTTCTTTCTATCTCCTAGTTTTAAAATTGGATTGTCCTTGAGTAGGCATCCCTTTTTCTTCGAAGATCTGTTATTACCTTTTGTCATTGAGCTTCCTCGGTCAATATTTGTTTGAGAATACTGTTTACTTCAAATAAATCTGTCTTGCATCTCTGGAGTTCGTCAGCAGTTTTCATAGCCAGATCATGTTGTTCTTGGCCTCGTTGTACCACTTCATCTAGCGTCTGTCTTGTTTCTTCTAACAGATTCCCTAAAGCTACTCGTGCATCTTCTTTGTCTTGGACTATCTGCTTCAAGTTGACTAACTCTGCATCTGCAACACTTAGTAATTCATTCTTTTCTTGGACTGCTTCCAGGGCTGCATCTCTTTGATTGATAATTATTTCTTGTTCTACCAGTCTGGCCTGCAACTCCTGAATTTGTCTGTTTAACGCGTGATTTTCTGCCTTGACTGCCTATAATTCTTCCTGTAGAGGAGTGATGTCTGCCTCCAGCATATCCACTTTGTGTTGAAAGTCATCCCGGATAGTATCTGTCACTTGTTTCATTTGTGCAGGTAGTTGTTGTGATAAGTGGATCAGCATTTGACCCATGGATGCTAACTCAGAAAGTAATGGGATTGAAGGAATCGGAGCTTGAGAACGGGGCTGAGATGAAGAAGCGGTGAGTAGTTGCTGGGAGTTCAGTGGAGAGTAATTTGGTGAAGAGGACGAGGAAGTAGTGAGTTCAATGGGTGGGCTAGGAACAATGGGTTCCGCTGGAGGTTCGGGTGGATGAATAGGAAGACTAGTAGTTTCGTTGATTACCTTTTCGGTGGGTTGTGTAGTGTCATCAGGACCGGCAGCTGTCGACTCGACTGCTCTAAGCAATTCTTCGAAAACTACCTTAATGATAGTTTGCTCCTCTGCTGATTTGTCTTGTTGTTGAGATTCATTTTTAGAAGAACTGGCTGCCGAGTCAGCAGTGCTATCCTGTTCTTGTTGCTGCTCTGAAGAGGACTTCGTTGATGACTCGTGATGCATGGAGGTTGTGGTATCGTGAAAGGTTTCTTCTTTGTTCGCTTCTTCTTCTTTGTCGTCTGCCTTATCATTTGCGGCTGACCCCTGTACTTCACTATCGGATGAACTGATTCTAATCCTTTTTCGACGGAGAAGGTGGAAAATCTCTTCGTCTTCTTCTTCATCGTCTTCTAATATTTGTGCAGATTCCTCATGGCATAGGATGGGTCCTCGGGGTGGTGGTTGTGCTGCTAGAATAGTCGAAAATAGAAAGGATATGATGTGCGGTAGTCTGGATCTTGGCATATCACCCTTATTAACCTGTTTGATAATTGATACGCATTCTTTGTGAATGCGGCGGAAGAAGTAGGATGCAAAATTTACAGGCTCTCTCGTAGCCAAATCTATTGCCGAATAGAAAAGCCGAGAGATGCCATAGGTTCATTTCTGTAGATAAGAATGGCTACTAAGAACTGTAGTACGGATCTCTCAGGTTCAGGGTGATAGAGGATTGCGTATTCATTTGAGGAGTATCTAGGGAATAGTTGGATCATGGTTGCTATTGGCAGATTCGAGCCATTTTCCCGACCTTGTCGAGGGAGTCGAAACGCATCAGCAAAGGCCTGGAAAGTGATTACGGTACGGGATGGTAGGCCAGCGATAGGCCAACTCTGCTCGGTGACAGGTGTGGCAGTGATGGCGGCGATTATTTGGGCATAGAACGGGTGGCAATCCACTGAATGCCAAGGCAGTTCAGCGAAATTGGCCAGCCTACGATTGCGTAGGAACTCACCTACAGCGGCAGGGAGTCCGTCACGAAAAGTGGCGAAGTTTGCCAAAGCTTCCATGGCGCACAGACGATAGCAAACACGGTAACACAAGCACAGGGTAGACAGAGAGCACAAGTACACAAATCACACAGACACAATAGAGACTAACAGCGAAACGAAAAAGGTTAAGTAGATACTTGATACTGAGAAGCAATTAAATTCGTGAATCATCACGCGATATTGAGTTGATAACCTCATAACTTTGGTGGGCATGCAGGAGCGGAATCGATAAGGCAGGGCGGCTGTTAGTCATAATTATATATCCAAACGCGGATATTCACAGACTTATTTTATTAAGTACGCAAAAAACAAAAAAAGCAAATAAATAAAATGAAAAAACGCTGAACACGTCAGCGAGAGCCAGATGCTTGATGATACGATCGCAGCTTTGAACCATTTATCGCCTTCAACAGAGGACTTCCGATCAAAGTAGTCAACCAAAACGTAGCTAGGCCTACTTGTTCAGAAATCCGGTAGGGACCAAACCATCGTAACTTGAATTTTCCAGCAGAGTGATTCGATTTTGCATTGTAAAAGAGTACAAGTTGCCCCACCGAAAAAACTGGAGTTTTCAGATACCGGTCATGTGTTCGAGCTTGTCTTAACTGTACTTCCTGAATAGTCAGAAAACTTTGCCATCGATGCTCATCCAGTTCTCTGAGTGTATCCAACCGAAATGACAGAGATTCTTCAGGTAGTAGTTTCTGAGTGATGGCTACACGTAAACTTGGCACAACAATCTCCATTGGTGCTATGGCTTCCAGTCCATAAGCCAATTTGAAAGGTGTTAGTCCTGTTGCTACCTTGTAGGTAGTCCGGTACGCCCATAATACGGTAGGTAACAGTTGATCCCACCTTTCCGGTGATTCTAGAATCAGTTTTCGAAGCATATTCAACAAGGTTTTGTTTGTACTCTCAGCCAAACCATTGGCACGAGGATAATAAGGAGAACTGAATTTATGCATTATCTGAAAAGAATGGGTGAGTAATTTCATTAAGTTGTTAGCAAAATGTGTGCCTTGATCTGTAACAAGCTCCAGAGGTAAGCCAAAACGCGGGAAAACATCTTTCATTAGACACTTTGCCACCGAAACAGCTGTGGCGAACCTTAAAGCCCATGCTTCTGCCCATCTGGTAGCATAATCTGTACATGTTAGAATATAACGATTATTACTGAGTATGGCTGGAGGTGTAATAGTTCCAATAAAATCTAGGCCCCACTTCTGAAAAGCCTCCAACGGCAAGATAGGTTGGAGAGGGAAAAAATGTCGTTGTAGAGGTTGTCCAGACCTCTGACAAGTATCACATTGTTTGACAAACTGAGTTACATCCATGTACATAGTAGGCCACCAAAGTCCACTTTGCAGAATTTTCCGGTACGTTAAATCTGCTGCAAAGTGTCCACCGGAAGGAATTGAGTGAGCCAGAATAATGATTGAGTTAACTTCATGCGGAGGAATACAACGAAGTAAAATTCCAGTGTGATCCATATAGTATAATTCTCCAGTAATTAACCGGAATCTACGACTGTACACTGCAATCCTCCTACGCATTGCAGGAGAGGTCTGAGCAGGAATACATCCATCAGTAAGAAAAGTTAATATATGATCATGATATGTAGATGGCATAGGTGGTTCTGCATATTCATCATTAGTTGGTTCAGTAACATAAATCGCTGGTGTGGTGTCATCTACACCGACCGGAGCTTCACCGGAATCTAAGCGAGAAAGAAAATCTGCTAAGGCATGTGAGCTGCCAGGCCGATGGATTACTTCGAAATCAAACTCTTGTAAAAGTAGAACCCAACGCGCTAATCGACCACCTAAATGTTGTTGTCATATCAGATAGACAAGTGCAGCATGATCTACATGAAAAGTAAATTTGCGGCCAAGTAAATAGTGTCTGAATTTCTTTATAGAATACACTATACCCAGACATTGTCTTTCAGTTACAGAGTAATTCTTTTCTGCAGGAGCAAGTCTTCTACTCGCATAGAAAACAGGCCGGAACTACTTATCAGTTTGTTGCATTAACACACTGCCGATGGCGACATCTGATGCGTCTACAAAAACATGAAATGGGCGTTCCCAATCAGGTGGTTGTAAAATTGGGACCTGCGTTAATAAACACTTTAGACGATCAAATGTTGTTTGACATTCTTGAGTCCACTCAAACTGTTTAGGAGTACTCGTGATTAGACAATTGAGTGGGATGGCTAAATGAGCGAGCCACTGTAAATGACGACCATGCCATCTCACTTGACCCCTGAAACGCATTACTTCCTTTGTTGTAGTAGGTACAGGTGCTTCCAACACAGCTGCTACCTTATCTGGGTCGACTTGTATGCCTTGTGCAGATACAATATGGCCAAGCAACTTTCCACATGAAACCGCAAAAACAGATTTGTTTGGGTTCAGACAGAGTCTGTATTCTCTGCATTTCTCAAAGCAGCACCGTAAATGGAACAACTGTGCTACCATCCTACCGAACACAGAGAAATCATCAAGATATACTTGCATGAAAGAGGTAAGATAGGGGGAGAATATTTCCTGCATACACCTTTGGAAAGTACTGGGGGCATTTCTTAAGCCAAACCACATAACAGTACAAGCAAAAACACCCCAATTGGTAATGATTGTTGTTTTTGGTATATCTTCCTCAGCCATTCTGACCTGATTGTACCCACTGTATCCATCTAAGAATGAGTACATTTTGTGTCCTGCTACTCTGTCAAGCATGGTGTCAAGAAATGGAAGGGGAAACGGATCTGGTACCGTAGCTGCATTCAGTTTCCGGTAATCCACACATATTCGCAGTTGCTTATTCTTTTTAGGGACAATAACAATGGGTGATATCCACTTAGCATGCTCTACTAGTACAATAAATCCAACCTTTAATAACCTATCCAGCTCTGCCTTTACCTGTGCTGCATAATTCGGATTCATCCGGTAACTGGGTTGTTTGATTGGTTTTGCTTCCGCCTTCAGCATGACCCTATGATGATAAATGTGGGGGTCCAAACCCTTCATATCTTTGTAATCCCATGCAAAAACATCATAGAACTCTCGAAGCAACTGTATTAACTCTGCTTGAAACAACTCAGGCAATCTTTCCCTTATTTTTACAGGTCGCTGATTAACTTCATCACCTAAATTATATGTAATTAACTGATCTTCTCGTACATAGAATTATCAGGACTTCTCTGTAACATCGGGTGGTGTTGGCAGCAGTCAGGGAACCGAAGGAGCCACAAGACGAAGAGAGTCAGAGCGAAGGGACAGCACAAGCAGACATGGCAGTCAAAGAAGATCTGACAAGTAGGCCAATAATTTTCCTCATGAAGAAACAAGTATGAGCATTCACGCAAATCTAGCACTTAGGCAACCCTTTAACTTTTCAAAAACCCTTACACCAATTAAAAGTGATTCTCATCACTAAACACCATTGTAAATACCATTTCATATTTTTGTAGCTCCATTTTGTGCGAGCCAAGGAGTCCTTGAGCTTGAGGAGCTTTAGAAGTATCTACCTGCCAATTTTCGTAATTTTTAGATCTCGTTTGAGCCCTCAAATAAGCCCCGGAACCTAATTTTTAACTAGGCCGGACACTAGGTCTGTGTGTGCGCGTGTGTGTGTATGTGTGTGCATGTTTGTGTGCTTCTCACTCACGCACTTGTGCCGCCACTTGCTCGAGGTCTTCATACCATCCTCACGTCTTCCCGGATTGACATTAAAGGAGGTGCTACTCATCACTGAGCTACACCAAATTTTGGCGCCGTTGCCGGGGATCGAGCTTTGAGGACGAGCGTGTGATGGTAAGACGTAGAGTTGACGCGTTGGAGTTGTAGGTATTTTCTTCACTTTCATCTATTTTCTTGTTTTTCCTTCACCATCCTCATCACCATCATCATTATCACCATCTTCCACCTCCATCTCCATCATCGCGAAAATTTCAGTTTTTTGACTATATCCCCATCTCCACCTCATTTCCCTCATTTCACTTGTGAGAGAGAGCGAGAGAGCAAAATTGTGTGTGCTGTTTTTGCGTGTTTCTTGAGCTGTCTTGCAGGTACAGGTCACATCATCATCCCCAGCACTCTGCGCAGGTACGGATTTCGAAGTAACTGTCTGTGTGTCGCCGACTTCTGTCAATCGCGACCGACAGAAAAAACGCTCAAATCACCAAACAAAGTGCAAAACCATGATCTACAGGCCTAGAGCTTCCCAAAAATGTGTTTAGTTTTTTGAAATTCCTCAGATTTCTGTCAATCGCGATCGCTCTGTCAATCGCGACCGACAAACCACGACGGACAGATCTATCAATCGCGATCGACACGTCAATCGCGATCGATAGCCCACGACGGCTCTGTCAATCGCGACCGACAGAGTCAACGACCGATTGACCACGACCGACTGACCATCCGCGTGACACGTGTCAATCACGATCGAGTCATCAATCGCGATCGACTCATCAATCGCGACCGACACAGTCAACGACTGTTTGACCACGATCGACAGACCCTCGCGACCGACCTGTCAATCGCGATCGACCAGTCAATCGCGACTGACAGCCACGACGGACTTGTCAATCGCGATCGACACGTCGATCGCGACTGACCTATCAATTGCGACCGACAGACTTTGCGAACGCATTAGAAGGGCAAATTAGGTCAAATTTTTAAGGTAAAAATAGTGGTCTAAATTTTGGCCAAGTGTGGGACAAACATTAGGGTGTAGCATTGCATTATGAGGGCACGACCCAAGTAACTCGAGAAATTCCTGTTTGCCTGATAACCTAGTTTAATCCTCTTTTAGCCCCAAAACCCTGAACTGGCATAACTTTCTCATACGAAATCCGTTTGCGGTGATTTCTGTTTTGTTGGAAAGCTCATGGGGAGCACAACCAAAACATCGACTGGTTATAGTTAAATTAAGATCAGGAATATTAGCTAGGGTATTTTGAAATTGACCATACCCAGGGGGAACAAAAATTCAGGGATCTCTAGAGTTGTGTCCAAAAAGTCATAGTGTAAATTGGTGAAGTGTTACATGAATAAAAATGATTGGTTCTGTCTTTTGAATTTAAGTCTTGAGCTAACAGTGGGCCTCTTACAGGTCTTGTGAGAGCAGCGAAGGGCACACAAAGCTAGAGTAAGTGCAGGCTTGGGAATACGCATCCTGGGCACACCAGGGCAACAATACAAGGAAAGGAACTCAAGGTTGGAAAACCCGCAACACTCTCTGTCAATTCTTAGTTTAGGCTAAGTGCGGATAGTGTTAGAAGTAATTCCAGGCAACGATAGGCACGAGCTAAATCAAAGACTATCTAAGAAAATCAAGTGCAAGTTAAGAGATAACCTGTGTGTGTGTGAACGACAACTTTAAAGGAAAAGAACCTAACGTGAAACGACCAAACTAAAGTGCAAAATTAAACTCAAGTATTCCTGACGACGTGATATCAGACAAGAGTATAAACACGATAATCAACATAAAAAGAACCAAGTGACCGATACAAAAGGACTCAGAAACGTGGTTGTACGTGGGAAAAATTGGGTTAATCAGTTAGGCATATGAACCTTAGATCAGGACGACACCTAGTAAGAGAGAGACAAAGCCTTAGGTCTTCTGAGGCTAGTGTCAATCATACTGCAAGGTCTTGGGCCCAGCAGTTGAGTCATCACTCGCATTACCCTAGCTCTGAGACCAGTGAATCAGAGATGTCTCAAGGTATGGAGAGACCTACAGGTAGTTCAGGTGTGCCATACCTGTACAGGGTAGAAGGCCCTTACAAAACGCAGTTGGAATATCTTAGGACCAACCGATTAGGTGCTAGCATCTATGAGGACGGCCTAGGAAGATCTGTGGTACAGATTAAGATTCCGATCAATCCATAGGATTAGAGCACCCAGCTGTCAAGTTCGAAAACGGTGCATACCTGGACAAAGAAGGAACCATATACGTAGTCACCAGTCACCCAGATAGGACAGATGAATTTGGGAATGTAATCTCAGAAGCGGACTTAGGTGACTTGGAACAAGGAAACATGGGAGTAGAACCTAGAACACCCCGAGGCAAATTGTTCTCACTAGGATTATCACACCTGAGTGGGTGCCCCAAGACAACAAGAGTATAGATCTGCTTCTGAACCGAGAGACTGACGAAGCCTTTTGGAGGTACAAATCTGATCAGCCAACTGATATAGGGACAATCATGATCTATGAGTTTAAGGATCCTGATAGCCCAGGCAGAGTGACCTACTTAGATCACGCTTCGGAGAGGATCTTTGTGGTGACAGAACATGATAGGCATGCTTACACTTGGAAGGGTGAATTCGTTTTTCCCCAACCAAGATCGAATGTATCCTATGGTCACCCTGGTGCTGGAACATCCCAAGCTCATGGAATGCAAAGAGACAGACATAGAGAAAGGCCGGAAGTAAGCTTTTCCAACCCAGTGGGCAGAGAAAGAACAAGGACGGAAACAAATAGAGTAGAACCTGAGATGCTTAGAGCTCACAGGAATCAAAGAAATGCGGAGGAGTTCCCTCTACCACGACCTAGAGAGCACACAAGGACTTTGAGACCGACTCAGCTAGTTAAGTCCATGAAGAACTACTTCGATGGCACTGGAGATCCATACGATCATGTGGCTGAGTTTAGGCAAGTCCTGAGAGCTGAACAAGTGGAGGATCTATTCACGCAGTACAATGCCTTTGGTCTGACCCTTAGGAACACAGCCCTGACATGGTTTCAGCCACTAAATGAGAGGCAGTTCAGGAGCATAGACCAACTCCTAGAGGCTTTCATCATTGAATTCTCTAAGAGTGGCATAAGGCATAATACCTCCTCGCTGATTCACAGCTTCAAGCAAACCCCTCAAGAAACCGTGAGACTTGCAGGAAGAAGATTTAGGCAATATCTTGAAAGATGCCCTGTTTCGGAGTTACCCACACCAGCCAAGCAAGTAGCCTTATTCTTGGATGGATTGCTAAGTACCAAATTAAGATCATATGTGTACTTGAAAGACCCTAGGACCATAGAAGAGTGTGTACGCATGTGTATTGACATTGAGGATAACCTAGGGGAGGAGTTAGAGCTTGCTAAGATATACAAAGATTCGGATAGTGCCTCTAGCCTCTCTTCCACGCAATCCACATCAATCGAGGAACTTGCAGAGAAAGTAGCTCAGAAATTAGGTGTAACTAGTAAACAAATCCCAAGGTTTGCCCCTGTGAAAAGGTGCTACACTTGTGGTGGTGACCACATGGCGAATGTCTGCCCCATTATGGCTCAGCCCCAAGTAAATCCTAGTAGCCAGTACTGCACCATAGAACGGAGATACACCAATCACACCACACAAGATTGCCCATACAACAAGCAGGCAGTTAGGCAACCCCACCCTCAGCCATACCCTCAGCAGGGAAGATACCATAACCCGTACCCTCCACAACCATATGGTAGGCCACAACAAAATTACCAACCACAATATCAAAACCAACAAAGGCCTCAGCCTGTGCTAGCACAACAACCCCCAGCCCCAGCTAATGTGATTCCGGTAAAGTATGCTGTTGCAGAAGAAAACCTGAATAGAGCTATAGTTCCTGTAACACCATTGCTTTCCGAAAGTGACCCCGGTGACCATAGCTTTGATTCTACACATGTCGATAGTCCCCAGGCGTACTACATGCAGTCTCCAGAACATGGTGAGTCCTATTACAGCGAAGAGCCAAATGAACCTAGTTGGGAGTCAGATTACACAAACATCATGTATGCAAACCCCAACCCTAGGCCTCAACCTAGGCAAGTAAGACCTCCATTCCCAAGAGGACCGTGCTACAGATGCCAAGGTGATCACCTCATTCGTGATTGCCCCTTACCTCCACCTACACAAACCCAGTCAGTGACGATCCAAGGCTTTTGCCAAGATTGTGGAAAAGAGCATCTCTTACGAGATTGCCCAAAGAACCCCAATAATATGCCAAAAATCACTCCTATCAACGTCATTGGGTTAGTGGTAGACTCCACAGGAAGTGTCACTTCCACTGCTCCCGTACAGGTAGTCACTAGAGCTCAAGCATTGCAGCAAAATCAAGGGGTAAACCAGGATAAGAACCCAGAGGCTAGTGAAACCGAGAGCGTGACAAAGAAAAGGACTAGAGCGTGGAAAGATAGTCGAGAAAGAATGAAAAGACAATGGGCTAAAAAGATGAGTGAACTCGAGGAAAGCATAAGAGAAACTAAAGCCAGGATAACTGAACTCACTTCTCAAACTCCCTCTCACACTATCCCATCATCACCATTCCCATCGCCATCCGACCCGCCACCTTCCAACCCACGTCATACGATTCCACCACCCCCTAGAGTAGGATCAGTATTAGCTGATCCCATTCCAGAAGACATAGACATGATGCTTAAGGCATATCAGGCCAGAATTCAAGAAGGGCCAAATGTCACAGATCACGACAAGTGTTACCCTAGAGCTGACCTAGAGATAGAAAGAACCAAGCTTTGCGCGAAAATGGTAGCATTGGCTCAAACTATGTTTGAAGCCAGTCGCCTTTTCAATTACTCGGGCTCAGCCAAGACGCAATTACACTTGAATGGACTTCTAGAGAAGTTAAAGGGCATAAATGCCAGATCGGCCAAGGAAGAAAAAAATCAAGAAAGGGAGGAAGCCAGCAAAAACATGACCCATCCCCCATCAAAAGTTTATGTGGCCAATTCCACTGAACCAGACAACTTCCCCTCCTTAGAAGGAGTAGAGAATCTAATGGCACAATCACAAAAGGAACCAGCCTCTCAACACAAGGGCAAGGCAAGTGGAAGAGTAAGCATTCCTGCTCAAGAAGCCTATGTGCCTGAAGTCTATGTGCCTAACTCTACGGAGCCGGACACATCATCTTCTATGAATCGATTTACACCAGAATTCCTACGAGAGATTCAAGAAGACAAATGGGCTAAAGAGAGTGAAGTCCCTCCTCCCATTGAACTGGTGGATGATGCACATGACCAATTCCCACAAGACATCCCATCCATTTATGGAGAGCAGGAGAGCATCCAATCTCAATAAAGATTAGACTTCGAGTCTAATTCTTTACAGGAACTACCCCATTTCATAGGCCCATGGGAAGCAAGGTCCACCTGCATGAGGGCACCTACAGTCATGGTAAGAAACGAAGATTCAGTCATACCTAGGAACACAGAAGTAGTGAAGAACACTAACGTACAGTGCAATCTCAAGTTAGAAGAGCTACTCAAGGTTAGACCTGAAGTATGGAAACATGTCGCCAAACAAGTACCAGAAGTAGCCAAACCTCGTTCCCAGGTAGGATCCCATAGGACAGTGCCAGAAATTCCCTTGGATAAGATAGGAGATATGTGTGAAGGTGAAGAAGGGAACACCTATCTTCCCATCACCTACCAGGAGTACACCACTAAGGCAATTTTGGACTCAGGTGCAAGAGTTGCAATTGCCACTACTTCCCTATGGAAGCGTTGGGGCAAGCCAGCACTCAGGCCAACGAGAATGAAATTGCAGATGGCCGATGGTCACATAGAGAGACCCCTAGGATTGTTAGAAGGAATAACTCTCACCACTTGTGGTGTCGAGTTTGAGCATACATTTGCTATATGTGACTTCAGCAAAAATCATGCCTATGAGATGATTTTGGGAAGACCATTTATGCGACAGTTGCAAGTGGTACAGGATTGGGGGACCAATTCTTTGTACCTGCAACACTTAGGTGTTACAACCAAAGTAAATCTCAAAGATTACTCTCATAGAGATGTACCTCCTATCTAGTGGAATCCCATCCATAGAGCCAAAGATGATACGGAATCTGTGCTTTCCATAGGGTCAGGATCCTCATGGATGCATGAAGACACCCACTTATGGATGTGCAAAGTAGCAGTAGAGGAAGAGAAGAGAGAAAAGGCCAGAGAAATAGGTGCAAACGAAACTCATAGACCCATTCAAGACCCAGCCTATGCACCTGTAGTCTTTCTTGATGAGGAATTTGAACCCCACGGCTGGGCAGAAATCTTAGCAACAATGGACGTAGCCATCAATGAGGAACAATGGACACCTCACTGTGATGAGGATGGCTATGACATTTCAGTCTTCTCCATAGAGCCAATCATGGGAGAAGCAGTTCTAGAAGAATGCGAACCTAGCCCTGATGCATTTGAGGATGCAAGTGACTCCGATCTAGAGTCAATCATTATGGACCCACCATTTGCATCAGATGAAGAATACTTCCATGAAGTAGAATTTCAACCCCAGAGGCATGGAGAGATTACAAATGATGTAAGATTAGCGACACATGTGACCCCGAAGGAAGAAGGAAAGAAACGGAAGAAGAGAGAAGTCTCACCAGAAGAGGGAGAATCTTTGTTTGAGGTCCCAGAAAATTTTAAGAAATATGAGATAGATGACAGGAGGGTCATGATAAGAATGCCTAAACGAGAGGCACAATCAGGGGAGGCCTATGATAACAAAGAAACCACCAAGAAAATAGTAGTGGCCCTAGAAGAAGGAGAGGAGAGATGCACGTACATAGGCCATGACCTAACAGAAGAAGAAGAGCATGCGTTGATTGCCTTGCTAAGAGAATACAGAGATGTATTCGCTTGGAGTTACAAGGATTTGAAAGGTGTTGACCCGGACATATGCTCACACACCATTCCCATGACCTCAGATGCTAAACCCTCTAAGCAAAAGCCCTATACATATAACGATAATTACGCTGCTAAGATCAAAGAAGAGATAGATAGACTGGTTGAAGCTGGATTTATCTATGAAATTGAGCACACTGAGTGGGTATCCCCCATCGTAGTGGTGCCCAAGAAAAATGGAAAGCTGCGCGTATGCATTAACTTGAAGAAGGTTAATGCAGCCACAATTCGAGATAACTATCCGCTTCCCATCACAGAACATCTCTTAGAAAGAGTAGCAGGCAAGGAAGTGTACAGCTTCCTTGATGGATTTTCGGGCTACAATCAAGTAGCCATAGCTCCAGAGGATCAACATAAGACAGCCTTTGCCA
This sequence comes from Ceratopteris richardii, assembly GCA_020310875.1. NCBI lineage: Eukaryota > Viridiplantae > Streptophyta > Polypodiopsida > Polypodiales > Pteridaceae > Ceratopteris > Ceratopteris richardii. Next base: position 110,558,499 of record CM035428.1, read on the forward strand.
CAGAATGGGGCATTTTTGCTTTTAGAGTAATGCCATTTGGGCTTACCAACGCACCAGCCACCTTCCAGAGACTAATGTGCCATGTGTTTAAGGAGTTCCTGAGGAAGAATTTAGAGGTCTATGTTGATGATCTTTGTGCTCTCCAACATTAGACAAACCCATATTCCTGAACTCAGACAAATCTTTGACAAATGTAGAGAATATCAAGTCTGCCTGAACCCAGAAAAGTGTGTTTTTATGGTCAGACAAGGCAAGATTTTAGGGCACATAGTGTCAAAGAATGGCATATCTACTGACGAAGAGAAAGTGAGAGCTATAGCAGAGCTACCTAGGCCAAAGAATGTCAAGGAAGTACAAGCTTTCATGGGGCATTGTGGCTATTACCGACGATTTATACACATGTATGCTGTCATTGCAAAGCCCATGTACGGACTTCTGACTAACTTTGAGTGGACGGAGGAGTGTGAGAATTCCTTCCAGGAGCTTAAACGAAGATTATGTTCAGCACCAATCTTGACCACACCAGATTGGAATAAGCCATTCCATGTTCACGTGGACGCATCCAATTACGCCATTGGATGTGTGCTGGCACAACCTACTGGTGAAGGTAATATGGATCTTCCAATTGCCTACGCCAGTAGATAGTTGAATGCAGCTGAACAAAATTACACCACTACGGAAAGAGAAGGTTTAGGCATGGTATATGCAGTTAAGAAATTTAGACACTATTTGCTTGCAAATAAGTTTAAATTTTTTACGGATCATCAAGCATTGCTATACCTCGTAAACAAGCCGGGCAATACAGGAAGATTAGTGAGATGGTTTCTCTTGCTAATGGAATATGATTTTGAGGTTGTGGTAAGGAAAGGTAGGACTCATTTGAGAGCAGATCATCTCTCTAGGCTCACATCTGGAGAAGCCCCACAAGGAGTATCAGATGACCTTCCTGATGCTTACTTGTTTAATTTGGAAGTGGTGCCGCAATGGGCTAAGCCTTTGGTACCAGTATTGACATACGGGCCTAATCATCCAGTGGTAAACACACGGAATAAAGAGGTTGTAAAAGCCCAAAAGTACCACATCATGGCTGGAAGTATGTACAAGCACACAGATCAAGGGATCTTGGCTTGTTGCGTAGAAGAGGATGAGTACGCTAAATGGTTGCAATTAGCACATGTAGGTGCACTAGAGCAACACCATTCAAAGCAACGAACTTTACAAACCCTAAAGAGACTCGGAGTACATTGGCCAACTATGGAAGCTGATGTCCAAAAGTTGTGCAAGGAATGCCCAATCTGTTGCACTAAACCACCTATGGAACACGCCACTCTTTATCAAGTATCCATTGTGCCAGATTGGAGTGAACCACTAGTATCCTTCCTAAGGACGAAAGCATTCCCTCCAGACATGACTCTGGCTAGGAAAAGGAGTTTAGAACAAGAAGCCCAGGACTACTCACTCATTGGTGATAATCTATACAAACGCGGTAAAGATGGTTACCTGAGACTGTGTGTCCATGAGAGTGAATATCTTAAGATCTTGGAAACTGCTCACTAAGGTGTAGCAGGAGGGCACTTTGGACCAGATCGGGTGATCAAGGCAATACTATTTGCGGGCTTCTGGTGGCCTACCCTTCACATGGATGCACATACCTATGTGAAACGGTGTGATGTCTGTCAGAGGACTCAGTATCCCATACGCAAAGATGAGATGCCACTGAAACCTATGATGGGTGGACATGCATTCTCTAAGTGGGGAATAGACTTCGTAGGTCCTATTAATCCCCCAGCTAAGGGTTCCCATGCGGAATATATCATTGTTGCAACAGACTATCTAACTAAGTGGGTAGAGGTAAAAGCCACGACGAAGAACGATGCTCAAACAACTGCCAAATTCTTGTTTGAGAATGTATTCACAAGATATGGGCTACCTATAGAGCTTGTAAGTGATAGAGGCACTCATTTCTTGAACGAAGTGATTGAAAATCTACTCCAAGAATTCTTGGTAATACACAAGAAGTCTGCCCCTTATCACCCTCAAGCTAATGGACAAGCTGAGAGCACTAACAAGATCTTATGTAATGTACTAACGAAATTAGTGAACACTAAACGCTCTGATTGGGACAAACAGCTACACCATGCTGTTTGGGCATACCGAGTTGCCTACAAAACGGTACTCCAAGCCACCCCCTTTCAGATGGTATTTTGCCAAAACGTTGTGCTACCCTTGGACTTCTTAATACCTACGTTGAAAGTAGCACAAGAGCACGAATGGACGGGTCATGAGCTCTCCTCTAGGATCTTTGACCTTGAACGATTAGGAGAAACAAGACTGAGAGCAGCTGCAGGAATCTATGCAGCTAAGAAGAGGCAGAAGGCATACTTTGATGCCCATGTGAAGGATAAAGGCTTGAAAGCAGGAGATCTAGTCTTAGTCTATACACTGAAACAACACGCGAGGAAGCTAGAAAAGAGAGGCTATGGACCTATGATCATCAATAGGATCTCCACGAGCGGAGCAGTACAACTAGCCACGTTAGAGGGTGATGTTCTCGCAAATTACATTAGCGGTTGCAGAGTCAAGCTGTATCAGGAACCCCTCACGGAGGAAATGCTCAGTCGACTCAACACTGCTAAGAAATGCAAGGAGGAAGAAAAGCGAATTCGAGAAGAAGCTCAAGCAGAAGCCCTAGAGCGCATACGGAGGATGAAATTGCTAAGGCAAGGCCGAGATCAACCTAGAACAAATGACTATGCAGATCAAGGATATCATATGGCAATGTGTGAAGTCGTAGGAACAAGCTCACATAGGATAGCTGATCGACGACCTTTCATAACCTTGGATATAGGACAAGGAAAGAGTGCAAGGACCGTAAGAGCCTTGATTGACTCAGGTGCAGCCACTAGTGCTGTTAAATTGTCTTACTGTCAAGAGTTGCAATTAACTGTCAACCCTATGGAAGCATATCTCATAGGATTGGGAGGCGTGGAAACCCCTTGCATGGGCGAGGTGGAACTTCCCCTCTACATTCATGATGAGGCAAGGACAGTTAAAGTACTAGTGTGTCAAGATGAGGACCTCACGGAACCCCTTGTCTTGGGTCAAGACTGGATCTATGACCAAGCAGTCAACTTAAACCTAAGAAGTGGACTTCTTCAGGTATGGGTCAATCATAGTCGAATTACAGTAGAGTTAGATAATGGAGCACTCAAGGAACTAGGAAAGGCACAGACTCCTGGTCCCTCCAGGGGTGCACATGAAGTTGACCATGCTGTTCTTGTCCAAAACTATGTGTTGCAGAGGAATGATATTCTCAAAAAAGGAGTCAGGGATGCAACGGAACTCCCTTCTTTTCCAAAGGCCAGAAGGAGGCAGCAACCAAAGGTGGATCAAAGGCAGAAGAAGCAGAGTACTACCTATGCTGGAAATCAAAAGTACCTGCGCAGCAAAATATCTCAGCAAGTAAATCAATTGTGGGTGCGGAAAGGCGAACACCCGGTTGCACTCAACCCAATCACACGGGCAAAGCCTCTTATTAGTAACCAACAACACGACACTAATAAGAAGTCTTTCAGAAATTCTTCTGCTAACGTGAAATCTATTTGGGTGCCCAAGAAGTCGATGAAGGCTAGCCCACAATCAAGAAAAATTTGGGTGCCTAAGGCTTGCTTGCGGGCGCAAATAGCTACGCCGAAGCCACAACCGCTACAGCGTAACCCATTCACCCGCGCAGCCAGCATTCACTCGTTTCCAATACTCAGGAACACACCAAGGCCCATGAGCACGAACATAATCGCTTGTAAATGGGTCCCTAAAAGGCCTCATTTTCAAGCCGATACATCTATAAAGCTCTCTAGAGCCTTTACGAAACCAAGAACAAGACCCATCCACTGCATTTGGCAGCCTAAGACCTGTAATAAACCCCCCGACCCCAATTTGTAAATTCATCCCCACTTACTAACTGCATTAGTCTCCTAGGACTACCCAAGCATTAACTACACACACTGTCTTCGTGCACTTACTAACCACTAACTCACCATCTACCTCATGTTAATGTTGTAACGGGGACAACAACGGATTTATTCTGTCCATTACGATGTTAACACGTGGTTCTATATTCTCACAGAACCAACCAGCAAACAGGGCCATGGCAGAAGCAGGTGCCAATTCTCAAGCCGGATCCGGTGCCCAGATTGTGGACATAGAAACACTCCTCCTCGAGTCGCATCTCACCGCAAGGCCGCAAGAACTTCAAGCCGTGCATGTGCTCCCCATTCAGGATCCTCCTCAAGGGCACACTTCTCAAGTAGGTAAACACGCTCACTGGTTCAGTGATGTCGCGGGACCATTGGGCGATGGAACCTATTTCTGGGAAGCTGAATTGGAATTTAATGGTAAATGGGGACGTTACCACTTTTTCACGCGTGAGTTTGAAAGCTATCAAAACGCCGAAGTCATGCGATCAGTTTGGACCAAAGCCGGTGTGGACAGTTATTTGAGGGCCCACTTACCAAAGCCGGATTTCTTACGATGTTCATATCTTATCAGTACCATCACGCCAAGCAGGGCCAAGGGAGGCGACAGCACCTTTGTGTTGCCATCACTGCTGCCGGGTCATGAGCTTAAAAGATTCAAGTTGACCCTCAATCTGGTAAGAGAAGCATTGGGTATGTATGGCATGCATATCCCCACAGAAAAGGAAACAATGGTTCCAGGTCGAATGAAACACAAAGATCTTAATAAGCTGAAGGATATGGTCGCAATGACACCTACCATTGCGCTTCACCTGCGGACCATCATGCAACATTTTGCTTTCCCCGCCCAGGAAAGATTCACAATGCCCCCAAAGAAAATTTGGTTCAGCTTGTATCTAGCAGAGACAGAAAGCCTTCCCATCAATGTGCCACACTGGATCATAGATCAGATCCACCTAGCCCATCAAAGGTGGAACAAGAAGCAGAAAAATGTGCTTCATGGATGTTGCGCTCTAACCAAGATAATCTACCGATGTCTGGCCTATGACGTGCCTATTCAGCGGGCACTCATATGGCCCCGTGCCCAGGAATTTCAGAGAAGACTATCAGCAGCAGGTCCCCCATCAAAGAAGATGAGGGGGGGAGTACAATTACCCTGTGCTCAACCAAGGGGAGCCACCACTACACCAGAAATTACCCCTCCCCAGACACGACGCGTTAGGCCATTCACAATCCGGCTACCAAGACCAAGCACAGATGGGCCTAATCTGGTATTCCCACCCGTTCCATCAGATCTGGAATTCCCACAAGGTTTTACTCTCAACGATCTTACTGATGAAGAAGTGGCCAGACTGATTTATGACTCTAATCTCGAGACGGAAACAGAACGAACTCAGGATCCACAACCCCAGACAACAACAGCAGCCCCCACCCGACCAGAAGTGGTAGAAGTCGACGTCGAGGAACAAGAGACTGAACAAGAAGGAGATGCCTACGAGGAACAAGAATATGACGAACTTTCAGAGCTGGCAGGTGCCCCTGCGTATTCGGCACAAATCAAAAGACTATATCGAACCATGCAACTAGTTCAAGAACAGCATAAGATGTCATTGGAATCGGGCAAGAAACTCATGAACCAGTTGCTAGCTGAGGAAGGTGTGGACGATATGTTCATTGAGTCCATAAACCTTCATGCCGATGCAGTAGGAGTGGATGAGGCCATCCATGAGGCAATGACCTACATTCACAGATTTGAGAAGAGGGTTCCCGTTCGTCCCAGGAGGTCTGGGAAACAAATTCACATCAATGTATCAGCACCAGGAGAGACAACGCAAGCAGAAGAACATCAGGAAGCACCACTGTCACCACCATCCCCACCTCGCACTACACAATTCACTCCACCACATGACACTAGCACTACCACGTCCACTACCACCACCATTGTCATGGGCATCCCACTCTCTCCGGGAATCCAATTCGGGGGAGTCACCATGCCCACTTTCACCACTCTTTTCACTGACGTCACATCCACTCCACCCACTATCCCCATCTACACTGTCACTCAAACAATTGACACTATGGAAACATCTCCTGCCACAGCACCGCTCCCTCCCCCCATGCCACCTTCATCTCCCATACCCCCGCCACCCACATCTCCACTTGCATCCACATCATTCACAACTCCCCTTCCCGCCCCCATTCCCCTTGCATCTTCACCCCTCCCAGCATTATTTAATGTAAATAGCATATTTTTAGCATTAAATCAATGTGTATATCAGCTCCAGAATGAGTACAGAGCTCTGGACGGCCGGTATCAGCAACTAACAACACACCATCAGAACTTACAAAGGCAATTTCACATTCTACAAGAGGAAAATGTAGAAGTGAATCAACGCTATACAACGCTTGAGCAGGCTCACCAAACACTATTGGAGGCACCCCAACCATCAACAGAATCACGTGTCAAACAACTAGAAGCTTTGCTCGAAGTATACAAGGCCGATAACCTACGAGTCAGACGCAACTTGGCGTTACTACGGAAACATATGGCCACAGCACTGGAGGAGAACAAGAGACTGCAAAAACAAAATGAAGAGAATCTGGAAGCGGCAATGGAAGGCTCCCCTCACGAGATAGATCCCGAGCAGTTCAAAGCAGTTCCCACGGAGACGATGAAAACCATTCTGGAAAGCTATGCAGATCTCCTGGAAGCCCATGATGACTTGGAACGAGAGCGTGACACACTTCAGAGCAGACTTAAGGAACAGGAAGAACAACCGAAGAGCGTCCCATCAACCTCCACCTCAGACAAAGTAAAGGCCTTAACTGAGCAGGTAGCAGAGTTACAAAAGAGGTTACTGACATACGAGAGGCAGCCATCTCCAGTGGTAGAACCAGAGCAAGAAGAGCTAGTCCCTATTGAGGTAGATGATTCGTACGAGGAACCGTATGTTCCTATGCCAATGCCAGGTGGGCGACGAACCTCAGAGGGACTAGACACATTGGAAGTGGAAGCACCCGAGTGGCTTCAGACACTGGAAAGGACAGCGAACACTCATGAAGAACGGGTGGCCATTTAGATCCAATCACTAGCGAACTTAGAAGAAACTGTCATAAAGTCTCAATACTTCATAAGCATGTCTCATCATAGATGGATCGGCACCAATAATGACCAATATGTGCCATTCTGTATACTTTTGGCCGATTACAACGCGGAGATTCAACGACAATGTGGCAAGCCTCCCACATTTGCTACACAATTTGGTCCCGATGATATACCGGAAAGTGCTCAGCGTGGGTCCATCCATCAACCCACCTGGAGAATCAGGCTTTTGGAAACGTATCCTGAAATGGTCCGAACCTGGAATAATATGCCGTTGTTTATTAAATATAATCCTTGTTACATTCCAGTTCTTCGACGACGCACCTGGCCTGAATTCACTATTGCCGTCAGAGACATCAAAGCCTGCGCAAAATGGTTGAATTATGTTTACCTAGCACATCCAAGAGGACCCCCCATGGTCAACTACATGATTTCTACAATCCGTCACTGGAGTACTCAGCTACGCAATAATCCTGATGTGATGGCCCAGATGTGTATGAAAATATTTGAATTAATGCTGATCACTTTCAGGACGTTTAAGAACATTAAGGACCCTCACTTCTCAGGTGCAGGCTTTGTGACAGGAAACCAGGATCTAGTGTACGATATGAGTACCACCCCGTCCATTGAAGTAATATATGCGTGGCACGCCAGAATCAAGTACCTCCCAGCCTGCTTTAAACAGACATTTGAGGAGATGTTCATCACAGGATTCTGGGAATATCACTCCGAAATCTTTATACCCAGACCATCACATCTCCTCCAATTATTTGCTGTGGAGAGAACTATTTACTCAGAACAATGTGCCCCATCCAGATGTTCCCGGACCTGTGAATTGGGATGAATTGCTCACAGATCTAGCACGCGGCTTGCGACTCGAAGAACACCACCTAGCCTCCGATGTCGTCCAATATTATGTTCAAAAATCCTCTAGACAAGGGTCTGTCAGGGGCGACAGACGCGAGAGTGGGGGGGGGTGTTGGCAGCAGTCAGGGAACCGAAGGAGCCACAAGACGAAGAGAGTCAGAGCGAAGGGATAGCACAAGCAGACATGGCAGTCAAAGAAGATCTGGCAAGTAGGCCAATAATTTTCCTCATGAAGAAACAAGTATGAGCATTCACGCAAATCTAGCACTTAGGCAACCCTTTAACTTTTCAAAAACCCTTACACCAATTAAAAGTGATTCTCATCACTAAACACCATTGTAAATACCATTTCATATTTTTGTAGCTCCATTTTGTGCGAGCCAAGGAGTCCTTGAGCTTGAGGAGCTTTAGAAGTATCTACCTGCCAATTTTCGTAATTTTTAGATCTCGTTTGAGCCCTCAAATAAGCCCTGGAACCTAATTTTTAACTAGGCCGGACACTAGGTCTGAACAGGGCCAAAGCTAGTCAAAAACTATAAAAGGAGCTAGAGAGCTCATTTTTGGGGTTAGATTGTGATTGAAACAAACTTGTAAGAGCTTTTTGAAAGTAATCTAAGAACTCCATTGATTCTCACTCTTTGTTTTGCCGTGTGTGCACGTGTGTGTGTATGTGTGTGCATGTTTGTGTGCTTCTCACTCACGCACTTGTGCCGCCACTTGCTCGAGGTCTTCATACCATCCTCACGTCTTCTCGGATTGACATTAAAGGAGGTGCTACTCATCACTGAGCTACAGGTGGGTTTAAAAGTTGTTGTAGATCAGTGTCATCTATAGCAGCAGTATCTTCTTTCTTGTCTTCTTCAGTCACAGGCATCACCGTACAAACTGCCGGATTCCAATTATCTACAACAGATTGTAGATCAACAGTTCCTAGGGAGATCAAATCAATGTTATTCTTCAAAAATTAAGGTCTAGCATGTAATTCACAAGGCTGTATAGCATCTAATTTTACAACATATTTACGATTATTGTCCTTGAAAGTGAGTTCCTGTGCAGACCAATCTTGTATCACCTTGGCTTGTTTCAACCAACGACGGCCGAAAAGAAGATTATAATCCAAGCTAGACTCTGGTAGTTCTAAGACGACAAAAGTCATCTTAAATGTTGTACCTTGCAGAGTTATGGGAATATCTCGTACTAGTCCTACTGGGTGGACTCTGGACTGATCAGCCATCCTTACAAAAAATTGGACAGGCTCAATTTTCGTCCATCCTAACTTTTTACACAGTGCGGCAGTAGCAATGTTTACACCAGACCCTCCATCAATTAGTACTTGATTAATTTTATGATTTTTGTACCATACCGTAATCAATGGGACCGAATGATCCACTGTAGCGTTAGTTTCTGGTTGTACTATTGTTGTTGCTAGAATGCAGGCAGACTCAGTACTAAAATGTTGCTAAAATTGTTGACGGACTCCTGGTACTAGTGCAAGTAACTGTCCAAGAGGAAGAGTAATGGATGCTTTAGATAAGATTTCCCATGCTTGATTTACTTGACTTGTACCTTTCACTGATTCTGAAGACGATGCGTCGGTTACTGGAATCGACTCTTGCTCCTGTGCAGTTTCCTTTGGTAGTGGAACTTGTGTCACCGGAATAGGATCTGGGAGCATTGGAGGTTCTGAAGTGGTCCACTGACTAGCCTTGTCATATGTTCTTTGCTGCTCTAGGATGCTTGGTTCAAATATTTCAGCTTCTGGTTGTAACGGCCTATCGGATCTGGTCTGAACTACTACAGCTTGTGTTTCTATTGGTGGGATATGAACCATATTAGTCATTGGATTCTGCCGTTCTTTCTTTCTTTGATCATATTCTGCTGCATCTTTACAAAATCTTCTAATGTCGCCAAATTCACTGCAAAAATGGCAGTGAGGTGGTGGCAAATTAGTATTTTCCTGTGTTGGTCCTGCCTGCCAACGGTTTGCATTGTAGTTATTATTTCTCTGTCCTCTGTACTTTCGGTATCCCTGTTGCTGGTTGTTTCTCATTTGAGGAGGTACATAGTGATTGGCCGGCTGCCCTGGTTCTTGTATAATTACATTCACTGTTGCTGTTCCCTGTACTTTGGCGTTGTATGCACAGTTTTCGGTGGAATGTCCTGTCATATTACAGATAGCGCAAAACAACTGGTTGAGGGCACAAGTGGCACTGGTATGCCCTGAATTCTTGCACGTGGTGCAGTACATCTGTCTGGTCAGATCTTTTGCAACATTTTTACTTTCCTTTAACCATTCCAAGTCTTCTGTAAATCCTCCAACCTTGTTTTCCAGCTGCAAAGCCATTGCGATCACCGCATCTAGCGTCATAGCTCCCACACAGTGTATGATCATAATCTGTTTAAGTTGCGGAGTCAAACCATTGATAAACCATTGAGTGATAACATCATCCGGTAGGTTGGCGTGTGCTGGCGGTAATTGCCTCAAATGCATTCTGAATAGGGTGGCATATTCCTGCACTGTCTGATTCATCTTCTGTCTATTGTTTTGCAGGTAATCGAAAATTTTGGCTGGATTCTTCTTTAGCCTGAATCTCTGCAAAAATGCGTTCCTTACTGCTTCATAGGTGCCGAAATGGTTAATATCATATTTTGTAAGCCACCTGGCGGCTTCATTAACCAATGTAGACTGGAATACAATAGCTTTATACGCCGGATCAAGTGGATGATTGAGCACTGTGTAACTTATCTCAAATGTGCGTACATGAGCGTGTGGGTCATCACCTGGGAATCCACCAAATTTAGTGTACGTTACTCCTGTTGGAGTCGGTCGGGATGGAAATAGATGTTGTTGTTGCTGCTGTTGTTGTTGTTGTTGCCCACTCATCATGCTGGTGGTGGTATTGTGACTATCTTCTGTATCCCGAGGCTGAATATCTGAACCGTCTGAATCTGTGTCTTCAGTCTGTACACTTTCCGGCTTGATAATATCGTTTAGTATGTTTCTGATTTCAGTTTCGAACAAGCTACCTTCCTCCTTGGTATCAGATGTAGGGGTACCTACTCCAAATAACGGTGACTGGACTAAAGATCCACCAAGAAATGGTAAACCATCACCGGAAGACTGTGAACTCTCAGCAACTGGTACCGAAATAACACCAGAAGGTGTCGAATTTTCACCAAAACAAGGTGCTTTTTCACCTTCACTGATTTCTTTGGCCAAGACATTTCTATCTGTAGACCAATTTGAATCTTGACCCAATGGTGTTAAATTAACTTCAGGCTTCGTCCTGGTAGACTCTGGAGTTACTATTTCTTCGACAGACTGTGCCGAAATCGCACCAGAATTTGCCAGAAACATAGTACGTTCTACCAGAATACTATCGGGATCCCTATTGGCATTCTTCAATTCCTTGATAGCTGAGTTAGACTTATATGCGCTTCTACTTCCTGGAGGCGTCCTTAGTAAATTAGGTATCGCCCAAGACTGTTGGTTTCTTCTATGCTTCGGGTATGATTCACCAGAACGAGTAACCGGCATATACTACGTTTGCAATACTTTGCATACCTTCTTTACGGTCGATTCACAGTTGGTGACCACTTTCACAATCAATCAATGAGCACTCTTGATGTCACATTCGCACAGACAAATGACTACAATCTGGTGCCACTTTCCACAGTTAGCTGACAATACTCTTGATGCCACTTTCCGACAGACGGCGCCAGTGTTAAACGCGGAACTAACTATCAGAAGCGCGTTTAAACATCTACTTGGGTTCTTGGGAGTGGAAGGGGTCTGTTAGACAGAGGCCCTGTTCTTGATTTTCCCAAACTAACCACTTCACACACAGCAAGATACTAATGCTTAAGAACTCTATCAAGAATCTGTTACACTTACAATCTTTCAGAATGCAGTCAAACTCTTCCAAAGTTTACCGAATACATACTAGTCAATACTCTCCTCAGCGTTTAGCGCAAGAACTAGTCAGTACCGTAATGCAAAGTTACTTGATTAACTCAAAAACTGTCCGAACACAAACTACTGTAACAATAGAGACAATAACAGTGACTTAATCTTTACCGAACAGGTGTAGACAATCAACCAGAACCGAAAGACACAGAAAGACTCCAGATTACCAAACACACAGTACTGAATGTAGATTCCTACACCGATTAAGACTGGCTCAGTAATCAGCGTACCATATCAGAACTAATGTAACACAACTCACAGTCATAACCTTTACGGGACAAAGATTCCGTACTCAGCTTAAGACGAACCTTACTGTAACTTAATCTTTACCGTACAATAGCAGATCTTCAACACAGAAGACAACCACAATATGACTCAGAGTTCCCAAACACACTACAGTTACTACACGGACTTCACCAACTAGACCGAGATCCACCAACCGAACAAGTATTGATAACAACAAGACAGAGAGGAGAACAAGGTACTCAAAATGACACAAACACACACCACAGTAACGTGCAGATCAATCACCCAGACAGACAGTCTGGTGATCCAACCGATCGTCACCGAGCGCCTCTTTTTCATTCATTTATATAAAGATATAAACATCTTTGTAACAACCTTTTGTACGTGCGGAAACTGAAAGGATCTTGTCTTTACAACTTCCAATCCGGTGGCCGACTAACAAATGTATGCTCTAGTACTAACACCTGCTTCATCACATACAATCTGTACCTCACTAGGACTAATAATATCTTCTAAGTTGCCTGCAAAATCTTTAATCACTTGGGTTTTGATGTGATTTCCTATTGGTGAATCCAAAATCATAAGCACATATTTGTTGCTAAGACAACAATTCAGAAACTTCAACTGATCCTCCATTGTTGAGGAAGCACTCGCATCTTCAACAAATGACCTGCACAATAAGAAAATCAATCTAAAATTCTTTTAACATAAATAAACAAGTGAAACACATACCTAAGTGCGTAAACACGTCCCTTCCGTGCTCCACCACCAATCGAAAGAGCATGAAAGGATGATAATGGTCGTTTCATATATCTCATCCCAAGTGGAGTCTCTTTTAGTTGTGTAAGATTGGCTTTTAACTTTGTAATTGTGCTCTCTTTTTCTTCCACATCTTGTTGGAGTCTATTATTGTGCTCATCCAAAGATTTGATAGCAGTTTCTAAAGTGTGTATAGCACTCTCTAAATTGTGTATCTTGAATTGGTTGTGATGACATTGTTACATCCAATAATTTGCTATAGATGTAGAATGGTTAGACAATCGCTTGCAATAGCCTAGCAGTCCATCTTCACCGCTACCAAGGAATTGTACAAATGTGGAGATACTATGGAATCTAGGATGAACATTAGCCATTGGATCTAAGGGATACAAAGCACCATTGACCCAAAGATCAATATTCTTCTCTCCAGCTACACATCGTTCATTTTGAGAATCTATGTCATTGCTACCTCTAGTTGTTGGTGCAAATTCTGTTGGAACGCGAACATGTACACTCTTTGTGTGAGGAGCACGCGCTGGTGCTGGTGTCATGTTCGTAATACATGTGAGCACCATGATGTTCCAAAACTCCAGCACCGAATGGGAAGAAGCACAGAGATGGCTGGAATGGCTAGTATAGTAGCTGTGTGCAAGAAAAAAAGTGTGTTTTGGTATGTGGATAGATCAAAATGACTTTTTTCAGTGTGTTAGAGGAAAAACGAGATTTTTTTCAAAAATTTATGTTTTGGGCAACTAGAGTTACGAGTTTGATGATGTGAAACTTAATTTTTTGAGGGATTTTGAAAAATATGTTTTTTTTAAGTATTTTTTATAAAAACAAGACTAAAAAAATTAAGTTCTGACATATACATAAAAGTATGGGCCATTTTGAATAAAGAATAGCTGAAAAAGAGACTTTTCAGAAAAGTCATTTTTTTATTCATAAAGATGGACGGATTTGATGAGGTGGAAAGTAGTTTTTCTCTCTCTATATATGTGTAGAAGAGAGAGAAGATGCTAGCTCAGCCTAAAAAAAATCCTACTTCAGCCTACCAAAAAGTGCTCTATTAAATGCACTTTGTCCGCTTAACAAAGTACAAGATTAAGCTTAATCCCTAAAAATTAGGAATCCTTACAAGGCCCATGCAGGGTTCAGATTTTTTCCTAATGCACTCCCTTCTTTCCTTCAAGTCTGCACCGCTACGACATGAGAGAACTATCCTCCTTGGCTATCTCAAATGCAAAGAAGCCAATGAAATAGTCTTTGAGTGTGTGCTTCTCTTTGATAGTTTACACAATCAACAGAAGCTAGGAATTTTGGGTGCAGCATGCTCATCCTCCTCTTTGCTATCAATGTTAGTTTTGAATTTGTTACTTCAAGGTTGAAATCAGCCGGCAAGTGACGAGCTTGCTCATGATGAGCATATGACAGCTCCAAGCTGATGACAACAAGCATATGAATAGAAAATGCCGATTATGATTTGATGATGAGCTATTCATGGACCAAATTTTCAAGAGCTTTTGATGACTTAAAGACTAGTCTTTGATGAGCCATGAAGACGCTTAGACGAGTTTATGACGAGGCAACACTTGATGAGAGCAATGGAATAATATTTTAGACGGTGACAAGCGGCTCTTGACGAATGAAAAATATGAGAGAGAGAGGCCTGTGTTATGGCTCTTGATGAATGAGAGAGAGAGGCCTGTGTTATGACTCTCGATGAATGAGAGAGAGAGAGGCCTGCATTATGACTCTTGATGAATGAGACAGAGAGAGACTCTAAGTGAGGATGAATTGGAACAGAGTCTTAAGACTATACATTTTTGTTCTGAAGGGGGTAGCGCACCTCAATAGATGGCGGAGCGAGAATAGTTTACATCTTCAAGTATGCAATAGAATGCTTACAAATGGAAGCACAAACTGTGCCATCACTTTCTCCCAAAAACCGATAGTGAACATTTCTTCGAAGTTCATTTTATAGCACGTCGATAGATATTTGATGCAACAATGCCAGGCATAACACAACCGTAGTGATGGTGTTGTGCTCATATCATTCGCTAAATCCTGCTTACCATGCTCAAAACCCGGGGTGTTCACATGTGGTTCCTTGACATGATGGAAGACTTTGAATACTATCTGCATCATGTCAAAGATTTTGACAGTCATATGCACTACTACATCATCCATTCGTCGTAAGCGAGGGAGCCAGTTGTGAATAGTTGCCATCATATATGCTATGGTTGGTGGTCCAGTGGGTGGAGTGAAGTACGGGTAATTGAGCTAGTCCTGGTACTGCTTGTTATTTTGTACTTTGATTGCAAAGGCCTTCCAAGAGCAGCGACGTGGCACTGGTCCCCAACATGGGTTATACTTCAAATGGAGTGGTGCCTTGACCCATGTGCTCATCATTTCGGGATATTCTTGTAATAAATCCTGATGCCAAGTTGTTTAGGGAGTTTGAATGTGGTCTGGCCCTCGGTCGTGATGCGTCCCCCTGGGATGGGTTGGGGTTCGTAAGCTTCTTCAAAAGTGTCCTCCATCGAGATAGTCATTGTTTCTTCATCTGCTGGTAGTTCCGGTGGGGATTCTGGCCTAGGGGGTGCTTCGTAAGCTGCTATCTGTGTTTGAAGAGTCAATACCTTAAAGCGTTGAGTTCCTCGATGATCTCAGGAGTGTGGCTGTAGGAGTTGGTGGTGTTTGTTGTACAAGTGCTCGTAACTGTAATATTTTGTGTTCCTCTTTGAGCTTCTGGTATTCCTCATTCATACTATCATACTCCTCTAGTAGTCTAACATGATCTTCCAATAGCATCTTCATAGATTCAGAGGGGACAGCTTTGAAACGGCTGGGACTCAAGGGATCGTCCGGTTGATCTAAAGCAGCTTCGAGGTTCTCTCTATTCTGTTCCTGCAAGCGTTGGTTCTCTTCTTTAGCTGCTGCGAGGTGGTGTCTTAGTAGTCCCATGTTTTTGGTGAGCATCGCATTGTGAATAGTTTGAGCCCTTAACAAATTGTCAATATCTGTAATGGCCTCTTTTGTCTTCTGTTCACTTTTGAGTTCAAGTTTGTGGTAGGCCTGATGTAGCTCTTGGTAGCGTGTATTAAGGGAGGCATTTTTGATTGATAAAGAATTGGGTTGCGACTGTAAGTCATTCGTGGTTTGTTGCAGCGTCTGATAAGTGGTACCTAGAGATGCAAATTCATCTCTTACTTATGTCATACATATAAGCGTTTGACGGAATGCTGTGTCGATTGTGGGTGATAGTATTAATGGTGGAGTGAGTGAAGATGCTGTGGATGTGGGTGTTGATGCAAGGGGAAGGGGAAATAGGGATGGGAATGTGGATGTAGTGGTGACTCTGGAAAAATGTGATGTGCCTAAATGTGGTGGTGAAATGGATGAGGTGAGTGGTGGTGCAGTGGGTGGTGATATATCCATGTCACTGGATGTAGTATCGAGTGTCGTGACTGTGAATAGTGGAGTGATAGTGGGTGCGTGAGCGGGTGTGAATACAGGATTTACAAAGGTTGCCAGATAATTTAGAGATGGGGTCTCTTGTACTACTTGGTGGAAAGGCGAAAGATGAAATACAGTGGGTCGGGGAGGTGAGACGGGGGAGAAGGTCAATGGAGGGGGAAATGGGAATAGGGGTCTAGGAGGGGTGGGGAAGGAAGGGAAGGATGGATGGAGAAATGGACTGGATAGAAGGGTTGAAGTCCGAGGAGGGAGGCTAGGTTGTGTGGGTGTTGAGAGGGTGAGAGGAATGGACATGACAAAGGCTTCTGCTACCGCACTATCGAAGGATGTGGATGATCTGGGAGAGGCTGGATGTACAGGAGGGACTGGAGGGATGGGAGGTGAAAGAGGAGCGATTGGTGTGATGGGTACTTCAACAACTGAGGTGGTCTGTACAGTAGAGGTGTGAGGCGGGGAGTCGATGATGATTGTTTCTTCTGTCAAACAACCTTCTGGAATGAGGCGTGCTTCCCTGGCCTATTATGAAGATTGAACATTTGTTGGTACATGTTGGAACTGAAGGACTCACAAGGCAAGGAAGCTTACGAAGGGAGTCAGAGAGGAGAGAAGGCACAAGCAGACAGGGTAGTCAACGATGATCTGGCAAGTAGGCCAATATTTTTTCAGGACACTAAAGCATATCGAAGAGGTGGACACACAAGGAGAAGGAGCAAGTAGGGAGCTCGAAGATATGTATGTCAAATCGTTAGAAGAAATCCCTACAACAATAGTGATTTTCATCACTAAGAGCCATTGTAGATACCATTTCATATTTTTGTACCTCCATTTTGTGCAAGCCAAGGAGTCCTTGAGCTTGAGGAGCATTCGAAGTAGCTACCTACCAATTTTCATAATTTTTAGACTTCGTTTGAGTCTTCAAATAGGCCCTAGAACCTAATTTTTAACTAAGCCGGACACTAGGTCTGGACACGGCCAAAACCTAGTCAAAAACTATAAATAGAGCTAGAGAGCTCATTTTTGAGGCTGGCTTGTAATTGATCTAAACTTGTATGAGCACTTTTGAAGTAATCTAAAAGAACTCCATTGTCTCTCTCTTTGTCTTCCCTTGAGTGCACGTGTGTGTGTATGTGTGTGCATGTTAGTGTGCTTCTCACTCACGCACTTGTGCCTTCACTTGCTCGAGGTCATCATACCATCCTCACGTCTTTCCGGATTGACATTAAAGGAGGTGCTACTCATCACTGAGCTACACCAAATTTTGGCGCCATTGCCGGGGATCGAGCTTTGAGGACGAGCGTCTGATGGTAAGACGTAGATTTGAGATGTTGGCGTTGTAGGTAATTTCTTTACTTTTCTTATTTTTCTCTTTCTTACCTCACCACCATCATCATCCTCACCATATCTGATCTCCATCTCCATCATCACGAAAAATTTTTTTCAGTTTTTTGATCATATCGTCTTCTCCACCTCATTTCCCTCATTCCACTTGTGAGAGAGAGCGAGAGAGCGACTTGTGTGCTGTGTTTTTGCATGTTTTTTGAGCACTCTTGCAGGTACAGCTGTATCATCCCCTCCAGCACACTGAGCAGGTATGGACATGCTCGAAACTGTCTCTCTGTCACAGACCTCTGTTGATCGCGATCGACAGAAAAATCGCCCATTTGGTAAAACAAAGTGCACTACCATAATCTACATGATGAGCACATTCTAAATCACTAAAAACAGTTAAAAAATTCCGTGTTTCTCTGTCAATCGTGACCGATACCATCGATCGCGATCGACAGCCACGATCGACAACATCTGTCAATCGCGACCGCACCGTCGATCGCGACCAACTGAAAATTCACGATTGACACCAAAATTCGTGTTGCCACGTGTCCATCGCGACGGACACATCCCCGATTGACTGAATTCACGGTGAAAATCCCAGAAAAAGTGTCGATCGTGATTGACACCATCGATCGCGATTGACAGGACCCACGATTGACTCTGTCAATCGCGATTGACGTGTCGATCGCAACCGACAGGCCCCGACGGACACCTGTCGATCGCGATTGACAGGCTTTTCGGCCAAAAAATTAGGGTTTTTTATTCCAAGTTTTGGGGATAGTTTTTGGGCTTCTTGGTCTAGTAATTAGTGATTTGTGAGGTCTCTACACGTGTATTTTTTAGAAAAATCCTGTGATCTGTTAGCCTGTTTGAACCCCGTTTTAGTACCGGAACCCTGAACTGACATAACTTTCTCATACGAAATCCGTTTGTTGTGATTCTTGTCTTGTTGGAGTACAACCAAAACTTCCACTAGTTACGGTAAAATTAATATCAAGATTATTAGATATAGTATTTTGAAATTGACCATATCCAAGGGGAACAAAACCAGGGGATCTCTAGAATTGTTTTCCATAAAGACAAAAGGCTAATTGGTATCTAAGTTACATGAATGAAAGTGCTTGGTTCTGTCCTTTGAATTTAAGTCTTGAGCTAATCTTGGGACTGATACAGGTCTATTGAGAGCAATTGAGAGCATCCAAAGCAAGGGCTTTGTGCAAGCTTGAGAATTGGGTTCTCGAGCACTAAAGAACAAGGGATCAGCAAGAAAGGTTGGAATATTCTCAACTCCCTTTGTCAATTCCTAGCTTAGGCCAAGTTCGAGTAGTGCTAAGAGTAAGTCAGGACATGATAGGCACGTGACAAGTCAAAGACTATCTAAGAAATCAAGTTCAAGAGATAACCTGTGTGTGACCGAGAACTTTAAAGGAAAAGACTTAACGTGGAACGATCAACTTCAAGTGCAGAAATTAACTCAAATGCTCCTGACGACGTGATATCAGACAAGAGTATAAACACGATAATCAACATAAGAAGGAATCAAGTAATTGGTACAAAAGAACTCAGCAACGAGGTTGTACTTGGGCAAAACAGGGGCTACTTAAATAGGCATATGAACCTTAGATCAGGACGGCATCTAGTAAGGGATAGACAAAGTCTTAGGTCTTCAGAGGCTAGCGTTAATCATACTGCTAGGTCTTGGGCCCAGCAGTTGAGCCACCACTCGCATTACCCTAGCTCTGAGACTAGTGAATCAGAGATGTCTCAAGGTATGGAGAGACCTGCGGGGAGTTCAGGTGTGCCACATTTGTATAGGGTGGAAGGCCCCTACAAGACGCAGCTGGAATACCTTAGGACCAACCGATTAGGTGCTAGCATCTATGAGGATGGCCTAGGAAGATCTGTGGTCCACATTAAAAACTCTGACCAATCCATTGGAACAGAACACCCAGCTGTAAAGTTTGAAAATGGAGCATACTTGGACAGACGAATTCGGAAATGTGATCCCAGAAGTGGACATAGGTGACCTGGAGCAAGGAAACATGGGTATAGAGCCTAGGACCCCTCGAGGGAAATCTGTTCTTACTAGATTCCTCAATCCAGAGTGGATTCCCCAGGATAATAAGAGCATAGATCTGCTCCTAAATCAAGAAACCGATGAAGCCTTTTGGAGGTATAAATCAAATAGGCCAAATGATGTAGGGTCAATCTTGATCTATGAGTTCAAAGATCCTGATAGCCCAGGCAGAGTGACCTACTTAGATCACGCTTCAGAGAGGATCTTTGTGGTTACAGAACATGAAGGCATGCTTATACTTGGAAGGGTGAATTCGTTTTCCCCCAACCAAGATCGAACGTGTCCTATGGTCACCCTGGAGCTGGAACATCCCAAGCTCATGGAACTCAAAGAGACAGAAGTAGAGATAGGCCAGAAGTAAGCTTTGCCAACCCAGGGGGCAGAGAAAGAACGAGGACGGAAACAAATAGAGTAGAACATGAGGTACTTAGAGCTCCTAGGAATCAAAGAAATGCGGATGAGTTCCCTCTACCGCGACCTAGAGAGCACACAAGGACTTTGAGACCGACTCAGCTAGTTAAGTCCACGAAGAACTACTTCGATGGCACTGGAGATCCATACGATCATTTGGCTGAGTTTAGGCAAGTCTTGAGAGCTGAACAAGTTGAAGATCTGTTCACGCAGTACAATGCCTTTGGTCTAACCCTTAGGAACACTGCCCTAACATGGTTTCAGCCACTAAACGAGAGGCAGTTCAGGAGTATAGACCAACTTCTAGAGGCATTCATTATCGAATTCTCTAAAAGTGGCATAAGACATAACACTTCCTCGCTG
Source organism: Ceratopteris richardii (assembly GCA_020310875.1). NCBI lineage: Eukaryota > Viridiplantae > Streptophyta > Polypodiopsida > Polypodiales > Pteridaceae > Ceratopteris > Ceratopteris richardii. Next base: position 110,579,072 of record CM035428.1, read on the forward strand.
ATTCATAGCTTCAAGCAAACCCCTCAAGAAACCGTGAGACTTGCTGGAAGAAGATTTAGGCAATACTTAGAGAGATGCCCTGTCCCTGAGTTACCCACGCCAGCTAAGCAAGTGGCTTTGTTCTTGGATGGATTGCTAAGTACCAAATTGAGATCATATGTGTACTTGAAGCACCCTAGGACCATAGAAGAGTGTGTACGCATGTGCATTGACATCGAGGATAACCTAGGGGAAGAACTAGAGCTTTCCAAAATCTACAAAGACTCAGATAGTGCCTCTAGCCTCTCTTCCTCGCAATCCACATCAATTGAGGAACTTGCAAAGAAAGTAGCTCAGAAATTAGGTGTCACTAGCAAACAGATCCCAAGATTTGCCCGAGTGACAAACTTCCAACCAAGATTTGATAGCTTGTGATGTCTTCAATTGGCTCTCCTTCATAAGCACTAAGCTTATGATTTTGCTCCATAGGTGTACCTGCACACTTGGTATTTTCCATCTTGAACTTAACGAGCATGTCATGGACATAGTTCCTTTGTGTGATGTATATACCTGAATCTGTGTAGATCAACTCCAATCCAAGAAAATAAGTGAGTGGTCCGAGGTCACTTATTTTGAACTCCTCCTTCATTTGACTCTTTACCTGTTTGATTCCTTCAAGATCATTGCCTGTGATAATAATATCATCAACATACACACATAAATAGATCACTTCAGATCCATTCCTCTTTATGAACAAAGAGGTATCTGCCTTGCTAGCTTTGAATCCTTGGTCCTGCAAATAAGTCACCAATCTGAAATTCCAAGCTCTTGGAGCTTGCTTCAATCCATACAAAGCTTTCTTTAGTTTGCATACATAGTTAGGATGATGTGCATCCTCATATCCAGGAGGTTGTGCCATATACACTTCCTCAGAAATCCATCCATTCAAGAAAGCATTCTTTACATCAAGTTGATAAAGATTCCAATTTCTAGATGCAGCAAGACTAATGAGAACCCTAATTGTAGGCATTTTTGCAACAGGAGAGAAAGTCTCCTCATAATCAATACCATGGGTTTGAGCAAACCCTTTAGCAACTAACCTTGCTTTGTGTCTATTTATACTTCCATCTGGATTCCTCTTGATTTTGAATATCCATCGAGATCCGATTATCTTTATAGATGGCTTGTTAGGTACAAGCTCCCAAGTGTCATTCTCCTTCAAGGCTTCCATTTCTTCATCCATTGCATCTCTCCAAGCTTTCTTGCTTTGTGCTTCTTCAAATGTGGTAGGTTCTTCATTGGTTGAATCTTTTGCAATGTAGATTGAGTGCTTGGTGACCAAAGAAGTATCATAACCAAACCTCTCTCGTTTCTTCTTCTCCATTGAAGACCTTTTAAGTGGTTGATGTGAGCTCTCGGGTCCATATGTAGCATCCTGCATCTTTGCTTTTCATTTGTTCTTCCATAGCTTTAGTCTTTCCAAGTCTTCTAGGTAAATCTCCGAATCACTTTCTTCAATCTGCTTTGGCTCCTTTGGTTGAAGTGATGGAAAATCTTCATCCAAGTCATAAGGAAGCTTCACTTTCCTGTCATCATCAACCATGATATGTTTTCACCAAAAATTACATCTCTACTCACAGAAAATCATTTATTGGTTGGATTGTACAATCTATATCCTTTTTGGTTTTGATCATAACCAATGAATACAAACTTCTCTGCCTTGGGATCCAATTTCCCTCTTACTTGAGAAGGAATGTGAGCATAGGCTTAGCATCCAAAGATTTTACAATGCTCTAGACTAGGTCTTCTTCCATTCCACACTTCATATGGAGTGGTTCCATCTAGTGACTTAGATGGAAGTCTATTTATGAGATATGTGGCTGTAGACACAACCTATGCCCATAGGTAGTTTGGCAATCCCTTTTCGTTGAGCATGGACCTTGCTGCTTCGACAATAGCTCTGTTCCTCCTCTCTGCTACACCATTGAGTTCGGGTGTATACCTTGTAGTGACTTCCCTTTTAATGCCTCTTTCATGCAAGAAGGCATCAAATTCAGAAGAGAAGTATTCTCCTCCACCATCTGATCTGAGTCGTTTCAAAGTCCTACCTGTTTGGTTTTCAACAAGAGCAATATACTTCTTAAAGCAATTAAACACTTCATCCTTGTGCTTCATGAAAAACAGAATGGTCCACCTGCTACAATCATCTATGAAAGACACATAATATCTTGAGCCTGATATAGATGGCTCCTTACTTGGACCCCACACATCCGTGTGCACTAGATCCAAAGGATTTTGATACATATATCCTTTCTTATTGAAAGGTTGTCTATGAGCCTTGCCGAGTTGACAAGCTTCACACTTATAAATCATGTGTTGCCTTGTGATATTAGGCAAACCAAGTACACTTTGGTCCCTGCAAATCTGTTTGAGTGTCCTCTCACCAATGTGAGCAAGCCTTTTGTGCCATATCTCCAACTCTGTTAGAGTTTGAGATCCATAGCTAAACAAAGCTATGTTCTTTGTATCTTCCACTTCAAAAGTGAAAAGTCTTCCTGTCTTCTCTCCTTTGGCAATCCTTCAAAAGCCTTGCCTTGGGTCTTCAACATATGCTCCAAATCGATTGAATCTAACCTGCAATCCTTTTTCAACAATCTGTCCAACACTTATTAAATTTTTGGTAATTGTAGAGACATACAAGACTTTGCTTAAGAGGTTCATATTCCCATCTGATGTCTTCACGTTACCTATCTTCTCCACTGAGTGCTTTGTGTTATCTCCTATCTGCACTTCATGCTTGTTATGAGGATCTTCCAAATCAGAAAGTAAAGCCACATTTCCTGCTACATGGTTCGAGCATCCCGAATCAATGTAAAATATGTGAGCATCATCCTTACCCTTCTTCGTTGATAGATTCATAATCAATAATGAATCTTCTTGACTTTGGTCCTCTGCATAGTTATTGTAATCTCTTCTTCCTCTATGGCCACTTTGATAGTTGTTGTTGTTGTTGTAATTGTTGTTGTAGTAGTTGTTGTTGTTGTAGCCTCCATTGTATCTACCTCTATTTGATCCATAGCCACCTCTATTGAATCCTCTTCCTCTTGAGTTCCTCGGGTTCCTGAAACATTCTTCAGTAGTATGGTTAGATAAGCCACATATGTTGCAAGATTGAGATGATTGGAATCTCCCCCTGCCTTGCTTTCCACCTCTGCCTCTTCCTCTAGCTCTTCCTCTACCTGCAAAGTTTGCTTGGAAAGAGCTTCCTTCATCTTCATTCTTCCTATTCTTTGACTTGTCCTTGACCTTAGCTTTATCAGAATATAAGGCAGAAGTTTGACTACCTCTTGAGGACTCACCACCTTTGCTAATCTTTGCTTCATGAGTGAAGAGTTGGCCCATGAGTGTGTTGAGGTCGGGTACATGCATATCCATGTATAAATCCATGGCTGTTGTGAATGACTCCCACTTGTCGTCTGCTTTGATTCCATTCATGATTTGTCTTATGATTTGCTCCTCTTCAATTACCTCTCCAATGCTTCCAAGTTGGTCGGAAATCTCCTTCATCTTTGTGACATAATCAGTCCAATTTTGCTTTGGGCTTTTCTTCATTGTTGTGAACTCCATCCACAATTGGTTCTTCCTTGCTCGAGTGTTGGAAGAGAAGAAAGAATCAAGTGCATTCCAGGTCTCTCTTGATGTCTTGCATCCCTTGACATGAGGTAAAAGAAAATCAGAGATTGAGTTTAGAATATAGAACCTTGCAAGTGCATCCTTCGAACACCAATTCGAAAGTCCTTCCACTTCTTCATGTGATGGTTGCCCTTTGTTCCTCATGGTTGGCATTGCTTCATCTCCGGATATGAATCCATATAGATTCCTCCCTTGAAGGTAAGCCTCCATCCTTAGAGACCATGCCGGGTAGTTGTTTCGATCCAATTTGTCAATTGTTGATGGAAATCCATCTCCCATGTTGCTTGACTATGCTCTGATACCACTGTGAAGAGAGATGGTGGATGCAATCCAAAGATGAGTAGGTGCTGCTACAACCAGCTTCACACCAGCCAACTGAGACTTCAGAGTTGATTAGTAGACCCTTTAAGCTTCCTAAATCCACCAAGATATCAGCCAAGTACTTTGGAACATGTATCCCAAAAGTTTAAGTCAAGACAGACTAGTTGCGAAATGACTAGCTCCCAAAACTTGCTATTTTTGGACATACACCTGCTAGAAAAAATGAACAATGCTCTCAAGCTGGTAGGAATTAGAAAAATTCCTTTTGGGCATAGCAAATAGACTTAGCAAGCTTCCCAATCCAAGTTAAAACACTTCAAATGATGGACTGAGCACTGAGAACAAGATTTATCAATTTCTAGAACATGCCCACGATTGTCGGGGCTCTGCAGAGATAGACCAGTGAGCAGTAAAATGCAGATATCTCCAAAACTATAAATCCAATGACCTTGAAAACTGATATGCAAAAACTAGACAGTAAGAGCTATCCAACACACATTAAATCACTGAAAAAGGATCAATGTAACTTGAGATATGACCTTCTGAAGGTACTGCTCTGAGTGAGTATAGCAGAGAACAAAACAGAGAAGTGAATGATGATAAATGTATAAATTCATATATGATTACAACCACATTGGCAATGAATCTTTGCACAATGGGAGTAGAATGATAGAGCTATGGAGTAAGCTCTTCAATCTCTACAAAATGACATGAAGTGGTCATGTACAAGGCTTCCTAATCGTCTCTTCCTTCTTGCTCCTTTTATAGCTATTCTTGGAGGGAGTTTTGAATTCGAATTCGAATGGCTCCACCTAAAAGTGATCCCCAAAGTTAGGAGATATTCCCTCACCTCAAGAAGTCATGGTTTTTGGTAGTTAGAGCCATAAAATTGCTTTTACATCATGCATGAGGTAAGCCATCCTTTTCCTTTTTCTTTTTTTCAATTACAAGAGATAAAAATGAACTCTTTTACAAGAGGTGTTCACATGACTACTCATGTGACTTACAAATGAGGATGATATCAAATATATCAAGCATGTAGGCTTGGGTAAAATGCACCAACAGTGTGGAAAGGAGCATCTCTTACGAGACTGCCCAAAGAATCCTAATAATATGCCGAAAATCACTCCTATCAATGTTGTTGGGTTAGTTGTAGACTCCACAGGAAGTGTGACTTCCACTACACCAGTGAAAGTGATCACTAGAGCCCAAGCCTTGCAGCAGAACCAAAATGTAGGCCAGGAAAAGAGCCCAGATGTTAGTGAAACGGAGAGCATGAAAAAGAAGAGGACTAGAGCTTGGAGAGATAGTCGTGAAAGAATGAAAAGGCAATGGGCAAAGAAAATGAGTGAACTTGAGGAAAGTCTAAGAGAAACGAGAGCCAGTATAACCGAACTCACATCTCAAACTCCCTCTCACACTACCCCACCTCCACCATTCCCAACTCCATCCGACCCGCCACCTTCCAACCTGCCTCACCTAATCCCACCACCCCCTAGAGTAGGATCAGTCCTAGCAAATCCCACTCCCGAGGACCTAAACATGATGCTTAAAGCATATCAGGCCAGAATCCAAGATGGGCCAAACGTAACTGATCATGGAAAGTGCTACCCTAGAGCAGAATTAGATCTTGAACGAACTAGAAGTTGTGCTAAGATGGTGGAGTTGGCTCAAACCATGTTTGAAGCCAGCCGCATTTTTAACATATCTAGCTCAGCCAAGACGCAGCTGCACTTTGAAGGACTGTTAGAAAGAATAGAGAGGCTAATTGCACAATCAGAAAAGGAACCCGCCTCTCAACACAAGGACAAGGCAAGTGAAAGGGCAGGTCTTCCTGCCCAAGAAGCCTATGTGCCTAACTCTACGGAGCCAGACACATCATCTTCTATGAATCGGTTCACACCAGAATTCCTACGCGAGATTCAAGAAGACAAATGGGCTAAAGAGAGTGAAGTCCCTCCTCCCATTGAACTTGTGGATGATGCACATGACCAATTTCCACAAGACATCCCATCCATTTATGAGGAGCAGGAGAGCACCCAATCTCAGGAAAGATTAGACTTTGAGTCTAACTCTCTGCAAGAATTACCCCACTTCACAGTCCCATGGGAAGCTAAGTCTAGTTGTATGAGAGCACCCACAGTCATGGTACGAAATGAGGACTCAGTCATACCTAGGAACACAGAGGTAGTGAAAAACACTAAAGTACAGTGCAACCTCACCTTAGAAGAACTACTCAAAGTGAGGCCAGATGTAGCTCAGTGATGAGTAGCACCTCCTTTAATGTCAATACAGGAAGACGTGAGGATGGTATGATGACCTCGAGCAAGTGAAGGCACAAGTGCGTGAGTGAGAAGCACACTAACATGCACACACATACACGCACACGCGCACACACGGCAAGACAAAGAGTGAGAAGCAATGGAGTCCTTAGATTACTTTCAAAAAAGCTCTTACAAGTTCAAATCAATTACAAGCTAACCTCAAAAATGAGCTCTCTAGCTCTATTTATAGTTTTTGACTAGGTTTTGGCCGTGTCCAGACCTAGTGTCCGGCCTAGTTAAAAATTAGGTTCTCTACCCTATTTGGAGGTTCAAACGAAGTCTAAAAAATGTGAAAACTGATAGGTAGGTACTTCTAAAGCTCCTCAAGCTCAAGGACTCATTGGCTTGCACAAAATGGAGCTACAAAATTATGAAATGGTATTTACAATGATTGTTAGTGATGAGAATCACTGTTGTAAAGATGTTGATTTGGAAAAATTTGAAGGGCCTATCTGCCAAATTTGCGTCGACTTCTCTGTCTACTTAATCCTTCACCTCGCTCTAACTCTCTCCGCTGGCTTCCTTGTCTAGTCAGTCCTTGGGTGCCCATACTGCTCTCAACACCCCCCCCCCCTCTCTCGCGTCTGTCATCTCTGACAGACTCTTGTTGCTGGGAGTGTTGGATGTAATAGTCCACCACATGAGTGGCAAGTTGATGTTCTTGTATGCGTAGTCCTCTAGCCAAATCTGTCATCATGCGATCCCAATCAATTGGTCCTGGAATGTCTGGATGTGGCAGACGTAACTGATCTGCATGGATGGCTTGTTCTATTGCGAATAGATGTAGCAAATGTGTTGGTCTGGGAATGAAAATTTCCGAATGATATTCCTAGAATCCCGTAGAGAACATTTCCTCAAATGTCTGCTTGAAGCATGCGAGTAAGTACTTTATTCGTGCATGCCAGGCAAAGATTATATTGACCGAGGGAGTTTGGCTCATGTCGTAGACTAAATCCTTGTTACCTTGAGAGAATCCAGGGGCAGAGATGTATGGAGCTTGTACCTTCCAAAAGGTTTTGAAGACAATGGTCATGAGCTCAAATATTTTCATACACATTTTTGCTGCTATGTCGGGTACATTATTTAGACAAGTAGACCAGTGTCGAATTGTTGATATCATGTAGGCTACGGTTGGGGTCCCTCGAGGCGGAGCAAAATATGGATAGTTAACCCAAGCCGAGCATTCTTTATTGTTGCGTACCTTGATTGCAAATGCTTGCCAGGATCTGCGACGTACCATTGGGCAATAGCATGGATTATACTTGATGTACAGTGGCATGGTTGCCCATGTGCTCATCATCTCAGGATAATCGGTTAGTAGACGTGCACGCCAATTGGGTTGGAAGATCGAGCGAGCACGGGCATCTGCCGGTAAGTCCGCTGGCTCAAATTGAGTGGCGAATGTGGGCTCCTTCCCTGTATGCCTTCTAACTTCTGCATTATAATCATGTAGCAAGACAAAGTAAGGCATGTATTGCGTCTCTGATGTTGTGATCAAGCGTTGGTGGGATAGGTTCTGAAAGTAAGAAGATCGAAGGACAGTTTCTTCCAGATTTATGAGAGATTGAATTTGCACGGCAACGCGATCATCATGTGTCTTTCCTACTTTCTCGATTCTTTTAACCCAATCTGGAACTCCAATTTCTAAAGTGTCATGTCCTTCCTCTGTTACCAGACCGTCGGGTGTGGGCATCGGCTCGTACGGCTCTTCATAGCTGTCATCGACGGGGATTTCCACAACTGTTTCAGGTTCTGGTTCTTCAGTTGGCGAGGGTGGCCTTTCATATGGTAAGAGGTGTGCTTGGAGTTCTGCCACCTGTTTTTGGAGGGTATCTACTTCTTTTGTAGAGTGTTGCAAGATTATCGGCTCCTGTTGAGCTATGGGGGCACTGGCTATATGCTTCTTTAGATCCGCACATTCAACCTCTAACTTTTCATATGACTCCAAGAAATTTGCATGCTCTTCGAGTAAGATGCAAATGTCTTCAGATGGGACTGCTCTATACTTGGTAGGGCTAATGGTTGCTCCTGCAGTTCCTTCCATAGCCGCTTCAAAGTTGTCTTGGTTTTGCTGCTGAAGCCTCTTGTTCTCTTCTAGTGCTGTTGCCATATGCTTCCTTAATAGCCCAAGATTGCGTCTAAGTGTAGCATTGGATATCATTTGGGACTCGAGCATACTTTCCAGTTCCTTCACTACTTGATCATCCACTGTCGATATTTTTTATTCCAATTCTGTGTGAGCCTGTTGTAAGATGGTATGTTCTGCTAGAAGCGTTTGGTAATCATCTTCGAGAGTGTTGACTCTAGCTTGTAGATGCTGAGATTCTGCTTGGAGGGCAACAGTGTGTTCTTCCAATTGATGGTATTCTTGTTGTCGTTGATGTGCACACTGAAGTAATGTAGTGAACGTGCTATTTACATTATGAGATGCAAGGGGAAAAGTTTGGAATGCAGGGGAGGTGGGAATGGGAAGGGAGGTAGTGAATGCTGTGTCTGCTAATGATGTGTTGAGTGGTGAGGTGGGGGGTAGTGGAGGGGGAGAGGGTGGAATTGTGGGGAGAGGTGTTGTGGTGGGTGAAATGTCCATTGGGTCAGACAGAGTGGTGTGTACAGGGGCTACCATGTAGGTGGGTATGGTAGGTGAAGTGAGTGTGGTGTTCGTGTAGATTGATGTCGTTGCGAACATCGGGGAAATGTGCCTCTGAAACATTGGAGTGCTGATGGACTACGCCACGAAGGATGGTTGTTGGGGTGGTGCGGTTAGGTTGAATGAGGTGTAGGGGACAGCTGGGAAGGGAGGGTCATGGAATGGAGGTATCCGTATTGAGGGATAGGCTGGGAAACACAGGGTACCTTCTGTGGGTGCCGGGTTTCCAACCACACTTGGAATTATGGGATGGCCAATTATGGGTTCGAAGGATAGAAGGGTTGAGGTGTACAAGGGATTGGTGATGAAGGAGAAGAGGGTGTCTTGTGAGGTGGGTTCTCGAAATGAGAATGATGTGAATGAGGTTGGGTTATAAGTGAAGGTAGAGGTGATGACTACCGTTTCTTCCATGGTGGGAGGTGGTGGGGCTGGAGAAGGTGGTGATGGGGGGTGTTGGGGTGAGATGGGTGATGTCTGAACAAAGGTTTCAGCAGAGAGGTCAATGGTGGTGGTGGGGGTAGCTGTGGCTTCAATGGTTACTTCTTGTTCTGTGACGGGCATCCTGATAGTCTTACCTGCTCGTGGTAATGTGTCGACTCTGCGTTTGTCATACCTCACGGACTGGCAGACTGCAGTGTGGACAGCCTCTGGAACTCCTAAAGATTCTGACACTAATTTGAGGGTGTCAATGAAATGTTGATCCACCCCATCATCTGATAGCATTTCTTGCATCAAAGCTTGACCTGACACAAGAGAGAGTTGATGCCTTTCTTGTACTGCTTTGATTGTGTCGTATAACCTTTGTAGTTGAGCTGTATATGCAGGTGCACCTACAAGTTCTGGCACTTCTTGTTGCTCATCTTGATGCTCTTGATCATAATCCTCCTCATCTTCCTCCTGTTCTTCATCTTCATCATCCTCTTCATCCACTTCAACTGTGGTGACAAGTACTTGGGAGGTTGTTGCCTGCATTTGCACATTCTCCACTTGTTGTGCCTCTTCTGCCTCCAGCTCTACATCTTGTAATAATTGTTTGAAATCTTCATTCGTGAGTTCTTCCAAAGGTGCACCTCCGGGAAATTCAAGATCGGTTGGGATGGGAGGGAATATCAAGTTAGGACCATCGGTGCTGCGTCTTGGAAGTCGGATTGTGAATGGTCGGACTCTTCGGGGTGGAGGGGTAACATCTGGTGTTAGGGTGGCTCCACGTGGTTGAGCACAAGGGACTTGGACAGTTCCTCTCATCTTCTTAGAAGGGGGTCCAGTGGATGTCCTGCCTCTGAACTGCTCTACTCGATTCCACATCAGGGCCCGTTGAATAGGGATGTCATAAGCCAGACATCTATAAATGATTCTAGTCAGAGCACAACATCCATATAAAACATGCTTCCGCGGCCATCATTTGTGGGCTAGGTGTATCTGGTCAATTATCCAGTGGGGTAAGTTGATGGTAAGGCTCTGTGTCTCTGCCAGATACAAACTAAACCATATCTTTTTGGGTGGCATGGTGAATCTATCTTGGGCAGGAAAAGCAAAGTGTTGCATGCACATGCGAAGGTGGATTGCAATATTAGGTGTCATGGCCACCATGTCCTTGAGCTTGGTGAGGCTTCGATTCTTCATGTAATCAGGCACTAGGGTCTCCTTCTCTGTTGGAATATGCATTCCGCGCATATCTAGGGCCTCTCTCACCAAGTTGTTCGATAGCCTAAACCTCTTGAGCTCATTTCCCTTTGTCAGAGATGGAAGCACAAATGAGCTTGCGCCTTTTGGGTTCTTGTTTGGAGTCAAGGTGTTGATGAGATAGTAGCATCGCATGAAGTCAGGCTTTGGGAGCCGGGCACTGAAGTATGCACCCAATCCTGCCTTCTCCCATACCGGACGTAGGCCTTCTGCATTTTGTAACTTCTCGAATTCCCTTGTAAAGAAATGGTATTTACCTTGCTTCCCATTGAATTCCAACTCTGATTCCCATAGGTATGATCCCTCTCCCAAGGGTCCTGCAACTTCACTAAACCAGTGGGAAGTTTTTCCTACGGGCATGGTATGGCCACTGGGAGGGTCCGCTATAGGTATGATTTTGATGGCCTGCAATTCTTCTGGTCTTTCATTTGTCTCAGGCAAAACGGGTAAACTGTCTAAGTCCACCACTTGCTGGCTCGTTCCTGTTTGAGAGCTTGTTCCCGCAGTGTCAGCCATGTTGCGGAAATCACCGCCGGTTCTGTGAGAATATAGAAACAGGTGTTAACCTTGTAAAGGACAAGATAGAACCGTTTTTGTCCTCATTACAACATGAACATGAGGTTCGGAAGAGATTAGTAGGTTATTAAGTGCTCGGTGTATGTATGTGTAGTTAGAAAGTGGGTAGACCTAGGAGCTAAGTGGAATGATGTAGTGTGAGAGTGACGTAGTTAGTAGGTGGGCATGGATGTTCACCTGGGGTCTGGGGGTTTATTACAAGTTTTTGGCTGCCAAATGCAGTGGATGGGTTTTGATCTTGATTTTGTGGAGACTCTGGAGGGTCTGATAGGAGTATCTGCTTGAAAATGAGGCTTTTTAGGGACCCATTTACAAGTGATTCTACTTCTACTCATGGAAGAATATGTGTCCGCGTGTGATGTATAAGAATGGGCATCTGATGTTCGAGTGAGTGAAACATGTTGTACCAGGTGTGGCCTCAGCATAGCTATTTGCGCCCGCAAGCAAGCCTTAGGCACCCAGATTTTTCGTGATTATGGGCTGGCCTTCATTGACTTCTTGGGTACCCAAATAGACTTCACTTTCGCAGACGAATTTATGAAGGACTTCTTATTAGTGTCGTGTTGTTGATTACTAATAAGAGGTTTTGGCCGTGGGGTTGGTCTGGTCGCAATTGGTCTGGTCGCAACAGGGTGTTTGCCTTTCCGCATCCATACTTGTTTCAACGGCTGAAACAATCTGCTTTGCTCCTTTTTTTGGCCTCCAGTATAGGTAGTGCTCTGCTTCTTCTGTATTTGATCTACTGTTGGTTGCTTCTTTACCTAGTTCCTTGAGTGCCTCATTTTCCAATTCAACTGTAATTCGACTATGATTTGCCCATACCTGAAGAAGTCCACTTCTTAGGTTTAGGTTGACTGCATGATCATAGATCCAATCCTGACCCAAGACAAGAGGCTCAGTGAGTTCCTCATCTTGACACACTAGTACTTTGACTGTCATTGCTTCATCTTGAATATAGAGGGGAAGTTCCACCTCGCCCATGCAAGGGGTTTCCACACCTCCCAATCCTATGAGATATGCTTCTATAGGATTGACAGTTAATTTCAACTCTTGACAGTAAGACAATTTAATAGCACTAGTGGCTGCACCCGAGTCAATCAAGGCTCTTATAGTCCTTGCACCCTTTCCTTGTCCTATCTCTAAGGTTATAAAAGGACGTCGATCAATTATCCTATGAGAGCTGATACCTGAAACTTCACACATAGCCACATGATATCCTTGATCTGCATATGCATCTATCCTAGGTTGCTCTCTACCTTGTCTTCTCATCTTCATTCTCCGGATGCGTTCCAATGCTTCTGCTTGAGCTTCTTCGCGAATTCGTTTTTCTTCTTCTTTGCGTTTCTTAGCAGTGTTGAGTCGACTTAGCATCTCTTCCATCAGAGGTTCCTGATATAACTTGACTCTGCATCCGCTAATGTAGCTCGGGAGAACATCACCCTCTAAAGTGGCTAGTTGTACTGCTCCACTTGTGGAGATCCTATTTGTGATCATAGGTCCGTAGCCTCTCTTTTCTAGCTTCCTTGCGTGTTGTTTCAATGTGTAGACTAAAACTAGATCTCTTGCTTTCAAACCCTTATCCTTCACATGGGCATCGAAGTATGCCTTCTGTCATTTCTTAGCTGCATATATCCCTGCAGCCGCTCGTAGTCGGGTTTCACCTAATCGTTCAAGGTCAAAAATTCTCGAAGAGAGTTCATGACCCGTCCATTCATGCTCTTGTGCTACTTTCAGTGTAGGTATTAAGAAGTCCAATGGTAGCACTGCATTTTGGCCAAATACTATCTGAAAGGGGGTGGCTTGGAGTACCGTTTTGTAGGCGACTCGGTATGCCCAAACAGCGTGGTGTAGCTGTTTGTCCCAATGAGAGCATTTATTGTTCACTAATTTTGTCAGTACATTGCATAAGATCTTATTTGTGCTCTCAGCCTGGCCATTAGCTTGGGGGTCATAGGGGGCAGACTTCTTATGTACTACCAAGAATTCTTGGAGCAGATTTTCAATAACTTCATTCAAGAAGTGAGTGCCTCTATCACTAACTAGCTCTATAGGTAGCCCATATCTAGTGAACACATTCTCAAATAAGAACTTAGCTGTTGTATGTGCATCATTCTTCGTGGTAGCTTTCACTTCTACCCACTTGGTTAGATAATCCGTGGCCACAATGATATATTCAGCATGAGAACCCTTAGCTGGGGGATTAATAGGACCTACAAAGTCTATTCCCCACTTAGAGAATGCTCGTCCACCCATCATAGGTTTCAGTGGCATCTCATCTTTGCGTATAGGATATTGAGTTCTCTGACAAACATCACACCGTTTCACATAGGTATGTGCATCCATGTGAAGGGTCGGCCACCAAAAGCCCGCGAATAGTGTTGCCTTGATCACCCGATCTGGTCCAAAGTGTCCTCCTGCTACACCTTGGTGAGCAGTTTCCAAGATCTTGAGATATTCACTCTCATGGACACATAGTCTCAGGTAACCATCTTTACCACGCTTGTATAGATTATCACCAATGAGTGAGTAATCCTGGGCTTCTTGTTCTAAACTCCTTTTCCTAGCCAGAGTCATGTCAAGAGGGAATGTTTTCGTCCTCAGGAAAGATACTAGTGGTTCACTCCAATCTGGCATTATGGATACTTGATAAAGAGTGGCATGTTCCACAGGTGGTTTAGTGCAACAGATTGGGCATTCTTTGCACAACTTTTGGACATCAGCTTCCATAGTTGGCCAATGCACTCCGAGTCTCCTTAGTGTCTGTAGGGTTTGTTGCTTTGAGTAGTGTTGCTCTAATGCACCTACATGTGCTAATTGCAACCATTTAGCGTACTCATCCTCTTCCACACAACACGCCAAGATCCCTTGATCCGTGTGCTTATACATACTTCCTGCCATGATGTGATACTTTTGGGCTTTTACTACCTCTTTATCCTGTGTGTTTATTACTGGGTGGTTAGGCCCGTATGTCAATACTGGCACTAATGGCTTAGCCCACTGCGGCACCACTTCCAAATTAAACAAGTAAGCATCAGGAAGGTCATCTGACACTCCTTGTGGGGCTTCTCCAGATGTGAGCCTAGAGAGATGATCTGCTCTCAAGTGAGTCTTCCCTTTCCTTACCACAACCTCAAAATCATATTCCATTAGCAAGAGAAACCATCTTACTAATCTTCCTGTATTGCATGGCTTGTTCACGAGATATAGCAGTGCCTGATGGTCAGTAAAAAATTTAAACTTATTTGCAAGCAAGTAATGTCTAAACTTTTTAACTGCATATACCATGCCTAGTCCTTCTCTCTCCTTAGTGGTATAATTTCGTTCAGCTACATTCAATTGTCTACTAGCATAGGCAATTGGAAGATCCATATTACCTTCACCGGTAGGCTGCACGAGTACACACCCAATAGCATAATTGGATGCATCCACATGAACATGGAAAGGCTTATTCCAATCTGGTGTGGTCAAGATCGGTGTTGAACATAATCGTCGTTTAAGCTCATTGAAAGAATTCTCACATTCATCAGTCCACTCAAAGTTAGTCAAAAGTCCATACAGAGGCTTTGCTATGATGGCATACATGTGTATAAACCGTCGGTAATAACCACAATGCCCCATGAAAGCTTGTACTTCCTTGACATCCTTTGGCCTAGGTAGCTCTGCTATGGCTCTCACTTTCTCTTCATCATTGGATATGCCATTCTTTGACACTATGTGTCCTAAAATCTTGCCTTGCCTGACCATAAAACGCACTTTTCTAGGTTTAGGCAAACTTGATATTCTCTACATTTGTCAAAGATTTGTCTGAGTTCGGGAATATGGGTTTGTCTAATGTTGGAATGAGCAAAAAGATCATCCACATAGACTTCTAAGTTCTTCCTCAGGAACTCTTTAAATACATGGCACATTAGTCTCTAGAAGGTTGCTGGTGCATTGGTAAGCCCAAATGGCATCACTCTAAAGGCAAATATGCCCCATTCAGTGGCAAATGCCGTCTTATGCTGATTTTCTGGAGCTATGGCTACTTGATTGTAGCCCAAAAATCCATCGAGGAAGCTGTACACTTCCTTGCCTGCTACTCTTTCTAAGAGATGCTCTGTGATAGGAAGCGGATAGTTATCTCGAATTGTGGCTGCATTAACCTTCTTCAAGTTAATGCATACACGCAGCTTTCCATTTTTCTTGGGCACCACTATGATGGGGGATACCCACTCAGTGTGCTCAATTTCATAGATAAATCCAGCTTCAACCAGTCTATCTATCTCCTCTTTGATCTTGGCAGCGTAATTATCATTATACGTATATGGCTTTTGCTTAGAGGGTTCGGCATCTGAGGTCATGGGGATGGTGTGTGAGTATGTCAGGGTCCACACCTTTCAAGTCCTTGTAACTCCAAGCGAATACATCTCTGTATTCTCTTAGCAAGGCTATTAGCTCTTGTTCTTCCTCTTCTGTCAAGTCATGGCCTATGTACGTGCATCTCTCTTCTCCTTCTTCTACCGCTACCACTATTTTCTTGGTGGTTTCTTTGTTATCATAGGCCTCCCCTGATTGCGCCTCTCGTTTAGGCATTCTGATCATGACTCTCCTATCATCTATCTCATACTCCTTAAAATTTTTCGGGACCTCAAACAAAGATTCTTCCTCTTCTGTTGTGACTTCTCTTTTCTTTCTTTTCTTTCCTTCTTCCTTCGGGGTCACATGTGTGGCTAGCCTTACATCATTTGTAAGCTCTCCGTGTCTCTGGGGTTGAAATTCCACTTCATAGAAGTATTCTTCATCTGATGCAAAAGGTGGGTCCATAATGATTGACTCTAGATCGGAGTCACTTGCATCCTCAAATGCCTTAGGGCTAGGTTCACACTCTTCTAACACTGCCTCTCCCATGATTGGCTCTATGGAGAAGACTGAAATGTCATAGCCATCTTCATCACAGTGAGGTGTCCATTGTTCTTCATTGATGGCTACATCCATTGTTGCTAGGATTTCTGCCCAGTCGTGGGGTTCAAATTCTTCATCAGGAAATACTACAGGTGCATAGGCTGGGTCTTGAATGGATCTATGGGTTTCTTTTGCACCTATCTCTCTGGCTTTTTCTCTCTTCTCTTCTTCTACTGCTACTTTGCACATCCATAAGTGGGTGTCTTC
Source organism: Ceratopteris richardii (assembly GCA_020310875.1). Lineage (NCBI taxonomy): Eukaryota > Viridiplantae > Streptophyta > Polypodiopsida > Polypodiales > Pteridaceae > Ceratopteris > Ceratopteris richardii. The sequence goes on from CM035428.1 coordinate 110,595,443, forward strand.
ATGCATCCATGAGGATCCTGATCCTATGGAATGCACCGATTCCGTATCATCTTTGGTTATATGGATGGGATTCCATTGGATAGGAGGGACATCTCTATGAGAGTAATCTTTGAGATTCACTTTGGTCGTAACACCTAAGTGTTGCAGGTACAAGGAATTGGTTCCCCAGTCCTGTACCACTTGAAACTGTCGCATAAAGGGTCATCCCAAGATCATTTCATAGGCATGATTTTTGCTAAAATCACATATAGCAAATGTATGCTCTAACTCAACACCACATGTGGTGAGAGTTATTCCTTCGAAGAGCCCTAAGGGTCGCTCTATGAGACCATCCGCCATTTGCAATTTCATCCTCGTGGGTCTGAGTGTTGGCTTGCCCCAACGCTTCCATAGGGAAGTGGTAGCAATTGCCACTCCTGCGCCTGAGTCTAAAATGGCCTTGGTGGTGTATCCTTGATGGGTGATAGGAAGATATGTGTTTCCCTCTTCGCCCTCACTCATGTCTCCTATCTTGTCCAATGGTATTTCTGGCACTGTTCTCTGGGATCCTACCTGGGAACGAGGTTTTGCTATCTCTGGTACTTGTTTGGCTACATGTTTCCATAGCTCAGGCCTTACTTTCAGTAGCTCCTCTAAGGTGAGGTTGCACTGTACTTTAGTGTTTTTCACTACCTCTGTGTTCCTAGGTATGACTGAGTCCTCATTTCGTACCATGACTGTGGGTGCTCTCATACAAGTAGACTTAGCTTCCCATGGGCCTGTGAAGTGGGGTAATTCTTGCAGAGAGTTAGACTCAAAGTCTAATCTTTCCTGAGATTGGGTGCTCTCCTGCTCCTCATAAATGGATGGGATGTCTTGTGGGAATTGGTCGTGTGCATCATCCACAAGTTCAATGGGAGGAGGGACTTCACTCTCTTTAGCCCATTTGTCTTCTTGAATCTCGCGTAGGAATTCTGGTGTGAACCGATTCATAGAAGATGATGTGTCTGGCTCTGCAGAGTTAGGCACATAGGTTTCCTGGGCAGGAAGACCTGCACTTTCACTTGCCTTGTCCTTGTGTTGAGAGGCGGGTTCCTTTTCTGATTGTGCAATTAGCCTCTCTATCTTTTCTAACAGTCCATCAAAGTGCAACTGTGTCTTCGCTGAACTAGAGATGTTAAATAGGCGACTGGCTTCAAACATGGTCTGAGCCAATTCCACCATGTTAACACAAACTTTGGTTCGTTCTAGCTCTAGTTCTGCTCTAGGGTAACACTTTTCATGATCAATTACGTTTGGCCCTTCTTGGATTCTAGCCTGATATGCTTTAAGCGTCATATTAAGGTCCTCGGGAGTGGGATCTGCTAGGACTGATCCTACTCTTGGGGGTGGTGGAATTGTGTGAGGTGGGTTGGAAGGTGGCGGGTCGGATGGAGATGGGAATGGTGGTGGTGGGGTAGTGTGAGAGGGAGTTTGAGATGTGAGTTCAGTTATCCTGGCCTTTGTTTCTCTGAGGCTTTCCTCGAGTTCACTCATTTTTTTTGCCCATTGCCTTTTCATTCTTTCACGACTATCTCTCCAAGCTCTAGTCCTCTTCTTGGTCATGCTCTCTGTTTCACTCACGTTGGGGCTCTTTTCCTGGCCTGCCCCTTGGTTTTGCTGCAAGGCCTGAGCTCTAGTGACTACCTGTACTGGTGCAGTGGACGTCACACTTCCTGTAGAGTCTACTACTAACCCAATAACATTGATAGGAGTGATTTTCGGCATATTATTGGGATTCTTTGGGCAGTCTCGTAAGAGATGCTCCTTTCCACACTCTTGGCAATAGCCCTGGATCGTCACTGATTGGGGTTGTGTAGGTGGAGGCAAGGGAAAATCACGAATGAGATGATCTCCCTGACATCTGTAGCATGGTCCTCTAGGGAATGGGGGTCTTACTTGCCTAGGTTGAGGTCTAGGGTTGGGGTTTGCATACATGACGTTTGTGTAATCTGACTCCCAACTAGGTTCATTTGGCTCTTCACTATAGTAGGACTCACCATGTTCAGGAGACTGCATGTAGTAGGCTTGGGGGCTATCAACATGTGTAGCATCAAAACTAAGGTCACTGGGGTCACTTTCTAATAGCAATGGGGTTACTGGCACTATGGCCCTATTCACGTTTTCTTCTGCAGCTGCATACTTTACAGGGATCACGTTGGATGGAGCTCGAGGTTGTTGGGCTAACACAGACTAAGGCCTTTGCTGGGCTTGATATTGTGGTTGGTAGGTTTGTTGGGGCCTAGCATACTGCTGTGGTGGATATTGGTTCTGATATCTTCCCTGTTGATATGGCTGAGGGTAGGTTTGCCTAAGCGCTTGCTTATTGTATGGACAGTCTTGTGCTGTGTGATTTGTGTATCTCCGTTCTATGGTACAGTATTGGCTACTCGGATTTACTTGGGGTTGAGCCGTAATGGGACACATGTTCGCCATATGGTCAACACCGCAAGTATAGCACCTCTTTACTGGGGCAAACCTTGGGATTTGTTTGCTAGAGACACCTAGTTTTTGTGCCACTTTCTCAGCGAGTTCCTCAATTGATGTGGATTGCGTGGAAGAGAGGCTGGAGGCACTATCTGAATCTTTGTATATTTTGGAAAGCTCTAACTCCTCCCCTAGGTTATCCTCGATGTCAATGCACATGCATACACACTCTTCTATAGTCCTAGGGTCCTTCAGATACACATATGACCTCAATTTGGTACTTAGCAATCCATCCAAGAATAAAGCCACTTGCTTAGCTGGTGTGGGTAGCTCCAAAACAGGGCATCTTTCAAGGTATTGCCTAAATCTTCTTCCTGCTAGTCTCACAGTCTCTTGAGGGGTTTGCTTGAAGCTGTGAATCAATGAGGAGGTATTATGTCTTATGCCACTCTTAGAGAATTCAATAATGAAAGCCTCTAGGAGTTTGTCTATACTCTTGAATTGTCTCTCATTCAATGGTTGAAACCACGTAAGGGCTGTGTTCCTAAGGGTTAGACCAAAGGCATTGTACTGCGTGAACAGATCTTCCACTTGTTCAGCTCTCAAGACTTGCCTAAACTCAGCCACATGATCGTATGGATCTCCAGTGCCATCGAAGTAGTTCTTCATGGACTTAACTAGCTGAGTCGGCCTCAAAGTCCTTTTGTGCTCTCTAGGTCGTGGTAAAGGGAACTCATCCGCATTCCTTTGGTTCTTGGGAGCTCTAAGTACCTCAGGTTCTACTCTATTTGCTTCCGTCCTTGTTCTTTCTCTGCCCCCTGGGTTGGCAAAGCTTAGTTCTGGCCTATCTCTACGTCTGTCTCTTTGAGTTCCATGAGCTTGGGATGTTCCAGCTCCAGGGTGACCATAGGACACGTTCGATCTTGGTTGGGGGAAAACGAATTCACCCTTCCAAGTGTAAGCATGTCTATCATGTTTTGTAACCACAAAGATCCTCTCTGAAGTGTGATCTAGGTAGGTCACTCTGCCTGGGCTATGTGGATCTTTAAAGTCATAGACCATGATTGTTCCTATATCATTTGGCCGATCAGATTTATACCTCCAAAAGGCTTCATCAGTCTCTCCGTTCAGAAGCAGATCTATGCTCTTATTGTCTTGGGGAATCCACTCTGGTGTGATAATCCTAGTGAAAACAGATTTGCCTCGGGGGGTTCTAGGTTCTACACCCATGTTTCCTTGCTCTAGGTCACCTAAATCCGCTTCTGAGATCACATCCCCAAATTCATCTCTCCTATCTGGGTGATTGGTGACTACATATATTGTCCCTTCCTTGTCTAGGTATGCTCTGTTTTTGAACTTGACAGCTGGGTGCTCTAGTCCTATGGATCGGTCAGGGTTTTTAATCTGGACCACTGATCTTCCTAGGCCGTCCTCATAGATGCTAGCACCTAATTGGTTGGTCCTAAGGTATTCCAGCTGTATCTTGTAGGGGCCTTCCACCCTATATAGATATGGCACACTTGAACTTCCTGTAGGTCTATCCATCCCTTGAGACATCTCTGATTCACTAGTCTCAGAGTTAGGGTAATGTGAGTGGTGGCTCAACTGTTGGGCCCAAGACCTAGTAGTATGATTAACGCTAGCCTCTGAAGACCTAAGACTTTGTCTATCCCTTACTAGATGCCGTCCTGATCTAAGGTTCATATGCCTATTTAAGTAGCCCAAATTTGCCCAAGTGAGACCTCGTTGCTGAGTTCTTTTGTATCGGTTACTTGATTCTTTTTGGTGATTATCGTGTTTATGCCCTTGTCAGAAATCACGTCGTCAGGAATATTTGAGTTAATTTTCGCACTGTAAGTTGATCGTTCCACGTTAGATTCTTTCCTCTAAGGTTATCGCATCACGAAAAGATTATGTTTAATCTTGAACTTGAGTGCATAGGTAGTCTTCAACTTGATTGATGCCTATCATTGCCCTGACTTACTCCTAGCACTTCCCGCACTTAGCTTAAGCCACGAATTGATAGAGGGTGTTGAGGATTTTCCAACCTTGAGTTTCTTTCCTTGTGTTGTTGCCCTGGTGTGCCCAGGACGCGTGTTCCCAAGCTTGCACTTACTCTTGCTTAGAATGCCCTCAAGTGCTCTTATTGGACCTGTAAAAGTCCCACGGTTAGCTCAAGACTTAGATTCAAATGACACAATAGACCACTTTCATGCATGTAACTTACAGACCAAATTATCCTTTGCCTTTATGGAAACAATTCCAAGGATCCCTCAGTTTTCCTACCTCGGGGTATGGTCAACGTCAAAATAGCCTATCTAATAATCCTGATATTAATTTTCACATAACCAGTAGAAGTTTTGGTTGTACTCCCCACGAGCTTTCCAACAAAACAAGAATCACAGCAAACGGATTTCGTATGAGAAAGTTATGTCAGTTCAGGCTTCAGGGATTAAAACAGGATTCAAACAGGCCAACAGGGCAACAGGTTTTCCTCGGGTTATTTGCCTATAGCCTCCTTATGTGCTCTAGAGTCCATTATCCATCTCCAAAATTATCCAAAATCTTCGAAAATGGTTGTCAATCGCGATCGACTGGGCTGTCAATCGCGATGGACAGGGCTGTCCGTCGTGGCCTGTCAATCGCAATGGACTGTTGTCAATCGCGATGGACAGGTGTCAGTCGCGATGGACAGGTGTCAGTCGTGATGGACAGGTATCAGTCGCAATGGACAAGTATCAGTCGCGATGGACAGGTATCAGTCGCGATTTTTATGTCGGTCACGATGGACAGGGGTGTCCGTCGCGATGGACACGTGTCCGTCGGGGTCTGTTAGTCGCGATGGACTGGCTGTCCGTCGTGATGGACAGTGTCAATCGCGATTGATGCTATCAATCGTGATGGACAGAGAAAATGCAAATTTTTTTGAAATTTTTGTGGATTTGTGAAGTGCAAGGTCTCTAGTCTACTGTGGTGCACTCAGTTTTACCAAAAGATGAAGTTTTCTGTCAATCGCGATTGACAGAAACTTGCGACACAGAGACAGTTCTGCACATTTCCGTACCTGCGCAGCGTGCTAGGGATGATGGGATAGCCAATACCTGCAAGCAAACTCAAGAAACATGCAAAAAATGTGAAAACTGACAGGTAGGTACTTCTAAAGCTCCTCAAGCTCAAGGACTCCTTGTCTTGCACAAAATGGAGCTACAAAATTATGAAATGGTATTTACAATGATTGTTAGTGATGAGAATCACTATTGTAAAGATGTTGATTTGGAAAAATTTGAAGGGCCTATCTGCCAGATTTGCGTCGACTGCTCTGTCTACTTAATCCTTCACCTCGCTCTGACTCTCTCCGCTGGCTTTCTTGTCTAGTCAGTCCTTGGGTGCCCATACTGCTCTCAACACCAGAGCTATGGAAACATGTAGCCAAACAAGTACCAGAAATAGCAAAACCTTGTTCCTAGGTAGGATCCCAGAGAACAGTGCTAGAAATACCATTGGACAAGATAGGGGACATGAGTGAGGGCGAAGAGGGAAACACATATCTTCCTATCACCCATCAAGGATACACCACCAAGGCCATTCTAGACTCAGGCGCAGCAGTTGCAATTGCTACCACTTCCCTATGGAAGTGTTGGGGCAAGCCAGCACTCAGGCCCACGAGGATGAAATTGCAAATGGTCGATGGTCACATAGAGAGACCCTTAGGGCTGTTAGAAGGAATAACTCTCACCACATGTGGTGTTGAGCTCGAGCATACATTTGCTATATGTCATTTTAGCAAAAATCATGCCTATGAAATGATCTTGGGACGACCCTTTATGCGACAGTTGCAAGTGGTACAGGACTGGGGAACCAACTCCTTGTACCTGCAACACTTAGGTGTTATGACCAAAGTGAATCTCAAAGATTACTCTCATAGAGATGTCCCTCCTATCCAATGGAATCCCCTCCATAGAGCCAAAGATGATACAGAATCGGTGCATTCCATAGGATCAGGATCCTCGTGGATGCATGAAGACACCCACTTATGGATGTGCAAAGTAGCAGTAGAAGAAGAGAAGAGAGAAAAAGCCGGAGAGGTAGGTGCAAAAGAAACACATAGATCAATTCAAGACCCAGCCTATGCACCTGTAGTCCTTCCTGACGAAGAATTTGAACCCCACAGCTGGGCAGAAATCCTAGCAACAATGGATGTAGCCATCAATGAAGAACAATGGACACCTCACTGTGGTGAAGATGGCTATGACATTTTAGTCTTCTCCATAGAGCTGATCATGGGAGAGGCAGTGTTAGAAGAGTCTGAACCTAGCCCTGATGCATTTGAGGATGCAAGTGACTCCGATCTAGAGTCAATCATCATGGAGCCACCTTTTGCATCAGATGAAGAATAGTTCTATGAAGTAGAATTTCAACCCCAGAGGTATGGAGAGCTTACAAATGATGTAAGGCTAGCCACACATGTGACCCCGAAGGAAGAAGGAAAGAAAATAAAGAAGAGAGAAGTCACACCAGAAGAGGAAGAATCTTGGTTTAAGGTCCCGGAAAATTTTAAGAAGTATGAGATAGATGACAGGAGAGTCATGATCAGAATGCCTAAACGAGAGGCACAATTAGGGGAGGCCTATGATAACAAAGAAACCACCAAGAAAATAGTGGTAGCCGTGGAAGAAGGAGAAGAGAGATGCACGTACATAGGCCATGACCTGACGGAAGACGAAGAGCACGAATTGATAGCCTTGCTAAGAGAGTACAGAGATGTATTCGCTTGGAGCTACAAGGACCTGAAAGGTGTAGACCCTGACATATGCTCACATATGATACCCATGACTTTAGAGGCTAGGCCCTCTAAGCAAAAGGCATACACATACAATGACAACTATGCGGCCAAGATCAAGGAAGAGATAGATCGCTTGGTTGAAGCTGAATTTATCTATGAAATTGAGCATACTGAGTGGGTATCCCCCATCGTAGTGGTGCCCAAGAAAAATGGAAAGATGTGTGTGTGCATTAACTTGAAGAAGGTCAATGCAGCCACAATTCGAGATAACTATCTGCTTCCTATCACAGAACATCTCTTAGAAAGAGTAGCAGGCAAGGAAGTGTACAGCTTCCTTGATGGATTTTCGGGCTACAATCAAGTAGCCATAGCTCCAGAAGATCAGCATAAGACGGCTTTTGCCACTGAATGGGGCATTTTTGCCTTTAGAGTAATGCCATTTGGGCTTACCAATGCACCCGCTACCTTCCAAAGACTAATGTGCCATGTATTTAAAGAGTTCTTGAGGAAGAACTTAGAAGTCTATGTTGATGATCTTTGTGCTCATTCCAACATTAGGCAAACCCATATTCCTGAACTCAGACAAATCTTTGACAAATGTAGAGAATATCAAGTCTGCCTGAACCCAGAAAAGTACGTTTTTATGGTCAGGCAAGGCAAGATTCTAGGACACATAGTGTCAAAGAATGGCATATCCACTGATGAAGAGAAAGTGAGAGCCATAGCCGAGTTACCTAGGCCAAAGAATGTCAAGGAAGTACAAGCTTTCATGGGGCATTGTGGTTATTACCGACGGTTTATACACATGTATGCCATCATAGCAAAGCCTCTGTATGGACTTTTGACTAACTTTGAGTGGACTAATGAATGTGAGAATTCTTTCAATGAGCTTAAACGGCGATTATGTTCAGCACCAATCTTGACCACACCAGATTGGAATAAGCCTTTCCATGTTCATGTTGATGCATCCAATTATGCTATTGGGTGTGTACTCGCGCAGCCTGCCGGTGAAGGTAATATGGATCTTCCAATTGCCTATGCTAGTAGACAATTGAATGCAGCTGAACAAAATTATTCCACTACGGAGAGAGAAGGATTAGGCCTAGTATATGCAGTTAAAAAGTTTAGACATTATTTGCTTGCAAATAAGTTTAAATTTTTTACTGACCATCAGGCACTGCTATATCTCGTAAACAAGCCATGCAATACATGAAGATTAGTAAGATGGTTTCTCTTGCTAATGGAATATGATTTCGAGGTTGTGGTAAGGAAAGGGAAGACTCACTTGAGAGCAGACCATCTCTCTAGGCTCACATCTGGAGAGGCCCCACAGGGAGTATCAGATGACTTACCTGATGCTTACTTGTTTAATTTGGAAGTTGTACCTCAGTGGGCTAAGCCATTAGTGACAGTATTGACATACGGTCCTAATCACCCGGTAATGCACACAGAAGATAGAGAGATAGTAAGAGCTCAAAAGTATCATATCTTGGCAGGGGAAGTATGTACAAACATACAGAGCAAGGAGTATTGGCCTGTTGTGTGGAAGAGGACGAGTACGCTAAGTGGTTGCAATTAGCACATGTAGGTGCATTAGAGCAACACTACTCAAAGCAACGAACCCTACAGACACTAAGGAGACTCGGAGTGCATTGGTCGAGTATGTAAGCTGATGTCCAAAGATTGTGCAAGGAATGTCCAATCTGCTGCACTAAACCACCTGTGGAACATGCCACTCTTTATCAAGTGTCCATAGTGCTAGATTGGAGTGAACCACTAGTATCCTTCCTAAGGATGAAAACATTCCCTCAAGATATGAAACTAGCCAGACAAAGAAGTTTAGAACAAGAAGCCCTAGATTACTCGCTCATTGGTGATAACCTATACAAGCGTGGTAAAGATGGTTACCTAAGATTATGTGTCCAGAAGAGTGAATATCTCAAGATCTTGTAAACTGCTCACCAAAGTGTAGCAGGAGGGCATTTTGGAGCAGATCGAGTGATCAAAGCGATTCTATTTGCAGGTTTGTGGTGGCCGACCCTTCACATGGATGCACATACCTATGTGAAGAGGTGTGATGTCTGTCAGCGAACTCAGTATCCTGTATGCAAAGATGAAATGCCACTGAAACCTATGATGGGTGGACGAGCATTCTCTAAGTGGGGAATAGACTTTGTAGGTCCTATTAATCCCCCAGCTAAGGGTTCTCATGCTGAATATATCATTGTGGCCACGGATTATCTAACCAAGTGGGTAGAGGTAAAAGCCACAACGAAGAACGATGCTCAAACAACAGCTAAGTTTTTATTTGAGAATGTGTTCACCAGATATGGGTTACCTATAGAGCTAGTCAGTGACAGAGGCACTCACTTCTTGAATGAAGTTATTGAAAATCTGCTCCAAGAATTCTTGGTAGTACATAAGAAGTCTGCCCCCTATCACCCTCAAGCTAATGGCCAGGTTGAGAGCACCAATAAGATCCTATGCAATGTACTGACGAAATTAGTGAACAATAAACGCTCTGATTGGGACAAACAGCTACACCACACTGTTTGGGCATACCGAGTCGCCTAGAAAACGGTACTCCAAGCCACCCCCTTTCATATGGTATTTGGCCAAAATGTAGTGCTACCGTTGGACTTCTTAATACCTACACTGAAAGTAGCACAAGAGCATGAATGGACGGGTCATGAACTCTCCTCTAGACTTTTTGACCTTGAACGATTAGGAGAAACAAGACTGAGGGCGGCTGCAGGGATATATGCAGCTAAGAAACGTCAGAAGGCTTTGATGCCCACGTTTAAAGGTTTGAAGGCAGGCGACCTAGTACTAGTATATACTTTGAAACAACATGCGCGGAAACTAGAGAAGAGAGGCTATGGACCCATGATCATTAATAGAATCTCAACAAGTGGAGCAGTGCAACTAGCCACATTAGAAGGCGATATTCTCCCGAGCTACATAAGCGGATGCAGAGTCAAGTTATATCAGGAACCTCTGACGGAAGAGATGCTAAGTCGACTCAACACTACTAAGAAACGCAAAGAAGAAGAAAAACGAATTCGCGAAGAAGCTCAAGCAGAAGCATTGGAATGCATCCGGAGAATGAAGTTGAGAAGACAGGGTAGAGAGCAACCTAAGATAGATGCATATGTAGATCAAGGATATCATGTGGCTATGTGTGAAGTTTCAGGTGTTAGCTCTCATAGGATAATTGATCGACGTCCTTTTATAACCTTAGAGATAGGACAAGGAAAGGGTGCAAGGACTGTAAGAGCCTTGATTGACTCAGGTGCAGCCACTAGTGCTGTTAAATTTTCTTATTGTCAAAAGTTGAAATTAACTATCAATCCTATAGAAGCATATCTCATAGGATTGGGAGGTGTGGAAACCCCTTGCATGGGCGAGGTGGAACTTCCCCTCTATATTCAAGACGAAGCAATGACAGTCAAAGTACTAGTGTGTCAAGATGAGGACCTCACTGAGCCTCTTGTCTTGGGTCAGGACTGGATCTATGATCATGTAGTCAACCTAAACCTAAGGAGTGGACTTCTTCAGGTATGGGTAAATCATAGTCGAATTACCGTTGAATTGGAAAATGAGGCACTCAAGGCACTAAGTAAGGCACGAACTCCTGGTCCTTCTAGGGGCACACATGAAGTTGACAATGCTATTCTTGTCCAAAACTATATGATGCACAAAGAGGATTGTCTCAACAACGGAGTCAAGGATAAGATGGCACTCCGTTCTGTTCCAAAGGCCAGAGGGATGCAGCAACCAAAGGCAGATCAAATACAGAAGGAGCAGAGTACCACCTATACTGGAGGCCAAAAACACGTGCGAAGCAGAATATCTCAGCCGTTGAAACAAGTGTGGGTGCGGAAAGGCGAACACCCTGTTGTGACCATGCCAACCCCACGGCCAAAACCTCTTATTAGTAATCAACAACACGACACTAATAAGAAGTCTTTCATAAATTCTTCTGCGAAAGTGAAGTCTATTTGGGTACCCAAGCAGTCAATGAGGGCCAGCCCACAATCATGACAAATCTGGGTGCCTAAGGCTTGCTTGCGGGCTCAAATAGCTACACCGAGGCCACACCCGGTACAACATGTTTCACTCACTCGAACATCAGATGCCCATGCTTATACATCACGCGTGGGCACATATTCTTCCATGAGCACAAGTAGAATCACTTGTAAATGGGTCCCTAAAAAGCCTCATTTTCAAGTAGATACCCCTATCAAACTCTTCAGAGTCTCCACAAAATCAAGATCAAAGCCCATCAACTGCATTTGGCAACCTAAAACTTGTAAAAAACCCCCAGACCCCAGTTGTAAATACATGCCCACCTACTAACTACATCACTCTCTCACTACATCATTCCACTTAGCTTCTAGGTCTACCCAATTCCTAACTACACGCACAAGCACCGAGCACTTAATAGCCTACTAATCTCTCCCGAACCTCATGTTAATGTTGTAATGGGGACAAAAACGGTTCTATCTTGTCCTTTACAATGTTAACACCTGTTTCTATATTCTCACAGAGTCAGGAGGCAAGAAGTAACATGGCAGATATGGCAGGAACTAGCTCCCAGGCAAGCACCAGCCCCTAAGTCGTGGACATTGAAAGTCTTCCCGTTGAGGAGGAATTGAAGGAACGCCCAGTGGCATTGAGGGCATTACACGCCATACCGATTCAGAATCCTCCACAGGGGCACACAATGCCGGTCAGCAAAAACTCACATTGGTTCAGTGATGTGGCAGGATCTCTGGGTGAAGGCACTTACATGTGGGAGGCCGAGATAGAATTCAACAGGCGTTGGGGCAGGTATCACTTCTTCACCAGGGAATTTGAGAGACTGCAGAATAATGAAGGACTGAAACCTATATGGAAGAAGGCGGGACTCTACGATTACTTCAAATTCCAATTGCCAAAGCCCGACTTTCTAAGATGCTCATATTTGATTAGCACCCTCACTCGAGCAAAGACAAAAAGGGATACAGCACCTTTGTCCTCCCATCTCTCACAAGGGGCAATGAGCTGAAGCGCTTCAGGTTGACTATCAATTTGGTGAGGGAAGCTCTAGACATGAAAGGTATGCACATTCCTACGGAGAAAGAGACTATGGTCCCCGACAATATGAAGTTGACCAAATTCACTTGGCTCATCAAAGGTGGTATAAAAAACAAAAGTCTGTACTGTATGGATGCTGTGCTCTCACCCGGATTGTGTATAGATGTTTGGCTTATGATGTGCCAGTGTAGAGGGCATTAATTTGGACCAGGGTACAGGAATTCCAACGTAGACTATCAACCGCAGGACCGCCATCTAAGAAAATGAGGCGCAGTTCAGATGCCCTGTGCACAACCCCGCGGTGCGACATTGACACCAGAGACAACTCCACGACTTCCAAGGCGGGTACAACCCTTCACTATCAGATTACCAAGACACAGCACTGATGGACCGAATCTGGTGTTCCCACCTGTACCAACTGACCTAGAGTTTCCTCACGGGTTCACATTAGAAGACCTAACTGATGAGGAGGTAGCAAGAATAATCGAAGCTATTAACACGGAAGTCAAGGCAGAGCAAGCTAGTGGACAACAAACTGCTACAGACCAACCCCATCCTCGACAACCAGAGGTCGTCGATGTGGAGGGTGAAGAAGAAGAAGAACAAGAGGAGGAACATGGTGGACAATCCGAGGAAGAAGAGCAGGAATATGATCAGGAAGCTCTGCAAGTACTTGAGGGTGCCCCGGCTTATACGAAGGAATTGAAAAAGCTCTATGATACCATCAACAGGGTTCAAGAGCAACATAGACTGTCCCTCGTAGCAGGAAAAGCTCTCATGAACCAAATCCTTGAGGAGGAAGGTGTAGACGAGCAATACCGCGCCACACTTGATATGATATCTGATGCTTTAGGAGTACCTGAGACGGTGCATACCGCCCTTGCACAATCACGAAGAACGGAGCGAAGATATGGTAGACGCCCCCCTCGATCAGGAAAACAGATGAATGTATTAGTATCATAACCACAAGGCACATCCACAACCACGGGCAGAGCACACACCGTTCATGATACTGAGGAAACCCATACATCAAGTGCACCTCCGTCACCCCCTTTGCCACCCCTGCCTCCAACTCCACCACATTCACCTCCCACAACCAGTGTAACCACTACTGTCACCGCCTCCGAGTCCACTACCCATACGGAAGCACAGACCGTCAGTCAACCCACACAACCCACACACCCTATCTCCACCTCTCTTGTCTATACGGCTACTGACACAGTAATTCTAACCGCAGCCACGGAAAACCTCATTCCCCCGATCACACTTCCTGGCAGTTCGTATTCACAATTGCACACACCACTGTACACTTTCACCACTATCACCGCACCCACAATTCCCATGTTCACAATCACTCCCACCACTGCATCCACTTTTGATTTTATGGACATATCACCCACCTCCGCACCTCTCCCTCCCCCCATACACCCACCATCTCCCATTTCCCCACCTCCCACTTCACCATTTTCCAGCACTGCATCCACACTCCCCTTCCCCTTCCCTTCTGCATTCAACACCCTTCCCGCATCCACCCCTATTAATAATGTATAAATAATATGTATCAGTGTATGTCTCAACTACAACAGCACTACCAGCATCTTGATAACCAACATACGAGACTCTTTCGAAGCCATGAAGAACTTCAAGTACGATTCATTGATCTAGAAAGGGAAAAGCGGCTACTACAACAACAGTATGTCACTTTACAGGAACAACATGAGCAGTTAGTAGCCAATCCACCCCAGTCAGATGCAGAAGAAAAACAACAAATGGATGATCTGCTACACTCCCAGATAACAGAGAATCTCAAGCTTCGACGCAACCTGGCCCTCTTACGCAAACACATGTCTACTGCACTCGAGGAGAATAAACGACTACAGAAACAAAACGAAGAAAACTTAGAAGCAGCCATGGAGGGTCCCCCATAGGGAATCGACCCAGATAGATTCAAGGCCATACCCTCAGCGAATATGCAAATTGTGTTGGAAACCCATGCCAACCTCCTGGAAGCCCATGCAGCATTAGAAAGAGAAAGAGATGACCTATTAAAGCAGCTGGCAACCCAACATGAGTCACCAAGCAAAGTCACAACCGTAGTTGACACGTCTGAAGAAGTCAAAAAACTCAGAGCAGAACTAGAAGAATTACGAAGCAAAGTCATGCAATACGAGCGTCATCCCTCTCCCCTTGTAGAGCCCGAGCCTGAAGACTTAGTGCCAATTGAAATAGAGGAAACCTTCGAAGACCCATACGTTCCCATGCCTGCACCAGGGGGCAAGCAAACAGAAGAGGGCATGGACACCATCGAGATCGAGGCTCCTGAATGGATGCAGAGGTTAGAGAAAGTGGCCACAACCCATGATGACAGTGTGGCAGTTCAGATAGCGTCTATGTCACGTTTGGAAGAGGTAGTTATAAAATCGGATTACTTTAGAAACCTCTCCCATCATAGGTGGATCGGCACATCCGACGATTTGTATGTTCCTTTCTGTGTCTTAATGGCGGATTACAATGCTGAAATCAAGCACCACACCTCAAAAGAACCAACCTCGGCTACACAGTTTGCACCGGACGACATCCCAGCAAGTGCCAAGCAGGGAAATATACACCAACCTACGTGGAGGATTCGTCTGTTGGAAACCTACCCTGAGATGGTAAGGACATGGAATAACATGCCTTTGTATATCAAATACAACCCATGCTACTACACTGTATTTCGAAGAAGGTCGTGGCCGGAAGACACAAAAACTGTGCTGCCAACCAAAGGATGTGAGAAATGGCTCAATTATGTCTACTTAGCACCACCTAAAGGCCAACCTACCATAGGATATATGATTTCGATGATTCGGCATTGGGGGGTCCGGTTCAAAAATGTACCAGATGTCATGGCCCAAATGTGTCTTAAAATTTTTGAGCTCATGTTGGTCACCTTCAGGACCTTCAAGAATGTCAAGGAACCTCATCTGTCAGCTCTTGGATTTAATGAAGGTAATCAGGACCTTGTCTACGACATGAGTGCAACACCATCTATTAATGTTGTATATGCATGGCATGCGCATATAAAGTATCTACCAGCCTGCTTCAAACAGACGTTTGAAGAAATGTTTGTCACGGGATTCTGGGAATATCATTCAGAGATATTCATTCCCAGACCATCACATTTATTGCAGTTGTTTGCAGTGGAACAAGCTCTCTATTCAGAAAAGTTATGTATACCACATCCAGAGGTTCCCGGGCCGGTAGATTGGGATGCTCTACTCATGGACTTGGCCAAAGGGTTGAGAATTGCAGAACATCACTTAGCACAAGACGTTGTAGAATACTACATCCAACGACCCACCCAACAAGGGTCTGTCAGGGACGACAGACGCGAGAGAGGGGGGGGGGTGTTGGAACTGAAGGACTCACAAGGCAAGGAAGCTTACGAAGGGAGTCAGAGAGGAGAGAAGGCACAAGCAAACAGGGTAGTCAACGACGATCTGGCAAGTAGGCCAATATTTTTTCAGGACACTAAAGCATATCAAAGAGGTGGACACATAAGGAGAAGGAGCAAGTAGGGAGCTCGAAGATATGTATGTCAAATCGTTAGAAGAAATCCCTACAACAATAGTGCCCACTCTCTCCCCCCCCCCCATCCCCCCCCCCCGCTCTCCCCCCCCCCCTCCCCCCCCCCCCCAAATTTATTTTTTTAATTTTCTTTTGTTTATTTTCTTATTTTTATTTTTTATTTTATTTATTTTATTTTCTTATTTATTTTATTTATTTTTCTTTTTATTTTTATCTGTATGGGCGTTCACAAAAAAAAAAGGAAATTTATATATATTATTAATTTTTTTTAGTTTTTATGGCTCAAAGCTTTTGGCTCTGGATCATGCCTCGGTTGGCCGTTTTTTACAAAAATGGAGTCATTTTCATGTTTTTTGGCACCTCTGGAATCAGTTTTTTGCTTTATTTTTCTAGATTCCCACATTTTCTATGAGTTTTGGTCAAAACCCTCAAGTTTTGAGCACATTTATCACATGTTTTTATTTCACCACATTGTCCACATGGTATATTCTAACCTCATCTTACATTTGGTTTTTATATTTCCCATATGTACCCTCTATGGCCCTCCACTTTCATCATTTTAACCCCCTCCAGACCCCTGATTCCTACTCCTAATCCCTCCCTTTACCAATCTGCCCAGCCACATCATCACCCCTCCCTGCCCCATCCATCTCCGCACCCTCAGCCCTCCCTTCCCATTCCTTTCTACCCTCCCATTGCCCCCCTTTTTGCTTTTCCATAACAACATCCCACTTCTGGTTCTTCTCTGGTGCTTGTTCTGGTGGAATTGGTTGCTGCTCAGATGTCCTCTTCTAGTTTTTGTAGCTCCATTATCCTGGTGTCCTATATGCTCAGAGTTTTGGTTGTAGCTCTCTGGGACGGAGAGCACATTAGGTAGTGGGCAACTGTTGAGCCCATAAAAGTCATTTTGGTCAAAGTCAACTATAATCAAAGTCAAACAGAGTGCTAAGCTAGTCCCCCCCAAGGATCTCAAGTTCTCCTTGCAGTGTGCGTGTGCCGACAGAAGGTATTCATTCCTCCCCCTTAGTGGAAGCTTGGTGCAAGGTGTGCACAAGGGTAAGCTTGAAGCAGGTGGAGGTCTGGTGCAGAGGAGGCCAGCGGCAAGAAGACTTTGGGTATTTGGTATTTTGTACTTGAGCACTCTGTGGGACTTTGCACAGAAGTATTTCAGTGTATTGCGCATTCCCATTGTAATTGTTTTATTATAATCAATCAGCAGAGGCTTCTAGTGTGTAATTTCTCTTTTTTCCTCTCCCTTTTTCTCCTACAAACCCTCAAACTCCTTCTTGTCTAAGAATCCCCCAACACTCTTGTATTTGATGAGAAATATGATGAGAGTACTTCCTAAGTCTCTTGGGAGGTCTTGCAATTCCTAATATGAGGCAATAAGAAATCAAATATCGAGTTTAGTAGATAAGACCTGGCAAGGGCATCCTTTGCACACCATGTGGTCAACCTTTCTTGCTCTTCGCTTGTGGGTTGATGCTTGCTCCTAAATGTTGGCATCTCTTCATCTCCTCGGATGTATCCATATAGACTTCTCACTTGAAGGTAGGCTTGCATCCTTAGTGACCATGCTGAGTATATGCAATTTATCAATGAATGATGGGAATCCATCTCCCATCTTGCTTGTTGTAGCTCTGATACCACTGTTGGAGGAGATGGAGGATAATCTTTAGAGATGAATTGGTGTTGCTTAAACCTGCTTCACACCAGCCAAGAACAACTACTGGAGAGTGTAGTGGGCCTCTTTTTCTTGCTAATGATCACAAATAATCACTATGTTGCTTGGAACATGATCCACTAATCAATGGATCAAAATAGATAGATAGAAAATTAATCCAAGTTCATAAACTTGCTATTCTTGTCTCTACACCTATTCAATATATTGAACAGTGCTCTGAGCACAGTAGCAACTAGCCTAATTCCTTTTGTTGATGTCTAATTAACTTAGACAACTACCAATCATGAGTGATTTCATCAAAAAAGATGAATTGTATGCTGAGTATGATGTTTAGCAAATCATAGGACATGCCCGACATTTTTAGGGTGCATCAGTCAACAAACCAGAGAGTAATGAAATGATAATATCTCCCGATTCAGAGAAGCAATGATAATGAGATTTTGTAGCTACAAAATAGATAGTATGCTGAAGCTATGATGCTTTAAATCATGGCAAACGATCAATCATGCACCTAAGAACAAGCTTTGAGAAGATCACTGAACTGATGTAATCATTGTAGAGAAGTGAAATGAAGATGTAATGATAATGTATGTATTAAATCATGTACAAATGCAATGTCATTGGCAATAATCTATTGCTCAATGTGTGGGAGGTGAATGAGATATGAAGTGAGCTCTCAATGCACAATGTATCCCTTTCAAAATGATCTCATGGAGTCGAGATATCACGTGGGTCATTTGATCCTCTTTTTATAGTTGTGTTTGGAGCCAATGTTTGAATTGAAATTCAAAAGGTCCACCTAAAAGTGAATCCAAAAGTATAGGATATATTTTCTCATCAATCAACTACCAAATGAATTGTGATTTGAAGCTTCCTAACTCCACGTGCAAGTAATGCACTTTTACAAAGGTAAATGTACTTGATTTTACAAGGGATTGATCATATAAGGTTCCATGAGTATTATGCTAATCATCCAAGTATGTGGGCTTGGATTCTCTTGCACTAGGACCTAACGAGTTACTTATCTTTGTACATTCTATGGGTAATACATTTAGTATTGTGTGTTGTGTTCCAAGCTTCTTCTTCTTCCTTATGATGTTCACGTGCTTTTGCAAACCTCAAACTCCAACAATTGGTATTAGAGCAGGTTGTCGCATCTTCAAGTTTGTGATTGACACTGCTCCAGTCATAGTCTCAGAATCGCATGGAACTTGGTGAGTATACTCAGAATGATTCAGAGTTCAAAACCGCTTTGATTTGTGGTGTCAAAATTGTGATCTAAGCTCATTTCAGCATCTGAATGCACTATTATAGTGCTTATGCAGGAAATTTCATCTTTTTGTGCCAAAGATATATACACATTTTGGTTTGTTAGTATAAGCACCTAAAAGTCTGCTAGAGGTTTAGCAAAACTTGACAAGGTAGTTTTGTTTAGCTTTTTGAGATACAATCATTTTTCTGCATCATGGTATTTTAGTCAGTGGCCATGGCTGAAAGCAGTGATGTATTTCAAATATTGGATGTTGATGATAAATTGGATGGTACCAATTACGCATTATGGGCTTATGATATGCATCATGTATTGGTTGTAAAAGGACTATGGAATATTGTGCATGATGTTGAAAAACGTCCTATTACACCTAAAAACACACTTGCTAAAGGTGTTGTAGATGGTGTTGAAGATGGTGATATGCTTTAGGTTCCTATTCGTGCTATGGTTCCTGTTGCACCTATTGTAGAGCAACTTTGTTGGGATGGTAGAGATGCTCAGGCACATGCATTGATAGGCTTGTCTATCAAACTAGCATTATTTCTCAGATTCACTCTTATAGAATAGTAAAGGATGCTTGGGACACACTTACCACTTTATAGTAGGCAAGGAATGAGGCTCATGTTTCTTACCTTTGAAAATAGTTGGAGAGTGAGCACATAAATGAAGGAGATTTCATGGATATTTTTTTTGAAAAATATCAAAGATTTAAAGGAGTAGTTGATTTCTACGGATGAAGTCTTGCCTGTGTGCAAAGTGTTTTGAATGGTCTTCCAGATTTATATCATAGTTTTGCATCTACTCTTCAATTGATGATGAAAGGTAATCCACATGCCTTAACATTTGAGGAGTTGGTCTCTATTCTATTGCAGGAAGACCAATCTAGGCAGAACAGGTCCATTATGTGTGTTGCAGATCAAGCTTTTGTGGCTAGTAAGAAGAGAAAAGGTAAATGATTGTTTTGCAAATACTGTAAAGGAAATGATCATGTCATAAGGAGCTGTCACACTACCTGCAAAAGAGGCAAAGAAAAAAGAGGCTAGAATGGTTGTTGCAGAGGCCTCTACATCCAAAACAAAGTCTGCTAATCTTGTGTAGAATGAAGAATGGGCATTTACTATAGTTTGCACTTATGACCTATCTTCCCATGAATAGTGTATGTCTACAGTAGACTCAGATGTTTGGTACTTTGATAGTGGAGCAACCAAACATATTACATCTTAGCATAGTTCCTTCACTTCACTTGAGTTTGTTCTGGCATGAAAAACAAGATTTCATGCTAGTTGTATGCTGCTAAGATTATCACAATGTGGTGATATGCTTTTGCACTTCCACACCTAAATTTGCAAGTAGAATTTCTAGCCATGACACATCACATGTTGCCATTGCAACACCTCTATACTCAACCTTTATGCTCAACAAAGCAACATGTGAAGTAATAGTTGCACTCCAAAGTGAGAATAGAAGTACACATGTAGATCTTCTATCTAGAATACGACCAACCCACTCTTCATTAGTGTATCCATGAACCTACAATTATGCATTAGCTTCATAAAATAGTGCATAATATAAAGTGGCACTCACATACCATAGAGTGCATCTCAAAGCATCTAAATCTGGTTTTTTGCAAACTTGCATAGATTGACTTTGAAGTCCTAGAGCGTAGCTTAGATCAAGTCTTGTAATTGTGAGGTGTATCAAACTTCCCACAATTTTCCTATACATAGTAACATTTTTCGATGCCGTGTAGTATCCAACTTCAAATTTTGATCTACTGGCATAGAAATTGGCTTACAATTAGCCATACCATAATTTTTCACCATATCAAGGAATATTGCCTTTGGGACATCTAGATACCTATTTTTGTCGGTATAAACTCAATGCCCAAAAAATAATGCAGCACATCAAGATCTTTCATGTAAAATTCCTACATAAGGATTTTGTTTATCTCTTTAATGCTTTCTTCATTATCACCACCTACAATCAAGTCATCAACATAAATAGCCACAATTGTGATGCCATCATGAACCTTCCTTGTGTATAATGAGTGATCTACATCACACATAGAAAAGTGGTGGTTAAGTAATCTGCAATCCTTGCATGTCAAGCATGATGGGCTTGTTTAAGCCCATACAAAGCTTTTTGCAACCTACAAACATATTATGGGTGCTTTGAATCCTTGTATCCTTGTGGTTGGTCCATGTATAATTCTTCCTTGTAAACCCACTTGTAGCCTATGGGGCTCTTTCCTCGCCATAATGGAACCTACTTCCATGTTTCATTTCCATAAAGTGTAGCCATGTCCCCATCCATAGCTTTCTCCTAATCTTCATTCCCAAGTGCATCTTCAAAACAAGAAGGTTGAACATCTTGTATTACCTTGGTCATGTAGGTAAAATGACGAGCCATGTAACTATCATTTGTCAATCACTACATAGAATTATGCATCCTCCTAGATTGTCTTGCTCCTGGTTCAGTTCTTCTTATTATGTCATCTGCATATGCCCTTATTAATCCTAGATTCTTCACAGAGGGCAATCCAAGTTCCTCATCAAGGCTCTTTTTGAAGTGCTTGAATCTCCATCAATTTCTTCAAAACATGTACATGTTTTATTACTAGCAAAAACCTTTTCTTTACCTTTCTTGGATGTACCCAATGAATTTTTTGGATTGAAGCTTCTATGCAATCTTCCACACCATGGATTTGAGTTGAAACTATTTCTTAGTGACACATTAGGTCCACTCAAAACTTGAGATTTGCACTTGAGTTTTTAGTATTTCCTTTTTCATTTGAGTCAGGATTAAGTCCTTCTTTGGAATCTACATAGAAGCCCAACATTTATCAAATACCATATCTCTTTTTCTTCCACCTATCATGTGAATGGGTTGTAGCATTCATATCCCTTTTGCTCAAGGGAGTACCTAATGAAGATACATTTTTTTTTCTTTTGGATCAGATTGCATCCCATAGGTGTGGTCTTTGCACGACCCCAAACTACTATTTGTAGAACATTCTGATTAACATGCTTGTCATGAGGAAATGATGCCCTTGACTATTTATCAAATTGAAATGCTTCACATACCTTTCACATCTCTGCAACCTTGAAATTTGATAGTCCATTGTCGATCTCCTCTGGCTGCATCAACTTCAACCTTTGCAAATTTGCATATCCAATTCATTTGTGCCAAATCTCTATGTCAACATAACACCTTCACCTTTTGCAAACATGGGTGCATTCATTTCATGAATTTTAACATTTAATGTGAACATCGTACCCACTTTGTTTCCTTTGGTGATCCATCTTCCATTTCGTTTGTACTCTTCTACATATAACCCATCAACATTGAACCTGAATTGCAATCCTTGGTCAACCATTTTTCCAACACAAACTAGATTCTTTGTTATATTCGGAACATACAATACATTGGCAAGATGTTTTACCTTTTGATCCTCCATCGATAGTGCTATGTTTCTTGTGTGCTAGATAGGATGTGATGTATCATCACTTATTTCAACCATTCGATATGTTTGTCAATCCAACGATCACAATTTGTTCACAGCTAGATTGAGCGCATTTGCATCTGAGACTTCCGATCGGTAGCAATCGAATGGACAAGAGTTGTTTGCATCCCTTTGTAGTCTCTCTCTTGCTTTTCCCACTTCCCATGAAGTTAATGAAGCTTATTTTGTCTTTTTCTACCAGAGTATCTAGCCCCATTTGGCATCGTCCGTGAGACAAATCCAACGGTTGTCATCACCCATGATTTTGAGTCTCTCTCTTCCTTTTCCCACCTCCCAAAAATGATGTGACTTCTTGGTTTTGTCTTTTTTGCCAGGAATTTTGTCTCATCGCATCCGTCCATAATGAAGATCCAAGGGTTCTAAACCGCCACGAACCCTTCCCAACTCAAAGGCTATTTTGTCTTCTTTTGATAAACACTGTAGTCCAATCTTGTCCATCCA
Organism: Ceratopteris richardii; assembly: GCA_020310875.1. NCBI lineage: Eukaryota > Viridiplantae > Streptophyta > Polypodiopsida > Polypodiales > Pteridaceae > Ceratopteris > Ceratopteris richardii. The sequence goes on from CM035428.1 coordinate 110,618,235, forward strand.
TTTGAAACATCGGATGGCTCTAAATAGCCACGAGCTCACTGGGTATTTATGAATCAAATAATGCCCTTTGAAAATAATACTTTTATATGGAATACCACTAGTGGTTTTTTATACCTCCTCAATAATAGGCTTGATTAATTTTAATCCCTAAAAATTAGGGATCCTTACAATGCCCATGCAGGTTTCACTTTTTCCCCTAATGTCATAGCTGTCTTGTTGCCTTTTGTTATTTTGGTTCTTCAACCTACAATCACATTCAAAGTGACCAAGTTTACCATGATTCCAATCTCCTTTACGATCATTACTTGAATAATTTATTAGGAATTCTTTTTTGTCTCTTTGGTTCTCCCTATGTCTTGGTTGTTGTTTCCTCTTCCACTTCGAAAGCCTCTTCCTCGGACTCTTCCTTTGCTAGAGTAGAATATCTACTAAGGACCAACTTTTCCTTGGGATTTTGAGTCTTCACCAAGGTTCTTTTCTTTAATTATCAGCATGGACACTAGATTAGAAAAATTGAAAAGATTTTCTCTAGTCTGAATAGTTCTGAACTACTCATACGCAGTTCCTAAACCATGAAGGCACACTTCAACCTTATCATCATCATCTCCATTGACACCAATAGATGCAAGTGAATCACATATTCTTTTGCTTTTCAAGGTTTGAAAACTTACCAACATGCTCTTTTTCTCCAATGTATGCACCTCGTTCTTGAGTTGAAATGTTTGAGCCTTTGTATTGGTCTCAAAAAATGTCGCCAAACTATTCCAATCCTGTTTCAGAGTTTTGGCATCTTGTATGTGACCAATCATGTGATCTTGTATGCTAATAGACAAAGAATACATTACCTTTCATCCTCCTTTATTCCATATTCAGATTCCTCTCTTGTAATTGTGAAGCATTTGCATTCTCTCCTTTGATGTACTTCTAGTAGCCTTTTCCAATCATGAAATTTTTTATTGTAAATCTCCAAGCATGAACGTTGTTGTTTTCTAACTTATCACTCATTACTTGACTCATTCCATCAGCATTTTCCATTTCTACAACAATTCACAACAATGCAAAAACACTAGAGGCAGTACCTCTGTTTGTAGACTATCACACTATGACATGATAGTTTGATACCAATAGTACACGGAAATGCTTCAAATTCTTGATCTACAATATTTGAGTGTTACCAAATAGAACATAAGTTTTAGTTTTTCAAATTGAACTAGTTTTTTTTTGTGGGCCCCACCTTGGGCTCAAAATAGAGATCGAGATGATGCTTTCTAATTTCACACCAAATTTCATAGCAATCTGAGGTTGTTTGTGAAGCACACATTCTGCACAACTTCTCCTATAATCTTCATTGTGGGCCTTTTCCATGAGATCTCTAGAACCACACTGGCTCCGATACCATGTCAAGAGAAAGGACATAAGCAAGAGAACTCTCACACACTCTCGCACACAAAGAGAGGAGCATACACACTTTGAGGCAAGGAGGAATGATCTTTTTCTTCTTCTATTACATAAAGAGAATATACAAGAATGACCTAATACAACAATACAATTAGAACAATATATAAAGAAAATAACACAAGGAAAATCCTAATGTTCGTGAGTGAGTTAGAAAGAAACAAATGTGCCATCAATCTTGGTAGATAAATCTAGTAAAGCGCAATGAAGTATCTCTAACATATATCGTCATAACCACTATACATGTAAGAGAAATAACATATTTGCATAAAACCTTTGAAATTGATAAAAAGGGTTGTGGTGAGGTTTTCTTAACTATGACACACCCAGATGTCAAGGCCTCCTTGTGATGCAGGCAAAAGAATTACCCAATTGAGATGTATGATAGTTGTTCATAGGTCCTTGGTAGCCTAGTTGGCTTCTTTTGGTTAAGTGGTTATATGTAGTGGACTCAACAATTAAACATGCTAGTTCACATGTCAATACTTGTAGTTTAGTGAGTTTTTCTTACACTCACCATTGCTCATTGTTCAATTTTTTCAATTATAGAGTGGTCGATTTTACTCTTTGACATGCTTATTCATGTGAGCACATACAATCTCACATAATCCTTTTGGTTGGTCATTGCTATTCATTTATCCATTTATCTCAGGAGAATATTGAAATTTTCCCAAAATTTGACACTCGGTCATCCTTTTTTGAGTCTTAGTGGTGCTTGGACTATTCTAGCTCCATTTTCATTGTAGTCAATTCTCTATCATCATGGCATTAGAGGTTTTAGACATGTCTGGTGGATCAAGCTCTAGTGCCATTGTTCTCAAGAGGAGCTACAACTTGTAGGGCAAAATCCATTATGAGATCGAAAAATTTGATGGCACAAACTTTGATCTATGGAAGAATCAGATTAAAAATGTGTAGATTAAGAGGAGGCAATGGAAGCTACTAAATGGAATCTCATGAAGCCCACTGACATCGATCAAGATGATTGGGTTGACTTGGATGAAATGGCTAGATCTACCATTCTATTGCACTTGGTAGATAATTTTTACTTTATAGCATTGGACTGTAAAAGTGTAGAGGAGTTTTGAAAGAAGTTATGCAACACCATCAAATAGAAACACCATCAAATAAAGTGTATCTGAGAGAAATTTATATGAACTTCACATGGAGTACATAGATAGTGTTTCTACACATCTAAATGAGCTTGATGCTATATTCTCTTAGTTACAAGCTCAAAAAATGGAGATGGATAATGAAACAAAAGTAGTCTTGTTGCCATGCACCTTTTCCATCATCATGGGATATGTTCTGCACAACTATTAATGATAGTGCACTTGGTGTTAAAATGATCTTTGATGAAATATGTGGAGCACTCTTGAGTGAGGAGATTTGTAGGAAATATATGGTTGGCACTCAGAGTGGAAATGCATATAATGTTTGTGATTCTGACCAAGGAAAGAATTATCAACGTGGTAGGAGCAAGAACAAGGAAAAGAACAGTCAATGAAATAAGAGTAGAAGTAAGCCAAGAAAGAGAGATATCGAATGCCATTATTTTCATAAAAAAGGACACATGAAGAAAGACTGCTATGCATTAAAGAATGCTTAAGGTAAAGGACAGAATTTTCATGAGCATTTTAAGGAACTAAATGCACTGTCTACTTTAACTATGAAGATTGAAGAAATCAATGCTATTTTTGATGATGCTGATGTGTTCATACTTAACAATATTGTGCCTACTGAGGCTCTTAGGGGTGATTCTGTTTCCCAAACATGGCTAGTAGATTTTGGTGCTTCTTTCCATGGAACACCACATAGAGAATGGTTCTCAACCCTGTGTGTCAGACCATCGCGATCAAGTTTGGCATTTTTGGTAAGCGAGTACACCAAGAGGTAGGCGACTGTAGCGCACACAAGAATCCACAAACACATTTCAAAAATTCATAGTTTGGTGGACCATCGAGATTGGCTCACCCATCGCGATTGTGTCACACCATCACGATTGGCTCACGCCATCGCGACGGCTCGGCTGGACCATCGCGATGGTCTCACACCATCGCGACGGTTCACTTGAGCCATCGTGATGGTCCCTGACCATCGCGATGATCCTGTCGACCCCATATCATCGCGATTGGCCCATGCCATCGTGATGACCCACTTGCCACGTGTCAAGATAGACCATCGTGACGATACCAGGTATGCCATTGCGACGCCTCGAAGTTGGACCATCATGATTGGCTCAAGCCATCGCGCCTCATGACCATCGCGATGGGCTCACGCCATCGTGATTGTTGCATTGATTGTTGACGGATGCCATCATGATCGCTCGCCAATTAGACCATCACGATGCCTCGCACCTTCGGACCATCGCGATTGTACCATGCCATTGTGACGGTTCACCTAAGCCATTGCAACAGTCCTAGACCATCACGATTGTCCACCCCAAATGCAAAAATTAGGGTTTGATTTTTTGGGCAAATTTGGGGCTATTTTAAGCAAATTTTTGGGTGATTAAGCTCAATGGAGACCCATATCTTTTTTATCCGGTCTATTTTTTGAGCTTTATAAGCTCTTTACGAGTACTACATGACCTCAACTGTTTTTTTCAAAAAGAAGACATTGTTTTTTAGAGAGGATAATTCGAGGTTGACCATTTGTGGGACTAGAAAAGCCAGGGGGCATTAAAATTTGGGCAAAGGAAAAAGGGACTTAAAAGGTGTATATATTCAAGTGCTTGGTAATCAATTTGAAAATTGGTCTAAACATTGGATTTTTACAGGTCTAGCAAGGGCTATCAAGGGCAAGCAAGGCAAGGTAGTGAAGAACGCAAGGCTTGGGAAGTGTGACTTCTTGGGCATCAGAGCACTCAAAGAAGCTGACTTGAGGTTGGAAGAATACTCAACCCCCTCAGTCAATTATTAGCTTAGGCTAAATGGTAGCATTGTGGATTAAAGACGATAGGAACGCCTCAAGTTTAAGAGACTTAATTTTTCAAGTCCAAGGCTAAATAACAGTGTGCGATACAAAAACCTCAAGGAAAGAACTTAAGTCTGACAAAACGAGAACTCAAAAGTACCATGGAAAGTCGATTCCTGACGTATACATTGAGACAAGACAAGAATCTAAAGGAATTTACAAAGAAACAAGCAATTAAGAGCAAAGAACCATTGACAATCAGAGAGTGCCAGGAAGTAAATTCATGAACCTTAGATCGGGCAAGCATATAGGTAAGTCAGATCGACAAAACCTTAGATCATTAGAAGCAAGTGTAGGAACAACTACACATTTGTGGGCACATCAATTGAATAGCTACCCTTATGAGTTGAGCTCAGATACGAGTGAATCAGAAATGGCTTTTAGCATGGAAAGTCCAGAAGGAGGGTTAAACATAGCATATTTGGAAAGACCCGAAGGACCCTATAGAACTCAATTAGAATTTTTTTCAAACCAACCACTTAGGTGCTCGCATCTATGAGGATGGTTTGCGAAGACAAGTGGCGCAAATGCATAATCCGGATCAACCCATTGGATTGGAACGTCCAGTGGTGAAATTTGAGAGAGACGCATACAGAGACAAAGAAGGAACAATGTACATCATAAGTACTCTGCCAAATCATACCAATGAGTTTGGTGTAGTTCAAGCAGATACAGAAGCGAGAACCCAAGGGAAAGAACCAGTAGGAGAAGAACCTAGGACACCTAGAGGGAAATCTGTATTGACAAGAGTACTAATCCCAGAATGGATCCCTCAGGATAATAGAAGCATAGAGTTGTTTGTGAATAAGGAGATAGATGAAGCATTTTGGAGGTACAGAATGGAACAACCTAGTGAGGTAGGCTCCATCATGATTTATGAATTCAAGGACCCAGATACTCCGAGAAAAGTTGTATACTGAAACTTCAGAAAGAGTATTTGTGGTACCAGACCATGCGAGAAATACCTACACATGGAGAGGTGATTTAGTCTTCCCTCCATCTCGAGCAAATGTAAACACGAGTCATCAGGGTGCTGGAACATCATCAGCCCATGGTACTCAAAGGGAAAAGAACAAAGAGAGACCAGAAGTAAGTTTCACTCATCCCATAGTGAGAGATAAAACCACCATGGACACCAATAGAGTGGAAAGACAAAGAGAACCTAGAATACCACATGGTAGAGATGATTTTCCTCTATCTAGACCACGTGAACACCCCAAGATACTATGACCCACTCAATTAGTAAAGTCCATGAAAAACTACTTTGATGGGACAGGAGATCCCTATGACCATGTTGCGGAATTTAAGCAAATGCTACGAGCAGAGCAAGTAGAAGACATGTTCATGCAATATAATGCATTTGGACTAACGTTAAAGAACACGGCTTTAACTTGGTTCCAACCATTGCAACAAAGGCAATTTAGAGATATCCATCACTTGTTGGATTCATTCATCACAGAATTCTCTAAAAGTGGAATCAGGCATGATATGTCTTCATTGATTCATAGCTTCAAACAGACACCTCAAGAAACAGTCAGACTTGCAGGACGTAGGTTTAGACAATATGTGGAGAGATGCCCAATGCAAGAGTTACCCTCATAGGACAAACAAGTGTCATTGTTTTTAGACAGTCTCTTGTGCTCTAAACTATGCCCCTATGTATATTTGAAGGAGCCCAGAACGCTAGAGCAATGTGTAAGAATTTGTATAGACATTGAGGACAACCTAGGAGACGAGTTGGAACTCTCAAAGGTCTATAAGGACTCCGATTGATCATCTCTAGCATCTTCAAAACTATCTAGCTCGATAGAAGACCTAGCAGGAAAAGTGGCCCAAAAACTAGGAGTTTCTAGTAAACAGATGCCTAGGTTAACAACAAACAAGCGTTGTTACGCCTATGGTGGTGATCATATGGCGAATGTGTGTCCCAGTGTAACACAACCGCAAGCCAACCCTAGTGGCCAGTACTGTATAATTGAGAGACGATACACGAATCACACAGCTCAGGACTGCCCATACAACAAACAAGCAGTAAGACAGAGCTACCCGCAAGCATATGCATAGCCAAGTAGGTATCAAGGTCAATATAATGCTCAGCCTCATTACTATAGGCCTCCTCAGAACTATGCTTATCAGGCTCAACAGAGACCACAACCTGTTTTAGCTCAGCAGCCACCCCCACCAGCTAATGTCATCCCGATCAAATACGTTGCTGCAGAAGAAAATCTCAATAGGGCTTTAGTGCCTTCCTCACCCCTAATCATAGAAAGTGACCCCAATGCTAACAGTTTTAACTGTAGTCATGTAGATAGTCAACCCGCATATTAGACAGAGTCACCAGAACACGTGGAAACATATCAATATGATAGTCCACCATTGGAACCCAGTTGGGAGCCCGATTACGCTAATGTGATGTATGCCAACCATAATCCACGACCCCAATTAAGATAGCAAAGACCACAGGGCCTATAGGACCATGCTTTAGGTGCCAAGGAGATCATTTCATAAAAGATTGTCCACATCCTCCAATAGCAGGACAGTCACAATACTATAACATACAAGGCTTTTGTGCCGAGTGTGGTAAAGAGCATATCATCAAAGATTGTCCCAAGAACCCTACAAATGCTTCAAAAGTGACACCGATCAACATGATAGGTATTGTGCCCAATGTAGATGGATCCAACCCTACATACGTGCCTATCCAAGCTATAACAAGAGCCCAGGCGCTCTTACAAAATCAACAGCTTAATCCTGAGAAAATAGCTAGAACTAGCAAAGTTGGAGAGTCTAGTAATAAAAAGACAAAATCTTGGAAAGATTCAAGAGAAAGAATTAAGAGAAAGTGGAGTAAAAAGTTAACTGAGTTGGAAGGAAGTTTAAAGGAATCGAGAACCAATATCCTAGAATTGACTTCACAAGAATTGAATCAAGAGAGCCCAGCTCAAAGACCAGGATCAGTTTTAGCGGAACCCATACCAGAAAACCTAGACATGATGTTTTGCGCATATCAGGCGAGATTAAAAGGACCCCAGATAGCTGAAATGAGTAAGAACTATCCACAAGATGATTTAGAAATTGAGAGGACTAAACTTTGCATGAAGATGGTAGAACTAGCACAAACTATGTTCGAAGCCTCTCGTTATCTTAATTGGAATAACATGGCAAAACCCGAATTACATTTTCAAGGACTACTGGAGAGGTTAGAATACTTGATTGATAACAAGGAGAAAAAGAATCAGCATAGGAACCCTGTTATCTCGGAGACACAGGAAAGGAATGCACCATCCCTGTCTCAAGTACCCAACACAAAGGGTGAAGACAACCTGTCTTCCATACATAAGTATTCACATGAATTTCTGAGAGAAATACAAGAAGAGAAGTGGAGAAAAGAACGAGGAACCCATCCTCCTATTCAAGAGATAGATGACTTGCAAGAGCAATTTCCCCAAGACATTCCCTCTATTTATGATGATGTAGAGGAAGAGCAACTGAGTGAACACACAAATTTTGAATCCAATTCTTTGCAAGAATTTCCTCACACAGATAGGATCACACATGAAGGTACCATAGATACCCGTAGAGAGAATCGAAGATGTAAGCAAAGGAGAGGAAGGTAACACTTATCTTCCAATAACCCATCAAGGCTACACCACCAAAGCTATCTTAGATTCAGGAGCCAGAGTAGCCATCGCTACCACCGCTTTATGGAAACGTTGGGGTAAGCCAACATTAAGACCTACCAGGATGAAGCTACAAATGGCTGATGGACATATAGAAAAACCATTAGGTTTACTTGAAGGCATTTCTCTCACCACTTGTGGTGTGGAGTTTGAGCATACTTTCTCCATTTGTGATTTTGGGAAAAACCATGCGTGCGAGATTATTTTAGGATGACCATTCATGCGTTAGTTGCAAATTGTACAAAATTGGGGAACTAATTGGGGAACTAATTGGAGTGACTATGAAAGTCAATCTTAAAGACTATTCCCATCAAGATGTACCCCCAATGCAATGGAATACCATCCATAAGACACAAGAAGAAATAGAATCAGTACACTCATTGGAATCAGATCTCTCATGGTTGCACAAGGATACTCATCTATGGATGTGTAAAGTAGCAAAACAAGAGGAAGAATGGTTAGAAGCTAGGACTTTAGGTTCAAAAAAAATCCATGAACTCTTCAAGACCCAGCTTATGCACCTATAGTATTTCCAGACGAGGAATTCGAGCCTCACGGTTGGGTAGAAATCTTAGCTATGATGGACATAGCAGTAAATGAACAACAATGGACACCCCACTGTGACAAGGATGGCTATGACATCTCAATCTTCACAATAGGGCCAATCATGTGTGATTCAATTATAGAAGAATGTGAACCTAGCACTGTTGCATTTGAAGATGCAAGTGACTTTGATTTAGAGTCAATTATTATGGACCCTCCCTTTGCATCAGATGAAGAATATTTCTACGAAGTAGAAGCTCACCCTCGGAGACATGGAGAGCTTACAAATGATGTGAGGTTAACCACACAAGTGAGTGCCAAAAGTGAAGGTAAGAAAAGAAAGAAGAAAGAAACCACGTCAGAGGAAGAAGAATCTTTGTTTGAGGTTCCCGAGAACTTCAAGAAGTATGAGATAGAAGATAGACGAATCATGGTACGAATGCCTAAAAGAAAAGCTGATGTTGGAGAAGTATATGATAATCGCCTACAAAATTCTTGTTTGAAAATGTCTTTACAAGATATGGACTGCCTATAGAGTTAGTGAGCGATCGAAGAACTCATTTTCTAAACCAAGTCATTGAATATTTGTTACAGGATTTTATGGTGATTCACAAAAAATTTGCACCATATCATCCTCAAGCCAATGGTCAAGCTGAAAGCACTAACAAGATCCTTTGTAATGTACTGAGGAAACTCGTGAACAACAAACGTTCAGATTTGGACAAACGGTTACATCACGCTGTTTGGGCATATCGAGTGGCCTACAAGACCGTACTCAATGCAACTCCCTTTCAAATGGTTTCTAGTCAGAATGTTGTGCTTCCTTTGGACTTCTTGATATCGACCATTAAGGTTGCACAAGAACATCAGTGGACCGGCCATGAATTATCATCAAGAATGATGGACTTGGAACAATTAGGAGAAACTAGGCTTAAAGCAGCAGTAGGCATATATGCAGCAAAGAAGCGATAGAAAGCCTATTTTGATGCACATGTGAAAGATAAAGGCTTAAAATAAGGAGATTTAGTCCTAGTGTATACGCTAAAACAACATGCACGGAAGTTAGAAAAGCTACGTTATGGACCTATGATCATTAACAGACTCTTGACAAGTGGAGCGATACAATTAGCCACCTTAGAAGGAGACATAATGCCTCATTACATTAGGAGCTGTAGAGTCAAGTTATATCAGGAACCTCTTACTGAGGATATGCTTACAAGACTCACATTGGCAAAGAAGCATAAGGAGGAAGAATAGAGAATACGAGATGAAGCTCAGGTAGAAGCTATAGAACGCATTAAGCACATGAAGCTAAGAAGACAAGGACTAGGGAGAGAACATCATGACCATTTGGAAGTAACACCCAGATTCCCCATGGCCATGTGTCAAGCAAAGTCAAGTACTCATCCTAACATAGTGGATAGGAGACCATTCATTACAGTCAGGCTAGAGTACGTCAACCCTTGCCAAGAGCTCAGGGCTTTAATTGACTCAGGTGTTGTGACTAGTGCGATTAGATGGTCCCACTATAAAGACTCAGGAATAGAAATGCGGCCAATCGAGGCATACCTCATAGGGCTAGGAGGCATGGAAACCCCTTGCATGGGTGAGGTGGATCTTCCTATCCTCATACATGATGTGACCATGACAGCAAAGCTACTAGTGTGCCATGATGACGACCTGATAGAACCCCTAATCCTTGGCCAAGATTGGCCATACAATCATTCAGTGGACCTAAATCTTAGACAAGGCTCCTTGCAAATTGGAACCTTAGACCAGCGGTGAGTGATACTGCTTGACTTCATCAACAACACTCCATCTGAGGTATGTAACCCTAGACCATATGAAACACATGCGATGGAGGATTGGAAGATCTTTGGCCAGATAAGTCACGTTATGTCTAACCCAATCCACTCAGGCTTGGCGATGGAAAATTGTTATTCAGAAGAACGTTAGTAGATTTTCCCCTGGTCTTCCTGCAAATTAGAAGGAGTCACCACCCAATAGATGGGTCAGGTGGGTTACATCAACGAATAGGTGGTCTGCATCAGCAGCCAAATGGGCACGATACCCTACGGTGCCCATCCTTCTGTTGGTGCATGACAATCATCAATTGAAGGATTATGAAGGAATGAAGTCAAGGAGTCAAGAGGAGAATAAATTCAGAAGGTTGGAGGAAGGATATTTTTCAGGATTCCAAAGATGTGTACACATATGTACATTAGCTGACTTATACTTTTGTCTTGTCATACACTTGTACATATTCATCTATAAATATGTTGGAAAATGTCGGGCAAATAGAGCAGAAGAAGATTAGAGAATAGGGAGAGAGAAATTAGTGTCATTAGACACATTGAAAGTGAGTGAATCATCTATCCTCACTTGTATGTAAATTTTCTAAAGAAATCGAGAAACTTGCGCCCGATGTTTAGCAGTCTGCTCCTTCTGTGTTTAATCTTTTGAGGAAACCTTCTGTACGTATCTAAGTCCATAGCTAATCTATCTATGGCTAGAATTTGAGAGGTTAATTGAAGTCAGGCTGAGAGAATTTTGATTAGGAACATTCATATGTAAGAATGTTCTAAGAGTCGTAAAATCTGGCGCACATTTCATCTTCAATGAAATGATCATTGCTCAGTCCACAGTGTAAAGTTTTACACAAGTGAGGGCTCAAAATCTAAGTTGGAAGATAAGCCATCTATGGCTAGAAGACCTTGATCAAACGGGTTCGACATTGTGAGAACCAGTGCTAAGAAGTTGCAGGTGTCAAAGTCGCCATTGCAGAAAAGCTCTTTCAGACATAGGTAAAGTGTTTCACACATTTCTCAGTGTGTACTCAATCATTTTGAGAAATTTAACTTGGTAAAGTTGCGCAATCTCAAGGCGAAGTGGTGTGCAAAGTTTTGTCAAAAACTTTACAGAATTGATTAGTCAATGAGTGATTAATCTGCAGCAGACTTTTCTGGAGAAGTTGAATTTTTCAGAACATTCAATTTTTCTGATGACTTGGTGAATGATTTCTAAGTTTGGTGGAGTCTAAGGTTAATCTTGATATAGAGGTGGTCTAACTTCAAGATTAACTTGTTCTTTTGGAGATTAACACTCTCCATTAGTGGTATCAGAGCAGGTTGTGTCAAAATTGAAGTGAAGAAGACTCCGACTACTGCAGAAATACAAATCTTTACATCTTGAAGGTGGAAAAGGGTAAAGGCTGAAGAAAACTTGAAGGAAGACATACAAAGAGTATCAAAAGGATCAGAAGGAGCAACATTCGAAGTAAAGGTACATTCATTATCTGTAAAGGTTAAAGTTTTGAGACTACAGGTGAAGCAAGGATGGGAGATAGTCTCCAAATTGAAAAGTTGGATAGAGAGAACTATCCAGCTTGGTCTATGAGGATGGAAGCTCATCTTATGAGCAAAGATCTGATAGGATACATCACAGGAGATGAAGAAAAGCCAGAATTCAGAGATCCTAGTGTTCCAACTAGGGAGGAGCTTGCAGATTTGAAGAATTGGATGAAGAAAGATGCTCAAGCAAGGAGCATAATCTACATGGCAGTCAATGACTATTTGCTTCCTCACATTAGAGGACTTGAAAGTGCATGTGACATTTGGAATGCTTTGGAGGAGCATTTCCAAAACACAACCAAATCAAGGAAGGCTTCACTATGGGCAGAATTCACTACTTTCAAGAAGAAGGCCTCACAATCAATCTCTGATTATGTGCCAAAGATGAAGGACATTGCAGATTCTCTAGGTGCAGTGGATGAAGACATTGAAGAAGACAAATTGGTAAGACAAATACTCACAGGGCTAAGAGGAGATGAGAAGTGGAAGCCTTTCATTTTATCTACAGAACTTTCATTAGATCACTTTACTCCTGACTTGAATCAATTGTTAGGTCATATGCTAACTTTTGAGAATGATGTCAAAGGAGATGTTGATAAGAGTGCAGGTCATGCAATGTACTCTAAAGACAAGAAGAAAGCTAACAAAGGAAAGCAACAATCAGGTGAAGAAGAAGGTACATCAAACCAAGCAAATTTCATAAGAGGAAAAGGAAGTGGCAGAAGTAGAGGAAGAGGCAGAAACAACAAAGATAATGTAAGAGCTTGTTGGATATGTGGTAAGACCAATCATCTATCTCATGATTGTTGGCATAATAATCAAAACAATGGTAATTATCAGAACTTTAATCAAAGAGCAAGAGGTGGTAGATTTCAGAGAGGAAACTTCAGAGGTAGAGGTGGTAGGAATTCTTTTGGAAGAGGTGGAGGAAGAAGCTTCCAAAATCAATCCTATAATAACACCTACTACAACTATACATCAGATCAGAAGGAGGACTCGACTCTCATTATGAATACATGTGAAACCTCACATGAGGACATGAGAGTGTTCTATATTGATTCAGGATGTAGTAATCATTTAAGTGGAAATATTGCTTTGATGACTGACCTAGATCATAATGCAATTAATCATACAGTTCAGACAGGTGATAATACAAAGCATAAGGTAAAGTCAATTGGTTCAGTCAAAGCTAAGGATAGGAGCACTCTTCTGAGTAAGGTACTCTATGTTCCCACAATTCCAAAGAATTTGATCAGTGTAGGTCAGATTGTGGAAAAAGGATATGAGGTAAGGTTCACCAATGATGGAGCTTATGTTGAAGACCCTAGTCAAGGGTATAAACAAGTTATTGCAGGAAAGAAAGAAGGAAGGCTTTTCACATTGAAGGTACAAGGAAATGTTGGACATGCTATGTTCACATATGGAGAGCAGAAGGTGTCAGAATTGGATCTTTGGCACAAAAGACTTGGACACTTTAATGAAAGAGGTATTAAAGAAATGATTAACAATGATTCAGTGCTTGGATTGCCTAACATTGCAGGTCAACACATGACATACAGATGTGAGGCATGTCAATTAGGTAAGGCTCATAAGCAATCCTACACCAAGCATGGGTTTATGTATTCAGAAAGACTTGAATTGGTGCATACAGATGTGTGGGGTCCTTCAAAGGACTTTAGTATAAATGGTTCAAGATATTATGTCATATATGTTGATGATGCTACCAGGTGGATCACAATTTATGTGATTAAAGAAAAGTCAGAAGTGTTTAATACATTTAAACACTATCATGCATATGCAGAAAGGATTACAGGTCAGAAATTAAAGAGACTAAGGTCAGATGGAGGGGGAGAGTATTTTTCAAATGAGTTCAATGATTATTTGTGGAATGCAGGTATAAAGAGAGAAGTCACTTGCAGGTACTCTCCTCAACAAAATGGGGTAGCAGAAAGAAGGAATAGGACACTTGTTGAATTTGCAAGGTCCATGATGAAAGAGAAGAATTGTCCAAATTATTTGTGGGCAGAGGCTGTAAACACAACTACTTATTTGGTCAATAGATTGCCTTGTAAAGCTTTGCAGGGTATGACACCATATGAAGCTTGGTGGGGTAAGAAACCTACCTTGGATCATTGCAGAATATTTGGATGCTTGGCATATGCATATGTGCCATCTCAATTGAGGCATAAGTTGGAGCCTAAGGCAGAAAAGTATGTATTCATTGGCTATGATGATAAGCAAATGGGATACAGGTTGTGGAGTCCATCCACAAAGCAATTTCTTGTATCTAAGGATGTTACATTTGATGAGCAAGGTACTTGGTATGCAGGTAAATATAATGTACATGCAGATGATGAAGAAGTAGTGGATCAAAGAAAAGGTAAAGCAAAGATTCAATTACTTGATGAAAGTGAGAATAATGAAGTACAGATTGAAGTTGAAGAGAGGCCAAGGTTTGATCCAGAATGTGATGAACCAGAAACTTCAAGAAGTGCAGAAGTTAGGAGGTCAACTAGGCACAAATGGCAACCTACAAGGTATAGCTATGACACCTCATTCTTGACTACTAAAGATTATGCTTATCTGGTAAAAGCAGATGAAGACCCTTCTACATTTGAAGAGGCCAAAGGGAAGAAGAATTGGGAAGATGCTATGCAAGAGGAGTATGATGCATTGATAGAGAATCAGACTTGGGATCTGGTTCCTAAACCTAATAGCCAGAAAATCATTGGTTGTAAGTGGGTTTACAAGACTAAAAGATTTGCAGATGGAAGTGTGTCTAGGTACAAAGCTAGACTTGTTGTGAAAGGATATGCACAGACATATGGAGTGGATTATGATGAGACTTATAGTCCTGTGGCAAAGATGACAACCATCAGGACACTCATAGCAATTGCTGCTTGCAAAGGTTGGAAGTTATCTCAATTAGATGTTAAAAATGCTTTCTTGAATGGTTACATTTCAGATGAAGTCTACATGGAGCAACCAGATGGGTTCAAAGATCAAGAGAGTCCAAATTATGTGTGTAAGCTCAAGAGAGCTTTGTATGGGTTGAAGCAAGCCCCAAGGGCTTGGAATTATAGGCTTGTGAAATTCTTGAATGATCTTGGATTTCAAGCATCAAAGGCAGATAGTAGCTTGCTAGTCTAAAGCAAGTGAAGATGGGTTCATTTATGTTTGTATTTATGTTGATGACATAATACTTACAGGAACAGATGATAAAGGAATACAAATGATCAAGAAGCAGATGGAGAAAGAGTTCAAAATCAGTGATTTGGGGAACTTATCATTCTTCTTGGGAATGGAGATTTCTTATACTCAACATGGAGTATATGTGACCCAAGAAAGGTATCTTAAAAATTTGCTAACCAAATTTAAAATGGAAGATTGCAGGGTTGCCCCTACACCTTTGGAAGTAAACCATAAATTGTCTAGGTTTGGAGGAGAAGAGTTCAGAGATATGAAACTCTATCAAAGTTTGGTTGGTAGCTTGATTTATGCTACATTGACAAGGCCTGATTTGTCATATGCAGTTGGTGTGCTTTCACAATTTATGCATTGTCCTAGAAAGGAACATTGGATTGCAGGACAAAGAGTACTTAGGTACATCAAGGGTACACTCAGAGAAGGGTTGTACTATGGATTTACTTCTGATACAAGAGTGAAGATATATAGTGATGCAGATTGGGCAGGTAATGTGGATGATAGAAGATCAACACATGGATACTTGTGCTATGTAGGAGACAAATTGATTTCATGGTGTTCTAAGAAGCAACATACAGTTGCTTTGTCATCTACAGAAGCAGAATATAAAGGTATGGTGGAAGCTGCAAAAGAGGTAATATGGCTAAAGACACTTATGAAAGTTTTTGATGTGGTTCAAAGTACTCCTATTATTTGTGGAGACAATATGAGTTCATTATACTTGGCAGCTAATCCTGTATTTCATGCTAGAACTAAGCATATTGAAATACAGTATCATTTTCTGAGAGAGAAGGTCATTGAGAAGGAGATTGAAGTCATACACACTCCCACAAAAGATCAAGTTGCAGATATGATGACAAAAAGTCTAGATGGACCAAAACTACAAAGATTCAAGGATATGGCTGGAGTAAAGAAGATAGAGAAGAACCTCAATTAATGATTGAGGGGGAGCTGTTGCTGCATGACAATCATCAATTGAAGGATTATGAAGGAATGAAGTCAAGGAGTCAAGAGGAGAATAAATTCAGAAGGTTGGAGGAAGGATATTTTTCAGGATTCCAAAGATGTGTACACATATGTACATTAGCTGACTTATACTTTTGTCTTGTCATACACTTGTACATATTCATCTATAAATATGTTGGAAAATGTCGGGCAAATAGAGCAGAAGAAGATTAGAGAATAGGGAGAGAGAAATTAGTGTCATTAGACACATTGAAAGTGAGTGAATCATCTATCCTCACTTGTATGTAAATTTTCTAAAGAAATCGAGAAACTTGCGCCCGATGTTTAGCAGTCTGCTCCTTCTGTGTTTAATCTTTTGAGGAAACCTTCTGTACGTATCTAAGTCCATAGCTAATCTATCTATGGCTAGAATTTGAGAGGTTAATTGAAGTCAGGCTGAGAGAATTTTGATTAGGAACATTCATATGTAAGAATGTTCTAAGAGTCGTAAAATCTGGCGCACATTTCATCTTCAATGAAATGATCATTGCTCAGTCCACAGTGTAAAGTTTTACACAAGTGAGGGCTCAAAATCTAAGTTGGAAGATAAGCCATCTATGGCTAGAAGATCTTGATCAAACGGGTTCGACATTGTGAGAACCAGTGCTAAGAAGTTGCAGGTGTCAAAGTCGCCATTGCAGAAAAGCTCTTTCAGACATAGGTAAAGTGTTTCACACATTTCTCAGTGTGTACTCAATCATTTTGAGAAATTTAACTTGGTAAAGTTGCGCAATCTCAAGGCGAAGTGGTGTGCAAAGTTTTGTCAAAAACTTTACAGAATTGATTAGTCAATGAGTGATTAATCTGCAGCAGACTTTTCTGGAGAAGTTGAATTTTTCAGAACATTCAATTTTTCTGATGACTTGGTGAATGATTTCTAAGTTTGGTGGAGTCTAAGGTTAATCTTGATATAGAGGTGGTCTAACTTCAGGATTAACTTGTTCTTTTGGAGATTAACACTCTCCATCACCTTCCATACTTACTACGGACTAGCCTAGATTTTTGATAAAAAATGATGCACTTCCTAATGGGCAGGTTTCACAAGTGTTGGACCTCCCTTCTTTTCCAAAGAAGAGTGTCCATTCGACCTCTCAACCTCAACCACAAAGGAGTCAACCACAACGGAGGAACCCAGACCGATGACCATATCAGATGACACAAGGAGGAAAGCAGTATCAGCATAACCGAGCAAGCGGAACAAGACAAGTATGGGTGCCAAAAGAACAGAAAGCACTGACAGATTTCAACAATGTAGACAAAGACAAGAAGAAGTTAAAGCAAAATCAGAGGCAATATCCAAAGTCTTCTCAACCTTCTTCTACAAGTACAATGATTCGATAGATTTGGATCGCCAAGAAGTACCTTATGAATCGACCCACACCCACACAGATTTGGGTACCTAAACAATGTATTTTAGCTCAACACTCAAGCCATGTAATATATACACCTCAAAAATCTTTTCACCCCTCAATACCACCAAATCCGATACCACCTTTTGTCCCTCAATAGAAACATACAACCTGCTCAACAACTCTTAGGAAATGGATACCGAAACGTATCCAGATGTCTCCTCAGAACCTGTTGTCTAACATTATTCCCACCCCGACTAAACACTACCCTTGTAATAACTCATTCACAACTGAACTTTGTACAAATTCACACACTATAACCCAACATCACTTGTAATAACATTTCATCAGGCAATGTATGCACTATCTGAAGCATGTAGGTGTCTAGAGACCTGCATTAGTTTTGCAAAAATCATTACGTAAACCACATCACAACACTTGGATACACGGGTTACACATCGGTTATGGAAAGGGATTGCGGTCTCACTTTAATGGGATCATGATAATTTCCATGCTAATGTGCTAATCTTTTGTAGCAAATCTTCTCCACACTCGCATCACTCACCATGGAGACAGAAGGACCACCTGAAGCTAGACCCAGTGTAGTTGTGGTCAATTTTGGTGAATTATTGGCTGAATCATATCCCACAGTACAACCACCAGAATTTTAAGGATTCCCAAGACCTATGCCGATCGATGACCCTCCTGGGGGATATACCGAAAAAGTTCATCCTAATTCACATTGGTTTCAAGGTCTAGCAGGACCTTTGGTAGACATAGATTTCATTTTTGATGCCAATTTGACTTTTGATAGCAGTAAGTGGGGCAAGTATCAGTTCTTCTCTAGAGAATTTGAAGTGCTCCAAAATACCGAAGACTTAAGGCACATTTGGGCTAGAGCAAGTTTTACAGAATACTTCAGTGATCCACTGCCCAAAGCGGATTTTTATAGATGCTACTACCTCGTAACCACACTGATAGCCTTAGAGAACAAGGACTTGCCAGTCACTTTTATTTTTCCATCTTTAGTGAATGACCCCTCTTTTAAGAAGTTCTATCTTTCAAAGGATTTGATTCGGGCTTCGATTAAGATCCATGGAACTCACACACCGACAGAGCGAGAAAGGCTGATTCTAGAGCCGATGAAGCATGGTGATGTTACCAAATGGGAAGACATTTTGGCCATCACACCAGAGCTATCTAAGCCATTACGTATATGTATGCAACACTTTGCATTCCTGGCTTAGGATCATTTTACTATGCCTCACAAGTTTAGATCAATTACAAGCCAGCCTCAAAAATGAGCTCTCTAGCTCTATTTATAGTTTTTTACTAGGTTTTGGCCGTGTCCAGACCTAGTGTCCGGCCTAGTTAAAAATTAGGTTCTAGGGCCTATTTGAAGACTCAAACGAAGTCTAAAAATTATGAAAATTGGTAGGTAGCTACTTCGAATGCTCCTCAAGCTCAAGGACTCCTTGGCTTGCACAAAATGGAGGTACAAAAATATGAAATGGTATCTACAAGGGGGGGAGGGGGGGAGGGGGGGGGATTTTTTTTAGTTTTTTCTTTTTTTTGCAAAAAAAAGAAAACGCCCTAGGGGCCCCCTTTTTTTTCAATTATCCAAAAACCAAAGAAAAATACATAAAAAATCCAAAAAATCTGCAAAAAAAATCCAAAAAATCTTCAAAAAAATTTGAAAAAAAATCCTAAAGTGTTAGCCCAGTTTCTTCACTCAAAACCACAGAGAGCTTCCTTTATTCCTCAAATTTGGCAGAAAAAGACACATGAAAAAGGAGAAAAATGCTAGAAAAAATTCTAAAAAATGCTTGAAAAATTCTGAAAAAATTCCTAAAAATTCCAAAAATTGTACCTTTGCAAAGTTGATGAAATGGCTGCTAAATTTGCTAAAAACTCAAGAAACAAGCATGAAATGGATAAAGAAAACTACTAAAACCTAAGTAAAAATGACGAGAAAAGACTATGTACAACCTTGACAAATTTTGCAGGTTCCAGGTGATCCATAATTCTTCAGTTGGCTTGATGATAGGCCTTTAGCCATGATCTTTATATGTTGACCCCGAGAAACTCCTCCATAATTTTCAATTGTACTACACTTCATTGATTTTGTCTTGTCCTTGGGCACACTGGTCATCTGATAGGGGTACCCTAAATCCTTCATTAGAATGTTATCTCCTCCAGCAACTTTATGACTTAAGCTGCAAAATTTTATTTTCACTATTCCAGCTTCTTCATCCAGTGGAAACCTATGTTTCCAAAGACTGGCAGGTACACCTTCCACATTCTTGTAAAGCCCTATACTTGCTATCATAAGAATTGCCATAACCACAGATGATAGCCATACCAGTATCCATAAAAAAATGGCCATTGACATATGAATTGGAGTAGCTTCATCACTGCTACGTATAAGGGTTTTGCTTTTCTTCTCTTTGCTATGGCCTTTGACTGAGACTGTTTCAACCTAAGTGATTTCCTCTTTTTCTTCATATGCTTCTTCTTTACTTGAGTTTGGAAAAATTCCATAGCAGGAAGATGGGTCTTCTGCATGGAGCCAAGCCAACATGTTTTCATCTTCATATAAATCTGCTCCTTCAAATAGGTCTGCTTCTGGGTTGTCCACCACTTTTTCTCCCATACAAATACCAATTGTCTGCATCATGCTAGTATTTTTCTGATTGTCTGGTCCTTCTTCTAAAATTATCTACTGCAACTCTTTTCCCTCTTGCTTTACCCACATTGTGTCCTTGCCCCAGTCATGCAGCACATTGGCATGCCTTAGCCAAGGTCTCCCAATTAATAGGGGGAAACTTCCTTCTACCTGTGGCAGCCTTGAAACAACAAAGTCCAAGTTAAAGATGGTACCTTGTATTTTGGCTGGAACTCCAGGGACCACTCCCATAGGCCTTACTATGCTTTGGTATGCCATTGTTACAGTGAAGTTGACAGGCCTTGAAAGGTATAGTCCAATATTTTTCATGGTATATTCAGGCATCAAGTTAATGACAGAACCACCATCCACAATAACTCCTTGAAACTCATGACCTTTAATAGAGACTGTTAGCCGAGGGCTCTTGTAATCTGTGAGGGGTGCTTCCCCTACATTTTTATCTTTATGCATAACAACAGACTTTGCCACTAAACTTGTTGTGGACATTTCATCAATTATCTGCAAGAGTTCTGACCTAAACTTCCCATCCATCTTTATTAAATCAAAAATACTAACCTCCTTTTTCATGGACTTGAGTAGCCTGGAAGCTTCTGATTCCTTAAGAGCTTGGGCACCATTTGACTTATCAAACTCCTCATGAGCCCTGGTGAATGCATGTCCAATAGCATCACTAGTACCTATGAAATTTTCTTTTTGCCTTGTGTCTGCACATGTGGTGGCTTTATTCTCAGACATGCCTTTGTCTTTGTTTAATCCATTAATCATTGATTCTTGACCTATGTCCACTGGAGCCTTCCCCTTGCTTCTTGTCTGCACTATAAAAGACTCAATTTCCTCTAACTGCACCACCCTGGTAGATGGTGATGGCACCTTAACTTGATCTACCCTTTCTTCTTTCTGCACAGAAATCATTTGAATGTGGGGCCCAGATGAAGAGGCTTGATTCTTAGGACAACAATTTGTATAGTGGTCTCTAGCCTCTGGGCAGTTTCTGCAAGGAGGGGCATTTTCTGGGAGAGTGCACCTACTTTGATAGTGCCCACATTCTCCACATCTGAAACAAATAATTGGCCTTCTAGGCCCATTTCCAAAATTATCCCTCTGTCTAGGGTTATAAGTGTTACCTTGATTTGGTGCAGTAGCCATCACATTTGTGGGTGGTAGGGGTCCTCCTTGTGTCCAGTATGTTGTTGTAGGTATTCCCCTTGATTGGCATTCATGGGCCTCATGACCAACTTTCCTGCATAATTGGCAAGTCACACTTAACAGAGGACATTCACTTACTATGTGACCTTGCTTGTTGCACATGGAACACCAAAGTCCACTCTTGATGCCACCTCCTTTTAGTTCTTGCAACTCCTGTCGCAGCTGAGCCAATTCCTCTGCTTGGGCCTCCTCCTCCTTTTGGAGCTTTAGTGCTTCAATCTCCCTTCTCAACTGAGCAACAGCATTCTCCTCCTCTTTGTAGGGCTTATTTCTTTTTAAGCCCTCCAGCTCCTTCCTTAGCTGGATCACTGGATCCTCCATTTCTGTACCATATGTTGGTTGGGAAGAAGTTGCTCCATACTAGTGCCTTATCTGCTCCAAGCGTGTGGCTGTGTTGATGAACTCCTCTGTGGAGGCTGTAGGTAACACTAATTCCTTTATTTTGCATTGGGTGGCCACTGGTAGGGGCTTAGCTAACCATTTCTTAACAAAAAAATCATGTGGTGGATCTGGCAATTTAGCCATTAGTGCTTTGGCCCTAGTCACAAACTCTGGGAACTTTTCTCTTGGACCCAATCTCAAATTTTCTAGTTCTTCTATGATGATCTCCGCAGTGTTGCCCTACTGGAATTGATTTTAAATGCCTCTTTCATCAAATCCCAAGTTATAAAATTATTTTCAGCAAACTGGCTGAACCATTTATCTGCTAATCCTTCTAATGTGGCAGGGAAGAGAATCAAGAAGGCATCCTCCCTATCCATTAAGCCTCTTGTCTTACATAGTGCCAAAAACCTTCTAATGTGTTCATCTAAATCCTCCTGAGCTAGGCCTTTGAAAGAAGGAAACTTTATACTTAATCTTGAGAGTAAGGTTTCCAAGTCTACCTGTCCCACCATGCTCTTTACTGATGAGGTTGAAGATAGTGGACTGGAGGACCTTCTAGAAACCTTCCTTCTTGTTGGCTTGCAGGTGACCCTCAATGTTTAGGACCGGGTTGCGGTCATGAGCTGCTCATAGTCCACTTAATGTGAGACACTTAATAAGAATATTTAACTTTTGGTTGATGAAGTAACACTGTAGTAGCACTGTAGACACGTGACCTCTGCTATACTTTGCACTTGGTTTCTCCTAAGCTCAAATCCCCTTGGAAGTCCCACCGGGCGTGCCAAATTTTGTTGGGGGATTTTTAGACAAGAAGGAGTTTGAGGGTTTGTAGGAGAAAAAGGGAGAGGAAAGAAGAGAAATTACACACTAGAAGCCTCTACTGATTGATTATAATAAAACAATTACAATGGGAATGTGCAATACACTGAAATACTTATGTGCAAAGTCCCACAGAGTGCTCAAGTACAAAATACCAAATACCCAAAGTCTTCTTGCCGCCGGCCTCCTCTGCACCAGACCTCCACCTGCTTCAAGCTTACCCTTGTGCACACCTTGCACCAAGCTTCCACTAAGGGGGAGGAATGAATACCTTCTGTCGGCATGCGCACACTGCAAGGAGAACTTGAGATCCTTGGGGGGGACTAGCTTAGCACTCTCTGCACAATTCCTTAGTCACTCTCCATGCATCTTGCACACACCTTCTCTGCATCGCACACTGGTGACTCTTGCACTTCTCTCTCTTGCTTCCCTTAGACTATGCTTCTCTTGCTTACTCTAGAATTGGTCCAAGAATAGTCCTTGCCTTGATTTGAGTGTGTCGATCACGTACGCTCCTAACTGCAATAGTATCTTGGTGCTCACTTTGATGTCCCAAGATTGTCTTTACAAGTGGCAGTCAACGACTCACTGTTTTGTCCTGTAGTGACTTTAGACTAAAACCCAAAATTTTAATTGGGGGGCCATACTTTCCCCTGTGCGTACACTGCCGCTTCACATACCTTCACATTTCCTTTTAAGTCTTCACTTTTGCACATAAGAGAGGGTTCACCTGAACCTTCCAAAACACTTTAAAAAACACTTTGAACCTTAGGAAAATTAGAGAAAATACCTATGCAACCTGAAACCCACTTTCTCCAATTTACCCTTTGTGGACAATAAATTGTGCACTACTTGTGCACTTTGACACCTGCACTTTAGCATTTTGACTTTGCACCTGTTGACTTTGACCTTGACCTTATTGACTTTGACCAATTGACTTTGACCTTTTGACTTTGATTGCAATTGACTTTGACCAACATGACTTTTATGGGCTCAACAAAGAGCTAGGAAGAATCAGCTATGGATGGAGTTTACAACCCCAAAGAAACAACCAAAACAAAGTGTGGCTAATTATGTAACCAAGATGAAGGATGTGGTTGACCAGCTTGCAAGCATTGGAGAAGAGATAGAAGAAGAACACATAGTAAGGTAGATCATCAATGGCATCAAAGCTGATGATAAGTGGGAGTCATTCACCACAACAATGGACCTTTACTCAGGAGAAAAAGGTCAACAAGAATGGTGACAACCCTAGAGGTAACCAATCTTCTTCCCTTTATATAGATAAGAATAGAAGTAAGGATAAGGGTAAAAACAAAAAGAGTTAAGAAGAGGTTAGTACCTCTCAAGTTAACTACATAGGTAGAGGAAGAGGTACCAGAGGAAGGGGCAGAGGAGGAAAGCAAGGCAAGGGGAGATCCTACAACAATCCACCTTGCAACATTTGTGGCCTTACCAACCACACCACAAAAGAATGCTTCAAGAACACAAGGAATCAAAGGGGAAGAGGATTCCATAGACGAGGTAATTAGTGTTGGACAAATTGTTGAGAAAGGCTTACAAGTTAGATTCACAAGGCATGGAGCATATGTGGAAGACCCTCAACAAGGCTTCAAGAGGATTGCAAAAGGTGATAAATCTGGTAGACTCTTTATATTTGAGATTGAAGACACCAAAAACATAGCACTTTTCAATTACAAAGATCAAACTCTATCTGAACTAGAGATATGGCACAAAAGGCTAGTACATATAGGAGAAAGAACACTAAAGCAAATGTGCAGGGATCAAAGTGTGCTTGGCATCCCTAATGTGTCCAAGCAATACATGATATAAAAATATGGAGCATGCCAATTTGGCAAAGCTCACATGCAACCATTCAATAGAAAGATGTACATGTATGAAGACTATTTTGAGCTTGTACACACTGATGTGTGGGGTCCTAGCAAAGATCCATCAATCTCAAGTTCAAGGTACTATGTTTCATTTATAGATGATTATAGTAGATGGAAAATCCTTTATTTCATGAAGAAAAAGGACAAACTATTTACATGTTTCAAAAAGTATTTGGCAATGGTTGAAAACCAAACAGGTAGAAGCTTGAAGAGGATCAAATCTGATGGAGGTGGTGAGTATTTTTCACATGAATTTGATTCATTCTTAGAGGAGAGAGGTATAAAAATGGAAGTCACAACAAGAGATACTCCTCAACTAAATGGAGTGGTAGAGAGAAGGAACAGGCTGATAGTAGAAGCTGCAAGGTCAATGTTGAATGAGAAGAAACTACCCAATTACCTATGGGTAGAGGTTGTTTCCACAGCTACTTAGTTAACAGGCTCTCATCCAAATCCTTGGATGGAATGACACCCTATGAAGCATGGAATGGTAGAAGACCATCATTGGACTTTGCAAGATATTTGGGTGCATTTCTTATGCACAGATTCCCTCACAGATTAGAGGGAAGCTTGATCCTAAAGCTGAAAAGTGCATATCTATTGGGTATGACCAAAACAAGAAGGGTTATAGCTTATACAATCCCACCAACAAAGGATTTTTAGTTAGTACGGATGTAGTATTTGATGAAAATAATTCATGTTTTGAAGATGATTGCAAGAAGATCAGGTTACCTTATGATTTGGCTTTCCAACTCTCACTCAAGAATATCAACAATTACTAGAAGATATCAATTCAAAGGATGAAGAGTAGATTGACTTCAAGGCTTGGAAGTCAAGAGCCAAGACCAAACTCAAGCAATTAGAAGACATACTAGAGTCCTCCAATCAAGCACTTAGGAGATAAAAAATGGAAAGTTAAAAGCCCATAAGGTATGGCTATGACACATCATTAGTCACAAAACATTCTGTGTATATCACTAAAGACTCTATGACAGAAGAACGTTCTTCATTTGAAGAGGCCAATAAGAAGAAAGAATGGAGAGAACCCATGCAGGAAGAAGTGGAAGCACTTCAGGAAAACCATACTTGGGACTTGGTTCCCAAGTAACCAAGCAAGAAGGTAATAGGATCCACATGGATATATAAAATCAAACAGAATTCAAATGGTTCTATAAACAAGTACAAGTCAAGGCTAGTGGCAAAGGGGTTTGCTCAAACCCATGGAGTGGACTATGAAGAAACTTTTTCACATGTGGCTAAGATGCCAACAATTAGGGTTTTGGTAAGTATTGTTGCTTCCAAGAATTGGAATCTATATCAGTTAGATGTCAAGAATGCATTCTTAAATGGATGGATTTCAAAAGAAGTATATATGGCACAACCACCAAGGTTTGAAGATGAAGAAAAACCAGGTTATGTATGCAAGCTAAGGAAGGCACTTTATGGCCTAAATCAATCTCCTAGAGCTTGGAACCACAGGCTTTTTACTTATTTGTAGGATCAAAGTTTTGTGGCTAGCAAGGCAGATTCTTCCTTATTTATAAAGGAAACCAACTCAGAAGTTACCCACTTATGTGTCTATGTAGATGACATTATCATTACAGGGAATGATGCTAATGGCATCAAATAGGTTAAAGCTCAACTAATGGAAGAATTAAAAATCAATGATCTTGGTTTGTTAACATACTTTCTTGGTCTAGAACTTGTATATACATATTTTGGTGTGTTTATTACTCAATGGAAATATATCCATGATATGTTGGTAGAATTCAAGATGGAGAATACCAAAATTGTAGGTACACCCATGGAGCTTAATCATAAGCTTATTTCTCATGAAGGAGAACTTCTTGAGGATATCACAAGTTAAGAAAAACTTTTTGGGAGTCTCAACTATGCTACCCTAACCAAAGTAGACATTGCTTATGGAGTAAGTACATTAAGCTAATTTATGCATGCATCAAGAAATCCTCACATGGAAGCTGCCAAGAGGGTAATAAATTATTTAAAGGGTACCATGAATGAAGGGTTATTTTATCCCTTCACTTCTGATTTAGACATAAAGATGTATTCTGATGCAGATTGGGCTAGCTCCAAGGATGATAGGAGGATCACCTCAAGATACTTGTCTTTTGCAAGTTCAAAGCTAATATCATGGTCATCAAAAAAGCAACCAATTGTGGCTTCGTCATCTTCAAAAGCAAAATACAGAGGTTTGGCGAATGCAACTCAAGAAGCTATGTGGCTCAAGCAACTCTATGTAGATTTGGGATTACACTCTTACACTCCAATAATCTTTGGAGACAACACTAGTTCACTTCATTTGGCTGCTAATCCTATATATCATGCAAGGACTAAGCACATTGAAGTGTACGATCATTATGTTAGGGAGAAATTGCTTAGCAAGGGCATTCAACTATCCTATATATCAACTCATTTACAATGAGCAGATATACTCACAAACTCTTTGGATGGAACCAAGATGAGAAAATTCACATTGATGATTGGTTTATAGGAGATCAAAGAAGAATGAAGATCAAGCATGTTATGCTTGAGGGGGAGCTATTGGTGCACGGGAATCCAAGTCCACATACTTGGATGATTAGAATAATACTCATGGAATCTTATATGATCAATCCCTTGTAAAATCAAGTGCATTTACCTTTGTAAAAGTGCATTACTTGCATGTGGAGCTAAGAAGCTTCAAATCACGATTCATTTGGTAGTTGATTGATGAGAAAGTATATCCTATACTTTAGGATTCACTTTTAGGTGGACCTTTTGAATTTGAATTCAAACATTGGCTCCAAACACAACTATAAAAAGATGATCAAATGACCCGCATGATATCTCGACTCCATGAGATCATTTTGAAGGGGATACATTGTGAATTGAGAGCTCACTTCATAGCTTCTTCACCTCCCACACATTGAGCAATAGATTATTGCCAATGACATTGTATGTGTACATGATTTTATACATACATTATCATTACATCTTCATTTCACGTCTCTACAATGACTACATTAGTTTGGTGATCTTCTCAAAGCTTGTTCTCAGTCTGTGATTGATCATTTTCCATGATTTAAAGCATCACAGATTCAGCATACTGTCTAGTTTGTACTTATAAATTTTCATTATCATTGCTTCTCTAAATCGGGAGATATTATCATTTCATTACTCTCTGGTCTATTGACTAATGCACCCCAAAAATATCACGCATGTCCTATGATTTGCTAAACATCATACTCAACGTGTAGTTCATCTTCTTTTATGAAATCACTCATGATTGGTAGCTATCTAAGTTAACTAGACATCACCAAAAGGAATTAGGCTAATTGCTACTGTGCTCAGAGCACTGTTCAATATACTGAACAAGTGTAGAGACAAGAATAGCAAGTTTATGACCTTGGATTAATTTTCTACCTATCTGTTTTGATCCATTGATTAGTGGATCATGTTCCAAGCAACATAGGTGATTATTTATGATCATTAGCAAGAAAAAGAGGCCCACTACACTCTCCAATAGTTGTTCTTGGATTGTGTGAAGCAGGTTTAAGCCAAACCAATTCATCTCTGAAGATTATCCTCCATCTCCTCCAACATCGGTAGTAAAAAAAAACTCCTAAAGAGGGAAAAAAGTGCCCCAATAGTCCTAGTTTGTTCGCACATTAGGACCTAAATATATCAAGACTTATCCTTAAGAGGAAATCAATGATGAGTTTCCAAAAACATACTTGTTCAATGTCGAAATAATACCAAAATGGGATGAGCCGATAGTTCTTATCCTATCTTATGGGCTATTCCAACCCTATGTGGAGTTCACAAAAGAGAAGGTAATGAAAGCTATGAACTTGCACATCAATGTTGGTTGCTCATACATGGATACATGAATGGGATCATTTCCTATAGTGTTCCAAAGGATGAGCATATAATGCTTGTATCAATAGCTAATGTGGATGCTTTTCATAGGCATCCTCCTAAATCAAGAACTTTGTAGAAAATGCAAAGAAATGGAGTCTATTGGCCACATATAGGAATAAGATTACATGATTGAATTAGTGCATGTTCTACCTACCAAGTCATTCTCACCACTAATCATGCTATCTTGTATTATATTTTTGCATGCACTACATGGAGCAAGAATATAGTTGATTATTTGAAATCTGAGACTTATCCTTTTGAAATGACCATACCTAAAGCAAAAGCCTTACACAAAGAGATCTATGATTATGCCCTTATTGGAAACATGCTTTACAACTGAGGGAAGGATAACTTTCTCTACCTGTGTATTCATGATGATGATTATCTACCACTATTGAAAGCCACACAGTCCAATGTTGTTAGCGTCCATTTCTCTATAGACTAGACAATTCAAATGATTTTATTTTTTGGTTTGTGGTGGCCCACCTTACCATGGATGCTCAAAAGTTCATGAGTTGGTGCAATACTTGCCAAAGAGCAAAATATCCATTTAACAAAGATAAAATTTCTTTATGGACTATGATGTCTAGAAGAGGAATTCAAATGGGAGATCCACTTTGTTGGTCCTACTAGTCCACCTTCCAAAGGATCTCAAACTGAGTATATAATAGTAGCAACCAATTATCTCACAAAGTGGGTAGAGGCACTTGCAACAACAAATGATTATGCTCAAACACTACAAAACTTTTATTTGAGAAAATTTGCAAAAGATTCGATGTCATTATTGAGATAATCAGCAATAGAGGTACTCACTTTGACAATTTATTCATTGATTCTTTATTGAAAGAATTTTTTGTTGCTCATGAAATATCAGCTCCATATCATCCAAAATCAAAGATTCAAGCTAATAGTTCCAACAAAGTGGTTTGCACGGTGTTGAAAAAATTGGTTAGTTGGAGACACTCAAACTGGGATAAGACGTTGAAATAACACATTAAGAAACTCTAGAAAAGAGGCCATGGCTCATACATAGTACATTGCATATCACTTAGTGGTGACATTCAACTAGCCACCCTTGAAGGGGATATTTTCCTAAATTATAGAAGTGTTCATAGAGTTAAGCTTTACCAAAAATCCCTCATTGCAGATATGTTAAAATGATTACAAGTGGCTACAAATAGATTCCATGAAGAACACTGCATCTTAGAGTGTGTCCGTAAAAAAAGATTGCTTTAAAAGCACATATATTAAAACATGCATTCTAATGTGCAAGATGAACACGAAATTTGTGCATCAATGCCATGCTTATCTTGGATACCACAAAGACATCTATCAACGATGATAGAAAATAGGGAGAGGGAGTGTTGGAGGAAGCTCAAAAAGTAGCCAAAAAGCCTAAAGTCAAAGTAGTCAAAGCTTAGTAAAAGGACAAAGAATTTGGTAAAAGGGAAGGAAAAAATGGAAGTAAATGAGGAATGCATCTACAAATTTTTCCCATCTCAAGTCCCTCCTTAGATTAGGTTTTTCCCATATTTTACCCAATTTCCTCATAAAAATGCTTATTTTTTGCATAAAATCCTATTTTTTGCAATAATGGGCTCAAATTGTAAAAGCAAAGTAATAGTCAAGATTCATGGGCTTGATTAGAATAGCCACAATGAGCTTCATATTTTCTTGACATCACATTAGCCTATAGATAGCCTCTAGAGACCATTTTTAAAACTAGGCAGGACACATGTGGATAGAGCTCTTCTAAAAACTATAAAAGTGAAAGAGCTCTATCATTTCTAAAGAGCTGATTGTTTGATTCTAGAACTCTTATGAGATTTTTAATCCTACCTTGAACAATAGAAGAGCTTCTCGGATCACATTTCCTCTTTCCTACTCGTGAGTGTGTGTACATGCATGTATGTATGCACCTATGTGTGCACCCAGCTATCTCTTATCATAGGTGTGTGTATTTCCATCTTCTTGCATATGGTTTTTATACCATTGATTGGTTGTTCCACAGATTTTGACATTTCTTTATTATGTTTGTGTGCAAGCTACAATGGTGTGGTCTTATAGTTGGCCATGAAAAAAACTATATATCCTCTCATTTGATTGAAAGTGTCATGGAGACACATGAGAAAACCTTAAACACCCTAGATTATATGGATGCATTATATCTCATGATTGGTTCTCAATTTTAATAAATTTAATAACATTATCACATCCAAAATGTGCAAAACTCTAATATCAACTATCTATTTACTTTTTTTGGACATTTGAATGGCTTGTTTTGAGTTGATGATATCATCAAATCATAATTGGCCTTCAGCCCCTCTAGAAAGTGGGCATGGGCACTCATATGTATATTCTTTCCAATGCTAGTCTTGGGAGCTCAAGGATTCATGATCTCCAAGTAAGTACTTTTCAAGTTTTAGTTCTAGTTCTTGTGTGGCTTCTTGTTCTAGTCATACCTAGTCTAGTACTTTGGACATCGGGTCTAATCTTCTTGTGATCTCATAGTATGATATATTGTCTAGTTATTTCTTGTACCTAGTTCATCTCCCTCGAAGAAGTTCTTGTAAATGAGAATTTTGCTTCAAACTTATGGTCTTGGGTTGTGGGATCTCTTGTATCTTGTCTAGTCAAGTTATATAAACATATCATTCCTGCATTGTGGGACTTCTTGTGAATTCTATATTCTTGTATTAGTTCCTCTTTGTGGTGATTTCATAATTAGAAGTATATTTCCAAAATCTTGTTCAATTTTAGTTAGAGGGCACAATCTAGTGCTCCCTTGACATTTTGGAAAGACTATCTTCATCAAGACCATGCAGCATGGACATTATTTGTAAAGAAATCTTTTTTTCACTTAAAATTATTCAACAATAATTCCAAGAGGTATGAGAAAACCAAGAAAGAATTCAACATTGGAATATTCAAGATGTACGCAAAGAACTTCAAAGGCAAATCCAAGAGCTACAAATCATAGTAAATCAATCTTCTTCAAGTGCCTTCATGGCTAGCAATATGAAGAAAGGTACAAAACCAACATGCCTGAGAAATTTGATAGGACAAAATCAAAATTTTAAGGATTTCAACAACACATGAAGCTATACATAAGAATGCAACCAGGCAAGTACCTAGATGATGCTTCTCAAGTAGGACACATAGAAACTCTATTATGTAGCCTTTCTCTTTCATGGTTTGTACCTATTCTTGAGATGTACTTCCTTGATTATGGCATACAATCTCTGTAATGCATCAGTGTATGTTGGGTTTTCACCAAATTTCTCTTCATCTTCATCTTTGTTCTTCCTCCCTATGCGATTGATAATCTCGGTATCTTGGTCTTCCATATTTGTGCAAAACAAATTGAAAATTCAAAAACTAAAAATTCCTATTTAATGGATTTGGGATCTAAAATCAAGGTTTGTTCCAAGTTCATCTGTGATTGTGTGTGACTGGAAAGACAAAACCCTTAGCCATAATGGATTCGGTTTCTATGGTAGTCGCTTTAACTATGGTTTGTTTGTGGGTTATTTCTCTTTGGGTGTATAGCTTGACTGGTCGTGATACCCTGATTCTGAATGGTAGTACTAGTGGTGCATATCCTATTAGAGATGGTTGGGCATGGGTGACGTTTCTATTGGCTGAATGCATGGAATGGTGCCATGCATCTTCTTTATCTAGTGATAAGTTCACCCTCTTAATTTCTTACATGCTTGAAATTGAGTTCAAGTTAATGCCCTTTTGATTGGAATCTCATAGGCTAAGCACATGTATACAGTTTGAGTAATGGCATAATAGCCACCTAGAACTTGTTTGTGGGGCCACTTAGCATTTGTTGCATGCAATTGTTCAATGATCCACATCGATAAATAGAAAAGGAGTGACATATTTTGGGCTAAGTATAGACTAAGACATATCTTTTTGTGTAGTTGTGTGAACGAGTCTTGGCCTAGGAAGAAAAAGTGTTGCATACACATACAAAGAGTCGTTGCTAGATTATGTGTGAATGCGAACATCTGAGTTCGATTCAAGACCTCACTTTTCTTCATTTCTTGAGGGATCAAAGTTTCCTTATCATACGGAATGTGTGTTCCAAATATCTTGAGTGCTTCCATTACTAGCTTATGTGTGAGCTTGACTTTCTTGAGGGATTGATCTACTAGAAGTGAAGGCAACACAAAAGTCCCTAGAACATCTTTTTCAATGCTTGCTTGGAGAGTGTAGATCAGGAAGTAATTGCAAAAAAAATTTGGCTTAGGTAACGGTGTAGCAAAGTATCTAGCCAAACCAACTTTCTTGAAAATGTGTTGTAACTCATCGGAATTATATAACGTTTCAAAATTTTGGGTGAAGAATTGGAACCTTCCCCATTCGTGATCTAAATCTACTCTAGATTCTCATATGTACTTGGCATCCATAAATGGATTGACCGAACCCTGAAAGCAATGTGATTTTGTGTGGACCCTATCAAAGAGGCTCATTGATAGGAATTTCTCCTTGAAAGTTAGAAAATTCCAACAATGGGAGAAGGGGATATTCCTTAGTGGGAAGGGTCCTTTAATCCACAAGCCATTGACTACGGCCTATTGTTGAAGTGCTGGCAATTTGCATGTTTGAGTGCTGCTAACACAAGGAAAACATATTAATATTGAAACAAACATCAATCCCAATATGGTGAGACCTTGGCCCTTTCCAATATTGACATGATTCCCATGCAGCCCATGTGGTGTATTACTACATTTTTGATATTGTGCCTAATGTGTATCACTAGACCACATACATGCAAACTTTCGATGCTGCATTAACTGAGCATGCCTTAGATGATCCAAGTGTATGTTACAATTTCCATGATGTAGGGAATTATTACAAGATTGTGCACAAATATGAAGTTCCCTTGTGGGATCACATGATAATTTGGATGGTTTATACAATTTTTTAAGACAAAATGAGGCTTCTTCACCAGAGGGCCGTTCAGGCACCCATTTGCAAGAAGACCCAGGAGAACAAGTGCAAGGCTTTTCATATGAAGTGGATTTTAGTGTAGAAAGCAAGTATTAGGCACCAAAATAATAGAGCTATTAGGGCATATCATCCTTGACTGTTTGGGGATCCAAATTTGTATAATTATACATAGTTGATGTCCATCCTTTGTGTCAAGTTTATGCCTTTCATGTTGTCATCTTTTGCTATTTCGATGATGATTTTGGCATAACAGTCAACTATTCACTTTCTTCACCCACACTTGCTTCGCACTAGGAATAGTTTGACTTTGTCATTGCTTGGTATGTAGGGTTATAGGTGAACATCATTTCTTGTTGTTATTCTAGAGTTTTTCTTAATTTATTAGCAAGCAAGTAATGCCTAAGTTTCTTTAGAGAGTAAAACATACCTAATCCTTCATGTTCCGTTGTGGTATAATTCCTTTCTACTACGTTCAATTGTCTACTCATGTATGCTATGGGGAGATCAATGTTTCCTTCGTTAGTAGGTTCTATTATCACACACCCAATTGCAAAATTGGATGCATTGACATGGACATGGAGTGGCTTGTTCTAGTCAAGCATTCTTAGAATTAGTTCTTAGCACAAAAATTGTTTTAATTCCACAAATTACTTCTCGCACTCATCAATACATTCGAAATTCGTTACAAGGTTGTACAAGGGTTTAGTTATGATTGCATACATGTGGTTGAATCATTGATAAGATCCACAATAGCCCATGAATGTTTGTACTTCCTTCACCATTCTAGAACTTGTTAACTTTGTTATGGCTCTCACTTTATCCTCTTCTATTGATATCCCATTTCTTGACACTATGTGACCTAATATTTTACGTTGTCTCACAATGAACGCACACTTTCTAGCTTTAAGCACACTTGGTATTCTCTACACTTGTCAAACATTTGTCTCAGTTCTGGGATGTGCTTCAATCATATGTGCAAATGACTAGATTCTTATGCAAGAACAGTTATTGAAATGACACATGAGCCTTTGAAATATGGCAGGTGCATTGGTGAGCCTAAATGGCATTACACAAAATGCAAAGATATTAAAATTCTTCAAAGTACAAATTCATGGGCAAACTAATTTTCACAAGTGGAGAAATGTATAAAGGCCTCAAGTCATGAGATTTCACCGAAAGGAATCACTCAACCACTCCCCAAATCATGCCAATCAAGTCCTGTAAGTTAGGAGGAACAATTTTAGGAAATGAGGAGATAGTACAAACCTTCATTGATAGTTCATTTTAGATATTTGAGTATTTTTTGGGTTGCTTCTGAGGTTTTCTTGGAGTATGCATGAATGGACTTAAGGAACTTACTCCATAGCAAATGTCGACCCTTGTCAATGTAGCTAGTTCAAGCTACCAACTAGACTCTAATAGCTAGTTATATCCTCTATTTGCTCTCCTTCATGAGAACTTTCTTCAAGTTCATCTCCATTGATGTACCCACAATCTTTGAATTCTCCATTTTGAATTTTACAAGCATGTCCTTGATATACTTTCTTTGTGTAAGATAAATACCCTATGTACACTTCCAATCCTAGGAAGTATGTGAGTAAACCTAAATCACTAATTTTGAATTCGTCTTTGATTTAAATTTTGATCTTCCTTATTCCCTTAGCATCATTACCTTGTAATCATGTTATCATCCACATATACACATAGGTATATGACTTCATATTGATTCATCTTACTAAAGATGAAAGGATTTTCTTTGCTCACATTGGATCCTTTATCTTGCAAATAGGTGATAAGCCTATGATTCCAAGCCCTAGGGGCTTGTTTCAATCCATACAAAGATTTTCTTAACCTACACAGATACTCAAGGAATGATGATTCTTTGAAACAAGGAGGTTGGGCTAGGTATACCTCTTCAAATATCCATCCATTTACAAAAGCATTTTTTTCATCCATCTAGTAGATCCTCCAATTCTTGGAAGCTACAATACTCATAAGTACTCTGATGGTCCCAATCTTTGCCACTAGTCAAAAGTTTCTTCATAATGAATTCCTTGTGTTTGTGCACACCCGTTGGCCACAATTCTTGCTTTGTACATGTTTGTAGACCCATCAAATTTTTTCTTTACCTTGTATATCCATCTTAAACCTATTATCTTCATAGATGGAATCTTGGATACTGATTCCCAAGTTTGATTTTCTTGTAAAGCATCAATCTCTTCCTCCATGGCATTCATCCATTCAAGATTCTTTTTTGCTTCATCATATGATGAGGGCTCTTCATAGTTTGAGTCATGTGCAAGATATATAGAGTGTTTAGTAACTAATGAAATATCAGAGCCATATCTCTCTAGCTTCCACCTTTGTCGATTTGATCTTCTAATTGTTTGTTGAGATTGATTATGCCACATCCCTCAACTCTTGCACCTTGCTTTGCATTTAGAGTCCCAAGAATTGATTTCTCTCCATGGGGCCTTTAATCATCTTCAGAATCACTTGATTCTTCAAGTGTGTGCTCATTCCTCTTGGATAGGTTTGGAAAGTCCTCCTCTATGTCGTAGTTTGTATCTCCTAAAATCATCTTCAAACCATGATTCTTTTCATCAAACACAACATCCCTACTTACAATGAAACCTTTGTTGCATGGATTGTAAAACCTATAAACTTTCTTATTAAGTTCGTAGCCAATGAATATACATTTATCTGCTTTAGGATCCTTTTTTTGTCTAAGATGTGAAGGTATGCATGAATATGCATTGCACCCAAAGATTCTGCAATGATCAAGGCTAGGTCTTCTTCCATTCCATGCCTCATATGGGGTCATTCCATCTAGAGCTTCTGATGGAAGTCTATTCACTAGATAGGAAGTTTTTGATAGTTCCTCTACGCACAAGTAGTTGGGGAGTTTCTTTCCATTGAGAACTCGCTTTGCAACCTCTACAATTGTCCCATTTTTTCTCTTTACCACTCCATTTTACTCAGGATTGTATCTAGTAGTGATTTCACTTTTGATTCATCTCTCTTGGAGATAAGAATCAAAATAATGGGAGAAATGTTCTCCTCCTCCATATGATGTTATTCCTTTTAGGTTTTTACCTATTTCATTCTCCACAAGAGCTAAATACTTTTTGCAACATGGAAACATCATCAAATATAAGATAGTCCATTTGCTATAGTAATCTATGAATGAAACATGACCTTGATCCAAAGATTGAAGGACCCTTGCTTGGTCCCCAAACATCTATGTGGATCAACTCCAATAGGTCTCCATGTATGTGGACTTTCTTGGTGAAAGGTTGCCTTTGTGACTTACGAAATTGACAAGTACTACATTATATATCATATATTGTTTTGATATATTTGGTAGCTCAAGTACACTCTGATCCATACTGATTTGTTCGAGAGCTCTTTCTCCTATTTGATCTAATCTCTTATGCCAAATTTCTTACTCTGATAGAGTTTGGGTGCCACATTTGAATAAAGCAATGTTCTTTGTGTCTTTGAGTTCAAAGGTGAACAATCTACCTATCTTTTATCCTCTTACAATATTCTTAAATCCTTGATATGGGTCTTCAAAAAATACTCCATGCTTGGTACACCTAACCTATAAACCCTTCTCAACAATCTCACTCACACTGAAGAGATTCTTGGTGATAGTAAGCACATAGAGTACTCTGCTTAGAAAACTCATATTACCATTAGGAGTCCTCACATTAGCTATCTTCTCAATTGGATGCATTGTGTCATCTCCTATTTGGATTTCATGCCTATTCTTTGGGTCTTCCAAATCTGAGAGTAGAGCCACATTGCTTGCCACATGATTTGAGCATCTTGAGCCTATATAAAATGCATGCTCATCTCCCTTATCTTCCTTCATAGTCATGTTCATGAGAAAAAGTGAATCTTATTGAGCTTGATCATTTGTATAGTTGTTGTAGTCTCTCCCTCCTTTATATCAACCTTGGTAGTTGTATGAGTTGGTGTTGTATCCATAAGAACTATTGAATATTTCTCTTGATTTTCGATAGCATCTATTGTATCATATTCCTCTTTGATTCCTTGGGTTCCCAAAACAATTCTCTATAATGTGCCCGGTTAGACCACATACGATGCGTGATGATGAGCTCTGAACTCTCCCCATGCCTTGTCTACCTCATCTGCCTCTTCCTCTTGAGCCTCTACTTCAACCTACAAAATTGGCTTGAGTTTCTTCCTTCATCATCAGATTTCTTACCTTGCTCTTATTCTATTTGTATAGAGAGAAGAGGATTGATTACCTTTTTGGTTGTCTCCTTTCTTCATAGCTTTGCTTCATGGATGAACAATTACCCCATGAGTGTATTGAAGTTAGGAACTTGCATGTCCATGTAGAGGTCCATGGCTATGGTGAAGGATTTCCATTTATCATGAGCTTTGATCCCATTAATGATTCTCCTTACTATTTGTTCTTCATCAATGAACTCTCCAATGCTTTGAAGTTGATCTGTGATGTCTTTCACCTTGGTGAAAAAATTAGTCCCACTTTACTTGGGCATCTTCTTCAGTGTTGTAAACTCCATCTAGAGTTGATTCTTTCTTGCCTTGGTGCTTGATGAGAAGAATGCTTCCAAAGCATTCCATCTCTCTTGTGATGTCTTGCAGTTTCTAATGTGAGGGAGTAAAACATCAAAAATAGAGTTGAGAATGTATGGCCTTGCCAAAGCATCCTTTGAGCACCATGCATTCAACATTTCCTACTCCTCTTCTTATGGTTGGTCCATGCTTCTAAGTATTGGCATCATCTCATCTCCAAATATTTAAGCATATAGGTTCCTTCCTTATAGATAGGCTTCTATTCATAGTGACCATGTTGAGCAATTACCTCAATCCAATTTTTCAATAGATGAGGGAAATTTATCACCCATGATGCTTGGATTTTAGCTTTGCTCTGATACCAATGTGAAGAGGTGATGGGGTATAGTCAGAAATGAGTGTGTGTTGGTAGAAACCTGGTCAACACCAGCCAAGATAGCTTCTCGAAGGGTCTACTATACTTCCTAAGCTCCCA
The DNA here is from genome assembly GCA_020310875.1 of Ceratopteris richardii. NCBI lineage: Eukaryota > Viridiplantae > Streptophyta > Polypodiopsida > Polypodiales > Pteridaceae > Ceratopteris > Ceratopteris richardii. The sequence goes on from CM035428.1 coordinate 110,656,714, forward strand.
AAGTATGTATTAAGAACCACTTAGTTCTCTGGAACATCACTCTCAAAAGGTTACAAAAGGTCCCTATAAAACACAATTAGAATACATCAAAACCAACTAGTTAAATGCTAGAATCTATGAAGATGGTTTGAGAAGATTTATAGAAGAGTTGAGAAATCCATATCAACCCTATGGTTTAGATCATTCAATAGTTAAATTTCATAATGGTTCCTACATAGACAATCAGTGAACTATGTACATTATCACTAGTCACCCTGATAGAATGGATGACTTTAGGAATGTTCTCCTACAGTCAAAAGTTAGGGATTCTGATGAGGATGATGAGGATTAGGTAGCAACTACTTCTAGGAAGAAATTTGTGCTAACATGGATCATAGCCACCACGAAAATACCTCAAGAAAATGCAACCATAGAGCTTTACACTAATGATGCTACAAAGGAGGCTTTTTAGAAATTCAGGCTAGATATTCCCCCTACTAAGAAAGATTTTTTTGTGTATGAGTCCAAGGACCCAAATCAACGGAAGGCAACCTATACAAGTCATTATTTGGATAGGATGTACTTAGTCTCAGACTATAGTCTATAGACTCATCTTTGGCAAGGCCAAAAGATTTTCCCTAATTAAAAATAGTCAGCTTTGCATAAACAAGATAGTATAGGGCATGCTAAATCCTCAAGAGTTCACAGAGAAAACACTAGACAAACCCTAGAAGTAAGCTTCATATACCAGGGAGAACAAGCAATAAGTAGACCAGAGAGAGAGAGAGAACCAAAGGGCATTTTTCACACCAAGAGGATGATGAATTCCCTCTATCAAGGCAAAGAGAATATTGAGACCCTCAGAGGTAGTTAAAATCATGAAGAATTATTTTGATGGCATGAGAGATCCTTATGATCATGTGGCCAAATTTAGGCAGATGTTGAGAGTGGAGCAAGTGTAGAACACCATCCTTGATCCATACATTTAAGCAGACCCCCCAAGATATAGTAAGTCTAGCAAGACATAGATTTAATCACTAAATAGAGAGATATCCAATCCTAGAGTTACCTACATAAGCCAAACAATTTTCTTTGTTTCTAGATGGCCTCTTGCATGAACAAAGACGATCATATGTGTACCTGATAGAGCCAAGCACATTAGGTCACTGTGTGAGAATGTGCATAGATATATTGACAATCTAGGAGAAGATCTAGAATTGTCAAGGCTCTATAAAGAATCACAATGCTTGGCTAGCACCACTTCAAAATCTTCTTCATGAATTGAGGAATCGGTTGAGATAGTTGCACAAAAGCTAGGAGGAGACTTACAAAATAGGAAAAATCAGAAGTCCTCACTCCTATCAAGCATTGTGATACATGCAATGGTGATTGCATGGCAAATGCTTTCCCCATGCAAAACTAGTATGCCTTAGGCACATGGTCTTATGATTGCACTATAGATAAGAACTACACAAACCATATGGCACAAGATTATCCCTACAACAAGCAAGCACTTATACAAACCTATGAGCTATCATATTAGCAGCCTTATAGGTATTGAAATCAGTATCAGCATCAGCCCTATTATAGACTACATTAGAACTATCAATAGTAGTACCAATCTCAACCTATGCCACATCCAATGCTAGGTCAACAACCACCACCCCTTTCCAATGTAGTCAAGTACGTGACAATAGAAGAGAACCCACATAGGGCTTTGGTACTCTCTCCCCTTTGATCATAGAAAATTATCCAAATGCAAAGAGTATTGAATCCTCACATGGCAAAAATGTCACCACTTACTACACAGAGTCTCTAGAAGAGTTTGAGACCCCCTAATTACACAAATGTGGTGTATGCTAATCCCCACCCTACATCATAGATGAGGCAAGTGAGACCACAAGCTCCGAGAGGACCTTGCTATAGATTCCAAGGAGATCACCTCATGTGTAAATGTCCCATACATCACGTGTAGGTCAACCACACTATTTTATGGTTCAAGGATCTTGTTCTAAGTGTGATAAACATCATATTATACATTAGTACCTTGAGAAACAGGCTAATGAATTAAAGGTACCCCGATTGGCATGATAGGCATAGTGTAGAGCTAGAGTGGAGCTCCACCCACATTAGTTCTCATTTAGGAAGTCAATACAACACAAGATTTGCAACAAGAAAAGCAAGATAGTCAAGAGAAAAAATCAAAATCTAGTGAAAGCAGAGAGCCTAGTAAAAGGGAAAAAATGCATGGAAAGATGCAAAGAAATATTAAAATGGAAGTGGTCCAAAACAATTAGCTGAATTAGAAGTTAGCCTTAAAGAAACCAAGGCAAAGCTTGCTAAATTGATATTTATGTCCCAACACAAACCCCACCTTTACCAAAGTTGGGTTTAGTACTCGTAGATCTCATCCCGGAAAACTTAGACATGAAGTTCAATGCACATCAGGATCGATAAAGAGAAGGAGAAAATGTAGAAGAATTAGACAAGAGCTATCCTACAGCGGATCTAGAAGTAGAAATAACAACTCGATGCATCAAGATCCTAGAGCTAACCTAGGCTATGTTTGAGGCTAGCCAACTGTTTAACAAAAGCAACCTATTCAAACCAGAGTTGCACTTCCAAGGTTTATCATAATGATTGGTGCAAATGGCATCCAAACCGAAGAATAGGACACCTCCAAAGGCTCATTCTATTGAAAGCTAAAAAGTAGAACTCTTTCCATGAGACTCTTATGTTCTTACCTCAATAGAGTGCAGAATTCTTCCATCCATTAACAAATACTCTTAGGAATTTTTGAGAGAGGTCTAAGAAGAAAAGTGGGGTGTGGAATAGATGACTCTCCCACCCAAGAAATGGATTATCTTCAAGATCAATTCCCTCACGACATCCCCTCTATATATGGAGAATAAGAAGACATTTAATCGAGAGAAGTATTCAATTTTGATTTCACTCGTTACAAGGATAGCCACATTTCATAGGTCCATGGGAAGCAAAATCCATTCAATGTGAACCACTATGATATTAATAAGAAACCAAGCATTTATTTATACCTAGAAGCAAAGAGTTTGTGTGAAACACTAAAGTGCAGTGCCATCTCACTTTAGAAGAGACCTTAAAAGTAAATCTAGATTTGTGGAAACATGTAGCAGACCAAGTGCTAGATCTTGCTAGTTCCCACTCAAAGGTAAAATCCAAGAGGAAAGTTCTTCAGGTTCCCATACACAAGATAGGAGATATGAGTGAAGGAGAAGAAGAAAATACCTAACTTCCTATCACCTACCAAGAGTATACAAACAAGGGAATCCTATAGTTAGGAGCAGGAGCTTCCATTGCCACCATTTCCTTATGGAAACATTCAGGTAAACCATCTTTGTGACCCATGAGAATGAAATTTCAGTTGGCAGATGGACGCATAGAGAAACCATTAAGATTGTTAGAAGGAATCACTCTCACCACCTATAGTTTAGAGTTTGAATATGCTTTTTCCATTTGTGAATTTGAGAAAATCCCTGCGTATGAAATGATCTTAGGTAGACACTTTACGAGAAAATTGTAGATAGTGCACAATTCCTTGCACTTACAACACCTAGGGGTAACTACTAAGGTTAATCTTAAGGTCTACATTCATAGTGATGGCCCACCTATACAGTTGACTCCCATCAACAATACTCAAGGGGACACCAAGTCAATATGTTCTATAGGTTCATATCCTTCATGGATGGATGAGGAAACTCACTTATGGATGTGTAAGATTGCAAAAGAAGAGGAGCAACCATTAGACGCTAGAAACATAGGGGCATTGGAGAATAATAGATCAATACAAGACCTAGCTTATGCACCTATGATATCTGATGAGATATGAAAATCATGGTTCGGTAGAAATCTTAGCAATGAAGGCTATAGCTATGAATGAAGAAAAATGGACTCCCCATTGTGATGAGGACAATTATGGCATATATGTATTCATGTGTGAACCAGTAGTGGAAGAATGTGACTCTAGTATGATCACATGTGAAGAGGAGAATGATAAGGATTTAGACTCCATAATAATGGATATTTTTGTGATTTGGAGGAAGAGTACTTGTACTTAGTAAATGATATGACCCATGATCTATACAAGTGAAAGAACAATGTATTGTTAACCACTCAAGTTGATCCAAAAAGCAAGAAAAGAAAACGTAAAAAGACTACATCATCTCAAGAAGAAGGGAATCGTGGTTTAAAGTGCCAAATAACTTTAAGAAATATGAAATTGAGGACAAAAAGATTATGGTAATGATGCCAAAATGAGAGGCTCTCAAGGGAGAAGCCTATGATAACAAGGGAATGAAAAAGAAAATAGTGGTAGCCATTGAGAATGACAAAGAATGAAGCACATGCATTGGGAATTATCTAAACCATAAGAAAGAGAAAAATTGGCCACACGATGAGAATCAATAAGAATTCTCATTGGTTTAATGAGATGGGTGGACCTTTGGGAGATGCAGCTTACATTTGGGAAGCCAAGATTGAGTTGAACAACATGTGGGGAAAATATCATTTCTTTACATGAGAGTTTGAACATCTATAAAATGTAAAGGAACTCCAACTTGTATGGCACAAGGAAAGCCTAGCCAAATACTTCAATGCACGATTATCAAAACCAAACTTTATGCACTACTATTATCTTATAAACACACTGCATCCTAACAATGATATGAGGGCATCCAATACTTTTTTCATTCCATCCCTAACATGAGGAAACAAATTGAAGAAGTTTCACCTCACCAATAATTTAGTTTGGGAGGCTTTCAAATGCAAGTAATGCACATCCCTATAAAAAAAGAGATGTCAATACCAGATATCATGAAGAATAGGAATATCACCAAACTAAAAGATATGGTAGCCATGACCCCTAATATAGTAGTCCACCTTAGAATGTGTATGCAACATTTTGCCTTTCTTGGGTAAGACATGTTCACACAACCCCATAAGAAAGTTTGGTTTAGCCTATACTTGGTTGACACTCAAAATTTGACCATCAACTTCCCACATTGGATCATTGACTAGATTCACATAGACAACAAGAGATGGCCTTGCAAGACCATCTTGCATGGACGTTGTGCTCTCACACATATTGTTTATAGGTGCTTGGCTTACAACATCCCTATTCAATGGCACATCAACCTTTGAAATGTAGTAGGAGCATTGGTGAGCCCAAATGGAATCACACAAAATGCAAAGATTCCCCACTATGTGGAAAAATTTGTTTTGTGTTGGTCTTGAGGGGCAATGGCTACTTGATTGTAACTTGAGAATCTATCAAGGAAGTTGTTGACTTCCTTGTCTGCTACTCATTCCAGCAACTGCTCAATGATTGGTAGTGGATAGCTATCTCGTATGGTAGCAGTGGTGTTAACTTTCTTCAAGTTAATGCATACTCTCAATTTCCCATTCTTATTGGGGACTACAACAATGGTGGATACCCATTTGGTATGCTCTATTTCATAGATGAACCCTACTTCAACCAATGAATCAATTTCTTCTTTTATTTTAGCTACATAGTTGTCATTGTATGTGTAAGGCTTTTGTTTAATTGGCTTGGATTCTAGTGTCATGGGGATCCTATGAGAGCGAACGTTTGGATCCACTCCTTTTAGATCCTTGTCGCTCCAAGCAAACACATCTCTATACTCTCTTGGTAACATTATTAACTTTTGTTCCTTTTCACTTAAATCGTGCTCTGTGTATGTACATCTTTCTTTGTTGTCTTCTATGGTTACTACAATTTTCTGGGTTTTCTCTTTATTTTCATAGGCTTCTCCTGCCAATGCTTCTCTTTTAAGCATTCTCAGCATCATCTTCCTCTCTTCTATTTCATACTTCTTAAAGTTATCTGGCACTTCAAATAGTGCTTCTTCTTCCACCAACTTGGAGATGGGTTTCTTTCCTTTCTTTTTCTAATTTTGATCATCTTTTGTCATCATCAAATTCTTTTCTCATTCATATTGTTCATGTCGCTAAGTCCTAACTTCTATTAGGTAAAGGTACTCTTCCCCATAGGCACAAAAAGGTTCAATGATGATAAATTCCTTGTCCTCATTACTGACTTCCATGAGTCTAGGTGTGTTAGGCTGGCATTCCTCCATGACCATGTCACACGTGAGTGGTTCTATTGTGAATATTGAGATATCATAGCCATCTTCATCGCAATGGGGGTTGCATTGTTCTTTGTTGATAGCTATATCCATTCTGGCTAGGATCTATGTTCAACCATGGGGCTCAAATTCTTCATCTAGAAACACCAGAGGTGCATAGGCTGGGTCTTGAACTAATCTAGGGTTCTCCTTAGCACCTACGTCTCTTGCTTCTAATCTTTTCTCTTCTTCCACTACAACTTTAGACATCACAAGTGTGTGTCTTCATGCATCCATGAAGATTTTGATCCTAAGGAGTGCACCACTTCATTTCATCTAATGTTCTATGGATTGGGTTCTTGCCCCATCTTCCATGAGGAAGTGGTAGCAATAGCAACTCCACTTTTGAGCCAAGAATTTCTTTCGTTGTATAACTCTGATAAGTTGTAGGAAGATAGGTATTTCCTTCTTCTCCTTTGCTTATGTCTCCTATCTTATCCAAGGGTGTTTCTGGCACTATTTTATGTGATCCTACTTGAGAATTTGCACTAGCTACTTCTAGCACTTGATTGGCTATGTGCTTCCACAATTTAGGTTTCATTTTTAATAGATCCTCTAAGGTGAGGTGGCACTACACCTTAGTGTTCTTCACTACTTCTATGTTCTTTGGTAGAATTGACTCATCATTTTTTACCATTAAAGTGGGGGCTCTCATGTGAAAGGACTGGGATTCCCATGGGCATGTAAAGTGAGGCAATTCTCGCAATGAATTGGATTCAAAATCTAGTCACTCACTTGACTACATATTCTCTTGTCCCCCATAGATAGATGGAATGTCCTGAGGGAATTGATAATGAAGATCCACTACCTCAATAGGAGGAGGGTTCTCACCCTCTTTGGCTCATTTCTTCTCTTGGATCTCTCTCTAGGATTATTGATTTATAGAGGGATAAATATGTCACTCATAGAGTTGGGAACATAGGCCTCTTTAGGGGCTAAGCTTAGGTTCTCACTTCCACTACATTGGGCCTTTAGTGTAGCCTTTCTTGCCTATTGACTTTTCATTCTCTCTCAACTATAATTCCAAGCTCTAGTTCTTTTTTGTGGCTACAGTTTGTCTCACTAGCCTTTGATTTCTTCTCTTGATCTACTCCTACAGTCTGTTGTTGTGCTTGGGCTATAGTCATTACTTGTATCGGGATGTAGCCATCACACTTCGTCTAGAATCTACAACCAAGCCAATAACATTAATAGGTGTAATCTTTTGAGTATTGTCTGGATTCTTAGGACACTCTCTTAAGAGATGTTCCTTCCTGCAATCAAAACAAAATCCTTGAATAGTCATTGATTGGGGTTGCCCTATTGAAGGAAGTGGACGAATCATGGATGAAATGATCTCGTTGAAACCTGTAACATGGTCCTTTGGGTGCTTGGGGTCTCATTTTCCTTTGTTGGGGCCTAGGGTTGGGGTTGTTATACATCACATTTCAGTATTCAAGCTCCCAACTTGGTTCCATAGGTGTTTCATAGGGGTATAGCTCATTATGCTTAGGTGAATCCAAGTAGTAAGCTAGGGGGCTATCTATGTGTGTCAAATCAAAGCTTTGAGCATTAGGATCACTTTTCGAAATCAGTGGGGTGTATGCACTAGCGCTCTATTCAGGTTATCCTCTATCGCAACATATTTGATTGCAATAATATTGGCAAGGGGTGGAGGTTGTTGCCCTAATATTGTTGGGAAAGATGGATGGACACTCCAAGAAATGAGTTGGTACTATTAATGCCCATTTTGTACCAGCCCTCTTTCACTTCATAGTTGAGTTGTAGGCCCTTTTAGCTTTATAATGAAACTAAATGGTGCCTATGTCCTTTGGAGATCATCCATGTAATGATTGATCCAAAACAGATAACTTCACAATTCACAAATCATCAAAAAGCTTCTATTTTGGTTCACACACCTGCTACTTGTTAAGCTCACTACTTCCACCATAGTAGGAATTAGAAAACTTCCTTCTAGATATATCTAATTAGCTTAAAGAGATAATGATTCCAAGTGGAATCACTTAAAATGATTGACTATACACAGAGAAATCAATTTAGCAAGTGTAGCATTACCCCCGATTTTTAGGACCTCTATAGAGAATGATGAGTGACCACTTCAAGGTGCTTTTCTCCCACTCCACTAGATGGAATGTCCTCAAAATTTTTCAGCATGTAGTAGACTTAGGGCTGATTCCAACAAGCCTAGAACATTGAAAATGGTGGAGTAATGACTCAGATATGAGCAAGACAAGAACATTGTTCTGAGTGACAATGACAGAGAGATCAACGGATATAAGCAATGATCTATTGTATTATTCTGAGTGACAATGACAGAGAGATCAATGGATATAAGCAATGATCTATTGTATTATATGACAATGTTGTACATGATCATTCGCATGATAATCAATGCCCAATGATAGTGAGAAATATAGGCTATAGTATGAGCCTCTATTACATCAAATGATAAACTCTAAGCTGAGTAATGGGGGGCATAAAACCGCAAGTTTTGAAGTGTTCTTTTATAATGCTTTTCTTCAAATTTGAATTTGAATTCGAATTTGGCTCTCTCTAGAAAAGTGATCCCCTAATCTAGGAGATATTCTCTCCAAATGAAGTCATAGCTTTTCATTCTATCTAACTCCATGAGTTTAGTGGATTTACAAGAATCTTCCAAGTCAATTGACTTTCACAAGACTCCATAGATAAGTTTTCATGGGTCTTCAATCATTTTCACATAAAGACTTCTCATGCCCAGCCAAGTGTGTAGGCTTGGCACTTGCACCAATAGCTCCCCCTCAAGCCAAACATCTTGGCATGGTTTTCTTCGTCAATCCTCTTGAATGTCCTGCAATCCAATCATAACTTCAAACCTACAAAGTTTAGTACCATCAAGTGCTTTGGTCAATAAGTATGCACATTGCATATTAGTTGATACATATGGTGATAAATGTGTCTAACAATTGGTTGATATCTCAAAATTGACCTTGATGTAATGGTTGAAACCACATCAAGGTCGTATTCTTTAAGGTTAGACCAAAGGCATTGTATTGAGTTAATAAATCCTCAAGTTGTTATGCTCTTAGCACTTGTCTAAATTTTGCTAGATGATTGTATGAATCTCCTATCCCATCAAAGTAATTTTTCATTGACTTCACTAGTTGAGTAGGTCTCAATATTCTAGGTTGTTGTCTTTTTCTAGGCAAAGGGAACTCATCCATGCCTCTTTGGTGCCTCGAATCTCTCGATCTCTCCTGATTTGTTCTATCTGTATCTAACCTTGATCTTTCTCCCATAAGGGTTTGCAAAGCTTACTTCGGGTCTATCCTTGGTTCTCTCCTTATGATTTCCTAGGATATGGGAAGATCCTGCTCTGTGCTAGCTATGTGGCATACGAGATCTAGGTGGAGGAAATATCAATTCTCATTTCCAAGTGTAGTTGTGTCTTCCATGTTTCATGACCATAAACACCCTTTCAGAGGAGTTATCTAAATAGATTACATTCCTTGGGGTATCTGGGTCTTTGAACTCATAAATTATTACTTCATCTACCTCACTTGGCTTATCTGGATCAAACCTCTAGAAGGCTTCATCAATATCTTATTATCCTAATGAATCCACTCTAGTGTGATTGTCCTTGATAGGATTGACTTGCCACAAGGGTGTTCTAGGTTCTTTTTCAATATTATCATGCTCCATGTATCCTATTTCGCATTCAAGAATGATGATTCCAAATTCATCTGTCCGATCAACTGAGCTCGTAACCACATACATGGTTCCCTGCTTATGAATATAGGAGCCTTCTCTCAATTTGACCACGCAGTGTTCAATTCTGAAGTGTTGATCAAGATTTTTAAGTTGTACCATTGATCACCTTAAGCCATCCTCATAAATGCAAGCTCCTAATCTATTGGTTCTTATGTACTCTAACTGAGTCTTGTAGGGGCCTTCAGATGTCTGTAAGTAGGCTAGTCATGAACTACTTGTGGGTCTTTCCATGCTAAATGACATTTTGGAACTACTCATTTCTAAGCTCAATACGTATGGGTAATCATTGAGCTATTGAGCCCACGACCTAGCGATGTCATTGATACTAGCTTCAGATGACCTAATGCTTTGTCTATCCCATCCTAGGTGTCTGTATGACCTAAGATTCATATGCTTTGCGGATTATCCCAATTTCCCCTGTACCACAGTGTTGCAAGGTCCTTTTGCAGTTTTTACTTGTTCTTTTTAATTTCTTTTGGATGTAGTTCTTGTTTCAATAGAGGTGTCATAAGAATCACTAGATTTTACCATAATTGATATTCTTATCGATCAAGTTATGTTCATTCCCACTTAGGTTATCCTTGATCTAGCTTAAATTATCCTTGTACTTGAGCAATTAAAGGGTCTTGAATGCTTTCATGGCTATCGTAGTCCTAAGTTAATCCAATTTGCTAGTCGTGCTTAACCTAAGCTAGGAAATTGATTGAGGGAGCTTAGTGGACTTTCAACCTCAATCTTGATGCTTTTATCAATGCTCCAATGCCCAGGATCCGTGATCCGAAGATTGCCAAGTATGCTAGATTGCTTTTAGCTTTGCCAAGGCGCTTCAAATGCCTACAAAAGCTTCAAAATTTAGCTCAAAATAGGTTAATTTCTACAAACCCTAAAAATTTCCAAAATTTCTTGTCTATCATGATGGATATAGCCTATCTATTGTGATGGACAAAAGTTTCTATCGTGGGATATATGTCACAATGGATAGGTGTATGTTGCAATGGACTACCTATTTGATGCAATGGACAAAATCTATTGTAAATTCTATGTATTGTGCCTTCTATCTATTGTGATAGACTAAGATTTCATGAGTATCTGCCTATCATAAGGGCTCTCTATCACGATGGACTACCTGTGATAGACTAAGATTTCATGAGTATCTGCCTATCATAAGGGCTCTCTATCACGATGGACTACCTGTCTATTATGATGGATAGATGTGTCCATCGTGGGTGGTCCATCATTTATCAGTGACAGATGATAGACATGGTCTGTCATTAACCTTGTCTCTCGTGATGGATAAAAAATGGTTTTTTCCTTTAAAAAATTATATTTTATGCATGTGCATGTGGTCAACTCTATTGTGGTGAACTTTGTTTTACTGAATACTTCAATTTTCTATCTATCACGATAGAGATAGAGCTTCATCCTAAGGTGCATGCTGAGATGTCATACGTGCTATAGTTCCTATTGTTGTTGATGCTAGCACCTGATAGAAAGCTCAAGAAAACACCAAAAAGAGAACACACACAAGCACTTTCTCTCACACAAGTGAAATGAGGGAAATGAGGTGGAGATGGAGATATGACCAAAAAACTAAAATTTCTTGCGAAGAAGGAGATGGAGGTGGAGGGAGAGTAGGGATGATAGGGTTGATGATGAAGGAGGTAGAAAGATTAAAAAACAAGAATTATCCCTATGATTCCAATGTAAAATCTCTATCTTACCATCACATGCTCATCCTTGAAGCTTGCTCCCCAACAACGACACCAAATTTGTTGTCACGCTAGCACAATGGTCAGTACCAACGTGAGGAGATCCACCTCATAATTACCAATCCATAGAGATGTGAGGGTGGTATAATGACCATGAGCAACTGAGTACACAAGTGCGTGAGTGAGAAGCACACTATCATACACACATGCACATATACAAGTCAAGAAAGAGAGAGAACAATGCAATTTATTGCTCAAATGCTTTTCATACAATGTTACTTCAATTTTTTAAAAATCCAACCTCAAAAGTGAGCTCTCTAGCTCCTTTTATAGTTTATAACTAGCTTTGGCCCTATTCAGACCAAATGTTCAACCTAGAAAAAAATGTAGATTCACTAGCTCATTTGGGGGCTCAAACAAACTCAAAAAATTATGAAATTTGATACATTGGTGGATCTGCTACTCCTCAAGCTCAAAGAGTCCTCGGCTTGAAAAAAATGGAGTCTATGCTACCAAAAACGGAATTCATCATGGAATGTAGTGATGCAAATCATTGTTTGATGTATGTTTGATTTGGAAAAAGGAACACTTGGCCTACTTGCCAGATCTGCATTGACTTCCCTACCTATTTGGTTCTCCTGGGAATTCTCTCTTCGGCAAATATTTAGAGTTTTTTGCAAGTTTTTCCCTTTTAGCATTTATTTCAGCTCATAATCACTTCCCCTACCTCCACTTTCCATATCCTTGCATCATCATCACCAAAATTTTTGAAGTTTTCCAGATTCCCCTTCATTCATTTCCCACATTTTTCTTTATGAGCAAGAGAGTGATAGAGTGTAAATTTTGTGTGTTTTTGAGTTGTTGTGCAAGAATTCACATCAGCTTTGAGCTCAACAGCCTTTGTAGGTCTATGTCACAATGCAAGATGGAGATTCATCCATGATGGGTCCCAATCAACACCTAGTGGACTATTGCAATCTCCGAGTAGAAGAGTACCCCTTGTTGCCCCCATGCAAGTTCCTTGGATTTCAAGGTTCTATTCCCATCAAAGATCCACCTCACGAATGAACTCATCGTATCCATGCAAAATCTCATAGGTTTAAAGGACTCGTAGGACCTCTCACTGATGTAGAATACATCTTTGAAGCCAAACTAGAGTTCAACCACACTTGGGGTAGATATCAATTCTTTTCACAAGAATTTGAAACCCTATAGAATATGGTAGAGCTACAACTATTATGGGAGAAAGATGGGTTCGAGGAATATTTTGAAGCACAACTACCTAAACCTGACTTTTACAAGTGCTTTATCTAATTACTACTCTTCAACCATGACCAAAGAAAGACTTCCCAGGGATTTTCATTTTGCCTCTCTAGGCTTTGGTCCACCTTTCAAGAGGTTTAAGCTGACACATAAGCTTATCCAAGTGCCCGTAAAGATACATGGAAGCCATATTCCATCGAAGAAAGAAACTTTAGTACCAAAATCCATGAAGAGAGGAGATGTGTTAAAATGCTCCCACATTTAGCTATGACACTAGAACTATCTACACCCCTACGCATATGTATTCAGCACAAGATAGGTTCACACAACCCCACAAAAACATATGGTTTAGTTTGTAGCTAGTAGCAACCTATCTATCCAATTGACTTAACACATTGGATAATGGAGCAACCATACCTAGCCAATCATAGGTGGGCAAGAAGTAGGTTATTCATGGATGTTGTGCCATTATGAGGATTGTGTATATGTGCTTTGCTTATGACATCCCTATTGAATGTGCTCTCACTAGTACCCAACTACAAGAATACAAGAGCACCCATTCACCAACCTCCCATACAACCAAGTGCATGAGAGGATCCATCCCTTGCTTACATGTAGAAACATCACCATCACTGCAACCATCTTTCCAACCATCACCTTTAGGACCACGTCTTGTGATACCTCCTATCTACATTCGTCTCTCATGCACACATGCCTAAAGGTCTGACCAATTTAAGAACAAAGCAACCCACTAGCACAACACTATCAGCAATATTGATAATTGAACCAATTGCAATAGAGCATGTGGATATTGGACCCAAAGACGCCACTACAGCAAGAGGATTTGTGTTTCCAATTTTTCTTTTGAGATGACAGATCCCATCAATATCAACTTCCAATTCATGGATACACAATTTGTTTCATAGGATTATGAATGAAATAGCTACCCAAGCCCCAAACTGATGGACAAGAAGTCCATAGTAATACAGACCATGAGGATGACAAGCGCACAGTGATCAAAGATGATGAAGAAGAGCACATAGTTTGATTAGATCAAGGAGAGTTTCAAGGCACACAGGACCAACAAGAAGAACATTGAGACATCCAAGAAGAACAAGGAGAAGTTTAGCTCACTGATAGATCTACTTAAATAATCACGTTGCAAAGGCTTTATGTAACTATGCAAGCAGTTTGGGCCCAATGACAACTCATAGAGGAGAAAAACCAAGATATATTACAATAAGAACTAGACAACAGTGGATTTGATGCCCCTTTTATTGAAGTTATTAACATGCCTATAGAGGCAATGGGTTTAGTAGATGCCCTCAATTTCTTGTCACAAAGCGTGCTTCAAAGATTCGAACCATGTTATGTCCAGATTCTCCCTCGAGTAGGTCAAAGTATCCAAGTTCTAGTGCCAGCTAACCTCTCCCATTGATCTTCCCTTTGAGAACATACACCCCCACCCATCCCACCAATCAATACAACCTCTCTCACCAAGCCTACCATTCCCCCAATCACCACTAGTTCCTCCCCCCCTCTCCCAAGCTGTTCAAGTTGCTTTTGAGACACCACTTCAGACATAATCCCATTCGTTCAAACCAATCATTTCCCCACCTCAATCCCCTCCACATACATCTAGCCCCTCAGCGGAGGTAGCTCTTGTAACTTCACCACCCACAACCACCATTTCCACTCCAATCTTGAGTATGCCACTGCTCCAACCCACCATAGCACCATTCCCAACCCCCATCCACCCTCCATTACCATATGTACCACCCTTTTCCATAGTCACCGATAGATCATTCACATCCTTTACCACAATCACCACCCTATCTCTCCACTATTTGCTCCAATCCTTCCTCAACCCTCCTACTCAAACAATCTTATTGCAAATCATATTACCTTAGTCTACTCAGCCATCTCAACCATCATTACTACTTAGCTCTATTTTCACACCTACATTTTCACCTACATCTATATCACTTTTCACATTTGACACCATAGACACCACATCCAATGCCATGGACATCTCACCACCCACGGCACCTCCACCTACACTTCACACATCACTTCTTGTTCCCACTCAACCAACCTCACAATCACTCATGAGCATATTCACACTAGCATCCATGATCCCCATCCCCAACCCCTTTCTCAATGCATCATATATTGATACTCAAGTTCTTCACGGACACTTAGCAGCTGCATGCAAGGAGAATCAGAGGCTCCAAGAACAAAACAAATATAATTTCAATCCAAGAGCACCTCTTAGTCCCAGTAGTTTCCAAAAAATTTTGTCTGATACTATCAAGATCATTTTGGAAGATCATGCATGATTAGTCGAAGCTCATGATAAGCTAACCAAAGGATGTGCCACTTTGAGGAACACAAGGACAACAACACAACAAAGTGAACAGATAGAACCACCACCCAAGCGACAGACATCCCTCCAAAGGTATTGGAAGAGCTAAACAATCTACGATAACAAGTCACTACAGTCCATGCTCAACTAGTAGAACACACTATACTCCAATGGCCTACTTCCCACTGCATCTTCTTGAGCCTGATGAGACTATCACTATTCTAGTGGAACCCCCTTTGAAGAAGAATATGAGCTTCAGGCAGTCATTGGGGTACATGTCATCGATGAGGGTCAAGACACTTTTGAACTACCATAACCTACCTAGATGAAGCCGATAGAGGAATTAGGGAGGACACAATCAGCTCATATAGAAGCCTAATTCCAGGTCATGGCCATGATGGAGGAGGCCATCTTAAAGTCACCTTACTTCATAAAAATCATGCCATGAAGATACATTTCTACCAATGAGATCCAACATAAATTGTACATTATGTATTTGGTTGAGTACAACTCAGAGACTCAAAGGATTATAGTGAAACCACTAACATGCTACGCAGTTCCAACCACAAGAAATCCCTCCACATGCAATCAAGGGCACAATCTTTTAGCCAAATTGGAGATGTGACTTATTATGTGAGTTCCTAGAGATGATGTTTACATGGTTGAAGGCCCCTACGCATATTATATACAATCCATGTTATGGCCCAGCTCTACGACATTGGTCTTGGCTAGCCTTCTCTATTAAGGTGCAGAATGATCCCAAGTGTCAAGACTAGATTAACTACCCTTACTTCGCACCCCCATATGGGCCCCCAACTATCACATATATGATGGCAGCCATCCAACATTGGCTACCATGATTGAATTGTATGATAGGCATAGTGGCTAGGATGTCATTGAAATTTTTTTATCTCATGCAAACAATGTTTAAAAGTCATTCGAAATATCAGAACACCCCATGTCTTGACAATAGGGTTTGAGCATGGAAATTTAGATCTATTGTATGATATGAGTAAACTCCAAACCTAAAGACTTGTTGTGCATGGAACTATTGGATAAATACCTACCTGCGTGTTACAAATGAACATTTGAAGAAATGTTCACCACTGGGTTCTAAGAATATCACCTAGAGGTTTTCATAACTAGGCCAACGCATCTTCTTCAACTCTTTGCCTGTGAACAACTCATGTACTCAATACACTATTGATATCCACCATAGGACACACCACATGCCATTCCATAGGATAAATTAGAAGCAGACCTAGCATGTGGCATCCATGTCAATGAGCACACCCTCGCTCAAAATCTCCTCCAAAATTACATCGATCGATCCCTACAGCAAGTTCTTTCAAGGATGATAGACGCGAGAGGGAAGGGAGTGTTGGTAGTAGCTCTTGACAGAGAAGAAGGGGAAGCATGTAAAGAGTCAAGGCATGAAACCAAAGGGGGAGCCATCGTGATTGATCTACAAAATATCAATATCATTATTAGCAACAATATTGATTCTAATCACTACACAATGTAACATAAAAAACCCATTTTTGCAACGTAATGCTCCATTTTGTGCAATTCAAGGAGTCTTAAAACGTGAGGGGCTTAGATAGAATGTACCTATCAAATTTCTTTTTTTTTTGACATCGTTTGGTACCCTAAAAGTAGTTTAGGACATAATTTTTATCTAGACTGACGATTAGAATCTAATGTGAAACTAGTCACTTCACCTCAAAAACTATAAAAAGAGCTAGAGAGCTCATTCTGGGGGTTAGCTAGTTTGAGTGAGCTTTGTAAGAGATCTTTTGTACCTTGAGTAATGAATAGAAGTGTTTCTCCTTCCATTATCTCTCCTATTGTCTCTTCCATGTGAGTGTTTGTGTACGTGTATGTGCACTAGTGTGCTTCTCACCTTCACCTTCATGCACATCACTTGTTCACAATCTTCATATCATCCTTACATCTCTGCATATTGACAATTAAGGAAGTGGAGCTCTATGACATGATACTCATCCTTGTCTAGAGCGACATCTTGGAAAACTCTTCCGAATAGCGAATCTACTTTGGATTCTTTGCTTTAAGTGCAATAACTTCTATTTCTCATGATTCATTCATGAGTTTGTTTCCAGTACTACTTTGGAAAAGTTTCTAGTAGTTCCAATCACAACTACTTTGATAATCATGTTCCAAGTCTGTTCATTTCATATTGATTAGGAAAAAGTGACAAGAAATTAGTCTTCATCTTAAGATCTCTTTCTCAATCTACAAATCTCAATTGCTTATCATAGGGATTTTCTAGAGATCTCCCCCCTGATTCAAGTCTAAGCATTCACTAATGCTTTTGAATTTCTAAATCTAAACGATCTCTATACATATTGATATACCTTTTTGGTTATACCATCCATAAATTTATATACCACTACCTGTGGTTCATGGCTTACTTGGGAATTACTTGAGTTCACTTATCTCTCTTTCTTTGCTCTTATTTATCTTTAAGGATTTTTCCTTTTTTTCAAATATCTTAACCCTAAGTTTACCTTATTGTTTACTCTAAAACCCTCTTTGAAAGACTAAGAAGATACTTATCCTCATGACTGCTTTATAGTTTTACTCTTTTTCTAGCCATTATATCTAGACTTGGCTTATTCATTTTAATGTGCATAGAATACTTTTCACACACATTGGGAACTATGGTGCATTGCGAACGATGATGAAAGCTATGGTTGAAATTGTGCATGTGCACATGCACCTACCCATGTCCATCTCCTCTAACACACTAAAACATACATACACATATGATTTGCACATTTACAACAATTGGAGCAATAAAAAGCTAATTTAAGATACAATCTAAGGTGTTTCCTAAGCCTCACAAGTAGATTGCAACATGTTATATAAGTTTTAATGTGTAGATACACTTCCATTCCACACTTGGAAGTGTTCTGATGACAAAACATTGTCGATGAAGTCCCCAACTCAATGTCCAAAATTGTCAAAACTTGACAACTCCTTCAAGTTCTCCATGGAAGTTTTATGCTCTACTACCAATGTAACAAACTCTAGTCCCACACATAAGCGAATGACCTGCAACTCTCCACCCAACTAGCCATTATATTGATTCTTAGACTAATGGTGCCCCCTAGAGTCAATGAGAGTCCACATATGCATATGCAACCTCAGCCATTGCTTTAGCACATTCCACTAGAGTCTAGTAGTTTAGGTGTACTCACCACTTGAGTTAAGCCCCCCCATACTCGAGTTAACTTGAGTGGATACTCCTAGAAGTCTCTAGAGAATCCTTTGAAAAAAATGCTCTTCCCAAAGCACCCATGGTGATTGAGCCCAAGACCTCTTTCTTCCCATCCTTGAGACTTAATCACCATGCTAATTATTTAACTTGTCCATGCTCTAGTATAAGTCCCCGTAATATTATCATTAATTTGAATTGCCAATTTAGAAAATCCATAAGCTCCATCAATAGCACTATAGTACCATTCTCACTTCCTAGCTTCAATTGCACTTGTGCCAAGTCAACTGAAGCTTGATGGAGTTGATGAAGGAGAGAGAGGATTTGAGTGTGTGGCAAAACATTTGACCAATCAAGGATTGCAAAATGTAAAAGTCTTCTTTTGTTTCATCAATCAACAAGGCTCAATGAGCTTCTAGTGGGAAATTTTATTGTGAGCTGAGTCATGTGCATTGTGGGCAAGGAAAGCCATTGTGGTCATCAAAGAGATAGGAGAGATCCAATCAGTATTTGCAAAGCAAAAGTTACCCTTTGGTTAAACTCCAATTTTATATTGGTTCTATTTTGATACATGTAGAATTAGAACAAATATGCACATGCACATCTATTGAATGGAAATCATCATGAATGTATCCAGGATATGTGCATGTTACCCTTATTTGGCTCAAATTGTGTGTCCGCTTGGTTGAAGCTCACTATTTCCTACCATCAAATCAAGCCATGAAAGATTCTTCAACACAACAAGATGCCCTTCACTCTTTATTGTCTTAAAAAAATGAGGTGTGCATTCTCCAATGATTTTTATTCAACATGCACCTTACAAAATCCACTATCATTAATGCCTAGTTTGGATCAATTTTTTGTTTTTTTTAAGAGCTCACAGCTTGGACATATGTTTTTAGGGTTGCAATTGTGATCCATTTATGGAATCTGTATTCTTGATAACACATCAAAAACTTTGTCTACTCATTTCACTATTTTCTACAATGTAGACTACAAATGCATCCAAGATTATAACTTTAACTTTGAATTCTACTTACTCAAAACTTCATTGCATAGCAAGGCGTTGTCCTTCTTCATCAAAGGCATCACATTTAGAAAAACATTAATAAAAGTATTGCACAAGATAAATACAAAGAGAAATAGGCATTGAACGATGTTCCAAACACTATCCTTCAATTACACTTCATCATCATTCTACATTGAGTCACTATTGTCTTTTGTGCATGTTGTTGCTCATCAATAGACTAGTGTCACTCGAGCACAATGATGAGTATCAATGTGAGGAGATCCACCTCACAATTTTCAATCTGAGGAGACATGAGGGTGGTATGATGACCATGAGCAAGTGAGAGTACAAGTGTGTGAGTGTGAAGCACACCAACATGCACACCCATACACACACACGCACACAATAAGACAAAGAGGTGGATCAATGGAATCTTTGATTAGCCCAAAACATGTTTACAATGTACTTAATTCACTTCAATTCCCAAGAATTTGATCTCGAAAATGAGCTCTCTAGCTCTTTTTATAGTTTTTCACTAGCTTTGGCCCCTGTCCAGACCTAGTGTCTGACCTAGTTAAAAATTACGTTGCTATGCTATTTTGGAGGCTCAAATGAGCCCTAAAAACTATGAATATTGGTATATACATAGATCTAGCACTCCTCAAGCTTGAGAAATCCTCGGCTTGAACAAAATGGATTTGGAATTGAAAAAAACGGGATTTACAATGCCATGTATTGATCAAAATCATTGTTTCATAAGAAGTTGCATTTAGAAATTTGATGGGCTTAATTTTTAGATCTTCTTTTACTTCTGTGTTTTCTCGATCTTGCTTGGTCCTCTCTTTGTTCTTACTCTCTTTGAATGGCTTGCCACATGCTTCCTTGTCTCGACAAGCTGCCTAGACCTCCTTCTACTGCCAACACCAACACCCTCCCTTCTCTCGCATCTATCATCCCTGACAAACCTTTGTTGTGAAGGTTGTGTGATGTAATATTCCACAACATTAGTAGATAAGTGATGTTCTTTGAGTCTGAGGCCTCTTGATAGATCTTGATAGATAAGTGATGTTCTTTGAGTCTGAGGCCTCTTGATAGATCTTGATAGATAAGTGATGTTCTTTGAGTCTGAGGCCTCTTGATAGATCTTGCCCGGATGTGGAATGCATAGTTGTTCTACATGCAAGGCATGTTCTACTGTGAATAGTTGCAATAAATATGTGGATCTGGGAATCAAGATCTCTAAGTGGTATCCCCATAACCTTGTGGAGAACATTTCTTCAAAATTTTGCTTGTAGCAAGTAGGTAGGTACTTGATTCAAGTTTGCCAAGCATAAATTACATTGATGGAGGGGGTCTTGCTCATATCATAATCCAAGTCAAGATTACCCTCATTAAAGCCTAGAGCAGCAATGTACGGGGCTTTGATATTCCTGAATGTTTTGAAGAAGACGGTCATTAGCTCAAAAATCTTCATATTTCCATCTTCATCTTCACCAAAATTTTTTGTTTTTCACTACATATTTCCCCTTTTCACCTCATTTTTCATTTGTGGGTGTGCAAGAGAGAGAGAGAGGCAAAGCATTGGTGTGTGCAAGCTTCTATGACTTTTGTGACCTCTACATGACACACATGCCTCGGCACTGAAACTCAAAGTTCTTGTCTAAAATCTCAAAGAAACGCGATTCTGTGGTGAAAATCACGATTTTGTGAAAAACTCAGTTGTTTTTTTTAAATTGCGATTTTCTTAGTTTTGGAATTCCCCACCTAAAATCATTCTCAAAAAAACATAATTCTGAGGTCATTCTCCGGATCAACCCTTTGGACTTGAACACCCGATGGTTAAATTTGAAGAGGGTTCATACATCAATAAGCAAGGAACCATGTATGTGGTTACCAGCTTACCAGATGGGATAATGAGTTTGGAAACGTGATTCTCGAGAACAAGATAGGAGACCTAGAGCAAGGAGACCTAGGACAAGAACCCAAGACTCCTCGAGGAAAATCCATCTTGACTTAAGTGATAACACCATAGTGGATTCCCCTAGACAACAAAAGCATAGAACTATTCTTGAATAGAGAAATGGAGGAAGATTTTTAGAGATTCAAGCTAGATCAACTTATCAAAATAGGTGGAGTCATCATCTATGAATTCAAAGATCTTGAGATGCAAGGCAAAGTTGTCTATGTGGATAACACATCAGAGAGAACGTTCTCGATAACAAAGCATGCTAGACATGCATACACTTTGCAGGACGAATTGATTTTTCCTCCACAATGATCTAATGTTTCACACATGAGTGACCAAACAGTGTCCATTTCAGATCCGTCTGAACTAGCCAGACCTTTAGATCATAGACTTACTTTATTACATTCTTCCCCCCTTGGAAAATATTTTCTTCCTCGAAAATAGAGCTATATACATACTGTAGGCAACCCTC
Source organism: Ceratopteris richardii (assembly GCA_020310875.1). Lineage (NCBI taxonomy): Eukaryota > Viridiplantae > Streptophyta > Polypodiopsida > Polypodiales > Pteridaceae > Ceratopteris > Ceratopteris richardii. Next base: position 110,678,644 of record CM035428.1, read on the forward strand.
GAGCCTCATGTTCTAAAATTGGAAGAACATGTTCATGTTCCAAAACTAGAAGAACATGTCTCATCTCTGTGGTGGCACCCCAGTCAAAATGATTCAAAACACTATCTCGCTTTGCAGTTTGATAAACTAGTCAAAGAACAAAGTAGTGAATGAAAAATAATTCATGGATCTAAAAACATCCCTGGCCAATTCACAATTTTTACTAGGTGTAACTTGGGCACAAACATGTGAACTGGGTGGATTCAAATTAGTAGTCCATTTTTGGGCATGATTGGTGCATGAATTTAGTAATTAAGGTGGGATTCTTATCCCTCACAAGCCTTTAAGAAGTCTTGATTCAATTGGGAGAACTTGAAGTTTGGTTGTCCCAAACATCTAACTTCGATTTTTGTTCAATGGTTTACTCCTATCCAACAATTACTTGATTTTTTTCACCCAATCGAAGGACTACTTTGTCCTAATGGGTTTGAAAATCCTATGTAAATTGTAGGAGTGTGCCATTAATTTCGGATCAACCATACTATAACTTGATCAATTCAAATTCAAAATGAGAAGTTATCCAACTTAGGATAGTTTTCTCAAAGACTTTATCTTTAAGTTCTTGGGAATTGCCAACCTAATGAGCAATTCCTAACTTCTCTATTCTAGAGGATACTGGACTCTAGGAAATCATATATGCTATAAATTGAAGCAAACTCAAATAAATAAGTCAACTTAGACTTATCATCTTTTGAAGATTGAAAAGGTTCGTGTACAGAGCATCTATCTAGGATGTCTAATATAGTTATCTAGTTCGAATCAGCTAACCCTAGACTTTTGCAAAAAGAATCAGATACCATATCTGAGTCAAATCCAAAAGATTTGGAAAGTGAAAGAAAGAACTAGAACTCTGTATAACCAATTCAAACTTCAAGGATACATAAACTTTCTATGAGTCAAATTCTAGATGACTCAAGACTTTAACTTTGCAAATCTATTTTAACAAGGTATTGAAGCATTTTCACTATCTTTAAGAGAAATAAACTGGATTCTCAAAAAGACTCATAGCAAATCTAAAGCATCATCCATCCACAAGATACTAGTGTGGTATCTAACATCAGTGTGCCGACCCACTCAGGTTCTATTGATGTGTTTCTTACTCAAATAATGCTTCACTTGAGACTAAGATCATACCTATATTCAATCTTTATGGCTTCTTACTAGGAATGAAATTATTGTGCATTTCTTCAATTCAAATGATTGAATTCACCAAGTTACACTAGGAACTTAATGCTTGACTTAGTCAGTCTATCCCTTAGTTGAAAAGATCATTTCAATATCAAAGTCTTACTTGTTCAGAAATTTATCAAATATTTTTGAATCAACACTTTACCTTGAAGTGTTTCTTTATTAAAATAAGAGCAACTATATGCCTTTATTTGAAAAAAAGAAACACTTCAAGATACAGTGTTGATTCAGAAATATTTGATAAATTTTTGAACAATTAAGACTTTGAGATTGAAATGACCTTTTCAACTAAGGGATAGACTGACTAAGTCAAGCACTAAGTTCCTAGTGTAACTTTGTAAATTCAATCATTTGACTCAAAGAAATTCACAAGAACCACCACGTGCTAGAGAGATGACTCTCCTCCCAACCATGTGCCTCTATACATAGATCTCTCCAAGGGACTGCCTTCTTGGGTAGGTGGATTCTAACCATCCATGTGCCAGCCATGTAACTACATGTACGCCAAGTGTCCCAGTTAACCAGAGTTAACACAAGTGGATGCTTCTAGAAGGTTCTAGATCTCTTTGGGCAAAATACTCTCCCCATCTACCCCATGGGGATTGAACCCAAGACCTCCTCCTTCACATCCTTGAGACTTAACCATTAAGTTAGTGGATCACTTGTTCACAAGAGCACATGACCTCCTAGTAAGTTTATACTCGAGATTTTTGGTCATACATACAGGTGACCAAACGGTGTTCGATTTCAAATCTGTTAGAATTGGCCAAACCTTTAGATCATAGAATTGCTTTATTACATCCTGATTCACTTGACTCTAATTGTTCAAGTCGTCTAGTCGATTGTAAAGCTTGTGCCCTAATGCCTACTTGGATAGGAGCCACGTTAATGCCACTTGAACTTGAATGCACAACTAAGCCTACCACATTAATGAGTGTAGCCTTGGGTGCACTAGAGGGGTTCCTTGGACAATCTTTCAAGAGATGGTCTTTGTCGCACTCAGGACAAAAACCTTGTATTATGATGTTCTCTCCTTGTCCTGAAGCCAGTGGGTGGGGACATTCACAAATGAAATGGTTGCCTTGACATCTAAAACATGGTCCTCTAAGGGCTTGTGGCCTCATTTATCTCAATTGGGGCCTAGGGTTAGGATTCTTATACATGACATTGGAGTATTTTGGCTCCCAATTTGGTTCCATAGGTAGTGACTCATATTGATACAAATAAGTCCCACTATGCTCAGGTGACCCTATGTAATAAGCTTGTGGACTATCTTCATGGGTGTAGTCAGAACTTTGAGAATGAGGGTCATTTTTTGAGACCAAAGGGGTCATCGACACCAATGCTCTATTAGGGTTCTCCTCTACCATTGCATATTTAACTGGGATCACATTGGCATGAGATTGCGTTTGGTTTCCTAGGATCGGTTGTGGCCCATATGGTGCCTAATATTGTTGTTGGTATTGAGGTCGATATTACTATTGTGGCCTATAATATGGTTGTTAGTATTGGTTATGATACCTACCCTATTGCTAAGGTCACTGATAAAGTTTGTCTGACAGCTTACCTATTGTTCAGAAAATCTTGAGCTATATGGTTCATGTATTTTCTCTCAATAGTGCAATATGGAACATTTAGTTCTCTCACATTCTTGTTTTGCAATGGGCATACATTAGCCATGTGGTCCCCTCCGCAAGTATAACATCGCTTCAATGAGGTGATTCTAGGTGTTTGTCTATTCTAAAATCCTAGCTTATTGGCAACCTGCTCAGCTAGCTCATCTATCGTAGTGGAGGGTCTAGAAGTATGACTAGAAGAACTGTCAGAATCGTTATAGAGTTTGGACAATTCTAAGTATGACTAGTAGAACTATTAGAATCATTATAGAGTTTGGAAAATTCTAACTCCTCACCCAAGTTGTCTTCTATGTCAATATACATTCTCAAGCATTGATCTAGTGTGGTTGGATCCTTAAGATATACATATGATCTAAGTTTCCTATTTAGAAGTCCATCCAAAAATAGGGAAACTTGTTTTGCTTGCGTTGATAATTTAGGTGTGGGACATCTTTCCATGTATTGTTTAAATCTTTGTCCTACTAGTCAAACTATTTCTTGGGGTGTCTACTTGAAGTTCTAGATCAAGGATGATGTGTTATGACTGATGCCACTCTTGGAAAATTCTACGATGAATGCTTCTAGTAGTTGACCTACATTTTGGTCATTATAGTTGTTCAGGGGCTAAAACCAAGCTAAGGCAGTACCCTTGAGGGTCAAACCAAATGCCTCAAACTGGGTGAACAAGCCCTCAACCTATTCAGCTCTTAACACTTGTTTGAACTCGGCCACATGATCATAAGGATCTCCAGACCCATCAAAGTATTTTTTCATTGTCTTGACCACTTGAGAGCATCTAAGGGTTCTAAAGTACTCTTGGGGTCTAGACAATGGAAAATCATGTTCATTTCTTTGATGCCTATGTGCTCTATGTCTCTCTCTTTCAGGTCTTTCACTTTCAAATCTTGATCTATCTCTTCCCACTTGTGTGCAAAGCTTACCTTAGGTTTCTCTCTAGCTCTTTCCCTCTGGTTTTCATGAGCTTGTGATGATCCTACACCTTGGAGACCAAGATCTCAAGTCTAGACTTACTAGAAATTCATGTGCTCTTGTGAACAAACAATCCACTTAGCTTAGTGGTTAAGTCTCAAGGATGTGAAGGAGGAGGTCTTGGGTTCGATCCCCATGGGGTACATGGGGAGAGTATTTTGCCCAAAGATCTCTAGAGCCTTCTAGAAGCATCATTTGAATTAACTCGAGTTAATTAGGATACTTGGTGCACATGCAATTACATGGACGACACATGGATGGTTAGTATCCACTTGCCCAAGAAAGAAATACATGAAGAGAAATGGGCCAAGGAGAAGGGTAATCCCCTCCTACTCCTAAAATTGATGATCTTCATGATCAATTTCCCCAAGACATTCCATCTATTTATGGAGACCAAGTAGAGCAACAAGAAGATGAAAGATTATATTTTGAATCTAATTCTCTACAAGAGTTTCCGCAATTCACAGGCCCATGGGAACTTGAATCTCTTCATATCAGAGCTCCCACAATACTAATAAGAAATGAAGACTAAGTTGTTCCAAGGAACATTGAAGTCATGAAGAACACTAAGGTGCAGTTTCATCTCACCTTAGAAGAGCTACTCAAAGTGAAACCTAAGCTATGGAAACATGTGGCAAATTAGGTCCCATAACTGGGTTCAAATGTGTCAAAATCAGGCTCTAAGTTGAAAGTATCGAAGTTACCTCTAGACAAAATAGGAGACATGAGTGAAGGTGAAGAAGTTAATATGTATCTTCCAATCACCTACCAAGGTTACACAACCAAAGCTATCTTAGATTTAGGTGCTCCTGTTGCAATTGCGACCACCTCCTTGTGGAAGCAATGGGGAAAACCCCCATTGAGACCAACTAGAATGAAGCTTCAAATGGTTTGTGACCATATTGAAAGACCTCAAGGATTTCTAGAAGGGATAACTCTAACCACTTGTGGTGTAGAGTTTGAGCACGCCTTTGCTATATGTGACTTTGGCAAAAAAATTCCATGAGATGATCCTAGGAAGACCATTCCTACAACAACTGCAAATAGTACAAGATTGGGGAACCAAATCCTTATACTTGCAGCACTTAGGGGTCACAACCAAGGTCAATTTGAAGGATTATACATTTAGAGATGTACCACCCCTACAGTGGAATCCTATCCACAAGGTGCAAGAAGATTCAATATGCATTCTGAAAGTTCTTCTAATCCATCCTGGATGCATGAAGATACTCACGTGTGGATGTGAAAGGTCGTAGAGGAAGAGGAAAGACACCTAAAAGCGAGAGAAGAAGGAACTTCTCAAGGATGAAGACTAGTTAGAGACCCAACCTACACATCGATGATCTTTCCAGATGAGGAATTTGAGCCTCATGGTTGGGAAGAAATCTTAGCCACCATGGACATTGATGTCAATGAAGAAGAGTGGACACCTCATTGTGATGAGGAACGTTATGATATCTCCTTGTTCATGTGTGAACCCTTACTAGAAGAGCATGACACTAATGAGGTCGTAAAAGAAGAAGAGGACAATGACGATCTAGAGTCCATTGTGATGGATAGCTGTTTTGACTCAGAGGAGCACTATCTAGAGAATGTAGGAGTATTTACCCAAAAAGAAGAAGAACCTCTCACAAGCATCAAAACTATAAATTCAAGGGAGGAAAGTGAAGGTAGTCAAAAGAAAAAGAAAAGAAAAGTAGTGAAACAAGCAAAGGAGGAATCATTTTTTGAAGTACCAGATAATTTCAAGAAATATAAAGTTGAAGATCAGAAAATTTTGTTACAAATGCATAAGAGAGAGGCCACCACAAGAGAAGCATATGATAATAAAGAAAAGACCAAAAAAAATCTAGTAACCATTGAAGAGAATGAAGAGCGATGTCCATACATAGGAGAAGACCTAAGTGAAGCAAAAGAAGTAGAGCTTGTAGCTTCATTAAGGGAATATAGGGATGTGTTTTCGTGGACCTATAGAGACTTGAAGGGAGTAGATCCGAAAATATGCTCTCATACCATCCCCATGATGGATGATGCCAAGCCCACCAAACAGAAGCCCTACACATATAATGACACTTATGCAACCAAAATAAAAGAAGAAATTGGTAGACTCATTGAAGCTAGATTTATCTATGAGATTGAACATATTGAATGGGTGTCCCCCATTGTAGTGGCGCCCAAGAAGAATGGAAAATTGTGAGTGTGTACTAACCCTAAAAATATTAATGCTGGCATGATCAGAGATAGCTATCCGCTTCCAATCACTAAACATTTGTTGGAGTGTGTTGCAGGCAAGGAAGTTTATAGCTTCCTTGATGGATTTTCAGGTTATAACCTAGTAGCCATTGCCCCAAAAGATCAACACAAAATGGCCTTCATCAGAGAGTGAGGAATCTTTGCATTTTGTGTGATGCCATTTGGGCTCACCAATGCACCTGCAACATTCCAAAGTCTCATGTGCCATGTCTTCAAAGAGTTCTTGTGAAAGAGCTTAGAAGTATATGTGGAGGATTTATGTGCTAATTCCCAAGAAAGAAGATACCACATCCCATAGCTCAAATAGATCTTCAACAAGTGTAGAGAGTATTGAGTTTGTATGAACCCAGAAAAGTGTGTGTTCATGGTACATCAAGGTAAGATCTTAGATCATATTGTTTCTAAGAATGGAATATCAATAAATGAGGACAAAGTAAGGGCCATAGCAGATTTGTCAAGGCCAAGGAATGTTAAAGAGGTACAAGCCTTTATGGGCCATTGTGGATATTATCGTAGGTTTATCCACATGTATGTGATCATAGCTATACCTCTTTATGCTCTGCTGATAAATTTTGAGTGGAACAGCGAACACAAAAATTCCTATATTAGCATTGCATTGGGGACTAAATGATATCTTGTCCCCTTTACAATACCAACATGATATTCATTCTGATTATTGAGTTAGTAATGGTGAGGTGTGGTGCGAATGTGAGTGGGTGTTGAGAGGTTATTCACTTCCCTAGATGCATACTCTAGATGTGTAGTCTACTTAGAATGCATTTATCCTTCTGCAAGTGGATTTTTACATGGTTGGTTCAAGGGGGTTTGTTACAAATTTTGACTCTCCACACTTCCCATATGGAATTACATGTTTTGCCACTGCTAACCTTTAGGGGTATTCTAGGTAGCTCTACCTCAATATGGGACTTTTTAGGTACCCATGTCCAAGTAATTCTAGGTGTAGTTTTATGTGTTGAAGTGTTGATAGCAATATTCATCCTAGATGTTGGCGGGGTGAGTGTTTTTTAGCTCCAATTTAACTCTAAGATTTTATGTACATCTACTTGAGCCTATAGATAGACTCTTAGAGCTTCAGCTTTGATTTTATTGGGCTACATCATTCGCTTGGTATAAACCCTTGGTCCTGCTAAGGGATTAGAGGGTTGCTCACTCTTGCACCTCCAAATTTGTTGCATGCCATGGGGCACCCTGTTTCGAGTTGGTTCTTGAGCATGAGACTTGGTTGTCTGCTTCATCTACTACTTGAGTTTCCTTGCTTGTTTTGCCTCTACCATCTTTGGAAAAAAGGGGAGTTCCATGTTAGCTTCTGGTACTCCATGAGTTTCCACATTTCACACCATAGAACTTTGGACAAGAAGAGCATCATTATCTTCATGTGGGCTCTTAGAAGGACCAAGAGTTGGTGCCTTTCATAGTTTATTAAGTGTGCAACTTGCTAGTTCAATTGTGATCCTTTGTTGGTTCACCCAAACCTAAAGAATTCCACTCCTTAGATTTAAGTTCATTGCATGATCATAGATCCAATCTTGACCCAAGATAAGAGGTTCTGTGAGGTCCTCGTCTTGACATGCTAGCACTTTGATTGTCATATGGACATCTTGAATGGAGATGGGAAGCTCCAATTCACCTAGGAAAGGGGTTTCCACACCTCCCAATCCTATGAGATAAGCTTCAATAGGATGGATGTTCAACTGCAGGTCTTGATAGTAAAAAACTTTAACTGCACTAGTGGCTCCTCCGGAGTCAACCAAGGCTTTTATAGTCTTCTCATTCTTGCCATGTCCTACTAAGGTTAGAAAAGGACATCTATCTACTATCATGTGATAGGTTCCACTCATTGTTTGGCACATGGCCATGTGATATCTGGGTGCCTCATAAATGTCTTACCTAGGTTGATCTCTACCTTGTCTTCTTAACTTCATATGTCGGATGGGTTCTAAGGCTTCTACTTGAGCTTCTTCTTGAATTCATCTTTCTTCTTCTTTGCACTTCTTTGCTATGTTGATTTGACTCAATATTTCCTCTGTTAGGGGTTCCAAATATAATTTGACTCTGCATCCACTGATGTAACTTGGTAGTATGTCACCTTCTAGAGTGGCTAATTGGACAGCTCCACGTTGAGATTCTATTAATTATCATGGGTCCCTAGCCTTGCTTTTCTAACTTTGGCATGCTGCTTCAATGTATACACCAAGACAAAGTCTCCTACCTTCAAGCCTTTATATTTAACATGTGTGTCAAAGTAAGCCTTTTTTTCTCTTCTTTATTGTGTAGATCCTAGTGGCTGCTCTTAATATAGTTTCTCCTAGTCGTTCTAAGTCAAACTTTATAGATGAGAGCCCGTGGTCACTCCATTGATACTCTTGTGCTACCTTCAAACAGCGTATCAGGAATTCTAATGGAAAAATTGCATTCTGTCCAAACATCATCTGAAAGGGTGTGGCATTGAGTACCATTTTAAAGGCCACTCTATAAACCCAAATAGCAGGATGTAACTATTTGTCACAATCATAATGTTTATTGTCCACCAACTTCATGAGAAGAGTGCATAAGATCCTATTCATGCTTTTTGCTTTATCCATTTGCTTGTGGGTGGTATGGAGCCGACTTCTTGTGAATGACCATGAATTCTTGTAACAAGTATTCAATGACCTCATTCAAGAAATGGGTACCATGATCGCTGACCAATTCTATTGGCAAAATATATCTCGTAAGCACATTTTTTAATAGAGACTTAGTTGTAGTTTGCACATCGTTCTTCTTAGTGGATTTCACTTCAATCCATTTGGTTAGATAATCTATGGCAACAATAATGTACTCCTCATGTGAACTATGAGTTGGGGGATTAATAGGACCAACAAAGTATATTCCCCACTTAGAGAATGCACGTCCTTCGATCATGGGTCTCAGTGGCATCTCGTCCTTACGTATTGGATACTGAGTTTGCTAACAAATGTCACACCACTTTACATAGGTATGAGCATCCATGCAAAGGGTTGACCACCAAAGTCATGCAAATACTATAGCTTTGATCACCCAGTCTAGTCCAAAATATCCTCTTGCCACACCTTGGTTAGCTGTTTCTAATATCTTCATATATTCACTTTCATGGATACATGGCCTAAGATATCCATCTCTTCCATGGTTTCATAAGTTATCTCCAATGAGGGTGCAGTCTAGTGCTTCTTGTTCTAAGCCTCAACTCCTAGCTAGAGTCATCTTTGGAGGGAAAGTCTTCATCTTGAGAAATTCAATCAAAGGATTGCTCCAATCTGGCATTACTAATACTTGATATAGAGTAGCATGTTCTACAACCGGTCTAATGCAACACGTTGGGAAATCCTTACACATCCTATGGACATCTGCTTCCATGGTTGGCCAATATATATGACTAAACTTTGTAGATTCTATAGAGTTCTATGTTGTGAATGGTGTTGCTTTAGTGCACCTACATGTGCTATTTGCAACCATTTTGTGTACTCATCTTCTTCCACACAATAAGCCAATATGAATTGATCAGTGTGCTTATACACACTACTTGCCATTATGTGATAATTTTGGGATCTCACCACTTCTTTACCTTTGGCTTTTAGTACAAGATGGTTAGGTCCAAAGGTTAGAATAGGCATGATATTTTTGACCCAAATAGGCACTACTTCTAGGTTGAAATAAATAACCATCAAGAATTTCATATGACACTCCTTGCAAGGAGTCTCTTGAAGTGAGTCTAGAGAGCTGATTTGCTCTATGGTGGGTTTTACCTTTCCTGATGATCTCTAAAAACTTTAAACTTATTTGCAAGCAAATAATGTATATACATTTTAACTACATATACCATGCCTAATCCTTGTCTTTCTATGGTGCTATAATTTCCATCCATTACATTCAACTGCCTACTTGCATAAGCTATTGAAAAATCAATGTTACCTTTGTCTGTGGGTTGTGCCAGCACACACCCAATAGCATAATTGGATGCATCTACATGGACATGGAATGGCTTCTTCCAATATAGTGTAGTCAAGATTTGTGTTGAACATAATCATCGCTTAAGCTCATTAAAGGAGTTTTTGCATTCATCCATCCACTCAAAATTAGTCAAAAGGTTGTACAACAGCTTTGCAATTATTGCATACATGTGGATAAAACATCGATAATAGCCACAATGTCCCATGAAAGATTGTACTTCGTTGACAACATTTGGTTTGGGTAACTCGACAATGGCTTTAACTTTATCCTCTTCTATTGAGATTGCATTCTTTGACACTATGTGTCCTAAAATCTTGCCTCATGTGACCATGAAAACACACTTTTTTTAGTTCATCCAAACTCGATATTCTCTACATTTGTCAAAGATTAATTTTAGCTCAGGGATGTGTGTCTTCCTAATATTGGAATGAGCGCATAAGTCATCAACATAGACCTCTAAATTTTCCCACAAGAATTCCTTGAACACATGACACATCAACCTTTGAAATGTAAGAGGAGCATTGGTGATCCCAAAAGGCATCACACAAATCAAACCCTTTTCTTCTTCATAAGTCAAATCATGTCCTATGTATGTACATCATTCTTCACCCTCTTCTATGGTCACAACAATTCTCTTAGTCATATCTTTTTTGTTGTAAGCCACTCCTGTGAGTGCTTCCCTATTAGGCATCTTGACCATGACCTTTCAATCTTCTATTTCATATTTCTTGAAATTCTTTGGAACTTCAAAGGGGGTCTCTTCCTCTATTGGCTTAGTTACAGGTTTCTCTCTTCTTTTCTTTATGGACAATGTTTCTTCTTGTTTTGATCTTCTATCCTCTTCAGTTCTGGCTTTTATTATATAGAGATATTCTTCCTCGAAAGTGCAGAAAGGCTCCATGAGGATGGGTGCTTTGTCTTTGTTAATATCTTCATTGGGTTCACTTGTGTCCATAGCACACTCTTCAACAACTGCATAAAAAATAATTGGTTCTATTGTGAAAACTGAGATGCCATAGCCATCATCATCATCGCAAATTGGGGTCCATTGTTCTTCATTCACAGCTACATCCATTGTGGCTAGAATTTCTACCCAATTGTGAGGTTCCAAATTCTTTGTGTGGAAACACTATAGGTGCATAGGCTCAGTCTCAAACTGATCTATGATTCTCCTTAGCACCTACTTCTTGAGCGGTTATTCTTTTCTCTTCTTCTATTGTGACTTTGCACATCCATAAGTGAGTGTCTCGGTGCATCCATGAGGATCTTGATCCTATGGAGTGCACTGATTCTGTGTCCTCTGTTGCTCTGTGGATGGGGCTCCTCTATAAGGGGTCTACGTCTCAATGTGAGTAGTCCTTGAGATTAACTTTAGTGGTGAGTCCTAAATGTTGCAAGTACAAAGAATTGGTTCCCCAATCTTGCACTATCTCTAGTTGTCTTATGCATGTTCTCCCTAAGATCATCTCATATGTGTGGTTCTTGCCAAATTCACATATGGCGATTGCTCAAACTCCACACAAGTACTAAGATTTATTCCTTTCCCTAAAGGCTTCTCAATGTGGCATCTGCCATTTTCAATTTCATTATTGTTGATCTGAGTGTGGGTTTGCCCCAACACTTCCATAAGGAGGTGGCAGCAATAGCAACACCCACTCCTAAGTCCAAAATAGCTTTCGTTGTGTAGCCCTGATAAGTGATAGGGAGATAGGTATTTCCTTCTTCTCCTTCGCTCATATCCCCTATCTTATCCAAGGTTATTTCGGGCATTGTCTTATGTGATCCTACCACGGAATGAGTTTCAACTACTTCTTGCATTTGATTGGCTATGTATTTCCACAATTCTAATTTAATTTTGAGTAGCTCCTCCAAAGTGAGTTGACATTGCACTTTATTGTTCTTCACTACATCTATATTCCTAGGTAAGATTGAGTCTTTGTTTCTTACCATGATCATGGGTGCTCTCATATGGATAGACTTAGACTCCCATGTGTTGAAGACTATGCAAGCTTTAGCTTGCTTCCAAATGAGTTTGTTTGTATCCATTTCACCTTTCAAGTCCCCCACATTAACTCTTAGTTTCTTATTTTCCATAGGAACTCTCTCTTATTCATTTAGAGTGAACTTTATTAACTTTTGGTTAAACTCATAAGTAATGTAGAGAAGAGAGATACGTGCATCTATTTGCCGAGAGATTCTAGCCAAGATTGAAGAAGAAATTCTTGTGCTAGAGATTCAAGAAGAAAATGTAGGCACCCACTTTCTCTCTCTCCAATTCATAGCTTTAAGATGGAAATTAGTTCGAGTCTGGTGAGAAATGATTTTGATTATCTGATGACACAAGCACCGAGCTCTTTTCTCATAGAATACACACACTAGCTCCACTCTATATATAGATGGTTGAAGCTTTATTTTTGAGGTGGATCCTCCTCCCATCACCCATGTAGTTTCTCTGATGAATAGAAGCTCCTATTGTTATATGTCTTGTGGTTCTCGTACTATTACTATTACTACTATGTATAAGTTTTGCTATTAGGAGTTGTTTTACTACACAATTGTATTCAAGAGTTTTTGATATATGAAGGTCTAATAGGCTGCTATTGAAGGATTGTTCTTTATGTGATGATATTAAGTTATCATGCTATTGTACATAAAGTTGAAATCAGTCCTCTGTATGAAGTTGCATGGGAGTTAAAAGGTTGAAGTGTTGGACTACATGTGGAGCTCTTTATATTGGTTTGAATAGGTCTTAAAAGAGACACAAAAACTCAAGATGTTGGCTGCTCATGAAGAGGTAAATTGTTGATTGTTTATATGTATACTTGGTTGACGTATATTGCATTAAAGAGACAAAAAAAGAGTTCTTGAATGTATATGAGAGCCTTCTTATGTAGACACTTATTATTTTGAAGAGATGTGAAGGTGACACAATCAAAGATGTATTTGAGCATATAAACGATGCATATATGCTGAGACAAATACATTGATATATGCACACTTGTTGTAAGTGATATTGCGAAGGTATAATTGATGTGTTAATGCATAAGCAAATATATGTGTATCAATGAAGATATACCTATTTTGGAATATACTGCCAAGTCATATTGAGTGATGTGCTCCTATGTTTACATGATTCTCTTCTTACTTGAACAAGGATTGCAGCCATAAACTTGTTCATGACATAGCCAAGGTTATTGTGGTTGAAGTATTACATTGCTATACCCAGTTATTTGTTATATAACTATCTGTCATTGTGAAAAACATATGAAGATCATGTTTGGAATGTTGTTTCATGTGCAAGAATAGTTTGTTATGTATATTATGATGGTATGCATGATGTTGAATTAACTTACAACTTAATGTTGGAATCAACCTCACTTTATAAAGATGTGTTGTTGCCTATGAACAGATTGTACTTTTTGATATTGAAGTTAAGATTTGTTATACGTTCTAAAGCATACTCACATCATACATAGTCGAAGAATGTCTCTATATGAAAAGCAATCAGCCACATTATAGAAGATTGAATAGATGAATTATACTTGGCTCTTTTGGTAATGTAAAGAATGAGTAATGTATCATGTTGGCTATTATATGTAAGAAACTAAAGGCATGAGAAATTCATGAGGACGTATAAATAATGTGGTGAAATGAACATAAATTGTTGGTTTGCAATTGAAATGCAAAATTTCTCTTGAATGCACGATTAGTTGTGAGTTGTGTGAGCTCACTTATATCTTCTGCAAACAAGGTAGTTTTTCTCTCATCTACCAACACCATAGGCCTATGAAATGAGGTAATTCCTACGAGAAATTAGACTCAAAGTCTAAAGACTCAATAGATTTGGCATCCTCTTGTGGAGAAATTTGACTCCAATACATGCAGCGAGAGTTAGTGAACCTCTTCTAGAAACTGCCCTATAAGACACATGCTTGCTAAAACTTGATTCAGTCACAACTCAGAGATCCAACGACTTTGAAATTTTGTGTACACATAGTAGACTCTCTTAGCTTTCTAAAAACCAAAATAACACTCCATTTGGAGTTTATATGGCTAGGCAACTGGCTATCTAAATATAGACTACTTGCCATCTCATGTCAAGCAAAAAATTGAGGTTCACAAGAAATATTCCAAGTCACTATTGGAGAATCATCTAAGAGAGATATTTGTGATAAATAGGGTATGAGAGATAAGCTTTCTAAGAAAATATCATATGCATTAAATGGATAAGTACATAGAGATATATCACCTTCACAAGGTGGCTATGTACAAAAAAGGTATGTGGCTATAATACGTAGTATCTCCTGAAGTAGACCACAACTCCTCCAAGAGTGTGAGAACTCCTCCTCCAAGATGGCCTCCAAGATCTCCTCCAAGTTCTCCTTGAGTAGCTTGGGAAGATACTCCTTGATCACCTCCAAGAGTGTATAGCTCTCGCTAGAGCTTCTTGAGTTGATGTTTGAACAATGAGCAAGGCTCTTCTTATATAGTATTTTAGAAGCTTGAAAAGCTAGCTTAATAAAGCATAAAGCTATGATGGAAGACGTAGCTAGATATACGATTGCATATCTCAAAAAGCTATCTCCTAATAAAAAACATCGCGAAAAACTTTGTATGCAGAAGTAGTATATACTATTTACAAGCATCACATTGTTAGCACATCAAGAATTGATAGATTAGATGGAGATTTGTTAATTAGAGCTATCAAAGGGGTCGCAATATATGGTGAGATAGGCATCGCTGTTTAGGGACTAAAGTGTTCACTGAAAACATAGGAGAGAGCTAGAAAAGTTGTACATTGTGCAGAAATGTAATTTGTTGAAATCGTATACTACTTCTGCATATGAAGTTTGCCGATTCCTGTTCTCATCTCTGCAACCATGAGTTTCTTCATATTGTCTTCATCGCACTTTGTTGGAAATGATGTCAACAGTCAGCTCAAGTTTCAGTGGAAAGAAGTCAAGAGATATTTACAGACATCAGAAGTTTTGCAGGTTATTGAACCTTGTACCATTGTGACATTGAAGGGGGGATTGTTGGAAACAATGTCAACATGTCCAACTTGAAGCAACACATGTGATGTGTATTTCTTAGTCTTCTATAGAAGAAGAGTGCGGATGCATTATCGATACAATAAACTACTTTTTCGAAACCATTGCAACCAAAAGCATGTGGCCAAGATGGTTACAGCACTACTCTTTGATCGGGAAATCGGGGCAACCTGATTGCGGATGCATTATCGATATAATAAACTACTACTCACAGTAAATCAACAATGGATGCTGATGGTAAGTTGACAGAATCTCCTCCAAATATCTCTTGAAGTAGACTGCAACTCCTCCAAGAGTGTGAAAACTCCACCTCCAAGATGGCCTCCAAAATCTCCTCCTAGCTCTCCTTGACTAGCTTGAGAAGATTGCTTGTGTGATAATAGCAATGAGCATAGGCTCTCATTATATAGCTTTGAGTCCTCCAAAATCAAATATGAAAAAGTACTTCCTCACGCTCTCTTACGTTGCTTTTAGCAAAAAAATTGTATCGCAACTGAATGGTAATATGGGTGATTTTGAAAAGCTAAAGAAAACTAAAAGATGATTTTTCACGCTACGCTGAACGGATTTGAACCCGGGTGCCTTGCTTTTATCTTTAGATCATTTGAGGTAGACTAAGTGGGCACCCTTGCTCTTTACCTGTTTCTTCAAAACCTTCTTGCTGCTGAACATAAAACATCTTCATGTAGATCACCATTAAGAAATGCAGTTTTGATATCTAGCTAGTATACTTTCCAACTAAAGAATGCAGCTAAAGAAAGTACTGTCCTGACCACTTTCATTCTAGATGTAGGTGCAAAAGTCTCATCATACTCAATACCTTTCTTTTGTGCATAACCTTTGAAAACTAATCTTGCTTTATACATGTCTATAGTACCATCTACTTTTCTTTTGATTTTGAAGATACACTTAACACCAATAGCTTTCTTACCTTTTGGTAACTCACAGAGCTTCCATGTTTGATTCTTCTCGATGGAATCAATCTCTTCTTGCATAGCTTTCTTCCATATAGGACTACTTAGTGCATCTTCAACACTAGTTGGTTCATTCTCAGCTGAAGTAAGAGCTAAAACATTATGAATTTCAAAATGTTCTGCATAATTTACTTGGTCTCTTTGTTGCCTCCTGGTTTGACTTCTAGTTCTTCCTGTGTATTCATGTATACCACTATCCTTCCATGTTTGATATAACCACTTTGGTGTATTCCTAAAAAGTGATGGTATATCTTCTGGTTCTTCAGTATCTCTTTCTTCTGGAACTCTAGAACCTTCTCCAACCTCATAAGTTGGAACTTCAAGAGGTACCGATGATAGACTATGTACTGATGTAGGTAATGAAATTCTCTCTTCACCTATATCTCTTAGGATTTTAGTAGGTTCATCACCCCCCTTGTATGGTTGAATGTAAGTATCCAGATTCCTACAAAAAAATGCATAGTCATCTGCCTTTATGAATTCTAGAATCTCTTCCTTCTTATCATAAATCTGATTTTTTGCAATATATGCATTGTGTGAGAGTAGGATATCACCTGTATCTGGAACATAGAATGTGTATCCTTTGCTTTCAATTGCATAACCAATAAAGACCACTTTAATGGATTTTACATCAAGCTTACCACGATCTTTCTTCTTAATGTGAACATAAGCTGGGGAACCAAAAACTTTGAAGTAACTCACATTGGGCTTCTTCCCATAATAAGCTTCATAAGGTGTAATGACCTTCAAAGATTTTGTGGAAGATCTATTCAGAATGTGATTAGTTGTATGTAGTGCATCAAACCAAAACTTGGGAGAAAGCCTTTTGGATGACATCCTACTTCGCATCATCTCAACAAGTATCCTTTCTTTCTCTCTGCAACACCATTTTGTTCTGGTGTATAAGCAATAGTGAGTTGATGAGAGATACCTTTGTCTTCTAAAAAAGACTTAAAGTCTTTAGACATGTACTCTCCTCCTCTATCACTTCTCAAAATCTGGATCTTTGACTGACTTTCATTTTCAACCATAGCTAAGAACTTCTTGAAAGTAGGAAAAACCTCTGACTTCACTTTAAGACCAAAAATACATGAATATCTTGAGAAATCATCTATGAACATAACAAAGTACCTATAACCTTGAATAGAATTTGTTCTCATCGGACCATTCACATCTAAATGTATGATCTGCAACTTCCTTGTGGCCATGATAAATCCATGTTTCTTGAAAGGCAGTTTATGAAGCTTTCCTTCAAGACATCCTTCACATGATTTTGCATCATCTGGTAAAGCAAAAGTAGGCAAACTCTCAACCATACCTTGATCTTTGATACACTTGAGAGCTGTGTAATTGATATGACCAAATCTAGCATGCCATAGCTTCATGTTCTCCTTAGGTGTAGTAGACCTAGCAACATTAGCATGACTTATTTTGGATAACACAAACATGCCACTTCTATTTTCGCCTTGAACTAGACAATGCTCCTCATCAGGTGAGAGGATCTAACATGAATCTTTCTCAAAAACTACTTTATAACCATCTGACAAGAAAGTCGAGATAGAGAGCAAATTCTTCTTTATTTATGGAACATAAAGAACATTGGAAATTGTGAAATTTCAACCTACTCTGGACTTAAGGTTTACTTCTCCAACACCAACAACATCCAAATCATGACCATTTGCAATGGTCACTCTTCTACCTGAAGAGTTTGAAAGGGAAGAAAAGACGTTTTTGCAACTTGTCATATGCTTAGTATCTCCATAATAAAAAATCCAAGGATTATATGAGATTGCATTTAATGTTGCCTGATCAAAAGCTATCTCTTCAATAGTAGCACATGCATATGAATCTACCTGTGAAGGTTTAGGTTTTGGATCATCTTCAACACTATTACCTGATGCTTTCTTCTTCTCATTGAAAATCATTGCTCTGCATTCTGCTATGAAATGACCTGGCTTCTTACAGTAATGGCATACTCCTTTCTTTGAATCAGATGTAGTTGAAGACTTTTCTTTGGGTCTAGAGGAAGCATTAGGAAAAGGATTAGAAGACTTACTTTCCTTCTTGGATTGCTGACTCTTCTTCTCCTTCTTTGTCTCCATCTTCTTCTTACCCTTCGATGATGATAACATGGCTTCATCATTCTCTTCCATAACCTTTTGATGATCTTCATCTTGAAGTAATAGGAACTGTAGCTCTTCAAATGAAATTTCTCTATCTCTTGTAGAAAGAGATAAAGAAGTAACAAAAGCACGGTATGTAGATGGAAGTGAGTTTAGAAGTGTGTTTACCATCTCTTCATCTGAAATGTTGACTCCAACATTTAATAACTGATCTCATAAATCTTTAAGCTTCAAAATATGTGTCTGAACTTATCCACCGACTTTCATCCTTGTGTTGGCTAATTGTCTCCTTAGATGAGCTTTCCTAGCAGGGTTTCTGCTCTAATAGAGATTCTCTGACTCCAACCAAGCTTGACGAGAGGTTCTGCAAGACCTGATCTGGGGTATAATATTCCTCTTAACTCCCATAGCAATATATGAAAGTGCTAAATCATCCCTTGAATCCCATCTAGATTGCTCTTCTGTAGGCAGTAATCTGGTAGTAGTACGAACTCCTGATGATGAAAGAGTTTCTTCTTCTTCACTAACCTCCTATTGAGCAGAAATAGGAACAACAGGTCTTCTAGAAGATGAAGTAGCCTCTTCTCCGACTTGTCTTGGCCTTGGATAAGTTCCATTAACAATATTCCCTATGTCCTTTGATACTAACAGATTCATCAGCATAAAGCTCCACATTGGATAATTAGACATGCCCTCAAGCTTGTCTTTATTTTCAAGTCTATAATCACTCATCTTATTAAGGGTGTATGTCAACTATGCTTTGATACCAAATGTTGGTATTCTAAGGTTTGAATACCATATGATGGAAGTGGTATGGGCCCCAACAATAATAAATTCACAGGTTTACAGGATCTTCCAACAGATGAACCTTAACATACACACCTTAAGACTCAAAAATAGATGAGTGAGAGATAGAGAGAGAATAGACGAGATTTCAAGTGTAACAGTAAGCTATGAGGCTCACCTACATTATCTATATTCAAATGTCAAATTACAATGTGTGAATATGATACAAACTGACAATATCTATATCTAGGCAGAAATACGAACTAGATACAAGAGATTGTGTGCCTAAGAGGTATGAAGAGTGTGTGTGCATGAGAATATGGAAGATAAGAACAGTTTGGAGCTGTTGTACAACAAACCCAAATTCTGATCAACGTAAATAAAAAACGAGTGACCTAGCAAGCAAGAACGGAAATAGACTTGCTAGGTTACTCGTTTATGATTTAGGTTGATCAGAATTTGGGTTTGTTGTACAACAGTTCTAAACTATTCTTATCTTCCATACTCTCTCTCTCTCACAAACACACACTCTTCATACCTTTTAGGCACACAATCTCTTGTATCTAGTTCCTATTTCTACCTAGATATAGATATTGTCAGTTTGTATCATATTCACACATTGTAATTCGACATTCGAATATAGATAGTGTAGGTAAGCCTCATAGCTTACCGTTACACTTGAAATCTCATCTATTCTCTCTCCATCTCTCACTCATCTTATTAAGGGTGTATGTCAACTATACTCTGATACCAAATGTTGGTATTCTAAGGTCTGTCAATAAATCAACAATGGATAAAGCAAACAATGTGTTTTTCCAAAAAAACAAAAGGCGGATGGCGCCTCGTTCTTGTCCGTGCAACCATGAGTTTCTTCATATTGTCTTCATCGCACTTGACCCTAACCTTTTTGCCTAGTCTATCATTTAGGACAAAGTCAATTGTTTCCACTAGTGAAGAAGTAGATATGAATCACCAAGTGCAATTAGGAACACCATGCTTCTGCTAGTTATCAATCAGAATAGCGGATGGTATGCCACAAAGTGGAAGCATGAATAGAATCTCAATCCTTCATGCACGTCTAGTGAAGAAGATGAGATGCTCACTCTCTGCCTTCTCGAATATTCACACATGGCTGCTAGAATGAAGTAGGATCTATTGAAGCTCTGATACCACGTGTTATACCTGATGGTTACGGTGCAACACTCCCAAAGCTTTGGTGTAGTCTCTGCGTAGCTCGAAGATTGAGGGAGATGAAGTAGAGAGAGCAACTTCTCTCGTACACACATGAAAAAGATAAGGGATTGAGAATGCACACAACTATGAGAAAAAATGTGCCTTACTTTCTCATTCGATAAACGTCTTTTTATACAAAATGGAGAGCTTTTTGGCCAATCAAAAGAGGATAAGAGTCTTGGATAGATTTTCCTCTAAGTTAGAGGTGTTCACATGAGATGAAAGCTCAAAGCTCATAGCCAACATACAATGCATTGGACAATGTGAAAGAACTACCATCTGCAATACTCAAAATGATCGTACTAACTCCCATTATAGAATATGAGGAGTTTTTTTGCACATGTGATAGTACTCCTTGTAGGGACAGGCTTAAGTGAACTAAAGAAACTACGCAGCGAGGTAATATGTTTGGTTGCCCTACTATCAAAGTACCAAACATTTGAGTTTACTGCAAACATACACTACTCATGAGAAGATGGGTCATGGCTACATAGAGTAGTAAATGCCCATTCTTCATTCTGCACAAGATTAGCAGTCTCTATTTTTGGTGTAGAGGCCTCTACAACAACCATTCAACCCTCTTTCTTCTTTGCCTATTTTGCATCCAATTCTGGACAACTCTTTATGACGATCATTTCCTTTACAGTATTTGCAAAATTCTTTCTGCTTTTCTGTTTTCTTCTCATCTTTGTCTTCCTTCTTGGATTTCGAAGCATTAAGAGATTTATGTTTACTAGTAGATGAGCTCCATTTGCCCTTGCCCTTTTAACTAGCTAAGAAAGCTTGACCTACAACACACATAATAGATGTGTTCTGCTCTAGACCTAATCTTCCTGCAAGAAAACAAAGACTAAATCCTCAAATGTTAAGGCATTTGGATTGCTCTTCATCACCAATCAAAGAGTAGAAGCAAAAATCTGAAAAGAATCTAGAAGACCAATAAGAATAGTGTGCACAAGTGAACTATCTGGTAAGACTTCATCAGTAGAAATCAATTTCTCCTTCAAATCTTTGATCTATGTCAAAAAGCACTCCATAGAATCTCCTTCATTCATATGCTCCCTCTCCAATTGTTTTTGGATGTAAGCAACACGAGCCTCATTTCTTGCCTCGTATAAAGTGGTAAGTGTATCCCAAGCATCGTTTGCTATTTTGCAAGAGCGAATATGAAGGATAATGGTATGTTTGACAAACAAGGCTATCAATGCATGTGTCTGAGCATCTCTACCATCCCAAGGAAGTTAACGAAGTTATTCTGCAGTAGGTGCAATAGGAATTGCAACACAAATAGGAATCTAAAGATCATCATCTTCAAGGCCATATGCATCACCTTCAATAACTATATTCGTAGGTGTAGTAGGGTGCTCTTCAATATCCTGCACAATATTTCATAACCCTTTTGCTACCAATACATGATGTGTCATATATGCCAATAACGGGTAATTGGTACCATCCAACTTGTCCTCAACAAGCAACATATGGAATACATCATTGCTTTCAGCCATGGCCATTGACTAAATAGCCTAATGCAAAAAAATGATTGTATCTCAAAAAGTTGAAGATAACTACCTTGTGGAGCTCTACTAAACCTGTAGCAGACTTCAAGGTGCCTATACTGGCGAACCAAAACCTGTAGATATGTTTGGAATGTCATATATGCTAATAATGGGTAATTGGTACCATTCAACTTGTCCTCAACAAGCAACATACTGAATACATCATTGCTTTCAACCATGGCCATTGACTAAATAGCCTAATGCAAAAAAATGTTTGTATCTCAAAAAGTTGAACATAACTACCTTGCGGAGCTCTACTAAACCTGTAGTAGACTTCAAGGTGCCTGTACTGGCGAACCAAAACCTGTAGATATGTTTGGTACGAAAGGACTAAATTGCCTGCACAAGCACTATGATAGTGTGTTTGGAGGCCAAAATGAGCTAAGATCGAAATTTTGATGCCACAAAACAAAGTTATTTTGAACTCCTAATTGCCATAAGTATGCTCACCAATTTTCGTGTGATTCAGAGTCTATGACCAGAAGGTGTTGATAATGCCCTAGATGAATCGACGACCTGCTCTGATACCTATTGTTGGAGTTTGAGGTGTGCACAAGCACACGAATAGTACAAGGAGGAAGAAGAATCTTGAAGCACAACACAACATTGAACGAATTACCAAGTGAATGTACAAAGATAAGTGACCCGTTAGGGTTATAGGTGTATATACAAGCCGGGGGGAAAAAACCTCCTAAAGAGGGAAAAAAGTGCCCTGATAGTCCTAAGTGTGTTCACACACATTGCTACCAAAATATATCAACAATGGTTTTTATTACCTATGAAATTTGAGTTTGAATTAGTGGCAAAAGAGGGAAGCACTCATGTGAGAACAAACCATTTGTCAAGACTGGCCATGGAGAAGCGCCACAATGAATTGCAAACAAATTGTTCCAATGCCTACTTGTTTAACTTGCAGGAAGTAGTTCCCAAACGGGCAGAGAAGTTGGTGTTAATACTTGCATACCCATGTATATGACCGATGGCACGAGAATTCAAGAGGTAAGAGAAGATCGACAACATCATATCATGGCAAGTTGTTTTTGTCTTCAAGATCATAGTAGAGTTTTGCTTAGATGTGATGGGAAAGACTTTTTGAAAAAAATCTTGAATCCATATAGAACATACATCTTCGAAAGCCAGGAGTATTGTAGAGCTTACATAGATATGAATTTATTGGCCTAAAATGAAGAAAGACATTCACAAAAAAATTGAATCATGTCGAGAAAGTCCACCTTTGGGGAACTTGAATTATTATTGTGTGATGGTTTCACCAAATTGGATCAAAATAATAGTTGAGTTATTGGAATATATCTAGAAGAAGCTAATGCTTCTAGAAGAAGAACTCTAGAAGAAGAGAGTTGAGATTATATTGTTGTTGGTAATCAACTCTATAGGAGAAGAAAAGATGGAAAGTTACACCTATGTGTACAAGACAGTGAATACATTCCCACTGGAAATGGCACATTCAGATGCAACAAGAGGACATTTTGTTGTAGATCATGCTATTAAGATGATCCTCTTGGCAAGACTCTAGTGGCCCACACTACATATGGATTTAAATTCATATATAAAGCAATGCAATTTGTCAAAGTATAAAATATTCAATGAAAAGAGAGGAGATGGCACTCATGTTGATGATAGGACGTAAAGCCTTTGCTAAATGGGGAATACACTTTATTGATCCCAATAATCCCCTTGCTAGAGGTTCTCATGCATAATATATTATAACGGCAATGGATTACTTGGTAGAAGCATGAGCCACATATGTAACACCCCTCTCCATCTTGATTCATGTTTTCTTGAGGATTTCATCTTATTTCTCATGTTCTTCCTCTACCTCTCTATGATGAGGTCCCTTGATCATGTCCTTAATTACTTGAATGGCCTTGTCTTCCTCCAAACCTTCCTTTGCACATGCTTTTTCCTCTTTCCCATTTGCCCCTTTGATTACCTGCATCTACACTTGCTAATATTCTTAGCAATATCATTAAGGAAAAATTCAAATTTGTGATTTATAAAAGTTTTGAGCCCATTACAATCCCATATAATCACAAAACTTTTTTTCAAGTGATTTTTTAATTTTTAGAATTTAAGTTGTGGACCTACTCTTCGAGTATGTTTGAAATTCTTGAGAGAACAACTCATGCACCCTGAGGATTCCCTTTATCCCTCACTTTTTCCATTGCAACATTAGGCCAATGTTTGAGTTTTGAACCTTGGACCCTTAGTCTAAGAGCCAAATTGTTTACCAGTACACCACAAACCCCCAACATAATCACATTTTTTTTTAAAGTTTGATCATTGACCTATTCGTCGAGCAATCTTTGAAAGACTAAAATGAACAACACATCCACCCTGGGGATCTCTCTCATCCCCCATTTTCAAGGGTCATATGTCAAGCTGCACTCCAAGCTTGAACCCTAGATCTCTGTCACATTATATTCATGGTACGAACTCATCTTTGGATGAGTTTCCACACGGCACTTTAGAAGTGCACTTACTTCATAGTTAGTGAGACTCTTGAGAAAGAGGCAAGAGAGAACTCGGACATGGCTGGGTGGCAAACCGAAAAAAGGCTCTATGTTGGTATTTTGAAGATGGCAAAGAGCTGCTATGTGCGAGCTTGTTATTATAAAAAGCTAAGGGAACTTAACACTGGTATCAGAGCTCCAGGGGACGTAGCCACATGAGCAACACTACTGAGGATTTGAACTCGCGAACTCCGGTTTCAAGGCAAATGAGCTATCCAACAGGCCATAGACACTTGGTGAGAGATATTTTCCGATTTACTTTCTTGTATGTAAAAAGTTTGGCACCCATGAGCTTCTGCCCATGACTTATGAAAGGATTAGAAATGTATTCCCTTCTCCCCCTCCTTCAAGGTTTGTTGGATGGTTACTTAAATGGTTGGAAGTAGTGGTTATTGTAGAACCACAAGTCTAGAGAGTATGATATGAATACTCTCATCTTGAGTCAAGAGATCCCTCCTAATACGAGAAAGCTTAAGTTTTAGACACCTCCAAAATAGCCTATTTTCATGATTTTTACATAAATTGTAGGAGTTATTTTGGATAAGTAGCCATTTTGGGAAAGGGATATGAAGTGGATTTTTTCATAGATTTATGAAAAAAATCATGCATACAAATAGTATGATATATGGAATTCCATATAAGGTCAAGAAATCCAAAAAATAGCTCAGTATGATTGGAGTTCGAAGCTCCACAAGAATCCCTTCCATCATTGTTTGAGAAAAAATTTCAGCACCTAAATCTAAGAAATTCCCATTTTGGAGGAAGGAAAAAGAGGTGTGTTTGCTATGGATGGATGGAAAAAAGTATATATACTAAGAATATGGTGTATGGAATTCATAATGGAACCATTGGATTCATTAAAAGATAAGTTAAGGAGGAATTTTACTTCCTCAAAAACCCCCTTCTCGCACTTTTTGGAAAAAATTTCAGATGCTAAATCTTACCAAACTCCACTTCTAGGAGTAAGAAAAGAGACTATTTAAGATGCTTCCCATGGGTTAATGCATACATACATGAAGTATGGTGTATGCATTACCATGGAGAATTACAAAATCCAAGAAAAATCCACATTAGGAGTGGATTAGGAGCTTGCTAAAAGCTCCCATTTAAGTTTTTGTCTGAAAGCAAAAAATTTGATTTAGGCCTCTTTTGGGGAGCAAATTACCATGCGCAAAGGAAGGATTTGGAAAGGTGAAAATAGGTCCAAGCATCTTCATATACTAATCTCTAAGTCTATGGAAAGAATTCTAGGATTTTCTTGATGGAAGAATGCTTTTAGGCACTCCAAAAATCACATTTTCACACTTTTTCCAGCCCCTGCAACAGTCCACTAGTTTGGCATGTCTCGCTTGGAAAGGCCATATCTTGGGCTAGAAAACTCCAAATTGGACATGCTATGGCTAGTTTCGAAGAGCACAAGATCTAGTTTTATTTTACCAAAAGAAATTTTGGAAATTATGTATTTTTGCAGGTCTGTGCAGGTCTGCAAAGTTTGAATAGTTTTTGGCAACTACCTTCCAAGAGCCATATCTTACAAACCGGGAAGGCGATTGAAGTAATTTCACTTCAAGACACTTGCACATGGTATATATTTCACTTTATGATTATCCGAAGGTCCTAAAAAGGTTTTTACAAGTCTAAAGAGGGATTACAAATGCATTTTTTGGGTAAATTTGCATTATTTTGATAATCATCTGACCATGCTTTATGTTTTGGGAAGTGATCCGATGTTTTTGGATGCTTCAAAGTTTATACTAGGACTTGAGGAGGAAGGTGCAGAGGTCTCAAAGCTCATCAAGAAGGATTGGATGCATGCAATTCCAATACCAAATCATTCAGGGATGTATGTTTTATATTTTCAGGCATCTTACTTTATTTTATGGCATGTTTTGTATGTACATGCATGGGTTGGAGTGCATATATCCAAGTTGATCATTGTTTCAATTCTAAAAGTATTTCCCACCTCATGGCATTATATACACACTTGCCTTTAGGTAAGAATGTTATGGCATGGTAACATGCCTTTTCTGCAAACATCAGTAAGGTGTTAGCATGCTTTTAAGCATGTATCAAATGGACTTAGGACCATCATAGTAATATAGATAAGGCAAATTTAGAAATAGGATCCCTATACATAATCCTTATGGATTCGGACCATAGGATTGCTAAGGGGAAGGAGATATATCTTCACCATCTCAAAGCTTGTCAAGAAGGATTAGATGCATGCAATTCCAATACCAAATCATTCAGGGACGTATGCTTTATATTTTCAGGCATCTTACTTTATTTTATGGCATGTTTTGTATGTACATGCATGGATTGGAATGCATATATCCAAGTTGATCATTGTTTCAATTCTAAAAGTATGGATCAACATGCGAGAAGTACACTTTTTAATTGTTTGTAGGAAAGATGATTGTAGGAACTACATGGTTCTGCAACAAAGAGAATTGTTCCTAGCATTTGTTTTTATGTTTTTGCAAGTTATGGAGTCCATGTATGCATTTATGGCATGCATGCCATGGGCTTGTCAATCCCTATGTTGTTGGATGGCCTGTGTGCCATTGAGTTTATGTTTTTTTTTTTTTAAATTCCATTTCCTGGGGAAATGCAGTCGAAAATTTTCCCACCTCATGGCATTATATACACACACTTGCCTTTAAGTAAGAATGCTATGGCATAACATGCCTTTTTTGCAAACATCACTAAGGTGTTAGCATGCTTTTAAGCATGTATTTGATGGACTTAGGACCATCATAATATTGTAGATAAGGAAACTTCAATAGTAAATAAGATCCCTACACATAATCCTTATGGATTCAAACCATAGGATTGCTAAGGGGAAGGAGATATATCTTCACCATTAGGAATGTGCACAAGCAATCCTATAGGTTATAGGAAGTTGCATAGAGGCATGACAGATACATTTATGATAATCTCCAAGGTAGTGAAGAGTTATTGATCTTCACAAGGTTCTCACAATATGATTAGGAGACTATGGGGTAGTATCACAAATACCCAAAGAGTGGCTAGTTCACTCATGCACATCACTTGTGCGAGTGAAGCATTTTTGTTTCACTACTAAGGAAACCAATTAGATGGGATCACAGAGATGGGTTTCATGAGACAACATCGACGGGTGCTTATGTGATTTGAGTGATGGTTAGGAAGGCCATAGGCATGGCACTGACTCTATGACTTAGAGCATAGATCCCTTAGTAAGAAATAGTTGGGGTACCCAATACATATATGTATATTGGGATCTATAGAGAGGTACCTAGGCTGAGTCTTGGTACTTAGGAACAAGTTAGTTTGGAACAGAAAGGGATATCCATTGCCACATATTGACTAGAACCAAACTAACTAGTTCGAGGACATGTGAATCATTTTGAGTCCACCGACATGACTCTAGGATATGGGATTCATTAGAGGCCACCTATATATTCCATTACATATATATGGAATATACATTCGGTTTAGTGTAGGTATGACACCGTGAATTGGAAGAAGGTTCCATTGGTATGGGATTGTGGAAACGACTTCCCTTTGAGCATTCTTCTATGGCTAGGAAGAAAAGGACTCATCATTCATGGTGTCATGTCTCGCTAGATTAGAGGAGAGCTCTTAGTAGACATCTCCTTAGGATTGGGAATTATCCTTCATAGTTTAGGGAAGATTTATTCTTCTAGTAAAGAATGTGATGGGTGATTTTATCACCATTGGTATCACATACTCATTTTCAGGATTTCAGGAAGGATAATTCCATTACTTCGATTGGATCGTAACACAGAGGATGGTTGACAAGGTAGCTCTTTAGTATGGATACACATATGTTTATGGTATCATGTCATATCATGGTTGACCATTTTAGTAGAGGGCTTTGACCTTATAAGGAATTTATTTTCTCCACTCTTCACTACATACACCTTCATTAGTTAGGGGAGATTTGTTCTCCATCTTCATAGGAATATATGTAATGAGGGATTATGCATTAGTTATGGAAGAGAGGACTAAATAAATTCATGAGTTTCTCTTTTAAGGAAAGGAGAAAGTGGGAATCAGCTCAGAGATCGATGAGAGATCTCACTTTAGCTTAGTGGTCTCACTTTAGCTTCTGTTGTTTGAGAGAGAAAGAAGGAAACAAAAACATGATTTCTTCATAGGAGAATAATAGAGTATGTTTTCCTTTAGAGAGAAGAGGTGTTTAGGAAACATCTCTTAGTCTTTATTTAAGAAGGAATTCATTTACTCTACTTTTCAATGTAATTTTCCTTCACATGGGAGTCTCTTTGTCCACTATTTTTGAAGGAAAATATGGACTTATATACATGTTCTCAGTTATGAGCAAAGTAAATGGATTCAACAGAATCTCTTTCAAAGGGAAAGGGAAAGTGGAATAGGTTCCACTTCTAGAGCTCTTTCCCTTAGAAGAGATTGAATAGAGAGAGAGAGAGAGAGAGTTTCACTTTCTCTCTTTTAGATTGTCTAGATAAGAGTGGCACTCTTCTATCAAAGACAAGAGGGAGATCAAGTAATCATACTGGTTATATCGAGTTCCACATGGAAACTCTAGAGAGTAGTAGTCATGTTTATTTCCAATGATGGTCCTTGACTAGATGAGATGATCTAGTTATTGACATTAGTGAGACTGGGAGTTGGGTACGACTCTTCTCTTTAGGGTTTCTAGGAGATAGGGATATGTCTAACATATTGGGGTACCAAACTCTTAGTTGGTGTTACATCATGAGCATGATGTGTAAACATCAGTTATGAGGATGGGTACTTAGGGATTATCTGAATCTCAAAGGGAATGCTTTTTGTATTCATATGGAAAACTATAGGGAAGAGAAAATTTTAGAGTTTGCACTAGTGCCAATAGATGCTCTTCCAATAGAACTTAGTCCAATGTTAAAGGATGACAAACCACAAAATTCTTGGTTGGTGAAACATAGAGATTACATTTTACTAACAAGAAATTCTTATGTATGAACTAGATGATGGATTTGCATAGTTCACAAGGTAGTTTAGTTTGAACTATTACTTGTGATTACACTCAAGGCTAGGAAGATCTAGAGTGGTATGAGGGCAACCTATCATTTATTCTTAGATGGGTTTGGAGTCACTTGTTATGGGATTTTGCTCTATATTTCAGAGGATTCTATGGTTTATTATCTCCATTATGGTATGGTCAAGCTTATAAGTTTGGCACTTTTTTTACACTTCCTTCTTATATTATTACTCCATAGAGTATACATCATATGGACTTAGGTAATTTGGATGATGTTTTATGGCATGGGAGTGGTAGTATGGAAGTGGAGTGTGCATGGGAGATAGTAGGCACCACTCAGATGGTTTCCCACCTTTAAGATGATCTCATATGAGGCTTCTTAAGGGGAAGGATATGGGGAAACAACACACAGAGATGACCATTACATACAGTACATGGGGTTCACGGGAGTCCGAGCATTTTCTATACCATGATAGACGGACATTTCATCTACATTTTTGAGGACGAAAATGTTTTTAAGGGGAAGGAGTTGTCACATTATATTCATGGTACGAACTCATCTTTGGATGAGTTTCCACATGGCACTTTAGTAGTGCACTTGCTTCATAGTTAGTTAGACTCTTGAGAAAAAGGCAAGAGAGAACTCGAACGTGGCTGGGCGGCGAACCGAAAAGAGGCTCTGTGTTGGTATTTCGAAGATGGCGAAGAGCTGCTATGTGCGAGATTGTTATGATAAAAAGCTAAGGGAACTTAACAATCTCAGAGTCCAAAATTCAATATTTTCGCACTATATCATCACACATGTCGAGTAACCACTAAAGTGTGGCCTTCAAAAATTTTTTGCATCATTAATTTGATGTCTCTTTAAGAATTTCTAGCAACATTTTTGGACTTATTTCCAACACAATCGTTTTTCTTTTAATAAATGAAAGCTTCAGTTTATAGTAGTAAGAGGAGCATAGAACCAAATAAAGGGTTTAGACTTGCCAAAGCCATTACATGTCCCGCGAGCTTAAACCAAGTTGAAACTAGTTGTAACCCTTGCTTTGTGGGATACGAGAAGTCCCGTAGGTACTATGCTCATTCACGTGCGGATAGTTCCTTGCTTTGTAACGCTTGCTTTGTGGGATATAGAAAGTTCCGAGGATACTATGCTCATTCGGAGGGACTATGCTCATTTACAAAGAACCAAATAAAGGGAGAGAGGTTAATCTTTCACGGAGAGGATGGATAATTTTCATTACCGACACCACACTCCGTTCGGTATTGATTGGATTTCTGTCCGTCAAGTGTGAAAGTTTGCCGCCCGCGATTTGCTTTGTCTTGTAGATAGGAAAGGTCACTATTTCTACGATGAAATTGGGAGTTTTTCATATCCGTGCCTTCAATATCGTGAAGTGGACGCGAATTCCAAATCTGAGCATCTCAGGAAATTGTGAATGCTGCCTCTGGTCCGTCATCGCCAGATTATCTTTCTTTTCCCTTAGGTGATTGCCTGCAAAGGTATAGATACAGTCATTTTCGGGCGTTCTTATTGATGTGATTTGTTGGTCACTTGAACCTCGGCGATTGATTCAGGGCGCCTCTCTTCTTGTTGCTCTTGTCGATTCTGTGCCCTCGCGGGTTTTTGGAATCAGTCTCCTCCGAGGGTGCACAATTGAAGGTATTTTCATGGTGATTTGTGTAGGTTGCAACTCTTTCGGACGCAGATCTCGGGCGTAATTTCGTCATCCAGGAAGGACTCTATGTTGTTCGCGCATGTGCAATTTGTCTAATGTTACGATTTCTATGTAGATTACACGGATGAATGCATTAATGACACCTATTTTTGACATGTTCCTGGAGATCTGCAAGAGTTTTCACATGTGAGTGTGCGTTGATCTGAATCATGATTTAGATTGGTAGGATTTTCCTCCAAATGGGACTTCGCAGAGATTCTTTCCTAGGTAGCTTGCCATCTGACAAGATAGAATCTTTCAGCAAGAGGAAAAGGGGCAGCCTGTGTGCGAGTGCTTACAACGTTTGGGATGACCTGCCACAAGAGATAGCCGAGAAGGTATTTGCACTGCTTCCGGTGGCATCCATATTCCGATGTCGTTGTGTCTGCAAGAAATGGCTTCAAGTGCTGTCTGGTGGATCCTTCCTGAAGCTGTGGGCCCAGGTCTCTCCCCAAGCCTCCTGGTTCTTAGTTTATAACAATTTACATGGTATTGCAGCATTTAGCCCGAGCTCCAGCAGCTGGAGTAATATACCTGTTTTCGCCAGGTGCTCTCTCGACCCGAAGCGTGTGGTGCTTATGGCTTCATCAGGTGGCTTACTCTGCTTTCGAACACGAAATACTGATCGACCCCACCTTATTGTGTGCAATCCAGTCACAAATTCCTCACGGACCTTACCTGATATGTCTCAAGTGCGTTACATAAACATATTGGGCATGGCTGCAGACAAATCCACTAATACTTACAAGATCCTTGTTACCGGAGCATCGGATCTGAACGATATGAATAGCATAACTGAAGTGTATGATTCATGCACAGGATGCTGGCACTACCATGGAAGCTCGCAGCAAGACTTTTTACAGTTTTGGTGTGAGGTCCAGGCAGTGTGGTGCAATGGGCGTTTCTATTGTCTAACCATGCCAACACAGCAAGGATTTCGTTTACTTGTGCATGACATGCTTCAAAAGAAGTGGTGTGATGCTCGCATTGATATGCCATCAGGAGATTTGCGATGTCCATCCCTTTTAGCTTGCCAAGGACGGTTGCTGCTAGCAGGAAAGATAGTAGTTGACAGCTCAGTTAAAAGTATACGTATTTGGGAGCTTGATCAACGTGCATGTGTGTGGAAAGAGGTTGCGGCAATGCCAAGTGCCATTCTTCTGAAGATCCATCTGCCTTATTTTCTTGGGATCCAATGCCATGGAAAGTCGGACCTCATCTGTTTCAGCAGATATCGTGGCTGGCAATCGGTAATGTATGACATGTCTCTCAAGACCTGGCAGTGGATGCCAGAAA
Organism: Ceratopteris richardii; assembly: GCA_020310875.1. Lineage (NCBI taxonomy): Eukaryota > Viridiplantae > Streptophyta > Polypodiopsida > Polypodiales > Pteridaceae > Ceratopteris > Ceratopteris richardii. The sequence goes on from CM035428.1 coordinate 110,710,993, forward strand.
ATAAGGCATACCGGGGGAGGAAGGTTTTGAATGGGGTGCTGGATAGCAACAACCTCATTGGTATGGCGTATGAACCGAATCTGATAGCAAGTGTTTAGATTCTTTTTTGTCTTAATTTGTGTTCGTGTACATCTTGTACAGTTGTTTAAGCTGGGTGTGATTCTGTCCCTGTGCTGGCTCACTAACCAATCTTTATGTCTTCTTGGACAAGCATTTTGGAATGAACCTTGCTACCATTTTGAGTCAAAGGGTACTTGTTCACCTATTTAGATGTGTTAGAAGGTGTGGTAGAAAAGACCTGTAAATCCAGTCCAAAATGCTGTTCTAGATTTGAGTTATATAAATGTAGGAGATGAGCATTTGCAATATTACAAGTAAACCTATTGGTAGGAATAATGTATTATCATCCTCCATTCTCAGGGTTTGTCTAAATTACTTAAGAGGATCGAAGGGTGTAGTAGAACTAACTGTCATTTCACTTGCATTATGAGTCTATGTGCATAATATACATGTCATAAGACGTTTTACCCCCATGCATTTTTTCACACACAGCCATCACTTTCAGTTTGGTGCACTTTTTAATGCTTTCCTGTGATTTCTTCTTCATGCAAATGCAGTTTCCATGGCATGATTAAATACACATGTCATAAGGTCATGGGTTGTATGCATGACTCTGCCAATTTTCAGGTTAGACTTGTATTTGGTTGCTTAAGCTAATGGCTATAATTTTGACACGTTTTCTGGCACAAGTATCAAAGCATAGTTATTGGGACGGGATTATCAAAAGTGAGCAACTTGGTTTATCTTTATGTCTCGATTTCTTTCTAAAATCTGTGGGGTTTTAACCTTAGTAGAGGGGATACTTAAAACTAGTGGTCTTTTCGGTTGTATACAAGTCCATCTCACACTTATGGAGATGATTATTTCTGATCGGGTTATTGTATATTATATACATTACCTAGTCATGTCTACTTCAAAGGTCACAAATATTTAATATATAGATACTTGTCACTTGGACATTACTACAATTCATGTTTGCCAGAAGAATGAGGTTTTGGACAGCTAATCCGATGGATTTTTCTTTTTTCCTTGAAAGCTTGTTGCTGGGTTATGCATTTGAGCAGTATCATATGACATGCCTTCAAATCAACTCTTGCTGTCTGATTGGGGTTCAAGGCAAATCACATGTGATGGTATGCAAAGGGAACTTAAATTACATATACCTGCCTAGTGACTGCTTAGGTTGTTTGATTTTATGGGAAAGTCTTCACCCATCAGAACAATCAGAATTCAGAGCCAACTAGAAAGTTGTGGGTCTTTTGACATCTATGGTTGCTCTCACAGAAAAGGACCTAGTGGTTTGCAGAAACTTTTGAGGGATTTTGAGATCAATCCTTGGTTTCTCTCACAGAAAAGGCCTTAGTAGTTCACAAGAACATGGAGGGGCGTTTGAGATCAATTATATTGAAACTGTTCTTGGTGTGGATACATTAAAACATCCTGGAAGTGAAGATGCTCTAGAAAGCCTATATTAATTTCTTAGAGAAATGATTTTTATACATTCACTGGACAACAATTTGTTCACACAGGCACGGAGAGCTACCAAGCCAGGACAATAAAAGCCTAAAGAATCTTGAGGATATTATTATTATTATTATTATTTTTTGAGAGTACAATGAATTTGGAAAGACACACACCCGACCTCGTAAGGTAGAGGCACCCATCTTGGGGAACTCTTAGGCATCCAGCCCTGGGCAGGACTTGAACCCTAGCCATCTGCCTAGGAGTACAAGGCACATCCGCTAAACCACGCCTGCTGGATAAACTATAATTATTTTTGCTGTTTCTATTGTTAAGAGGTTTTGTTGCAAAATGAAGTCCAATGAAGCATGGTGATCAGTCAGTCATGCATGTTTTTTCATCTCTTTATTAAGAATGACTCTTCAGTTGAATTATGGAACTGAACCAAATCATGTTAATGAAAGGTAAGCACTATGTAAATGGAAGGGAAGTATGAGCAGCTACCTATGGCTAGGGTGAACAAGAAGTTTGCTATCTGGTTTACCAATTTATACAGCAATGGAAAGACACATGAAAGTGTATAATTCATGGTCAAGACTACAAGAGTTGTGTCTACCAATTTTATACTGTAATGAAGGAATATCTTGTACAGATTTCATATAAATAGACATGCCTAAACGTCCATTTAAGAAGTGAATTCTGATGCCTCAGTGGTAAGAAATCGATCAAATGAGTGATATCTTTCATATAGGCCTCCCTTCAGAGTAGCCCCATTTATCTATGTAATCAGTATTTACCGTGAATATTTTATCTTTCTCTTGTTTAGAATCATTGAAGTCTCTCTTAGTTACACAAACTAGCTCCATGGGGAAATCAAATACATCAATGGTTAAATAATTATATTGATAGAGTGTGCAGTTACTGAGCAGAGTTTGTTTTCTAGGAAATAGATGAGAAGCTGCATTTTCCTGGTAAATGCTACTAAGCCTCATTTTGTTGAAAATGAATGTTTCTTTGGATACAGAACGTCTAGAAGCATCAGTAGCACATCTTGTAAATGTTTTAATCAAATGCCAATACTGATGGATATGATGTTATGTGGACGCAAATGGTATAAAATCCCCTAAGGGATATCTGACGCTTTGGCAACATTGTTCATTGCTTCACTGTTTAGTTAAATGTCTTTTCTTCATTGTTATAGAGTTATAATGACCCCATGGATACTTTGGGACCTCTGGGTTCTCTCTCCAACCTTGTATTTAGTCTCTTTTGCATTGTAGGTCTTGGTTGTTTGTTAAGCTATCCCACATCTGGGCAGCAGAAGGTACATTTAGTTCTTGTTTTGGAAGGTTTAAGAGATACTAATCGATGATATTGATGAATAGAGCCTCTAACATTGACTCTGAAATTTTGGATTCACAAAGCAGACTTGGACAAAAAGCATGCAATACCGAGGAAAATGTTTCACTTATTAGTAGTAGTAGAGAAGGTTGAGATTCTTTTGAGAAAAAGGTACTGGTAGCAAAGGAATATCACAAAATTGTTGGCTTAAAGATCTTTCTAAGAACATATGGATTTATGAGGGGTCTATGATAGCTCTCTACCTATATAATGGATTGATGGGGGGGCTATGATAGCTCTCCACCTATATAATGGATTGATGGAGGGGGCTATGATAGCTCCTGTGTAAGGGTTTCCACCTTACTAGATTGTGTAAGGGCTCTGCTGCTTTATGTTCTGTAAGCTGAAAAAGAATATCCAGTTTATCCTTTGTCAGCTCAAAAAGAGTATGCAACTCATCTTGGAAAATGAATCAAATAATTCATGTTCTCTCACAATATCGTGTTAGGCATGCTTAACTGCCTAGTATTTTCTGGAGTCAAGCAATCTCATTTTATTTATTGTAATAACAGTATGCTTTCAATAATGAAAAAGTTTTGGATATTTTCCTTATCATAATTGGAAAATCGATAATAAATTGTCTTAGTGCCTTAATCTAAGATGCCAAGGGTGGTTTTTTATGGCAACAAAGCTGGGATATTGTGACATCAAAATTTTCCGATAAATTTACAGACATGGATGTACTGATTTTGGATAATTATCCGGTAGAACCCTTCTAGGCAGTGGCGTTGGCTTGTCCGTTATGCAAGAATTGAAGCCAAGGACAGTCTCCATCTAGGCTCTTGCAAACCTATGTGTTGCAAGGCACTGCTGTGTTCTGGTTTGGCTTATCCAAGAGACGAGCTTTGTAAGCAGTTGTATTTCCCCGCTACTGCTTTATAATGCTAGTCTCTATCAATTCAGGTGTATATTGTAACAATATATCTGAGGTCTTCAGGGCTTTATGGAATTACCAATAATCCAGAAGCTACATGTCAATTCAGGAAAATTATTATCTTCTGTTCCCTACAGTAATTGACGACAAGTTCTAATTGGAATTATTGAGATACTTTGTGAAAATCTATATGCTAAACAAAAGAATGTTTTCTGGAATTGTTTAATGTTCAGAGAACATAGTGCAGGAACTAAATGAATGACGTATTATTATTGCAAGTGACTACCAATTTGACTATTTTAAGTCGCAACATACTTAAAAAACTAAAAAGTAGTTCCTCCATAAATGCGGACATCTTTCCACAAAATGTAAACTATGTTTGGAATTCTCGACAATTCACTTGATAAAATTCTGTCCATCTACGAAAAGAAAAATGAAAGAAAGAAAAAAATTTAATGCATCAAAACCACTGAAAGCTATTGGCTTCAAGGCAGTAAAAAGCTGTCCTTTATGCACCAGGTCACAACCAAAAACTCAATAACTGATAACTCTAGGGACCAACCTAAGTCTATTTAAACCCAGCAGTAAGAGATCATCTAGTGGATGGTAACATAAATGATGCAAGGACATTTGTCTTTAGAACACTTGAAGAGCTGATGAATCACACACATGCACATACACATTCACATTCACATACACATACACATTCACATTCACATACACATACACACGCATACACATACACGCATACACATACACACATACACATACAAATATGCATACACATACAAATACGCATACACATACAAATACGCATACACATACGCATACGCATACGCATACGCACGCGCATGCGCATACGCATACGCATACACACACATACACATACACATACACATACACATACACATACACATACACACATACACACACACACAGACATAGAGATCCATAGATGCACATAGATACATACTAGTACACATGTATACATATACACATAAATACAAGTATACACACATATACTTGTATGCACACACATGTACAATACATATACATGTACTTCTACATTGTTAGACAAACATGCACATAAATGTACACACATACACATGCACACATGGATACAAATGAACACATGCTTACAAATGCACACACACGCAGTTACACACTTGAAGTCCACATGAATACATGCATTAACACATCCACATACATGCATGTACACACACATACATGTACACATATACATTTGTATCCCCATACATACACACACAAACATAGATATATACAGGTACATATTAAAACTTGCACATATAAATACAAACTTGCATAAATTGAATGCCCAAATAGTGATGCAAATGCCCCAAATCAGACATCTCAAATGAGGCATGCAAATCAGCCTTAAAATCAACAATATGTGTGTCATGAGGACCAGTGAGTAGCATGTCATCAACATACACCACAATGATCAAAAGCACATCATTAGCATGCTTCATATATAAGGTGCTTTCAGTTGGACTGTTCTCAAAACCATGTGCAATGAGATAGGCATGTATCTTTTCATACCAAGCACATGGTGCTTGCTTTAAACCATATAATGCTTTCTTTAACCTGCACACCTGGTTTTCATGCCCTTGTTGCACAAAGCCACAGGGCTAAAAAACATACACTTCTTCATGCAAGTTACCATTCAGAAATGTTGTTTTAATGTCCAACTGATGTACATTCCAAACATGATGAGTTTCAAGTGCACATATGCTATGAAGAGTAGTCATTCGGCAAGTAGGAGCAACGGTTTCATCAAAATCAATGCCTCTTTCCTGCACATAACCTTTTGCAACAAGACTAGCCTTATACATGTCAACTATTCCATCAAGTTTACGCTTTAGCTTATATACCCACTTAGTGCCAATGGTCTTCTTGCCAGGAGGAAAGTCACATAAAGACCAGGTACCATTTTTCATGATAGCATCATATTCAGATTGCATTGCAGCCATCCAATGTTCAGAATTTTGTGCTTCATCAAACGAAACAGGTTCAATCTCATCACAGAGACTAGAGGTAGCCATAGCATAGCAATCTGATGCAAAATCACTATGAGAGCCTGATCGAGTACGATATGATAGAGGTGCATCTAATTTGTTGTCACGCAAAGTCTGCACCAACCATTTTGGCATAGCTTTTGCCTACTCAATATCAACTCTCTCATCAATAAGTGCATCATGTACATCTGCATCAGAAATGGAATGATCTACATCATCACATGAAACATGCAAAGGCTAAGAAATTGCCTCATTATGACTAGCACTAGACTATCCACCTGTAAAAAGAGGAAGCAAAGTATCATACATGTCTTTGGAGCTAACAAATGTCTCCTTAGCACATGAAAGTAATAGCTGAATAGCATCTTCCACAAAAACAACATCACAGCTAACCAAAATGCATTTAGTCTATGGATCATATAGATGATAGCCTTTACTTTCAGAACTATACCCAATAAAAACACATTTTATTGCTTTATCATCTAAGTTTTTGCAATGTTGTTCAGGCACTAATGCATATGCCAAACAACCAAAAACACACAGATGAGCAATAGATAGCTTGAGACCATGCCAAGCCTCATATGGAGTGATAGATTGCAGCGCTTTAGTGGGACACCTGTTAAGTACATATGATGCACACATGACAGCCTCAAGCCAAAAACTATGTTGTAAATCCCGACTCTCGATCATTCATCTCGCCATCTCCATGAGTGATCTGTTCTTCCGTTTAGCAAATCCATTATGTTGAGTTGTATACAGCACTGTACACTAATGTTTTATCCCACGTTCAACCAGAAATACATTAAAGTCAAAAGACATATACTCCCCCCCTCGATTAGAATGGAGGGTGCCCATTTTACATGCTGACAGATTTTTAGCCAAAACCAGAAATTGTTTGAAGCACATAAACACTTCGGACTTTGCCTTCAATGGATATACCCATGCATGCTTGGAAAAATCATCGATGAAAGTCACGAAGTAAAGATAGTTCCCAAAAGAAGATGTCTCCATAGGACCACAGACATCACTATGTATAAGCTTCAATTTCTGAGTAGCCCAAACTAAACCATCTTTTGGAAAGGAAGAATGCTGCATTTTGCCCAAAATATAGCTTCACAAACATGTTTTTCGGGTGCCTCAAGTTTGGGCAAAAGAGGACACCATTTCAAATTTCTACATGTGTAGCAAACTAGCAAAATTTAGATGACCAAAGTGTGTATGCCAAAGCTTTGCATCTGACATAGCCTAAGAATCATGTACTGTGCATGCCAAATCATTTACAAATCTTTCATAGTCTATGAGCTTATATAGTCCATGACACAAAATGCCAGAAGCAATAATGATGTCACCATTTGATAGATCATGAACTGTACATCTATCATCAACAAACTTCACAACCAAGCCAATCTTGGCTAATGCAAAAACGGATAACAGATTTTTCTTAATCCTTGGCACAAACAAAGCATCTGAGAAAGTGAAAGAACTACCATCAGTAGTAGTCAAAATCATCTTACCAGCTCCTATAACAGGATAAGAGGAGTTGTTGGCACATGTAATAGTATTCCGTGTAGGGGCAGGCTCGAGTGAAGAGAAGAAACTGTGTTGTTTAAAATATGTTTGACCACCCCAATATCAAAGTACCAAACATCTGAATTTAGTACAAACATGCACTGCTCATGAGAAGATGGGTCAAAATTGTAAACAATAGTAAACGTCCATTCTTCTTCCTGCACAAGATTAGGAGACTCTATTTTCGGTGTAGAGGCCTCTGCAACAAACATTCTAGCCACTTTCTTCTTTGCCTCTTTAGCAGCTAGTTTTGGACAGGTCTTAATGACATGATCATTTGCTTTACAGTATTTGCAAAACAATTTTTGATTTTCTGATTTCTTCTCATCTTTGTCTTCCTTCTTTGAATGTGCAGCATTTGCAGCTTTTTGCTTACTAGTAGAAGAGCTCCATCTTCCTTTGCCCTTTTGACTAGTCAGGACTTCAAATGTTAAGGCATTTGGATTGCCTTTCATCATCAAACAAAGAGTAGAAGCAAAACTCTGATATGAGTCATGAAGACCATTCAAAACAGTTTGCACAAGTAAACTATCATGAAGTCTGCATAAATCAATTGTTCCTTCAAATCCTTGATCTTTGTCAGAAAACTGTCCATAGAATCACCTTCATTCAAGGGATCGCTCTCCAACTATTTTCGGAGGTAAGCAACACGAGCCTCATTCCTAGCCTGGTACAATGTGGTAAGTGTATCCTAAGCATCCTTAGCTATTCTACAAGAGCAAATGTGAGGAATAATGGCATGTTTGACGGACAAAGTTATCAATGCATGTGCCTGAGCATCTCTGCCATCCCAATGGTTTTGAAAACTATCCAACTGAGAGAACCTTATATATTAAGCATGGAAATGATGTACTTCTAATCATTGCTATCTATGTTGATGACATGTCCCAACAAGAAGCATATAGCTGATTTTAAGGCTGATTTTCATGTCTCATTTGAGATGTCAGAGTTGGGGTATTTGCATCATTATTTGGGCATTCAATTTATGCAAGTTGATGGAAGAATATCTTTGTTTCAAATAAAATATATTAACACATTATTGCCGTGTTTTGGCCTTGAATACTCCAAACCTATTGCCACTCCTATGGAAACAGGTTTATGGTTGATTCTTCAATGTTGTTCTCTATCAGCAAGCTCTTGGATGCTTGATTTATTTATGCACTACTCGGACAGATATTCAATTTTTTGTCTCACAAATGAGCAGGTTTATGCATTGCCCAAGTGTCGAGCATTGGAAGGAGGTTAAGTGCATCCTTCGCTACTTGAGTGGTACTCCGCTACTTGGATTCTTTTATCCCAAGGGAAGATCACTACTGCCATATTTACATGCTTTTTCTTACTCTAACTCGGCTAGTTGCTTTGACACGCATGTCTCCACTAGTGGTTTTTGCTTCATGCTTGGTACCTTATGCATATCTTGGTTGCGCAAGAAATAGTCTACTATGGCCACTTCTAGTTGTGACGTTGAGTATATGGCACCGTTCACAATGAATGTTGAGTGTGTGTGGCTCAAATGCCTTGTCATTGGTTTGGGTGTTGGTCAATCTTCTACCACCACCATCTTCACTGATAGTCATAGTGCATTGGAAGTTGCGAGAAACCCTGTGTTCCATGCTCGCACTAAGCACATTGAGATGCACTATCATTATGTCATAGAGAGGTTCTCTACTCAAGAGATCACTTTGGCATATGAGCCCACAAAGAAGAACATTGCAGACCTTTTCACAAAGGTCTTGCCTAGGGAGAAGTTTAACGCTTTCCGTAAAGCTTTGGGCTTACTTCCTTTTGTGGATTGATTCCACATAGCTTGGCACTTCCTTATACATGAGTGCCAGCTCCTTGTTCACCGCATCACTCTAGGGTGAATTTGTTGATATATTTTGCTAGTGATGTGTGTGAACATACAAGGACCACTAGGGAAATTTTATCCCTCTTTAGGAAGTTTTTCCTCCCTCAGCTTGTATATATGCCTATAACCCGAACAGGTAACTTATCTTTGCACATTCTCTTGATAATGCATTCAGTATTGTGTGTTGTGCTCCAAGCTTCTTCTTCTTCCTTGTTATGTTCATGTGCTTGTGCAGACCTCAAACTCCAACATTGTATGCGTATGCGTATGCGTATTCGTATGCGTATGCGTATGCGTATGCGTATGTGCACGTGTATGTGCAGGTGTATATGTGTACGTGTGTGCAGGTGTATATGTGCAGGTGTATATGTGTATGTGTATATGTGTATGTGTATGCGTATGCGTATGCGTATGCGTATGTGTATGCGTATGCGTATGCGTGTGTATGTGAATGTGTGCATGTGTATGTGTATGAGTATGTGTGTGCATGTGCACGTGCACATGCATGTGCATGTACACGTGCGTGTGCATATGCATGTGCATGTGTATATGTATATGTATGTGTACATGTACAGGGTGTGTGTGTGTATGTATGTGTGTGCATGTGTCTATATGTATGTGTATGTAGTGTATGTGTGCACATATGTGTGTATGTGTGCATACATGCACATGTGTGTGCATGTGTGTTTGTGTGTAGTTGTGCATATTCATATGCACAAGTACACACATACACGTGTACATGTATACATATTCATATGCACATGTGTTTATGTGTGTCCTTGTGTATGTGTTGTTGTGTATTGGCATTGATGGTGGAATAGCTTTGTGTCAAACAAAATATATTGACACATTATTGCAACGTTTTGGCCTTGAAGACTATAAGCCTATTGCCATTCCTATGGAGACAGGTTTACGATTGAGTCTTCATGATGCTGGGGATGCATTTGATGATCTTCTCTATCAACAAGCTATTGGATGCTTGATTTACTTATGCATTACTCGGCCAGATATTCAATTTACTATCTCATAGGTGAGCAAGTTTATGCATTGCCTAGGTGTCAAGCATTGGCAGGTGGTTAAGCGCATCTTTCGCTACTTGAGTGGTACCCGACTACTTGGATTGTTTTATCCCAAGGGGGGATCACTACCACCAAATTTGCATGCTTTTTTTGACAGTGATTGTGCTGGTTGCTATGACATCCATGTGTCCACTAGTGGCTTTTGCTTCATGCTTGGTAGCTCATGAATATCTTGGTTGAGCAAGAAGCAGCCTACTGTGGCCACTTCTAGTTGTGAGGCTGAGTATAGGGCAGCTTTCACAGTGACAGTTGAGTGTGTGGCTCACATGCCTTATGGTTGATTTGGGTGTTGGTTAGTCTTCTGCCACCACCATCTTCACTGACAGTCAAAGCGCATTGGCAATTGTGAGGAACTTGTGTTCCATGCTCGCACTAAGCACATTGAGGTGCATTATCATTATGTGAGGGAGAGGTTCTGTACTGGGGAGATCAGCTTGGCATATGTGTCCATGCAAGAGAACATTGCAAACCTTTTTACGAAGGCTCTGTTTAGGGAGAAATTTGAAGCTTTCTGCAAAGCTTTGGGCTTACTTCCTGTTGTGGATTGATTCCACATAGCTTGGCACTTCCTTATACATGAGTGTCTTGTTCACCACATCACTCCCAAGGGGGATTTGTTGATATATTTAGGTAGTGATGTGTGTGAACACTCTAGGACCACTAGGGCACTTTTTTCCCTCTTTAGAAAGTTTTTTCCCCTGGATTGTATATATGCCTATTGCCCTAATGGACTGCTTATCTTTGTACATTCTAATGGTAATACATTCAGTCTTGTGTGTTGTGCTCCAAGCTTCACCTTCTTCCTTGTGCTGTTCACGTGCTTCCACAGATGTCTAACTCCAACAGAAACTATGTGATAAAGCTTGAATCTTGACCATACACCTTGCCATCTCCAAGAGTGACATGTTCTTCCTTTCTACAACTCCATTATGTTGAGGTGTATATGGTACTGTACACTAATGTTTTATCCCATGTTCAGCTAGAAATACATTAAAGTTAGAAGACATATATTCCCCCCTCGATTAGAACCAAGGGTGCCCATTTCACATGCTAACAGATTTTTAGCCAAAACTAGAAACTGTTGGAAGCACATAAACACTTCAGACTTTGCTTTCAATGGATATGCCTATGCATTCCTAGAAAAATCATTGAAACAAAGTAAAGGTAGTTCCAAAAGAAGGTGTTTGCATAGGGACACACACATAATGGTGAGCAAATTGCAATTTTTGAGTAGCTCGTATTGAACCATCTTTTGGGAAGGAGGAATGATCCATTTTTCCCAAAATAGAGCCTTTACAGATGTTTACCAAGTGCCTCAAGTTTTGATAGAGATGGCACTATTTCAAATTTCTACAGGCATAGCAAACTAGCAAAATTCAAATGACCAAATCATGCATGCCATAGCTTTGCATCTGACATAGCCTGAGAATCTTGAATTGTTTATGCTGAATCATTCACAGATTTTGCATAATCTATGAGATTATACAACCCACAATAGAGAATGCCAAAATCAATACTGATTTTTCCATTTGACATGTCATGAAATGTACATCTATTATCAACAAATTTCACAACCAAGCTGATCTTGACTAATATTGAAAACTGATAATAGATTTTTCTTGATCCCTCGCACAAATAAAGAATTTGATAATGTAAAAGAACCATCATCAATAGTAGTTAGAATGATCCTACCAACTCCCATGAAAGGATAAGAGGAGTTGTTGGTGCATGTGACAGTATTCCCTATAGGGGAAGGCTCAAGTGAAGTGAAGAAACTGTGCTGTGAGGTAATATGTTTGGTTGCTCCTCTATCAAAGTACCAAACATCTGAGTCTATCTACTATAGGCATAAAATGTCCATGATAAGATTGGTCATAACTGCAAACAATAGTAAATTCCCATTCTTCATTTTGCACAAGATTTGCAGACTTTGATTTGGGTGTAGAGGCCTCTGCAACAACCATTTCAGCCTCTTTTTTCTTTGCCTTTTTTGTAGCCAGTTTGGACAACTTTTTATGACATGATCATTTCCTTTATAGTATTTGCAAAACAATTTCTTTTTTCTTTGTTTTCTTCTCGTCTTTGTCATTTTTCTTTGATTGTGCAAAATAAGTAGATTTTTGCTTACGAGTAGATGAGCTCCATTTACCTTTGCCCTTCTTACTAGCCAGGAAAGCTTGATCTGAAACAAGCATAATGGACATGTTCTATCTAGACTGATCTTCCTAGAATAGGACATAAACTAAATCCTTAAATGTTAAGGCATTTGGATTTCCTTTCATCATCAATCAAAGAGTAGAAGAAAAACTCTAATATGAATCTGGAAGACCATTTAGAAGAGTTTGCACAAGTGAACTTTCTAGCAAGACTTCATCAGTAGAAATCCACCGCTCCTTCAAATATTTGATCTTTTTCAAAAAACTATCCATGGAATCTCCTTCATTCATGCGCTCAGTCTTCAAGTATTTTTGGAGGTAAGCAACACGATCCTCATTCCTTGATTGGTACAAAGTGGTAAGTGTATCCTAAGCATCCTTTGCTGTTTTATAGGAGCAAATGTGAGGAATAATGGCACATTTGACAAACAAGGCTATCAATGCATGTGTTTGAGCATCTCTGCCATCTCAATGAAGTTTCTCTACAATAGGTGCAATAGGAACTGTAGCAAGAAAAGGAACCTAAAGAACATCATCTTCAACACCATCTCCATCACCTTCAGTAATTGTATTTGTAGTTATAGTAGGCTGTCTTTCAACACCCTGCACAATATTCCACACTTCTTTTGCCACCAATAGATGATGCATCATCTATGCCCATAATGGGTAATTGGTACCATCCAACTTATCCTCAACACCCAACATACGGAATACATCATTGCTTTCAACCATGGCCACTAATTAAAATACCCTGATGCAGAAAAATAAATGTATCTCAAAAAGTTGAATAGAACTACCCTGTCGAGTTCTATTAAACCTATAGTAGACTTTGAAGTGCAGGGGAATCAAAACCTGTATATATGTTTGCACAAAAAGATGAAATTGCCTACACAAACTCTGAGACAATGCATGCGAAGGCCGAAACGAGATCAAATCACGATTTCAAGACCACATAGCAAAGCTGATTTGAACTCCTACTTGCCTTGAGTATGCTCACCAATTTTTGTGTGATTGTAAGATTGTAATTGGAGAGGTGTCGACGATGCCCTAGATGAAGTGGTGACCTGCTTTGATACCAATTGTTGGAGTTTGAGGTCTCCGAGAGCACGCGAACAACACAAGGAAGAAGAAGAATTTTGGATCACAACACACAATACTGAATGCATTACCAAGAGAATGTAAAAAGATAAGTTACCTATTAGGGTTATTGCCGTACATACAAGCCACGGGGATAAAAACCTCCTAAAGAGGGAAAAAAGTTCCCCAATGGTCCTAATGTGTTCACACACATCACTATCGAAATATATCAACATACACGTACACATACACATATACACATAAACACACATACACATACACATACACATACACATACACATACACATACACATACACATACACATACACATACACATACACATACACATACACATACACATACACATACACATACACATACACATACACATACACATACACATACACATACACATACACATACACATACACATACACATACACATACACATACACATACACATACACATACACATACACATACACATACACATACACATACACATACACATACACATACACATACACATACACATACACATACACATACACATACACATACACATACACATACACATACACATACACATACACATACACATACACATACACATACACATACACATACACATACACATACACATACACATACACATACACATACACATACACATACACATACACATACACATACACATACACATACACATACACATACACATACACATACACATACACATACACATACACATACACATACACATACACATACACATACACATACACATACACATACACATACACATACACATACACATACACATACACATACACATACACATACACATACACATACACATACACATACACATACACATACACATACACATACACATACACATACACATACACATACACATACACATACACATACACATACACATACACATACACATACACATACACATACACATACACATACACATACACATACACATACACATACACATACACATACACATACACATACACATACACATACACATACACATACACATACACATACACATACACATACACATACACATACACATACACATACACATACACATACACATACACATACACATACACATACACATACACATACACATACACATACACATACACATACCATACACATACACATACACATACACATACACATACACATACACATACACATACACATACACATACACATACACATACACATACACATACACATACACATACACATACACATACACATACACATACACATACACATACACATACACATACACATACACATACACATACACATACACATACACATACACATACACATACACATACACATACACATACACATACACATACACATACACATACACATACACATACACATACACATACACATACACATACACATACACATACACATACACATACACATACACATACACATACACATACACATACACATACACATACACATACACATACACATACACATACACATACACACACACACACACATACACATACACATACACATACACATACACATACACATACACATACACATACACACACAGACATACACACACACACGCAAACACGCACCCATACGCATACCCACATGCATACACATACGCATACGCATACGCATACGCATACGCATACGCATACGCATACGCATACGCATACGCATACGCATACGCATACGCATACGCATACGCATACGCATACGCATACGCATACGCATACGCATACGCATACGCATACGCATACGCATACGCATACGCATACGCATACGCATACGCATACGCATACGCATACGCATACGCATACGCATACGCATACGCATACGCATACGCATACGCATACGCATACGCATACGCCTATGCATAGGCGTACGCATACGCCTACGCATAGGCGTACGCATACGCATAGGCATACGCATACGCCTACGCATAGGCCTACACATAGCCCTACGCATACGCATACACATAGCCCTACGCATGCGCATACGCCTACGCATACGCATACGCATATGCATACGCATACGCATACGCATACGCATACGCATACGCATACGCATACGCATACGCATACGCATACGCATACGCATACGCATACGCATACGCATACGCATACGCATACGCATACGCATACGCATACGCATACGCATACGCATACGCATACGCATACGCATACGCATACGCATACACATACGCATACCCATAACCACATGCATAACCACACACAGACACACACAGACACACACACACGCACACGCATACGCACACGCATACGCACACGCACACGCATACGCAGACGCATACGCAGACGCATACGCATATGCATACGCATATGCATACACATACACATACGCATACGCATACGCATACGCATACGCATACGCATACGCATACGCATACGCATACGCATACGCATACGCATACGCATACGCATACGCATACGCATACGCATACGCATACGCATACGCATACGCATACGCATACGCATACGCATACGCATACGCATACGCATACGCATATGCATATGCATACACACACGCATACACACACGCACATGCATACACACATGCACATGCACACGCACACACGTATGCACATGCACACGCATATGCATACACATATGCACATGCACACACATATGCATACACACACACACACATGAATAGGCATACACATATGCATACCCATATGCATATGCATACGGATATGCATACGCATATGGATATACATACGCATACGCATACGCATATGCATATGTATACACATACACACACATACACATACACACACACATACACATTCACATACACATGCACATGCACATGCACATGCACATGCACATGCACATGCACATGCACATGCACATGCACATGCACATGCACATGCACATGCACATGCACATGCACATGCACATGCACATGCACATGCACATGCACATGCACATGCACATGCACATGCACATGCACATGCACATGCACATGCACATGCACATGCACATGCACATGCACATGCACATGCACATGCACATGCACATGCACATGCACATGCACATGCACATGCACATGCACATGCACATGCACATGCACATGCACATGCACATGCACATGCACATGCACATGCACATGCACATACACATTTACACATACACATACACATACAAATATGTGTACACATATGCACATGCACTTGCATACACACACACACACACCCACATGCACACTCACACACCCACACGCACACTCACACACACACACACACTCACATGCACATTCACACACACACACCCACACGTGCATGCACATGCACACACATGCACCCACACACATGCACACACACACACATACATAAAATACACAAATACATACATTTACATGTACACAAATACATACATGTACACATACACAAACACATACACATACATAAACACATACATGTACACAAACACATATGCACGCAAATGCATTCACATACACAAACAAATACATCTATAGGTGCATGTGCATGTGCACCTACAAATACATGCAAATACAGCCACGTGCATACACACATGCACATGTACAAGTACATGTACACACACATACACATACACACACACAAACATACATATACAAATACATGCACACCCACCTTCACATACACATGCACATACATGTACACACACATAAACATAGAGACACACATGCATGTGCACACATGCACATTCACAAAAAAAAGAAAACACACACACACACACAAGAACATGCATAAGCACGTGCATGCATAAAAGCACATGCACACAAGCAGAATTACACACAAAAGCACCAACACAAGTTCACACAAACACACAGACACACACACACACACACACACACACAAGTACATGCACATGCACAAGAACATGCACATGCACATGCACAAGAACATGCACATGCACATGCACACACAGATGCACATGCACACACAGATGCACATGGAGATGTAGATACAGATGCACATCAACATGCACATGCACATCCACATCCATGTGCACATACACATACACATATGCATACACATACACATACACATACACATACACATACACATACACATACACATACGCATACGCATACGCATACGCATACGCATACGCATACGCATACGCATACGCATACGCATACGCATACGCATACGCATACGCATACGCATACGCATACGCATACGCATACGCATACGCATACGCATACGCATACGCATACGCATACGCATACGCATACGCATACGCATACGCATACGCATACGCATACGCATACACATACGCATACACACACACATACACATACACATACACATACACATACGCATACGCATACGCATACGCATACCCATACGCATACCCATACGCATACCCATACGCATACCCATACACATACACATACACATACGGATACACATACGCATACGCATACGCATACGCATACGCATACGCATACCCATACGCATACCCATACGCATACCCATACACATACCCATACACATACACATACACATACACATACATATACACATACACATACACATACACATACACATACACATACACATACACATACCCATACCCATACACATACACATACACATACCCATACACATGCACATACACATACACATACACATACACATACACATACACATACACATACACGTACACATACACATACACATACACATACACATACACATACACATACACATACACATACACATGCACATACACATACACATACACATACACATACACATACACATACACATACACATACACATACACATACACATACACATACACATACACATACACATACACATACACATACACATACACATGCACATACACATGCACATGCACATGCACATGCACATGCACATGCACATGCACATGCACATGCACATGCACATGCACATGCACATCCACGTGCACATACACGTGCACATACACCTACACATACACATACACATACACATACACATACACATACACATACACATACACACACATACACACACACACACATACACACACACACACAGACACATACACATACACATACACATACACATACACATACACAACACATACACATACACATACACATACACATACACATACACATACACATACACATACACATACACATACACATACACATACACATACACATACACATACACATACACATACACATACACATACACATACACATACACATACACATACACATACACATACACATACACATACACATACACATACACATACACATACACATACACATACACATACACATACACATACACATACACATACACATACACATACACATACACATACACATACACATACACATACACATACACATACACATACACATACACATACACATACACATACACATACACATACACATACACATACACATACACATACACATACACATACACATACACATACACATACGCATACACATACACATACACATATACATATATATACACAGACGTAGACATAGACACAAACACAGATGCACACATAGATGTAGATGTAGACATAGACGTAGACGAAGACATAGACGTGGATGCATACACATACGAATATGCATATGCATACGCATACGAATATGCATATGCATACGCATACACATATGCATACACATACGCATATGCATACTGTTGGAACTCAAGGTCAAGCACAAGCACGGAAGCACATCAGAAAGGTGGACACACACAAGAAGAAGGAGCAAGTAGAGAGCTCCAAGAAGTACATGTCAAATTTTTAGAAGAATCCCCCATAGAAATAGTGATTTCCATCACTAAAAACCATTGTAAATACCATTTTCTATTTTTGTAACTCCATTTTTTTCAAGCCGAGGAGTCCTCGAGCTTGAGGAGTATTAGAAGTATCATCCTACCACTTTTCATAATTTTTGGACTTCGTTTGAGCCCTCAAATAAGCCCTGGAACCTAATTTTTAACTAGGCTGGACACTAAGTCTGGATAGGGCCAAAACTTGTCAAAAAACTATAAAAAGAGCTAGAGAGCTCATTTTTGAGGTTAGCTTGTTAGAGAATAGAGCTTTTGTAAGAGAACTCTTTTGCAATCAAAGCTTTCCATTGTTCCTCTCTTTGATCTTACCTTGTGCGCATGTGTGTGTATGTGTGTGCATGTTTGTGTGCTTTCACTGACGCACTAGTGCCTTCACTTGCTCGTGGTCTTCATACTGGTCCTCACGTCTCTGTGGATTGACAAGTAAAGGAGGTGGTGCTTACGCTTGAGCTACACCAAATTTTGGCACCGTTGCCGAGGAGAGAGCTTCGAGGACGAGCGTTGTGATGGTAAGATCGTAGATTTGCAATGTTGGAAGGTAAAAAAACTGTCATTTTGGTTCATTTTCTGATTTTTCCTCTTCATCTTCATCATCATCACCATCTTCATCTTCTTCCATCTTCTTCTTCATAGAAATTTCTTGTTTTTTAGTGCATTTTTACCATTTTCATAGCATTTTTCATGCATTATTATGTGAGAAGGAGTTAGGAGATGCAAGGGAGAGCAAGCGCTTGTGTTTTTTCATGATTTTGTGCACATATGGAGCTCACCATTGCTCGGCGCTCAAAAATTCAAATTTCCCGCCAAAAAAACACGATTCTGTGATGAAAATTGCGATTTTGTGAAAAATTCAAATTTTTTTTGAAAATCGTGATTTCCTTTTTCCCGCCTAAAAGCTTGCTGAAATAAACACGATTCTGTGGTCATTCTCAGAATCGCGATTCTCTGGTTGTGCTCAAAATCGTGATTCTCACAAATCACGATTTTCAGCCAAAAACACGATTGTGATCAAACACGATTCTCTATTGACAGTCACGATTCTCAAAAACACGATTCTCTGACAATCGCGATTCTCAAAAACACGATTCTCTGCTGACAATCGCGATTCTCAAAACACGATTCTCTGCTGGCAATCACGATTTTCAAAAACACGATTCTCTGATTTCACAGCATCGCGATTCTCTGATTTCACAGCATCGTGATTCTCTGATTTCATAGCATCGCAATTCTTTGATTTCACAGCATCGCGATTCTATGATTTCATAGCATCGCGATTCTCTGATTTCACAGCATCGCGATTCTCTGATTTCATAGCATCGCGATTCTCTTGGTTTCACAGGATCGCGATTCTCTTGGTTTCACAAGATCGCGATTCTCTGATTTCATAGCATCACGATTCTCTGATTTCATAGCATCGCGATTCTCTTGGTTTCACAGCATCACAATTCTCTTAAAGTTCACAGCATCGCGATTCTCTTGATTTCACAAAATTGTGATTTTTTCCAAAAGGTCCTGTTTGCCTGTTTTGACCCCCAGGAGCCTGATTTGAGATAACTTTTTCATCCAAAGTCCATTTTTTGAGCTCTATAGCTCGTTGGAAAGCTCAGGTAGGATAATTTGAAGTTGACCCTCAGGTGGGACTAAAGAACCAAGGGGACTCCAAAGGATTTGGAACCATACCAAGGGGAAATTTTGGACTCTTAACCAAAGCTTATGAACCTGAGATCTGGTAGACACCTAGGCAAGGATAGACAAAGCATTAGAACTTCTCAGTCTAGTGTCAACCATACAGCTAAGTCTTGGGCACAACAACTAAGTGGTTGTCCTTACGTACTAAACTCTGACACAAGTGACTCAGAAATGTCTTTTAGCATGGGGAAACCTACAGGTGGCTCATGAACTACCCATCTACAAACACCAGAAGGTCCCTATAAGACACAATTGGAATATATTCGGACCAACCGATTAGGTGCTCGCATCTATGAGGATGGCCTGAGGCGATCAGTGGTCCAACTCAAAAATCCAGATCAACCCTTTGGACTTGAACACCCGGTGGTCAAGTTCGAAGAGGGGTCATACATTGATAAGTGTTGAAGCTCAAAGTCAAGGACAAAGCATGGAAGCACATCAAAAGGTGGACACACAAGGAAAGGGAGCAAGTAGGGAGCTCCAAGAAGTGTATGTCAAATTTTCAGAAGAATCTCCTACAAAAATAGTGATTTTAAGTGTCCACCTTTTGATGTGCTTCCATGCTTTGTCCTTGACTTTGAGCTTCAACAATAAGGAAGGAACCATGTATGTGGTCACCAACCTACCAGATAGGACCGATGAGTTTGGAAATATCATTTGTGAGAATGAGATAGGAGACATAGAACAAGGAAATGTAGGACAAGGACCCCAGACTCCTAGAGGCAAGTCAGTTTTGACCAGAGTGATCACTCCAGATTGGATCCCTCAAGACAACAAAAGCATAGAACTATTCTTGAATAGAGAAACAGAGGAAGCCTTTTGGAGATTCAAGCCAGATCAACCTAGCCAATTGGGCATAGTCATCATCTATGAATTCAAAGATCCTAAGATACTAGGCAAAATTGTCTACCTGGATAACACATCAGAGAAGATATTCTTGGTAACAGAACATGATAGACATGCATATACTTGGAAGAGTGAATTGATTTTCCCTCCACCAAGATCCAATGTTTCCCATGGCCTCCAAGGAGTAGGATCATCCCAAGCTCATGACTCCCAGAGAGAAAGAAATAGAGAGAGACCTGAGGTAAGTTTTGCACACCTTGTGGGCAAGAATAGATCAGGAGTTGAAGATGAAAGACCTGAAAGAGAGAGACATCAAGCACATAGGCAAAAAAGAGATGAACAGGATTTTCCATTGCCTAGACCCCGAGAGCACACAAGAACCCTTAGACCCACTCAAGTGATCAAGGCAATGAAAAATTATTTTGACGGGACAGGAGATCCTTATGATCATGTGGCCGAGTTCAAACAAGTGTTAAGAGCTGAACAGGTTGAGGATTTGTTCACCCAGTATGAGGCATTTGGTTTGACTCTTAAGGGCACTGCCTTGGCTTGGTTTCAACTACTGAGTAGTCGAAACTATCGTGATATAGGTCAGCTGCTAGACGAATTCATTGTAGAAATTTCCAAGAGTGGTATTAGGCATAACACATCATCTTTGATCCACAGTTTCAAGCAGACACCCCAAGAAACAGTGCGACTAGCAGGTAGAAGGTTGAGACAGTACCTAGAAAGATGCCCTACTCTAGAGTTACCCACACCAGCCAAACAAGTGGCTTTGTTCTTAGATGGCTTACTGAGCACAAAGTTAAGATCATATGTGTACTTGAAAGAGCCTAGATCCATAGAAGAGTGTGTGCGGACCTGCATTGACATAGAAGATAACTTGGGTGAGGAATTAGGACTATCCAAACTCTATCAAGATTCTGATAGTTCTACTAGTCATACTTCGAAAATCTCCACGGAAATAGACGAGATAGCTGAGCAAGTTGCCAAGAAGCTGGGAGTCCAAAATAGACAAACACAGAGAGTCACCTCATTGAACCGATGTTATACCTGTGGAGGAGACCACATGGCTAACGTATGCCCAATGCAAAACCAAAACATTAGAGAAAGGAATGCTCCATATTGCACTATTGAGAGAAAATACACAAACCACATGACTCAAGATTGTCCCTACAATAGGTAGGCTGTTATACAAACTTATCAACAACCTTACCAACAAGGTAGGTATCAGAACCAATACCAATATCCATATCAACCACAACAACAATATCAGGCACAATATAGGCCACAACCAGTCTTGGGAAACCAACCACTTGCTCCTGCTAACGTGATTCCAGTCAAGTATGCTGTGGGAGAGGAAAATCCAAATAGGGCATTGGTGCCACTAACCCCATTGATACCAGATAATGACTCTCATGCTCATAGCTCAAACTACTCCCATGAAGGTAGTCCACATGCTTATTACACAGTGTCACCTGAACATAGTGAGATTTACCCGTATCAATATGAGGCACCACCTATGGAGCGAAATTGGGAGCCAGGATACTCCAATGTCATGTACACGAATCCTAACCCTAGGCCCCAATTGAGACAAATGAGACCACAAGCCCCTAGAGGATCTTGTTTCAGATGTCAAGGTGACCATTTCATTCATGACTGTCCTCACCCACCATCTCCGAGTCAAGGTCAGGCTATCACAATACAAGCTTTTTGTCCTGAATGTGGCAAAGACCATCTTCCCAGAGATTGTCCAAGAAACCCCTCTAGTGCACCCAAGATTACACCCATTAATGTGGTAGGCTTAGTGGTGGATTCAAGTGCCAGTAGCAGTAATGTGGCACCTGTACAGGCAGTTACTAGGGCACAAGCATTAAAACAAGATAAACCAATAGAACAATCGGAGTCGAGTGAATCAGGAGAGCCTAGTAAGAGGAAAACAAGAACATGGAAGGATACCAGAGAAAAGGCCAATCGCAAGTGGAATAAAAATTCATCGGAACTAGAAGAAAGCTTGAAAGACGCAAAAATAAAAATAGAAGACATTGCATCTCAAAACCCCTCGCATGCTCAAACTCCATCCACTCCATCTCATCCCACCCCACCACCCATTGTAAATAGGCCACAACCAGGGTCTGTTCTTGCAGATCCAACCCCAGAAGGCTTGGACATGATGTTCAAGGCCTACCAGGCTCGACTTCAAGAAGGGCCTACAACTGCAAACCTAGACAAGAGTTACCCTAGAGCGGACTTAGAGATTAAACGGATAAAAATATGCATGAAAATGGTAGAACAAGCCCAAGCTATACTCGAGACTAGTCAAAAGTTCAATCAAACAAACTCTGTCAAACCGGATTTGCATTTCCAGGGCTGACTAGAAAGATTAGAGCAGTTGGTAAACAAACCACACCTTTCTTTACCTCCACAGGCTCAACCAGTTATTAAGAGAAGAAGCTCACCACCAAAGGGAGCATATGTTCCTAATTCCACGGATGCTGGAATACCTCCTTCAATTCAGGAGCACTCTCAAGAGTTCTTGCGGGAAATACAAGAGGAGAAATGGGCCAAGGAGAAGGGTAATTTCCCTCCTATTCATGAGATTGATGACCTTCATGATCAATTTCCCCAAGACATTCCATCTATTTATGGAGATGAAGCAGAACAACAAGAAGACGAACGATTAGATTTTGAATCTAATACCTTAGAAGAACTACCTCCATTTCCAGGCCCATGGGAATCTGAGTCTCTTCAGATCAGAGCTCCCACAATATTGGTAAGAAATGAAGACTCAGTGGTTCCAAGGAACACCGATGTCGTGAAGAACACTAAGGTTCACTGTCATCTCACTGTAGAAGAGCTACTCAAAGCAAAATCCGAGCTGTGGAATCATGTGAAGGATCAAGTCCCACAACTTGAGTCCAATATGCCAAAAGCAGGCTCTAAGAAGAAAGTACCAGAGATACCTCTAGACAAAATAGGGGACATGTGTGAGGGTGAAGAAGGTAATACTTATCTTCCAATCACCTACCAAGGTTACACAACCAAAGCAATCATAGATTCAGGTGCTGGTGTTGCTATTGCAACCACCTCCTTGTGGAAGCAATGGGGACAACCCACATTAAGACCAACTAGAATGAAGCTTCAAATGGCTGATGGTCATTTTGAAAGACCTCTAGGATTGCTAGAAGGGATAACTCTAACCTCTTGTGGCATAGCGTTTGAGCACACATTTGCTATATGTGACTTTGAAAAAAATAATGTTTATGAGATGATCCTAGGAAGACCCTTCCTACGACAATTGCAAATAGTACAGGATTGGGGAACCAACTCCTTGTACTTACAACACTTAGGGGTCACCACCAAGGTCAATTTGAAGGATTACTCCTTCAGAGATGTACCACCCCTACAGTGGAACCCTATCCACAAAGCAAAAGAAGATTCAATCTCTGTGCATTCTAGAAGTTCTCCTGACCCATCCTGGTTGCATGAAGATACTCATTTGTGGATGTGCAAGGTCGCAGAGGAAGAGGAAAAATGCTTGAAGGCGAGAGAAAAAGGAACTTCACCAGGAGATAGACCAGTTAGAGACCCAGCCTACACACCGATGATCTTTGCGGATGAGGAATATGAGCCTCATGGTTGGCCAGAAATCTTAGCCACCATGGACATTGCTGTCAACGAGGAACAGTGGACATCTCATTGTGATGAGGAGGGTTATGATATCTCAGTGTTCATGTGTCAGCCCTTGCTAGAAGAATGTGACCCTAGTGATGTCATAGAAGAAGAAGAGAATGACGATGATATAGAGTCTATTGTGATGGATAGTTGCTTTAACTCAGAGCAACACTATCTAGAAGATATGGGAGTGTTCACCCAAAAAGAAGAAGAACCTCTCACAAGTATTAAAATGGTAAATTCAAAGGATGGAAGTGAGAGCAGTCAAAAGAAAAAGAAAAGAAAAGCAGTGAAACAAGAAGAGGAGGAATCATTGTTTGAAGTACCAGAGAACTTCAAGAAATATGAAGTTGACGACCGTAAAATTTTGGTACGAATGCCTAAAAGAGAGACCATCATAGGAGAATCATATGATAATAAAGAAAAGACCAAGAAAATTGTAGTGACCAATGAAGAGAACGAAGAGAGATGCACATATATAGGAGATGACCTAAGTGCAAGAGAAGAAATGGAGCTCGTAGCTCTATTAAGGGAATATAGAGATGTGTTTGCGTGACACTATAGAGACTTGAAAGGGGTAGATCCAAGAATTTGCTCTCATACTATCCCCATGACTGCTGATGCCAAGCCCACCAAACAGAAGCCCTACACATATAATGACACTTATGCAACCAAAATAAAAGAAGAAATCGACAGGCTGATTGAAGCTGGATTTATCTATGAGATTGAGCATACAGAATGGGTGTCCCCCATTGTAGTGGTGCCCAAGAAGAACGGGAAGTTGTGAGTGTGTATTAACCTTAAAAAAGTTAATGCCGCTACAATTAGAGATAGTTATCCGCTTCCAATCACGGAACACCTATTGGAGCGTGTTGCAGGCAAGGAAGTTTATAGCTTCCTTGATGGATTTTCAGGTTACAATCAAGTAGCCATTGCCCCAGCAGATCAACGCAAAACAACTTTTGCCACAGAGTGGGGAATCTTTGCATTTTGTGTGATGCCATTTGGGCTCACCAATGCAGCTGCAACATTCCAAAGGCTCATGTGTCATGTCTTCAAAGATTTCTTGCGAAAGAGCTTAGAAGTGTATGTGGATGATTTATGTGCTCATTCCCAAGAAAGAAGATTTCACATCCCTGAGCTCAGACAAATCTTTAACAAGTGTAGAGAATATCGAGTGTTTTTGAACCCAAAAAAGTGTGTGTTCATGGTGCGTCAAGGTAAAATCTTAGGTCATATTGTTTCTAAGAATGGAATCTCAACAGATGAAGATAAGGTACGAGCCATAGTAGAGCTGCCCAGGCCAAGGAATGTTAAAGAGGTACAAGACTTTATGGGCCATTGTGGATATTACCGTAGGTTTATCCACGTGTACGTGATCATAGCTAGATCCCTTTATGCCTTGTTGTCTAATTTTGAGTGGAACGACGAATGCGAGAATTCTTTCAATGAACTGAAGAAATGTTTGTGCACATCACCAATACTGACCACTCCCGATTGGAATAAACCATTCCATGTCCATGTGGATGCATCCAATCACGCCATAGGATGTGTGCTAGCACAACCCACAGGTGAAGGAAACTTAGATTTGCCCATAGCATATGCTAGTAGACAGCTCACCACAGCTGAACGAAACTATACCACAACTGAGCGAGAGGGCTTAGGCATGGTATATGCAGTGAAGAAGTTTAGACACTATTTATTGGACAACAAGTTCAAGTTTTTCATTGATCATCAAGCTTTGTTATAGTTGGTCAATAAACCTTGCAATACAAGACGCTTAGTAAGATGGTTCCTCTTACTAATGGAATACGACTTTGAAGTTGTTGTTAGGAAAGGTAGAACCCACCTCCGGGCAGATCACCTTTCTCGCATTACTTCAGGAGAGTCACCTCAAGGAGTGTCTGATGACCTACCCGACGCTTATCTGTTCAATTTGGAGGTTGTTCCTAAATGGGCAAGTAAGCTGGTACCAGTCCTAACCTTCGGACCCGCAAATAAGAATGTGAAAAACTCGCAAGAAGAAATTGTAAAATCACAAAAATATCACATATTGGCAGGAAGCATGTACAAACAAGATACAGAGGGTGTACTAGCTTGTTGCGTTGAGGACTATGAACATAGTAGTTGGTTGCAACAAGCTCATGAAGGATTGCTAGGAAATCATTATTCTAAACAGTGCACATTACAAAATCTGAAACGTTTAGGAGTGTATTGGCCTAGCATTGA
Source organism: Ceratopteris richardii (assembly GCA_020310875.1). Taxonomy (NCBI): domain Eukaryota; kingdom Viridiplantae; phylum Streptophyta; class Polypodiopsida; order Polypodiales; family Pteridaceae; genus Ceratopteris; species Ceratopteris richardii. The sequence goes on from CM035428.1 coordinate 110,738,900, forward strand.
CAAAGAAATACATGAGTGGATTAAGAATTGTCCAATGTGCAGAGAGAGACCACCAATAGAGCATGCCACCCTTTATCAAGTGTCATTAATTCCTGATTGGAGTGCTCCATTGGTAGAGTTTATGAGATCGGGAAGATTACCCAAAGAGGCTAGTCTAGCAAGAAGACGAAGCATGGAGCAAGAGGCTCAAGGCTATGCCTTAGTAGGAGACAACCTATACCGAAGAGGCAAAGATGGTTACTTAAGACTGTGCATTCATGAATCAGACTATTTGAAAGTCTTAGAGACTGCACACAGTGGTGTTGCAGGTGGACATTTTGGTCTTGACCGAGTGATCAAGACCATTCTATTCTCAAGACTTTGGTGGCCCACTCTCCATATGGATGCACATACCTATGTGAAGAAATGTGACACATGCCAACATGCACAATATCCAGTTAGAAAAGACGAGATGCCTTTGAGGCCAATGATGGGAGGGTGTGCATTTTCGAAGTGGGGCATAGACTTCATAGGTCCTGTTAACCCCCCAGCTAGAAACTCCCATGCAGAGTATATTATCGTAGCCACAGATTACCTTACAAAGTGGGTAGAAGTGAAAGCCACAACAAAGAATGATGCTCAGACTACGACTAAGTTCTTATTCAAGAATGTGTTCAGGAGATATGGGCTACCAATAGAGTTAGTGAGCGATAGAGGCACACACTTCTTGAAACAAAACTGGTAAATAATAAACGCTTTGATTGGGACAAACAACTTCATCATGCTGTTTGGGCTTATCGAGTTGCCTACAAAACAGTACTCGACGCCACCCCATTTCAGATGGTCTTCGGACAAAATGTTTTGCTACCATTGGACTTTCTCATCCGAGCCTTAAAAGTAGCACAAGAACATGAGTGGAATGGACATGAATTGTCCTCTAGGATCTTTGATCTAGAACGCTTAGGTGAGACAAGGCTACGAGCAGCAGCAGGCATCTATGCTGCAAAGAAAAGGCAAAGGCATACTTCGATGCACACATCAAGGATAAGGGACTGAAAGAGGGAGATCTAGTGTTGGTTTATACACTCAAACAACATGCCCGTAAGTTGGAAAAACGAGTATATGGACCCATGATCATTAACAGAATTTCCACTAGCGGTGCAGTTCAGTTGGCCACTCTAGAAGGAGATATCTTGCCAAACTATATTAGTGGATGTAGAGTCAAGTTATACCAAGAACCTCTTACAGAGGACATGCTAATGAGACTCAACACTGTTAAGAAACGAAAAGAAGAAGAGATGAGAGTCAGAGAAGAAGCACAAGCAGAGGCTAGAGAGCACATAAGGCGAAATAAGTTAAGGCGAGTAGGCCTAGATGTCAACTCAAAAGCCCCAAAATATCACATGGATATGTGCCAAAAATCGGGCATAACTTCTTCTCAAGTCATTGACCGACATCCCTTTGTGACCATAGAGATAGGACAAGGAAAGGGTGCTAGGACTGTGAAAGCATTGATTGACTCTGGTGCAACAAGTAGTGCAGTTAGACTATCCTACTGCCAAGACTTGCAGTTGAACATGAATCCCATAGAAGCTTATCTCATAGGATTGGGAGGTGTGGAAACCCCTTGTTTGGGCGAGGTGGAACTTCCCATCTACCTTCAAGATGTTCCAATGAAAGTCAAAGTGCTAGTATGTCAAGATGAGAACCTTACAGAACCACTTGTCTTGGGTCAAGATTGGATCTATGACCGTGCAGTTAACTTAAACCTAAGAAGTCAGATTCTTTCAAGTTTGGGTACATGAACAATGCATTACATTACAATTAGAGAACTGCATGCTCACAGATCATGGCACCACACACTCTCTTAGTTCCTCTAAGACTAATCTTCACTATCAAGATGTTGTATGTGTCAAAAGCTCTACGATCCAGAAGGACTCAATCATGGAAGGACAGTCGCAAAGGCAAGCAAACCCTCCTTCTTTTTTGAAGAGTAAAGCATCCATAGTAGTTCAACCTCAGAAGCAAGCACAACAATTCAAGACAACTACTATAGCAAATAGAAAGACACCCTTCAACAAGAAAGCAGTTCCGAGCATGAAGCAGATCTGGGTACGCAAAGGAGAGCAACCACCAGCGTTGCCCCCACAAATCCCATCCAGGCAAGCCAACCAGGCTAGAAGTCGAAGGAAGAAGCTTGGACAATCTCAACCACAAGGTATCCGCCAAATTTGGGTGCCCAAGAAATTAACTGCAACTCAACAAGGGCGATTAGAGATGTGGGTACCTAAGAAGCTCTTACATCCACAACAACCTATGTTCTCCCACATGCAAAAGGTCTCAACAAAGAAGCCACAAAGAGAAAAGGGTAAGAACCGCATACAAAGATTGAAAGAAGATCAAATCACCTCTTCAACATTAGCAGGAAGACGTGTAAAAAGGGTATGGGTTTGGAAGCCAAAAGTACAAGTAGCCTCCACAGAACCAAAGCGCCAACCACATTGGATACCACAGTTCAGAAAGCATCGGGCTTGTCGGCTTTGTCAGCTCACCACTCCTTAAAAAATATCTGCAAATTTTTCCTTTGTATTTCTTCTTTGTATCTCAGCAGCGCTTTGATTCTTCGTAGCCCCTTCTGGGATTTAGCTTTTCCTTTGTTCACCTCCTCCTCAAGTGTCGAGAGGAGCAGCGATTTCTCAATTGACCACTCCTTGGGGGAGTCACCGAAGTTGAAAGCACATCTTTCCCGCCAGATTTTCCATAGAACCTCCCCTCTGATGGCGTTCCAGAGAGTCGCGGAGCAGCCGATCGCTTCTCCCAGCAGGGCTTGCTGCCAACTGAGACGTTTTTGAAGTCTAATTCTCTTTCCAACCACCTGCCAGAGTCTGTTGGAGTTGGGGCAGGTAAAGAAGATGTGTGTAACATCTTCGATAGACCGGTGGCAGCGTTTGCACCAGGGAGGGATCCCACAGATTTTGCTAGCCTTAAGGTTGGTCCAAATTCCGTGATGAAGAATTTGTTACTAAGAGAAGAAATACAAATAATTAATCAACCACGGTGCCCGAGGCACATGAAGGAAAACAAAAGGTCTTCTGTGTGTTTCTTGGCTTCTATGTGTAACCGCATCTAACATCTGATTCAAGAGGGTAATAGAACGTGCTACATTTTCAATAGATCTACGATTGAGTGCACGTGATTGAAAGAAGATGGAGTTCTTATTTTTCAGGTGATCTATAACTTTGGGTACCTCGTAACATCTAAGACTTTTGTCAATCACTAGTAGGAGATCAATTGCAGAAGGTAAAAGGACATGCATAATTAACGCAGAGAGAGGGAGAGACACGCTATGTGAGATGAGAGTTCATCTTCAGCACGGAAAGAAAGCATGATCGTTCTGGATTCCATTGTGATAGGTTTACAGAGAGCAAGCTGACTAAAAAACCGAGGACTGCATTCTTTTTTTGTATTCTTCTCTGATATGGGTAGAATGAAGTCGGATGTTGGAAGGAGGTTGTTCTCATTGGTCAGTTGAGAATGGACTTGAAGTTGAATCAACCAAAAAGCTGATGTGTTGAGAATCTTGGATGAAAGGAGCAATGAAATCAAATGAAGAGTTTTATCATGCACTGTTTTATATGAAGCATCCATTGAAAGTGCTGCGCATGAATTTCATACTAAAAATGATCAGTATGAAGGTGTGCAGGTATGCAAGTTTGCTAGTATGCAAGTGTGCAAGCATGTATACATGGAGGTGTGAAAATATGCAGGTATGCATTGGGTGTGGAGGTATGCATTTATGGAGGTATGCAAACATGCATTGGGTGTGCAAATATGCAGATATGCAGGTATGCATTGGGTGTGCAGTTATGCATATATGGAGGTATTCATGGGTATGGGTGTGCAAATATGCATTGGGTGTGCAGGTATGTTTTCCCCATAGTTTGAGACCTGTTTTTTGGAACATACCAAAATGTCTTCAAAGAAACAAAACTTTAAATGTTTCCTGTAGTGATATATTTTAGCTTGCCTATAAAATTCAGGCCCTGTATGAGGTGCAAATGTTGAGGTTTCTGCCTCATATCTTCATATGTCTGCATTGCATTGTATTGACGAAGGTCGAGTTGTTAGCAATTTTTTAGCCCAGGTTTGCATCTCTTGTTGTTTTCATACAATAATTGCATACATGATTTTAATCCTAGCATTTGTAATTATTAATGGTCAACATTGTATGTATGTATGTATGTATGTATGCATGCATGCATGTATGTTATGTGTGTGTGCTTGTGTGCATGCTTGTCTGTGTATGTATGCCTATCTATGTACATATGCCTGTCTGTATGTGTGTATCTGTTTCTATCTGTGTTCATGTGCATGTGTGTGTGTGCATGTTTTCAACATATAGGATGAATGATAATTTATCCAACTTGAACTGCCAGAAATAACATGACTTGAAGTAGAGACTTGAAAGTTCCTTATGCAAGTAACATGTCGTATTAGAATCTACAAGTTACAAATGAGTACTGGAAGATAATTCCCCTTCACCTCACATTTTTCTTTGTCTGATAAAAAGGAAAAGATAAGAGAGCTGGTACATACTATAATATTGATACATTTATGTTCTTGAGAAAACTGAATAGTCTTTTAAACTATCCTTGAAGTTTGAAGGGAACATAACCATCTTACATATGGGAAGGAGTTTGGATTAGATAAAAGGCTAGGGCTTGCAAATTGGTTATGTGGACACATAATTATTTTGTTCTGTGTCCACATAACCATCTTACATATGGGAAGGGGTTTGGATTAGATAAAAGGCTAGGGCTTGCAAATTGATGAAACCTTCCTCTAAAAACTTTAGTTTTAGGTGCTTGTAAAGCAAGGCTCCTCAATGAAATATCTTTTTTGAGGGGGTCGAAAACTATGACATGTTATCAAGAGGTGATTTTTCATCTTTATTTTCTCTAATACGCGTGCTTTATATTTATATAACCAATTTTATTTTCTCTCATTATCTTTATTTATTATTTTTGGACATCAAAGCCTTGCATAAGGGGATGATTTTTAATTAGAAGGTTAATGAATATCAAGAATGGATGGAATGTTTCTCTATGAACCCTGCAAAACAAAATTTCTTAATGCAAAGTTTAGGGGATGGGAGATGATCATATTTTGTTGAGAGACAATGCTTTTTCTTTTACACGTAGGTTCAACATTCAACATATATAGTGGTGTTTCATTGGCATGAGATTAACAACAAACGACATATTAAATAAGATAAAAACATCGTTAATGACACACAAAATCTTAATCATACACATAATCATGTTGCTAATAAAAAAAACTAACATATCACAAGCATGAGACAAGAAAGGAATGAGCACACAAGCACATCAAGAAGACAATAAGAGCTCCCTAAGTATTTCACAAACTAGCATGATCTCATTATCTCCAAAAATGCTCTCTAAAATGAGAGGTAGTGAGGTCTTTATATACAAAATGGAAAAAATCCATGCTATGTGGGATTTCTCAACTAGAAAGGAGAATGAATCTCACTTATTGACTAGTATGGCACTCACATACGCACACACACAAACCTATACAATAGTGCTTATTAGACTCATTAGAAAGTAGAAAAAGATAATGGTGATGAATAAGAGTGGGTCCAAGAGATATATGTTGTGTTTGTCAACAGTTCCCCCTCCTTGACTTTGTCATCCCGACAAAGCTTTTGCAAGTGTGGAGCTTTAAATTTTTTGGAAGAGCATGTAGTAGCCTTTTTGGATGCCAGATCTTGCATCGTTGGAGTGTATTGGTTTATTGCTTTTACATTCATCTTGCTTTTTGCATGTTTTATGGAGTCGATCGCCTTTTATCTTTGGTCTTTTGCCTCTTGTAGGTGAGAAGAATGTGCTAGAATGCTTTTCTTTTCTTTTCTTTTCTTCTTTTTCTCTTCTTCTTTTTTTATTTTTATTTTATTATTATTATTTTTTCAAATTACAATAATGGGAATGTAAAGATGAAATATAGATGATGTATAAGGATGTAGGAATGTAGATGATAGATACATATAGATGAAATCAATTCATCTCTTCTTAGTCCATGTGCATGAGTGGGGACTAAGGGAGCATGGGTGGTAAACAAAAAAGTTCGTATGCATGGTCTTATGATGAGACCCTATTTTATGCATACTCCGAAAATGCATACAAAAAAAAATGGTGCAAAATAAAATGGATCTTGAGCAAAGTGCTTAAGGGTGAGGTGATGATGAGGCTTTCTCTAATACTCAACTCCAAGAGTCTTATCCTTTTCATCATCCATTGCAATGGATGATACCTTTGTCCACCAACTTGAAAAAATAAAAATAAAAAAGATTTTTTTTATAATCTATGTAAATGTGCCCTCTTTGTGTGTGAGTTAAGCTTAAGGTGCCGAATGCTTGGCCTTTGGATGAGGCCCTAGTCACATGCATACTCGATGTGTATCTTGAACATATGTTGTGCATTGGGCAAGGTTGGGTTTGACATCCATGGATGCCACATGAAGAGGTTTTAGGATGCCAATATATCTTTGCTTTGCTTTTCTAAGCCTTGAAATTCTTCTTAGGATCTCTTTTGAGTTTTGGCTTGATTACTTTAGATCTTTGGTTGGAAGTGGCCTTTCTTGAAGATAAGACATGATGGGTCTAGACCATGGATTATGGATTTTTTTATGAATGGGTTCATTTTGTACAAGGGATTTCTTTTGCATTTAGATTATGAATTTGAGATTTGTTGCTATAAGAAATAAATACATTGAGTTTCGTTTTTTTTGGGCATCCAATGATATATGTGGTGTAGCAACACTTACCAATTTTAATTAATGGCCTCTTGGGTGGGATGTTTCACATGGACTTCTGAAGACATAGTTATTGTGAGAGAAGGAGATACACATTTTCATATAATATTTGTCTCTCTACCATGTATAGTCATCCAAATTTCTAATCTTGAGGAAGATTGAAGGGATTAGTGCACAAATAACTATTATTACACATGGTGAACCCCTTCTGAGCCTTGTTTTTTGGTGACAAAAAACAATATGAATTGAATGAGCTATAAAGCATATCAAACAAATGTGCTCTGCAATATTGCACCTACCCCATTTTCTTTTAGTACCTAACTTTGTTCACCCTTTCATGAGAATTTTTCTCCAACTATAGGATGTTCTCGCTTCTCTACAAATTTTCTCTTTCTTAACTATTTTGTGCAAAACACAGAAACATGGACCACTTGCAGTTAGGCTAGGCCCTTGTTCTTTGTAGATTCCATGGAAGTACTACATTGCATGAGTCATTCCGTTCCACTTCTTCAACCTGCATTACTCAGTCCACCATACTGTGAAAAGATGGGCTGTTATTTTTGAGAGCATTGGTATGCTATGAAATGTGAAAGGTGCACATATGGCTTCCTGTACCAAACAAAGATGATGATGGCGAACCTTGAGTTGCAGATGTGTTCAATGAATGACTACTATGCATTGGAACTTTATTACTTGAACCCACTGGCATGCCTAAATCAATCACATAATTTCAGTTGTGCTGCATTATAGTAGCTTCTTGTTGAGTGCATGGCAGGTACGATAGATAAAAGTGAGATAATGGAATCAAAAGGGGCCTTTAGATAAGCAGTAATATTTACATTCAGATGTTTGTCATGCCCTATGTTAATGATATGTGGAAAACTATTGGGGCCATGAAAGATTTCAAAGAGGATACCCAAAGCCCATGTCATCACATCTATTACTTGGTTGTTTTCTCCTATATTTTAAGCATGAATGTTAGGGAATAGTTGACTAGCAGCATCACTTATCCCATCCAAATGCACCGTAGTTGCTCTTTTATGATGCTAAACAGATTTTGCACTATTTTTCTTTATCATAAGGGGATACAATGGGCATGCTATTATTGCCAAATTCCCTTGTCACAAATCCCAAAAATGTTTCATTAGATGGTAGAGTAGGCAAACAACATCCGCAAGGATTAATAGGAATAGTTTGCTTACTTTCAATGTCATGGTCTCCAACTCCTTGTATACTTTGCATCCCCTCTTGTGCAAAGTTTCACCAGTTTACTCTTTTCTGCTCAGTGTCTATCACACTTGGTAGCTAATGAAGCATTACCTCATTAATTCACTATCACTCTAGCACAATGGTAAGTACCAACGCGAGGAGCTTCACTCATTAATGTCAATCCGATGGAAAGCTTCGATTACCAAAGAAATCTCTTATGAAGCTCAAATCTACAACAAGATAACTTCAAAAATGAGCTCTCCAGCTCTTTTTATAGTTTTTTGAGTGGTTTTGGCCCTATCCAGACCTAGTGTCCGGCCTAGTTAAAAAATAGGTTCTAGGGCTTATTTGGGGGCTCAAACGGAGTCTAAAAATTATGAAAATTGGTAGGATGATAGTGCTAATACTCCTCAATCTTGAGGACTCCTTGGCTTGAACAAAATGGATTTGCAAAAATGAAAGATGGTATTTACAATGTTTTTTAGTGATAAAAACCACTATTTTTATAGGAATTTCTTCTGAAAATTTGACATGTGCTTCTTGGAGCTCCCTACATGCTCCTTCTTCTTGTGTGTCTACTTCCTTGGTTCGCTTCCATGCTTTGTCCTTAACCTTGAGTGTCAACACTCCCCCCCCCCTCTAGAGTCTGTTGTCCCTGACATACCCTTGTTGTAGTCGTTGTTCCATGTAGTGCTTGGAGAGGTAGTGTCCAACATGTACCAACAAGAGCGGTCCATCTTCCAATTGTAGCTTGGTTAGCTATTTGGTTTTTCATTTTGTCACTACTAGCCCTTGCAAGTTGGAGTCCCTTTGTATGTACTTCTTCCTTGTATTCCAGCTTGATGGTGCATTTGTGAGCTTTCCAAAATTGCTAGTTGCTCAAAAGAGGTTGTCAATGTGGATTATGAGCACCCCTTGATGGTGGATAGATCGCTTCCTTGTGCTTGATTTTTTCACCTTGATGTACTCTAATTCTTCCAAAGATGGATTTCATAGATTTCATGTTAAGTACTTGTAACCCATAATGGATGATGGGTAAGTGCATTAGTGCATGGGTTGAAAAAGATAGGTGCCTTGTGCATGGCCTTGTAATGTGGCCCTATGCATGCATAACCGGGAAATGCATTGGAAGAATTATGGTACAAGAAATTGGGTCTTGAGCAAAGTGCTCAAGGGTACGTTGATGAAGAGGTTCCCGAATCTACCATGGTTAAATGTTGTTACAATAGGAAATTCTTACCATGGTGAAGGGTCCATGGATCTGCATTCTTTGTGGTGTGCTCCCATGGTGATTGACCATTTGCCTTGTCTTGCTTGTTGATAGATGTCCTTGCTGATGGTTCACTGACGAGATTCTTCAATCGCATGGTGATGTTTCCACTCGTTGTCTTTTTTGCTCCCTCTCCTTTTTTTTTTTGGAACAATGGAATAAAACAAGAAGAAAGGTGTTAGCATCAATAAAATATTTTACATATATCAGATGTGTATCATGAGCCTGGGATTCTCAATTGTGTCTATGCATGGCCGTGTAAGGAGGCCCTATATTAATGCAACTTTGGAAATGCAAGACCTGAATGGTGCAAAAGGCAAGGTTATGCCAAAGGCACATGGTTGTTGCACGTCAAGGCTTTCAATGTTGTTGGTGGATGTTGATGCATTCTTTGTTGGAGGCAGCCAGTGGATCTTGAAATGATGTGATAAGTTGATAGTCAAATGATAACTGACCATTCCGCCCTTTAGGGATCCATTTGAGAATAGTGTTTGGCTACGTAGAGATCAACTTTGGCTTCTTCATTTGTGGATGATTGCTTGAATTTTTTATCCCTCGTGGTTGGCACCTCAGTTCTGTGGAAGTTACTAGGACTTTTGGCTTCCAAACCCATATCCTTGATGATTGTCTTCTTGCTTTTGCCGAAGGGTTGGTTTTATCTTCTTTTGTTCTTTGTGCTCGGTTCTTACCCTTTTCTCTCCTTGGCCTCTTTTTTGACCTTTTTCATGGTGGGTAGCCTAGGCCTTTGTGCATGTAAGAGGTCTTTGGGAACCCACATGTGTAATCGCCCTTGTTGAGCTGCAGGTAATGTTTTTGGTACCCAAATCTGTCTGAGACCTTGTGCGTGAGCTTGCCCTAGTTGTTTGACTCTTCTTTTGGTGTGGTTGGCCTGCTTGGATGTACATTGTTGTGGCAAAGCTGGTGGTTGCTCTCCTTTTCGTACCCAGATCTACTTCATGCCCATAACTACTTTCTTTTTGAAATCTCTTTGTCTTTTTGATATAGAGGTTTTCATGTACTGTGTTGCTTGCCTTTTTGGTTGAATGATTGTGGCGGCATTAGTCTTAAATGCAGAAGAGGAGGAGACAACTTGCCTTTGAGCCTATTTTTCCATGATTGAGTTCTTCTGGGACATAGAGCTTTTGACACATACAACCTCCTTTTTGCTAAGATTACTCCTAGAAGAACTAAGAGAGTGTGTGACATTCAGATTTGTGAGTATGCAATTCTCTAATTCTAATGTGATGAATTCTTCTTGTACCCAAACTTGAAGAGTTTGACTTCTTAGGTTCAAGTTGACTGCATGGTCATAAATCCAATCTTGACCCAAGACAAGTGGCTCTGTAAGGTCCTCATCTTGACATACTAGCATTTTGACTTCCATTGGAACATCTTGAAGGTAGATGGGAAGTTCCACCTCGCCCAAACAAGGGGTTTCCACACCTCCCAAACCTATGAGATAGGCTTCTATGGGCTTGATGTTCAATTGTAGGTCTTGGCAGTATGAAAGTCTAACTTCACTAGTTGCTGCACCTGAGTCAACCAACGCTCTCACTGTCCTTACACTCTTTCCTTGTTCGACCTCTACGGTCACAAAGGGGTGTCGATTGATTATTCGAGAAGTAATTATGCCCAATTTTTGGCACATGTCCATGTGATATTTTGGGGCTTTTGAGTTGACATCTAGGCCTAGTTGTCTTAACTTATTTCACCTAATGCACTCTCTAGCCTCTACTTGTGCTTCTTCTTTGACCCTCAACTCTTCTTCTTTTCGCTTCTTAGCAGTGTTGAGTCTCATTAACATATCCTTTGTAAGAGGTTCTTGATACATCTTGACTCGACATCCACTAATATAGTTTGGCAAGATGTCACCTTCTAGAGTGGCCAATTGAACCGCACACTAGTGGAGATTCTATTAATGATCATGGGTCCATATCCTCGTTTCTCAAATTTACGGGCATGTTGCGTTAGTGTATAAACCAGCACTAGATCTCCTTTGAATCCTTTATCCTTTATATGGGCATCAAAGTATGCCTTTTGCCGTTTCTTTGCAGCATATAAATCACGATTTTCAGCCAAAAACACGATTTTGTGAAAAACACGATTCTCAAGGCTCAAAATCGCGATTTTCAAAAACACGATTCTGTGCTCAACATCGCGATTTTCAAAACACGATTTTCTGCTCAAAATCGCGATTTTCAAAACACGATTCTGTGCTCAACATCGCGATTTTCAAAACACGATTTTCTGCTCAAAATCGCGATTTTCAAAACACGATTTTGTGAAAACACGATTTTGTGAACACGATTCTCAAGGTACAAAATCGTGATTCTCTTGAAGTTCACAAAATCGCGATTTTCTTGAAGTTCACAAAATCGCGATTTTTTCCAGAAGGTCCTGTTTGCCTGTTTTGACCCCCAGGAGCCTGATTTGACATAACTTTTTCATCCAAAGTCCATTTTTTGAGCTCTATAGCTCGTTGGAAAGCTTGTTTCAAATCCTACACGATCTCAACTGTTTTTTTCAAGAATAACACGTTGATTTTGAGATAGGATAATTTGAAGTTGACCCTCAAGTGGGACTAGGGAACCAAGGGGGCTCCAAAGAATTTTGAACCATACCAAAGGGAAAATTTGGACTCTTGACTAAAGCTTATGAACCTGAGATCTGGTAGACACTTAGGCAAGGATAAACAAAGCATTAGATCTTCTGAGGCTAGTGTCAACCATACATCCAAGTCTTGGGCACAACAACTAAGTGGTCATCTTTTACTAAGTCTAGACACAAGTGATTCAGAAATGTCTTTTAGCATGGGAAAACATGCAGGTAATTCAGGAACAGCCCATCTACAAACACCAGAAGGTCCCTATAAGACACAATTGGAATATATTCGGACCAACCAATTAGGTGCTCGCATCTATGAGGATGGTATGAGGCGATCAGTGGTCCAACTCAAAAATCCGGATCAATCCTTTGGACTTGAACACCCGGTGGTCAAGTTCGAAGAGGGTTCATACATTGATAAGGAAGGAACCATGTATGTGGTTACCAACCAACCAGATAGGACCGATGAGTTTGGAAATATCATTCATGAGAATGAGATAGGAGACCTAGAACAAGGAAATATAGGACAAGGATCCCAGACTCCTAGAGGCAAGTCAGTTTTGACCAGAGTGATCACTCCAGACTGGATCCCTCAAGACAACAAAAGCATAGAACTATTTTTGAATAGAGAAACAGAGGAATCCTTTTGGAGATTCAAGCCAGATCAACCTAGCCAATTGGGCATAGTTATCATCTATGAATTCAAAGATCCTGAGATACCAGGCAAAGTTGTCTACCTGGATAACACATCAGAGAAGATATTCTTGGTAACAGAACATGATAGACATGCATATACTTGGAAGAATGAATTGATTTTCCCTCCACCAAGATTCAATGTTTCCCATGGCCTCCAAGGAGTAGGATCATCCCACGCTCATGAAGCCCAGAGAGAAAGAACTAGAGAGAGACTTGAGGTAAGTTTTGCACACACCGTGGGCAGAAATAGAGCAGGACTTGAAAATGAAAGACCTGAAAGAGAGAGACATCAAGCACATAGGCAACAAAGAGATGAACATGATTTTCCATTGCCTAGACCCCGAGAGCACCCAAGAACCCTTAGACCCACTCAAGTGATCAAGGCAATGAAGAATTATTTTGACGGGTCAGGAGATCCTTATGATCATGTGGCCGAGTTCAAACAAGTGTTAAGAGCTGAACAGGTTGAGGATTTGTTTACCCAGTACGAGGCATTTGGTTTGACTCTTAAGGGCACTGCCTTAGCTTGGTTTCAACCACTGAGTAGTCGCAATTATCACGACATAGGTCAACTGCTAGACGAATTCATTGTAGAATTTTCCAAGAGTGGTATCAGGCATAACACATCATCCTTGATCCACAGTTTCAAGCAGACTCCCCAAGAAACAGTGCGACTAGCAGGTAGAAGGTTTAGACAGTACCTAGAAAGATGCCCTACTCCAGAGTTACCCACACCAGCCAAACAAGTGGCTTTGTTCTTAGATGGCTTACTGAGCACAAAGTTAAGATCATATGTGTACTTGAAAGAGCCTAGATCCATAGAAGAGTGTGTGCGGACGTGCATTGACATAGAAGATAACTTGGGTGAGGAGTTAGGATTGTCCAAACTCTATAAGGACTCTGATAGTTCTACTAGTCATACTTCAAAAATCTCCACGAAAATAGAGGAGATAGCTGAGCAAGTTGCCAAGAAGCTGGGAGTCCAAAATAAACAAACACAGAGAGTCACTCCATTGAATCGATGTTATACTTGCGAAGGCGACCACATGGCTAACGTATGCCCAATGCAAAACCAAAACATGAGAGAAAGGAATGCTCCATATTGCACTATTGAGAGAAAATATACGAACCACACGGCTCAAGATTGTCCCTATAATAGGCAGGCCGTTAGACAGAATTATCAACAACCTTACCAACCAGGTAGGTATCAAAACCAATACCAACAGCCATATTATAGACCACAACAACAATATCAGGCACAATATAGGCCACAACCAGTCTTGGGAAACCAACCACCAGCTCCTGCCAACGTGATTCCAGTCAAATATGCTGTGGGAGAAGAAAATCCAAATAGAGCATTGGTGCCACTAACCCCATTGATACCAGATAATGACTCTCATGCTCATAGTTCAGACTACTCCCATGAAGGTAGTCCACATGCTTATTACACAGAGTCACCTGAACATAGTGAGATTTACTCGTATCAATATGAGGCATCACCTATGGAGCAAAATTGGGAGCCAAAATAATCCAATGTCATGTACACAAATCCTAACCCTAGGCCCCAGTTGAGACAAATGAGACCACAAGCCCCGAGAGGATCTTGTTTCAGATGTCAAGGTGACCATTTCATTCGTGACTGTCCCCACCCACCATCTCCGAGTCAAGGACAGGCTATCACAATACAGGCTTTTTGTCCTGATTGTGGCAAAGACCATCTCCCCAGAGATTGTCCAAGAAACCCCTCCAGTGCACCCAAGATTACACCCATTAATGTGGTAGGCTTAGTGGCAGATTCAAGTTCAAGTAGTAGCAATGTGGCTCCTATACAAGTTGTCACTAGAGCACAAGCCTTAAAACAAGATAAACCAGCAGAACAATCAGAGTCGAGTGAATCAAGAGAGCCTAGTAAGAGGAAAACAAGAACATGGAAGGATACTAGAGAGAAGGCCAATCGCAAGTGGAATAAAAAGTTATCGGAACTAGAAGAAAGCTTAAAAGAAGCGAAAACAAAAATAGAAGACATTGCATCTCAAAGCCCCTCGCATGCTAAAACTCCATCCACTCCACCTCATCCCACCCCACCACCCATTGTAAATAGACCGCAACCAGGGTCTGTTCTTGCAGATCCAACCCCAAAAGGTTTGGACATGATGTTCAAGGCCTACCAGGCTCGTCTTCAAGAAGGGCCAACAACTGCAAATCTAGACAAGAGTTACCCTAGAGCGGATTTAGAGATTGAACAAATGAAAATGTGCATGAAAATGGTAGAACAAGCTCAAGCTATACTTGAGACTAGTCAAAAGTTCAATCAGACAAACTCTGTCAAACCAGATTTGCATTTCCAAGGATTACTAGAAAGATTAGAGCAATTGGTAAACAAACCACAAGTTTCTTTACCTCCACAGGCTCAACCAGTTATTGAAAGAGGAAGCTCACCACCAATGGGAGCTTATGTTCCTGATTCCACAGATGCTGGAACACCTCCTTCAATTCAACAGTACTCTCAAGAGTTCTTGCGAGAAATACAAGAAGAGAAATGGGCCAAGGAGAAGGGTAATTCCCCGCCTATTCCTGAGATTGATGATCTTCATGATCAATTTCCCCAAGACATTCCATCTATTTATGGAGATGAAGCAGAACAACAAGAAGACGAAAGATTAGATTTTGAATCTAATACCCTAGAAGAATTGCCTCAATTTCCAGGCCCATGGGAATCTGAATCTCTCCAGATTAGAGCTCCCACAATACTAGTAAGAAATGAAGACTCAATGGTTCCAAGGAACACGGATGTCGTGAAGAACACTAAGGTTCAGTGTCATCTCACTGTAGAAGAGCTGCTCAAAGTAAAACCTGAGTTATGGAATCATGTGAAGAATCAGGTCCCAGAACTTGAGTCCAATATGCCAAAAGCAGGCTCTAAGCAAAGGGTACCAGAGATACCTGTAGACAAAATAGGGGACATGTGTGAGGGTGAGGAAGGTAATACTTATCTTCCAATCACCTAGCAAGGTTACACAACCAAAGCAATCATAGATTCAGGTGCTGGTGTTGCCATTGCGACCACCTCCTTGTGGAAGCAATGGGGTGAACCCACATTAAGACCAACTAGAATGAAGCTTCAAATGGCCGACGGTCATTTTGAAAGACCTCTAGGATTGCTCGAAGGGATAACTCTAACCACTTGTGGTGTAGAGTTTGAGCATACATTTGCTATATGTGACTTTGAGAAAAATAATGTCTATGAGATGATCCTAGGAAGACCCTTCCTACGACAATTGCAAATAGTACAAGATTGGGGAACCAACTCCTTGTACTTACAACACTTAGGGGTCACCACCAAGGTCAATTTGAAGGATTACTCCTTCAGAGATGTACCACCCCTACAGTGGAATCCTATCCACAAAGCAAAAGAAGATTCAATCTCTGTGCATTCTGAAAGTTCACCAGATCCATCATGGTTGCATGAAGATACTCATTTGTGGATGTGCAAGGTCACAGAGGAAGAGGAAAAACGCTTGAAGGCAAGAGAAGAAGGAACTTCGCCAAGAGATAGACCAGTTAGAGACCCAGCCTACACACCGATGATCTTTCCAGATGAGGAGTTTGAGCCTCATGGCTGGCCAGAAATCTTAGCCACCATGGACATTGCTATCAATGAGGAACAGTGGACACCTCATTGTGATGAGGAGGGTTATGATATCTCAGTGTTCATGTGTCAGCCCTTGCTAGAAGAATGTGACCCTAGTGATGTCATAGAAGAAGAAGAGAATGACGACGATCTGGAGTCTATTGTGATGGATAGTTGCTTTAACTCAGAGCAGCACTATCTAGAAGATATAGGAGTGTTCACCCAGAAAGAAGAAGAACCTCTCACAAGTATTAAAACAGTAAATTCAAAGGATGGAAGTGAGAGTAGTCAAAAGAAAAAGAAAAGAAAAGCAGTGAAACAAGAAGAGGAGGAATCATTGTTTGAAGTACCAGAAAACTTCAAGAAATATGAAGTTGACGACCGCAAAATTTTGGTACGAATGCCTAAGAGAGAGGCCATCATAGGAGAATCATATGATAATAAAGAAAAGACCAAGAAGATTGTAGTGACCATCGAAGAGAACGAAGAGAGATGCACATATATAGGAGATGACCTAAGTGCAAGAGAAGAAATGGAGCTTGTAGCTCTATTAAGGGAATATAGGGATGTGTTTGCGTGGCACTATAGAGACTTGAAAGGGGTAGATCCAAGAATTTGCTCTCATACTATCCCCATGACCGCTGATGCCAAGCCCACCAAACAGAAGCCCTACACATATAATGATACATATGCAGCCAAAATAAAAGAAGAAATTGATAGGCTGATTGAAGCTGGATTTATCTATGAGATTGAGCATACTGAATGGGTGTCCCCCATTGTAGTGGTGCCCAAGAAGAACGGAAAGTTGCGAGTGTGTATTAACCTTAAAAAAGTTAATGCCGCTACTATCAGAGATAGTTATCCACTTCCAATCACAGAACACCTTTTGGAGCGTGTTGCAGGCAAGGAAGTTTATAGCTTCCTTGATGGATTTTCAGGTTACAATCAAGTAGCCATTGCCCCAGAAGATCAACACAAAATAGCTTTTGCCACAGAGTGGGGAATCTTTGCATTTCGTGTGATGCCATTTGGGCTCACCAATGCACCTGCAACATTCCAAAGGCTCATGTGTCATGTCTTCAAAGAGTTCTTGCGAAAGAGCTTAGAAGTATATGTGGATGATTTATGTGCTCATTCCCAAGAAAGAAGATTTCACATCTCTGAACTCAGACAAATCTTTAACAAGTGTAGAGAATATCGAGTGTGTCTGAACCGAGAAAAGTGTGTGTTCATGGTGCGTCAAGGTAAAATCTTAGGTCATATTGTTTCTAAGAATGGAATCTCAACAGATGAAGATAAGGTATGAGCCATAGCAGAGTTGCCACGATCAAGGAATGTTAAAGAGGTACAAGCCTTTATGAGCCATTGTGGATATTACCGTAGGTTTATCCACATGTACGCAATCATAGCTAGACCCCTTTATGCCTTGTTGTCTAATTTTGAGTGGAACGACGAATGCGAGAATTCTTTCAATGAACTGAAGAAACGTTTGTGCACAGCACCAATACTGACCACTCCTGATTGGAATAAACCATTCCATGTCCATGTGGATGCATCCAATCATGCCATAGGATGTGTGCTAGCACAACCCACAGGTGAAGGGAATTTAGATTTGCCCATAGCATATGCTAGTAGACAACTAAACCCAGCTGAAAGAAATTATACCACAACCGAGCGAGAAGGGTTAGGCATGGTATATGCTGTGAAGAAGTTTAGACACTATTTATTGGCCAACAAGTTCAAGTTTTTCACTGATCATCAAGCTTTGTCATATTTGGTCAATAAACCTTGCAATACTGGACGCTTAGTAAGATGGTTCCTCTTACTAATGGAGTATGACTTTGAAGTTGTTGTCAGGAAAGGTAGAACCCACCTTCGGGCAGATCACCTTTCTCGCACCACTTCAGGAGAGCCACCGCAAGGAGTGTCTGATGAATTACCCGATGCTTACCTGTTCAATTTAGAAGTTGTTCCTAAATGGGCAAATAAGTTGGTACCAGTCCTAACCTTTGGCCCTGCAAATAAGAATGTGAAAACATCACAAGAAGAAATTGTAAAATCACAAAAATACCACATATTGGCAGGAAGCATGTACAAACAAGATACGGAGGGTGTATTAGCTTGTTGTGTCGAGGATGATGAACATAATAGTTGGTTGCAGTAAGCTCATGAAGGATTGCTAGGAAATCACTATTCTAAACAACGCACATTGCAGAATCTAAAACGTTTAGGAGTGTATTGACCTAGCATGGACAAAGAAATACATAAGTGGATTAAGAATTGTCCAATGTGCAGAGAGAGACCCCTAGTGGAGCATGTGACCCTTTATCAAGTGTCATTAATTCCAGATTGGAGTGCTCCATTGGTAGAGTTTATGAGATCGGGAAGATTACCCAAAGAGGCTAGTCTAGCAAGAAGACGAAGCATGGAGCAAGAGGCTAAAGGCTATGCCTTAGTAGGAGAGAACCTATACCGAAGAGGCAAAGATGGTTACTTAAGACTGTGCGTTCATGAATCAGACTATTTAAAAGTCTTAGAAACTGCACACAGCGGTGTTGCAGGTGGACATTTTGGTCCTGACCGAGTGATCAAGACCATTCTATTCTCAGGACTTTGGTGGCCCACTCTTCATATGGATGCACATACCTATGTGAAGAAATGTGACACATGCCAACGTGCACAATATCCAGTTAGAAAAGACGAGATGCCTTTGAGACCAATGATAGGAGGGCGTGCATTTTCAAAATGGGGCATAGACTTCATAGGTCCTATTAACCCCCCAGCTAGAAACTCCCATGCAGAATATATTTTTGTAGCTACAGATTACCTTACAAAGTGGGTAGAAGTGAAAGCCACAACAAAGAATGATGCTCAGACTACGGCTAAGTTCTTATTCGAGAATGTGTTCACGAGATATGGGCTACCAATAGAGTTAGTGAGCGATAGAGGCACACACTTCTTGAATGAAGTCATTGAAAATCTTCTCCAAGAATTCTTGGTGATACATAAGAAGTCTGCCCCCTATCACCCCCAAGCTAATGGACAAGCCGAGAGCACCAATAAGATCCTCTGTAACGTATTGAAAAAACTGGTAAATAATAAACGCTCTGATTGGGACAAACAACTTCATCATGCTGTTTGGGCTTACCGAGTTGCCTACAAAACAGTACTCAATGCCACCCCATTTCAGATGGTCTTTGGACAGAATGCTATGCTACCTTTAGATTTCCTAATCCCAGCATTAAAAGTAGCACAAGAGCATGAGTGGAATGGACATGAATTGTCCTCTAGGATCTTTGATCTAGAACGCTTAGGTGAGACAAGGCTACACGCGGCGGCAGGTATCTATGCTGCAAAGAAGAGGCAAAAGGCATACTTTGATGCGCACATCAAAGATAAGGGATAGAAAGAGGGAGATCTAGTGTTGGTTTACACACTAAAACAACATGCCCGTAAGTTGGAAAAAAGAGGATATGGACCTATGATCATTAATAGAATTTCCACTAGCGGTGCAGTTGAGTTGGCCACTCTAGAAGGAGACATCTTGCCAAACTATATCAGTGGTTGTAGAGTCAAGTTATACCAAGAACCTCTTACAGAGGATATGCTTACGAGACTCAACACTGCTAAGAAGCGAAAAGAAGAGGAGTTAAGGGTGAGAGAAGAAGCCCAAGCCGAGGCTAGAGAGCACATAAGGCGAAATAAGTTAAGGCGACTAGGCCTAGATGTCAACTCAAAAGCCCCAAAATATCACATGGATATGTGCCAAAAGTCAGGCATAGCGACTTCTCAAGTCATTGACCGAAGACCCTTTGTGACCATAGAGATAGGACAAGGAAAGGATGCAAGGACTATGAAAGCATTGATTGACTCAGGTGCAGCAAGTAGTGCAGTTAGACTATCCTACTGCCAAAGCTTGCAGTTGAACATCAATCCCATAGAAGCTTATCTCATAGGATTGGGAGGTGTGGAAACCCCTTGTTTGGGCAAGTGGAACTTCCCATCTACCTGCAAGATGTTCCAATGAAAGTCAAAGTGCTAGTGTGTCACGATGAGAACCTTACAGAACCACTTGTCTTAGGACAAGATTGGATTTATGACAATGCAGTCAACTTAAACCTAAGAAGTCAACTTCTTCAAGTTTGGGTCCAGGGACAATGCTTTACATTAGAACTAGAAAATGGCATGCTCACAAATCTAGATGTCACATCTTGTAGTTCTTCTAAGACTAATCATATGGAAGAAGATGTTGTATGTGTCAAAAGCTCTATGATGCAGAAGGAGTCAATCGTGGAAGAACAGGTTCGAAGGCGGGTGGATCTTTCTTCTTCTCCAAAGAATCAAGTAGCCATAGTAGTGAGTCCACCACACAAGCAAACACAACCGATCACGACAACTACTACATCAAATAGAAAGACACCATTCGATAAGAAAGCAGTTCCGAACATGAAGCAGATCTGGGTAGGCAAAGGAGAGCAACCACCAGCCTTGCCCCCACAAATCCCATCTAGGCAAGCCAACCAGGCCAGAAGACGAAGGAAGCAGCTCGAACAAGCTCAATCACAAGGTATCCAACAAGTTTGGGTGCCTAAGAAGTTAGCTGCAGCTCAACAAGGGCAATTACAGATGTGGGTACCTAAGAAGCTCTTACATCTACAACAACCTATGTTCTCCCACATGCGAAAGGTCTCAACAAAGAAGCCAAAAGGAGAAGAGGGTAAGAACCATGTAGAGAGACCGAAAGGAGATCAAATCAGCTCTTCAACAATAGTAGGAAGACGTGGAAAAAGGATATGGGTTTGGAAGCCAAAAGTACAAGTAGTCTCCATCGAACCAAAGCGCCAACCACACTAGATACCACAGTTCAGAAAACATCCAACGAGGAAGACGCCTGAAGTAATCTCTACAGTACCAAATGCTGTTCTAAAATGGGTCCCTATCAAGAGGAAGGATCAGTGGTCATCTCAAGATCCAATGGATACCTCCAACAAAGATGACATCAACATCTGCAGGTGACATCAGGCCTCAACGAGCGACAACCATGTGCTCCTTGCACAACCCTATCTTTTGCACCATTCAGGTCATGCATTTCCAAAGTATGCATTAATATAGGGCCACATTACACGGTCGTGCATAGACACACTTGAGAATCCCAGGCACAAGAGCACATTGACATATGTCAAAGATTTTTATTGATTGATACTAAATTCCGTCTTCTTGTTTTGTGATATTGTTCCTATTAAATAAAAAAAAAAAAAGAAAAAAAAAAGAAAAAAAAAAACGAAAGAGAGGAAGAACTTGTTCCCAGGTTTGGCTCATGAAACATGAATGAGACATGCTTAGTTGAAGATGGAACTATTGATTACTGGGCATTTATCAGTTGGGATAGAAGTGTGTCTCGGCTAGCAGATGATATTATTGCTGCCTTATCTGGTAGATGGCAAGCACTTGGCATGAACATGGCATCTACAATTATGATTTTCTCTTACCATGGTAGGAATGCAGAGCTTGAAGGTCCGCAACTTGAGTGATGCTTAACTACTTCATGTACGAGAGCATCCAAGGAGATATCTGCAAAGGGTAGTTCTGGAGGAGAAGACTCCTGCGTATGGTGAGCTAAAGAGAATATGTGAAACTCAGCTTGGTGTAGTTACCCAATGTTGTTTGCCAAAGAATATAAAGAAATTCAATTCTCAGTATTTGGCAAATGTTGCTTTGAAAAGAGGAGAGATGATCAACCACTCAAAAGATCTCATCAGTGGACCATCAACATGGACATTCATCAACAATGTTCCATCCCAAAGGCCGAGTGTACAACACGAAGAGATGAACATCGATCAACCTTCTCCATGGTAAGTATCTTTACTCTGGCAACACCATAACCAAGATAGATTAGGAAACCTCTTCGTCAGCATACCCTTGAGCACTTAGCTCAAGACCCGCAATTTTTGTACCATACTTCTTCCAATGCATTTTCCAAGTAAGCATTCATAGGGCTACATTACAAGGCCATGGACAAGGCACATATTTTCCTCAACCCATGCACGAACACACTTACCCATCACTCAATATGGGTTAGGAGTACTTGGCATGACTACTATGAACATCAACTGTGGAAGATCTAGAAAACATCAACGGAGACTCACAACAACACAGTCATGCTGGAATCCCAGGAAGAAGCATATACCAAGAAACTACAACTTGCAAAGACTCGCAGTGATAGATGAAGAACCAGACACATCTGGAAGTCAGACGACTTTTGTTCAGACAGACGGGACGCTCCCTCTCAAGGCACTACTTGGAACAACCACTACAACAAGGGTCTATCAAGGACGACAAACTCGAGAGGGGGGGGAGTGTTGAAGCTCAAAGTCAAGGAAAAAGCATGGAAGCACATCAAAAGGTGGACACACAAGGAAAGGGAGCAAGTAGGTGTTGGTGCATTTTGCCCAAGCCTACATGCTTGATATGCTTGATATTATCCTCATTTGTAAGTCACATGAGTAGTCATGTGAACACCTCTTGTAAAAGAGTACATTTTATCTCTTGTAAATGGAAAAAGAAAAAAGTAAAAGGATGGCTTACCTCATCCATGATGTAAAAGCAAATTCGTGGCTCCAACTACCAAAATCACGAATTTTTGAGCTGAGGGAATCTCTCCTAACTTTGGGGATCACTTTTAGGTGGAGCCATTCGAATTCGAATTCAAAACTCCCTCCAAGAATTGCTATAAAAGGAGCAAGAAGGAAGAGGCGATTAGCAAGCCTTGTACGTGACCACTTCATGTCATTTTGTAGAGATTGAAGAGCTTACTCCATAGCTCTATCATTCTACTCCCATTGTGCAAAGATTCATTGCCAATGTGGTTGTAATCATATGTGAATCTATACATTTATTATCATCTACCTCTCTGTTTTGTTCTCTGCTATACTCACTCAGAGCAGTAACTTCAGAAGGTCATATCTCGAGTTTTACTGAACCTTTTTCAGTGTTTTAAAGTGCGTTGGATAGCTCTCACTGTCTAGTTTCTACCTATAAATTTTCAAGGTCATTGGATTTATACTTTTGGAGATATCTGCATTTTACTGCTTACTGGTCTATCTCTGCAGAGCCCCGAGAATTGTGGGAATGTTCCAGAACTTGATGAAACTTGTTCTCAGTGCTCAGTCCATCATTTGAAGTGTTTTAACTTGGAATAGGAAGCTTGCTAAGTCTATTTGCTATGCCCAAAAGGAATTTTTCTAATTCCTTCCAGGTTGAGAGCACTGTTCATTTTTTCCAGCAGGTGTATGTCCAAAAATAGCAAGTTTTGGGAGCTAGTCATTTCGCAACTTGTCTGTCTTGACTTAAACTTTTGGGATACATGTTCCAAAGTACTTGGCTGATATTTTGGTGGATTTAGGAAGCTCAAAGGGTCTACTAATCAACTCTGAAGTCTCAGTTGGCTGGTGTGAAGCTGGTTGTAGCGGCACCTACTCATCTTTGGATTGCATCCACCATCTCTCTTCACAGTGGTATCAGAGCATAGTCAAGCAACATGGGAGATGGATTTCCATCAACAATTGACAAATTGGATCGAAACAACTATCCGGCATGGTCTCTAAGGATGGAGGCTTACCTTCAAGGGAGGAATCTATATGGATTCATATCCGGAGATGAAGCAATGCCAACCATGAGGAACAAAGGGCAACCATCACATGAAGAAGTGGAAGGACTTTCGAATTGGTGTTCGAAGGATGCACTTGCAAGGTCCTATATTCTAAACTCAATCTCTGATTTTCTTTTACCTCATGTCAAGGGATGCAAGACATCAAGAGAAACCTGGAATGCACTTGCTTCTTTCTTCTCTTCCAACACTCGAGCAAGGAAGAACCAATTGTGGATGGAGTTCACAACAATGAAGAAAAGCCCGAAGCAAAATGTGACTGATTATGTCACAAAGATGAAGGAGATTTCCGACCAACTTGGAAGCATTGGAGAGGTAATTGAAGAGGAGCAAATCATAAGACAAATCATGAATGGAATCAAAGCAGACGACAAGTGGGAGTCATTCACAACAGCCATGGATTTATACATGGATATGCATGTACCCGACCTCAACACACTCATGGGCCAACTCTTCACTCATGAAGCAAAGATTAGCAAAGGTGGTGAGTCCTCAAGAGGTAATCAAACTTCTGCCTTATATTCTGATAAAGCTAAGGTCAAGGACAAGTCAAAGAATAGGAAGAATGAAGATGAAGGAAGCTCTTTCCAAGCAAACTTTGCAGGTAGAGGAAGAGCTAGAGGAAGAGGCAGAGGTGGAAAGCAAGGCAGGGGGAGATTCCAATCATCTCAACCTTGCAACATATGTGGCTTATCTAACCATACTACTGAAGAATGTTTCAGGAATCCAAGGAACTCAAGAGGAAGAGGATTCAATAGAGGTGGCTATGGATCAAATAGAGGTAGGTACAATGGAGGCTACAACAACAACAACTACTACAACAACAATTACAACAACAACAACAACTATCAAAGTGGCCATAGAGGAAGAAGAGATTACAATAACTATGCAGAGGACCAAAGTCAAGAAGATTCATTATTGATTATGAATCTATCAACAAAGAAGGGTAAGGATGATGATCACATATTTTACATTGATTCGGGATGCTCGAACCATGTAGCAGGAAATGTGGCTTTACTTTCTGATTTGGAAGATCCTCATAACAAGCATGAAGTGCAGACAGGAGATGACACAAAGCACTCAGTGGAGAAGATAGGTAATGTGAAGACATCAGATGGGAATATGAACCTCTTAAGCAAAGTCTTGTATGTCCCTACAATTACCAAAAATTTAATAAGTGTTGGACAGATTGTTGAAAAAGGATTGCAGGTTAGATTCAATCGATTTGGAGCATATGTTGAAGACCCAAGGCAAGGCTTTCGAAGGATTGCCAAAGGAGAAAAGACAGGAAGGCTTTTCACTTTTGAAGTGGAAGATACAAAGAACATAGCTTTGTTTAACTATGGATCTCAAACTCTAACAGAGTTGGAGATATGGCACAAAAGGCTTGCTCACATTGGTGAGAGGACACTCAAACAGATTTGCAGGGATCAAAGTGTACTTGGTTTGCCTAATATCACAAGGCAACACATGATTTATAAGTGTGAAGCTTGTCAACTCGGCAAGGCTCATAGACAACCTTTCAATAAGAAAGGATATATGTATCAAAATCCTTTGGATCTAGCGCACACGGATGTGTGGGGTCCAAGTAAGGAGCCATCTATATCAGGCTCAAGATATTATGTGTCTTTCATAGATGATTGTAGCAGGTGGACCATTCTGTTTTTCATGAAGCACAAGGATGAAGTGTTTAATTGCTTTAAGAAGTATATTGCTCTTGTTGAAAATCAAACAGGTAGGACTTTGAAAAGACTCAGATTAGATGGTGGAGGAGAATACTTCTCTTCTGAATTTGATGCCTTCTTGCATGAAAGAGGCATTAAAAGGGAAGTCACTACAAGGTATACACCTGAACTCAATGGTGTAGCAGAGAGGAGGAATAGAGCTATCGTCGAAGCTGCAAGGTCCATGCTCAACGAAAAGGGATTGCCGAACTACCTATGGGCAGAGGCTGTGTCGACAGCCACATATCTCATAAATAGACTTCCATCTAAGTCACTAGATGGAACCACTCCATATGAAGTGTGGAATGGAAGAAGACCTAGTCTAGAGCATTGTAAAATCTTTGGATGCTTAGCCTATGCTCACATTCCTTCTCAAGTAAGAGGGAAATTGGATCCCAAGGCAGAGAAGTGTGTATTCATTGGTTATGATCAAAACCAAAAAGGATATAGATTGTACAATCCAACCAATAAAGGATTTTCTGTGAGTAGAGATGTAATTTTTGATGAAAACAAATCATGGTTTGATGATGACAGGAAAGTGAAGCTGCCATATGACTTGGATGAAGATTTTCCATCACTTCAACCAAAGGAGCCAAAGCAGATTGAAGAAAGTGATTCGGAGATTGACCTAGAAGACTTGGAAAGACTAAAGCTATGGAAGAACAAAGGTAAAGCAAAGATGCAGGATGCTACATATGGACCCGAGAGCTCACATCAACCACTTAGAAGGTCTTCGAGGGAGAAGAAGAAACCAGAGAGGTTTGGTTATGATACTTCTTTGGTCACCAAGCACTCAATCTACATTGCAAAGGATTCAACCAATGAAGAACCTACCACATTCGAAGAAGCACAAAGCAAGAAAGCTTGGAGAGATGCAATGGATGAAGAAATGGAAGCCTTGAAGGAGAATGACACTTGGGAGCTTGTACCTAACAAGCCATCTATGAAGATAATCGGATCTCGATGGATATACAAAATCAAGAGGAATCCAGATGGAAGTATAAATAGACACAAAGCAAGGTTAGTTGCTAAAGGGTTTGCTCAAACCCATGGTATTGATTATGAGGAGACTTTCTCTCCTGTTGCAAAAATGCCTACAATTAGGGTTCTCATAAGTCTTGCTGCATCTAGAAATTGGAATCTTTATCAACTTGATGTAAAGAATGCTTTCTTGAATGGATGGATTTCTGAGGAAGTGTATATGGCACAACCTCCTGGATATGAGGATGCACATCATCCTAACTATGTATGCAAACTAAAGAAAGCTTTGTATGGATTGAAGCAAGCTCCAAGAGCTTGGAATTTCAGATTGGTTACTTATTTGCAGGACCAAGGATTCAAAGCTAGCAAGGCGGATACCTCTTTGTTCATAAAGAGGAATGGATCTGAAGTGATCTATTTATGTGTGTATGTTGATGATATTATTATCACAGGCAATGATCTTGAAGGAATCAAACAGGTAAAGAGTCAAATGAAGGAGGAGTTCAAAATAAGTGACCTCGGACCACTCACTTATTTTCTTGGATTGGAGTTGATCTACACAGATTCAGGTATATACATCACACAAAGGAAGTATGTCCATGACATGCTCGTCAAGTTCAAGATGGAAAATACCAAGTGTGCAGGTACACCTATGGAGCAAAATCATAAGCTTAGTGCTTATGAAGGAGAGCCAATTGAAGACATCACAAGCTATCAAAGCTTGGTTGGAAGTTTGAACTATGCAACACTCACAAGGGTGGATATATGCTATAGTGTTAGCATATTGAGTCAGTTTATGCATAAGCCGAGAAGACCACATATGGAAGCGGCCAAGCGAGTCCTCAAGTACCTAAAGGGGACCATGAATGAAGGTTTGTTTTATTCATATACTTCAGATATTGAGCTAAAGGTCTACTCAGATGCAGATTGGGCCGGATCTAAAGATGATAGAAGAAGCACATCAGGGTATATATCATTTGCAGGTTCAAAAATCATTTCTTGGTCATCGAAGAAGCAACCAACCGTGGCATTATCTTCTACTGAAGCAGAATATAGAGGTTTGGCTAATGCAACTCAAGAAATCATGTGGTTAAAATCTTTGTACACAGATCTTGGACTTCATTCTTCAACACCTCACATTTTTGGTGACAACACAAGCTCACTACATCTAGCAGCTAATCCGGTATACCATGCTAGAACCAAGCATATTGAAGTCCACTACCATTATGTAAGGGAGAAGCTAATGAGCAAGGATATTCAACTATCCTACGTCTCTACAGATATGCAATGTGCAGACATGTTGACGAAAGCTCTTGATGGTACGAAATTAAGTAGATTCAAGTTGATGATTGGTTTGCAGGAAATCAAGGACAATTGAAGACTTATTTGGAGGCCAAGCATGTTAGGCTTGAGGGGGAGCTGTTGGTGCATTTTGCCCAAGCCTACATGCTTGATATGCTTGATATTATCCTCATTTGTAAGTCACATGAGTAGTCATGTGAACACCTCTTGTAAAAGAGTACATTTTATCTCTTGTAAATGGAAAAAGAAAAAAGTAAAAGGATGGCTTACCTCATCCATGATGTAAAAGCAAATTCGTGGCTCCAACTACCAAAATCACGAATTTTTGAGCTGAGGGAATCTCTCCTAACTTTGGGGATCACTTTTAGGTGGAGCCATTCGAATTCGAATTCAAAACTCCCTCCAAGAATTGCTATAAAAGGAGCAAGAAGGAAGAGGCGATTAGCAAGCCTTGTACGTGACCACTTCATGTCATTTTGTAGAGATTGAAGAGCTTACTCCATAGCTCTATCATTCTACTCCCATTGTGCAAAGATTCATTGCCAATGTGGTTGTAATCATATGTGAATCTATACATTTATTATCATCTACCTCTCTGTTTTGTTCTCTGCTATACTCACTCAGAGCAGTAACTTCAGAAGGTCATATCTCGAGTTTTACTGAACCTTTTTCAGTGTTTTAAAGTGCGTTGGATAGCTCTCACTGTCTAGTTTCTACCTATAAATTTTCAAGGTCATTGGATTTATACTTTTGGAGATATCTGCATTTTACTGCTTACTGGTCTATCTCTGCAGAGCCCCGAGAATTGTGGGAATGTTCCAGAACTTGATGAAACTTGTTCTCAGTGCTCAGTCCATCATTTGAAGTGTTTTAACTTGGAATAGGAAGCTTGCTAAGTCTATTTGCTATGCCCAAAAGGAATTTTTCTAATTCCTTCCAGGTTGAGAGCACTGTTCATTTTTTCCAGCAGGTGTATGTCCAAAAATAGCAAGTTTTGGGAGCTAGTCATTTCGCAACTTGTCTGTCTTGACTTAAACTTTTGGGATACATGTTCCAAAGTACTTGGCTGATATTTTGGTGGATTTAGGAAGCTCAAAGGGTCTACTAATCAACTCTGAAGTCTCAGTTGGCTGGTGTGAAGCTGGTTGTAGCGGCACCTACTCATCTTTGGATTGCATCCACCATCTCTCTTCACAGTAGGGAGCTCCATGAAGTGTATATCAAATTTTCAGATGAATCCCCTACAAAAATAGTGATTTTCATCACTAAAAACCATTTTAAATACCATTATCTATTTTTATAACTCCATTTTGTTCAAGCCGAGGAGTCCTCGAGCTTGAGGAGTATTAGAAGTACCATCGTACCAATTTTCATAATTTTTAGACTTCGTTTGAGCCCTCAAATAAGCCCTGGAACCTAATTTTTAACTAGGCCGGACACTAGGTCTGGACAGGGCCAAAACTAGTCAAAAAACTATAAAAAGAGCTAGAGAGCTCATTTTTGGGGTTAGCTGGTGAGAGAATAGAGCTTTTGTAAGAGAACTCTTTTGCAATCAAAGCTTTCCATTGTTCCTCTCTTTGATCTTACTTTGTGCACGTGTGTGTGTATGTGTGTGCATGTTTGTGTGCTTTCACTCACGCACTTGTGCCTTCACTTGCTCGTGGTCGTCATACCGGTCCTCACGTCTCCGCGGATTGACAAGTAAAGGAGGTGGTGCTTACGCTTGAGCTACAGGGTGGCATTGAGTACCATTTTGTAGGCAACTCGGTATTCCCAAACAACACGATGAAGCTATCTGTCCTAATCAGAGCATTTATTATTTACGAGTTTTGTCAATACGTTACATAGGATCTTATTCATGCTCTCAGCTTGTCCATTAGCTTGTGATGATAGGGGCAGACTTCTTATGTATAACCAAGAATTCTTGGAGAAGGTTTTCAATGAATTCATTCAAGAAGTGCGTACCTCTATCACTTACTAACTCTATTGGTAACCCGTATCTAGTGAACACGTTCTTGAATAAGAACTTGGCCGTCGTTTGAGCATCATTCTTTGTTGTGGCTTTTACTTCTACCCACTTTGTAAGGTAATTTGTGGCTACAATAATGTACTCTGCATGAGAGTTTCTAGTTGGGGGGTTTTACCAAATATAATAAAGCTTGATGATCAGTGAAAAACTTGAACTTGTTGGCCAATAGATCGTGTCTAAACTTCTTCACAACATATACCATGCCTAAAACTTCTCGCTCAGTTGTGGTATAGTTTCATTCAGCAGCGTTCGATTGCCTGCTAGCGTATGCTATAGGCAAATCTAAATTTCCTTCACCTGTTGGTTGTGACAACACACATCCTATTGCATAATTGGATGCATCCACGTGGACATGGAATGGTTTATTCCAATCAGGAGTGGTCAGTATTGGTGCTGAACACAAACGTCTCTTTAGCTCATTGAAGGAATTCTCGCATTCATCGTTCCATTCAAAATTTTTCAACAATCCATAAAGAGGTTTAGCTATGATGGCATACATGCAGATAAACCTGCGGTAATATCCACAATGGCCCATAAAGGCTTAAACCTCTTTAACATTCCTTGGTCTTGGAAACTCCGCTATGGCTTTTACTTTATCCTCATCTGTTGATATTCCATTCTTAGAAACAATGTGACCTAAGATTTTACCTTGTCGTACCATGAACACACACTTCTCTAGGTTCAGACACACTTGATATTCTCTACACTTGTTAAAGATTTGTCTGAGCTTAGGGATGTGGTATTTTCTTTGCTGGGAATGAGCACATAAATTGTCCACATATGCTTCTAAGCTCTTTCGCAAAAACTCTTTGAAGACATGACACATGAGCCTTTGGTATGTTGTAGGTGCATTGGTGAGACCAAATGGCATCACACAAAATGCAAAGATTCCCCATTCAGTGGCAAAAGTCGTTTTGTGTTGATCTTCTGGGGCAATGGATACTTGGTTGTAACCTGAAAATCCATCAAGAAAGCTATAAACTTCCTTGCCTACAACACGCTCCAATAAATGTTCAGTGATTGGAAGCAGATAACTATCTCGGATCGTAGCAGCATTAACTTTTTTAAGGTTAATACACACTCATAATTTTCCATTCTTCTTGGGTACCACGACAATGGGGGACACCCATTCAGTATGCTCAATCTCGTAGATAAATCCAGCTTCAATCAGCCTGTCAATCTCTTCTTTTATTTTAGCTGCATAAGTGTCATTATATGTGTAGGGCTTTTGGTTGGTGGGCTTGGCATCAACAATCATGGGGATTGTATGAGAGCAAATTTTTGGATTCCCTTCAAGTCTCTATAGTGCCACACAAACACGTCCCTATATTCCCTTAATAGAGCTACAAGCTCTACTTCTTCTTTTGCACTTAGGTCATCTCCTATATACATACATCACTCTTCATTCCCTTCAATGGTTACAACAATTTTTTTGGTCTTTTCTTTGTTATCATATGCTTCTCCTCTGATGGCCTCTCTCTTAGGCATTCGTACCAAAATTTTTCGATCTTCCACTTCGTATTTCTTGAAGTTTTTTGGTACTTCGAATAATGATTCCTCCTCTTCTTGTTTCACATCTTTTCTCTTCTTCTTCTTTTGATCCCCTTCACTTCCATCCTTCAAATTTACAGTTTTAATGCTTGTGAGAGGTTCTTCTTCTTGTTGGTTAAATACTCCTACATCTTCTAGATAGTGCTTTTCTGAATTAAAGCAACTATCCATTACAATGGACTCTAGATCATCGTCATTTTCTTCTTCTTCTATGACTCACTAGGGTCACATTCTTCTAGCAAGGGTTGACACATGAACACTGAAATATCATAACCCTCCTCATCGCAATGAGGTGTCCATTGTTCTTCATTGATTGCAATGTCCATAGTAGCTAAGATTTCTGCCCAACCATGAGGCTCGAATTCCTCATCTGGAAATATCATTGGTGTATAGGCTAGGTCTTTAACTGGTCTATCTCTTGGGGGAGTTACTTCTTCTCTTGCTTTTAGGTGCTTTTCCTCTTCCTCTATGACCTTGCACATCCACAAGTGAGTATCTTCATGCAACCATGATGGATCAAGTGAACTTCCAGAATGCATAGAGATAGAATCTTCTTTCTCTTTGTGGATAGGATTCCACTGTAGGGGTGGTACATCTCTGAAGGTGTAATCCTTCAAATTGACCTTGGTGGTGACCCCTAAGTGCTGTAAGTACAAGGAGTTGATTCCCCAATCCTGTACTATTTGCAATTGTCATAGGAAGGGTCTTCCTAGGATCATCTCATAAGCATTATTTTTCTCAAAGTCACATATAGCAAATGCGTGTTCAAACTCTACACCACAAGTGGTTAGAGTTATCCCTTCGAGCAATCCTAGAGGTCTTTCAAAATGACCATCCGCATTTGAAGCTTCATTCTAGTTGGTTTTAATGTGGGTTTTCCCCATCGCTTCCACAAGGAGGTGGTCGCAATAGCAACACCAACACTTGAATCTAGGATTGCTTTGGTTGTGTAACCTTGGTAGGTGATGGGAAGATAAGTATTACCTTCTTCACCTTCACTCATGTCGCCTATTTTATCAAGAGGTATCTCTCGAACTTTTTGCTTAGAGCCTGCTTTTGGCATATTGGAATCAAGTTTTGGAACTTGATCCTTCACATGATTCCATAGCTCAGGTTTTGCTTTGAGCAGCTCTTCTACAGTGAGATGGCACTGAACCTTAGTGTTCTTCACGACGTTAGTGCTTCTTGGAACCACTGAGTCTTCATTTCTTACGAATATTGTGGGGGCTCTGTTATGAAAAGATTCAGATTCCCATGGGCCTATGAATTGTGGCAACTCTTGTAAAGAATTAGATTCAAAATCTAATCTCTCGTCTTCTTGTTGCTCTGTTTGATCTCCATAGATAGACGAAATGTCTTAGGGAAATTGGTCATGAAGGTCATCAATTTCAGGAATCGGAGGGGGATTACCCTTCTCCTTGTCCCATTTCTCCTCTTGTATTTCTCGCAAGAACTCTTGAGAGTATTGTTGAGTTGAAAGAGGTGCTCCCTCATCGATGAAATCAGGAACATAAGTTTTCATTTGTGGTGAAATCTCTCTTTCAACAACCGGTTGAGCCTATGGAGGTAAAGAAACCTGCAGCTTGTCCACCAACTCCTCTAATCTTTCTAGTAAGCCCTGGAAATGCAAATCTGGCTTGATAGAGTTTGTCTGATTGAACTTTTGACTAGTCTCGAGCATAGCTTGAGCTACTTCTACCATTTTCATGCACATTTTTGTTCGTTCAATCTCTAAATCTGCTCTAGGGTAACTCTTGTCTAGGTTTGTAGCTGTTGGCGCTTCTTGAAGTCGAGCCTGGTAGGCCTTGAACATCATGTCCAAGCCTTTTGGGGTTGGATCTGCAAGAACAGACCCTGGTTGTGGGTTATTTACAATGGGTGGTGGGGTGGGATGAGGTGGAGTGGATGGAGCTTCTGTTGAAATGAAAGAAGCTACTCCTACTCTACAATTAATCACAAAATAAATTAACTATGGAGGAATGAACAAAAGATATGAAAACATGATGAATAGATTAAAATGGAAAGAACTTACAAATGATGCTCTATGAGCATGGAGACTCCATGAGGAGAGGAAGCACACTCTTGGCAATGAGCTAGAGTGGAATGACTTGTGTGGAGTGAAGGGAGGCCTTGCTTATATGGAGTTTGGGAGAATTCCCTTGCATGTGGGATATATGTGCTTGCATGAGAATGAAAGTAGACTTGGAACAAAAGGGTGGAACATGGAACTCTCAACACCCCCCCTCCATGTGATGACCCTTTTGTTTTTAATATGGGGCACTAGTGACATATGGGATCACTTAGTCCATTGGGTTTTAGGATCTAAGGACATATGGGATCCTTAGACATAACTTGGACATATGGGATCCAAGTTGGGGACATATGACATCCCTTGGATCTTGGGACATATGGGATCCCAAGACATTTTACTTGGACATTTGAGATCCAAGTGATTTTTGTTGGGATCTAGGGACATATGGGATCCCTAGACATGTACAAGGGGTTTACATCATGGGGTAGGTGGTGCTTTTGATCCATCTACATATTCTTCTTGTGGACTTCTTTTGCCTTTTTGATGTGTAGAGCTTGATCCTACTTGCTGTTGATGCCTGGGTCCATTTTATCTTGCCTTTTATATTTGAGTTTGGCCTTCTAGTGGCCTATGAGAGTACATGTGTTCAAGCCATTGGGATGGTCTTACCACTCCTTTAGGGTGGTAGTGTCTACTCCCTTCACAAGTGGCTATGGATACATATGCACTAAGAAGCTTTTGAAGCTAAGGGCATTGGGAAGGTCCTACTATGCTTAAGCATAGTGGTGTCTAGTCCCATTACAAAGGGGCCATATACGTGTTACAAAATTCCCTTCTTGCAATATGATGGAAAGACAAGGGGAGAGAATTCAATTTCTAATGTCATGTAAAAATAGAATATAGCTTGTGTTCCAAGTGATGATGGAGAGGCGCCAATATATGCTGTTCTGTACGAGTCGCTAAAAAAATTTCTCTCTATGACATAGTTGATGATGTCATAGATTATTTGAATCAATTTGTGACTCCAATGGCCAAATTTCAAATATCTATCATAAATGCTATTTTGAGTAAGCTTTCCAGCGCAGCCTTCTCTCTCTTTTGTCTACTACCATACCGACTCTTAGAGATTTAATCGACAAAAAAAAAACTCCGATGTAGCTGACAAATGGCTGTTGCTGCTAAAAATCTCCAAGCTTTGCAGATGATTGGCGATGAATTTATTGTGAACTTGGCTCTGCATGATTGATCCAGCTTATGATATGCAATGACAAATCGAGATACACTAAATTCTGGCCAAGCAAAGATGCCGCATCATCGCTCAAGCTTTCCTGCTGTGATAAACAACTCGAGCGCTGAATTCCAAGTCAGTCATTAGGCATTTCAAGCTAAGATGGATCCCATTCTGTTGCGGCGTGACAACAACCCATTCTGCTCTAGCTGCGCAAATCTTGCAAGTCCGTGTTCATTGTTTGCAGCTGATATCTCTGATGCACAGCGCTGGGATCAGCGAAAGTTGAAGCTACTGCTCTGTCTCTACAGTAGTTGCGCACATGTTTCTCTCTCGGCATCTATTGTTCTTCAT
Organism: Ceratopteris richardii; assembly: GCA_020310875.1. Lineage (NCBI taxonomy): Eukaryota > Viridiplantae > Streptophyta > Polypodiopsida > Polypodiales > Pteridaceae > Ceratopteris > Ceratopteris richardii. The sequence continues at coordinate 110,773,987 of CM035428.1, forward strand.
TTTCTTCATTGTTGGCCATGGCAACACCTCCGCTTGACATACACACTGGTGGAACGTGGTGCTCTCAGTCACACAGACTAGCGGAACGTGGTGCTGAAAGTCACACAGAAGGCATGGCTCTCCTTCTCCTCTGCAAATCTTGCGCCCTCTGCAATAAGCATCTACAACTTAGTTTGGATGGCTACTATTTACAATTGAGACACTCCAAGGTCTCTTGCAGTGTATTGTACCTGACTCCTCTGTGTGATCTCGGCAGAGATGATGGTGCGACTTCATTCTCCGATTGAGGTTGCATCAAGAATTGACTCAGCCTCAACCATTGAGCTCACCCAGCTGCGTAGGGGATTCCATTCTCTTGAGATGATGCACAAGCCCTTGTCTGCTCTTCAGCGCGAGCATCTGCGTACTTGATTTGCACGTCTCAGAGCACCGAAGCACAACAGTTCTCAGCTTTGCTTTCTTTGCTTCTCTGAAATGCGCAACTGACTATGGTCTTCGAGGATCCATTTTCTTATTTCTAACCCTTCAGGCAGATGATGCCATACCTTAGGCTTTGGGGTTGTTGCAGGTGGTAGACATTGGATAGCCTAAGCTCCTTCATGTGACCTATGCGACTTAGACTGTTGCATCCACTTCATTCTTGCTCCGATCGCTTTCTCCATTATGTTCCCCATGGAATGCTCAAGACCACTCTTATTTGACTGAGAAATGAGGCTTACAATTGTCTCCTAAGACGGTCTAAAAAATGAAAGATGGCATGATATGCACTAAGGAGTTATGTAGCCTTATTGATCTGATCGGATACGAAATAAAAGATATGTATATGGGAAGGGTGGGAAGGGAAGGAACGAAACATAACTTGTGTGAAAGGAAAACTAAATTAGTGCTTAGAAGAACTCTTATTGAAGAAAAGATGTGAGGGAGGGATTAACAAGAAAATACATCCTAATGATGAAGATAACAAAAATCATAACCCAAAGGAAAAGCAATTAACCTATGCTTTGATACCATGTTCAAATGAAAGAAGCTACTCCTACTCTACAATTAATCACAAAGTAAATTAACTATGGAGGAAGGAACAAAAGAAATGAAAACATGATGAATAAATTAAAATGGAAAGAACTTACCAATGAAGCTCTATGAGCATGGAGACTCCATGAGGAGAGGAAGCACACTCTTGGCAATGAGCTACAGTGGAATGACTTGTGTGGAGTGAAGGGAGGCCTTGCTTATATGGAGTTTGGGAGAATTCCCTTGCATGTGGGATATATGTGCTTGCATGAGAATGAAAGTAGACTTGGAACAAAAGGGTGGAACATGGAACTCTCAACAACTTTGACATGCGAGGGGCTTTGAGATGCAATGACTTCTATTTTTGTTTGTGTGTCTTTCCGGCTTTGCTCTAGTTCAGATAACTTTTATTCCACTTATGATGTTCTCATTTTCATCTTACTAGGCTCTCCTGATTCACTTGACTCTTATATACACATACACATACACATACACATACACATACACATACACATACACATACACATACACATACACATACACATACACATACACATACACATACACATACACATTCACATACACATACACATACACATACACATACACCTACACCTACACATACACATACACGTACACCTACACGTACACGTACACGTACACCTACACGTACACCTACACGTACACCTACACGTACACGTACACGTACACCTACACGTACACGTACACGTACACCTACACGTACACGTACACGTACACCTACACGTACACGTACACCTACACGTACACGTACACCTACACGTACACGTACACGTACACGTACACGTGCACGTGCACGTACACGTACACGTGCACGTGCACGTGCACGTACACGTGCACGTGCACGTGCACGTGCATGCACGTGCACGTGTACGTGCATGCACGTGCACGTGCACGTGTACGTGCATGCACGTGCACGTGCACGTACACGTACACGTACACGTACACGTACACGTACACGTACACGTACACGTACACGTACACGTACACGTACACGTACACGTACACGTACACGTACACGTACACGTACACGTACACGTACACGTACACGTACACGTACACATACACGTACACGTACACGTACACGTACCCGTACACGTACACGTACCACGTGCACGTGCACGTACACGTACCACGTGCACGTGCACGTGCACGTGCACGTGTACGTGCATGCACGTGCACGTGCACGTACACGTACACGTACACGTACACGTGTACGTGTACGTGTACGTGCACGTGCACGTACACGTGCACGTACACGTACACGTGCACGTACACGTACACGTGCACGTACACGTACACGTGCACGTACACGTACACGTGCACGTACACGTACACGTGCACGTACACGTACACGTGCACGTACACGTACACGTACACGTGCACGTACACGTACACGTGCACGTACACGTACACGTGCACGTACACGTACACGTACACGTGCACGTACACGTACACGTACACGTGCACGTACACGTACACGTACACGTACACGTACACGTACACGTACACGTACACGTACACGTACACGTACACGTACACGTACACGTACACGTACACGTACACGTACACGTACACGTACACGTACACGTACACGTACACGTACACGTACACGTACACGTACACATACACATACACATACACATACACATACACATACACATACACATACACATTAAACGTACACATACACATACACATACACATACACATACACATAAACATACACATAAACGTGCACATGCACATGCACATACACATACACATACACATACACATACACATACACATACACATACACATACACATACACATACACATACACATACACATACACATACACATACACATACACATACACATACACATACACATACACATACACATACACATACACATACACATACACATACACATACACATACACATACACATACACATACACATACACATACACATACACATACACATACACATACACATACACATACACATACACATACACATACACATACACATACACATACACATACACATACACCTACACGTACACGTACACCTACACGTACACGTACACGTACACGTACACGTACACGTACACGTACACGTACACGTATACGTACACGTACACATACACATACACATACACATACACATACACATACACATACACATACACATACACATGCACATGCACATGCACATGCACATGCATCTGCACATGGACATGCATGTGCGCATGCACATGCATGTGCACATGCACATACACTTACACATGCATGTGCACATCCACATGCACATGCAAATCCACATTTACATACGCATACATATACACATGCACGTGCACATGCACCTACACATACACTTACACATACACATACACATACACATACACATACACCTACACCTACACCTACACCTACACATACACATAGACATAGACATACCCATACCCTTACCGATACCCATACACACACATACACATACACCTACACCTACACCTACACATACACATAGACATAGACATACCCATACCCATACCGATACCCATACCCATACCCATACCCATACCCGTACCCGTACCCATACCCGTACCCGTACCCGTACCCGTACCCGTACCCGTACCCGTACCCGTACCCATACCCATACCCATACCCATACCCATACCCATACCCATACCCATACCCATACCCATACCCATACCCATACCCATACCCATACCCATACCCATACCCATACCCATACCCATAGCCATACCCATACACATACACATACACATACACATGCACATACACATACACATACACATACACATACACATACACATACACATACACATACACATATACATGCACATACACATACACATACACATACACATACACATACACATACACATACACATACACATACACATACACATACACATACACATACACATACACATACACATACACATACACATACACATACACATACACATACACATACACATACACATACACATACACATACACATACACATACACATACACATACACATACACATACACATACACATACACATACACATACACATACACATACACATACACATACACATACACATACACAAATGCATACGCACACACATACGCATACACATATGCATACGCATACGCAAACACATACGCATACACATACACATACACATACACATACACATACACATACACATACACATACACATACACATACACATACACATACACATACACATACACATACACATACACATACACATACACATACACATACACATACACATACACATACGCATACGCATACGCATACGCATACGCATACGCATACGCATACACATACACATACACATACACATACACATACACATACACATACACATACACATACACATACACATACACATACACATACACATACACATACACATACACATACACATACACATACACATACACATACACATACACATACACATACACATACACATACACATACACATACACATACACATACACATACACATACACATACACATACACATACGCATACGCATACACATACGCATACACATACACATACACATACACATACACATACACATACACATACACATACACATACACATACACATACACATACACATAGACATACACATACACATACACATAGACATACACATACACATACACATACACATAGACATACACATACACATACACATACACATACACATACACATACACATACACATACACATACACATACACATACACATACACATACACATACACATACACATACACATACACATACACATACACATACACATACACATACACATACACATACACATACACATACACATACACATACACATACACATACACATACACATACACATACACATACACATACACATACACATACACATACACATACACATACACATACACATACACATACACATACACATACACATACACATACACATACACATACACATACACATACACATACACATACACATACACATACACATACACATACACATACACATACACATACACATACACATACACATACACATACACATACACATACACATACACATACACATACACATACACATACACATACACATACACATACACATACACATACACATACACATACACATACACATACACATACACATACACATACACATACACATACACATACACATATACACATACACATACACATACACATACACAGATACACATACACATACACATACAGATACACATACACATACACATACACATACACATACACATACACATACACATACACATACACATACACATACACATACACATACACATACACATACACATACACATACACATACACATACACATACACATACACATACACATACACATACACATACACATACACATACACATACACATACACATACACATACACATACACATACACATACACATACACATACACATACACATACACATACACATACACATACACATACACATACACATACACATACACATACACATACACATACACATACACATACACATACACATACACATACACATACACATACACATACACATACACATACACATACACATACACATACACATACACATACACATACACATACACATACACATACACATACACATGCACATACACATACACATACACATACACATACACATACACATACACATACACATACACATACACATACACATACTCATACACATACACATACACATACACATGCACATACACATACACATACACATACACATACACATACACATACACATACACATACACATACACATACACATACACATACACATACACATACACATACACATACACATACACATACACATACACATACACATACACATACACATACACATACACATGCACATACACATGCACATGCACATACACATACACATACACATACACATACACATACACATACACATACACATACACATACACATACACATACACATACACATACACATACACATACACATACACATACACATATACATACACATACACATACACATACACATACACATACACATACACATACACATACACATACACATACACATACACATACACATACACATACACATACACATACACATACACATACACATACACATACACATACACATACACATACACATACACATACACATACACATACACATACACATACACATACACATACATATACACATACACATACACATACACATACACATACACATACACATACACATACACATACACATACACATACACATACACATACACATACACATACACATACACATACACATACACATACACATACACATACACATACACATACACATACACATACACATACACATACACATACACATACACATACACATACACATACACATACACATACACATACCCGTACCCGTACCCGTACCCATACCCATACCGATACCCATACCTAAACCCATACCCATACCCGTACCCATACCTTAATCCATACGCATACCCATACCCATACGCATACCCCTACCCATACCCATACCCATACCCATACCCATACCCATACCCATACCCATACCCATACCCATACCCATACCCATACCCATACCCATACCCATACCCATACCCATACCCATACCCATACCCATATACATACCCATACACATACACATACACATACACATACACATACACATACACATACACATACACATACACATACACATACACATACACATACACATACACATACACATACACATACACATACACATACACATACACATACACATACACATACACATACACATACACATACACATACACATACACATACACATACACATACACATACACATACACATACACATACACATACACATACACATACACATACACATACACATACACATACACATACACATACACATACACATACACATACACATACACATACACATACACATACACATACACATACACATACACATGCACATACACATACACATACACATACACATACACATACACATACACATACACATACACATACACATACACATACACATACACATACACATACACATACACATACACATACACATACACATACACATACACGTACACATACACATACACGTACACCTACACGTACACCTACACATACACATACACATACACATACACATACACATACACATACACATACACATACACATACACATACACATACACATACACATACACATACACATACACATACACATACACATACACATACACATACACATACACATACACATACACATACACATACACATACACATACACATACACATACCCATACGCATACGCATACGCATACGCATACGCATACGCATACGCATACGCATACGCATACGCATACGCATACGCATACGCATACGCATACGCATACGCATACGCATACGCATACGCATACGCATACGCATACGCATACGCATAGGCATACGCATATGCATACACGTACACATACACGTACACATACACATACATGTACTGATACACATACACATACACATACACACACACATACACATACACATACACATACACATACACATACACATACACATACACATACGCATATGCATACGCATACGCATACGCATACGCATACGCATACGCATACGCATACGCATACGCATATGCATACGCATACGCATATGCATACGCATACGCATACGCATACGCATACGCATACGCATACGCATACGCATACGCATACGCATACGCATACGCATACGCATACGCATACGCATACGCATACGCATACGCATACGCATACGCATACGCATACGCATACGCATACGCATACGCATACGCATACACATACGCATACACATACACATACACATACACATGCACATGCACATACACATACACATACACATGCACATACACATCCACATACACATGCACATACACATGCACATACACATGCACATACACATACACATACACATACACATACACATACACATACACATACACATACACATACACATACACATACAACATACACATACACATACACATACACATACACATACACATACACATACACATACACATACACATACACATACACATACACATACACATACACATACACATACACATACACATACACATACACATACACATACACATACACATACACATACCCATACACATACACATACACATACACATACACATACACATACACATACACATACAGATACACATACAGATACACATACAGATACACATACAGATACACATACAGATACACATACAGATACACATACACATACACATACACATACAGATACACATACACATACAGATACACATACACATACACATACACATACACATACACATACACATACACATACACATACACATACACATACACATACACATACACATACACATACACATACACATACACATACACATACACATACACATACGCATACCCATACACATACACATACGCATACACATATGCATATGCATACGCATACGCATACACATACGCATATGCATACATGTACGCATACACGTACACATACACATACATGTACTGATACACATACACATACACATACACATACACATACACATACACACACATAGACATACACATACACATACACATACACATACACATACACATACACATACATATACACATACACGTACACATACACATACACATACACGTACACATACACATACACATACACATACACATACACATACACATACACATACACATACATACACATACACATACACATACACATACACATACACATACACATACACATACACATACACATACACATACACATACACATACACATACACATACACATACACATACACATACACATACACATACACATACACATACACATACACATACTGTTGAGCCCATAAAAGTCAAGTTGGTCAAAGTCAATTGCAGTCAAAGTCAAAGGTCAAAGTCAACTGGTCAAAGTCAACTGGTCAAAGTCAACAAGTTCAAGGTCAAAGTCAACGGGTGCAAAGTCAAAGTGCTAAAATGTAGGTGTCAAAGTGCACAGGTAGTGCACAATTAATTGCCACCAAGGGTAAATTGGAGAAAGTGAGTTGCAGGTTGCAGAGGTATTTTCTCTAATTTCCCTAAGGTTCAAAGTGTGTTTTAAAGTGTTTTGGAAGGTTCAAGTGAACCCCCCCTTATGTGCAAAAGTGAAGACTTAAAAGGAAATGTGAAGGTATGTGAAGCGGCAACGTATGCACAGGTGAAAGTATGCCCCCCCCATTAAAATTTTGGGTTTTAGTCTAAAGTCACTACAGGACAAAACAGTGAGTCGTTGGCTGCCACTTGGAAAGACAATCTTGGGACATCAATGTGAGCACCGAGATACCATTGCAGTTAGGAGCGTACGTGATCGACACACTCAAATCAAGGCAAGGCCATTCTTGGACGAATCTTAGAGTAAGCAAGAGAAGCATAGTCTAAGGAAGCAAAAGAGAGAAGTATAGGAGTCACCAGAGTGCGATGCAGAGAGAAGTGGAAGTGAAGGAGTGCATGGAGAGTGACTAAGAGATTGTGCAGAGCTAAGCTAGTCCCCCCAAGTATCTCAAGGTCCCATTGCAGTGTGCGCGTGCCGACAGAAAGTATTCTCTTCTCCCCCTTTGTGGAAGCTTGGTGCAAGGTGTGCACAAGGATAAGCTTGAAGCAGGTGGAGGTCTGGTGCAGAGGAGGCCGGCGGAAAGAAGACTTTGGGATATTTGGTATTTTGTAATTGGGCACTCTATGGGATTGTGCACAGAGGTATTGGCTTGTCTTGTACTTCAAACATTGTAATTGTCTTACTGTAATCAATCGGCAGAAGCTTCCAGGTGTATTTTCTCTTCTTGTTTCTTCCCTTTTCTCCTACAAACCCTCAAACTCCTTCTTGTCTAAGAATCCCCCCCCAACAAAATTTGGCACGCCCGGTGGGACATCCAAGGAGATTTGAGCTTAGGAGAAACCAAGTGCAAAGCATAGAAGAGATCAAGTGTCGACAGAACCACAGTGCTACTTCATCAAACAAAAGGTAAATATTCTTATCAAGTGTCTCATATTCAGTGGGCTATGAGCTGCTCTTGACCGCAACCCGGTCCCAAGTATTGAGGGTCACCTGCAAGTAGACAAGAAGGAAGGTTGTTAGAAGGTCCCCCAATCCACTATCTTCAACATCATCAGTCAAGAGCATGGCGGGTCAGGTAGACTTGGAAACTTTACTCTCTAGATTAAATATAAAGTTTCCTTCTTTCAAAGGCCTAGCTCAGGAGGATCCGGATGAACACATTAGAAGGTTCTTGGCACTATGTAAGACTAGAGGCCTAATGGGTAGGGAGGATGCCTTTTTGATTCTCTTCCCTGCCACATTAGAGGGATTAGCTGATAAGTGGTTCAGCCAGTTTGCTGAAAACCATTTTACCACTTGGGATGTGATGAAAGATGCTTTTAAAAATCAGTTCCAGCATGGCAACACTGCGGAGATTGGTATTTGGTATATTTGGTATTTTGTAATTGGGCACTCTGTGGGATTGTGCACAGAGGTATTGGCTTGTCTTGTACTTCAAACATTGTAATTGTCTTACTGTAATCAATCGGCAAAAGCTTCCAGGTGTATTTTCTCTTCTTGTTTCTTCCCTTTTCTCCTACAAACCCTCAAACTCCTTCTTGTCTAAGAACCCCCCCCCCCCAACACATACACATACACATACACATACACATACACATACACATACACATACACATACACATACACATACACATACACATACACATACACATACACATACACATACACATACACATACACATACACATACACATACACATACACATACACATACACATACACATACACATACACATACACATACACATACACATACACATACACATACACATACACATACACATACACATACACATACACATACACATACACATACACATACACATACACATACACATACACATACACATACACATACACATACACATACACATACACATACACATACACATACACATACACATACACATACACATACACATACACATACACATACACATACACATACACATGCACATGCACATACACATACACATACACATACACATACACATACACATACACATACACATACACATACACATACACATACACATACACATACACATACACATACACATGCACATACACATACACATACACATACACATACACATACACATACACATACACATACACATACACATACACATACACATACACATACACATGCACATACACATACACATACACATACACATACACATGCACATACACATACACATGCACATACACATACACATACACATACACATACACATACACATACACATACACATACACATACACATACACATACACATACACATACACATACACATACACATACACATACCCATACACATACGCATACACATATGCATACCCATACACATACACATACACATATGCATATGCATACACATACACATACGCATAGGCATACACATATGCATATGCATACACGTACACATACACGTACACATACACATACATGTACTGATACACATACACATACACATACACATACACACACATAGACATAGACATACACATACACATACACATACACATACACATACACATACACATACACATACACATACACATACACATACACATACACATACACATACACATACACATACACATACACATACACATACACATACACATACACATACACATACACATACACATACACATACACATACACATACACATACACATACACATACACATACACATACACATACACATACACATACACATACACATACACATACACATACACATACACATACACATACACATACACATACACATACACATACACATACACATACACATACACATACACATACACATACACATACACATACACATACACATACACATACACATACACATACACATACACATACACATACACATACACATACACATACACATACACATACACATACACATACACCTACACATACACGTACACATACACGTACACATACACGTACACATACACGTACACATACACGTACACATACACGTACACATACACGTACACATACACGTACACATACACATACACATACACGTACACATACACGTACACATACACATACACATACACATACACATACACATACACATACACATACACATACACATACACATACACATACACATACACATACACATACACGTACACATACACATACACATACACATACACATACACATACACATACACATACACATACACATACACATACACATATGCATATGCATACACATACACATACGCATAGGCATACACATATGCATATGCATACACGTACACATACACGTACACATACACATACATGTACTGATACACATACACATACACATACACATACACATACACACACATAGACATAGACATACACATACACATACACATACACATACACATACACATACACATACACATACACATACACATACACATACACATACACATACACATACACATACACATACACATACACATACACATACACATACACATACACATACACATACACATACACATACACATACACATACACATACACATACACATACACATACACATCCACATACACATACACATACACATACACATACACATACACATACACATACACATACACATACACATACACATACACATACACATACACATACACATACACATACACATACACATACACATACACATACACATACACATACACATACACCTACACATACACGTACACATACACGTACACATACACATACACATACATGTAGATGTAGATGTGGCCCAGACACTAGCCAAAAGCTCCTGCAAGTGATTGTCAACTCGTTTCTTTAGGCTCAAAAAACCTGGATGGACTTGCGGTGGTTGCTCCCACCGCAACTAAAAATCTTTCAAGAAACTTATAGTTTTACTAGTGTGGTTGAAAACACAGCCCCAATGTCCAATATTCATTGTCGGACAAGTTCAAAGAGCACTCTTCTTGATGTTCTTGAACGTGTATAAAGAGAACTATGCGTGAAAGTAATCCAAAATGGCTCGAAGAATCACCCCAAAAATTCTTTAAAATAGGCTTTGAAAGCAAAGACTGAAGCTTTGAGGGCCAAAACATGTTCAAGGTAATCTTTCACCTTCTTCAAAAACCACAAGAATTCAGCTTAGTGGTAAGTGATTCCCGATTAAGTGAGCTCGGGAGGGAACAATAGTAGGATGGATGAACTCCTAGGAAGTACTTAGAACCTCCGTCTTCCTTGATCATTGAGGTCCCCCCTCACATGCAACCAATAGTGCCAACGATGACTTTGGTGACTTTGATGCCAAGATATGCCAAGGTCTATGCCTTGTTCACCACCTTAGTCGTAAACCTTGGGGAAAGACTTGGGAGGGCGGGCATGAAGTCAATAAAAAGATTTGCTATGGCGATAGGTAGTTAGGAAAATCCAAGAAAGGAATCTTTGAAGATAGTAAGAGCTGCTCCTTGTACGTATCCAAAAAGAGCTGTATTATGTAAAAGAAGCTAAAATCTAAAAAGGAAGAATTTTCCAAAAAAGAAGTGCAAGGATGGGTTTTTATGTACAGTAATGCACATGCATACTTACCAACCCATGTTTTTATTTTTATTATTTAATTTAATTTATCTTTTGTTTTTTTCTTTGTTTTTATTTTTTATTTGTTTTGACTTAGGTTTTTTTTTTCAATCGTTTCATAATGCTATTTTATTTATTGTATTTTATTGTTTTACTTTTACTTTACCTTTCTTTTATGGTTGCATACCACACTTTAGTACTCATAAGGTCACATGCACTCACTATTAATCCATAAATTTACATACTTAATACTCACATGAGCGTTCACACATATGGCACACACATATCTCACACATAGGTTCACTCATATGGCACATATAATGTAATGCACACATAAGCTCATATGTTCATATATTAATCACACACTTTAAATTCATGTCTAATCTTGTTTTGTTTTACGGGTACACTTTCATTAGCACTGTTTTTTTCATCAATTCATAGTAACTATTATCTTAATCAAATTGAACTTGGAAGAATGAAATCACGCTCATCAAATCTTATCATTTTAATACATTCAATTATTACAAAGATAAAAAATAACTTTGAGCAAAAAATTTTCATCTCTCATCAAGTAGGGGAGAGAGGATCTCTTTAACAACATCACCAAACCCCCTATATGCATACTCTATATGGTGCAATAGCTCATCATGCTTTAGATGATACAGGTGTATGTTACAATGTTCATGATGTGTGGGTTGATTACAAGGTTGTATACAAATATAAGGTTCCCTTATGGGATTGCGTATGTATGATTGTGTATGTACCTATGTATGTGTATGTGTGTGTGGATGTTTGTATGTTTGTGTATATATATATATATATGCATACATGTTGGTATGTATGTATGTATGTATGTATGTATGTATGTATGTATGTATGTATGTATGTATGTATGTATGTATGTATGCATGTATATTGTTTATATATGTATATTTGTTTATGTATGTATGTATGTATGTTTCTTTGTGTGTGTATATATGATTGAGGGTACTTTGATTTGGCATGTATTGCACTTAGTCATGAATGTTTGATCATCCGTCCATAAGGTGTGCCACCATAGAGTAGCAAATAAAATAATTTGGACTATCCAATCTATAGAGAAATGCCCTCGCACAACACTTGAGTATGCGGCTTCCAATAGTGGTAAATAATCATTTTTGTGTGCATAAAGACATAGGAATTTATCCTTGCCTCCCTTGTATAACATATTTTCAATAAGAGCATAAGCCTCGCTCTCTTCTTGTAAATATTGTTTTTTTGGTGCAGTTATGTCTAAAGGATAACTGCAAGACAAAGACTAGAGGCAGCCATAGCATAGCAATCTGATGCAAAAGAGGCACTATGAGAGCCTGAACGAGTACGGTATGATAGAAATGCATCTAATTTGTTATCACACAAAGTGTGCACCAGCCATTTTCGCATAATTTTTGCCTCCTCAATATCAGCTCGCTCATCAACAAGTGCATCATGCAAATCTACATTAGAAATGGAACGATCTGCATCATCACATGAAACTTGGAATGGCTGAGAAGCTACCTCATTAGGACCTGCACTAGACTATCCACCTATAAAAAGAGGCAGCAAAGTATCATAAATGTCTTTGGAGCAAACATATGTCTCCTTCGTACATGAAAGTAAAGGCTGAATAGCATTTTCCACAAAAGCAAGATCACGAATAACCAAAATGCATTTAGTCTATGGATAATACAGACCATAGCCTTTGCTTTGAGCACTATACCCAACAAAAATACATTTTACTGCTTTATCATCCAATTTCTTGTGATGTTATTCAGGCACTAATGCATATGCCAGGCAACGAAAAACACATAGATGAGCAACAAATGGCTTGCGACCATGCCAATCTGCGTATGGAGTGATAGACTATAGTGCTTTAGTGGGACACCTATTAAGTACATATGATGCACACATGATAGCCTTAAGCCAGAAACTATGTGGTAAAGCTTGACTCTTGACACTGATGTTTTTTCCCACGTTTAGCCAAAAATGCATTAAAGTCAGAAGACATATATTCCCCCCTTCGATCAAAATGGAGGGTGCCCATTTTACATGATGACAATTTTCAGCCAAAACCAAAAACTATTTGAAGCACATAAACACTTCAGACTTTTCTTTCAATGGATATACCCATGCATGCCTGGAAAAATCATCAATGAAAGTCATGAAGTGAAGATAGTTTCCAAAAGAAGGTGTCTACATAGGACCACAAACATCAGTATGTACAAGCTGCAATTTCTGAGTAGCCCAAGCTAAACCATCTTTTGGAAAGGAGGAAAGCTTCATTTTCCCCAAAATATAGCCTTCACAGACATGTTTTCCAGGTGCCTCAAGTTTGGGGAAAGAGGACACAATTTCAAATTTCTACAGGCATAGCAAGCTAGCAAAATTCAGATGACCAAAGTGTGCATGCCAAATCTTTGCATCTAAGATAGCTTGAGAATCATGTATTGCGCATGCTGAATCATTCATAGTTTTTTCATAATCTAGGAGCTTATACAACCCACGGGATAAAATGCAAAAAGCAATAATCACATAGACATTTGACAGATCATGAACTATACATCTATCATCAACAAATCTCACAACCAAACCAATCTTGGCTAAGGCCGAAACTGATAATAGATTCTTCTTGATCCTTCAAACAAATAAAGCATCTGACAATGTAAAAGAACTACCATCAGTAGTAGTCAAAATGATCTTACCAACTCCCATAACAGGATAAGAGGAGTTGTTAGCACATGTAGTAGTATTCTATGTAGGGGCAAGCTTGAGTGAAGAGAAGAAACTATGCTACGATGTAATATGTTTGGTCCCCCCACTATCAAAGTATCAAACATTTGAGTCTATAGCAGACATGCATTGCTCATGAGAAGATGGATCAAAAGTGCAAATAGTAGTGAACACCCATTTTCATCATGCACAAGATTAGCAGACTCTATTTTCAGTGTAGAGGCCTCTACAACAAGCATTCCAGACTCTTTCTTCTTTGCCTCTTTAGCAGCCAGTTTTGGACAGCCCCTAATGACATGATCATTTGCTTTAAAGTATTTGCAAAACAATTTTTGTTTTTCTGATTTCTTCTCATCTTTGTCTTCCTTCTTCAATTGTGTAAAATTAGCAGATTTCTGCTTACTAGTAGAAGAGCTCCATTTTTCTTTGCCCTTCTACCTAGCCAAGAAAGCTTGATCTACAACACGCATAATAGACATGTTCTGCCTAGACTGATCTTTGTGTAACATAACAAAAACTAGCTCTTCAAATGTTAAGGCATTTGGATTTCCTTTCATCATTAAGTGAAGAGTAGAAGCAAAACTCTTATATGAGTTGGGAAGACCATTCAGAACACTCTGTACAAGTGAACTATAAGGAAGGACTTCATCAACAAAAATCAACTATTCCTTCAAATCCTTGATCTTTGTCAGAAAACCATCCATAGGATCACCTTCATTCATGTGCTCACTCTCCAATTGTTTTCAGAGGTAAGCAACGCGAGCCTCATTCCTAGCCTGGTACAATGTGGTAAGTGTATCCAAAGCATGCTTAGCTGTTCTACAAGGGCAAATGTGAGGAATAATGGCACGTTTGATAGACAAGGCTATCAATGCATGTGCCTGAGCATCTCTGCCATCCCAACAAATTTGCTCTATAGTAGGTGCAACAAGAACCACAACACGAATATGAATCTAAAGAATATTAGCATCTTCAAAGCCATCTGCATCAGCTTCAATACTTGTATTTACAGGTGTAATAGGATGTTTTTCAACACCCTACACAGTGTTCCACATTCCTTTTGCAACAAATACATGTCGCATCATATAAGCCCACAATGGGTAATTGGTACCGTCCAACTTATCCTTAACAACCAACATACGGAATACATCACTGCTTTTAGCCATGGCCACTAACTAAAATACCTTGATGTAGAAAAATGACTATATTTGAAAAAGTTGAGTAGAACTACCTTGAGGAGTTCTGCTAGACCTGTAGCAGACTTGGAGACGCTTATACTAGTGACCAAAAACTTGTATATATCTTTGGCACAAAAAGATGAAACTGTGATAGTGTGTTTGGAGGCCGAAACGAGCTCAGATCGCGATTTTGGCACCACACAACAAAGCTATTTTGATCTCCTAATCACCCTGATTATGCTCACCAAATTTCATGCGATTTTGAGACTATGATCTGAGGGGTGTCGACGATGCTGTAGATGAAACGATGACTTGCTCTGATACCAATTGTTGGAGTTAGACGTCTGCAGAAGCACTCGAAAAACACAAGGAAGAAGTAGTTTGGAGTGCAACACACAATACTGAATATATTACCACTAGAATGTACAAAGATAAGTAACCCGTTAAGGCTATAGGCATATATACAAGTCGGGAGAAAAAAACCTCCTAAAGAGGGAAGAAACTGCCCCGACAGTCCTAGTGTGTTCACACACATCACTAGCTAAATATATCAACACTTCTGACCTCTAGACCTTTGAACAATAGTGAATTTGATAGTTGCTGGGGTCAATGAGTCCTCTACATACATTTCATTGCCACTTGGGTTCTTCTTCTTTAGCTTTTGAGCCATGTTATATATGAAAATGTCACGAAAGTACTTTAGGTACTTCATGAATTCAAAATAAAAAAGAAGGTTGTCGATATTAGTTACACAAAGAACAACTAACTAAGGCCTACATGATTTTCTATGGCCCTAGAAAATGCCACAAAAAACTTCTTAGTCCATATTCATCTTGGTAGATGACTCTTCCACATGTTGCTTTATTGCACTAGATCATTGGGCATCTGAGGTTGCTCTATTACCTGCACCTCTAAATGGAGTCTTCCTTAGTAGTGGTTCATATAGAAATGCCAAAGGTTCACTAATCATAGCACTTACATGGTCTTCTCCCTTGATGATTTCAAGAGCCAGATACTCTTGAATACCAACAAATGGGAGTGAGAATTTGTAGGCTCTACAACCAACTTTGGCAGTGCACTAAATTGATGTCCAAGGTCCTCTGGTTCCTCTTGTTCTTAAACTTCAATGATGAGATTTGAGTAAGTTGGTTGAATACATGCTAGGGTGTGATATCCTACCGGATCAAAACTTGTAGGTTGAGCACAATAAGCACATTTTTATGGCTTTATATCTCTATAGATGACACCCATCATGTGCAAGTAATCTAGTGCATGAAGCATCTCTATTGCATAACCCTTTTTAGCTATTTCAGTGAAGTATGTTTCTGGATACCTGTATCAAATCATGAGACCACTTTCAAACCTCTTCATCCATATTTATCATCCCATCAATATTCATCCCCAACAAGGCAACAACTATAGCCATATGAATCTATGCTACTCACTATCTCATCACCACAATCTTTACTTTCTTGGTTAGTATTTGCTACCCCAGATTTTGCTTTTGAACCTAAAGCTTTAAAAGCTCCAAACTTCTTATTTCAGGATCTTCTCCATGTTCACTCTATGATTCACAAGAAAGGTGTCCTTTTAAGGGTAATAAAGAAGTAGGTGAGATCCCTCTAAAAGTAGATGTCTGGGTACTACTTCCACTAGACTTTGTCTGCCATAACATTTTTCTCCACATAATCAGCATCAACATAGCCTATATCTGAGTATTGACTACCTCTGCCACTTGCTTCATAGTCCATTGAGTTTCCATCCATGTGTCTTCTTAGAAGTTACTTTGGATGTCAAGTTCATGATAGTTGATGCAAATGGTAGCAACATTGGAAATTGAGATTTCCTATAAACACTTCAGATATTTTGTGCATCTATCTCTCCATTTCTACTCTGAGTTCCATCAATTCCTCCTCATTCCTCAACAACCAAATTCTTGAATTTCTCCTTGGCACAATGTCTATAGGCCTAAGCTCTGGATTGAGATTAAACTTAAATGCTCTAGCCGGTTCTTTGACATTTCTTCCCCAAGGGAAGGAAATGAATCTTCTAACACCTAGACTTGTTGCAAGGAGAAATGAATGGCTACCATTCCATTGTCTAGCCCTTTTTTGGACTGCTTAAAAAAAACCCTTGCCATAGAAAATTTCTAGCGGCAATGATACATTATACTAGCCTAGCTTCGTCCTAGCCATATCATCTTTGTTGTGCGCAAACCAAGTCTCTATCCAAAGGGTGTACAGTGGAAAACCACAATAGAATAATCACAAATAAGATGCCACCAAGATATGGTGTTGATGTAGTGAGTGATCCGAATCCAAATATAAGAAACTATTGTGTAAGGGCACTATGAGAGTACTGAAAGTTTTGTAGACAATAGTAACATTTTCCTTAACCTTGGTATCTTCACGCAAAGGTATATAAGTCTTACATGCAAGAATCAAAAGGTCATATATTGCACTTTTAACAGAAAACATGCTCTGTAGATCCAGTCCTCATATTTGTTCTTCTTATCCAACAAGATTCTCTCCACAAGACTTCCCATCTCCTATTTGAGTGAAGTAAAACTATGGGTTTCTTGAGATACAAAAGAGAAGAAGAATATCCAAAACAAAGAGAGAAGTAAAAGTTATGGTCTTTCCCATGGGAAAGAAGGTCTTCTCCCAGAAGTGTGTGTGCACTTGCATAATCACAACATCTTACCTCCTTTTCTTGAGTTTTGCAACATCTCCATTGCTCATCTTCTTCCTTCCAAGCTTGTTCAAAATTATCTTTTGCAAAGTTCCATTGTTTTTTTTGGAGAAACCCAAAACTTACCTATTCAAAAATTATTTTAAAAATCCTAATGATCAGCAAATACATATTGTACAAAAAATAATACAATCCACTCATTCTCTTCATCCCAACAAGTTTTAATAAATCTTGCAAGCTGCCAATACTCACAAGAGAGTACCGAAGTGAAGAACTCAATATCCTCATGAAAATGTTGAGTACACGCTCACTTTCACGCAATGGACCATCATCTAAGCAACAAGAGAGCAATTCCCCATCAATGGCACAAAACATTTTTGACGTTGTCGCATCACAACTCATATCATCAATCGAGCAGCATCTCACGAGACTCAAATGTGCACAAAAGCATTCGACATAATGAATGGTACTTCATAAGAATGTGATTCACAATAAAATATGTTTAAAGATAAGATGAAAGCATCATTAAAGATACACACAAGTTTATTTACATGCATAACAATGTCATTACTCACAAGCTAATGTGTCACAATCATGAATCAAGAAAGTATCAAGCACTACAAGCACATCATGAAGATGAAAAGAGTACTCCAAAAGTTCCACAAACTAGCATCATCTTATTCTCTACCAAGAATGCTCTCCCTTTACAAGGGGGGGTGGCCTCTTTATATAAAAAATGGCCTAACCTCATGCTATGTGGGATTTCTCATATTAGACGGAAAATGAATCTCACACTTTATTCACTTGTGTGACACTCAAACACACATAGACCTATACAAGAGTGCTTATGAGTAAAAAATGATAAATATAAGGTAATCTAAAGTTGAAAAAGTTAGATCTATGTGCAAATTATGATGAAACAAGAAACGGATTGTGTTGCATCATGTTCTTCTTCCAAAAGATACATCCATCATTGAGTTCTCTAAGGGTGGAATTAGGCACAACATTTCATCCTTGATCCAGAAAACCCCCCAAGAGATTATGGAAGCATTGGGGTAAACCACCTTTATGAACCACTAGAATGAAACTAGAGATGGCAAATGGATAGATAGGAAAACCATTAAATGTAGAGAATACCAAGTGCGTTTACACCAAGAATAGTGTATCTTCATAGTGAGACAAGGAAAAATTAGGTCACATAGTGCCAAGGAATGGAATATCAAGAGACAAGGATAAAGTGAGAGCCATAGAAGAGTTTCCATGGCTAAGAATGGTAAAGGATGTACAAGCATTCATGCTCCATTATAGATACTATCAACGGTTCATCTGCATGTATGTGATCATAGCCAACCCTTGTACAAGCTTCTGACTAATTTCAATCGGAATGACGAGTTCGAGAAGTCATTTGTGGAATTAAAATGGCATTTGTTCTCAACTCCAAATCTAAAAATGCTTGATTGGAATAAGCCATTCCATGTCCATGTTGATGCCTCCAATTTTTTTATTGATGCATCCTAACACAACCTACTCATGAAGGAAATATAGACCTACCCATAGCATATGCGAGTAGACAACTAAATGCAACAGAAAAGAACTATACCACAAACAAAAGTGAAGGATTAGGCATGGTATATATAGTGAAGAAATTTTGACATTATCTGCATGCAAAATAAGTTGAAATTCTATATAGACCCTTAAGCATGGTAGACTAGTAAGATGGTTTCTCCTACTAATGGAATATGACTAGTAAGACCCACCTCAATAGATCACCTTTCATGAACTACTTCAAAAGAATCTGCGCATGGTGTGTCAGATGATGTTATTGATCCATATTTGTTCAATATTAAAGTAGTTATGAACTAGCAAACAAACTAATACCAATCATCACATTGGACCCAAGAACCCTACAATAAGAAAACAAGAGAAGGAAGTAATCAGATCCCAAAAGTATCACATACTCATCGGAAGCATCTATAGACAATATGAACAAGGTATCTTAACTTGTTGTGTAGAAGAGGAGGAGCATGAAAAATGGTTGCAATTAGCATATGTAGGTGCCTTAGGGCAATACTACCCTAAACAAAGAACCATCCAAATACTAAAGAAATTAGGTTTATATTGGCAATTCCCACAATTGGTATCAAAGCCTAGGAAGTAGGTCATGAGTTCAATTCCCACAATTGGTATCAAAGCCTAGGAAGTAGGATTCAACAAAATAGATGGAAGGTGCACACGTCAGTTTTGAAAATGAGCTCAATGAATATTAGAGTGTATCTCCTAATCCATAGGTCAGATTTAGATGTGTAAGCTATCGTTGAAAAGCTCTCCAAACCAAATTTCAATAGGAAGAATAGATTAAGGATCAAAGATATCTTTCATAGGTGAGAACCAAGTTCAAGTTACTGAGGTTGAGAACAAGGGGCTCACGAAACCAAGGTTGCAAACAAGGCAAGTCCATAGGCAAGTGGCCAAGTAGTGGAAAGGCAATGTTCAGGAGACCAAGGTTGAGAGCAAGTTCTCAAGAGACCAAGGTTGTGAACAATGCAAGTCCTTAGGCAAGTGGCCAAGAAGCAAAAGGCAAGGTTCAAGAGACCAAGGTTGAGAGCAAAGGTTCAAGAGACCAAGATTGAGAACAAAAAGGTTCAAGACATTGTGCAAAGGTGAGGATATCAATTCAAGGGGAGATCGAGGATTGATAATTGAGGACAATGATATCTAAAAGGGCAAGAGAGTGTTAGACTCAAGAATGACACATAGGAGATGGTTGAACCACACCCTAAGAGGGAGAATTTGAAACTAATCCTCAACCATGGCTTTTGGGGCAAGTGGTTAGCCCATCGTACTAAGACAAAATGGAACTAAGACCCATGATGGATGACGTGCATTTTTCAAGTGATGTATAGATTTTGTAGGACCCATTAATCCTTGAGCTACAAGCACCCATGTAGAATACATCATTGTGACCACAGACTATCTCACCATGTGGGTAGAAGTGAGAGATACACATAAGAATGACACACAAACCACTACTAAAATCTTATTTGAGAATATCTTCACAAGGTTTGGACTTCCCATAGAACTTATTATCAATCAACTCATTTCTTGAATGAGGTGATTGAATATCTAATACAAGTTTTCATGTTGATTCACAAGAAATTGGCACCATATCACTCCCATACTAACAGACAAGCGGAGAGTACAAACAAGGTCCTATGTAATGACTTGATGAAGCTTGTCTAAGACTTGCTTGTCTAAGACTGGCTTGTCTAAGACTTGCTTTTCTAAGACTTGCTTATCTAAGACTTGCTTGTCTAAGACTTGCTTGTTGGCCCAGATGTCTCCTTTTAGATCACCCACCTTAGGAATCTATAAGTCCTATCTACAAAACCACAAGTTTGAATCCTCATCCACACACGAATCTAAATCTAATGATTTATATTAGGAGAAATCATCTACATCCTTATGTACAATGTTCCATTAGATGGGCTAGATTTCTTTATGCTCAGAATCAAGTTTGCTTCTAGTCATGATACCTAAATGTTGTAGATAGAGAGAATTACTACCCCAATTTTGCACCACTTTCAATTGATGCATAAATGGTCTTCTTAGAATCATCTCATAATTACTTGGTTGACTTTGATTTCAAATTGCTAGAGTATGATCACATTCTAACCCACATCTACTCAATCCAATGTGATGCTCAATATGTCCATCAACCAAATGCATTCTTAGATGAGTAGGATGCAATGCAAGTTTTCTGCACTTTTCTCAAAGAGATCTAGTGGCTCTTGCTATTCTTGCCCCACTATCCAAAATGGTTGTAATAGTATTCCAATTGAACAAGATAGGCATGCATTATTTTCCTCATCTCCTTAACTATATTCTCGTACCTTGTCAATTGGCAATTGCTTTACACTTAAGCTATTTGCAACTATTTTAGGTCTCTACAAGCTTAGCTTGAGTGGTGTTGTTTGGGTCCACTTGTTTGGACAATTTTTTTCTTCAAGATTCTTGACCAATAGAACATTAGGAGGTGGCTATTGATCCAAAATAGGACTCAATGACTCCTGATTTTTGTCATTATAGGCTAACCATAATAAGGCTATCTATAGTACCATTGATGGACTCTAGGAAGATTTCCATATGCATCCCTAGGTGGATACATAGGCCTAGGTTGACACTCTTGTCTCTATTGATATTGTGGTTGTTGATATTGCTACTATTGTTGCTAATGTGGCTTCCTATTGCAATATGCAAGTTGATACTTGGCACTCAATTTAACTTGTATGTAGGATGGTCTCCATTATAGTTTTGACATTATCTCAATGATTTTGGCATTTTCTAATGTTGTGCATTTTGCTACTGCTTAACTTGCTCCATTTGTAACTTCTTTATAGCTAATTTGACGACCTCCTCCACTAAGGATCTTGAAGCAATAGAGAAACCATATGATTTGCTCCTTATATTTGTTGGTGGAATCTTTAATTCTACAACCAGGTTATCTTCTAGATCTACACACTCTCTGATGCATTCATTTGAGGTATTTGGCATTTTGAATGTATACAAGAGAATTCAATTTCCCATTATTCAATCCTTCAATTTCAAGTGGTCTTTCATCAACTCGACAATGATCTTCTCTGAAGCAAGCCCCACAACCTTGGAATCATAGGCTTGTCACCTATTCGTAGGATAGAGGATTCATTGTGAGAAAAGTAGATCCTTCCCTCTTCATCAAGAGAAATCAATCTAAAGTGTATATGTTGATGATATCATAATTATAGGTAATGATGATGAAGGCATAACGAAGATCAAGCTTCAAATGAAAGAAGAGTTCAAAATCAATGACCTAGGATAACTCACTTACTTCCTAGGGTTGGAAGTAGTGTATATAGAAAAGGGTATGTATCTTAATCATAGAAAGTATATCAAAGACATGCTTGCCAAGTTCAAAATTGAGAATTCAAAGGTTGTAGCTACTCCTATGGACATGAGCCTGGAGTTAAGTGCTCATGAAGGAGAGAAAATTGAAGATATAACTAGCTATGAGAGTCTAATTGGTAGCTTTAACTATGATACCTTGAAGATGGTTGAAATTTTCTATGAAGTAAGTTTCTTAAATTAGTTCATGCACACTCCTAGGAAACTTCACATGAAAGTAGCCAAGAGGATACTTAAATACTTGAAGGGAACCATCATGGAGGTTTGTACTACCCATATACATATGATATAGACATCAAACTACAAAGCTAATTTCATGGTCCTTAAAGATGTTGCACTCTCATCAAGTGAAGATGAATATAGAGGACAAGTCAATGCAAGTCAAAAAGAAATGTGGATCAACACCTTGTATTCTAATATAGGTCTTAAGTCATCTACACTTCACATATTTGGGAGTAATATTAGTTCATTGCATCTTGGTGCTAACCCAATCGATCATGGTAGGACTAAATATGTGAGGTGCATTATCATTATTTTCGAGAGAACATCACAAACAAGTAAATTTAGTTGTGATATGTATCTACTCACCAACAATGTGCAGATATGATGACCAAGGCATTGGATGGAGTTAAGTTGAACACGTTCAAAGTAATGATTGGATTACAAGAAGTACTGAATACTCAAGTTTCTTATGTTTGAGGGGGTGTTGTTGGTGCATGGTGCAAGCCAAAGAGCTTGGCCTATGCTCTTGGATTTATCTTAGATTTATTATGCTTAGATGTAATTCATCTTTGAGCTTATGTTTATGAGTTTCAAATATTAAATTCTTGAACTTATCTTAGTCAATTGTAAAAGCAAAAATAGGAGAAAAAAATCATGATCTAATGGGAGGAAAACTCAGTGAATCTTTTTGAATTCAAATTCAAATTAATCCTAAATTTAGGACTACCTTTTAGGTAGATGATTCAACCGCTCTCAAGCTCAACAAAATGTATATATACACTATCTTTTAGTGTGAAAAGAGAGAGAGCATTACAATGAGTTTTGATCTCAGATTATGAAAACACTTTGTACTCGCTTGAAGTGAGAGAAGTCCTCCATAAGTCCTTTGTATCATATGTGCAATGGCGATACACATTATGATTGATTCACGGTGATTATTCATTCTCTATTTATTGCAGTACTTGGAGTTACACAGTCATTTTGTGTGTTTCATTTCTTAGTGTGTGGATACCCAATATCCAATCTATTACTTGGATCACTTAGATATGACTATTGTGTGCTTCATCAACATTGGATTTGCATATTTCAAGATATGAGTGTTTGAACATGAATCTATCTGCACATCAAGTCAAGGTGACCCCCCCCCCCCCCCAAACTTCTTAACCTTATTGTTATGTGTATAGTAAGCCTAAATTCATGAAATAACTTGCCTTACTTAGCTTGACACATAGTGTGCAAAAGATATTTGGTTAGTTTGTACTAGGTTATGAGTTCTAAACATTCTCCTCAGAGCTTCTCATCCAAAAATAGAAGGGTTTTCAAGCTTTGTGATACGCAAACTTATCTAGTTTATCACAACTATTTGAGGATGATGTTCCAAAGGAGTTAGGGGTTCTTAACCCTTATTTGGGAATCCAAGGGAGTGTAATAATTATCCTTGAAGCTACTTCGGCTAGTGTTGAGCATGTTTTTTCCAACACTCGCATCTTTGCTAATATCCCATGACCTCTTCACAATATAAAATCCTATTAATTTTCTCAATTAAAATTGTCCTATGCCTATTTATTGCAGGTTCCACAAAAATATGAGGCTTGTTCTTGTTGTTCATACATCATTATAAATTTTGAATGTGTACTTCAATCTTATCACATAAATCTCTAGGATCAATGGCAAGTACTTTTCATCTTGCGTGGACATAAACCTTCCAAAAATAACATTTACTAAAACACGCATGTTTTAGATGAATGAGGATAGCTATGGTTTGGAATAAGTCATGGAGTTGCAAGCCAGAACTCTTGATTTAACCCTTCAATGAGGAAAATAAAATATGTGAAGGAGGACGTGAAAAAACCTCGTTCTCCCCAAAAAATCCTTGTAACTTTCGAAGGGACAAATTTTGAAGGGGATGAAAAGGAGAAAGATCTCAACAAAGATGAGGAGGGGTCTTAAGATGTTCATGTTAATATATTTAGGTAGTGATGTGTGTGAACACTCTAGGAACATCAGGGCACTTTTTTCCCTCTTCAAGAGGTTTCCCCCCCTTGTATATATGCCTATTGCCCTAATGGGCTACTTATCTTTGAACATTCTAGTGGTAATACATTCAGTATTGTGTGTTGTGCTCCAAGCTTCTTCTTCTTCCTTCTGTTGTTCGCATGCTTCCACAGATATCGAACTCCAACAATTGGTATCAAAGCAGGTCGCCGCTTCATCTAGGGCATCATTGACACCCCTCCGATCAGTCTTAAAATTGCATGAAATTTGGTATGCATGATTAGGGTGATTAGGAGATCAAAATAGCTTTGCTATGTGGTGCCAAAATCACGATCTGAGCTCGTTTCGGCCTCCAAACGCACTATTATAGTGCTTGTGTTGGCTATTTTGTCTTTTTGTGCCAAAGATATATACATGTTTTGGTTTGCCAGTATAAGCATCTCAAAGTTTGCTATAGGTCTAGCGAAATTCGTCATGGTACTTCAGATATAATCATTTTTCTACATCAGGGTATTTTAGTCAGTGGTCATGGCTGAAAGCAATGATGTATTCTGTATGTTGGCTATTGAGGATAAGTTGGGTGGTACCAATTACCCATTGTGGGCTTATATGATGTGACATGTATTTGTTGCAAAAGGACCATGGAACATTGTGCAGGGTGTTGAAAAAAATCCTATTGCAACTACAAATACAGGTATTGAAGCTGATACAAATGGCATTGAAGATGTTGATATTCTTCAGATTCCTATTCGTGCTGGGGTTTCTATTGCACATACTATAGAGCAAATTTGTTGGGATGGAAGAGATGCTTAGGCACATGCATTGATAGCCTTGTCTGTCAAACATGCCATTATTCCTCGCATTCAGTATTGCAAAGTAGCTAAGGATGCTTGGGATACAATTACCACATTGTACTAGGCTAGGAATGAGGCTCATGTTGCTTACCTCTGAAAACAGTTGGAGAGTAAGCATATGAATGAAGGTGATTCTATGGACAATTTTCTAACAAAGATCAAGGACTTGAAGGAACAGTTGATGTTTTCTAATGAAGTTATACCAAATAGCTCAATTGGGTAGACCGTTATGAATGGTCTTCCGCATTCATATCAAAGTTTTCGTTCTACTCTTTGTTTGATGATGAACGGAAATCCAAATGCCTTGTCATTTGAATAGTTTGTTTCTGTTCTATTGCAGAAGATCAATCTAGGCAGAACAAGTCTATTATGCGTGTTGCAGATCAAGCTTTCTTGGCTAGTTAGAAAGGCAAAGGTAAATGGCGCTCACCTACTAGTAAGCAGAAATCTGCAAATGCTGCACATTTGAAGAAGGAAGACAAAGATGAGAAGAAATCAGAAAAGCTGAAATTGTTTTGCAGATACTGTAAAGCAAATGATCATGTCATTAAGAGCTCGCCAAAAGTGGCTGCTAAAGAGGCGAAGAAAAAGGAGGCTGAAACGGTTGTTGCAAAGGCCTCTACACCAAAAACAGAGTCTGTTAACCTTGTGCAGAATGAAGAATGGGGATTTACTACTGTTTGTAGTTTTGATCCATCTTCTCATGAGCAATGTATGTCTGCACTAGACTCAAATGTTTGCCAGTATTTTGTTAGTGGGGCAACCAAACATATTATCTCGCAATGTAGTTTCTTCACTTCACTCGAGCCTGTCCCTACAGGGAATACAATCACATGCACCAACAACTCCTCTTATCCTGTCATGGGAGATAGTAAGATCATTCTGACTACTACTAATGGTAGTTCTTTCACTTTGTCAGATGCTTTATTTGTGCCAAGGATCAAGAAGAATATGTTATTAGTTTCGGCTTTAGCTAAGATTGGCTTGGTTGTGAAATTTGTTGATGAGAAGTGTACAATTCATGATCTATCAAATGGCAAGGTGATTATTGATTCTAGCATTTTATGTCATGGGCTGTATAAGCTCATAGACTATGAAAGATATGTGAATGATTTGGCATGTGCAATACATGAGTCTCAGGCTATGTCAGACGCAAAGCTTTGGCATGCATGCTTTTGTCATCTGAATTTCGCTAGTTTGCTATGCCTATAGAAATCTGAAATGGTTTCCTCTTTGCCCAAGCTTGAGGCACCCGGTA
Source organism: Ceratopteris richardii (assembly GCA_020310875.1). Taxonomy (NCBI): domain Eukaryota; kingdom Viridiplantae; phylum Streptophyta; class Polypodiopsida; order Polypodiales; family Pteridaceae; genus Ceratopteris; species Ceratopteris richardii. The sequence continues at coordinate 110,803,823 of CM035428.1, forward strand.
AACATGTATGCGAAGGCTGTATTTTGGGCAAAATGCAACATTTCTCCTTCCCAAAAGATGGTTTAGTTTGGGCTACTTAGAAATTGCAGCTTGTTCATAGTGATGTTTGTGGTCCTATGCAAACACCTTCTTTTGGGCACTATCTTTACTTCGTGACTTTCATCAATGATTTTTCCAGGCATGCATGGGTATATCCATTGAAGGAAAAGTCCGACGTGTTTATGTGCTTCAAAAAATTTCTAGCCTTGGCTAAAAATCTGTCAGCATGTAAAATGGGCACCCTCCGTTCTGATTGAGAGGGGGGGGATATATGTCTTCTGACTTCAATGCATTTTTGGCTGAACATGGGATAAAACATCAGTGTGTAGTGTCATATACACCTCAACAGAATGGAGTTGCTAAATGGAAGAACAGGTCACTCATGGAGATGGCAAAGTGTATGGTCAAGAGTCATGCTTTACCACATAGTTTTTGGCTTGAGGCTATCATGTGTGTAGCATATGTACTTAATCGGTGTCCCACTAAAGCACTGAACTCTATCACTCCATATGAGGCTTTGGTATGGTTGCAAGCCATCAGTTGCTCATCTGCATATTTTTGTTTGTCTGGCATATGCATTAGTGCCTGAACAACGTTGCAGGAAATTGGATGATAAAGTAGTAAAATGTATTTTTTTTTGGTACAGTTCGTAAAGCAAATGCTATCGTCTGTATGACCCATATACTAAACACATTTTTTTTAGCCATGATGTTGTTTTTGTGGAAGATGCTATTCAGCCTTTACTTTCATGTACGAAGGAGACATCTCTTAGCTCCAAAGACATGTATGATACTTTGCTGCCTCTTTTTACAGGTGGATAGTCTAGTACTTGTCCTAATGAGGCAACTTCTCAGCCATTGCAAGTTTCATCTGATGATGTAGATCATTCTATTTCTGATGCAGATTTACATGATGCACTTGTTGATGAGAGAGGTGATATTGACGAGGCAAAAACTATGCCAAAATGGCTAGTGCAGACTTTGCATGGAAACAAATTAGATGCACCTCTATCATATCGTACTTGTTCAGGCTCTCATACTACCTCTTTTGCATTAGATTTCTATTGTATGGCTGCATCTAGTCTCTATGATGAGACTGAGCCTGTTTCATTTGCTAAAGCACAAAATTCTGAACATCAGATGGCTGCAATGCAATCTAAATATGATGCTACCATGAGAAATGGTACCTGGTCTTTATGTGAATTGCCTAATGGCAAGAGGGCCATTCGCACTAAGTGGGTATACAAGCCGAAGCATGAACCTGATGGAATAGTTGACAAGTATAAGGCTAGGCTTGTAAAAGAGGCATTGATTTTGATGAAACCTTTGCTCCTACTTGCCCAATGACTATTATTCATAGCATTTGTGCACTTGCAGCTCATCATGGTTGGAATGTACATCAGTTGGACATTAAAAAAACATTTTTGAATGGTGACTTGCATGAAGAAGTGTATGTTTTTTAGCCCCGTGGATTTGTGCAGAAAGGGCATGAAAACTAGGTGTGCAGGTTAAAGAAGGCATTGTGTGGTTTAAAGTAAGCACCATGTGCTTGGTATGAGAAGATACATGCCTATCTGATTGCACATGGTTTTGAGAATAGTCCAACTGAAAGCACCTTATATGTTAAGCATTCTAATGATGTGCTTCTAATCATTGTGGTGTATGTTGTGGTGTATGTTGATGACATGTTGCTCACTGGTCCTCATGAGAAGCATATTGCTGATTTCAAGGCTGATGTCCATGCCTCATTTGAGATGTCTGATTTGTTTGAGCAAGTCTATAACAAGCCTAAGTATTGGCTTGAGTGTCACAGTCATAGGAGAAAGACAATGTATGAAGACTTAAGAGTTCACTTGTGAACTATCTCTTGTAACTCTTTGAACATTTACTTGATGTAAAAGTGAACAATCAAAAGTGGTTGAATCCACTTGATGGTTAGGAAAAGAGAACTCCACGAACTCGTAATTGAGTTAGTTAGAATCTATCACCAGAAATAAGGAAAAGTGATTTAGGTGAGATCCAATTCAAATTCAAATGTTGGCTCCAACTCTCACTATATATACATGTACTTTTTAGTCGTGGTTAGTGAGCCTCAATCGTCAGAGCTTATTGCAAGATTAGTGTGTGATTTCAAGGCACACATATGCACTAGTAAGTCATTGTACTATTCACTCAATAGAATTGATTTCATGACATTTATTGCCATATTGTCAAGTCTATTTGTATCAACTATTCTCTCTCACAATCTCTCAGTTTTCAGTCATCTTGTAGAGTAGATTTCTCTAAGCATGGTTCATATTTTTTAGAGTTTTAACTTGGTATTGGTAGCTCCTTAAGTATATTATCACATCATATTCGAGAGTTTCATCCCAATTGGATCTGTGTAGTATGAGCAATGAACATTTAAGCTTGACTGTGTATAGGTGTCTACTGCTTCCTAAAAAGTCAGGTTGACATAGGTGATTTGCTAAAGTCATTTCTCATCATATGGTTCATCATTTTCAATGAAATAACTTGTAATAGTTTTCCTTTTTGGTTCATAGTTAGATTCCTCTAAAATATCTCTAGCCAATTTTGACCAAAGAAGGAGTATTGAGTAAACACTGAGTGTCATAACTCAAAAATAGAAGGTTTGAGCTAGTTGACTTTTAGTCAAACTTGTCTATCTTGATCCAACTTTTTGCAAGTGATCTTCCAAGGTAAATAGGGTCTGAAATATACTCATTGGCAAGCTAAAAGGCCCACAACAATTCTCTCGAGTTTATTTGGCTAGTGTAGTGCAAGGAATTTGCAGCACCACTTCATCTTCAGGAACATATCAATCCATCTCTTCACAGTGGTATCAGAGCAAGTATGGCAAATAGATCCCTTCATCAATTGAGAAATCCGACAAAGGTAATTACTCTGATTGGTCATTAAGGATCGAACCTTATCTCCAAGGTAGGAATCTATATGGTTATGTGGCTGGAGATGAAGTTATGCCTACATTTAGAAACAAGAGTCAACCAATACATGAAGAGCAGGAGAGACTAAGTACATGGTGTTCCAAAGATGCATTAGCAAGGTCTTATCTTCTGAACTATATCTATGATTTTTTGTTACCTCATATCAAAAGTTGTAAAACATCTCAGGAAGTGTGGAATGCATTTGAAGACTTCTTCTCTTCAAGTACTAAAGCTACATCAAGTATGGTTGGACTTCACAACCCTTAAGAAAGCTCCCAAGCAGAATGTGACTGACTTTGTCACAAAAATTAAGGACATAGTTGATCAGTTAGGAAGTACTGGAGAAGTAATAGATGAGGAACATATTATAAGGCAAGTCATCAATAGCATAAAGGCAGATGACAAGTGGGGGCTTTCACTATAGCAATGGATTTGTACATGGATATGCATGTACCATACTTCAAGACTCTAACTGGACAATTACTCACTCAAGAGGCCAAACTCATGAAGAATGGAGAAGGCTCCAAAGGTAATCAATCTTCAGCTTTATATATTGATAAAAGAAAGCCTAAAGATAATTAAGGGAAAGCAAAGAAAGTAGATGATGAAGCACATATGGATCAAGTTAACTATGCAGGTAGAGGAAGACATGGAAGAGGTAGAGGAAGAGGAGGTAGACAAGGCATGGGGAGATCTCAAGTCCCTAATCCTTGCTCTATTTGTGGACTAACCAATCATACAACTAAAAATTGTTTTAGGAATTCCAAGAACCAAAGAGGCAGAGGAGACAATAGAGGAGGATATGGCTACTCAAGAGGAAGATTCAACAATGGCTATCATAACAACTACAATCACTCAACCTATCATGCAAGTTGCAAAGGAAGAAGAGATCTCAATAATTACACAGAGGACTCAAATCAAGAAGACTCATTATTAATCATGAACATGGCAATGCCCCAAGGTAAATATGATGAGCATGTTTTCTACATAGATTCAGGTTGTTCCAATCATGTGGTAGGAAATGTAGCCCTCCTATCAGATTTAGAAGATCCAAGGAACAAGCATGAGGTACAAATAGGAGATGATACAAGACACCTTGTGGAGAAAATAGGAAATGTCAAAGCACCTGATGGAAACATCAACCTACTCAGTGAGGTAATCTATGTTCCTGCTATTACAAAGAATTTAATAAGTGTTGGGCAGATAGTAGAGAAAGGGTTGCAAGTCATGTTCACAAGAGGAGGAGCATATGTTGAGGATCCTAGCCAAGGATTTAGAAGAATTGCAAAGGGAGAAAAAATAGGTAGATTATTCACATTTGTGTTGCAAGACACAAAGAACATAGCTCTTTTCAATTATGGTAATCAAACACTCACAGAATTGGAGGCTTCTGACGCTCACTCAACTGCTTGCTAAGACACTCATGTGTCCACTAGTGGTTTTTGCTTCATGCTTGGTAGCTCATGCATATCTTGGTTGAGCAAGAAGTATCTTACTGTGGCCACTTCCAATTGTGAGGATGAGTATAGGGCAACTTTCACAAGGACTGTTGAGTGTGTGTGGCTCAGATGCCTTATGGATGATTTGGGTGTTGGTCAGTCTTTTGCCACCACCATCTTCACTGACAGTCAGAGCACATTGGGAGCTACGAGAAACCCTATGTTCCATGCTTTTAGTATGCACATTGAGGTGCATTATCATTATGTCAGGGAGAGGTTCTCTGGTGGAGAGATCAGCTTGGCATATGTGCCCATTACTTCCTTCTGTGGATTGATTCCACATAGCTTGGCGCTTCCTTATACATGAGTGCCAGCTCCTTGTTCACTACATCACTCCCAGGGGGGATTTGTTGATATATTTAGGTAGTAATGTGTGTGAACACTCTAGGACCATCGGGGAAAATTTTTCCCTCTTGAGGTTTTTTCCTGCGGCTTGTATATATGCCTATTGCCCTAATGGGCTACTTATCTTTGTACACTCTAGTGGTAATACATTCAGTATTGTGTGTTGTGCTCCAAGCTTCTTCTTCTTCCTTGTGTTGTACGCATGCTTCCGAAGATGTCTAACTCCAACAGGTCAGACGCAGTAGAACAAGGAGGAGTCAAAGTAATAGTAGCAACAATAGTAGCAACAAAAATAAGAAAAACAATGAGAACAACATGTACATAACAACAACAATAACAAGAGTGTTGGCAGCAGTCAGGGCACTCAAGGACTTACAAGACAAGGAAGCCAATGAAAAGAGTCAGAGCAGAGAGAAGGACTAATTAGGCAAAGCAATCAATGTCGATCCGACAAATAGACCCTATAATTTTTCATGAAGCAATATTTCCCAAATAGTGATCTTAGTCACTTCACACCATTGTAAATACCATTTTTTTATTATTCCTACTCCATTTTGTTCAAGTTGAGGAGTCCTCAAGCTTGAAGAGTATCAATAGTATTTATGTACCAATTTTCATAATTTTCAGAGCTCGTTTGAGCCTCCAAAATAGCCTAGAAACCTAATTTTTAAATAGGTTGGACACTAGGTCTGGACAGGACCAAAGCTCATTTTTGAGGTTATCTTGTTGTAGATTTGAACTTGGTATGAGAACTCTCTTGTAATGGAAGCTACTCCTTTGTTCCTCTCTTTGTTCTTACCTTGTGTGTGTGTATGTATGTGTGTGCATGCTAGTGTGCTTCTCACTCACGCACTTGTGCCATCACTTGCTCATATTCTTCATACTAGTCCTCACGTGTCCACGGATTGACAATTATGAGATGGATCTCCTCATGTTGGTACTTGCCATTGTGCTAGAGTGACACCAAATTTGGTGTCGTTGCCAGGGAGAGAGCTTCGAGGAAGAGCATGTGATGGTAAGACGTAGAGTTGTGATGTTGGAGTCATAGGTATTTTCTTCACTCTTCTCTATTTTCTTTTGTTTTCAATGGTACATACAAATCATCAGAAGTGACAATCCATCGATAATGAGATAGGTTTCTAAAGTAATCCGATTTGATGACAACTTCTTCCAGTCGGGACATGGATTGTATCTGCACTGCTACTCTGTCATAATGAGTTGGGCCTACCTTTTCTAACCTTTGCATCTATTCTGGAGCTTCAATCTCAAATGTATCCATTCCTTCCTCTATTTGTTTGCCTTCAGGTGTAGGCATGGGTTCATAGGGGTCCTTGAATGTCTCTTCTACTTCAATCAGAACTAGTTCTTCAAGCTTCAGCTCCATGAGGGGAGAAGGTTGATGTTCATATTGGAGAAGCTTATTTTGCAAATCTGTCAGTTGTGCTCTCCATTCTATTACCTCTTCGGATGTGTCATCTATAGCTACTGCTTCTTTTGGTTGCTCTTGTTGATTGGCCAATTGCTTTTGTAGGTCATCACGTTCTTTTTCTAAGACATCATATGCCTCTAGTAGGTCAAGATGGGTGTCCAATATGATCTAGATGTTTGTTGACGAAATGGCTTTGAAGCGCTCCGGGTCAATCTCTTTTGGTGATCCTTCCATCACTGCTTCTAGATTTTCTTCATTTGTCTTTGTAGCCTTTTATTTTCTTCTAGTGCTATTGACATGTGTTTCCTTAGTAGCGCAAGGTTGCGACGGATTTTGAGGTTGTTTGCTTGTTGGACACGCAGCATTTCCTGGAGCTGTTGTGGCTGTGAATCTAGTTGGGGTGGATTGGCCATCAATTCCTCATATTGTCTCTGCAAAGTATCATAATCTTGTTGTAGTAGTTGCATGTCCTTCTCCATGTTTGCAAGTCGTTCTTGTAGTGTCTCATGGACTCTGTACAGGTTCGTATGTTGAGCATCTAAATGTTGGTAATTATGTTGTAATTGAGACACACATTGATACAAGGTATTGAATACATTATTTACAGGAGTGGATGCTGGGAAGGTGTGGAATGCAGGGGGGTAGGGAAAAGGGAAAGGGAGGGTGTATGCTATGCTTGAGAATGGTGAAGTGGGTGGTGGGGGAATGGGAGATTGTGGGAATATGGGGGGAGGGAGAGGTGCAGATGATGGTGATATGTCCATGAGGTCGTGCGTGGATGCGATCATGGGAGTTACCATATACATGGGAATGGTAGGTGTGGTGATGGTAGTGAAGGTGTACAATGGTGTGTGCAGTTGTGCATGTGAGCCGTCGAGAAGTGTGACAGGTGGAATGGGATATCTAGTGACTATAGTTAGAATTACATTGTCCGTGGTGGCAGTTACAACAATGGTGGTGTCAGATTGTGAGGGTTGTGATGGTTGACTCACATTGTGTGCTTCACTAAGGGAAGTGGATCACTAAGGGAAGTGGAGACTGCAGCCATGATAGTAGTGGTGACAATGGTGGTATGCGGTGAGGGGGGTGGATTTGGAGGGGAGGGTGGTAGAGGTGGTGATGGGGGTGCACTTGAGGCATGGGCTTCATCAGTGTGTTGAATGGAGTGTGCTATGCCGGTGGTTGTGGAGGTGGTGCGATGTGGTTTTGATACTATAATATGTATCTGCTTCCTTGATCTTGGGGGGCATCTCCCCTGTCTTCGCTCAAATTTCCATGAGTGTGCGAGGGCATTGTGAACAGTCTTTGGTACCCCCTAATGCATCAGTGATCATGTCGAGGGTAGCCCTGTATTGATCATCCACACCTTTTTCTTCAAGTATCTGGTTCATTAAGGCCTTTCTTGCTGCCAAGGATAGTCTGTGTTGTTCCTGAACTAGGTTTATAGTATCATACAACCTTTTTAATTGCTTCATATAGGTTGGGGCTCCTGCAAGTTCCATTATAATGTGTTGCCTATATTCATGCTCTTCTTCGTCGGATGGTCCTTCTTGTTCCTCATTTTGTTCCTCTTCTTCAGTCTCCTTTTCATCTTCCTCTACTTTGACAATCACTGGTTGAGTTTGGTCAGGCCGGTCCGTGATAGTTTGTTGCCCACTTAATTGCTTTATTTTGATTTCCAAGTTAGTTGGATTGATTATCCTTGCTACCTCCTCATCATTTAAATCCTCAAGCATGAAGCCATGAGAAAATTCTAAATCTGTGGGGATCGGTGGGAAGATCAGATTATGCCCTTCTACATTGTGCCTTGGTAATCTGATGGTGAAGGGTTGTACTCACCTTTGGGGTGGCGGAGTCATGTCCGGTATCAATGTAGCGCCTCGAGCCTATGCACATGGCATCTGAATAGCTCCCCTCAGTTTCTTTGATGGAGGCCCTGTGGCTGATATTCTTCGTTGAAATTCTTGCACCCTAGTCCAAATGAGTGCCTTTTGAATCGGCACATCATATGCCAAGCACCAATAAACAATTCTAGTAAGTGCACAATATCCATAGAGCACTGACTTCTGTTTCTTGTACCAACGTTGATGTGCAAGATGTATTTGGTCAATGATCCAATGTGGCATATTGATGGTCAAATTCAGTGTTTCGGCTAAGTATAAACTAAACCAAATCTTCTTGGGTGGCATCGTAAATCTTTCTTGGGCAGGGAATGCGAAGTGTTGCATGCACATTCAGAGGTGGATGGCAATTATTGGAGTCATTGCCACCATATCCTTTAGCTTAGTTAGGTTTTTGTTCTTCATGTTGTCTGGGATCATTGTCTCCTTCTCCGTAGGGATGTGCATACCTCTCATTTCTAGAGCTTCCCTTACCAAATTGTTGGTCAATTCAAAGCGCTTCAGTTCATTTCCTCGTGTAAGAGAATGTAGTACAAAGGCGCTCATCCCCTTTTTATCTTTGTTGGGAGTGGGTGTCCTAATTAGGTATGAACACCTCAGGAAGTCCGGCTTTGGTAACTGAGCTTTGAAGTAATCATCCAATCCAACCTTCTTCCATATTGGTTGCAATCCTTCACTGTTTTGAAGCTTTTCAAACTCTCATGTAAAGAAATGATACCGGCCCCACCGTCTCTTAAACTCTATCTCAGCCTCCCATAAATAGGTGCCCTCTCCAAGGGGTCTTGCTACGTCACTGAACCAATGGGAGGTCTTGTTAACTGGCGATGTGTGCCCTTGGGGTGGATTTTGAATCCGTATGACATGTATTGCTCTTAACGCCTGTGGCCGTTCCTTCAACTCCTCCTGAACAAGGATACTTTCAATGTCTACTATTTGAGGGCTAGTGCCTGCTTCGAAGCTCATTCCTGCCCGCCTCTACCATGGTTGAGGAACTCGGTCGCCGGTTCTATGAGAATATACAAATGAATGTTAACATTGCAATGGACACAAAGTGATCATGTGTCCCCGTTACAACATTAACATGATGAACTATGATGCAGTTAGTTGATTAGTTAGTGCTCGCGTGATTGTGAGTGTGAAGTCTGGCTAGTGGATGCAAGGTTCCTATGTGCTAATTGGGGTGGTGAGGTGCAGTATGGATACAGTTAGTAACCAGAGGTGGCTTTACAATGGGATCAGGTGGTTTATTACAAGATTTGGGCTGCGAAACATAGTGGATGGCTTTCTCTTTTGATTTTGTGGAGACTCTGGAGGGCTTGATAAGAATGTCTACTTGAAAATGAGGCTTTTTAGGGACCCATTTACAAGTAATTCCTCTCGTGCCTATCGACAAATATGTGTTTGTGCGTGTCAAATAAGAGTGGGTATCAATTGTTTGAGTGAGTGAATCATGTTGTACATGGTGTGGTTTATGTGTGGCTATTTGAGCCCGCAAGCAAGCCTTAGGCACCCAAATTTTTCTTGATTGTGGTTCAGCCTTCATTGAATTCTTGGGTACCCAAATGGACTTTATTTCTGTAGAAGAATTTTTGAAAGACTTCTTATTAGTATCCTATCGTCGATCACTAGCATGACATTTAGTCAGTGGTTGTAACTTGACCACAACAAGATGCTCGCCTTTTCGTATCCATACTTGTTTCGGTGGTTCAGACACCTTGCTTCGTACTTTCCTTTGGCTTTGAGCATAGACAGTCTACGTGCACTACATTCGGCACTCCTTTGGTTGCTGCATCTCTATCACTTTTGGAAAAGAAGGGAGTTCCATCATTTCCTTGGCTCCTTTTTTGAGAACACCGTCCCTCTGCATCACATAATTTTGGACAAGAATGGCATCATCATCGTCATGTGTACTCCTGGAAAGACCAAGAGTTGGTGCCTTTCCTAGTTCCTTGAGTGCTTTATTTTCTAACTCAATTGTAATGCCATTCTGACTTAGCTAGACTTGAAGAAGTCCACTTCTTAGGTTCAGATTGACTGCATGATCGTAGATCCAGTACCCAAGACAAGAGGTTCAGTGAGATCCTCGTCTTGACACACTAGTACCTTAACTGTCATGATAGCATCTTGAATGTAGAGGGGAAGTTCCACCTCGCCCATGCAAGGGGTTTCCACACCTCCCAATACTATGAGGTATGCTTCTATAGGATTGACATTTAAGTTCAATTCTTGACAATAAGAAAGTTTAACAACACTAGTGGCTGCACCTGAGTCAATCAAAGCCCGTACAGTCCTTGCACTATTTCCTTGTCCTATCTCTAAGGTCACAAAAGGACGTCGGTAAATTATTCTATGAGAACTCACACCTGAGACTTCACACATAGCCATATGATACCTTGGAGCTGCATAGGCATCTGCCCTAAGCTGATCTTTGCCCTGTCTTCTCAATTTCATTCTTCGGATGCATTTCAAAGCTTCTACCTGTGCTTCTTCTTGAATTCATTTTTCTTGTTCTTTGCGTTTCTTGGCAGTATTAGTCGATTAAGCATTTCCTAAGTGAGGGGTTTTTGATATAGTTTGACTCTACATCTGCTAATGTAACTAGGGAGAACATCACCTTCTAGTGTAGCTAATTGAACTCCTCTACTAGTTGAGATCATATTTATGATCATAGGTCCATAACCATGCTTCTCCAGCTTCCTTGCATGTTGTTTCAGGGTGTACACCAAAACTAAGTCTCATGCTTTCAAGCCTTTATCCTTCACATGGACATCGAAGTATGCCTTTTGTCTCTTCTTAGCTGCATAAATCCCTAGAGTAGCTCTCAGTCTTGTTTCACCTAGCCATTCAAGATCAAAGATTCTTGAAGAGAGTTCATGCCCTATCCACTCATGCTCTTGTGCTACTTTTAGTGTAGGTATCAAGAAGTCCAATGGTAGCACTACATTTTGGCCAAACACCATCTGAAAGGGTGTGGCTTGGAGCACCATTTTATAGGCAACTCTATATGCCCAAACAATATGGTGTAGCTATTTGTCCCAATCAAAGCATTTATTATTCACTAATTTGGTCAACACGTTGCATAGAATCTTGTTGGTGCTTTCGACTTGCCCATTTGCTTGTGGATGATAGGGGGCAGACTTCTTGTGTATCACCAAGAACTCTTGGAGAAGATTTTCAATGACTTCATTCAAGAAGTGACTGCCTCTATCACTTACTAGCTCTATTGGTAGCCCATATCTAGTGAATATGTTCTCAAATAAAAACTTAGTTGTTGTTTGAGCATCGTTCTTTGTTGTGGCTTTTACTTCTACCCACTTGGTTAGATAATCTATGGCCACAATGATGTATTCAGCATGTGAAGCCTTAGTTGGGGGGGTTAATATGACCTACAAAGTCTATTCCCCACTTCGAGAATGCACGTCCATCCATCATAGGTTTCAATGGCATCTCATCTTTATGAATGGGATATTGAGTTCGCTCATAAACTTCAAACCGCTTCACATAGGTATGTGCATCCATGTGAAGGGTTGGCCACCACAAGCCTGCAAATAGGATTGCCTTAATCACACAATCTGGTCCAAAGTGTCCTCCTACCACACCTTGGTGAGCAGTTTCCAAGATCTTAAGATATTCACTCTCATGGAAACATAGTCTCAGATAACCATCTTTTCCATGCTTGTATAGATTATCGCCCATGAGTGCGTAATCGAGGGATTCTTGTTCTAAACTTCTTCTCCTAGCCAAATTCATCTCTTGAGGGAATGTTTTCGTCCTCAAAAAGGCTAGTAATGGTTCACTTCAATCTGGGATTAGAGACACTTGGTACAGTGTAGCATGCTCCACAGGTGGTCTAATACGACAGAGTGGGCATTTTTTACACAACTTATGGACATCTGCTTCCATGGTTGGCCAGTGCACTCTAAGTCTCCTTAATGTCTATAAAGTTCTTTGCCTTGAGTAGTGTTGCTCTAATGCACCCACATGTGCTAATTGCAATCATTTCGCGTATTCATCCTCTTCCACACAACAAGCTAATATTCCTTGATCAGTATGCTTGTACATACTTCCTACCATTATATGGTACTTTTGGGCTTTTACTACCTCCCTATCTTGAGTGTTTATTACTTGGTGGTTAGGCCCGTATGTCAATACTGGCACTAATGTCTTGGCCCAGTGCATACAACTTCCAAATTAAACAGGTAAGCATCAGGAAGATCATCTGATATCCTTGTGGGGCCTCTTCGGATGTGAGCCTCGAGAGATGATCTGCTCTCAAGTGAGTTTTTCCTTTCCTCACCACCACCTCAAAGTCATATTCCATTAGTAAAAGGAACCATCTTACTAATCTACCTGTGTTGCATGGCTTGTTTACCAGATACAATAGTGCTTCATGATCAATAAAAAATTTAAACTTATTTGCAAGTAAATAGTGTCTAAACTTTTTAACTGCATATACCATGCCTAGTCCTTCTCGTTCAGTGGTAGTATAGTTTCACTCAGCTTCATTCAACTATCTACTAGCATAGGCAATTGGAAGATCCATGTTACCTTCACTCGTAGGTTGTGCAAGTACACATCCAATAGCATAATTGGATGCATCCACGTGAACATGAAAGGGTTTGTTCCAATTTGGTGTAGTCAAGATTGGTGCTGTACATAATCGCCGTTTAAGCTCATTGAAAGAGTTTTCACATTCTTTCGTCCACTCAAAGTTAGTCAGAAGGGAGTATAGAGGCTTTGCAATGATCACATACATATGAATGAATCAGCGATAATAGCTACAATGCCCCATGAAAGCCTGTACCTCCTTGACATTCCTTGGCCTGGGTAGCTCCGCAATGGCTCTCACTTTCTCCTTGTCCATGGATATGCCATTCTTTGACACTATGTGTCTTAGAATCTTGCCTTTCCTGACCATGAAAACACAGTTTTCTAGGTTCAGGCAAACTTTATATTCTCTACATTTATCAAAAATTTTCCTGAGTTCAGGTATATGTGTCTGTCTAATGTTGGAATGAGCACAGAGATCATCAACATAGACTTCTAAATTCTTCCTCAAGAATTCTTTAAACACATGGCACATTAGCCTCTGAAAGGTGGCAGGTGCATTGGTGAGACCAAATGGCATTACCCGAAAAGCAAATATGCCCCACTGTGTGGCAAAAGCCGTCTTATGAAGATCTTCTGGAGCAATGGCTACCTGATTGTAGCCAGAAAATCCATCAAGGAAGCTGTACCCTTCCTTGCGTGCTACTTGTTCTAGCAGATGCTCGATAATCGGAAGCGAATAGTTATCTCGAATAGTGGCTGCATTAACCTTCTTCAAATTAATACATACAAATAACTTTCCATTCTTCTTGGGCACCACTACAATGGGGGATACCCACTCAGTGTGCTCAATTTTATAGATGAATCCAACTTCCACCAGTCTATCTATCTCCTCCTTGATCTTAGCAGCATAGTTATCATTATATGTGTATGGCTTTTGCTTAGAGGATTTGGAATCTGAGGTCATGGGAATCGTGTGTGAGCATATGTCAAGATCTACACCTTTCAAGTCCTTGTAGCTCCAAGCGAATACATCTCTGTATTCTCTTAGCAAAGCTATCAACTCTTGCTCTTCTTCTTCTGTTAGGTCATGCCCTATGTACATGCATCTTTCTTCTCCTTCTTCTATGGCTACAATAATTTTCTTGGTGGTTTCTTTGTTATCATAGGCCTCTCCTGCTTGTGCATCATGTTTAGGCATTCTTATCATGACTCTCCTATCTCCTATTTCATACTTCTTAAAATTCTCGGGGACCTCAAACAAAGATTCTTTCTCTTATGACGTGGTTTCTTTCTTCCTTCTGTTGCGAACATTTGTTTTATGTAGGGTACAAGTTTCAAATTATGTAAATACCTTTGGGAAGTCTTCAAATAATTCAAGAAGGCTCATATTATTCATAAAATATAGCCAAAATACCACGTGATTTCTAGAACATGGTGAGTCAAATTAGTGTCACAAGGGAGCTGCAGTGGTGTCCTAGTGGAAGGTCGATGTGGCTAGTTCTCAAAGTCCATCAATACTTTGCTTATTTGAGCACTTGAGTCATGTAATACCTCCATCCAAGTGTCTACCACAAATTTAGATGTATTAGGAAGGTTTTAGATTAGTTTCCCATGCTATAAAAAGAGGATAAAAGTCGTGATCTTATGGGAAGTCCAAGAGAGGCATATGTGTATCTCTATGCTGCTGTAGTTTTGTATGCAGAGATTGCAGAGCTTGTAGCTCCCTCATTATATATTCAAATTACATGTTTGATAGCTCATTTGAAAGCTCTATCTTTATAATTTCTTCCTGTAAATTTTCATAATCATTGGATTTGTGACCTGAGAGCAGTTTTCTCTGCAAGTAGTGTGTGTTCTCTATTTCACCTCTGCTGAAGGTCTCCATTAAACTTCAAACTTGCAGAGGTCATATCTCCTTGTGTATTTATCCAAATTGAGTGTTCTTTGGCTCATTGGAAAGCTCTTGGTGTCTAGTATATGTGGTTAAAAGAGTTTTAGAAAATTCTAATCAATTAGAGAATAGTAAGCTCTGCAAGCATGACTGGTTTTCTGTGATGAAGTTTGTGAGAAGGTCAACTTGTTCCTAGGGGGTTCCACCTACTTCTTGCTATATTTTGGAGGACAATAAACTCCAACATTGGTATCAGAGCAAGGAATGGAAGCTTGGAGAAGGTTTTAATACCTTGATGAAGAATTTGAAGCTATTGGAGCAGCGGTTCATCATCGACACTACACAAAGGTAGAAGGAGATAGCAAGGAAGCATCTCAAGCATCATTCAAGCAAAGAAAGGTGCATAAACTTTATTACAAAGGTAAATCTCATACTTCTTCTTATCACATATATCCAAAAGGAGGGTTAAAGGAGGAAGTTTAGTATTTACACAATGGACGATCAACATGCACAAATAGAGAAGCTTGATAACAACAACTATCAAGCATGGCGATTTAGAATCACAACATACTTGCAAGGTAGAGGCTTGTATGGTTTGATTGATGGAACGGATATCAAACCTATATTACCAGAGGATCCAAATCAACAACAATTGAGGGAGTTTAGACTTTGAATGAAAGAGACAAAATGGTTATATTCATTTTATCATAAAGTATTCAAGATTCAATGGTAGGACACATACAAGATCTAGACACAAGTAGAGATGTTTGGCTTGCATTGGAAAGGTTGTATGCTACAGGTACAAGAGCAAGGAAGATTCAACTCAAAAATGATTTGAATAACATAAAGAAAGATACAAGGACATCGGTCAATGATTACTTGTTGAAGGTCAAAGAGATTGCAGATCAACTAGGATCAATTCAAGCTCATGTGGAGGACGACGACTTGGTTGCACATACTCTCAACGGACTCAAGGATGATGAGAGATGGAAACCATTCATTACTTCAGTTTATGTTAGAGGAGAATTACCAGACTTTGATCAGCTTGTTGCTCTTATGGTCACGGAGGAGATGAATCTAAATGGCTCTACTTCAAATCAAAAAGGATCTCAAGGAAGCTCTTTATGTAGGATCATCAAGAGGTGGAAATAGAGGAAGAAGAGGTTCAAATAGAGGTCGAGGAAGAAGGAGTGATGATCAAGGGACTTCAAGTGGCTTCTTCAACACAAGAGGAAGAGGAAGATCAAGCGCTAGACGTACAAGAGGCAACTACAACTACAATCAAAGACAAAGGAGTGAAGATAACAACAATTGCTATATATGTGGAAGGTACGGACACTATGCCAAAGATTGTTATCAAAATGAAAATAATCAAGGTGGTAATCGAAGAGGAGGCTATTCAAGAAGAGGTAAACAACAAGGAAATTATGCAGTTGAAGGTAAAAGTGATGATTATGATTCTCTTCTTATGATGAATGTAGAAACTAAGATGAATTGCAATAGTGATGTATGGTATGTAGATAGTGGTTGCTCTAATCATATGTCACATGATGCTTCATGGTTTTCTAATATGCATAATCCTTCATGTAAAGGTCATATTGAAACAAGAGATGATACAACACATAAGATTATGCAGGTTGGAGATGTTGTTATGCAGGATAAGAGCAAGAAAAATTGCTTGAAGGATGTGCTTTATGTGCCAACGATCACTAAGAATTTGATGTCAGTTGATCAAATGGTAGAAAAAGGTTTGCAAATAAGATTTAATCATGCAGGTTGCTTCATTGAGGATCCAAAGCAAAGGAGGTTAATTGCTAGAGGTCAAAAACAAGGTAGATTGTTTACATTCAAGGTAAACCCAAATCATACAAACTATTTCTCTTATGGTATGCATCGAATAGCAGAGCTTGATCTATGGCATAAAAGGATTGGACACATGAATGTACACAGGTTAAAGGAGCTATCAAAGAAGAGGATTGTTGAAGGATTACCTGATCTTACTAAGCAACATATGGTGCATCTATGTGAAGCATGTCAAATGGGTAAGCAGAGTAGACAACCTTTCAAGCATTCAAGCTATGTAAGCAGTGGATTGCTAGAACTTATACACACGGATGTATGGGGTCCTACTAAAGAGGCATCCTTGGCTGGTAATAAGTACTATGTATCATTCATTGATGATCATAGTAGAATGACATTTGTGTATTTCATTAAACATAAGAGTGAAGTCTTTGATTGTTTCAAAAATTTTAAATCATTTGTCGAGAAGCAAACAGGAAGATATGTTAAGAAGCTAAGATCCGATGGAGGGGGAGAGTATTTCTCTCAAGCTTTTACTGATTTTTTGTATGATGAAGGTATCAAAAGAGAAGTTACATGCAGGTATACTCCACAACAAAATGGAGTCACAGAAAGAAGAAACAGAATCATAGCAGAAGCATGCTAAATGATATGTGTTTGCCTAATTCTTTTTGGGCTGAAGCTGTTAACACGTGTGTACATTATGAATAGAGTACCTACTGCTGGAGTTCATCATTTGACACCATATGAGGTATGGCATGGAAGGAAACCAAGTGTAAGTCATTTGAAAGTATTTCGTTGTGTATGTTATGTACATGTACCTAGTGAAGTGAGATCAAAACTTGATGTGAAATCAAAAAAGCGTATATTTATTGGTTATGCAGATACTCAAAGAGGATATAGATGTTATAATCCTCATACCAATAAGGTGGTTGTTTCAAGAGATGTAAACTTTGATGAATCACTTTCATGGTATGTAGATAATAAAAGTTTGCAGGTCATAAATGGAGATGAAGAAGATACAGGTGAAGGAGATGAGTGCTTGCCTCAGCCCACAAGAAGTCTAAGTGATGAGAAAAGTGGTTTAGATGAAGAAAGAGAGCTACCCTTCAATGGAAGATTAAGGCAAGATTCACCTCCAAGTGTTAAAAGTAAAGGTAGACTCAAACTTGTTGAAGTTAATGATGACGGACAGGAAATTAGTGATGCATGTGAGTATGCAGAATCATCAAAGGTTCCTAATAAGAAAGGAAGAGCATCTACATTGGAGGTAAGAAGAACTTCAAGAGTAAGTAAGCAACCTCAAAGGTATACGTATGAATCTTTCATGAATACTCATTATGCTTTTATGACAACAGTTGAGCAGGAAAATGAACCCTCATGTTATGATGAGGCAAAAGGAGATGAAAAATGGGAGAAAGCAATGAGCGAAGAAATGGAAGCACTACAGGATAACAAGACTTGGAATTTAGTTCCAAAGACACCAAAAAAAAAGGTAATTGGTTGCAAGTGGGTTTTTAAGATTAAAAGAAATAGTGATGGTAGTGTGTCAAGATATAAGGCTAGACTTGTAGCAAAAGGATATAATCAAACTCAAGGATTGGACTATGAGGAAACATTTAGTCCAGTAGCAAACATGGCAACGGTGAGAACTTTGTTGGCTTTAGCTGCAAGTAAAAGGTGGAATATATATCAACTCGATATAAAGAATGCCTTTCTTAATGGTGAGTTAAATGAAGAAGTGTATATGTCACAACCAGATGGTTATGTGGATGCAAAATGTCCTAATCATGTATGCAGGTTAAAGAAGGCATTGTATGGTCTTAAGCAGGCACCAAGGGCATGGAATGCAAGGTTGGTAAAGTATCTTATGCTGCAAGGATACACTGCGAGTCATGTTGATCCTTCACTTTATGTAAAACATGTAGATGGCATGTGTGTCTATGTATGCATTTATGTGGATGACTTGTTGATTACAGGGAATGATGCAAAAGCAATTGATGAGATAAAAGGTAATTTGGGAAAGGAATTTAAAATTTCAGATCTTGGTTTGCTTAGATACTTTCTTGGGATTGAAATTGTGTATGGCGATGAAGGTATGTGGTTGATACAAAGAAAGTATATATGTGATATGTTGAAAAGGTTTGGTATGAAGGAATGTAAATTTGTTTCTACTCCAATGGAATGTAATGTAAAGTTGAGTGCAAAGGAAGGTGATGAGTTGCATGATATGAATGCATATAGATCCATGGTAGGATCTTTGATTTATGCAACAAAAACTAGACTTGATATATGCTATGCAGTGGGAGTATTGTCACAGTTTATGCATGAACCTAGAGTACCTCATATGCATGCAGCGAAAAGAGTGGTTAGATATTTGAAAGGTACCATGAACGAAGGATTATTTTATAGTCATGATGCTGATCTAACCCTTAAAGTCTTTAGTGATGCCGATTGGGCTAGAAGCAAAGATGACAGAAGATCCACAAGTGGATATGTGGTAATAGCAGGAAACAAGACATTAACATGGAGTTCAAAGAAACAGCCTATAGTTGCTTTATCTTCTACAGAGGCTGAGTATAGAGGTTTAGCATTGGCTACTACTGAGGTTATGTGGTTTAAAGAGTTGTTTCATGACTTGAATGTGCAGGTTGATGTACCATTGATATATGGGGATAACTTGAGCAACATTCATATGACCTCAAATCCTATTTTTCATGCTAGAACAAAGCATATAGAAGTACACTATCATTATGTTCGAGAGAAGGCCATAAACAATGAAGTACAAGTTTCTTTTGTGGGAACAAAGGATCAAGTTGCAGATATCTTCACCAAATCCTTGGATGGACCAAAGCTTCAAAGATTCAACTATATTCTTGGCATGAAGGAAATACCCTTTGAAACTTGAGGGGGAGAATGTTGCCAACATTTGTTTTATGTAGGGTACAAGTTTCAAATTATGTAAATACCTTTGGGAAGTCTTCAAATACTTCAAGAAGGCTCATATTATTCATAAAATATAGCCAAAATACCACGTGATTTCTAGAACATGGTGAGTCAAATTAGTGAGTCACAAGGGAGATGCAGTGGTGTCCTAGTGGAAGGTCGATGTGGCTAGTTCTCAAAGTCCATCAATACTTTGCTTATTTGAGCACTTGAGTCATGTAATACCTCCATCCAAGTTTCTACCACGAATTTAGATGTATTAGAAAGGTTTTAGATTAGTTTCCCATGCTATAAAAAGAGGAGAAAAGTCGTGATCTTGTGGGAAGTCCAAGAGAGGCATATGTGTATCTCTATGCTGTTGTAGTTTTGTATGCAAAGATTGCAGAGCTTGTAGCTCCCTCATTATATATTCAAGTTACATGTTTGATAGCTCATTTGAAAGCTATTACTGTCTAATTTCTTCCCGTAAATTTTCATAATCATTGGATTTGTGAGCTGAGAGCAGTACACTCTGCAAGTAGTGTGTGTTCTCTGGTTTCACCTCTGTTGAAAGTCTCCATTAAACCTCAAACTTGCAGAGGTTATATCTCCTTGTGTATTTATCCAAATTGAGTGTTCTTTGGCTCATTGGAAAGCTCTTGGTGTCTAGTATATGTGGTTAAAATAGTTTTAGAAAATTCTAATCCATTAGAGAATAGTAAGCTCTGCAAGCATGACTGGTTTTCTGTGATGAAGTTTGTGAGAAGGTCAACTTGTTCCTAGGGGGTTCCACCTACTTCTTGCTGTATTTTGGAGGACAATAAACTCCAACACCTTCTCTTCTTGCCTTCATTTTTGGTGATCACCGGTGTGGTTAACCTCACATCATTAGTAAGTTCTTCATGTCTCTGAGGGTGAACTTCTACTTCATAGAAATATTCCTCATCTGATGCAAAAGGTGGGTCCATAATGATTGACTCTAGATCGGAGTCACTTGCATCCTCGAATCCATCAGTGCTAGGTTCACATTCTTCAATAACCAAATCATACATAATTGGCTCTATTGTGAAGACTAAGATGTCATAGCCATCCTCGTCATAGTGGGGTGTCCATTGTTCTTCATTGATGGCTACATCCATTGTTGCTAAAATTTTCGCCCAACCATCAGGTTCAAATCCTTCGTCAAGAAATACTATAGGTGCATAGGCTAGGTCTTGAGCTGATCTATGGGTTTCCTTTGCACCTACCTCTCCGGCTTTTTCTCTCTTCTCTTCTTCTACTACTACTTTACACATCCATAAGTAGGTGTCTTCATGCATCCATGAGGATCTTGATCCTATGGAATGCACTGACTCAGTATCATCTTTGGCTCTATGGATGGGATTCCATTGAATAGGCGGTATGTCTCTATGAGAGTAATCCTTGAGATTGACTTTGGTTGTAACACCTAAGTGTTGCAAATACAAGGAATTGTTTCCCCAATCTTGTACCACTTGCAACTGTCACATAAATGGTCTTCCCAAAATCATCTCATAGGCCTGATTCTTACTAAAGTCACATATAGCAAAAGTATGCTCGAACTCAACACCACATGCAGTGAGAGTTATTCCTTCTAGCAATCCTAAGGGTCTTTCAATGTGACCATTGGCCATCTGCATTTTCATTCTCGTTGGCTTGAGTGTTGGCTTGCCCCATCGCTTCCATAGGGAAGTGGTAGCAATTGCAACTCGTGCACCTAAGTCAAAAATTGCCTTAGTTGTGTATCCTTGATGGGTAATGGGAAGATAGGTGTTTCCTTCTTCTCCTTCGCTAATGTCTTCTATTTTGTTCAAAGGTATTTCTGGCACCGTTCTCTGAGATCCTACTTGGGAACGAGGTTTTGCTACTTCTGGCACTTGATTGGCTACATGTTTCCATAATTTTGGCTTCACCTTGAGTAGCTCTTCTAAAGTGAGATTGCACTACACTTTAGTGTTCTTTACAACCTCTGTGTTCCTAGGTATGACTGAGTCTTCGTTTCTTACCATGACAGCGGGTGCTCTCATACAACTAGATTTAGCTTCCCATGGGCCTTTGAAATGGGGTAGTTCCTGTAAGGAATTAGACTCGAAGTCTAATCTCTCATGAGATTGGGTACTATCTTGCTCTCCATAAATGGAAGGAATGTCTTGTGGGAATTGATCATGCAAGTCATCCACAAGTCCAATGGGAGGAGGAACTTCACTCTCTTTAGCCCATTTCTCTTCTTGAATATCTCGTAGGAATTCTGGTGAGTACCGATTCATAGAAGAAGATGTGTTTGGTTCTGTGGAGAGGCAGGTTCCTTTTCAGATTTTTCAATAAGCCTCTCCAATCTTTCTAACAGTCCATCAAAATGCAACTGTGTCTTAGCTGAACTAGAGAAGTTAAAGAGGCAACTGGCTTCAAACATGGTTTGAGCCAATTCCACCAGCTTAGCACAAATCTTAGTTTGTTCGAGCTCTAGTTCCACTCTAGGGTAACACTTTTCATGATCCGTTACGTTGGCCCTTCTTGGATTCTAGCTTGATATGCTTTAAGCATCATGTCTATGTCCTCGAGAGTGGGATCTGCTAAGACTGATCCTGCTCTAGGGGGTGGTGGGATTGTATGAGGTGGGTTGGAAGGTGGTGGATTGGATGGAGGTGGAAATGGTGGGTGTGGAGTAGTGTGAGAGTGAGTTTGAGATGCGAGTTCAATTATTTTGGCTTTCGTTTCTCTTAGACTTTCCTCGAGTTCACTCATCTTTTTTGCCCATTGCCTTTTCATCCTTTCTCGGCTATCCTTCCAGGCTCTTGTCCGTTTCTTAGTTATGATCTCATTCTCACTAACCTCAGAACTCTTTTCCTGGCCTAAGCCTTGGTTCTTTTGCAAAGCTTGAGCTCTAGTGACCACTTGCATTGACATAGTGGAAGTTACACTTCCTGTAGAGTGTACAACTAACCCAATAACATTGATGGGAGTGATTTTTGGCATACTAGTGGGGTTTTTAGGATAGTCTCGCAAGAGATGCTCTTTCCCACAATCGGGACAAAAACCCTGAATCATCATAGATTGGGGTTGTGTAGGTGCAGGCATAGGGCAATCATGAATGAGGTGATCTCCCTGACATCGGTAGCATGGTCCTCTAGGAAATGGGGATCTTGCCTGCCTAGGTTGGGGTCTAGAGTTGGGGTTTGCATACATGATATTTGCATACTTTGGCTCCCAACTAGGTTCACTCGTGTCTTCATAATAGTATGACTCGTTATGCTTAGGTGGGTGCATGTAGTAAGCCTGTGGACTATCAATGTGAGTAGAGTCAAAACTATGATCACTAAGGTCACTTTCTCAAAGCAATGGTTTTACTTGCATTATGGCTCTATTCAGATTCTCTTCTGCAGCTGCGTACTTCATTGGAATCACATTGGCCGGAGTAGGGGGTTGCTGCGCTAGAACTGGTTGAGGTCTCTATTGCCCTTGATAGGGTTGTTGGGGCCTACCATACTGTTGTGATGGGTACTGGTTCTGGTATCTTCCTTGTTGAGGGTATGGCTGTAGATACGTTTGCCTAACTGCTTGCTTATTGTATGGGCAATCTTGCAACGTGTGATTAGTGTATCTCCGTTCTATGGTGCAGTATTGACTACTAGGATTCACTTGGGGTTGAGCCATAATGGGACATACATTCGCCATATGGTCACCTCCACAAGTATAACATCTCTTCACTAGGGCAAACCTTGGTATTTGTTTGCTTGAGACTCCTAACTTCTGAGCTACTTTCTTCACAAGTTCCTCAATATATGTGGATGGACTTGAGTTAAGGCTAGTAGAGCTATCTGAATCTCTGTAGATTTTTGAAAGCTCTAATTCCTCCTCTAGGTTATCCTCAATGTTGATGCACATGCATACACACTCTTCTATGGTCCTAGGGTCCTTCAAGTACACATATGATCTCAATTTGGTACTTAGAAATCCATCCAAGAATAAAGCCACATGCTTGGCTGGTGTGGGTAATTCAGGAACAAGACATCCCTCTAGGTATTGCCTAAACCTTCTTCCTGCAAGTCTAATGGTCTTTTGAGGTGTCTGCTTGAAGCTATGAATCAGGGAGGAAGTATTGTGCCGTATGCCACTCTTAGAAAACTCTGTGATGAAAGCCTCTAGAAGTTGGTCTATGTTCTTGAACTAGCCTTGGTGAAACGGGTGAAACCACGTAAGTGCTGTGTTCTTGAGAGTTAGGCCAAAGGCATTATATTTAGTGAACAAGTCTTCAACTTGTTCATCTCTCAAGACTTGCCTAAATTCTACCACATGACCATAAGGGTCTCCTGTGCCATCGAAGCAATTCTTCATGGACTTAACTAGTTGGGTTGGCCTCAGGGTCCTACTATGTTCTCTAGGCCTTGGCAAAGGAAAATCATCTGCATTTCTTTGGTTCTCTAGGTCTCTCGATTTCCACTCTATCTGTCTCCGTTCTCATTCTTTCTCTACCCAATGGGTTAGCAAAGCTTACTTCCGGCCTATCTCTACTCCTGTCCCTTTAAGCTACGTGAGCTTGGGATGTTCCAGCTCCTTGGTGGCCATAAGAGACATTAGATCTTGGTTGGGGAAAAATAAATTCACCCTTCCAAGTGTAGGCATGTCTACCATGTTCTGAGACCACAAAGATTCTCTCTAAAGTATTGTCTAGGTAGGTTACCCTGCCTAGGCTATCAGGATCTTTGAACTCATAGATTGTGAGCATTCCTACTTCATTAGGCTGGTCAGGCTTGTACCTCCAAAAGGCTTCATCAGTCTCTCAATTTAAGAGCAGGTCTATGCTCTTATTGTCTTGGGGGATCCACTATGGAGTGATGATTCTAGTCAAGACTGATTTGCCTCGGGGAGTTCTAGGCTCTCTTCCTAAGTTTCCTTGCTCTATGTCCACTATGTCTGCCTCTGGAATAACATTACCGAATTCATATGTCTTATCCAGTTGGGTGGTGACTATGTACATTGTTCCTTCCTTATCTAGGTATGCACCATTTTCAAATTTGATGAATGGGTGTTCTAGTCCAAGGGGTTGATCAGAGTTTTTAATCTGCACAACGGATCTTCTTAGGCCATCCTCATAGATGCGAGCACCTAATCAGTTGGTCCTAATGTATTCAAGTTGGGTTTTGTAAGGGCCTTTGGGTTTCTCTGGGTAAGCCACTCCAGAGCTTCCTGTGGATCTCTTCATACCATAAGACATCTCTGATTCACTAGTTTTAGAGGTAGGGTAGTGTGAATAATTGCTTAACTATTGGGTCCAAGACCTAGTAGTGTGGTTTACACTAGCCTCTGAAGACCTAAGGTTTTGTCTATCTCTCCCTAGATGTTGTCCTGATCTAAGGTTCATATGCCTTGGTGGTTATCCCAATTTTCTCAGTACAACCTCGTTGCTGAGTTCGTTTGTAATATTCACTTGTTCTTTTTAATTTTCTTAGGATGTCGCTTCTTGTCCAATCAATCTTCGTCACCAGGAATACTTGGGTTTTATCGTACTTGAGTTTGATCGCTTGATTTGAATTCTTTCCCTTAGCGTGTTTCACAATTGTAATCTATTTCTACTTGCACTTGAGTGATTAGAGTTCTTGGACTTGACAATGCTTAACGTCGCCCTAATCAATCAATACCTCTATCCATACTTAGCCTAAGCTAAGAATTGATAGAGGGAGTTGAGAATAATCCAACCTCAAGTTGCTTATCCCTTGCCCTTGTAAGCCCAGGAAGTGTGTTCCCAAGCCTGTACTCACTCTTGCCTTGAATGCCCTTTGATGCTCTCAGTGGACCTATAAAAGTCTCAAAGTTTGCTCAAGATTTAAATTCAATTGACACAACTGAACATTTTCATTCATGTAATTCATAGACCAAATTGTCCTTTGGCTTTATGGAAAACAATCCTAAAGATCCCTCAGTTTTATTACCCCATGGTATGGTCAACTTCAAAATACCCTCAGCTTTCCAATGAGCTTAAGATCACTCTAAACCTATTTCGTATGAGAAAGTTATGACAGTTCAGGGTTCTAGGGTTAAAACAGGGTTTAAACATGCTAACAAGCAAACAGGGTTTTATCTAATTATTTGCTTACGACCTCCCTATGTTTCCTATAACACAATATTCATGCCCAAAATTAGCCAAAATCTTCAAATTAAAAAACCCTAAAAATTGGCCAAAAATGGCTGTCAATCGCGATCGACAGGGTTGTCAATCGCGATGGATAGAGGTGTCCGTTGTGGCCCGTCAATCGCGATGGATAAGGGGTGTCGGTCAAGATTGATGGTCAATCGCGATTGATGGTGTCAATCGTGATGGACCGAGTTTTTCAGGGTTTTTGCATGATTTTGTGTCAATTGTGGTCTATGAGTCGCGATGGACAGGTTTCTTGATAAAGTGGGGTGTCAATCACGATTTTTCTATCCATCACAATGGACACATGTCAATCACGATGGACAGCTGTCAATCATGATGGATAGGCAGTTCGTCGTGGGGTATCAATCGTGATAGATTGAACTTTTTGTCTTTTTACGCTTTTGTGTGTCAATCAAGCCTCTATGCATCGGGATGGACAAGAATTTTGCTGAATCAACTGTCAATCGTGAAGTTCTCTGTGGATTGTGATTGACACATGTGTCCGTCTGTCGCGATTGACAGAGGTGACCGTCGAGGTCTGTCGATCGCGATGGATAGGCTGTCCGTCGCGATGGAAACTATCAATTGCAATTGATGCTGTCAATCGTGATGGACAACAAAAATGCAATTTTTTAGAAATTCTTGTGGATTTGTGATGTGCAAGGTCTCTAGTCTACTTTGGTGCACTTACTTTTACCAAAGGAGTGATTTTTCTATCAATCGTGATTGACAGAGATCAATGACCCACAGATTGTGCAGAGCTTTTTCGTACTTGCATGACCTGCTTGAGATGATGATACAGCCAAAACCTGCAAGAACACTCAAGAAACATGCAAAAAAAACACACAAAAATTGCTCTCTTGCTCTCTCTCACAAGTGAAATGAGGGGAATGGAAGGGGGAAGGTGATATGACCAAAAAACTGAAAATTTCGCGAAGGTGGTGGCGGAGGTGGGAGATATTATTGGTAGATTATAATGCTGAGATAAAACATCGCACCACAAAAGAGCCAACTTCTACAACACAATTTTCCCCAGACGACATTCTTGAAAGCACAGCGCAGGGAAACATCTTCCAACCTACATGGAGAATACGGTCACTCGAAACCTACCCCGAAATGGTGCGCACATGGAACAATATGCCCTTGTACATTAAGTATAACCCCTACTATTGTCTTGTTTTTCGTCGAAGATCATGGCTTGAGTTCACTAAAACAGTGAAGACCATCAAAGGATGTGACAAATGGCTAAACTATGTATATTTAGCACCGCCTCGTGGCCTACCAACGGTAGCATATGTGATTTCAAAAATTTGACATTGGGGCATTATATTCAAGAATGTAATAGACATCATGGCACAGGTGTGCCTCAAAATATTCGAACTTGTGCTGGTCACATTTTGGACCTTCAAAAACGTTAAAGAACCTCACCTTTCGGCCTTGGGTTTCAATGAAGGCAACCTCGACTTAGTCTATGATATGAGCACAACCCCATC
This sequence comes from Ceratopteris richardii, assembly GCA_020310875.1. NCBI lineage: Eukaryota > Viridiplantae > Streptophyta > Polypodiopsida > Polypodiales > Pteridaceae > Ceratopteris > Ceratopteris richardii. The sequence continues at coordinate 110,830,794 of CM035428.1, forward strand.
CATCAACGTTGTATATGTGTGGCATGCTCGAATCAAATACCTCCCGATATGTTTCAAACAAACGTTTGAAGAAATGTTTATCACAAGATTTTGGGAGTATCACTCAAAAATATTCATACCCAGACCATCTCATTTGTTACATTTATTTGCTGTGGAACAGGATCTACACTCAGATAAGCTATGCATGCCACAACTAGAGGTATCTGGGCCAGTCAATTGGGATGCCTTACTCACAAATTTGGCCAAAGGACTGAGGTTAGCAGAGCATCACTTGGCCACAGATGTCGTGGAATACTACGTCAAATGGTCAAATCAACAAGGGTCTGTTAGAGACGACAGACGCGAGAGAGGGGGGAGTGTTGGCAGTAGTCAGGGCACTCAAGGACTTACAAGACAAGGAAGCCAATGAAAAGAGTCGGAGCAAAGAGAAGGACTAAGTAGGTAAAGTAGTCAAGGCAGATCTGACAAAAAGGCCCTATAATTCTTCATGAAGCAATATTTCCCAAATAGTGATCTTAGTCACTTCACACCATTGTAAATACCATTTTTTTATTACTCCTACTCCATTTTGTTCTAGCCAAGGAGTCCTCAAGCTTGAGAAATATTAGTAGTATTTATATACCAATTTTTGTAATTTTCAGAGCTCGTTTGAGCCTCCAAAATAGCCTAGGAACCTAATTTTTACCTAGGCCGGACACTAGGTCTGGACAGGACCAAAGCTAGTCAAAAACTATAAAAAGAGCTAGAGAGATCATTTTTTAGGTTACCTTGTTGTAGATTTGAACTTGGTATGAGAACTCTCTTGTAATGGAAGCTACTCCTTTTTGTTCATCTCTTTGTTCTTACCTTGTGTGCGCGTATGTGTGTATGTGTGTGCATGCTAGTGTGTTTCTCACTCATGCACTTGTGCCATCACATGCTCATAGTCTTCATACTAGTCCTCACGTCTCCACGGATTGACAATTATTAGTTGGATCTCCTCACGTTAGTACTTGCCATTGTGTTAGAGTGACAAAGAGGAAGAAAAACAACAAAGATGGCAACAAAATAAGAAAAAGAACAAAGGCAAGAACAATAAATGAGCAAAACCAACAACAACAACAACAACAAAAACAACAAGAATAGCAAAAAGAAGAAGAGAAAGAGTAAGGATAGAAACCAAAGAAATCGCAACAAAAGAAGAAAATCAACAAGGAGAAGATGAGTGATAGCAACAACATGAAGAATGGTAGCAACAACAATAAGATGAAGAGCAACACAAGCAAAAACATAAAGGGAAGCACCAACAATAAAATGAATAGAAGTAGTATCAAGGGCATGAAAACCAACATGAAGAGCAAAAATAGTGGCAAGAAGATCAATTAGAACAATCAAAAGGAAAATAAAAACAAGAACAACAGTTAACAAACAAAACAAAAAGAAAAATAAAAAGGCTAGAAATAGCAAAAACAACAAGAAGCATAAAACATACAAAAGCAGCAACGAAAAAAAAAAAAAAAAGAAGAATAAGAGACGTAAGAAAGAAAATCGAATGAAGAAAAAAAAAACAAGATGACCCTAAAAAACATGTTAAGAATACCATCAAGAACAAAAAAGAAAACAAATGACATCAATTTAAAGCAAGAGCATCATGAGAAGAAGGAGAGATGTCAAGAAGAATAGCAAAATCCTAAGTTTAAGGATGAGGATATGATGAGGAGGTAGAAAAAACAAGAAAAAAACATTTATTAAATCTGATTTTGGTATTATGTGTTCACAAAGAGAGGATGTTTGAGCTATAAGAATTGAACCAAATTGTAATAAAGTAATTTGAGAAAGGTTAGGATCAAGTTAGCAATATGAACTTCTGGAGTGTTAGCTAAGGAATGAACTTAGCCTAATGGTTAAGTCTATCGGGTGGTAAGGAGGAGGTCTTTAGCTCAATACCCATGAGTGCATTGGAGATATTGTTTTGACAAAGACTCTCTAGAGCCTTCTAGAAACATCAACTCGAGTTAACTTGAGCTAACTCAACTACATTGAGATTGAACTCGATTGGTTAGTACAACTAACATGTGTAGACTCCGATCAATTGAGACACTTATCAAGTTGAGGTCTAATCACTATTACACATGTGGTGTATATTAAACATGCAATAGTGAGCTCCAATTTACTCCAAAGGTCTCTCTTGATTCATAAATCTATTTATAGTAATTGGTTGAGAGGAGAGTTGAAGGTCATTTCTTGTGTGCATAAGGAGAGTTCACAACATTGGTATCAGAGCTCATTTATGATGGGTCTTGAAATCCAATGAGAAGATGCAAAGTTGACCATCATGATTCTTGGATCCATAAAAAAGACAATGATTATCTCAAAAATTTTGCACATGTTTTTGTCACTCAAAAGAAATATGTTTATCTTCAACTTGAGATCAATAACTTTTCAAAGGATGAATTGCACTTGTGAATGGCATATTTCTAAAAAGGGGAGAGAGTACATGTCTATTCACATGCAAGGTGCCCACACATGTGGAAGTTTTCCATCGTCAACCCACCATGGCCATGGAGGGGTGTAGTTTGCAGCTCTCTCCTCTTCTAAACGTGAATAAGTACCTAACTCATTATTCATGTACTCTATTTGATAGGTTTTTATATTCTTATATGGAGCAATACAACCCCTTTCTAGCTAAATATGTGCATGTGTTTTTTTTTTCCTTTGTAATAAACCCTAAGTAGCCCAAGTATTCATGCACATACATACCTGATGGAAAGTAATCTTACTTTTGTTGTGCATGAGAAGGTTCCATATTTCTTGATTTCTGTCAATCATACCTTCTCTTTTCCAAGCTCCACTCACCCAGATTCTTACGTTTTTGCATAGATACCTTGTGCATTCAAGGATGTACATGCATAAAAGTTTTGCATCTTTAAGTATGCATGGGGAATATGCATAATATTGAGTTGAAAGTAGAAGTTGATTAAGATAAGAAAAATTGAGAATATAAGTTCTAAGTTCTATTGACTAGATTGATGGTGGAACATAATTCATTTACCTACAACATGAGTTAAAGCTAGGTAATTTTTTTCATAGTTTGTGAAGGAATTTCGTAATGATACATGGGATATAGAGATTAGAGATAAAAGATGTACTAGCAAAAATATGTAATGATACTTTTCATACTATTTCTAAGTATAGGATACACCTAGTGGAAAAACTAACTTTGTTTGGTATTCCATAGAGAAATTATAAATGCTTATGTAAAACATTGGAATACATAATTAGGTATATCCAAAGTGCTAATTTAAGCATGATAATGAATTAATGTAGGCCACCTAGAGACTTATATAAGAAAACTTCCAATTGGGAATTATGGAATCAAACCAAGAAAGTTTTCATAAAGGGAAAACTTTGGAAGATTCATGAAATTCCTACTTCATGGAACTTTAAGTTCTTTATCTACCTTTGGATTATAAAAGAATTCACGGAATGGTCCTCAAGAATTACCCACATGTTCTTGGATAAGAACCTAAGATGTTTCAATCCAAAAGGATAAATTTCCAATACAAATAGTATATAATACTATTTGATATTGACCAAAGCACTTTATATTAATGATAGTTGATAGAACACTAGTTATATTAAAGAGGAATACATAGAGCTTTGGATAATGACAAGGAAAGCTCAAGTAATTAATCTAGCTATGAATTTAGCTACAAACCTACCTAGAAGATAAAGTATTTGTTATTCAAAGGGATACGAAAATCCAAAGAAGGGATTTATTATAGATCCCAAATGATCATTCCTTCAAAGATAAAGGAAATATTAGATCCAATCATTTAAAACTACAATCATACCCTTAAGATGAAAGAAAAATTGAAGTATGATTAACCAAAGTCATACCTATACTTATATGACTCAAAAAATCAAAACCTTCACTTCTTGGACAATATTTTTTCAACCAATAGTCTTCCAAAGGATATTGAAGGTTCATCAACAAGGATCTTTCTTGGGGAAATATGAGAAATTAAGATTCTTAGATCATGAACCACAAGAACATAAAATATTGCTCATAAAGTAAGGTCTTCAAGATAAAGGCCTAATATCCGTTATAACTTGATTCATCCATATAAAGAAGCACCAAACCTTTTGAAGCTAAATCTTCGTGAGGAATACCTCTTATACTTTAGACATACTTCAAGGTAGTGCATCTAAGGAGGTGGCACATAAAGTGGATGTTGGAAATAGAGGCTCATCAAAGCTAGTTTTGAAGGTGAAGAGAGAGAAGATGGTCATGTGTTGACTCGATGAGAATCCAAGAGCAAGATGGAGATGACAAAGAAAATGAAGTTCCAAGTTTGGATCTTGATTTTTCCAAAATGCCCTTCAAATTTGGCCAAATATGTGTAAAAACCATCTTCTTAAATATATTTCTAGAAGTCATCTCTTATACAATCCTCCACTTTTGGATTGCCTATTCTAAACGTTTCCTTCTAAATTTTGGGCTATGAGTTTTGCTATCTCCTCCATTGAAGAAGAAGAAGAAGATTTGGAAATAGTGATAGCTAAGTAATATGATCCTTTTTGGAGCTTCAAAAGGTCTAGTTCCTCTCATAGGTTGTCCTCTATGTCGATGCACATCCTCATTAGTTGAGGGTGTCTAGCTCTTTCAAGTACATATAAAACCTAAGATTTCTGCTAAGAAGTCCATCTAAAAACAAGGACACTTTTTTTGCTTGTGTAGGCAGCTCTGGGATAGGACATCTCTCAATATATTTTTTGAACCTACATCCCACTAACCTAACTATATCTTGTCATATCTACTTGAAACTATGAATTAGTGATGATGTGTTATGCTTGATTCTAGTTTTAGAGAACTTATTGATGAGTTTTTTTAACAACTCATGTATCTCTTGGTAATTGCATTTATTCGATGGCTGAAACTAAGCAAGGGTTATGAATTTTAGGGTTAATACAAAGGCTTCAAATAAGCACCTAATGAATTTGAGGGTCCAACACCTACTTGATTGTGGGAAGCAATTGGTTTGTGTAAGGGAAACACTTTCTCTCCTTTCAAAACATGTGTTTGCTAGCTAAACTCTATGAGTCGGTACAATCTATTTGAACGATGATCCAAGTAGACAACGTTGCCAAGAGCTTTAGGATCCTTGAATTCATACACTAGAAACTCGTCCTTGGTGTGGAGCTGTTATATGGAGTACCCCTCAAAAGAGGTGTGAATCACCTCTTAGATTGGTTATTACATGGGCTCACACATGAGTGCCATGTGGCACCCATGTGTGAAGCCATGTGGGGGAAGACTCATTATGATTGAGAGAGAAAGTAAATAAGCAAAGAGGATCGCGTGGCTGGGCGGCAATCATTAGACATCGGTCTCCGTGCGCGTTCGAATCAGAGAAGGACCTGAGTAATGAAAAATGAAGGATTTCATAGAGATGAGCTTATGTGAAATTGGTATTCGAGCCAACGGCGCGCGACGGCGCTGAAGAACAGGCGACCGCGTGAAGGAGAGGCCCATACGCGAGCGCTCGTGAGAGCAGTCACAGCCGACTCCACACTCTCTCTCTCCATCCTTCCTCTTGGATGAGAGGTAAGTGAGTTGAACCCCATATATGTCTTGAGCCCAGAGCGTTGAATCTTCACATGTGGGATTGAGGAAGCTGCCATAGCTCGCCGACAGACGCTCCAAGTTCTTTGAGTAGAAGTAATTTCGATTTTGAGCTCGCCGACAGACGCTCCAAGTTCTTTGAGTAGAAGTAATTTCGATTTTGAAGGAGAGCAAAATTTCGAAATTTGGATCAACTTTTAGAAGACAAAATTAGTATTATGCATCAAGTTTTTTGAAAAATCATGATGCACTTATGTATTATGGGCTGTGGTAATGGGATGGGAGTGTTGGATTTGTTGAAAGAAGCTTTCATTTCTCAGTTTTGGACCTCTCAAAGTTATCTACTTATGAAGATGAAGCTTTTTACCTCCCACCGGTGACATACCTCACTTCTCCGGACCATATCTTCTTCATACCGTATCGGATTTCGCAAATCTTGGTCACGTTTCGAAGTTACGTTTCCAAGCTTCGCTCAGAAACCATCGGTGTTGGATTTGGATGAGATTTGCCACATCAAAATCTCTCTGCAGCGCTTCAGCAGGAACTAGGCGGCCACTCCCGGGCCTAGTTTTTTATCATCCGGACTCCAAATCCAATTTTTTCACTTGGGATAGTCTCAAATTCTTGAAGTGCAGGTGCTGGGCAACAATTTGTGGACTGGCAAGGATTGGAAAATCTCTGAAATTGTTCAGTTACACTCAGTTTGCCCGTTTGAGGCTTTTCCTACGCACTTTTGGTGTTATTTTGGATGGTTTATGGTGTCTAGAACCTCCCCGGACCAAGCGGACATTTCCAATTTTCTTTTGGGACTGGCGAGGAATCAAAATCAGCGGCTTGAAGCATCAAGGACCACCTGGATTTCGCTTCCGCAACTCTACTTTGTATCAGGGAAGTGCTCTTGTGTTATATTTCTCTTCTTCTTGCATATTTAAACTCTACTTCCATTCATTTTCATACTCTCTAGTTAGCAAATGGGGGAAGGGTACTTAAACATGGAAATTAAAGGCAAACAAGTAGTTGAGACCATTTCTCCACCTAGAGAGCAACTAGAGGATCCGGATGCTAGGATGGAAGAAGTAGAGCTAGGACAAGAAATAGAAGAGAATGTAGAAGAAAAAGAGCCTTCACAGCAAGAGTATACTTATGAAGAGCTTATAGATGAATTTGTCACTCGTGACCAATTCATTGATTTGAAAGAGAAAACCCTTAAGTTAGAGAAAGATTTGGGTAGCATTACATCTCTTATACAGCAGCTTAAGTCTCAAATGATCTCCCTTGAGACTAGTGTCACCTCTTTCCTAGCTAGGAAGGAAAGAGAGACTCCTACCATTCCTCTAGAGATTACTAGGAAAGAGACCTCTCTTCCTAGTAAGCATAAAGGAGAGAGCTCTAGGGAAGCTCCCCTCCTCAAAGACTTGAAGCCACCTACCTTCACGGGGGATGACCGAGACAGGAATAAGGATGCAATCTACACTTTTTTAAAAAAGTGGCATGATTTGCATCAATTGAAGGGCACCCCACCTGAGTATCGTGTGCTAGAGGCGAGTCTTTCCCTCGGCCCACGTGCTTATAAGTGGTGGATGAGTCTTAAGGAGGCGAACTCTATCCCTAGTGACTGGACTCAGTTTGAGACTCTTTTCCTAAAAAAGTTTCTTCCTGAAAATGAAGAGGAGAGGAATTGGGATGAGTGGGATAGGATTACTCAAAGAGGCAGGCCTCTTTCAGTCTATCTATCCCACTATAGAGAGATCACTTTGAAGCTTAAGGGTCTAGATGATTTTCAGAAGACCAGAGGGTTTGTTAGGGGCTTGGATAAAGCCATAAAGAGGGAAGTCAGGAGGAATGCGCCTAAGACGTTTGAGGAGGCGATCAAATATGCACAGATATATGAGGACCATAACCGTCCTCAGTATACTCCTATGGAGACGGATCAGCCCCTTAAACCTCTTAGCACCACTAAATTTAAGAAAAAGTTGCCTTTTGGGAAAAACAAGGTTTTTATTAAAAAACAAAGATCACAAGGGCCTAAGCTATCCACAGACCAGTTTGAGAAGGCCAAAAGAGAGAACCTGTGTTTTAGGTGCCTATCCCCTAGCCATTCGCAGTGGAACTGTCCACTCAAGAAGGGGGAAGAAAAGAAGAAAGGACCAGAGTCTAGTACGGCTCCTGAAAGGGGCAAAAAGGCGGTCCACCTAGTGCAGACCCTTCCCATTCATGGTAGCTCTAGCTGCAAGGGAGTGGAGGTGATGCACGAGGATATAGAGCACACGTGTTGTTTGACTCAGTCATTGTGGTCACCGCAGTTTGGACCACATGACTTGGTCAAGCTACATGGTAGTGTATACGGGACCAGGGTGCGAGTCATGATAGATGACTCTGCCACTCATAACTTCATAAACTATGCTTTGGTCAAGAAATTGAAGATTCCCCAGCAGCCTAGTGCACATAAATACATTGTATCTATGATGCAAGGGCAAGATAAAAGAATATGGGATACTATGGTATCCAATTTGGAAGTCAAGATGCAGGATTATACAGATCATATGGACTTCCAAATTATGAACATGGAGAGGACAGATCTAGTCTTAGGAAGAGAGTGGCTATGGAGGTTGGGAGATACCCTTAAACGCAGCTATCAAAATAACACACTCGAGTTTGAAAAGAATGGAAGTAAAGTTTATATTCAGGGAGAGAGAGATGTATCTAGTGCACCTCTCATCTCATCATTAGAGTTGTATAGTCTCTGTTGTTCACAGCATGTACAGGATATGTTTTTATTGTATAGTCATGATATGGAGCATTGTACAGACAACTCATCTAATGTATATTTTCATGCTTTGAATGTAAATATGAACAGGACTTTCTACTATTCTTTTTTGCAAGAGTGTGTAGTTAAAAGTTTTAAGGATCTTATGTTTGAGTACAGAGATGTGTTTCCCACTGACTTACCTAGAGGGCTACCACCTGAGAGAGGAGACATTGACCATGCCATAGAGGTTGTTACTAACACTAACCCTATTTGTAGACCACCTTATAGGCTTAGTGTTTCTCAGCATGAGGAGGTTGAGAAGCAATTGCAAGATTATTTAGATAAAGGCTTCATCAAACCTAGTAACTCACCATGGGCATCGCCAATGCTCCTAGTTAAAAAGAAAGATGGCTCTATGAGACTATGTATAGATTATAGAGCACTTAATAAGGTAACTATCAAAAATAGATTTCCAATGCCGAGGTTGGAAGATCTATTTGATCAGTTACATCAAGCTAGGTATTTTACCAAGCTTGACCTTAGATCAGGATATCATCAGATCAGAATTAGGGCAGAGGATGTCCCTAAGATTGCATTTAGGACTAGATATGGGCATTATGAGTTTTTGGTGATGCCTTTTGGTCTCACCAATGCTCCTGCCACTTCCATGAAACTCATGAATAGTGTTTTACGGCCTTATCTAGGACACTTTGTAGTAGACTTTTTAGATGACATTCTGATCTATAGTGCATCAGAACAGGAACACTTGGAACACTTGAGAAAAGTATTTCAAGTGTTAAGGGAAAATTCGCTCTTTACTAAGGAGTCAAAGTGTGAATTTTTCAAGACAGAGGTTAGATACCTTGGGCATATAGTCTCCCAGGATGGAATCCAGATGGATCCTGAAAAAGTAAGGGCTATTATGGAATGGCCACATCCACGGAACCTGGAGGAGCTGCAGATCTTCCTAGGTTTATTAGGTTTCTATCGAAGATTCATTAAGAACTATGCCAAAATTGCTGTCCCGATGACAGAACAGCTTAAAGGGAAAGGGAAAGCCTTTCATTGGGGAGACGAACAGAAGCAAAGTATGGAAAAGTTGAAGGTAGCAATTGCTACAGCTCCACTTTTACATATAGCAGATCCCAATAAACCATTTGTGGTTGAGACTGACGCGAGTGATTTTGCTATAGGAGCGGTTTTAGTACAGGATGGTCGACCAGTAGCTTTTGAGAGCAAGAAACTAGAACCGGCTCAAAAGAATTACTCCGTCTATGAGAAGGAGTTGTATGCAATAGTCCATGCTTTGAAGAAGTGGCGTCATTATTTATATGGTGCCAAAGTTACGATAGTGTTTGATCAAGAGAGCATTAAGTGGCTCTCTAATCAAACAGACCTTAAAGGTCGTAAGGCCCGATGGGCAGAGACCCTTCAAGAGTTTGATTATGAGCTTAGGTATAGGAAGGGAAAGTTTAATGTAGTGGCTGATTCACTTAGCCGCATGCCTATGCTCAATGAACTGAGTTTTACCCAGATCACTAGTGAGCTACTTGAGTCTCTTAGAGGGAAATGTAGGCTTGATCCTGCATATTCCAAAATTTGGGAAGCCATAGAGAATGGGGATCGTGATATACGGGTTTCCAGTGAGGATGGAGTATCGACGGGTACTCAAGAAGGATTCAAGTGGAAGAATTACAGTGTCCAAGATGGATATCTGTTATATAAAGGTAAGGTGTGTGTCCCTAGAGATACTGAGATGAGACGGCATATTTTATATGAGTGTCATGACACACCTAGTGCGGGACACCCAGGAGTTAACAAGACTTATGATCTTGTTAAGAGGCAGTTTTATTGGCCTGGACTTCATAAGGACGTCCTAGAGTATGTGCTTAAGTGCAATAAATGCCAGGTCAACAAAGCTGAGAGGTTGAGGATTGGAGGACTACTCCACCCATTGGATATTCCTAATGGGAAGTGGGAGAGTATCTCCATGGACTTTATAGTCGGATTACCTAAGACGCAGAGAGGGCACGACTCGGTCTGGGTAATTGTGGATAGGTTAACCAAAATGGCTAGGTTTATTCTGACACGTACTACAGTGAAGACACCTGAGTTGGCTAGACTCTTTGTAGAGAACCTATACCGGTTATATGGTCTTCCTTTAGACATAGTTTCTGATCGAGATAGGAAGTTTACTAGCCACTTTTGGAGAGCGGTCTTCAAAAGGTTGGATACAAAGCTTAGCATGAGTACAGCCGAGCATCCACAGTCGATGGGCAAACAGAAAGGGTTAACCAAATCCTAGAGGATATGCTTCGAGCATATGTGAATGAAAGGCAAACAAATTGGGAAGAGTACTTACCTATAGTAGAGTTTGCATATAATAGTGCCAAGCACTCTTCCACTCGGCATAGCCCATTTATGCTTATGTATGGGTTTCAGCCAAGGGCTCCTTATGCAGTAGGCTTGCAGAATGAAAAAGTTCAAGCTGCAAAGGACTTCTTGGAAGAAATGAATGATATGCTTAGACTTGCTAAGGACAGCATTAGGAAAGCTCAGGATAGGGCTAGAGCCTGTGCTGACCCTCAAAGAAGAGATATCAACTTTGAGGTAGGAGAGCAAGTCTATCTTAGAGTTCCATCTAGGTCTGAAACCATGAAGACGGGACCTTGTCCAAAATTATCTCCTAGGTATTGTGGACCTTTCCAAATACTTAAGAGAATAGGAAAGATGGCTTACCAGCTCCAACTTCCAGAGAATAGTCAAATCCATCCAGTTTTTCATGTTAGCCGGCTTAAGAAAAGGCTGGGTGAATCTGACAACCTCATTCCAGATAGTGAGGTAGTAGAGCCTATTTCTGTTCAATCTATTCCACATGAGCCAGAGAGCATACTACGCACTCGAGAGAAACGGACGAGGAGTCACTTGTATAAAGAGTGTCTAGTAAAGTGGAAAGATAGTTCAGAAGATAGTGCCACATGGGAGCGGGTTAGCACCCTTCAGAGACGGTTTCCCAGTTTCAGCCTACCTTCCCAAGAGTCTTCTTAAGGGGAAGGAAATGGGGAAACATCACGGAGACAGGACCATGTATTTTTATACTTGGGGATATAGTGGGAGCGGTCATATGATTATTTTTCTCTTACTTTTAGACCTTCCAATACCATTTTTGAGGACAAAAATGGAACTAAGGGGAAGGAAATGTTATATGGAGTACCCCTCAAAAGAGGTGTGAATCACCTCTTAGATTGGTTATTACATGGGCTCACACATGAGTGCCATGTGGCACCCATGTGTGAAGCCATGTGGGGGAAGACTCATTATGATTGAGAGAGAAAGTAAATAAGCAAAGAGGATCGCGTGGCTGGGCGGCAATCATTAGACATCGGTCTCCGTGCGCGTTCGAATCAGAGAAGGACCTGAGTATTGAAAAATGAAGGATTTCATAGAGATGAGCTTATGTGAAAGGAGCCTTGGTAGTCTAAACCTCCAAAACGCTTCTTCCATAGCCTTTTTGGCAAACAACTCTATGCCCAAATTATCCTAAGGTATCTTGGATGTGCTTATTCTCTTCATCAAGACCGACATTTCTCTAGGGGTATTAGGCCCTTCATTGGGATCCTCTTCATTAGGTTCTCCTATCTCTGACTCGCAACGATTGTTCCAAATTCATTAATCTTATCTAGAAAGTTGGTTACACCTAGAATCCAAAAACATATTGATATACTCCCTTCTTGCAACTATGGAATCCACCCCTTAGGTGCTTCACAATCTTCTTTTACTATTTTTTGTGATTCCACTTTCTCCTCACATTTATCCAACTTACTTTTCTCGTCTTTCCTTTTTTACTTTCCCCCCTTTCTCGTCTCTTTTGCCTTCTTTTTGCCAGTTTTGATGATTTTTTTTTGTTTTTTGAATGTTTTTTTCTTTTTAGAATTTTTTGCCTTTTTGTGTGTTTTTTTTAATGTTTTTTATATGTGTAGATAATTCCTGATGGGGTTCTCCTAACAAAGAACAATGAAAGTTTTTACATTAATTTACAAGAAAAAGTGGAGAGAATTATTGAAAAAGAATTATCTTTTAGATTCATATCAATATATGCCTCATGAGATTCATAGAATCCTATGAACTCTCAAACTAAGGTTCATGCACTTGATACCATCATTGATCATCCTTATTTATGGAATAGATTCCAACAAGTTTAACTTATCATAAAACCATTCCTCTAATCATGATAACATTTAAATTCGTTCTTACTTGCCATAGAAAAAAAACTTAAGTTATTTTAAAGTAAGGTGAAAAGAAAATCTAACTCATTCTTATGAGGACAGCAAAGAAGCCTCTAGCTTTCTGAGCATCTAATTCTCCCCTATAAGCCACTACTTTCTCAACATAACCAAATCTTGCTATTACATCTTCAAGTAAAAATTTACAAACATCGTAGTTGTTTTAGATCATAGGGCTCGGCCTTCTACATGGTTTGTAAGGTCTTCACGTGCAAGTACTATATACCTCATTTTATATATACCTTTGGGCATGGCCACTAGGTCAACTACCCATTTATAATGTATACATGGTGGATAACTGGGATGTAAAGGATTGCTATGCTTTACTGATGAATGCATTTGACATATATCACAAGAATTCACATAGTCCCTCACATTCACATATACATGGCCACCAATAACTTTCTCTAATATTCTCATAAGTAGCCACAAATCCCTTATGTCCAGCCCATAAAGTATCATGCATAAATTTCATGACTTGCATTTGAAGTTGTTTAGTTCCTAGTACTCTTTGTGGAAATTTAATCTTTCCCCTTGCATGTCTGCAAATTAGTCCATCTTTTAAGAAAAATTTGAAAGCTCTTTTTCTAATATTCTTAAACCTATTTGAAGACCATGCAGGTGATCTAATCAAAGTACTAAGATATCTTCCAATGTATTGCCACTCTCCTTCATATTCATCAATGTCAAATTTTTCATACACATATGCTTGAGATTCATAATTAATTGCATTAGTATCTAGTTCTACTTCTTCATCATACCTAGCTCTAGAAAGCATATCAGCAACAGAATTAGATTTTCCTGCAATATGTATTAAAATCGGGTTTATAAATTTAATGTTAGAAATCCATCTTAGCATAGCAATATCAGGCGATGAATAATTTTTTATCATTCCTATAAGTGGTAAGCAGTCTGTCTCTACAATTACATTGGCTCCAATAAAATATTCTTTATCAATTTTTAATGCGGTGACTAAATGCCAGAGTTCTCTTTTATTTTGAGGATAATTTCTTTGAGTTTCATGTAGTATTTTGGCTCCAAATCTAATTGCATATATTTTTCGCTCTTCATCATCCTGACCAATAACCCATCCTATGCCTATGGGACTCGTATCGACAGTCAAGATAATGGGATTTTGTCCAGAATAATCTACACGTTTTAAAATAGGAGCATTAAGAAATAATTTCTTTAATTTCATCATAGCTTTTGAATGCTCTTCTGTCCATAGAAACTTCCGATTCTTTCTTAGCAATTCATATAAACAGTTGGCAACATATGCATAGTGAGGAATCCAAATTGAATAAAACACACAAGCACCAAGAAATCGTCTCACTTCACTAATGCTACATGTCTCAGAAATCTTGTTTATAAGCATCAACCTTAGGTGGATATGGTCTCTGACCATAATGTTCGCATAAATGACCAACTATGAGGACCTCATTAACACCAAAAACAGATTTCTCAATTGAAAATGTAAGACCAACCTCTTCAAATATTTTGAAAATCCGTTCACAATCAGAGATATGGTCCATAACAAATTTTCTACAACCAAAAGAATCTAGAGTTTCATCTTTCGCATTCTCTTCACATCATTTTATAGGTATATCATCTATAAATGGCATAGTCACATTAGGAATGAGGTCATGTAACCATATTCATGGCATTCAGCATGTGTGTTGCTAAGTTAGTAGCTCCTGTTGGAAGTGAAGTAGGCCCTTAGGCTCATGTTACAGGTCCATGGTTCCATAGTTCCAGTCATGTATAACATTAATTCCAGCAATCTTCCATATTGACAAAACATGAACATACCACAACTTAATCATACAGATGATGAGACAAAGATAGAGAAATAATAGACGACATGTGTAAGGTGTTACGTAAGCCATCGCTTACTCATAGTATCATATATACCAATGCTCAATGTACAATGTGGGAGCAAAACTCTCAACCACTCTATGTGATGAGAAATAGATGAATGGGTGATTGTACAATGTAACAAACATATTCAGATGTATGGGTAGTAATCTGAATATATATGAGATGTGTGACCTTATAGGTTATAGAAGAGTGAATATGAGTGATTGAAAGAGGAAGGATCAGTGTGAAACTGATAATCAACAAACCTTCATCTAATCTTAGGCTATGGAAGACCCTAAGTTAGATACATGTGTGAAAAGATCACATACTTAAAAAGTAGCATAGAATGCTAACAAGTTTGCTGCTAGAAATCCTCAAACTCATGTGAACACACCTTCTTAAACATCTCATCAAAATATGCATAAAGCATATACGTACTGTTTCTCTTATACCTATGCCGAATAGAACTCCTCCTGATATGAACGCCAAGGCCTCCATAAACTTCAAGTAGTACCTGTTGTTGGAGCAAGTCTATGACAAGCCTAAGTATTGGCTTGAGTCTCACAAATTCTTAGAACAAGCTTTAAAAAGAAGACTATGTAAAGTTCACTTGTGAACTACCTCTTGTAACTTTTGAAGAGTTTACTTAATGTAAAAGTAAGAGAATCTTAAGTGGTTGAGTCCACTTGATCAAGAATGGAAAGAGGAGCCACGAATTTGTGATTTGTGGTAGGTAGAGAATCAAATCAGTCATTGATTGATTGGAGAGTGATTGAGGGAAGTTAGCCTCTCAAACTCAACTATAAATAGATGGCAGTTTTAGTCGTGGTTAGAGAGACCTATGTGAAGACCTCCAAGAGCTGAGCTTTATGCCATATCAAGGTGTGATTACAAGGCACACATATGTAGTGTCATTGTATTGTACAAGCAATATACTTTCATTTTCATGATTATTTGAGTTCATCTTTCCATGTTCTTGTGAAGTGTACTACTCACTGCCATTACTCTCAGTTTTCTCAGTCAACTTACAGAGATGTTTTCTCTGAGCTTGGTGCATCATTTGTAGTGATTTAACTTGGTAAAGTTAGCTCTATAAGTCTACTATATGCTCACAAATTTTCATGTCATTTGGATGTTGCAATCTTCAGTTATGTTCATTTGAAGTCAACAAGGTCTGTTCATCTTCACTTCTCTGTCAGGTACCCGACTTTTTCACTCATCTTGGCAGAGCCATTTCTCAGTGGTTACTTATCCAAATTCAGTGATTTAACGCTTGTTAAATTCAGCTTACTGTCTAGTATAACCATACAAATTTTCATAATCATTGGATTCCTAAATTTTGAGTTATGTTGATTTTTCTGCTCACTGGTCTATTTCTGTAGCAGCCCGTGAAAATCGGGATGATGTCATCACTTGTTGAAACTCATTCTCAGTGTGTGGTTCATTATTTTTGATGAGATTACTCTTGAAAGTTAGCTCTTTAAGCTAACTAGACTTCCCCAAGAGGAATTAAGCTAATTGCTGCTGTGCTCAGAGAATTATGTAAAACACTGGATAGGTGTATGAACCAAGAATAGCAAGTTTTCACCTCTGAGCTAACTCCAACTTATCTGTTTTGATCTATCTTTTTGAGAGTGATCTTCCAAGGTACATAGGGTGTCTAATACATCCATTGGAAAGCTAAAAGGGCCCACCATATACTCCTGGAGTTCATTTGGCTGGTGTAGATCAAGGATTTTGCAACACCTCTTCATCTTCAAGCACATACCTATCCATCTCTTCACAGTGGTATCAGAGCAAGGTTGGACAACATGGCAGATGGATTTCCTTCATCAATTGACAAATTAGATAGAGGTAACTACTCAGCTTGGTCATTAAGAATGGAAGCCTATCTCCAAGGTAGAATTTTATATGGTTATGTGGCTGGAGATGAAGTTATGCCAAGTTTCAGGAACAAAAGTCAACCAACACAAGAAGAGCAAGAAAGATTGAGCACATGGTGCTCCAAGGATGCACTTGCAAGGTCTTATCTCCTCAACTCTATCTCAGATTTTTTGTTGCCTCACATTAGAAGTTGTAAGACATCTCAGGAAGTGTGGGATGCACTTGAAGCTTTCTTTTCTTCAAGTACCAAAGCTAGGAAGCATCAACTATGGCTGGAGTTCACAACTCTCAAGAAGGCTCCCAAACAAAATATGACTGGTTTTGTCACAAAGATCAAGGACATAGCGGATCAGTTGGGAAGCATTGGAGAGGTAATAGATGAAGAGCAAATTGTAAGGCAGGTCATCAATGGCTTGAAGGCAGATGATAAGTGGGAAGCATAGTATGGATTTGTACATGGACATGCATGTACCTGATTTCAACACACTCATTGGACAACTACTTACTCAAGAGGCAAAGCTTATAAAAAATGGAGAAAGCTCTAAAGGTAATCAATCTTCAGCTTTATACACGGATAAAAGCAAGTCTAAAGATAACAAAGGAAAGGCAAAGAAAGTGGATGATGAAGCAGGTACATATCAAGCTAACTATGCAGGTAGAGGAAGACATGGCAGAGGTAGAGGAAGAGGAGGTAGACCTAGCAAGGAAGCTTCAATATCTGGATCAAGGTATTATGTTTCCTTTATTGATGATTGCAGCAGATGGACTATCCTCTTCTTTATGAAACACAAAGATGAAGTTTTTTCATGTTTCAAAAGATATTTGGCTCTTGTGGAGAATCAAACAGGTAAATCACTAAAAAGGCTAAGGTCAGATGGAGGGGGAGAATACTTCTCCCATGATTTTGATTTTTTTCTTCAAGAAAGAGGAATCAAAAGAGAGGTAACTACAAGGTACACTCCTGAGCAAAATGGAGTGGCAGAAAGGAGGAATAGGACAATTGTTGAAGCTGCAAGGTCTATGTTAAATGAAAAGCATTTACCTAATTACTTATGGGCTGAGGCTGTTTCTACAGCCACTTACTTGATTAACAGGTTGCCTTCAAAATCCCTTGATGGGATGACTCCATATGAGGCTTGGAATGGAAGAAGACCAAGCTTAGATCATTGTAAAATTTTTGGATGTATTGCTTTTGCTCATGTTCCTTCACAGGTTAGAGGCAAGATGGATCCAAAGGCAGAAAGGTGTGTATTTATTGGATATGACAACAATCAAAAGGGCTACAGGTTATACAACCCTACCAACAAAGGATTCTTGGTAAGCAGAGATGTAGTTTTTGATGAGAACAATTCATGGTATGAAGATTCATGCAGGAAGATCAATTTACCATATGATCTTGAAGAAGATTTTCCAAAGCTTGGTAGAGAACAATCAAAGATTGAAGAACAAGACACCTCAGAGGATGATGAAGAATCTCACATGGAAAAGATCAAAGCATGGAAGTCTAAAGGTAAAGCAAAATTGCAGGAACTTGGACATGAGGCAGAATCATCACATCATGGCCTAAGAAGATCTATGAGGGAAAAGAAAAAACCAGAAAGGTATGGGTTTGACACCTCATTAGTAACTAAACATTCTATCTACATAGCACAGGACATAAACCAAGAGGAGCCATCATCATTTGAAGAGGCCAAAGCAAAAACAAAATGGAAGCATGCAATGAAGGAAGAGATTGAAGCACTTGAGGAAAACAACATTTGGGATTTGGTGCCCAAGACTTCATCCATGAAGGTAATAGGCTCAAGATGGGTCTATAAACTCAAGAATAATTCTGATGGTTCAATTAACAGGTATAAGGCAAGGCTTGTGGCAAAAGGCTTTGCACAAACTCAGGGAATTGATTATGAGGAGACTTTCTCTCCTGTGGCAAAGATGCCTACTATTAGGGTTTTGCTTAGTATTGCCTCTTCCAAGAATTGGAAGATACTTCAACTAGATGTAAAGAATGCATTCTTGAATGGTTGGATAACAGAAGAGGTATATATGGCACAACCACCTGGTTTTGAGAATCAAGTTTATCCTGATTATGTGTGTAAACTTAACAAAGCATTGTATGGTCTCAAGCAAGCTCCAAGAGCTTGGAATTTTAGGCTTGTTTCATTCTTGCAGGACAAAGGCTTTCAACCAAGCAAGGCAGATCCTTCACTCTTTATAAAAAAGAGTAATTTTGAGGTCATCTACCTATGTGTATATGTAGATGATATTATATTGACAGGAAATGATGCAGATGGTATGAAGAAGATCAAAGATCAGATGAGAGAAGAGTTCAAGATAAGTGATTTGGGTTCACTTACCTACTTCCTAGGTTTGGAAGTTGTCTACAAAGATCATGGTTTGTTTCTCACTCAAAGAAAGTACATTAAGGACATGTTGGAAAAATTCAAGA
The DNA here is from genome assembly GCA_020310875.1 of Ceratopteris richardii. Classification (NCBI taxonomy): domain Eukaryota; kingdom Viridiplantae; phylum Streptophyta; class Polypodiopsida; order Polypodiales; family Pteridaceae; genus Ceratopteris; species Ceratopteris richardii. The sequence continues at coordinate 110,849,618 of CM035428.1, forward strand.
TGCAAGATTGTAAGATTGCAGGTACTCCAATGGAGGTCAATCACAAATTGAGCTCACATGAAGGTGAACTCATAGAGGACATCACATCATATCAAAGTCTAGTGGGTAGTCTCAACTATGCCACATTGACAAGAGTAGATATATGTTACAGTGTGAGTGTGCTAAGCCAATTTATGCACACACCAAGGAAACCACATATGGATGCTGCCAAAAGGATTCTCAAGTATCTCAAAGGAACCATAAATGAAGGACTTTATTATCCTTATGTATCTGATTTAGGTTTGAAGCTATTTTCTGATGCAGATTGGGCTGGCTCCAAGGAAGATAGAAGGAGCACTTCAGGTTATCTTACCTTTGCAGGTTCAAAACTTATTTCATGGTCATCCAAGAAGCAACCCACAGTTGCTCTCTCTTCTACTGAAGCTGAATATAGAGGTCTTGCCATAGCTACACAAGAAGCTATGTGGATGAAGACATTATTCAAAGATCTTGGATTGGAGTTTGGAACTCCAATTATTTTTGGTGACAATATGAGTTCTATTCATTTGGCTGCTAATCCTATTTTTCATGCAAGGACTAAACATATTGAAGTTCATTATCACTATGTACGAGAAAAGGTTCTAAGCAAAGAGATTCAAATATCATATGTGTCCACTCATCAACAATGTGCAGATATTCTAACCAAAGCATTGGATGGTACAAAGCTTTGCAAATTCAAGGCTATGATTGGTTTGTAGGTAATCTTGGAAGATTGAAGACCTCAAGCATACTTGGCTTGAGGGGGAGCTGTTGGAGCAAGTCTATGACAAGCCTAAGTATTGGCTTGAGTCTCACAAAGTCTTAGAAGAAGTTTTAAAAAGAAGACTATGTAAAGTTCACTTGTGAACTACCTCTTGTAACTTTTGAAGAGTTTACTTAATGTAAAAGTAAGACTGGTTGAGTCCACTTGATCAAGAATGGAAAGAGGAGCCACGAATTTGTGATTTGTGGTAGGTAGAGAATCAAATCAATCATTGATTGATTGGAGAGTGATTGAGGGAAGTTAGCCTCCCAAACTCAACTATAAATAGATGGCAGTTTTAGTCGTGGTTAGAGAGACCTATGTGAAGACCTCCAAGAGCTGAGCTTTATGCCATATCAAGGTGTGATTACAAGGCACACATATGTATCAGTAAGTCATTGTATTGTACAAGCAATATACTTTCATTTTCATGATTATTTGAGTTCATCTTTCCATGTTCTTGTGAAGTGTACTACTCACTGCCATTACTCTCAGTTTTCTCAGTCAACTTGCAGAGATGTTTTCTCTGAGCTTGGTGCATCATTTGCAGTGATTTAACTTGGTAAAGTTAGCTCTATAAGTCTACTATATGCTCACAAATTTTCATGTCATTTGGGTGTTGCAATCTTTAGTTATGTTCATTTGAAGTCAACAGGGTCTGTTCATCTTCACTTCTCTGTCAGGTACCCGACTTTTTTACTCATCTTGGCAGAGCCATTTCTCAGTGGTTACTTATCCAAATTCAGTGATTTAAAGCTTGTTGGATTTAGCTTATTGTCTAGTATAACCATACAAATTTTCATAATCATTGGATTCTTAAATGTTGAGTTATGTTGATTTTTCTGCTCACTGGTCTATTTCTGTAGCAGCCCGTGAAAATCGGGATGATGTCATCACTTGTTAAAACTCATTCTCAGTGTGTGGTTCATTATTTTTGATGAGATTACTCTTGAAAGTTAGCTCTTTAAGCTAACTAGACTTCCCCAAGAGGAATTAAGCTAATTGCTGCTGTTCTCTGAGAATTATGTAAAACACTGGACAGGTGTATGAACCAAGAATAGCAAGTTTTCACCTCTGAGCTAACTCCAACTTATCTGTTTTGATCTATCTTTTTGAGAGTGATCTTCCAAGGTACATAGGGTGTCTAATACATCCATTGGAAAGCTAAAAGGGCCCACCATATACTCCTGGAGTTCATTTGGGTGGTGTAGATCAAGGATTTTGCAACACCTCTTCATCTTCAAGCACATACCTATCCATCTCTTCACACCTGTGTGCATAAAGAGAATATGTACCTGAATACTTAACATAAGATGTAAATCTTATGTTAACCACCATCCAATGCCTTTGAAGTAGCCCGACATCTTCTTGTAGAAGACAATCTCCAACCTAATATCTTCGTGTAGAAGATAATCTTCAAATACACCATGTAGATGGCACCATCCAATGTCTTTGAAGTAGCCCGACATCTTCTTGTAGAAGACAATCTTCAACCTAATATCTTCCTGTAGAAGATAATCTTCAAATACATCATGTAGATGGTTGATCCTCACCATCAAGCTGCTAATGACCAAGTCTTCTTGCCATGAACAAGAGATAACCTCCTCTCCATGAGGTAGAGTGTGAGCACACCCTTCATCTTCTCCAAGAAGAATCACCAAGAAGAACTTCATAGCTACTCCTCAACATGCTTCAAGTTAGCACCATGGCTGCCCCATGTGCTAGAAGAAACACCACCTCTATTGAGGTCCAAGCTCTAGAAAGCTTGTGTTGATCTTAGGTGAAGGATGAATACAAGTGAGCCAAGCACTTGTTTATATAGTATTCTTTGTCCATGAAAAGCTTATCAATAAAGCTACGTTCGCATAAATCTTCTTCATAGCGATCGTATCGTAAAAAGCTAAATTAAATCGCGAGGAGCTTTCCGTCACCGTTTGCTTTATTTAACAAAAGCATTTTATTAAAAGATGTCGTGCGCTGCCACCAAGGGGATTTGAACCCTGGTGGGTTGGATGAGAGACTCACGTTCTAACCAACGCGCCAAGAGCTTTTGGTGGTAGAAGAAGAAGTAAGCGTACCTATACAATCTGTACCGTTGTGCAATTTCCTTAAAGAAGGACTAAGAGTGAGCTCTCTAAATGGTGTACAATCTGACCAAAAAGAATTATTGAGACATTGTTTGACCAATAGGATATTGATTCCAACAATTCCCCCTGCAATGTCATATTGGTACAACCTGAACTGAATCTGCAAACTATATAATCTGCAAATTACCGCAAGCTTCAAATAGCCTGTCACAAGCTTCAAGCTTGTACTTCCGCACTTCAGAACTTGTTCTTCAAAAGTCTTCTTCAAAACTGAATTTGACTTTTCTTCAAAAAATCTGAACTTGCTGAATATGAACCATAATACCTGAGAAAATATGCAAACTAGATATGCAATAGTGTTCTCATCAAGCATTCACTGCTTGACAACAAATATAGCATGAATTGTCTCTGAACCTGCTATCTCTTGTCTTCAAAAACCTGAAAACATACACTAGGATACACATATTTTCATTTACCTTCCAAAAAAGGTTTCTCAAGGTACTTCTGCTGCGTTATGTAAATACACTAAACAAAATCAGGAACTGAATCCTGGAACCTATGACTGAAAACTCACAACTTAGTGTATTATGAACACTACTGGTTCATCTTTGATTGTACCCAAGTCAAATCAACTCAACTTAATTGCAATCAAGTGAAATATGAGTCAAAAAATCTATGATGTCATCATGTCTTCATCCTTTAAATCCTTCATACCTCTTTCCTTCAGAACTTGGTATAAACATATATGTGCGCACTTCTGAAATATACCTTTCTGAAATATCAAGCTTCTCTTCAAATAGAATTCTGGAACCTTCTCCTGAACAGGAACATCCTAACAGGAACTTTCTCCAAACATTCTTCTTCTTCCTTCTTCTTTTAAAGCTGGAACATAAAGAGAACCTGACAAAGGAAATAAAGGAATACCTGAAATAGGAATACCTGTAGGTATGACTCTATATTCATTCACATATGGCTAAAATAAGTCTTCATGTTTCATCACCCCCTGGATGACTTAACACTAGTATCTGAAATTCTTCAAATATATCAGACTTTATGAAATGTGGAACGTCTTCCTTCTTTCAATAAATCTGATGTTCATTGATCAATATCTGTATTTGAAGCAAAATCTCTGAACCCTTTTTATTAGCATTGTGCACATGCCAATAGCTTTCCCTGTCATTCCTCAGCTTTCCAAATTGTAGAATAATGTTAGCTGAACCTAACATAACAAAACTTTGCTGAAAGCTTTATAGGATTCATAAGCTTCTGTAACATAACAAGTATCTTCTTATATCTTTGCAACACAAATCTAATAGAATCTGAATCTTTGACTTACTTCTTCCAATGTTAAGAATCTTCACAAACAAAGGATAGACAATTGAATCATAAATACTCAAGATCATACAAGATCTATCTAGGATAGATCAATGATCTCTCCTATGTAGAATCTGCTGTTATCAAACCTTCATGTCTGAGTGTTTGATTTGCTACCTGAATGTCTCCAAGTGTCCATGCTTCTTACAAAGTTGTAAAACTTTTCTGTAAACAAATCCTTCAAGGAATCTGAAATTCCTACTTGAACCATAAGTGGACAAACTTCTCACCTTGAGAACTCCAAAAGCTGCAAGTTGATACTTCATAATTTTTCATATTTTACCCGGGTGAAATGTGATAGTACCTGCTTGATTTTCTTTTGGCTAACTCCACTTTTCAATCAAGTGATAGGATATGATGGAACACCTTTTTGAATACAAACATGTATCCAAAAGTCAAGACAATCACTGAAAGTAGATTCTTCAACTGACTGGTACATCAACAAGACTGAATTTTCTGAAGTTTCTGAAAATACTGAGTATGAGGTAACCTTTTCCAAACATAAAACCTCAATGCAAGTCTTCAACATCTGCTACAAAAAACTCTTTTACCTTAAGAGTTAGATAAAGAAGAAATATACTTCTCTGCAACTTGTCATATACAAAGTAGCTCTGTATTGACACTCCAAGAATTCTTTGAGGGAACATATAAGCTGCCCGCTTAAAAGCTTCAACATAACTCATAAACATATGAGTGCTTTGTTTCTTTCAATGCAATTCTTTGTCAAATCTACTAAATCATGACCAAGTGTAATGCAAAACAAGAAACTGCTTCTTCTTTAAACAAGATGTTCTCGTAGACTTGTCTTTGGGTGTAGAGGATAAAATAGGAAAAGTATATGGAAAATATATGAGAAAAGGAAGCCTTACGTTTCTTTTGGAAATGATGGACTTTCTTCTTCTGCATTTTTCTTCCACCTAATGATGTCAACATCTTCAAACTTCTCTTCCATACCTTTTGTTTTCTTGATCTTGAAGTAGCAAACACTCTTGACTTCTTCGAATGAACTTTTCTCTTTCTCTAGTACTAAGAGTAAGAGATAAAACAAACATGGTATACAAATGGAAGTGAATATAGAATCATGTTTTACCATCTCCTCATATCTCTGAATCAAAATTCTGCTTCAAATGTCTGAAACGACTAAATTCACCAATTGTTGTCTGAATGATGAATTGCCCTTCTAGAGTTACCTTCTCTAGATATATTTGTACCTTGATATCCAACCAACTTACAACAGAAAATTGCCTGAAAAAACTCATCCCATCTTCGCATTTGTCTTCTTAGATGAGCCTTCTTGCCATGAAAGAGATCTCTCAAAACTTTCTAGAAAAACCTCTAGATACCTGTTTTGATGTAGCCTTTAACTTTCAAATGATGAAAGCGTATAAAAGTACTCCTTGAAACCTTCAAAATCTCTTCATAACTGCTCTTCTAAGATATGACCTGCAAATGATAATCTGATAGTAGAAAGTGATACCTGTGATTTGATGTTGATCTGATTTCTTCATCTTCTTTAAACCATTGTTCTTCCTTGAATTTGAAGTAGTCTTCTCTTCATCAAGTCTGGGTCTTCAAACAATACTTTTGTAAAGTATTTGCATACTCTTCCAAAAATATTTGGCTGCTAATAGATCATCAACTTCATACTCCACACTGATGAATACACATGTAACTGAAGTGTCTAATTCTCAAATCTCTACTCACCTAGATTAAGTGTGTATGTCAAATGTCAAATATTAGAAGATGCTCTTAAATCATATGTTGTAAATCTGGAAGTCTCGGAACCTAGGATATGAATGAGCCTTAATGCATTGATGCCAAAGATCTAAAGTTCTGAAACCAGAACCTTAGTGCTCTGATACCAAATGTTGGAAGTGAAGTAGGCCCTTAGGCTCATGTTACAGGTCCATGGTTCCATAGTTCCAGTCATGTACAACATTAATTCCAGCAAACTTCTGTATTGACAAAACATGAACATACCACAACTTAATCATACAGATGATGAGACAAAGATAGAGAAATAATAGATGACATGTGTAAGGTGTTACGTAAGCCATCGCTTACTCATAGTATCATATATACCAATGCTCAATGTACAATGTGGGAGCAAAACTCTCAACCACTCTATGTGATGAGAAATAGATGAATGAGTGATTGTACAATGTAACAAACATATTCAGATGTATGGGTAGTAATCTGAATATATATGAGATGTGTGACCTTATAGGTTATAGAAGAGTGAATATGAGTGATTGATAGAGGAAGGATTAGTGTGAAACTGATAATCAACAAACCTTCATCTAATCTTAGGCTATGGAAGACCCTAAGTTAGATACATGTGTGAAAAGATCACATACTTAAAAAGTAGCATAGAATGCTAACAAGTTTGCTGCTAGAAATCCTCAAACTCATGTGAACACACCTTCTTAAACATCTCATAAAAATATGCATAAAGCATATACGTATTGTTTCTCTTGTACCTATGCCGAATAGGACTCCTCCTGATATGAACGCCAAGGCCTCCATAAACTTCAAGTAGTACCTGTGTGCATAAAGAGAATATGTACCTGAATACTTAACATAAGATGTAAATCTTATGTTAACCACCATCCAATGTCTTTGAAGTAGCCCGACATCTTCTTGTAGAAGACAATCTTCAACCTAATATCTTCCTGTAGAAGATAATCTTCAAATACACCATGTAGATGGCACCATCCAATGTCTTTGAAGTAGCCCGACATCTTCTTGTAGAAGACAATCTTCAACCTAATATCTTCCTGTAGAAGATAATCTTCAAATACATCATGTAGATGGTTGATCCTCACCATCAAGCTGCTAATGACCAAGTCTTCTTGCCATGAACAAGAGATAACCTCCTCTCCATGAGGTAGAGTGTGAGCACACCCTTCATCTTCTCCAAGAAGAATCACCAAGAAGAACTTCATAGCTGCTCCTCAACATGCTTCAAGTTAGCACCATGGCTGCCCCATGTGCTAGAAGAAACACCACCTCTATTGAGGTCCAAGCTCTAGAAAGCTTGTGTTGATCCTAGGTGAAGGATGAATACAAGTGAGCCAAGCACTTGTTTATATAGTATTCTTTGTCCATGAAAAGCTTATCAATAAAGCTACGTTCGCATAAATCTTCTTCATAGCGATCGTATCGTAAAAAGCTAAATTAAATCGCGAGGAGCTGTCCGTCGCCGTTTGCTTTATTTAACAAAAGCATTTTATTAAAAGATGCCGCGCGCTGCCGCCAAGGGGATTTGAACCCTGGTGGGTTGGATGAAAGACTCACGTTCTAATCAACGCGCCAAGAGCTTTTGGTAGTAGAAGAAGTAGTGAGCGTACATATACAATCTGTGTTACTTCGCAATTTCCTTAAAGAAGGAGTAAGAGTGAGCTCTCTAAATGGTGTACAATCTGACCAAAAAGAATTATTGAGACATTGTTTGACCAATAGGATATTGATTCCAACAGCTCCTTGTGGCAAAGTACACATGCGGACTAAGCCTAGAGGATTTTTCATAATTGTGATATCCCTAATCTCAATAGCAAGTTGAAATTGATCATAGCCAGAATATAAATCTCCCATTGAATAGATAGCATGACCAGCAAATGCTTCAGCGAATTCTCCTACAGTAGGACCAGTTCTTACATTCCTAATCGTAACTTTATTCACAGGTTGTAAATCTTGTATAAATCTTAAATTGTTGTTTTTCTTAGGTATAGCGAACCACCTATTTGAGTAAGGTGTAGAAGATGGGCTCAAGAATAATCATGTGAATCTTTTCCTTAAGTAGACTCAGCAACTCAGGTAAATGAGCTTTTGGGACTGGTATAGGACGTAGATTCCATGGGATATGAGGTACAGTAAAGATAATGATTGGAGGTACAAGTTGACAATCTGCACAACCTATCTCATGAGGATGTAATGAAAAAGCTTTTCCATGATTTTTAATAACTCTTTGGAATAAGTCACATTCAGCAGGTAACAAAAATTGATCATCATTTCCTATTTTGATTAATTTTAAAGTTTCATCTGTAAATGTATGACCAGTATTTGCATGCTCTCGTAAACAAGGATCTTTAGAAACTTGTTTGAATTTATCTTCACTCTCTTTTGATAAAGGTTGGGCAATAGGTTTAATCTTCTTATCAATAGTTTTATATTTCGTGTCAACTTTGGCTTCTTCATTGAGGTAATTCATAACAAATTTAGCAATAAGTTCATATTCATCAATTGAATTTAAGAGCATAAATCTGAAAGTTTCCTTTTTATAAAAAGTACTTTGAAGTTCTTCAAGTAAAGAGAATGTGGATGAAGTTTCAATCACATGTTCGATATGTTCTTCAGATGAAATGCATCCTTTTTCTTTGTAAAGTTTTTCATAATTTTTTTAGGGATTTCTTTATAATGAATAAATTGCAAATAAGATGAAGGAAAATAAAGTGCTCTAAAGTATTTACAGATGGATGTGAGACATCAATCCAAGGACCACCATTGTGTCGCTCAACAATGGCATCTAGGAAAAATTTTGATCAAAATAGGCTCCGAATTCACGAAGAGGCATATGATCATCGCATACCTTCTCGTGTGAATGGATGGGAGCCTTTCTAATTTGTTCTCAATTTTGTATGTGATTAGGACTTACTATGCAAATCATCCTTAGATCTAATTCTCCCATATGCAGACCCATCATCCATAACTTTGGTTTCCATTTTGGCCTCGCATATAAACGACTGACCTAAGATAATCTCATAGGAGCAATTATCTTGGATGAAAAAGTGAAATACCTCAAAGATTCTACCTATCATCATAGGAAGAGTTGAACCACATCCATTATCCGTAGTTCTCATAATCTAACCATGATTTTTATCTATTGGCCATTTAAACTTGTCATATAGGTCTTTTGAAATCACATTAATCTCTGACCTAGAATCAATCAGAGCTAAAGCAGAATATGATTTCTTTTTGTCAGCTAAATTGATCTTCATCTCAGATGTGCCTCTTGCCCAAATGATTTTCCTAAAGTTACTTTCCAAATGTTTGATTTCATCATCTGGCATAATTGGACCCAGAAATTTTTTTTTGACTTTACAAGTATTTTCCTCTTCTTCATCTAAATCAAAAGAAAGAGATTCTTGCATTAATTGAGTCACGTCAGCAACATCTTGCATTTCGATCTCTTCTGTAAGAGGAAATCTCTTTATTTTAATTAATTTAATGAAATTTTCTTTGAACTCAATTTTAGCAATTGAAAATAATTTTCTTTATTTGTTCAAGTGTCATAGTTACTAAGCTTTTCAACAAGATATCATATAATATTTCTTTTGCATCAATCTTTTGTTCTAGTTCAGATATGAGAATAGCTTTAGGAGTTCTTTTTGGTTTCTTTACTTGTTTTTCATCAGTTTGTTTTTCATCATTTTGTTTTTCACTTTTAGGAGTTTCTTCCAATTTCTTTGAAGTTTGTTTTGGTTCATTGAACATATGTTTTTTACCTTCTCTAATTTCTTTTCTTCTTTGTTCACTTGCCTTGGAACTTTCTCCTTGTTCAAGTTGTACTTTCTTTGGTTTAGGTTCTTCTCTCATTTTGCTCCTAGTAACTCTTCTTCCTGAATCATTCATGTCTTGTTTATCATCCCACTTCCTCTTTTCTTTAATATTTGCAATATGCGAATATATAGAGAATTGATCAATGGGTGAATTCCAAGCAGTTTTCTACATGATATCATCTGTAGCTTTAATTAGAGCTTCAATAGAGTAATTTCTTGTTTCTCTAGATTGCTCAGATTCAGAATCACTATCTACACACTCTAATTTGACAGCAAAATATCCTTTCTTAGATTCAGAAAGATTTTTGTAAAGTTTTTGCATTCCTCCCTTTCCCCAATTTATAGCTAAAGGAAGATGTGTTCTATAGTCACACAACTTCTTGTCAATGTCAATAACAAGTCATTGTTCTTTAGCTTCCTTTAAGGCCTCAGAAATATAGGTAAAATGATTAGTATACATAATACATCTCCTAATATTCAGAGTTCTTCACTCATTGAATTTCCTTCGGTTGGTCAATTGAGGAATAGGTTGAGGTACTATTGGAGGATTAGGAGTTAAAATAGGTTGAGGATATGTATAGTAGGTTGGGTTTGAACAGAGGATTTATCTTGTGAATTCAATGCATACACTACATTTTGTAAAGCAGATACCTCCTTTGACATGTTTTCATGCATTTACATCATGTTATCCAACTTATTAAATAAAATTTCAAATTGTAGATTAGTCAAAACTTTAGATGTAGATGCAGTTGGCTTAACCTTAGAAGCTATATGAGTATCTCTAGCTTCATGAGTAGGATAGCCTAGTCATCTATAAGTCTATATCATTTACCCGGCTCCTCAAGTCTTTGTTCAACCTCAAGTCTTTGGAATTTGGCCAAAATTGACAACACACCGCACCTGTTTCCTCCTTTTCTAGATAATCAGTGCAATTTAGAATTAATTGGATATTCAATATAAAACGACTAGAGACAAGCAATTTCATCGTGAAAACATGGCCATCTTTAGAAATAACTCGCATTTAGTTCATTACATGGATCACTAAATCAATCAAGTGTTTACATTTCATTGGATGTATGTAAGTTTTATAGATTGCAACAATCTAAGAATTACGACCACCACATGCTTGAGAGATGCCTCTCCTCCCAACCAAATGCCTCTATATATAGCTCTCTCCAGGGGACTACCTTCTTGGGCAGGTGGATACTAATCATCCAAGTGTCAGCCATGTAACTACATGTGCGCCAAGTGTCCCAGTTAACTCGAGTTAACTCAAGTGGACGCTTCTAGAAGGCTCTAGAGCTCTTTGGGCAAAATACTCTTCCCATGTACCTCATGGAGATTGAACCCAAGACCTCGTCCTTCACACCCTTGAGTCTTAACCACTAAGCTAAGTGGTTCACTTGTTCACAAGAGCACAAGACCTCCTAGTAAGTCTAAACTCGAGATCTTTGGTCATACACACGGATGACCAAACGGTGTTCGATTTCAGATCTGTCTGAACCGGCCAGACCCTTGGATCATAGACTTACTTTATTACATTCTTCCCCCCTTGGAAAAGATTTTCGTCCTCAAAAATAGAGCTATATACATACTGTAGGCAACCCCCGAGCCTCATGTTCTAAAACTGGAAGAACATGGTCATGTTATAGAACTGGAAGAACATGTCTCATCTCTGTGGTGGCATCCCTGCCCAAATGATTCAAAACACTATCCAGGTTTGCACTTTGATAAACGGGACAAATTACAAACTAGTGAAGAATAATAAGGGTGGACCTAATGACATCCCTGGCTAATTCACAGTTTTTGGATGTGCGATCTAGGCACAAACATGTGAACTAGGTGGATTCAAATTACTAGTCTATTTCTAGGCATAACTGGTGCATGGACTTAGTAATAAAGGTGGAATTCTTATCCCATGCTAGACTTTAAGAATTCTTGATTCACTTGAATTTGTTTTGGAGAACTTGAAGTTTGATTGTCCCATACATCTAACTTTAGATGTCTATACAATGGTTTACTTTGATCCAACAGTTACTTGATTTTTTCACACGACTAGAGGACTACTCTGTCCCAATGAGTTGAAAAAATCCTATGTAAACTATAGGAGAAAGTTTACCATTCCGGTGGAATCAACCATACTAACTTCACCAATTCAAATTCAAAATGAAAATTGTCCAACTTAGGACACTTTTCTCAAAGACTTTTAACTGAAAGTTCTTGGGAATTGTCAATATTATGAGCAATTCCTAACTTCCCTATTCTAGAGTATACTGGACTCCAGGAAATCATTTATGCTATAACTTGAAGCAAACTCAAATGAATAAGTCCACTTAGACTTATCACCTTTTGAAGATTGAAAAGGTTCTTGTACATAACATCTATCTAGGATATTCAAGTTAGTTATTTTATTCTAACCGGCTAACCCTGGTCTTTTGCAAAAGGAATCAGATACTATATCTGAGTCAATTTCAAAAGATTTGGAAAGCGGAAAGAAATAACTAAGACTCTGTACAACCAATTCAAACTTCGAATATACATAAATTTGTTATGATTCAAAGACTAGATGACTCAGGACTTCAACTTTTCAAAGATCTATTTCAACAGGGATTTGAAGCATTTTCTTTATCTTTAAGAGAAATAAGCTGGATTCTCAAAAAGATTCAAAGAAAATCAAAAACATCATCCAACCACAAGATACTAGTGTGGTAACCAACATCAGTGTGTCGACCCACTGAGGTTATGCTGATGAGTTTTGTATTCAAATAATGCTTCACTTGAGACTAAGTTCAGGTCACATTCAATCTTTTTGACTCCGTGAATGCAATTCTTGTGCATTTCTTTGAGTCTAAAAGAGTGAATTTTATCAAGTTACACTAGGAACTTGATGCTTGACTTAGTCAATTAAATCTTTAGTTGAAAAGATCAACTCAAAATCAAAGTCTAACTTCTTTCAGAAATTTATCAAATGTTTCTGATCAATAACACTTAAACTTGAAGTGTTCTATGAAGATCTTGGAAGTTACTTACTTCATATCTTCAGTTTCCTTAATCTTGAAGTTACCTTGTAGTATCGTAAGATACTACTTTCATCCTTTACGAATTAAACTTTTCTTGAAGTCTTAATTCCCTTGAGGATGAAACCTAACTTCAAAATCCAAACTAGGACTAAAAGATAATTATCATCCCACGGTCCGATGTCCCATACCATCTTTCCTATATCAATCTGAGTATAAAATCTGGTGTCCCATACCACCCTATTTTATATTCACATTAATGTGTGGGTGATTCTTATCCTAAAGTCTAAACATCTCTTGATAGAGTACCTTATTTCTTCAATTCTTTTACAAGAATTGGAAGTTTCAGGCATTACCTCTAACTAGATTTTCCTAGGTTTTGATTCCTTCGCATGATCACCTCTTAATCATGTGCTTTGCCTTGGAAACTTGAAAACCTCTTGACAGAATATCAATTCTTCTTTACTGGGGTTTTCAAATGAAAACTAATCAGAATTCCAAGTTCTTGAATTTCTCAAATTCAAGTTCAATTGGTTATTCTTGACCAATTTTGTAGCGACAAGAGCTTTTGACTTCTTGTCTTTAGATTCCTTTCTTTACTGTTGCTTTAGGTACCTACCCCGGGGACTTTATTTAGGAATCTCTTTACTGCTTAAGTCTTAAGCATCCGCTCATGCTTTCTGGATTTGTACCAAAATCCCTTTAAGGATAGGTAAACACTTATGTTTTACCTTCCACAGACTTAATTACCATTTTCACGGTTGCAGACTACATTCTTGGAATTTCTTTACTCTGTTCAGACTTGGAACAACTTACTCTTTTTCACAGTTTTCCATCGAATAAATGGAACTTGAGTGAATAATTCCCAAAAGGAATTTTATTGCCAATACTTGGGCAATCTACAAAGTAGTTCTAATCGCACATTACTTGGACAATCATGGCCAAATTTGATCAAGTCTAGTTGATCCTTGCGACAAAAATAAAGTCTTTATCTTTTAGATCTCTTTAAACTATCTTTAAGCTTCTTTGCTTACCTGCAGGATTTTTAGAGATCTTTCTCAAGTCCAAGCATACACTTATGCCTCTCAGATTCCAAAGCTAAGAATCTTTGATATACCTTTAGGTTATATCACAAATAGGACTTGAAATACCACTTCTATTGGTTTGGGATATCCGGGAACTACTTACTTATTGTTTAAAGAGTATGAAGAATTTCATTCTCAATACTTGAAAGAATGCCATGTCTTCAAAGACTTGAGATTCCTTCTAAGGAATAACTTGAGCAAATGATTTATCTTGGAATTTTTCAAATAATATCCAAAAAATTTACTGATTCAATTGTATTCATTTCCTGAGTATCAAACTAGAGACAAAATATCACATTTTGGATATGATTTCCCATGCCACTATGAAAGTTTAAGTTGAACTTTCATTTATGTGATATCGACTTCTATTCTTGAGTTTGATACAAGACTCATTATTATTGGTCAATCTTCAGATGTTACTAGAGTTTTTTAAACATATTTCACTAATCAAATTTATGTTTAAAGTCCAAGCATCTATTGATTGATCCAATAGTAATGCAACTATGAACACTTTGAACTCTATAACTTGTTTAGGAGAAGTTCATGGATTCAAGATCCATTTCTTGGAACTTTCTACTCCTAAATAAAAAGTTCACACTTGCTTCAAGTCTTTAGGAACTTATATTATTTCCTAAAGATTGCTTAGCTAGTTGCATCATTTACTAGAGATGCAATTATAGAACCTAACATCCTTTTATTGATATCAAGGATCAATTGATGTTGAGGTTTAACCTTTTGATTTCCATCACCCCTTGGGATGAAATCAAATGAAAATTTATAAAAGCTTGATACCTTTATATCTTGGCAAAACATTTATATCCTAAAGAGATTTTGCCTTCATCATTCCTTGGACCTATCATATAATATGAATTTATATGTATTTTGGGAAGAGTTCATGAATCAATTAAGATCCTCTACTTGGAACATCTTCCTTCCCAAAGCTAAATTCATCTTGAACATAGTAGGAGAATGATCTCACATGAAATAGAAGGCTTGACTATTTCATATCTCTATTCCAAAAAGTCACTTACCGAGGTTTCATCATGAGATATAAATCTTGAAACCACAAGAAACTTCTTTAAAACTTTCGAAATCTTCTAAATAGAAGAGTGCTCATGGAACTTGGAAATATAGTTCTCATCCAACCTTGGGATGCTTGAGAAGTTACATAAAATATATAACTAATCAAGTAAAGCTTATCCGCATGACTTTCTAAGTATCATCATACATCATAAAAGAGTTGCAAGTAATTAAATTTTCTTGGTCATCAAGGAAATTTATTACTTAACTTTCTCTTAGTGCTTCCTCATACCTAGCAAGACATCTAACATACTTAATTATCATTAAGTATTTGTCTTTGATAGCGGAGTATCGACTTGGGAAGAAATCGACTAATTACTTGAGTTGCAAACTAGAACTAGTATGTCTTTGCAACTAACTAGTCCTTGGTCTTCCCTAATGTCAAACTGTGAGCTTTATAAAGTAAGCTAAATACTAAGAGAGTACATTCTCATATCTACTTGCAAACAGCATTCCATTCTATCATGCAAATGCATGTATCTACATGCAAAAGCATATGCTCACATGCGTATGCATGCATGTTCTTTGCATGCCCAAAAAAATAATACAACAATCATGCATGAGCTTGATGCATGATTTTTTCCTTGTACTAAGAATGTATATCATGCAATCCTGATGCATGTATATCCTTTCCTTTGTCTAAATGCACTACGATATAAAAAATACCCTTAAGGTGCAATAGAAAACTTACTCAATGGAAAGGAAATCTGTATTTAAACTACCAAAATACATTTTTTGATGCACAAGGATCTTTTTGAAATCAAGTCTTTCCTTAATGCAAACTAATGCTTGGAATGAGAAATGGATTAATTCATTATTCTAATCTAGACTTAATCAATTGAAATCTTGGCTATTTCAATGTGCATCTATGATTAAGTGTAGAATAATGAAAACAAGATAAATCAAGCATTAAGGCCAAGCAGAAACTAGAAAATACTTAGCTTTGATCAAAGCTTCGTCCATCCCTTGATCCTTTGGAAGAGTGATTCATCCTCTTGATCCTTGCGAGGAGCTATTCACCATTCTTGAAGCTTCCTCATCAAGAAATAGTCTTGGATGACTTGGTCCGTCGAGATCGACTAACTTAGGCCTCCGGATCTTCACTCCACAGCTCCAATTCATTCAAGCTTTGCTCAATCTTTGATTCTCCTTGTTTGTTTCTTTGGCTAAAAGCAGAATACTTCTCGGGTTCGGCCTGCAACAACTGATTTGGCTCCTTGGATGACTGAGAGTTGGGCTTGCACTTCAGCTCTGCTTACTGCTTTAGGAGACTCTGCTCTGCACTACAGAACAAGCAAATCCGGCTGGGTGCGTGGCTACGTGAGCCTCCTCCCAAAGAACCCGTCTGAGTTCGATCCCTAGCAGACGCAGCGGGCACAGAAAGCTAATTTTTGATTTTGTTCCTTTCTGAGATCTTCTGCAGCGCTCGGGTACAACAGAAGATGAATGAGATGTTTGGAGCGTGAATGCCCGTCGACGTGATGGATAGGCGATTGCCCTCTAGTTGGGGGGGAGGGGGTTCGAATCCCCTCTGCTTCACCAGAGAATGTCACCTTTTAGATCTATAAATTTAGATCTACTTCAGCGCCGGCTCTGATCAATTTGCTCTGCTGCGTATATAAATGCCACGCGGTCGATGTGCTCTTGTGGTTAGAGCAACACGCTGAAAACGGAGGGGCGGGAGTTCGAATTCTGCCGGCAGCATACAGAGATGATCATTCTTTTTGGAAGCTCAACCTTGAGCTCTGATACCAATGCAAGAGAACAAGGATTACGACCACCACATACTAGAGAGATGCCTCTCCTCCCAACCAAATGCCTCTATATATAGCTCTCTCCAGGGGACTACCTTCTTGGGCAGGTGGATACTAATCATCCAAGTGTCAGCCATGTAACTACATGTGCGCCAAGTGTCCCAGTTAACTCGAGTTAACTCAAGTGGACGCTTCTAGAAGGCTCTAGAGCTCTTTGGGCAAAATACTCTTCCCATGTACCTCATGGGGATTGAACCCAAGACCTCGTCCTTCACACCCTTGAGTCTTAACCACTAAGCTAAGTGGTTCACTTGTTCACAAGAGCACAAGACCTCCTAGTAAGTCTAAACTCGAGATCTTTGGTCATACACACGGATGACCAAATGGTGTCCGATTTCAGATCTGTCTGAACCGGCCAGACCCTTGGATCATAAACTTACTTTATTACATAGATGTTGAAGTGTCAAAACTAGAGATTATTCATGTCTGATAGACAAAAAATTCATGGCAATTCTGCGATGATGAGCATCCAAAGATCATCCCAGAATTGCCAAAAGTTGATAGGAACCTATCTCCAATCTCAGAATTCTTCGCATCATTGGAGCTACCGTACATCAAAATGATGGAGGGCTTCAGATCCCCCCCCCCCCCCCTTTTGTCATCATTGAATCTCCACAGATATAAGCATCGATGTCCTCAAAATCAACGAACTTTCTCGATTTTTTTCAACCTCGTTTTTTTGCCTCTGATCCTCCCTTTTCATGTATAGCTTTCCATGTGTCCACCTACTTTTCTCCAAAAAGCCACTCATCTGCTGCATGCCTTTCCTTTGAGTTAGCACTTATACTTTTGTAGAGATAAGTCCTCTAATTATATTAGCCTCCAATAAATCACACAATTCTTTTTTTTTCATAGACAACGCCAAATCACTCTTTTTGCCTTCGATGCCTCAGAATAGGAACTTCAATTGCATTAAACAAAATTTAATATTAATGTTATCTTCATATCCATTGCGAAAAGGCATCATATCTATGAACTTCCGAAGAATAATCAAAGCATTTCATTTCTTGCTCTTGTCATAGCCACACTTATTGGAACATCCAAAATTGGCTCCTAGATGTTGATCATAGCCATTACTCTAAATTTTCACTTTTCTCACATTATTCATACTTGCTTTCTAGCAAATTGTGATGAGATATTGGGTTTTCACCCTAGACTCTTTGTATTGTGTTCAAGGCAAAGGATTGAGCACCGACTCTCATCATAGAAGAAGAGGAAGCACATAAATTACTCACAGATTACTTCATTATCTCAACAGTGATTTTTATCACTAAAAAACAATGTAATATATGTATATACATCTGATTACCGTATGTGCGACTCCATTTTGTGCAAGCCAAGGAGTTCTCAAGCTTGAGGATTCTAAGTAGAAAGATCCTATGAATTTTCATAATTTTTGGAAGCCGTTAGATAGTTCAAATTAGAGGTAGAACATATTCTTTAACTATGCCGGTCACTAGATGTGAAACTAGTCAAAACTAGGAAAAAACTATAAATAGAGCTAGAGAGCTCATTTTGAGTTGTAGTAGAACTTATGAGCTAGTAACTAGAAGACCTACTGTAATTAGTTGATGATAAATATGACTATGAGTTCTTTCCTTGCCTTCAAATTGATCTCCATTGCCACTCTCCTTGTGTGTGTGTATGCAATTGCATTTCTCACCATCATCTTCATGCACATCACTTGCTTTTGATCTTCATATCGGCCAAACCTCTCCGTGGATTGAAAATTATGAGGTGGATCTCCTCACGTTGGTACTCTCCATTGTGATAGAGTGACACCGAATTTGGCACCCTTGCTAGGGACGAGCTCTAGGTTGAGCATGTGATGGTAAGTATGTTGGAGAAAATTCATTGGAAGGTAAAATTTCTTTGTTGTTTTGTTGTTTGTAGTTAGCTTTTACACATGTTTACTCCACTTTTCCTCTAGTTTCATTCCCCATCATCATCTCAAACTCCAAAAAATCTATCATATTCCCTCTTTCTCTCCTCTTTCCCTCATTTGTGTGTGTGTGAGGGTGAGAGAGAGATTTTGCAGGTGTTTATTCATGTTTTTTGGTGCATTAATCTTGCAAGGCAGCCTCTAGACACCATGGATTTGCAGGAAACACAGGTAAAAACTCCATTTTTCTCTCAGAAATTGACGTTTGGCCTTAATCACGATAGTATACATGGTCCCTTCTTTGTCTATGTAAGCCTCGTTTTCAAACTTCATGGCTGGATGTTCTAATCCCATAGGTTGATTAGGGTTATGTAGTTGAATTACTGGTCTACGAAGGCCATCTTCATATACCTGGGCACCCAATCTATTCGTACGGATGTATTCCAACTGATTCTTGTAGGGTCCCTCTGTTCTCTCTAAATGGGCTACATTAAACAAAACCCCTAGCCTCCCTGTGTTGAAAGACATATCCGAATCACTAGTGTTTGAACTAACCTCATAAGGATAACTGCCTAGCTATTGAGCCCACGATCGAGCTATAGGTTTCACACTAGCCTAAGAAGATCGAACACTCTGCTTATCACTTTTTCCTAAGTATTTCCTAGATCTAAGATTCATTAATCCTAATCTCACCTTATCGCGCTCACCCTTCTCATTAGGTCAATTGCTTAGTTCTGTGTGTTTTCTTTAAGGGTTCTTTTCTTTTTCAAGTTTATCGCAAAGAATCATTTTAATATGTTCAATTTCAATTCATTTGAGCGATGCGTCACCAAATCACACAATTCCTTTGGGCTTGATTCCTATACCCACTTGCTCTCTCTCTCTCGTCAATCACTTACCACTCAATGTACTAGAGTGAATCCTTGCTATTCTAAATGTCCTAAAGCACTCCGTTTATCACAAAGTATATTTACTCAAAGAAGTTGCCAACTAAAAATGGAAATTCCACTTACAACGTTCTCTTGGACTTTTGAAGTGGTTGTTCTTGTCTTGCCCAAGAGTTCTAGGTACTGCCTTCTTCTCCCTATGCTCTATGCCACACACACAAAAGTTCACAATTAGTAGCCAAATAAATGGTCAACTCACGATGTTCAGATGACGACGATCAGGACCACGATGGTTAGTCAAGATCGCGATTGTTAAGCACCACCGCGATTGTGTGACGTGATCATGATGGCATGATCCAATCACCACGATGGTCAGTGACCCTCACAATGGTCAAACATAGTGGCAATGATGTCTCATCGTCGTGATGGTCTGAGAAAATCATGAAATTTCAAAAAATTGATTATAGATCTATGCAAGTGCTTACCTAGACTCCTGCAAAAAGTTCACCCAAATACATACCTTGTCTGACCATCATGATGGTCAGCTTCAACGAATGAACTAGGTGAGGTGGTAGAGACTGCAGACCTAGGTGTGGAAAGACAAGGGAAAAAAATATAAGAACCTAGAACGCTGAGAGGAAAATGTCTGCTAACGAGAGTGTTAACTCCTAAGTGGATGCCCCAAGACAATAGAAGCATAGAACTGTTTTGGAATAAAGAGAACGATGAAGCTTTTTGGAGATATAGGTCAAAAACACCCTACTGCTATAGGAGCAAACATGATTTATGAACTAAAGGACCCAAAAGTTCCAGGGAAAGTATACTTAGATGACACCTTAGAATGAGTGTATAAGGTCACAGAACACGGTCTTCATGCATATACTTGGGGAGGAGAATTCATTTTTCCACTAGTAAGATCACAGGAATCTAAGGAAAGTTTAGGTATTGGCACATCACAAGGACATAGAGAGAAGAACAAGGAAGGAGCAGAGAATAGTTTCATCCATTGTGCAGGAAGGGAAAGGGCCCCTACCAAAGGTAGGGGGGCTGAAAGAGAGTCGATTAGGGAGTGAAGAATTGTTTTGACAAATCTGGAGATCCATATGAGCACGTAGCAGAATTCAAACAGGTGTTATAGGCTGAACAAGTGGAAGACATGTTCACACAATTCAATGCCTTTGGACTCACTCTAAATGGCGATGCATTGGATTGGTTTCGACCATTGCACCAGCACCAATTTAGAGACATCCACCACATGATGGAGTCCCGCATTACGGACTTTTCCAAGAGTGGAATCAGACACAACACATCTTCATTAATACACACATTCAAGCAAACTTCTCAAGAGACAGTGATGATGGCTGGTTGAAGATTCAGTCGTTACATAGAGAGATGCCCCCCATTGGAAGTGCCCACTCAAGCCAAATTGATAGCTTTGTTCATAGATGGCCTCTTGAGTGCAAAGCTGAGGTCATACGTATTCCAAAAGGAACCAAGAACCTTGGATCAATGCTTACACATCTGTGTTGACATAGAAGATAACTTAGGAGAAGAGCTAGAACTTCCCAAGGTTCACAAAGATTCAGATAATACCACATAGACCTCATCGTGACGTTCCAATTCAATAGAAGACCTAGCGGAGAAAGTGGCCAAATGATTGGGAGTCTCTAGCAAACCAGATATCAAATTAGAGCCCCCTTGAAGGTGTTACACTTGTGGAGGTGACCATATGGCTTGCCCACATGCAATGCAACCCATAGGAAAATCCAATGGAGTTTATTGTACCATAGAGTGTAGGTACACTAACCACACTACTCAAGATTGCCCATATAATAAGTAGGTGGTTAGACAGGGTTACCCTCAACAATATCAACTAGGTAGATACCAAGGACAATACTAGCGACAGCAATACTACCGTACCCCCCCTCATTACCAAGCTCCTTATCAAGCACAACCTAGACCTCAACCTATCCTAGGATAACAACCTCCACCCCCTATGAAAGATCTTAATGCAAACAATTTTGACTCCACCCATGTAGATAGCCCACTAGCCTACTACACAGAGTCACCGAAAAACGTAGATTCATACTATGAGAATCCTGTGTATGAGCAAAATTGGGAACCGGATTACGCTCAGGTCATGTATACAAACCCCAACCTGAGACCACAAACTAGGCAACTAAGACCCAAAGGACCATGTTTTAAGTGCCAAGGAGACCACTTCATATGTGATTGTCCACACACGGCAATTGTAGTGCAGTCGCAATACTTCAATATTCAAGGCTTTTATCCCAAATGTGGAAAGGATCACTTTATAAGAGATTTCCCTAAGAACCCTACTAATACCTCTATGAAAGTGACCCCCATCAATGTGATAGGAATTGTGCAACACACCAAAGGTTCCATACCCTACTACATTCCCATCCAGGTGGTAACTAGAGCCCAAGCAAAAAGGCAAATCCAACCAGAAACCCCTAGAAGAATAGCTGAAGCTAGCAAAGTAGGAGAATCAACAAGAAAGAAAAAGAGAACCTGGAAAGAGTCACGAGAGCGAAATAAGAGAAAATGGAGCAAAAAGATCAACAAGTTATGAGGAAAGCCTAAGGGAAACTAGAGCCAAAATCCTAGAAATGGCATCTCAAGAGGCTGAACCATGGGTAATGACCTTGAAAACAGGATCAATACTAGCAGACCCCACCTCAAAAAACCTTGACATGATGTTCAAAGCTTATCAAGTTAGGATACAAGAAGGACCGCAGGTTGGAGAATCCGGCAAGAATTGCCCTAGAGCCGACTTAGAAATCGAGAGAACCGAATTGTGCATGAAAATGGTAGAGTTAGCCCAGGCAATGTTTGAGTTGTCACAGTGTCTCAATTGGGAAGTTATGGCCAGGCCTGAGCTACATTTTCAAGCATTACTAGAAAGACTAGGGCACATAGCATCTAACACAACAAAATTCAATGCTAGCACACAAACTAACCTAGAGAAACCCTTGAAGACCACTCTATTCAAAAGGGCTAGGTCAGAATTAGAGAATCTTCAAACGGGCTATATGGATTCGCATGCCATCTTAAGAGAGATTCAAGAAGAAATATGGAGGTAGGAACAAGAATCACAACCACCTATACTAGAGATTGATGACTCAGGAGAACAGTTCCCCACAGATATCCCATCTAATTATAGAGATCTGGTGGATGATTGGTCAAGTGGGCATACTATTTTTTATTCTAACTCTTTGCAAGAATTACCTCACTTCACGGGACCATGAGAAGACCGATCAATTCAAGTGAAAGCCTGCACTATTCTAGTAAGGGGAGAGGACTCAATTCTTCCTAGGAACATAGAGGCATTTGACTTTGGAAGTTCAATGCCATTTGACTTTGGAAGATCTATTGAGGATCAAACCAGAACTATCAATTCCTAGAGATAGTGACAAGTTCCTCTAGACTAGGTGTACGAGGAAAGGTACCTGAAATACCACTAGAAAAAGTAGGAGATGTGAGTGAAGGAGCGAAAGGTAACACTTATTTTCCTATTACTTACAAAGGTTACACTGCTAAAGTCATCCTAGACACAGGTGCAGGAGTAGCTATTGCGACCACTTCTTTGTGGAAGCATTGGGGTAAACCAGCCCTTAGACCTACTAAGATGAAGTTGCAGATGGTAGATGGGCACATAGAAAGACCCTTGAGACTATTAGAAGGGATTACCTTATCCACTTGTGGAGTAGAATTTGATCACACCTTCGGGATATGTGATTTGGAAAGAATCAAGCATACAAGATGCTTTTAGGTAGGCCTTTCATGCAGCAATTATAGGTAGTACAAGATTGGGGAACCAAATCTCTGTACTTACAACACCTAGGAGTGACCACAAAAGTAAACCTCATAGACTATTCTCATAGGGATGTACCACCTTTGCAATGGAATATTGTACATAAGAACGAAGATGAGAAGGAATCAGTACATAACTTAAAATCAGATCCATCATGGCGGCATGATGATACACACCTTTGGATGTGTAAAATTTTAGCAAAGGAAGAGGAGCGAGCGACAATAAGAACTTTAGGAATAGGACACACCTCCAGAATCATTGAGGACCTAGTGTATATGCCAGTAGTGTTCCCAAATGAGGAATTCAAACCCTATGGTTGGGCAGAGTTTCTTGTGACCATGGATATAACAATTAATGAAGAACAATGGACCCCCCATTGTGATGAAGACGGCTATGATATATCCATCTTCACTATAAACCTTGTAGGGGAAGAAAATGAAGAGGATAAGTTTGAAGGTGAGATCTCAGAGAGGAGTAAGCAAGTGAGCAAGGAAGAATGGGAAGTACACTTGGATAAACCCGAATGTTGTGCCATAGGATGTGTGTTGGCACAACCCACAGATGTGGGAAATATAGATTTAACGATTGCATATGCCAGTAGACAGTTGAACACTGCAGAGAGAAATTACACCACTACTCAGAGAGAGGAGCTAGGAATGGTCTATGTCGTGTAGAAATTTTGCCATTATTTGTTGGCAAATAAGTTTCAGTTTTTCACCGACCACTAGGCTCTCTTATATTTAGTAAACAAACCCTGCAACACAAGCAAGTTAATGCATTGGTTTCTATTATTGATGGAGTATGACTTTGAAATCTTAGTCAAGAAGGGTAAGACACACTTGAGAGTAGACCACCTCTCTAGGATAACTTCCGGAGCAGCAGTGTTGCTCTAACACAATGGTGAGAACCACGTTAAGAAGTTCCACCTCCTTAATTTCAATCCGCGGAAGAGATAGGATTGATATGAAGATCGTGAATGTGAGATGAAGTGAGAGTGAAGGTGAGAAGCATAGAGATGCACACACACATACACACACACAACGAAGAGACAAGCAAGACACAATGGAAGGTAGGAAATCAACTCTATTGCTCAAGAACACTCTTACAAGCTCAAAATAGCTCTAAGCTTTTCTCTACTCAAACAAGCTAACCTCAAAAATGAGCTCTCTAGCTCTTTTTATAGATTCTAGACTAGTTTTGACCGGTTTCACATCTAGTGACCGGCATAGTTAAAAAATAGGTCCTAGATGATATTTGAAAGGGTAAACGGTGTCTAAAAATAACCAAAATTAGCACGCTCATTCTACCTAAGCTCCTCAAGCTCGAGGACTCCTCGGCTTGCACCAAATGGAGCTATTCATTACAAAAAGGGTTTTTCTATATTACATATGTTACAAAAGTGATGAAAATCACTGTTGGAGGTTTTGAAAAGTATTTATAAAATATAATTCTTTGAAAAATGATTCGACTGACTCCTTGCTCTGTCTTTACATGCTTCCGTGTCTTCTATGCCTCTGGCTACTGCCAACACCCCCCCTCCCTCTCGCTTCTGTCGTCTGCGACAGAACCTTGTTGTGAGGTCTGTCAGATATAGTTCTGTAGTAGTTCCTGAGCGAGGGTGTGTTCTGATATGCGAATTCCTCGGGCCAGATCTGCCTCGAGTTTCTCCCAATCAATGGGTTGCGGTTCATCGGATGGTGGGAGTCGATAATGCATGGAATATACCATCTGTTCACAGGCAAATAATTGCAAGAGGTGTGTGGGCCTACTGATGAACACTTCTGAATGGTATTCCCAGAAACCGGTTGTGAACATTTCTTCGAAGGTTTGCTTGTAGCACGCCGGTAAGTATTTAATTATGCAATGCCAGGCATAACACAGCCGTAGCGATGGCGTTGTACTCATATCATATGCAAGATCTAGATTGCCATGCTCAAAGCCCGGGGTGTTTACATGAGGTGCCTTAACACGACGAAAGACTTTGAAAACCATTTGCATCATGTCAGATATTTTGACAGTCATGTGCGCTGCTACATTGTCCATATGCTTTAAGCAAGGGAGCCAGTGACGAATCGTGGCCATCATGTATCCGATTGTTGGTAGTTCTATGGGTGGCTTGAAATATGGGTAATTTAGCCAATCCTAGCATTGCTTGTTATTCTGGACTTTAATAGCAAATGCCTTCCAAGAGCGGCGACATGGCACTGGTCCCCAACATGGGTTATACTTTAAGTGTAATGGTGCCTTGACCCAAGTACTCATCATCTCTGGATATTTTTGTAATAAATCTTTGCGCCAATCTGGTTGATAGATCTCTCCTTGATGCGCATCCAGTGGTAAATCGCCAGGCTCAAACTGAGTAGCGTGAGATGGTTTCTTGTTGTTTCTTTCTCTATGGCCAATTGATATTCCACCATTAACATAAAATACGGTTTGTATTGTGACTCATGCCCAGATATGTATCTGCGAGGGGCCAAATGAGCAAAGTATGGGGACTGTAAAATTCTTTCTTCAATCATCGCCATTGCGTGTAACTACGCCTCTACTCTGGCTGAGTGTGTTGTGCCAAGTTCTTCAATCGTCTTCATTCATGCGGGAGTAGGAAGTTCGTAATTCGTCTAGCCTTCGGTCGTGACTCGTCCGCCTGGGATGGGTTGGGGTTCATACGCTTTTTCAAAAGTTTCTTCCACCGGAATGGTTACTATTTCTTCCTCTACTGGGAGTTCCGGTGGGGAGTCTGTTCTGGGTGGTGCTTCATATACAGCTATCCTTGATTCAAGAGTTGATACCTGGGCCCGTAATACATTGAGTTCCTCTAAGATCTCAGGAGAAGGGTTCGCAGGAGCTAGTAGTCCTTGTTGTATTGGTGCTCTTAGCTGGAGTAATTTATGATCTTCTTTCAGCTTCTGATATTCTTTGTTCATGCTGACGTACTCATCTAACAATCTGACATGATCATCTAGCAACATTCTCATAGATTCTGAGGGCACGGCCTTAAAGCGACTGGGGCTTAATGGTTGGTTTGGCTTATCTAGAACAGCTTCTAAATTTTCTCTGTTCTGTTCTTGTAAGCGCTGATTCTCTTCTTTCGGTGCTGCCAAGTGTCATCTGAGTAAGCCCATGTTCCTGGTAAGTGTCGCATTGCAAATTATCTGGGCCCTTAACAAATTATCTATGTCAGTGATGGCTTCTTTGGTCTTCGCTTCACTTTCTAGTTCCAGTTTGTGATAAGCCTCTCGGAGTTCTCAGTAGCAGATATTTAATGAGGCATTCTCGATGGTCAGTGAGTTAAGTTGCGACTGTAGATCATTCGTTGTTTGCTGCAGCGTCCGGTAATTATTGCCAAGAGATGCAAATTCATCTCTTACTTGATTCATGCATGTGAACATGTGTCGGAATGTAGTATCTATAGTGGGTGATAATATTAATGGTGTGCTAAGTGAAGATGCAGTAGGTGTAGATGCAAAGGGAATGGGGAATGGGGGTGGGAAAGTGGATGTCGTGGTTATTGTGGAATAAAGTGAAGTGCCTAAATATGGTTGTGCCATGAATGAAGTGAGTGGTGGTGCGGTGGGCGGTGATATATCCATGTCGCTGGATGTGGTGTCAAGTGTGGTGACTATGAATAGTGGTGTGATCGTGGGTGCATGTGTAGGTGTAAATACAGGGTTTACAAAGGTTGAAGAGTAATTTACGGTTGGGGTCTCTTGTATGCCTTGGTGGAAAGGGGAAAGAGGAATTACAGTGGGTCGGGGAGGTGAGACTGGGGAGAAGGTTAATGGAGGTGGGAATGGAAAAAGATGTCTTGGAGGTGTGGGGAAGGATAGGAAAGATGGAGGTAGAAACGGACCGAATAGGAAGGTGGATGTCCTAGGTGGTAGGCTAGGTTGAGTGGTTGTGGACATGGTGAGAGGAATGGATGTGACAAGGGCTTCTGCTACTTCACCATGGAAGGAGGTGGATGTTCTGGGAGAGAGTGGATGTACAGGGGAGAGTGGAGATACGGGAGGTGAAGGAGGAGCGGTTGGGGTGGCGGGTGCTCCGATTACAGTGGTGGTATGTACAGTAGTAGTGTGGGGTGGGGAGTCGATTACAATGGTGTCTTCGGCCACTGAGCCTTTAGGGATGAGACGTGCTTCCCTGGCCTGTTTTGAAGATTGTGCTCCTGTCGGTACACGAATGTATTCACCCAGTTTTGATAATAGTCGTACTCGTCGAGGGTCATATTGCAGTAACGGTTTCCTCTGCAAATATCTTAAGGCTTCGGTAGATCCTACTGATTTAACAAGCTCTCTGAAACCTTTGAGGTATACCTCTTCAAAATCGCCTGAGACAAGTTCTTGTTCTATGAGTGCTTGGCTCTCTTCCTCAGTTAACTTCTTACGTGCCCATACTTTTTCCATGCTACGTTACAACTTTTTGATTGCCAACGTATAAGTTGTTGCTTCAAAGGTTTCATCTTCATGTGTACTGGTATCTCCCTAGGTGTCCGTTTGTTGTCCTTGGTCATCTATCTGCACATTTTCTCCGGAGTCATGAGTGCCCTGGCTGGCTTCATCTTCGCCTTCATCTTCATCTGTTGTTTTCCTTTCGTCATCTAAACTGGACACGACTTGTCCTTGTGGTTGGTCCAGGGGCGTGGTCAAATAGCTTGGTCGTTCGTATTCTTGGGAGAAGATCTGTCCTTTTGAAAACAGGAATTCACTTGAAAAGACATCCTGCATCTCGAAATCAAATGTTGTGTCTGTTGGTTCTGCTTCCAAGTTGGGTATCGGAAAAGAACATGCTTCTGCACCAATAGTGGTGGGAGCTTCTGCCGCAGTGGTAGGGGGTCCTGGGGTTGATGTTGCTTGTGGGGTGACCGCACTAGAAGTGCCTTCTGTAAGGATAGGTCGAGATAACCGAATATGAATGGTTTGTATAGCTGGAGTGGCTTCTATCGGAGATTGTTCAAGAGTTGGTTGAGGTGACGGTGATTCAGGAACCTGTAGGCATGGAATGGTGCCTCTCATACGCTTTCCTGCTCGTCCTTTGCTAGCCTTCCTAGCTTTCTTTGTTGTCCCCTTGAATGCTTTCAACTCCTTGCTTGTCATTGCACGCTCGATTGGCAAGTGGTATGCCAAGCACATATATACAATTCTTGTAAGAGCGCAGCATCCATTGATGACCTTCTTTCTTTCCCATCTATGTTGGGCTAAGTACAACTGATCAATTATCCAGCTTGCTAGATCAACTGTCTGGGGTCCAGTACATGCTAAATATAAGCCAAAACAGATGCGCTTGTGGGGCATGGTAAATCTATCCTGAGCGGGGAAAGCGAAATGCTGCATACATATCCTCAATGGTTTAGAGAGCTCAGGTGTGATTGCTGAAATATCCTCCCACTTAGTGACATCTCCATGTTTCATTGGCTCTGGAATCAGCCTATTGCACTCTGTAGGAGTATGCGTCCCATGTATTGTGATGGCAGCTCTAATCAAATCTTTTGTCAAATAAAACCTCCTGAATGGGGGGTTATTCACCAAGGATGGCAAAATAAATGTGCCGGGTAGATCCTTGTTTTCAGCAGCTGTCAAAGTGGTGACTAAGTAAAAGCATCTATAGAAGTCTGGTTTAGGCAAAGGGTCACTAAAATATTCCGTGAAGCCTGCTCTTGCCCAAACATGCATTAGGTCTTCTGTGTTTTGTAGTCCTTCGAACTCTCTTGAGAAAAATTGGTACTTGGCCCATGTATGGTAATCAAACACCAAATTGGCCTCAAAAATGAAATCTGCATCTGCTAACGGGCTTGCTAAACCTTGAAACCAGTGAGAGTTGCGATGAATCTTCTCAGTATATCCTCTAGGAGGATCATCGATCGGCTCCTTCTGCCTGCATGATGAATGATGTGAATGTAGCGGATCTGCTACAAAAGATTAACACATTAGTATGGAAATTAATTATGATCCCATTAAAGTGAGACCGCAATCCATTTCCATAGCCGATGTGTAACCCGTGTAGCCGAGTGTTGTGATGTGGTTTATGTAATGCTTTTGCGGAGCTAATGCAGGTCTCTAGACACCTACATGCTTTCAGATAATGCATACATTTCTTTGACGAGGTGTTATTACAAGTGATGTTGGCTTATAGTGTGTGGATTTGTACAAGGTTCAGTCGTGAATGAGTTATTACAAGGCTGAAGATTAGTCGGGGTGGGAGTGATGTTAGATAAGGGGGTCGGAGAAGACGTCTGGATACATTTCGGTATCCACTTCCTAAGAGTTTCTGAGCGGGTGTTATGTTTTTGCTAAGGGACAAAAGGTGTTATTGGATGTGGTGGTATTGAAGGGTGAAGAGACTTTTGAGGGTTATATATTACATGGCTTGAGGGTTGAGCTATGATACACTGTTTAGGTACCCAAATCTGCGTGGGTGTGGATCAATTCGTAAGGTACTTCTTGGTGATCCAAATTTGTCGAATGTTTATACTCGTAGAAGAATGTTGAGAAGACTTTGGATACTGCCTCTGACTCTTCTGCAACGTCTTCTTGTCATTGTCTCCATTGCTGTGAACTGTCGGTAATGTCTGTCCTTTTGGCACCCATATTTGTCTAGTGCCACTTGTTCTGTGGTGCTGACACTGCAACTTTCTTCCTTGTGTCATCTGATATTGTCGTCGGTCAAGGTTCCTCTGTTGTGGTTGACTTCTTTGTGGTTGAGGTTGAGAGGTCCGAATGACACTCTGCTTTGGAAAAGAAGGGAGGTCCAACACTTGTGAAACCCGCCCATTAGGAAGTGCTCCGTTTTGTACTATTAATCTAGGCCAGTCCGTAGTAAGTGTGGAAGGATGGGCACTACAGGGTGTTTTGCCCATGTGGCTGGTGATGAAGTCCACCTGACCGCTGATTGTCCCCATTTGTCCGTTGATCGTGTCCATTTGACCAAGCGGTTGGGTGGTTGCCCCTTCTAATTTACAGGAAGCCCAAGGGAAAATCTCCTGACGTCCTTCTGATTGACAATTATCCATCGCCAAGCTCGCGTGGGTTGGTGTGAACCTAGCGTGAATGATCTGACCAAAGATCTTCCGGTCTTCCTTTGCATGTTGTTCATATGGTCTAGGGTTACATTCCTCACGCGGATTGCCATTAGGGAAGTCTAGCGGTATCACTCGCTTCTGATCTAAGGTTCCAATCTGCAAGGAGCCTTGTCTAAGATTTAGGTCCACTGAGTGATTGTATAGCCAATCTTGGCCAAGGATTAGGGGTTCTATCAGGTCCTCGTCATGGCACACTAGTAGCTTTGCTGTCATGGTCACATCATGTATGAGGATAGGAAGGTCCACCTCACCCATGCAAGGGGTTTCCATGCCTCCTAGCCCTATGAGATATGCCTCAATTGGCCGCATTTCTATTCCTCAGTCCTTATAGTGGGACCATCTAATTGCACTAGTCGTAGCACCTGAGTCAATTAAAGCCATGAGCTCGTGGCAAGGGTTTCTGTGCTCTAGCCTGACTGTAATGAATGGTTTCCTATCCACTATGCTAGGATGAGTACTTGACTTTGCTTTATACATGGCCATGGTGTATCTGGGTGTTGTTTTCAGCTGGTTATAATGTTCTTTCCCTAGTCCTTGTCTTCTTAACTTCATGCACTTAATGCGTTCTATAGCTTCTGCCTGAGCTTCAGCTCGTATTCATTTTCTTCCTCCTTACGCTTCTTTGCCAACGTGAGTCGTCTAAGCATATCCTCAGTAAGAGGTTCCTGATATGACTCTACAGACACTAATGTAATTAGGCATTATATCTCCTTCTAAGGTGGCTAATTGTACTGCTCCACTTGTCGAGAGTCTGTTAATGATCATAGGTCCATAACTTTGCTTTTCTAACTTCCGTGCGTGTTGTTTGAGCATATACACTAGGACTAAATCTCCTTCTTTCAAGCCTTTATCTTTCACATGCGCATCAAAATATGCTTTCTGTAGTTTCTTTGCTGCGTATATTCCTGCTGCGTATATTCCTGCTGCTGCTTTCAGCCTGGTTTCTCCTAATCATTCCAAGTCCATTATTCTTGCTGATAATTTGTGGCCGGTCCACTGATGTTCTTGTGCAACCTTAAGGGTCGATATCAAGAAGTCCAAAGGAAGCACAGCATTCTGACCAAAAACCATCTGAAAGGGAGTTGCATTGAGTACGGTCTTGTAGGCCACTCGATATGCCCAAACAGCATGGTGCAACTATTTGTCCCAATCTGAACGTTTGTTGTTCACGAGTTTCGTCAGTACGTTACAAAGGATCTTGTTAGTGCTTTCACCCTGATCATTGGCCTGAGGATGATATGGTGCGGATTTCTTGTGAATCACCATAAAATCTTGTAACAAATATTCAATGACTTGGTTTAGAATGTGAGTTCCTCGATCCCTCACTAACTCTATAGGCAATCCATATCTTGAAAAGGCATTTTCAAATATGAATTTTGCAGTCATGTGTGCATCATTCTTTTTTGTGGCCTTTGCCTCTACCCATTTGGTAAGATAATCTGTCGCAACAATAATGTATTCAGCATGTGTACCTTTTGCAGGGGGGTTAATGGGTCCTACAAAGTCTATACCCCACTTAGAGAATGCACGTCCTCCCATCATGGGTTTCAATGGCATTTCATCTATGCGAGTAGGAAATTGAGTTCTCTGGCACACACCACATCTCTTTACATAGGTATGTGCATCCATGTGAAGAGTGGGCCACCATAATCCTGCAAAGAGGATGGTTTTGATTATCCTATCGGGTCCAAAATGACCTCCTGCAACACATTGGTGTGCAGTCTCTACTACGCTCAAATAGTCGTTTTCATGAACACATTGTCTTAAATAGCCATCTCATCCTCGTTTGTATAGGTTATCACCAATAAGTGAATAGTCTTGAGCTTCCTACTCTAGACTTCGTTGTCATGCTAAGGTCATTCCTTGAGGGAATGTGTTCGTCCTCAAGTATGTTACTAAGGGTTCACTCCATTCTGGTGTGAGAGACACGTGATATAATGTAGCATGTTCTACTGGTGGTCTTTCACAACAAACATGGCATTCTTTACACAATTTGTAGACATCCGCTTCCATAGAAGGCCAATAGACTCCCAGTCTATGCAGAGTCTGCAATGTACGATGTTTCGATTAATGTTGCTTTAGTGAACCTACGTGTGCTAATTGCAACCAATTCGCATGTTCTGACTCATCTACACAACAAGGGAGAATCTTTTGATTATCCTGTTTATATATACTTCCTGCTATTATTTGATATCTTTGAGACTTGGTAATCTCTCCTTCCTTGATTCTTATCCTAGGATTCTTGGGTCCATATGTTAGAATAGGGACAATAGGCTTAGCCCATTCTGGTGCTATCTCAAGGTTAAACAAATATGCATCTGGTAATTCATCCGCTATCCCTTGAGGAGCTTCTCCTAAGGTTAGTCTTGAGAGGTGGTCAGCTCTGAGATGTGTCTTTCCTTTCCTCACAACCACTTCAAAGTCGTACTCCATGAGTAATAGAAACCAACGTATTAATCGTCCCGTGTTACATGGCTTGTTGACTAAGTACAATAATGCTTGATGATCTGTAAAGAACTTGAACTTATTTGCCAATAAATAATGCCTGAATTTCTTTACCGTGTAGATCATTCCTAATCCTTCTCGTTCCGTAGTGGTGTAATTTCTGTCTGCTGTGTTCAACTGTCTGCTCGCATAGGCTATGGGGAGATCTATATTACCTTCATTCATGGGTTGTGCTAACACACATCCTATGGCATAGTTGGATGCATCCACATGTACATGGAATGGCTTACTCCAATCCAGGGTTGTCAATATAGGTGCTGAGCACAAACGTCTTTTAAGTTCATTGAATGAGTTTTCACACTCATCTGTCCATTCAAACTTGGTCAAAAGAGAGTACAATGGCTTGGCTATGATTGCATACATGTGTATGAATCTCCTATAATAACCGCAATGACCCATAAATGTCTTTACCTCTTTTACATTATTTGGCCTAGGTAGATCTGCAATCACCTTCACTTTTTCCTCGTCCGTAGAGATTCCATTCTTTGACACAATGTGTCCTAGAATTTTGCCTTGTCTAACCATGAAAACACATTTTTTTGGGTTAAAACAAACCTGATATTCTCAACATTTGTCAAATACTTGCCTTAACTCTGGGATATGCGTCTGTCTCATATTCGAATGAGCACATAGGTCATCGACATAAACTTCCAAATTCT
Source organism: Ceratopteris richardii (assembly GCA_020310875.1). Taxonomy (NCBI): domain Eukaryota; kingdom Viridiplantae; phylum Streptophyta; class Polypodiopsida; order Polypodiales; family Pteridaceae; genus Ceratopteris; species Ceratopteris richardii. The sequence continues at coordinate 110,883,257 of CM035428.1, forward strand.
TGCGTAAAAATTCCTTAAAAACATGACACATGTGTCGTTGGAAAGTGGTGGGTGCATTTGTTAAGCCAAATGGCATCACACAAAATGCAAATATGCCCCATTCTATGGCAAAAGCCATCTTGTGTTGATCTTCTGGAGCAATGACTACTTGAGTATAGCCTGAAGAACCATCAAGAAAGCTATAAACTTCCTTGCCCGCAACTCTTTCTAATAAGTGTTCTGTGATAGGAAGAGGATAATTGTCTCTAATCGTGGCGGCATTAACTTTTTTAAGGTTAATACACACACGCAATTTTCCATTCTTCTTGGGCACAACCACAATGGGGGATACCCATTCGGTATGCTCAATTTCGTAAATGAATCCTGCTTCTATCAAACTATTTCTTCTTTAATCTTCGCAGCGTAGTTATCATTGTATGTGTACGGTTTCTGTTTCGTAGGTTTTGCATCTGGAGTCATAGGAATTCTATGAGAACATATATCCGGGTCTACTCCTTTTAGGTCTTTGTAACTCCATGCAAACACATCTCTATATTCGCACAATAGGGCAACTAATTCTTCTTCTTCTTCTTCCGTTGTCAAGTCATGCCCTATGTAGGTACATTTCTCTTCTTCTCCTTCTATGGCCACTATTATTTTTTTGGTTTTCTCTCAATTATCATATACTTCTCCAACTTCAGCTTTTCTGTTAGGCATTCGTACCATGATTCGTCTATCTTCTATTTCATATTTCTTGAAGTTCTCCGGAACCTCAAACAAAGATTCTTCTTCTTCTGACATGGTTTCTTTCTTCTTTCTTTTCTTTCCTTCACTCTTGGTGGTCACTTGAGTGGCTAACCTCACCTCATTCATAATTTCTTCGTGTTTCTGAGGGTGAGCTTCTCCTTCGTAGAAATATTCTTCTTCTGATGCAAAGGGTGGATCCATAATAATTGACTCTAGATCAAAGTCACTTGCATCCTCAAATGCATCAATGCTATGTTCACATTCTTCAATAATCGAATCAAACATGATTGGCTCTGTCGTGAAAACTGAGATATCATAGCCATCCTCGTCACAGTGGGGTGTCCACTGTTCTTCATTGATGGCTACATCCATGGTTGCTAGGATTTCTGCCCAACCATGAGGTTCAAATTCTTTGTCTGGAAATACTACAGGTGTGTAAGCTGGGTCTTGAAGGGTTCGTGGATGTTGTTCGAAACCTAAGGTCCTGGCTTCTAACCGTTCTTCCTCTTGTTTTGCTACTTTACACATCCATAAATGAGTGTCCTCGTGCAACCATGAAGGGTCTGACTCCAATGAGTGCACCGATTCTGTTTCTTGCTTGTCTCTTTGTTGTGTGTGTGTGTGTATGTGTGTGCATCTCTATGCTTCTCACCTTCACTCTCACTTCATCTCACATTCACGATCTTCATATCACTCCTATCTCTTCCGCGGATTGACATTAAGGAGGTGGAGCTTCTTAACGTGGTTCTCACCATTGTGCTAGAACAACACCAAATTTGGCGCCATTGCCAGGGATCGAGTCTAGGACGAATGTGTGATGGTAAGAGTATAGCAAGAAGTGGCGTTGGAAGGTAAAATTTTCAGTTTTTGTTGTTTGTCTTTACTTAGTTTTTTGTGTTTTTTACCTCTCCCATACTCCATCTTCATCACCGCATCATCATCTTCAACTCCAAAAAAATCAGAAAATTCACCATATCCACCCTTTCTCCTCATTTCCCCTCATTTGTGCATGTGCGAGAGAGAGAGAGAGAGCTTTTGTGCTTGCATGTGCTATTGTGTTTTTGAGTTTTCTTGCAGGTACAGTGCTCCAGAGCATCAGGAAAGCTGCAAAAAGGTAAGAAAATCACTTTCTGTCAGAAATTGCTGACTGTGTCAGACCATCGGGATGGTCTACCAAGTTTGGATTTTTTGGTAAGCGAGTTCACCACGAGGTAGGCGACACACGCGCATACATGGATCTAGAAACGCATTTGCAAAATTCATACTTTGGTGGACCATCGCGATTGGCTCAAACCATCGTGATTGTGTCACACCATCACGATTGGCTTACGCCATCGTGACAGCTCGGCCGGACCATCGCGACGGTCTCACGCCATCGCGACGATTCACTTGAACCATCGCGACAATCCCGTCGAGCCCATGCCATCGCGATTGGCTAACGCCATCGTGACAACTCACTTGCCACGTGGCAAGCTAGACCATTGCGACGATACCCTCAGACCATCACGACGACTCAAAATTTGGACCATCACGATTGGCTCATGCCATCGCATCTATGACCATCGCGACGGTTCACTTGGACCATTGCGACGGTTCACGTTGACCGTTGACTGACGCCATCACGATTGTTTGCGGATCGAGCCATCGCGACGCTTCATTTTCACACCATCACGATCATTCACTTCGCGCCATCGCGACAGTTCGCACCTTCGGACCATCGCGATTGTGCCACGCCATCGCGACGATTTGCCTAGACCATCGCGACGGTCCCAGACCATCGCGATTATCTCAGACCATCGCGATTGCCCACCTCAAATGCAATTTTTAGGGTTTGATTTTTTGGTCAATTTGGGGCTATTTTTGGCAAATTTTTGGGTGATTAGACTCATAGGAGACCCCTTAGCTCATATTTGGAGAAAAACCTGTTTGTCAGTTTTTAACCCCGAGAGCCTGAACGGTCATAACTTTTTCATCCGAAGTTCGTTTTTTGAGCTTTATAGCTCGTTGTACTGAGTGTGCAAGGAAGTAAATTCACGAACCTTAGATCCGGTAAACATATAGGTAAGTCAGATCGACGAAGCCTTAGATCATCAGAAGCAAGTGTAGGAACTACTGCACGTTCGTGGGCACAACAGTTGAATAATAGTTATCCCTACGAGTTAAGCTCAGATACAAGTGAATAAAAAATGGCTTTCAGCACAGAAAGAACAGAAGGAGGGTCAAACGTAGCATATTTAGAAAGGCCCAAAGGACCCTATAGGACTCAGTTAGAGTTCCTCCGAACCAACCGATTAGGTGCTCGCATCTATGAGGACGGTTTGCGAAGACAAGTGGTGCAAATGCACAATCCTGATCAACCCATTGGATTGGAACGTCCAGTGGTGAAATTGGAGAGAGACGCATACATAGACAAGGAAGGAACGATGTACATCTTAAGTACTCAGCCAAGCAATACCAACGAGTTCAGTGTAATTCAGTTCGAAACGAAAGCTAGAACCCAAGGAAAAGAACCATTAGAAGAACCTAGGACACCTAGAGGGAAATCTGTACTAACCAGAGTACTAATCCCAGAGTGGATCCCTCAGGATAACAGAAGCATAGAGTTGTTTGTGAATAGAGAAACTGATGAAGCATTTTGGAGGTATAGGACAGAACAACCTAGTGAGGTAGGCTCCATCACGATTTATGAATTCAAGGACCCGGATACACCTGGAAAGGTTGTATACCTGGATGAAACTTCAGAAAGGGTATTTGTGGTACCGGACCACGCAAGAAATACCTACACATGGAGAGGTGATTTAGTCTTCCCTCCATCACGAACAAATGTAAACGCGAGCCAACAAGGGGCAGGAACATCCTCAGCCCATGGTAATCAAAGAGAGAAAAACAAAGAAAGACCTGAAGTAAGTTTCAATCATCCCATAGGGAGGGATAGAACCACCATAGACCCCGATAGAGTGGATAGACAAAGAGAACCTAGAATACCAGGTGGTAGAGATGATTTTCCTCTACCTAGACCACGTGAACACACAAGAATATTACGACCCACTCAGTTAGTAAAATCCATGAAAAACTACTTTGATGGGACCGGAGATCCCTATGACCATGTTGCGGAATTTAAGCGAGTGCTTAGAGCAGAACAAGTCGAAGACATGTTCACGCAATATAATGCTTTTGGACTAACGTTAAAGAATACTGCTTTAACTTGGTTCCAACCATTGCAACAAAGGCAATTTAGAGATATCCATCACTTCTTAGAGTCATTCATCACTGAATTCTCTAAGAGTGGAATTCGACATGACAGGTCTTCATTGATTCATAGTTTCAAACAGATCCCGGTTTAGACAATATGTGGAAAGATGTCTGATGCAAGAGTTACCCTCACAGGCCAAGCAAGTATCATTATTTTTAGATGGCTTGTTGAGCTCTAAGCTACGCTCTTATGTATACTTGAAGGAACCCAGAATGCTAGAGCAGTGTGTGAGAATTTGCATAGACATTGAAGACAACTTAGGAGATGAGTTGGAACTCTCGAAAGTCTATAAGGACTCAGATTGTTCATCTCTAGCATCCACAAAATTGTCTAGCTCGATAGAGGACCTAGCAGAAAAAGTGGCCCAAAAATTAGGAGTTTCTAGTAAACAGATGCCTAGGTTAACAACAAACAAGTGTTGTTACACCTGTGGTGGTGATCATATGGCAAATGTGTGTCCCAATGCAACACAACTGCAAGCCAACCCTAGTGGCCAGTACTATACGATCGAGAGACGATACACAAATCATACGGCACAAGACTGCCCATACAACAAACAGGCCGTAAGACAGAACTACCCGCAAGCATACCCGCAGCCAGGTAGGTATCAAGGTCATTACAATACTCAACCTCATTACTATAGGCCTCCTCAGAACTACCCTTATCAGGCTCAACAAAGACTTCAACCTGTTTTAGCTCAGCAGCCACCCCCACCAGCTAATGTTATCTCGGTTAAATATGCTGCTGCAGAAGAGAACCTCAATAGGGCTTTAGTGCCTTCTTCCCCCCTGATCACAAAAAGTGCCCCAAACTCAAACAATTTTGACTCTACTCATGTAGATAGTCCACCCGCGTACTACACAAAGTCACCAGAACACGTGGAAACATATCATTACGATAGTCCACCATTGGAACCTAGTTGGGAGCCCGACTATGCTAATGTGATGTATACAAACCCGAATCCACGGCCCCAATTGAGACAACAAAGACCATAGGGCCCTAGAGGACCATGCTTTAAGTGCCAAGGAGATCATTTCATAAAAGATTTTCCACATCCTCCAATATCAGGACAATCACAATATTACAACATACAGGAAGGTAGGAAATCAACTCTATTGCTCAAGAACACTCTTACAAGCTCAAAATAGCTCTAAGCTTTTCTCTACTCAAACAAGCTAACCTCAAAAATGAGCTCTCTAGCTCTTTTTATAGATTCTAGACTAGTTTTGACCGTTTTCACATCTAGTGACCGGCATAGTTAAAAAATAGGTCCTAGATGCTATTTGAAAGGGTAAACGGTGTCTAAAAATAACCAAAATTGGTACGCTCATTCTACCTAAGCTCCTCAAGCTTGAGGACTCCTCGGCTTGCACAAAATGGAGCTATTCATTACAAAAAGGGTTTTTCTATATTACATATGTTACAAAAGTGATGAAAATCACTGTTGGAGGTTTTGAAAAGTATTTATAAAATATAATTCTTTGAAAAATGATTCGACTAACTCCCTGCTCTGTCTTTACATGCTTCCGCATCTTCTATGCCTCTGGTTACTGCCAACAAGCAGCTATAGGGGTAGCTGATGAGCTACCAAATGCTTATCTCTTAAATGTTGAGATTGTCCTTGAATGGGCCTAGTCTTTAGTTCCAATATTGACATATGGACCTAAGAATCCTCATGTGAGAACCCAAGAAAAAGAGGTAGTGAGAGCACAGAGATACTGAATCCTTGCTCGAAGTATCCATAAGCAAGACCATCAAAATACCCTTGCTTGTTGTGTAGAAGAACAGGAGTATAACAATTGGTTGCAACTCGCACATGTAGGTGCACTAGAGTGACACCATTCTAGACAAGTGACGTTATTGAACTTGAAAAGGCTAGGTGTGTGTTTCGTCAATGGAAAAAGATGTCCAACAGCTGTGTGATGAATGCCCAAAGTGTTGTAATAAACCCCCAATAGAACACGCCACTTTATACCAGGTGACCCTAATGCTAGACTAGAGTGAACTTTTAATTACTTATCTACGAATGAAGACTTTTCTAGAAGATATGACTATGTCACGTAAGCGAAGCCTAGAGCAAGAGGAGAAGGGCAAAGGAAAATGGAGCTCTTCAACTAGTAAGCGGAAATCTCCTAAGTCTACACATTCAGAGAAGGAAGATAAAGATGAGAGCAAATCAGAAAAGCAGAAATTGTTTTGTAAGTACTGTAAAGGGAATGATCATATCATAAAGAACTGTCCAAAACTGGCTGCTAAAGAGGCAGAGAAGAAAGAGGCTGGAATGGTTGTTGCAGAGGTCTCTACACCAAAAACAGAGTCTGCTAATCTTGTGCAGGAAGAAGAATGGGCATATACTACTGTTTGCAGGTTTCAACCATCTTTCTCATGAGCACTACATGTCTGCAGTAGACTCAGATGTTTGCAGTATTTTGACAGTGGGGTGACCAAACATATTACCTCGCAGCGTAGTTTCTTCTCTTCACTCGAGCCTACCCCTACAAGGAATATTGTTACATGCGCCAAAAACTCCTCTTATCTTGTTATGGGAGTTGGTAAGATCATTTTGACTACTGTTGATGGCAGTTCTTTCACTTTGTCAGATGCTTTATTTGTGCTAGGGATCAAGAAGAGCCTGTTATCAGTTTTTGCATTAGCCAAGATTGTCTTGATTGTGAAATTTGTTGATGACAGGTGTACAGTTCATGATCTGTCAAATGGATATGTGATTATTGCTTCTGGCATTTTATGTCGTGGGCTGTATAAGCTCATAGACTATGAAAGATATGTAAATGATTTGGCATGTACAGTAAATGATTCTCAGGCTATGTCAGATGCAAAGCTTTGGCAAGCACGCTTTGGTCATCTGAATTTTGCTAGTTTGCTACGCTTGCAGAAATCTGAAATGGTGTCCTCTTTGCCCAAACTTGAGGCACCTGGAAAACATGTTTGTGAAGGCTGTATTTTGGGCAAAATGCAGCGTTTGTCATTTCCAAAAGATGGTTCAGTTTGGGCTACTCAGAAATTGCAACTCGTACATAGTGATGTCTGTGGTCCTCTGTAGACACCTTCTTTTGGGAATTATCTTTACTTCGTGACTTTCATCGATGATTTTTCCAGGCATGCATGGGTATATCCATTGAAGGCAAAGTCCAAAGTGTTCATGTGCTTCAAACAATTTTTGGTTTTGGTTGAAAATCTGTCAGCATGTAAAATGGGCACCCTCCGTTCTGATCGAGGGGGGGAATATATGTCTTCTGATTTTAATGCATTTATGGTTGAGCGTGCGATAAAACACTAGTGTATAGTGCCGTATACACCTCAACAGAATGGAGTTGTTGAATGAAAGAACAGGTCACTCATGGAGATGGCGAGGTGTATGGCCAAGAGTCAGGCTTTACCACATAGTTTCTAGCTTGAGGTTGTCATGTGTCCAGCATATGTATTGAACAGGTGTCCCACTAAAGCACTGCAGTCTATCACTCCATATGAGGCTTGGCATGATTGCAAGCCATCTGTTGCTCATCTGCATGTTTTTGGTTGTTTGGCATATGCTTTAGTGCCTGAACAACATTGCAGAAAATTGGATGATAAAGTAGTAAAATGTATTTTTGTTGGGTATAGTTCTGAAAGTAAAGGCTATCATCTGTATCATCCACAGACTAAACACATTTTGGTTAGCCGTGATGTTTGATGGAGAGTGTTAATCTCCAAAAGAACAAGCTATCCTTGATGTTAGACCACCTCTATATCAAGAATAACTTTAAACTCCAATCAATTTTGGAAGACAAGCACCAAACTATCAAGAAATTAGCTAACTGTGAAAAAAGTAATTTCTCATAAAAGTCTGTTGCACCTTAATCACTCATTCACTAATCATTCGTGTAAAGTTTTTTATAAAACTTTGTAGAATGTTTTGCTAGAGATTGCGCACCTCCTCCAAGTTAAAACACTTCAAAAGCTTGAGTAGATTATGAGAAATGATTCAAACAATCTACCTATGTCTGAAACTGTCTCTCTATATAGTTGACTTTGACACCTGCAACTTCTAAGACATGATTCTCCAAAACTAGAACCCGTTTAACCAAATGCTTTTAGCCATAGATGACTTACCTTCCAACTTAAATTTTGACTCCTCATTTGTGTAAAACTTTACACTATGCATTGAGCACTGTCCATTTCTTTGATCATCGAATTTGCACCTGTTTCAGAAGACACTCAACACTTTCTCACATATAGATGTTCCTATCCAAAATTCTCTCAGCTTGATCACAATTGGAAGCTAAAAATTTGTACAGAAGTCGATTACCTATAGACTTAGACTTGTACAAAAGCATTTCACAAAAGATTTAACACAGAAGGAGAAAACTCAGAAATATCGGGCGCAACATTTTCTTCATTTCTGAGAGAAATTACAACTGAGTGATGAGAGAGTCTTGATTCACTTCTAAGATGTCTAATGACTCTTACAACTCCTGATTTCTCTATTCTCATGCTCTCTCATACTTGTCCCGACATTTTCCAAAGTATATATAGACAAAAATTTACAAACTTATGACTACTCAAAGATATAAGTGAACTATCTCTGAAATAATATACATATGTGTACACATCTTTCAAATTCTGAATGTGTCCTTCCTTCATGCTTCACAACTTGTTCTCTTCTCAAATCCTTGACTTCATTTCCATGTCAAAACATCAATTGGTGATTGTCCTGCACCAACAGCTCCCCCTCAATCATCAATTGAGGTTTTCTCTATCTTCTTTATGCCTGCCATGTCTTTGAATTTCTGTAGCTTTGGTCCATCCAAGCTTTTGGTAAGCATATCAGCTATCTGATCTTTTGTTGAAGTATGTATGACTTCAATCTCTTTATCCATCACCTTCTCTCTCAGAAAGTGATATTGAATCTCAATGTATTTAGTCCTTGCATGAAACACAGGATTAGCAGCTAAATACAATGAACTCATGTTATCTCCATAAATGATAGGTGTACTCTGTATGGTATCAAAACTCTTCATGAGAGTCTTAAGCCATATCACTTCCTTTGCAGCTTCCACCATACCTTTGTACTCAGCTTTGTAGATGATAAAGCAACTGTGTGTTGCTTCTTTGAACACCAAGAGATTAACTTATCTTCCACATAACACGAGTATCCATATGTTGATCTTCTATCATCAGGATTACCTGCCCAATCTGCATCACTATATATTTTGATATTTGTATCTGATGTAAAACCATAATACAAACCCTCTTTGAGTGTACCCTTAATGTACCTCAACACTCTTTGACCTACAATCCAATGTTCTTTCCTAGGACAATGCATGAATTGAGACAAAACCCCAACTGCATATGATAAATCAGGCCTAGTTAATGTAGCATAGATAAGACTACCAACCAAACTCTGATATAGCTTCATATCCTTGAATTCTTCTCCACCATGTCTACTCAATTTGTGATCTACCTCCATTGGAGTAGGTGCTACCCTGCAATCATTCATTTTAAACTTGATTAACAAGTTTCTCAAATATCTTTCTTGAGTCACATACACTCCATGTTGAGTGTATGAAATCTCCATGCCCAAGAAATATGACGAGTCTCCCAAGTCACTGATTTTGAACTCTTTCTTCATTTGCTTCTTTAGGCTTTGAATGCCTTTCTCATCTGTACTTGTAAGAATTATATCATCAACATATATGCACATATAAATGAACCCATCATCACTTGCTTTAACAAGCAAGCTACTATCTACCTTAGATACTTGAAATCCAAGTTCTTTCAAGAACTTCACAAGTCTATAATTCCATGCCCTTAGGGCCTGCTTCAAACCATACAAAGCTCTCTTGAGCTTACATACATGATCTGGATACCTTCTATCTCTGAATCCTTGAGGTTGCTCCATGAAAACATCATCTGAAATATAACCATTCAAAAAGCATTCTTCACATCTAATTGACATAATTTCCAACCTTTACATGCAGCAATGGCTATGAGTGTCCTGATAGTTGTCATCTTTGCCACAGGACTATAAGTCTCATCATAATCAATACCATATGTTTGAGCAAACCCTTTCACAACAAGTCTAGCTTTATACCTAGACACACTTCCATCTGCAAACCTCTTTGTCTTATAGACCCATTTGCATCCAATGATCTTCTGACTATTTGGTTTAGGAACCAAATCCCATGTCTGATTCTCCATTAATGCATCATATTCTGCCTGCATAGCTTTCTCCCAATTTTCCTTACCTTTTGCCTCTTCATATGTGGAAGGGTCTTCATCTGTCTTTACCATGTAAGCATAATCTTTGGTAGCCAAAAAAGAAGTGTCATAGCTATACCTTGTAGGTTGCCACTTGTGTCTTGATGACCTTCTGAGTTCTCCACTCCTTGAGGTTTCTGGTTCTTCACACTCAGGATCAAATCTTGGCATTTCTTCAACTTGAACCTGCATTTCATTATTCTCTCCTTCATCAAATATCTGAACCTTTGATTTACCTTTCTTTTCACTCACAACTTCTTCATCACCTGTATTGGCATTGATTGTACCTTCATACCAAGTACCTTGCTCATCAAATGTAACATCTTTTGATACAAGAAATTGTTTTGTGGATGGACTCCACAACCTATATCCCATCTGCTTATCATCATAACCAATGTATACATATTTTTCAGCTTTAGGTTCCAATTTGTGTCTTAATTGTGATGGCACATATGCATATGCCAAACATCCAAATACTTTGCAATGATCCAAGGTAGGTCTCTTACCCCACCATGCCTCATATGGTGTCATACCCTGCAAAGCTTTACATGGTAGCCTATTGACCAAATAAGTAGCTATATTTACAGCCTCAGCCCACAAATAATTTGGGCAATTTTTCTCCTTCATCATTGACCTTGCAAACTCAACAAGAGTTCTATTTCTTCTCTCTGATACACCATTTTGTTGAGGAGAGTACCTGCAAGTGATTTCCCTTTTTATACCTACATTCCACAAGTAATCAATGAACTCATTAGAGAAATACTCTCCCCCTCCATCTGACCTTAGTCTCTTCAATTTATGACCTGTAATTCTTTCTACATACACATGATAATGTTTGAATGTATTGAATACTTCTGACTTATCTTTGATCACATAGATAGTGATCCATCTAGTAGCATCATCAACATAAATCACATAGTACCTTGAACCATTGACACTGAAATCCTTTGATGGTCCCCACACATCTGTGTGTACCAACTCAAGCTTCTCTGAATACATGAAACCATGCTTGGAGTAAGATTGCTTATGAGCCTTACCTAATTGACATGCCTCACATCTGTATGTCATATGTTGACCTGTAACATTAGGCAATCCAAGCACTGAACCATTGTTAATCATATCTTTGATACCTCTTTCATTAAAGTGTCCAAGCCTCTTGTGTCAAAGATCTAACTCAGAGATCTTATGTCCTCCATAAGTGAACAAGGCATGACCAACATTACCTTGAATCTTCAATGTGAACAACCTTCCTTCTTTCTTCCCTGAAACAATTTGTTTATACCCATTGCTAGGGTCTTCCACAAACACTCCTTCATTAGTGAATCTCACTTCATAACCCTTTTCAACAATTTGTCCTACACTTATTAGATTCTTAGGAATTGTAGGAACATACAAGACCTTACTCAAGAGGGTGCTACCATCCTTGGCCTTCACTGATCCAATTGACTTCACATTGTGCTTTGTATTGTCACCTGTTTGAACAACATGATTAGATACCTTATTTTCCAAATCAGTCATCAATGCTATGTTACCACTCAGGTGATTGCTACACCCTGAGTCAATCTAGAAGACTCTTTGGTCTTCACTTTGCCTTTCACAAGTTGCATTCATTATCAATGTTGAATCCTCCTTCTGATCTGAAGCATAATTGTAGTAGGTATTATTGTATTGTTGACTTTGGAATCCTCTACCTGCATTTCTTCCAAAGTAACCCCTACTACCTCTTCCTCTGAAGTTACCTCTTTGATTTCTGCCACCTCTTCCTCTTGAACTAAAGTTCTGATTATATCCACCATTATTCTGATTATTATGCCAACAATCATTAGCTAAGTGATTTGTCTTACCACAAATCCAGCAAGCTTTGACTCCATCTTTATTATTCCTGCCTCTTCCTCTACCTTTGCCACCTCCTCTTCCTCTTAGGAAGTTGGCTTCACTAGTTGTGCCTTCATCTTCATTTGCTTGTTGCTTTCCTTTGCTATTTTTCTTCTTATCCTTTGAGTACATTGCATGACATGTACTCTTGTCACCTTCACCTTTAACATCCTGCTCAAAGGTTAACATATGTCCTAGCAACTGATTTAAATCAGGAGTAAAATGATCAAGTGATAATTTAGTAGATAGAATGAATGGCTTCCATTTGTCATCACCTCTCAAACCTGTGAGGATTTGCCTTACCAATTTATCCTCCTCAATGTCTTCATCAATAGCTCCTAATGCATCTGCAATGTCCTTCATTCTGGTTACATAATCTGAAATGGATTGAGAGGCTTTCTTCTTGAATGTAGTAAATTCTGCCCACAAGGATGCCTTCCTTGACTTTGTGGTGTTTTGGAAATGCTCCTCCAAAGCATTCCATAATATCACTTGCACTTTCAAGACCTCTAATGTGAGGTAGCAAGTAGTCATTGACTGCCATATAGATAATGCTCCTAGCTTGAGCATCTCTCTTCATCCAATTCTTCAAATCTGATAATTCCTCCCTAGTTGGAACACTAGGATCTCTGAATTGAGGCTTTTCTTCTTCACCTCTGATGTAGGCTATCAAGTCTTTGCTCATTAGATGAGCTTCCATCCTCATTGACCATGCTCGATAGTTCTCTCTATCCAATTTCTCTATCTGAAGAGAATCTCCCATCTTTTCTTCACCTGTGTATTGAATTCTTCAATCTTTATAAAGTATAAGGTTACCTTTACTTCGAATGACACTCCTTTTATCTTCCTTGGTGTCGTATGACCTCCTTCTCAAGCTTTGCCCTCAAGCTTTCACCTTTTGAACCTTCAGATGTTGAATTTTGTATGTCTGCAGCAGTCGGAGTCTTCCTTTCCTCAATTTTGATACAACCTGCTCTGATACCACTAATGGAGAGTGTTAATCTCCAAAAGAACAAGCTATCCTTGATGTTAGACCACCTCTATATCAAGAATAACTTTAAACTCCAATCAATTTTGGAAGACAAGCACCAAACTATCAAGAAATTAGCTAACTGTGAAAAAAGTCATTTCTCAGAAAAGTTTGCTGCACCTTAATCACTCATTGACTAATCATTCGTGTAAATTTTCTTATAAAACTTTGTAGAATGTTTTGCCTAGAGATTTCGCACCTCCTCCAAGTTAAAACACTTCAAACGCTTGAGTAGATTATGAGAAATGATTCAAACAATCTACCTATGTCTGAAACTGTCTCTCTGTATAGTTGACTTTGACACCTGCAACTTCTAAGACATGGTTCTCCAAAACTAGAACCCGTTTAACCAAATGCTTTTAGCCATAGATGACTTACCTTCCAACTTAAATTTTGACTCCTCATTTGTGTAAAACTTTACACTCTGCATTGAGCACTGTCCATTTCTTTGATCATCGAATTTGTGCCTGTTTCAGAAGGCACTCAACACTTTCTCACATATAGATGTTCCTATCCGAAATTCTCTCAGCCTGATCACAATTGGAAGCTAAAAATTTGTACAGAAGTCGATTACCTATAGACTTAGACTTGTACAAAAGCATTTCACAAAAGATTTAACACAGAAGGAGAAAACTCAGAAATATCGGGCGCAACATTTTCTTCATTTCTGAGAGAAATTACAACTGAGTGATGAGAGAGTCTTGATTCACTTCTAAGATGTCTAATGACTCTTACAACTCTTGATTTCTCTATTCTCATGCTCTCTCATACTTGTCCCGACATTTTCCAAAGTATATATAGACAAAAATTTACAAGCTTATGACTACTCAAAGATATAAGTGTACTATCTCTGAAATAATATACATATGTGTACACATCTTCCAAATTCTGAATGTGTCCTTCCTTCATGCTTCACAACTTGTTCTCTTCTCAAATCCTTGACTTCATTTCCATGTCAAAACATCAATTGGTGATTGTCCTGCACCAACAATGTTGTTTTTTTGGAAGATGCTATTCAGTCATTGCTTTCATGTACTAAGGAGACATCTGTTAGCTCCAAAGACATGTATGATAATTTGCTGGCTATTTTTATTGGTGGACAGTCTAGTGTTGGTCCCAATGAGGCAACTTCTCAGCCTTTAGAGGTTTCATGTGATGATGCACATCATTCCATTTCTAATGTACATTTACATGATGCACTAGTTGATGAGAGAGCTGATATTGAGTAGGCAAAAACTATGCCAAAATGGATAGTGTAGACTTTGCGTGACGGCAAATTAGATGCACCTTTGTCATATCATACTCGTTCAGGCTCTCATAGTGCCTCTTTTGCATCAGATTTCTATGCTATGGCTGCATCTAGTTTCTGTGATGAGAATGAGCCTGTTTCGTTTGATGAAGCACAAAATTCAGAAAACTGAATGGCTGCTATGCAATCTGAATATGATGCTATAATGAAGAATGGTACTTGGTCTTTATGTGACTTGCCTCCAGGCAAGAAGGCCATTGACACTAAGTGGGTATACAAGATGAAGCATAAATCGGATGGTATAGTTGACAGGTATAAGGCTAGGCTTGTTGCAAAGGGTTATGCACAAGAAAGAGGCATTGATTTTGATGAGACCTTTGCACCTACATGCCGTATGACTACTATTCGGAGCATCTGTGCACTTGCAGCTCATCATGGTTGGAATGTACATCAGTTGAACATTAAAACAACATTTCTAAATGGTGACTTGCATGAAGAAGTGTATGTTTTTCAGCCCTGTGGCTTTGTGCAGAAAGGGCATGAAAACCAGTTGTGCAAGTTAAAGAAGGCACTATATGGTTTAAAGCAAGCACCACGTGCTTGGTATGAGAAGATACATGCCTATCTGATTGCACATGGTTTTGAGAACAGTCCAGCTGAAAGCACCTTATATGTTAAGCGTGCTAATGATGTGCTTCTGATCATTGTTGTCTATGTTGACGACGCGTTGCTCACTGATCCTATTGAGAAGCATATTGCTGATTTAAAGGCTGATTTGCATGGCTTATTTGAGATGTCTGATTTGGGGCATTTGCATCACTATTTGGGCATTCAGTTTATGCCAGTTGATGGTGGCATGGCTTTGTGTCAAACGAAATATATTGAGACATTATTGCAGCATTTTAGCCTTGAAGACTGTAAGCCTATTGCCACTCCTATGGAGACAGGTTTACGATTGAGTCTTCATGATGCTAGAGATGCATTTGATGTTGTTCTCTATCAGCAGGTTGTTGGATGCTTGATTTACTTATGCATTACTCGGCCAGATATTCAGTTTGCTATCTCACAGATGAGCAGGTTTATGCATTGCCTAGGAGTCAAGCATTGGCAGGCAGTTAAGCGCATCTTTCGCTATTTGAGTGGTACTCGGCTACTTGGGTTGTTTTATCCCAAGGGGGGATCACTACCGCCATATTTGCATGTTTTTTTGACTCTGATTGGGCTAGTTGCTATGACACTCATGTTTCCACTAGTGGCTTTTGCTTCATGCTTGGTAGCTCACGTATATCTTGGTTGAGCAAGAAGCAGCCTACTGTGGCCACTTCTAGTTGTGAGGCTGAGTATAGGGCAGCTTTCACAGCGACTGTTGAGTGTGTGTGGCTCAGACGCTTATGGCTGATTTGGGTGTTGGACAGACTTCTGCCACCACCATCTTCACTAATAGTCAGAGCGCATTGGCAATTGCAAGGAACCATGTGTTCCATGCTCACACTAAGCACATTGAGGTGCATTATCACTATGTCAGGGAGAGGCTCTTTGCTGGGGAGATCAGCTTGGCATATGTGCCCACGCAGGAGAACATTGCACACCTTTTCACGAAGGCTCTGCCTAGCGAGAAGTTTGAAGCTTTCCGCAAAGCTTTGGGCTTACTTCCTTTTGTGGAGTGATTTCCACATAGCTTGGCACTTCCTAATATATGAGTGCCAGCTCCTTGTTCACCGCATCACTCCCAGGGGGGATTTGTTGATATATTTAGGTAGTGATGTGTGTGAACACACTAGGACCACCGAGGCACTTTTTTCCCTCTTTAGGAGGTCTTTTTCCCCCGGCTTGTATATACGCATATTGCCCTAATGGGCTACTTATCTTTGTACATTCTCTAGTAATACACTCTGTATTGTGTGTTGTGCTCCAAGCTTCTTCTTCTTCCTTGTGTTGTTCACGTGCTTCCGCAGACGTCTAACTCCAACATAAAGCACCTTGATGGCCTATAGAAATCTCAAATTCATGCACCAATAAATAGTGTGGAAACTTCTTTACTTCATAGACCATGCATAGTCCTTCTCTTTCTATATTCCTATAGTTGTGTTTAGTAGGGATGAGTTGGTGACTTGCATTTTCAATTGGGAATTCCATGTTTCCCTCATTAGGACATTGAGCTAAGTTGCATCCAATGGCAAACTTAGTTGCATCCAATGGCAAACTTAGTTGCATCTACATTGATGTGGAAGGACTTGCCCCAATATGGAGCCCTTAGTATAGGTGTTGATAAGAGACATGTCTTTAGATATTGAAGATATCTTTCACACTCTTTTATCAACTCAAAGTTCTTTAAAATCCCATACATGGGCTTAGCAATGGTTGCATACATATGTATGAACCATCTAAAATACCTTTAATGTCCCATAGAATCTTGGAATTCTTTGTCATATCATGGTCTTGATAGCTTTGCCATGGCTCATATGTTTTCCTCATCTCTTGATATTCCATTCTTTGAGACTATGTCTCCAAGGATTTTACCTTGACAAGCCATGAAACACACTTTTTAGGCTTTAAGAACACTTTATATAAGTAATACTTGTCAAAAATATTCTTGAGGTTCATGACATGTTCCTTTCTTGCATTTGAATGTGGCCACAAGTCATCGAAATATATGTCTAGGAATTTTTGAAGAAATTCCTTAAAGATATTGTACACTAGCCTTTGAAATATAGTTGGGGCATTTGTTAGTACAAATGGGATTACATGAAAGTCATGCATGCCCCATTCAATTGCAAAGGTAGTCTTATGTTGATCCTCTACTATTATTGGCACTTGGTTGTAGTCAGAGAATCCATCTATGAAACTATAAACTTATTTTCCCACTATCCTTTCTAGCAAATGATCTGCAATTGGTAGGGATAGTTATCCATGATAATGTCTATGTTCAATTTTTTGAGATTAATGCAAACATGTAATCTTTTGTTCTTTTTCGAGAAAACCATTGTAGGTGAGACCCATTGTGTATGTTTGATTTCATAAATGAATATGGTTGCTAATAGTCTATCTATCTCTTCCTTGATTTCGGAAGATTAGGTCTCTTTGTATGTGTATGGTCTATGTTAAGATGGTTGAGCATCTAGTGGCATGGGTATACAATGAGCATTGGTTTTTGGATGAGCTCTCTTTAAGTCCTTATACATCAAAGAAAAGACATCTAGATATTCTCTTAAGCGGTGTATGAAATCTTCTTTTTTGAAACCTGACAAATCATTTGCAATATAAGAGCATTTTTCTTTGTTGGCTTCAAATCCTATGAAAATTTTCTTAGTTTCCTCTTTATTTCCATAACTCTCTCCCTTATTCTTTTCTCACTTTGGAAAGGAAGAAACTAATTTGCATTCCTTGACTTGATACTTCTTTAAGTGCTCAGGAACTTCAAAATCTAATGTCTTTGTTGACTTATGGCTAGGGGCGCTAGCTCATTCATTCTCAACATCATGATCATGGACTTGGAAGATAGCACGTTTGGGTTCCTCCATATTACAGGGATCGGTTAGGTCCCCACATCATCTTCTTCATTAGACTAGGGTCCCTTCCATCTAGACATTGGGATAGTCACAAATGTATGATCCTATGTCAGCGAGTGGGTATGGTATTACCTAAACAATTCTCACTAGCTCAATTATCAGATCTTCTACAACACACCATAAAAACATCCAAGTCATAGCCATCATTGTCACAGTGATGTGTTAGTGTTTGTTTGTTCACATTTACTTCGATGGCACTTAAGATATGAGTCCAACCAAAAGGATCAAATCCATCCTCTATTAAATTAGAGTTGAATATATACTCAAGATCTACAATTGATATTTTTGGTGGTTGACTTGGTTCTTGTTGCCCTGCTTGACACAACATAAAGACATGTTTCTTCATGCATGTAGAAAGTCTGACTCAAATTTCCACTCCTTATGGATCTTTCTTCCTCATCATCGTGATAGCTCACCACTAGACAGGTGACATATCTATATATGCATTTCTCTATAGATTTATCTTCATTTTTGTGTTTTGATGTTCAATATAAATTGCATTCCCTCCCTAGTCTTGAATCACTTTCATCTATCTTAAAAATGTTCTTCCTAAGGGAAGTTCATAGTTTCTTGCCTTACCAAATTCACAAATGGTAATGATGTGCTCAAACTCTACATTGCATGTGATCAAGACAATGTTTTCAAGGAGACCTAAAGGTCTCTCCATATGTCTAAAAACTAGTTGTACACACATTCTAGTGGGGAGTAAGGTTGGCTTACCCAATCATCCAAAGATATGTGTCTTCATGCATCCAATAAGGGACCCAAACTTCCACTCTTTATGGAGCTTTCTTTTGCATCATCATGATAGATTGCCATGGACAACTAGTGTATCTTTGTATGCATTTTTCTATAGATTTATCTTCATTGTTGTGCCTTAGTTTTCAATGTAAATTGCATTCGCTCCCCAATCTTGAACCACTTTCATCTACCTTAAAATTGGTTTTCCTAAAAAGCTCATATTTTCTTACCTTGCGAAGATGTGCTCAAAATCTACACTGCACAAAATACCTAAAGGTCTCTCCATATGTCCATCAACTAGTTGTACATACATTTTAGTAGACGTAAGGCTAGCTTATCCCATGTTTTCCATAATCTCTAGGTAGCAATGGCTCCTTGTGCGTTGAGACTATAATAGATTTGGTAGTCATGATGTTATACATGATTGGTAACATAGTATTCCACTTGTATCCTTCATTATAATCATCGATTTTATCAAGATGAACCTCATGAATGTCTGATGCTATGTCTTTAGTTTTTCCTTTTGAAGAGCGATTTAACTTCAATGTATTTATCTTTTTACATTCTAAATCTTATTTGTAATCTCCAAGATATTTTGGTAGAGATTGGAAATGAGTTTCAACATCATTCCATGACATTGGACTTACAGGTTCTATGAGAGGTAAGTCACTTTTCATTGATTTTCACATGTTTGGAGCTTTGAGAGAGGACATTGATATTTTATACAAGCCTCCTCCTTCCACTTGGCCTTTAAAATTCTCTCCTAGATTTCACCTTTCCATGAACCCTCTATATCTCACATAACAATACTCTCTTGTGGAGTTGGAGCATTAGCTTGGATGGGTTTTGGTTCTCAACTATGTTGGAGTTAGACGTCTGTGGAAGCATGCAAACAACACAAGGAAGAAGAAGAACAAGCTTGGAGCACAACACACAATACTGAATGTATTACCACTAGAATGTACAAAGATAAGTAACCCGTTATTGCTATAGGCGTTGTCGGCGCGAAAGCGACAGTCGGTGGATCAGGGCGACCGCCAAAAATACGGCGCACGCCGGGTGCTTGTAGCCACTCAGGTAAAGTGGGAAACTCAAAAAGAAAAACTCATGAAGTTTGATTAGATCACTTGTAAAAAGTTTAATATAACCTCATAAGGTTTGAGAAAATAAGTCCTCACTTGTTCAAAGCTCATTCTTATCATTTAAGAAAAACATCTTATCATTCATAATCTTTTTTATTGAAAACATTTCAACATGCACCAAGATATTGATGTCGATTTCATCATATAGAACATATCATTTTCCTTGTAGTCGTTATCATAAACACAAATACAATTTCAAACAACAAGTATCAAAAATCATTTTCCGTGTCATCGCTATAAAGAATCCATTCAGAAACAATTGCTTCATGTAATGAACAAAACATTTTCTAGATTGTCTGTGTCGAAAAGAATGTTTTTAGTCATGTTATGTGTAATAAAATTGCAATCATTATCAATATAAAGCCAATGCATACAAAGGTTATATTGATCGTTGTTAAAGTGCAAAGTTTACACCAATCAACTTCATTAAACATTTCATTATGAATTTATGTGGGGTAACACAATATAAAGCATTCTATTACAAAAATGTTTTAACCAATTTGCAAACTAAACGCAGAAGCATACTATAGTTCGTGAGCCTGAACATTAGCCTGAACATTGGCCTGAACATTGGCCAGATTAAAACCTGAACATTGGCCTCTCTTTCTTCAGAAGACCGGCAACGCTCCTTTTCTTCCTCTGCGTGGTACCAACTTTTCTCAAAAGCCATTCGTCTGTTGCGTGCCTAAAAAAGAGTTCATATAGAACAATAAATCTTCTGCAACTTTGAGCGCAGTCCGATCATCCTCCAATCGTCCTTCAACCATTTCTTTTACTTTATTTTTATAAATAACATAATTCACATTACAATGATGAGTTTCCCATTTCTAACTTGTGAAGAAAAATCTAAATACAATATCCATTGAAATCTTCTTATAGGGATCAGAAGTTCTAGAAATTGATATTTCATCATGCTTCATTTAAGTTCGAGTGTTAAATGCGATTGGAAGTGGCCCTTCTGCTCCTTAATCTTTGATTGTCTTTCCAAGTGAGGAGAGTAAATCTCTCTGACATCCACAATCGTATCCTGAACCTTTGTTCGGAACAATGATCTGATTTGAGGCAAGAAGAAGCGAGAGTAGAGATGAGAATCTCTACGACACTCACCCCCACCAAACCTGTGCATCCTCCGGATGCGCCAACCTGAGAACCTGCTTTCTGCTTAATAATAAAATCAATTCCATAGCAGAATATGTGCATGGGTTTTAAAGTCAAAGTGCCTTATGCACGGCTGCGTAATTAGCCCTATTTATATGCACACTTTAAAAATGCATGTATAAAATTAATGGTGCAATCAATAAAGAGAATGGCTTCTGATGGTGAGGCTTGTGCACTCACTCACATACATAGCAATGTGGAATTACATAAATCCTTACAATCACTCTTATGTGCAAGGGTAATACTCAGTGTGCCTCAATGCATGGTCATGTAGTGTGACCCTACTATGCATACTTTTGATGCATTAGAAAAACAAATGGTGCATAAATAGGGTAATTGGTTGTCGATGTAGAGGCTTTCCACTCACCATATAAACTTATTTGATTACATCATGCGATTACAATTTTGTTTGTTGTGCAACTGGACGTGCATCTAAGAGCAAAACTCAATCATGTGTTCATACATAATATGATGCATACTTTAAATGCAAGCTTAAAGAAAAATGGTGCAAAAATGGAACT
The DNA here is from genome assembly GCA_020310875.1 of Ceratopteris richardii. Lineage (NCBI taxonomy): Eukaryota > Viridiplantae > Streptophyta > Polypodiopsida > Polypodiales > Pteridaceae > Ceratopteris > Ceratopteris richardii. Next base: position 110,904,779 of record CM035428.1, read on the forward strand.
AAAAGGTTACTCATAATCTATTCTTATAGAAAATCTTGGTTCATCAATCAGCTCCCAATCTTCATGCTAAACCTGTAAAATAAATCATATTAAAATACTTGTGAGAAACATTGTTATGAGGAGACTTATACAAAAGGTAGCAATCCAAGATAATACTTCTCGATAGTCCATCTGTAAAAACCAAAGCAATATTAAATCAAACTTTGTGGCTTTCATGATATTCCACTGAAATATTAAATCCTCCATTCTTGCTTGACCTGTATCAAACCACTCAAAAATTTGATTAGAAAAACCAATATGAACATCATTAATACAAAACAAGTGTTCATTTATATTGAAACCCTTCAATTCATATTTTTCAAATGTATAAATACCATTTTTTATAATTTTCTCATATTGTTCTTCCTTATATGGAGAATCAATGTGAGGAATATTTTTAGGAGAAGCTATTGTGATGAGTGGGATTTCTTTACCACTTACATCACTCACTTCTTCAATGAATAATTTGGTATGACTTTTTATAAGAATCAAACAAAGGTTTCTCATGTTCACACTCATGTTTGTTCAATGTTTTGTGCTCTGTAATTGTAATTTGGTTTTCATCATTCATCATTGGTGTAGCATAATCTAATTCATTGTTTGTAATTGCATATTTGTTTTCTTCATTTATCTCTGGATAAGTACAATCGAATTCGTTGCCTTTAGAAAGAGGAAAATATTAAAGGTTTTGGCGTTCATATCTAAGAGCAAGTCGATGAACTTGCTTTTGCACATATGTCCAATCATTGGTCAGGCCATTTGAGGTATTATGTTCTTCTAAAAGAGGCTCTAGGTCTTTTCGAATTGAGTAATCAAGAATAGTTAAAAAATTTATAACTTTATAAGGCTCAAGATAAACTTGTTCTTTCTCAGGTAAGTCGCTAAACTGTTCTTCAAACTCTTGAAAACTCTCAATTAAGTTCTCTTTTGGTTTAGATGTATTTACCCAAGCTTGAAACGTTTCATGATTTCTTTTTGTTGAATCCTCGAAACAAAATTCTTGTCGCAATTGGGTCTTAAAAATATCCCAAGGTATAGTGGACGAGCCCAACCTAAGGCTTATTCTATCTCGGGTATCTCCATTTGATATACGCCTAAAGGTGGAAACCCAACTATCCCTAGGTATGCCATATTGATACGCTAAATTTTCATACTCCTTGATATACCTAGTAACATCTTTACCACAAAACTCTTTCTTCTCTATTTTGAGGTCATCAATCAATTTCCATACTCTTTTTTCTATGAGGTAAGGGTCCATGATGAAAGCTCTATCTATTGATCACTTAAAACTATGTCACAAGGTATATATATACTAGACACATATTCTTTGTATCAGACGTCCTTGAGCTGCTATGCCGCTTCTTCACGTCGGGTTCACCAAGTTGTCGGTGCGAAAGCGACGGTCGGTGGATCAAGGCGACCGCCAAAAATACGGCGCACGCCGGGTGCTTGTAGCCACTCAGGTAAAGTGGGAAACTCAAAAAGAAAAACTCATGAAGTTTGATTAGATCACTTGTAAAAAGTTTAATATAACCTCATAAGGTTTGAGAAAATAAGTCCTCATTTGTTAAAAGCTCATTCTTATCATTTAAGAAAAACATCTTATCATTCATAATCTTTTTTATTGAAAACATTTCATTGATCCTTCAGTATTACGTAATTGCTTCTCCCATATCTTCCCTTCTGTCTTAAGAATCAAATTCTGGCGCCTCCTTTTCTTCCATTCGGATCAGCCTCCTCTACTTATCTCTGCATACGTTCTCCTCCCAGTATAGTGATGAAGTCCGGATGATGAACGTTGTCTTGTCAGATCAATTCATATCGTTAGTGTCGTCTGGTACAGAGATCATCCACCTCTTTTCATCTATCGGCCCACCTTCCTTCCTGATGATGGACGACGGCTATCTCCGACAAGCGAGCGCCAGATTTTTCCTCCTTTCAGAACAGCAGCGCCATATTTTGCCTCCCCAATTCTCTGTCTAGGCGATCCTTAGCCTATACCGAAAAATGAAAAAGAAAAAAGAACCCGTTTCTGGAGATTGTGAGTGCTATTTCCTAAACAATATCTGTTTAACCTTTAAAGTTACACATAGACTCGTTTCTTTTTTTTTGTCAATTTAGGTCTTAAGTTTTCATTCAATTTCAAAAGATTCGAACAATATCTGAGTCTTCACAATGTCATTTGCTGTGAGGACAAAAGTTTTAGCTCTCGGAAGAAATTATCTTTTTTTATATATATATATAAATGCAAGCATTCATTTTCGTTTCTAAGGCAAACCAATCGAAAGTTAAATATTATTTGCTAAGATAACATGAGTGACAATTGATTAGTGTTTTCATCACATTTTATTTCTGTTATTCTATCGATTATTTGATAAACATTTGCATATGATCAACCTTTCATCAATTTCTTTGCGTTAATTTTTTTTACTCAAAAATCATAGAACTTTTAGCACACACTTTCACATAAAATTTCCGGCTAAACTCATCAATTCATCTTATCGAGAAAATGTTTCATCATTAATTGACTTCAAGCTCTATCTGAATCATATATAACACTTATGTTTATTAAATCTTGTAAACAAAAATAGGAATATTTACCTACGATAACTTCCAGGAAAAGTACTGGAAGCAATTTCAACTCAAATACTCACCACAGAGACAAACGACCTTTCACGATTGAAATATTCATGATTTTCGATGTACATTTGGCCTGGATTGTAAGTGCATAGAGATTTTATATGAAGCCTAAGTTTCCATAGCATCGTCAATGCTTTGTTGTCAATCAGACTAATATGTTTTGGCATAAGTTACATAAAGTTTTTTGTCTTTTTTTTTTAAATCGTATTCGTAGAATAAGTGGGCAGGGCAATAGCAACTGAAAAATACGCATCATTAATGCCGATGAAAATTAGAAATATTAAACAACAGATGTTTATTAACGATAAACTCAATTACAATTATGCAGACCACTTCATATAAACGTTGATTTCATCAGCAATCATATGCAGAACGAATTGTAAGGTGTTATTCCGAATACAAAAAGCATTTGTAAGATTAATACCTTCAAACTTTTCTTCCGCTCATTAGTAGAGGTAGTCAGAAATGATCGCAGATATATCAATGCTATGGGAAAACTCAGAGTAATGTATGCACACTAATCATATGAAGAGAATTGTTGTTCAGCTGCGTACAAAATTTGCTGAAACCCAAACTCTGAAATTTTACTCCTATGCAATAAAGCAGGCAAAATCTATATGATCTGTTTTCTTGCGCAGAGGTTTAAAAAATTGCACACAGAGAAACTCTTACAGAACTTTAACCGTAGGAAAATATTCATCAGAGAAGTCTAAGGAGATGAGTTGAATGAAGATTATGTGTCATGATGTTGTTGAATACTTCAGATCAAATGCCTTAAATCCCTTTGAGCGTCTGATCATGGCTATTGGAATCACAGCACACAAATGAAGTTGGCGCAGAATATATGGAAACAAAAAAAAGTGAACGCACCCATGAGCATCAGGACATTGTCAAAATTGATTGCGCAGATGTTGTTAACAGCATCATCTTCCAGATCGAGAAAAATTGCACAAGACGTTGGATGTAAGTCCCAACGTTAAGAATTAAGAACCAGCCGATTATGTTAGCACTTCATTCTCTCATCGGTTCTGAACTTAATGGGTGCTTCATCAGCAGAACTCTTCTCAGCTGCCAGAACAAAACACGAAGTAGGGTGCGCAGATGAAGCCTTCGTCATGAGAGATTGATTCCTCCACGATTTGTAAGCCAATCCATCATTTGAATGTTCTTTCCTTTCGTGTTGTTGTAGATGATGGGTGTGGTATTAGATCAAAGTCATCTCCCAATCTGATCCCACTCATGCCCTCCTCCTGTGAACATCGTCCCCAGTGATCAACAGCACTCTTTTCTTTTACCCCGCGTATTCAGAACAGATGAGTGCCTGTGTGAGTGCCTTTCCCCATTTAGCGCAGGAGATCCCCCTCTTCTCCTTGATTAGCCATCTCAAATTTATTCAAGAATTGGGATCTGCTCCGATCAATTGTGTCGCCCTCCTACCTGCGCCATTGCTGTTCCCGAAAAAGTTATGTACCAGATTAAAACCTGAACATTGGCCTCTCTTTCTTCAGAAGACCGGCAACGCTCCTTTTCTTCCTCTGCATGGTACCAACTTTTCTCAAAAGCCATTCGTCTGTTGTGTGCCTAAAAAAGAGTTCATATAGAACAATAAATCTTCTGCAACTTTGAGCGCAATCTGATCATCCTCCAATCGTCCTTCAACCATTTCTTTTACTTTATTTTTATAAATAACATAATTCACATTACAATGATGAGTTTCCCATTTTTAGCTTGTGAAGAAAAATCTAAATACAATATCCATTGAAATCTTCTCATAGGGATCAGAAGTTCTAGAAATCGATATTTCATCATGCTTCATTTAAGTTCGAGTGTTAAATGCGATCGGAAGTGGCCCTTCTGCTCCTTAATCTTTGATTGTCTTTCCAAGTGAGGAGAGTAAATCTCTCTGACATCCACAATCGTATCCTGAACCTTTGTTCGGAACAATGATCTGATTTGAGGCAAGAAGAAGCGAGAGTAGAGATGAGAATCTCTACGACACTCACCCCCACCAAACCTGTGCATCCTCCGGATGCGCCAACCTGAGAACCTGCTTTCTGCTTAATAATAAAATCAATTCCATAGCAGAATATGTGCATGGGTTTTAAAGTCAAAGTGCCTTATGCACGGCTGCGTAATTAGCCCTATTTATATGCACACTTTGAAAATGCATGTATAAAATTAATGGTGCAATCAATAAAGAGAATGGCTTCTGATGGTGAGGCTTGTGCACTCACTCACATACATAGCAATGTGGAATTACATAAATCCTTACAATCACTCTTATGTGCAAGGGTAATACTCAGTGTGCCTCAATGCATGGTCATGTAGTGTGACCCTACTATGCATACTTTTGATGCATTAGAAAAACAAATGGTGCATAAATAGGGTAATTGGTTGTCGATGTAGAGGCTTTCCACTCACCATATAAACTTATTTGATTACATCATGCGATTACAATTTTGTTTGTTGTGCAACTGGACGTGCATCTAAGAGCAAAACTCAATCATGTGTTCATACATAATATGATGCATACTTTAAATGCAAGCTTAAAGAAAAATGGTGCAAAAATGGAACTAAAAGGTTACTCATAATCTATTCTTATAGAAAATCTTGGTTCATCAATCAGCTCCCAATCTTCATGCTAAACCTGTAAAATAAATCATATTAAAATACTTGTGAGAAACATTGTTATGAGGAGACTTATACAAAAGGTAGCAATCCAAGATAATACTTCTCGATAGTCCATCTGTAAAAACCAAAGCAATATTAAATCAAACTTTGTGGCTTTCATGATATTCCACTGAAATATTAAATCCTCCATTCTTGCTTGACCTGTATCAAACCACTCAAAAATTTGATTAGAAAAACCAATATGAACATCATTAATACAAAACAAGTGTTCATTTATATTGAAACCCTTCAATTCATATTTTTCAAATGTATAAATACCATTTTTTATAATTTTCTCATATTGTTCTTCCTTATATGGAGAATCAATGTGAGGAATATTTTTAGGAGAAGCTATTGTGATGAGTGGGATTTCTTTACCACTTACATCACTCACTTCTTCAATGAATAATTTGGTATGACTTTTATAAGAATCAAACAAAGGTTTCTCATGTTCACACTCATGTTTGTTCAATGTTTTGTGTTCTGTAATTGTAATTTGGTTTTCATCATTCATCATTGGTGTACCATAATCTAATTCATTGTTTGTAATTGCATATTTGTTTCTTTTCATCATTCATCATTGGTGTAGCATAATCTAATTCATTGTTTGTAATTGCATATTTGTTTTCTTCATTTATCTCTGGATAAGTACAATCGAATTCGTTGCCTTTAGAAAGAGGAAAATATTTGAGGTTTTGGCATTCATATCTAAGAGCAAGTCGATGAACTTGCTTTTGCACATATGTCCAATCATTGGTCAGGCCATTTGAGGTATTATGTTCTTCTAAAAGAGGCTCTAGGTCTTTTCGAATTGAGTAATCAAGAATAGTTAAAAAATTTATAACTTTATAAGGCTCAAGATAAACTTGTTCTTTCTCAGGTAAGTCGCTAAACTGTTCTTCAAACTCTTGAAAACTCTCAATTAAGTTCTCTTTTGGTTTAGATGTATTTACCCAAGCTTGAATGTTTCATGATTTCTTTTTGTTGAATCCTCGAAACAAAATTCTTGTCGCAATTGGGTCTTAAAAATATCCCAAGGTATAGTGGACGAGCCCAACCTAAGGCTTATTCTATCTCGGGTATCTCCATTTGATATACGCCTAAAGGTGGAAACCCAACTATCCCTAGGTATGCCATATTGATACGCTAAATTTTCATACTCCTTGATATACCTAGTAACATCTTTACCACAAAACTCTTTCTTCTCTATTTTGAGGTCATCAATCAATTTCCATACTCTTTTTTCTATGAGGTAAGGGTCCATGATGAAAGCTCTATCTATTGATCACTCAAAACTATGTCACAAGGTATATATATACTAGACACATATTCTTTGTATCAGACGTCCCTGAGCTTCTATGCCGCTTCTTCACGTCAGGTTCACCAAGTTGTCGGCGTGAAAGCGACGGTTGGTGGATTAGGGCGACCGCCAAAAATACGGCGCACGCCGGGTGCTTGTAGCCACTCAGGTAAAGTGGGAAACTCAAAAAGAAAAACTCATGAAGTTTGATTAGATCACTTGTAAAAAGTTTAATATAACCTCATAAGGTTTGAGAAAATAAGTCCTCACTTGTTCAAAGCTCATTCTTATCATTTAAGAAAAACATCTTATCATTCATAATCTTTTTTATTGAAAACATTTCATTGATCCTTCTGTATTACGTAATTGCTTCTCCCATATCTTCCCTTCTGTCTTAAGAATCAAATTCTGGCGCCTCCTTTTCTTCCATTCGGATTAGCCTCCTCTACTTATCTCTGCATACGTTCTCCTCCCAGTATAGTGATGAAGTCCGGATGATGAACGTTGTCTTGTCAGATCAATTCATATCGTTAATGTCGTCTGGTACAGAGATCATCCACCTCTTTTCATCTATCGGCCCACCTTCCTTCCTGATGATGGACGACGGCTATCTCCGACAAGCGAGCGCCAGATTTTTCCTCCTTTCAGAACAGCAGCGCCATATTTTGCCTCCCCAATTCTCTGTCTAGGCGATCCTTAGCCTATACCGAAAAATGAAAAAGAAAAAAAAAACCTGTTTCTGGAGATTGTGAGTGCTATTTCCTAAACAATATCTGTTTAACCTTTAAAGTTACACATAGACTCGTTTCTTTTTTTTTCGTCAATTTAGGTCTTAAGTTTTCATTCGATTTCAAAAGATTCGAACAATATCTGAGTCTTCACAATGTCATTTGCTGTGAGGACAAAAGTTTTAGCTCTCGGAAGAAATTATCTATTTTTTTTTTTTTTAAATGCAAGCATTCATTTTCGTTTCTAAGGCAAATCAATCGAAAGTTAAATATTATTTGCTAAGATAACATGAGTGACAATTGATTAGTGTTTTCATCACATTTTATTTCCGTTATTCTATCGATTATTTGATAAACATTTGCATATGATCAACTTTCATCAATTTCTTTGCGTTAATTTTTTTTACCCAAAAATCATAGAACTTTTAGCACACACTTTCACATAAAATTTCCGGCTAAACTCATCAATTCATCTTATCGAGAAAATGTTTCATCATTAATTGACTTCAAGCTCTATCTGAATCATATATAACACTTATGTTTATTAAATCTTGTAAACAAAAATAGGAATATTTACCTACGATAACTTCCAGGAAAAGTACTGGAAGCAATTTTCAACTCAAGTACTCACCACGGAGACAAACGACCTTTCACGATTGAAATATTCATGATTCGATGTACATTTGGCCTGGATTGTAAGTGCATAGAGATTTTATATGAAGCCTAAGTTTCCATAGCATCGTCAATGCTTTGTTGTCAATCAGACTAATATCTTTTGGCATAAGTTACATAAAGTTTTTTGTCTTTTTTTTTTAAATCGTATTCGTAGAATAAGTGGGCAGGGCAATAGCAACTGAAAAATACGCATCATTAATGCCGATGAAAATTAGAAATATTAAACAACAGATGTTTATTAACGATAAACTCAATTACAATTATGCAGACCACTTCATATAAACGGTTATTTCATCAGCAATCATATGCAGAACGAATTGTAAGGTGTTATTCCGAATACAAAAAGCATTTGTAAGATTAATACCTTCAAACTTTTCTTCCGCTCATTAGTAGAGGTAGTCAGAAATGATCGCAGATATATCAATGCTATGGAAAAACTCAGAGTAATGTATGCACACTAATCATATGAAGAGAATTGTTGTTCAGCTGCGTACAAAATTTGCTGAAACCCAAACTCTGAAATTTTACTCCTATGCAATAAAGCAGGCAAAATCTATATGATCTGTTTTCTCGCGCAGAGGTTTAAAAAACTGCACACAGAGAAACTCTTACAGAACTTTAACCGTAGGAAAATATTCATCAGAGAAGTCTAAGGAGATGAGCTGAATGAAGATTATGTGTCATGATGTTGTTGAATACTTCAGATCAAATGCCTTAAATCCCTTTGAGCGTCTGATCATGGCTATTGGAATCACAGCAGACAAATGAAGTTGGCGCAGAATATATGGAAACAAAAAAAAGTGAACGCACCCGTGAGCATCAGGACATTGTCAAAATTGATTGCGCAGATGTTGTTAACAGCATCATCTTCCAGATCGAGAAAAATTGCACAAGACGTTGGATGTAAGTACCAACGTTAAGAATTAAGAACCAGGCGATTATGTTAGCACGTGATTCTCTCATCGGTTCTGAACTTAATGGGTGCTTCATCAGCAGAACTCTTCTCAGATGCCAGAACAAAACATGAAGTAGCCTGCGCAGATGAAGCCTTCGTCATGAGAGATTGATTCCTCCACGATTTGTAAGCCAATCCATCATTTGAATGTTCTTTCCTTTCGTGTTGTTGTAGATGATGGGCGTGGTATTAGATCAAAGTCATCTCCCAATTTGATCGCACTCATGCCCTCCTCCTGTGAACATCGTCCCCAGTGATCAACAGCACTCTTTTCTTTTACCCCGCGTATTCAGAACAGATGAGTGCCTGTGTGAGTGCCTTTCCCCATTTAGCGCAGGAGATCCCCCTCTTCTCCTTGATTAGCCATCTCAAATTTATTCAAGAATTGGGATCTGCTCCGATCAATTGTGTCGCCCTCCTACCTGCGCCATTGCTGTTCCCGAAAAAGTTATGTACCAGATTAAAACCTGAACATTGGCCTCTCTTTCTTCAGAAGACCGGCAACACTCCTTTTCTTCCTCTGCATGGTACCAACTTTTCTCAAAAGCCATTCGTCTGTTGCGTGCCTAAAAAAGAGTTCATATAGAACAATAAATCTTCTGCAACTTTGAGCGCAGTCCGATCATCCTCCAATCGTCCTTCAACCATTTCTTTTACTTTATTTTTATAAATAACATAATTCACATTACAATGATGAGTTTCCCATTTTTAACTTGTGAAGAAAAATCTAAATACAATATCCATTGAAATCTTCTCATAGGGATCAGAAGTTCTAGAAATCGATATTTCAGCATGCTTCATTTAAGTTCGAGTGTTAAATGCGATCGGAAGTGGCCCTTCTGCTCCTTAATCTTTGATTGTCTTTCCAAGTGAGGAGAGTAAATCTCTCTGACATCCACAATCGTATCCTGAACCTTTGTTCGGAACAATGATCTGATTTGAGGCAAGAAGAAGCGAGAGTAGAGATGAGAATCTCTACGACAGCGTATATACAAGCCAGGGGAAAAAAGACCTCCTAAAGAGGGAAAAGAGTGCCTTGACGGTCCTAGTGTGTTCACACACATCACTACCTAAATATATCAACAAATCCCTCTCGGAATGATGCGGTGAACAAGGAGTTGGCACTCATGTATAAGGAAGTTCCAAGCTATGCGGAATCAATCCACAAAAGGAAGTAAGCCCAGAGCTTTGCAAAAAGCTTCAAACTTCTCCCTAGGCAGAGCCTTTGTGAAAAGGTATGCAATATTCTCCTGCATGGGCACATATGCCAAGCTGATCTCTCGAGTGGAGAACCTCTCCTTGACATAATGTTAATGCACCTCAATGTGCTTCGTGCGAGCATGGAACATAGGGTTCCTCGCAACTGACAATGCGCTCTCACTGTCAGTGAAGATGGTGGTGGCAGAAGAGTGACCAACACCCAAATCATCCATAAGGCATCTAAGCCACACACACTCAACATTTGTTGTGAAAGTTACCCTATACTCAGCTTCACAACTAGAAGTGGCCACAGTAGGCTGCTTCTTGCTCAGCCAAGGTATGCATGAGCTACCAAGCATGAATGAAAACCACTAGTGGACACACGAGTGTCATACCAACCAGCCCAATCATAGTCAGAAAAAGCATGCAAATTTGGGGGTAATGATCTTCCCTTGGGATTAAACAATCCAAGTAGCCGGATACCACTCAAGTAGCAAAAAATGCACTTAGCCACCTGCTAATGGTCGACACCTATGCAATGCATAAACATGCTCATCTATGAGGCATAAGTAAATGCATAAGTAAATCAAGCATCTAACAGCCTGCTAATAGAGAACAACATCAAATGTATCTCCAGCATCATGAAGACTCAATCGTAAACTTGTCTCCAAAGGAGTGGCAATAGTCTTACAGTCATCAAGGCCAAAATGTTGCAATAACGTGTCAGTATATTCCATTTGACACAATTCCATTCCACCATCAACGTGCATAAATCGAAAGCCCAAATAATGGTGTAAATGCCCCAAATCAGACATCTCAAATGAGGCATGCAAACCAACCTTGAAATCAGCAATTTGCTTCTCTCAGGACCAGTGAGCAGCATGTCATCAACATACACAACAATGATCAAAATCACATCATTACCATGCTTAATATATAAGGTGCATTCAGTTGGATTGTTCTCAAAACTATGTGCAATGAGATAGGCATGTAACTTTTCATAGCAAGCATGTGGTTCTTGCTTTAAACCATATAATGCCTTCTTTAACCTCCACACCTGGTTTTCATGCCCTTTTTTGCACAAAGCCACGAGGCTGAAAAACATACACTTCTTCATGCAAATCACCATTCAAAAATATTGTTTTAATGTCCAACTAATGTACATTCCAATCATGATGAGCTGCAAGTGCACAGATGCTACGAACAATATTCATTCGGCATGTAGGTGCAAAGGTCTCATCAAAATCAATGTCTCTTTCCTGCGCATAACCCTTTGCAACAAGCCTAGCCTTATACCTGTCAAATGTTCCATCAGGTTTACACTTTAGCTTGTATACCCACTTAGTGCCAATGGCCTTCTTGCTAGAAGGCAAGTCACATAAAGACCAGGTACCATTTTTCATGATAGCATCATATTCAGATTGCATTGCAGTCATCCAATGTTTAGAATTTTGTGCTTCATCAAACGAAACAGGCTCACTCTTGTCACACAGACTAGATGCAACCATAGCATAGCAATCTGATGCAAAAGAGGCACTACGAGATCCTGAACGAGTACAATATGACAAAGGTGCATCTAATTTGTTGCCACGCAAAGTCTTCTCCAGCCATTTTGGCACAGTTTTTGCCTCCTCAATATAAGCTATCTCATCAACAAGTGCATCATGTAAATCTGCATCAGAAATAGAATGATGTGCATCATCCCATGAAACCTGCAATGGATGAGAAGTTGCCTCAATAGGACCATCACTAGAGTGACCACTTGTAAAAAGAGGCAACAAAGTATCATACATGTGTTTGGAGCTAAGAGATGTCTCCTTCATACATGAAAGTAAAGGCTGAATAGCATACAACATCACGGCTAAACAAAATGTGTTTATTATGTGGATGATACAAACGATAGCCTTTTCTTTCAGAACTATACCCAACAAAAATACATTTTACTACTTTATCATCCAATTTCTTGCGATGTTGTTCAAACACTAATGCATATGCTACACAACCAAAAACATGCAGATGAGAAACCGATGGCTTGCGACCACGCCAAGCCTCATATGGAGTGATAGAGTGTAGTTCTTTAGTGGGACACCTATAAAGTACATATGTTGCAGATATTATAGCCTCAAGCCAAAAACTGTGTGGTAAAGCGTGACTCTTGACCATACACCTCACCATCTCCATGAGTGACCTGTTCTTCCGTTTAGCAACTCCATCCTGTTGAGGTGTATATGGCATTGTACACTGATGTTTTATCCCACGTTCAGCCAGAAATGCATTAAAGTCAAAAGACATATTCCCCCCCCTCAATCAAAATGGAGGGTGCCCATTTTACATGCTGACAGATTTTCAACCAAAACCAAAAACTCTTTGAAGCACATGAGCACTTCGGACTTTGCTTTGAGTGGATATACCCATGCATGCCTAGAGAAATCATCAATGAAAGTCATGAAGTAAAGATAGTTTCCAAAAGAAGGTGTCTACATAGGGCCATAGACATCACTATGTACAAGCTGCAATTTTTGAGTAGCCTGAACTGAACCATCTTCTGGGAAGGATGAACGTTGCATTTTGCCCAAAATACAGCCTTCACAAACATGTTTATTGGGTGCCTCAAGTTTGGGCAAAGAGGACACCATTTCATATTTTTGCAGGTGTAGCAAACTAGCAAAATTCAGATGACCAAATCATACATGCCAAAGCTTTGCGTCTAACATAGCCTTAGAATCATGTACTGCACATGTTGAATCATTCACAAATATTTCATAATCTATGATCTTATATAGCCCACGAGATAAAATGCCAGAAGCAATAATCAGATCGCCATTTGATAGATCATGAACTCTACATGTGTCATCAACAAATTTCACAACCAAACCAATCTTGGCTAAGGCCGAAACTAATAACAGATTCTTCTTAATCCCTGGCACAAATAAAGGATCTAACAATGTAAAAGAACTACCATCAGTAGTAGTTATAATGATCTTTCCAACTCCCATAACAGGATAAGAGGAGTTGTGGGTGCATGTAATAGTATTCCCTATAGGGGCATGCTTGAGTGAAGAGAAGAAATTGCACAGCGAGCTAATATGTTTGGTTGCCCCACTATCAAATTTTCAAACATCGGAGTCTACTAGAAACATGCACAGCTCATGAGAAGATGGGTCAAAACTGCAAACAGTAGTAAATGCCCATTCTTCATCCTGCACAAGATTAGCAGACTCTGTTTTTGGTGTAGAGGCCTCTGCAACAACCATTCTGACCTCTTTTTGCTTTGCCTCTTTAGGAGCCAGTTTTGGATAGCTCTTAATGATATGATCATTTGCTTTACAGTATTTGCAAAACAATTTCTATTTTTTTGATTTCTTCTCATCTTTGTCTTCCTTCTTCGATTGTGTAGAATTAGCAGATTTCTGCTTACTAGTAGAAGAGCTCCATTTTCCTTTGCCCTTCTAGCTAGCAAGGAAAGCTTGATCTGCAACATGCATAATAGACCTATTCTCCCTAGACTGATCTTCCTACAACCGAACAAAACCTAACTCTTCAAATGTTAAGGCATTTGGATTTCCCTTCATCGTCAAACGAAGAGTAGAAGCAAAAATTTGATATGAGTCGAAAAGGCCATTCAAAACAGCCTACACAAGTGAACTATCAAGAAGTACTTCATCTACAAAAATCAATTGTTCCTTTAAATCCTTGATCTTTTTCATAAAATTGTCCATAGAATCACCTTCATTCATGTGCTCACTCTCCAACTGTTTTTGGAGGTAAGCAACACGAGCCTCATTCCTAGCCTAGTACAATGTGGTAAGTGTATCCCAAGCATCCTGTTTTGCAAGAGCGAATGTGAGGGATAATGGCATGTTTGATAGACAAGGCTATCAATGCATGTGCCTGAGCACCTCTGCCATCCCAACAAATTCGCTCTATAGTTTGTGCAGCAGAAACCATAGCACGAACACGAATTTGTCGAATATTACCATTTGTGATGCCATCTCCATTAGCTTCAGTACCTGTATCTGTAGGTGTAATAAGATCTCTTTCAACACCCTGCATAATATTCCATAGTCCTTTTGCGGCCAATACATGACGCATCATATACGCCCACAATGGGTAATTCGTACCATCCAAATTATCCTCAACAGCTACGAAATACATCACTGCTTTCAGCCATGGCCACTGACTAAAATACCCTGATGCAAAAAAATGATTGTATCTGAAAAAGTTGAACAGAAGTACCCAAACAAGTTCTGCTAGACATGTAGCAGACTTTGAGATGCTTATATTGGTGAACCAAAGCATGTATATATCTTTGGCACAAGAAGACGAAATAGCCTTCACAAGCGCTATCATAGTGCATTTGGAAGGCAAAACGAGCTCAGCTTTGAAACACCCTGAGTATGCTCACTAATTTTCGTGTGAATCTGAGACTACAACTAGAGAGGTGTAGAGGACACCCTAGATGAAGCGACAACCTGCTCTGATCGCAATCGTTGGAGTTAGACGTTTGCGGAAGCATGTGAACAACACAAGGAAGAAGAAGAAGCTTGGAGCACAACACACAATACTGAATGTATTACCACTAGAATGTACAAAGATAAGTAACCCATTAGGGCTATAGGCGTATATACAAACCGAGGTAAATAAACCTCCTAAAGAGGGAAAAAAGTGCCTCGATGGTCCTAGTGTGTTCATACACATCACTACCTAAATATATCAACAAACTAGAGTCTCCTGAGGTTAAAGGATTGACTCATTCTTTTGATATTCTTTAACAACTTTTGGATATCTTCTCTTAGCATGTGTTTTTGAAGAACATATTAGGAACTTTCTCTAGCAACTTTTGGGCTACTTGTATCATATGCTAGGACATAGCTAGATGTTTCTTCTCTAAGTCCCCTTGTGGCTAACATTTTTCATGATGCTTTATTGTAGGCTTGACTTTGACTCTATCATGGTAGGATCTTAGTAATCCTTCTACCTTGAGGATTAGAGGGTGAGCAACGATCGATCCAATCTAAGGCCATGGATTTTGGTATGGATGTGGGTGTGATAGTGCTCGT
Source organism: Ceratopteris richardii (assembly GCA_020310875.1). Lineage (NCBI taxonomy): Eukaryota > Viridiplantae > Streptophyta > Polypodiopsida > Polypodiales > Pteridaceae > Ceratopteris > Ceratopteris richardii. The sequence continues at coordinate 110,920,046 of CM035428.1, forward strand.
GCATTATGTTGTGATCTCAAAGCTTGATTTTGATTTTGCTCCTTTATAAGCTCATCTTGTTTTCCCTTGAAGGAATCTTCAATCAACCTTTTTCTTCCATTTGTATATCTTTCTACCTTGTCTAGTCTTCCAACTTCCCTTTGTAAGTGGAGAGTCATTTGGAGGATCCTATTTGCTCTCCAAACTAGATGGATCAAGCAACTTCTTACGTTTATCCTTCTCATGATCCTTGGCTTGTGCATTCAATTTGAAAAAAAATATTCTTACATTTATCCTTCTCATGACTGGCTTGTGCTAAGTCAGACACTAGATATGAAGCCAGTCAAAACTAGTTGAAAAACTATAAATAGAGCATGTAGGCTTGCATGTAGGCTCGCATGTAGGCCAATTTGAGAGGTTGTTCAAGATTAGCTAGTTGGATATTGTCAAGAGAGGAGAACATATATTGTAGCTTTTATGTTTATGAATTAAAGACTCCATTGTTCCACTCTATCTACTCTTCCTCACATGTGTGTGCATGTTGTGCATTCTTCTCACCTTGACATTTTCATGCATCATTTTCTCACAATCTTCATATCCCTCTCTTGTCTCCATGATTGATAATTTAAGGTTGAATCTTCATTGACATTAGTACTTGACAATGTTCTACGAGAGACAAAAAAAATCTAAATTTGGCTTCCAAAACTTCTCTAAATGACCCCAAAATGAGGGAGCTTCTAAGTGATAGGGATTGAACCCTCCTTGAGTTCTATAGTATGAATTTGGCTCCTTGAATTCCTCAGCTATAAATAGTCATTTTGTAGATATTCAAGGGAATTCAAAGGATATCTCCACTTATCCTTTTCTTGTTGTTTGAGATCACAAGATACCTTGGTTGCCTGCTTATCATAATGAACTATGGGTTAGAATATCTATCAGTTTCACTAGAGGATGAAACCATACATAAATCCAAATCATTTATTCGTCTCATTGTTTCAACTTGATTCTCATTGCAAGAGGATGTGCTCTTTTATATACTATCATATGAGCCATAATGGTCATTATATCCATAAATCAAACTTAGCTTTGAAAATTCTCATTCCTCCTCATCTATAGGCTCAACTTTACATGTTTCCATGTTCATTATTAACCTCTTGAATCAAGGTTTATCGAAGAAAATTACATGAATTTGCTAGTCTTATCTCATCCTCATGGCTATGAGCCATCATCTACCTGTTGATATATTTCGGTAGTGATGTGTGTGAACACACTACGACCGTCAAGGCACTTTTTTCCCTCTTTAGGAGGTTTTTTCCTGATGGCTTGTATGTACACCTATAGCCCTAATGGGTTACTTATATTTGTACATTCTTTTGGTAATACATGCAGTATTGTGTGTTGTGTTCAAAGCTTCTTTTTCTTCCTTGTGTTGTTTGGGTGCTTTCACAGACCTCAAACTCCAAGAGTTGGTATCAGAGCAAACAGCCGCTTCATCTAGGGCATCGTCAATGCCCCTTCGATCACAGTCTCAGAATCGCATGAAAATCGGTGACCATACTCAGGGCCATTAGGAGTTCAAAACTTCTTTTCTTTGTAAAGTTTCAAAATCGCGATCTGAGCTTGTTTTGGCCTTTGAACGCACTATCGGAGTGCCTGTGTAGGCAGTTTTATCTTTTTGTGCCAAACATATATACATGTTTTGGTTTGCCAATATAAGCTCCTCAAAGTCTACTAAAAGTTTAGCAGAGCTCGATAGGGTAGTTCTATTCAACTTTTTGAGATACAATCATTTTTTTGCATCAAGGTATTTTACTTAATGTCCATGGTTGAAAGCAATGATGTATTCCATATGTTGGTTGTTAAGGATAAGTTGGATGGTACCAATTACCCATTATGGGCACATATGATGCATCATGTATTGGTCGCAAAAGGGCTATGGAATATTATGCAGGGTTTTGAAAAACGTCCTACTGAACCTACAAATACAATTATTGAAGGTGATGCAAATGGTGTTGAAGATGATGTTCTTCAGGTTCCTGTTCATGTTGTGGTTCTTGTTGCACCTGCTATAGAGCAACTTTGTTGGGACAGCAGAGATGCTCAAGCACATGCATTGATAGCCTTGTCTATTGAACATGCCATTATTCCTCACATTTGCTCCTGCAAAACAGTAAAGGATGCTTGGGATACACTTACCACTTTATACTAGGCAAGGAATGAGGCTTGTGTTGTTTACCTCTGAAAACAATTGGAGAGTGAGCACATGAATGAAGGAGATTCCATGGATAGTCAACTTCTCAAATTGTGGTTTCTTCTGCATTTAACCAAACATATCTCCACTTCAAGTCGTATGGACCTATTATCCATAAGAAGGAATCTCATCACTCACCCTCTTTCCTACAACCACTATAATATATGATCAATTTCAATGCAAGTATAATAGACTATATGGTCATTTCTTCCATTCCCATTTTGAGGGGGATCAATTTTTTTCTCTACGTCTCATGACGTGAACATCCCATATCTATAGGTTTTGCATTCTCACAGCGACTTTCCTAAGCAAGGATCCCATATCATTGCCATCACTAGACGATGTGTCAATGATGGTAGACATGGATGTTGTCATGGGTAGTGGTACAAGTGCCATCGAAACACTACTCATTGGTTGCTTATCCATGAAAGATTTACCTCAACCAAAGTTTATAGCCTCTACAAACTAATGGAATCTTTTGTATTCCATTTTGGCATGTAGAATGGGAGGCATGAGTTGCCTTAGCATTTAAATCTTTAAGATCAGGAAGTGTTCCAAAAACACTATAAGTAGCTCTCCATTTACCCTCATATCCGATAAGAAACATCTCTATGTTGTCCCCTTCATGAAGCTTCATTCTCTTTAATGGATGTCAAAGACAATCAGGATTCTAATTTTCCATACATCTCTAAGAGGGTGGCTTGTAGCCCATCCCACGAAGCTTTTTCGTTGAGAGCAACATTGAACCAATACAAGGCCTAATGCGAAAAAATTTGGATGCATGAAGCTTGAACCTATTTTCATCATATTATCCAATCAACATTGTGTGACCTTCTATTTGCCAAATCAAGTCTTCTACTTTCTTATGGGAAAGGCTAGTGAAGGTATATCTATGAGCCATGGATGTTTCTAGCTTAGTACATCAAAATTTCATTCCTAATAAATGGCCTTGAGTTTGGGTGATCCAAGAATTCTCAGTACACCACTCAAGAGAATTGCCAATTTTCAAGTGGGCAAAATTTTTGTCCTAGTACTATTTCTTCTCTCCCTACATGTGATAGGAACTCTCCAATTCGATTCTCAATGTTGTTACCATTAAGATGTGGGGGGTCCAGCACGCCATTATTGCCTCTATAAATGCTCCCCATAGATCAATATTTATGTGTAAAAGGAACTCTCCAGTTTGGTTCTCAATGTGTGCACCATTAAGATGTGCAAAGCACACCATTATTGCCTCTATAAATGCTTCCCCCTCTATAAAGATAGGAACAGAAGACCAAACTAACAAACCATTTAGGTACTACACAATTTTGTCCTCTTTGTCTACCTAATGTAGATGAAAATCAATGAATATATGAAGAACCCACCAATAGACAATTAAGCGATCCACCAAGGATTGAATGTGAACTAGCACATCAACTTATTCGGTCTTAATGTAGGTGACATAGAAAATTACTAGAGAGATGGACCAATTTTGAAGCAACCAAAGGTTGCATGCCAAATCAACCTCGCTAACAAGAACCAAAATGGGACTTAATAAACTCTTAGTAACTACTTCAAGGGAACTAAAGGAAGTAAAAGGAATGGGCTTATGTTATTTCACTTCCTTTCCTAGTACTTTCCTTTAGAATTACACCCAAACGATGCTAATTTTCATTGATATTCTCACCTTACAATAAATCACTTTTTGTTTGACAATGACTTGTATATTACCTCAGTGACTTATTTTAATCAATTCTTTATTAAGACTTATTCTAGGAGTTCATTAAAGAGAGAAAATCAGTCTACTTTGGGCTACTAACCAAAAGATACATGCTTGACCCACTATCAATTACAATCCATTTCACTTGGCCCAAAATGCATGTACACACATGACATGAGATGGGTATTCATTGTTCATATATCCACGCAAAAATCTATGCCAATTTGGTGGCATGAACTTTATGAGTATTCAAGCATCCAAACAATAAATTCATAGAACTTGCACATGCATTTCATGAACATACACCAATTCAAAAAAAAAAATTATTCTTCTATCAATAGTTCAAGCATATCATATTAATATTTCATCCCTCAATTCAAGCCAATCATCCCAAAGGCCAAGCTTAAGGATTTCCTTTCTATGCAAATCCTACACTTGCTTTCTTTCCTCACCTATGAGCAAGAAAGCTCACCTATGGACATGCATTCACTTAAATAAACATCTTTATTTCACACCTTACACTCAATGATACTAATTCCAATGTGAATCCTATATGCTCTAAATGTCATTCATATGAATGCACACCTTCCAACTCAATGAGCCTTTATTAAATCACACACATCAACATGTCATACTCAAATAAATTTGTGCATTAACATTTCTGATTTCATTCAAGCACTCTCATTCACATCTAGGATACAATCAACCATTCAAGCATCGATGGGCTGTTATCTCACGCAAGGATGCATTCCAAATGTAAGGATGTAATCTCACGATCAATCAAGGCATACAAACATTTACACATCTACTACTTCTCTTAGGTAACTCATTCTCATGACCCCTTTCATGTCCCTTAAATTTCATTAGTACTTAATTGCTTCCATACTCCAATCATTACATTATCAAACTTCCCCCATCATAAAATGTGAAAATGCCTTTCCTTTTGTGTTTTGAGGCTTATCTTGATGTATAAATGGTCATCTAGGCATGAAGCCTGATGTAGTTCATATAATCACTCAATATTAGTCTTCCACATAGATGCTCCATGAACCCCTCTTCATACATTCTTTGCTTAAGGAGCAAACCCACAATCCCATCAAATCTCTAAGATCACTAGACAATTATAATTCTATTTCAACATAACCCATGAAATTTCTCTCATACTTCAATGATCCATTTATCAACAATGAATATGACCCTTTCGTAATTCCCATATGAAAGTTTGCACATGTAAAGGTTGAATCACTTCATAAAATGTCTCGTCCTAGGGATGCACCTCAAAAAATATGGCAATGAATGATCATAGTAGAAACTCAAAAGTAAGAAATGAATTGTTATAGGGAAACTCCAAAGTAAGAAATTTTATTTTCCCACTACATACAACATAGATTTAAGATGGGCAAGTAAACATAAAACTATGTTTCCTAAGAATTGGCCAAATGGATGACTTGCAAAAGGTCAACCATCTACATGTATGAACCAATGCATATTTTTGCATTGTAGATATCCACAAGTTACGAATCAATATCAGACAATTAAGGAATTAATCCCCTTTTATGTCGCTAAATCTTGCATTTTTTTCCATTTGCAATATGCAAACATGCTCCTTTTTCTATTCCTTTACATGTCACTCTCCATTCCCCTCTCTCTCACACCTCTCTCTATATTGTTCGAATGCAAGGAATAGGCTATTACTCTCTCTTTCTCACTCTGTATCATTGTTCTCCAAATGCACATTTCACTCCCCTTCTCCCTAAAATTTAATAACCACCATCTCTCTCTCTCTCTCTCTCTCTCTCTCTCTCTCTCTCTCTCTCTCTCTCTCTCTCTCTCTCTCTCTCTCTCTCTCTCTCTCTCTCTCTCTCTCTCTCTCTCTCTCTCTCTCTCTCTCTCTCTCTCTCTCTCTCTCTCTCTCTCTCTCTCTCTCTCTCTCTCCTCTTCAATTTCCAAATGTGCATCACTTCCCTCTCTTTATTTCTACTGACAATCTACACCTTGCTTTCCCTACTAAAGGATAGAGACTCAATTCCCTCAATTGAACCAACATGTAACCTTTCTCATCACTCATGTGAAACTTGAATATTTGTTTGACACGACATTAGTAATGGGTGACAATAGATTCATGTCATTATGAGTCCAAGGGCACTCACAAGTCATGTGTCATGGCTAATAAGGAACAAGGGAATTCTTGTGATCATGTCCACAAGCCAAGATCCCAATTCAAGGTTATCTAAGAGTGATGTCTTTTGATTCTATCAAATAGGTGAGACAACACATGCACACTTGACAACACCCTAGAGCATTGCGACATAGGAAGAGATAGAGGTTTCACTCATCCCATCACCATAACTTAAACATAGCTAACAAGCACATGGAACTACTTCGAGATAATCCAAAGCATTTTTCGCGAGAGTTCATGACAATAAAACACATTGAGAGTTACATTTTGGACTTCCCACTCTAAAGCACGTCTATCATTTGGGGGTTCAACGTATTTCCTCCACATTTAAGGGAATCAGAAGCTAACAATACTCTCATGAGCTATGAGGGAAACAAAATGAACATGACGAGGACATCTTATCTTCGACATAGGGTGAAAAGGGTTCATCCGCCTAATCATTATAGACTTCCATGAGTGACCTCATTCAAGTGAAATTATAGGGTACTACTGAAAGGAGTTCCCACAACAAGAAAGTCGAAGAATGGCTTTTGAAATTCCCACATGCACGGAGTTCTATAATGGCAAAACCTCAATGTACACAAAAAATCCCAAAATGATAATGAAAAAATATGACTTTGATCACATTCACATAATCTCCACCCTCTCATGGATTTCCCTTCATCATGTCCCAAAGCTCCATCAAAGGGCTTCTTTTATAGCCTCTATTGTAGAATCTTTGTCCTTCTTCTCCATTCATTGAGATAAAACCTCTTCAATCTTTATGCATGTGAACGCCTGCAAAAGAAAAGAGAAAATGCAATTTGATTTATCCCAACACTCGTAGCAACCCCCTAAAGTGAAGTGTGTGAATCCTTCATTTGATGAGTGTACATCGTGTATCAAAAATTAAAGAAGGGGGAACATGTTCTTCCATGTCTCACGCTGTATTAATATTCCTAGAATCTTTAGAAGACTTGTGGTAAGTGAAAGAACATAGGACTATGATGATAGACATCCTAAGTCAATCGCACCAAGAAAGTGATGGCTGGCATACAGTTGATCACTAGAATGATCATATCTCCCTTATTGTTCAACAAAATCACATGTATCATAGCACAAACCGAAGCTAACGAGAAAATCTACAAAAACAGGAAAGAATCATACTCAATAATCATTTGCACAAATTTTTCAATAAAAAAAGGTCACTTTATTCACCAACAAAAATTAGACTACAAGTGAGTGGATAAGCATCGTTATAATGGCCCCCTCATGTACCATTTTACATTTCTTTCGAAAAATCAGAATCAATTGTTTTTACTAGCTTCTCTTGCAAGGTCTCCTCAGGAAGACTCTTCCCTCTATTACATAAAGATATACAATTGAATCTACTCTACAAAATTGGAAGTTCTAAGCTGTGAAATTGCTAAAAAAATCCAAAAAATTTTATGACCACCCCTTTCCATACATAAGACTGTCAACAACATGCACATGGTCATACAGACAAGCAAACACGAAGACAATTAGATGTGTGGATTGGCAGACAGTAAGTTGGGCGAAAAAGAAGATAGATGAATGAACAAGCAAATGTACAAATAAATGGGTACAAGCAAATGTACAAACAAATGGGTACAAGCAAACGTACAAACAAATGGGTGCACAAGTAAGCAAGCAGATGGGTGAGAAGACAAACAGAATGGACAAATGAAGAGATAAATGGATGGGCAGACAAGCAACCAAAGATCAACAAGCAGGCAGAGGGATAGACAAGTGAGCAGACAATTAAATAAGTCCAAGGACATACACAAAGGCGTGGATGGACAAATAGGTGAGCAAATAGCAAATGGATGGACAATCGGGCATACAGATGGCCAAACAAACAGATGGACAAGCAAATCAGTACGTTAGAATGCACGCACATGTGGATGGACATATATATGTACAACTGATGGACCAGCATACACAAATGTACACATGGACAGACAGACGTCAAACCCACGTTCAGAAGATGGATGGACAGATGGACGAACATAGAGACAAACTGCAAACATACAGGTGGAAAGGATAGAAAACATATTGATGGGCAAATTACATATGGACAGACATCGAGCAGAGAGTTGATGAACAAAACAGATGACTGACAACAAATGAACAATAAACAGAATTGATTGAATATATGGACAAATGACAAATGGACAATCAATGAATGGGACGGACCAATGGTCAGCGAATGGAAAAATGGACAATGAATGGGCAATCAGACAAACAAATGATCGACAACAAACAGCTCTACACACATGATCAGACAAACAAAAGTCGGGGTGACAATAGGCATATGGCCTACAAATGTGGAAGAAATATGGAGATGTAAGGGACAAACAACCTAGGAGGTACAAAAGACAAACTGACATATGACCTAGGACTTACAACTGATGTGACCTAGGACGTACAACTCTAGTACAACCTAAGATGTGTGGTTGGCAAACAACCTAGGATATACAATGGATAGACCATAGAGGACATGACAGATGGATGGATGACAGAGGATGTGCATGGAAAGACCGACCACATGCACATGGACAATGACATGTGCACCGATGGATGACGATGTGCATGCAGATGGATGACAACATTCACACAGACAGACAGTGAAGTGTGTGCAGACGGATGGACAACATTCGTGAGTACTGACAGACAACATGATGCACACAAACCAACAACATACACATGTACGGATGACCAACATATGTGCATACATCAAATTGATGGATGCACATATGTTGGTGAGTACTGACAGACAACATGCATGCACACAAACCAACAACTTACACATGTACGGATGAGCAACATATGTAGACAAATGAATAATGCGTGTATATATAGATTGATGTCATGCATGCATATTGAATGAACAGCAGTGCATGCGTACATCAATCAATCTGCACATGGGATCAAAACATCTTGGGCATGTGGGGATGGACTGTCATACACGCATGTGAACAAACCTACATAAGACATGCAGACAAACCTGCATCCGACAAACAATGTGCATAAATATGTAAGTCCATATGCACATGGTGGACCATCATAGGATAGGCACATGTAGACAGAGTTGCATACTCTAATGCAGATGGACCTGTGTATGTGTGTGCCGATTGATCTGCATATATGCATAGGGATGTATGTATGCATGTAGGTTCATGTGTACAGATGTACAGATGTACAGATGTATGAACATGTATCCACGTATGTGCACTTATGTAAATAAGAATGTATGTAATCACATGCATGCATATGTATGTGCATGTGCACATGTGCTGGTTAATATGTACATGTGTATGTATTTACATGCATATGTACATATCTAGGTATGTGCACATGTAGGTATAGATGCGTATGGATGTACAGATGCACATACCAATGTACAGTTGTACAGATGTATGAACATGTATACGCGTATGTGCATTTATGTAAATAAGAAGGTATGTGATCACATGCATGCAAATGTATGTGCATGTGTGCATGTGCTGGTTAATATGTACATCTGTTTGCACATTTTTACATACCTATGTACATACATACGCATGTATGAACATACACGTGTGAATATGTCCACAAATATAAATGTATGCATGTACGTATGTGAAAGATTAGTCTAGCATTCATAATTACCAATAGTATGCGGATTTGCATGGTTCATACATCTACATGCTGAAAATATGGTGGAGCCATATCATGTGCAAAGCTCAAAAGCAAAACCCCAGGGAGATCTAGAATCTAAATAAAACTGTTTCAAGAATACACATGCTTGGAAAGCAGTTCGTAGAATGAGTCAAAACCAGTATGCATCATAGCCATATGTTTAACTCATGATGCACATGACGGAAAATGAGCAAAATATCCAAGCAACATTTGAAGACAACCCTTCATAACCAATCTTATTTGAAAGCGTACATCTGAGATTCACCAGAGATGGATATAGGTCCATATGCACATCACTTTTCATACCACCAAAAAAAAAAAGAAAATCTTAACAGCACCTCAAAATATGCCTCTGCTCTGAGCAGGCATCATTAAAGACCTGTCAATAGTACAGGGACAATGGCATCCCTAAAAAAAATTGAAGAATCAGTTACGCGAATATGCTCACACTACTAGCATACCACTCATGTCGCAGAAATTTGGTATCTGTTTCATGAGTGATGAAAACACAACAGTTTTTTAGTGTCACAAGGTGGTGAGACTAGAAATGCTCACAACAACAAATGTAATGTACAGAGATATCAAACATAATCCCCAACACCGAGGCACTTGAAACCTTGACCAGGTGATGACCATCAAAGACCCCAATAGGCTAATAAAAAGGAAGCCAAATGCAATCACAATGCTAGGATTATACTCTAGTTCATAAGGATTCGGATGCATTCGAGAAGCCTTCAATGCCAATGCAAGACCAAATCCAACAAGCATGTTAAACATGGGTCCAGCAAAGCAACCTGCCATCGCCATGGCAGGTTGACCTGCCCGTGCAACTGCAACATCTGCAACTAAATCACCGATTGAATTGCCCCACGCAAGGACTGTCAAACCAAGAAGAGCTGGAGGGAGCTTGAGTAACTTACCAAGAGTAGCAAGACAGCCCAGAAGCTCCCCAGCAATAAATGATATCCAGAAAACACTCATTATAAATGCAGTCACCACAGCAATAGGGAGCTCATTTTCTGGTGGTTTCTTTGTGAATACATAATAGGCTAGTCCCAAAGCTGAGCCTTGAATGAGTACCAACAACCAGAGGGGCCAATTGATTCCTGGTATTATGAATACAAACTGCTGGAAGGGAGAAATGGCTGCACTGATTATATAAAGAATAATCAGAGGGCAACACACAAGGTTCAAGGAAGCATAGACACGATTCCACCTTGATGGATCCACCGCAGGGATGGTTGAGCGAAGTACAATTTCAACAGGGAGATGCCAAAGCAGTTGAAGCTACACAAAGATACAAAGATACATTAATAATAATATCAGCAGACTATGGTATGGAAGGTTTATGACTAAAGAAAAATGCGTTCTCAACAGTTTCTAGAGTCAATACTTACGTTCTGATGAATGAAAAAAATACCTTTGCATTGCATTTGATGGAATCGAAATCTTTGCAGGGAATAATGGAGCAAATAAGTGCTTCAAAGACAGAAAAAAGGCTCCTTCCCCCCTTCAGTGTTTTGCCACCCTGTGAAATATACTTGCTTCCTTGAGAGCTCCCATTCTCCACATCTGGAAATTTATTATTATCATCATAATTTTCAAAGCTACAATTGGCACCAGTTTGATCGCAAACGTTAAATGCTGTATGCTTCCCAAGTTGTATTGCATTTTGTTTTCCATGATCTTCTATCTTATAACCACTGAAATCTGATGCATACTCCTTTGAGCTTCTATCTCTATTTCCATGGTGATCCATGAAGAAAACCACTGCCACAAAGAAAATGTACAGGAAAACAAGTCCATAAGCTTGCCAAGCATAGACCTCCCCACTCATGTACAGAAGAAACATCAGAGTAACTGCTAAAATATAAAAGCAGATGTCTCTGAGGAAGGTGGTGGGCTTTAGATCGAAAGGAGACGCAGCAAGGGCTACAAATCCAACCACAAGACCTGTGACAAAAAGGCCTGCACTCACCGTAGCACCAAGACCTATACGAGGGTTTCCCCCCCATACAGCAGCTATGGAAGCGAATACATCCGGTGCACCATTACCAAGTGCGAGCAACGTGACTCCTCCAGTACTTGGTGACAAATGTAACATGTCCGCCATTCTTGCAACTACTGGCGAGAAATAGCTTTGTGCCGCCGTAGCCAATATGTAGAATGCAAACGCCACCAGGACTAATAGAAATATTACAGATAAACCCAAACTATGATGAAAAACACAGGCATAAAGTGCGCCATAGTTGATTAGAGTCTTCTTCATTATTAAAATTTCACATTTTTCGGAGTCGGTATGTTTTCCAATACCGCTACCGACGTTCAAACTGTCACTTTCAGCAGTTGAAGATGGCAAGAATGTAGGAAGGACAAGGAAAATAAAGAGCAGTACTGGAGGACGAAGAAGCGGTGTGATCCCGTAGCGAATGCAGAGCGGCGCTTCAACATCACAGAATCTCCTGTATTCAAACTTGATCGCCGAAAGACTGCATTGCTGATCCATAAGACCTTGGAACCTCTGCGAAACTCAACTAGGAGCTCGCAGAGAGCCCAGATCTCAAATGTACGACAGATTCAAGCCCCAAGATGCCACATGTAGTATTCACGGAGGCCTTTGATTCCTGCTTAGCCCTGTCTGCAGGAAATCGCGTCTAGATCGTTAAGATTCAGCTCACATTTTCTACTCCAAACAACTCAGGGCCACATGAACCATTGCATTTTCGACTGGAAGACTGCAACAGTGACGGTGGCGTCCAACGACAGACTCGAACAATACGCTGAAAAGGAGCACAAATGTACTCTTCCTCGTCTTCTACTACAATTCACAGAATTAAACAACTCTTCCGATTGAAAGACAAGGACCCACACAGTCCAGCCTCTGTAGCTCAGGCCAGCCCACATATGTATCCTCTGCCTTTCCCGAGGGGGGGGAGACGGGGTGCTTGATTCTTACAATCTAGAGTTTGACTCGGAGGTTCCATGCTCTAGGTGCCTGTGAGTTTTTATGGTAGACGTATGAGCCAGTTTATCTATTTCGAGTCAGCTTTTATCAAGTAGCTGTGTGGGTTATTGAGTCTTGCTTTCTTTGAGTTCTGTATCTAATTACTCAAGAGTGTGCTAGATGATGAACCTCTGTGTTTCGTAAAATACAAGGGCTTGTTGGAGATGCTATGTATGTTTTTTTTTATATAAAGGAAGTTTGGCCTTGGCCTACTCTCTCGGACTTGTACTAATTAAAAGAAAAGGAAAGTACAAGTGAAGGGGACTAGTGCCCGCGAGATCCTTCGAATCCCACAAAGCAGGGGTAACTTTTGCAAAGTTTAGATGGCATTACAAAGAAGGTTGATCACCCTCTCATCACCCTCGTGCAGGGCCCACTAGGGTTTGAGCTTGTTGTTGATCAGAAAGAGCACTTGATGATGCCAGAAGGGGGCGGGGGGGATTTCTTATGGTTAGCGTACCAACGCGAGGAGCTCCACCTCGTAATTGTCAATCCACAGAGAGGTTAGGCCGATATGAAGATCAAGAGCAAGTGAAGTGCATGAAGAAGATGGTGAGAAATGCAATGAGCATACACACACACAAGGAAAGTCGCTATGGAGATCAATGGAAGGCAAGGAAAGAACTCGTACTCATATTCATTATCAACTTATTACAATAATTCTTCTAGCTCTAGCTCATAAGTTCAACAACCACAAAATGAGCTCTCTAGCTCTATTTATAGTTTTTTGCCTAGTTTTGACCGATTTCACATCTAGTGATCGGCATAGTTAGAAAATAGGTTCTACCTCTAATTTGATCTATCTAATGGTTTCTAAAAATTACAAAAGTTGGTGTGAACTTTCTACTTAGACTCCTCAAGCTCGAGGACTCCTCGGCTTGCACAAAATGGAGTCGCACTTGCAATAATCGGATGTATATACATATATTACATTGTCTTAGTGATAAAAATCATTGTTGACATGATGAAGTAATCTAAGTAGTTTATGTACTTCCTCTTCTTCTATGACGAGAGCCAGCACTCGATCCTTTGCCTTGAACATTCCCCTCCTCCTCGTTTCTGTCGTCCCTAAATAAGGTCGCGTTCAAGTTTCTCCCAATCAATGAGCTGGGGTTCGTCTGGAGGTGGGCGCATATAATGTTCTGAATACATAATACGTTCACAGGAAAACATGTGCAGTATATGTGTTGGACGACTTATGAAAACTTTTGGGTGGTATTCCCAGAAGCCGATGGTGAACATATCTTCAAACGTCTGCTTGTAGCAGGCGAGCATATATTTTAGTCTGCAGTGTCAAGCATAACATACTTTGAGCGACGGTGTCGTGCTCATGTCGTAAACTAAGTCCAAATTCCATACTCAAATCTTGGTGTATTTATAGTGGGAGCCTTGACACGTCAGAAGGTCTTGAACACCATCTGCATCATATCAAAAATCTTCACGGTCATTTGAGCATCAATATCAGTCATCTTGTGCAGCCGTGGTAGCCAATGACGAATAGTGGCCATCATGTAGCCGATAATCAGAGTATTATTCGAGGGAGGTTAGAGAAGGGGATAATTGATCCAGTTTCTACATTGATGATTATTATGAACCTTAATGTGGAGAATGAGTTCTCCTATGTGCAACGAAAATGTGTAGTGAACCCTTGTATGTCCAACAGACAAATAGTTGCACCTTAAATAGCTTGCTACTCTCAATAAAAAACTCAAATGGACTTGTGCCTTTAGCCAATCAAAGTAGACAAAAAGAGCTTTCTAACAAGCTATAAATAATTTAACTTGGACAAGTTTTGATTAGGGAGCGCAACTAACAAAGATGAACTACATGTCCATACAAGTGTGCTGAAGAAATAAACTTCACTCTCAGACTCATAACTCCTTGCATATATACTCTTTGAGGAAGATATTTGGTATAGCAAAAGTACACACAAATAGCTTTCCAAAAAGCTAAAAATCAAGTGATTTGGATGAGTTTTGGTCAGGAAACTCAACTGACCAAAATAGACCACTTGCACACATAAGTATACTAAAAACTTGGGCTACACTCTCTGATAGATATCTCACATAATATAAATCCTTTGAATGAGATATTTGGGACAGAGAAATAACATGCACACAGCTTTCCAACAAGCCAAAAATAAAGTGACTTGGACATGTTTTGGTTGGGAAATTTAACCGACCAAAATAGACTACTTGTTTACATAGGTATTCTGAAAAACTAGACTTCACTCTTTCACTGATATCTCACAAAATATATAAGCTTTCAAGGAGATATTTGAGATACAGGAAACGCACAAGATAAGCTTTCCAATGAGTGTCAAAAGGCAAGAAATGGTTAAATATACACTGAGATATGAGCTTCACAACAGAGCTATGTACAAAATGACATGCAGCTGGAAGGAGTCTATGGAAAGACAAAATGACAAAATGACTAGATCCGACTATTGGGAGCTCTTCCCTCTTTCTCTCCTTGTTTATAACTTGCTCCCACTCAACTTTTATAACCAATGAGCATGTGAAGAAGTTTGTGCCTCCTTCTTAACTCACCACTTTGCCCACTACATGCCACTGACTACAAGGCAGATATTGTATCTTTTACTCATCATGAATTTTGACTAGACTTTTTTCAATTTTTTTTCTTTTCTCTTCTTTTCCTTTATCTTTATTTTTGGTAAATGTATCCAAGCATAGCTCATATTTCCTCTTCCTTTTCCTCTTGAGCCTCCTCTTGAGTTCCTACCTTTACCTCGACCTGCATATAACATTTGGTTGTTGCTGTCCTTTCCTTTGGGGCCACCAAAGATAAGCTCTTCTGTGACAAGATGAGGGATTAGTTGTTCAAAACCTAGATATGCATCTTTCAAGTTAATGGAAGTTATAAAAGGCTTCCATCTTTCATCTTCTCTCAATCCATTGAGAGTATAACACATAAGATCTTCATCTTCAACCGTACTTGTGACAATAGAAGCTAAAGCATCACTTAGCTCCTTAATCTTCAAAGTATATTCAGCTATGGATTGACTCGAACTTTTCTTGATTGTGTTCAACTCATTCTTGAGTTGAAGTTTCCTAGCTTTGGTATTTGTTGAATACATCCTTTCAAGAGCTTTCCAAGCATCCTTAGCTTTCTCTAGATGTTGAATATGCCCTACCATGGCATTAGTAATGACTTGTGAAATGAGGAACATGACTCTCCTATTCCTCTCTTCCCATTCTTTTGCTTGCCTCCTTTGGACTTTGATGGCCATAGCTTGATTGATTTGAGGTTGAGCATCATCACCGCTCACAATACCCCACAAGCCTTTGCCCATTAGGTAGTTGGTCATTCTAAACTTCCACACAGGATAGTTATCCTTATCCAATTTCTCTACTTGTTGACCCAAGTCAGCCATTGAAGACTATCAAAAACTTTGAGAGTTACCTCGAATAGTTATATTGTCCTTTGCTCTTGCATTTGTGAAGTTGCCCCTTGTTTTGTAGCTCCTCTTTTGCTTTGCTTTAACTCCAAATCTGTTGATGAAGCTTCAACACCAAGTTTTCTCTGATACCAACTGTGGAGAATGAGTTCTCCTATGCGCAACGAAAATATGTAGTGAGCCCTTGTATGTCCAACACTTGGACAAATAGCTGCACCTTAAATAGCGTGCTTCTCTCGATAGAAAACTCAAATGGACTTCTACCTTTAGCTAATCAAAGTAGACAAAGAGAGCTTTCTAAAAACCTATAAATAACTTAATTTGGACAAGTTTTGATTAGGGAACGCAACTGAGAAAGATGAACTACCTGTCCACACAAGTATGCTGAAGAACTGAACTTCACTCTCAGATTGATAACTCCCTAAATATATATCCTTTGAGAAAGATATTTGGTAAAGAAAAAGTTCACACAAATAGCTTTCCAACAAGCCAAAATTAAAGCAATTTGGATGAGTTTCGGTTAGGAAACTCAACTGACCAAAATAGACCACTTGCACACATAAGTATACTGAAAAATTAGGCTTCACTCTCTGACAGATATCTCATACAATATAAATCTTTTGAATGAGATATTTGAGATAGAGAAATTGCATGCGTAGAGATTTCCAATAAGCCAAAAATCAAGCGATTTGGATATGTTTTGGTTGGGAAACTTAACCGACCAAAATAGACTACCTATTTACATAGGTATGCTGAAAAATTGGACTTCACTCTTTCACTGATATCTCACAGAATATATAAACTTTGAAGGAGATATTTGAGATGCAAAAAATACACAAGATAAGCTTTCCAGTGAGTTTAAATGCAAGAAATGGTTACATATACACTGAGATATGAGCTTCACAACAAAGCTATGTACAAAATGACATGCAGTTGGAAGGAGTCTATAGAAAGATAAAATGACAAAATGACAAGATCTGGCTATTGGGAGCTCTTGCCTCTTTCTCTCCTTGTTTAGAACGTGCTCCCACTCCACTTTTATAACCAATGAGAATGTGAAGAAGTTTGTGCCTCCTTCTTAACTCACCACTTTCATTTGATTGCCCACTACATGCCACTGACTACAAGGCAGATATTATATCTTTTACTCATCATGAATTTTGACTAGACTTTTTTCTTTTTTTTTTCTTTTCTCTTCTTTTTTGTTATCTTTATATTTGGTAAATTTATCCAAGCATAGCTCATATGAAAGTGAGATTGTACATTTATCTTCAACACTTAATAGCAAATGCCTTCCAAGTACATCTACCTGGAATCGGTCCGTAGCACGGGTTGTGCTTCAAGTGCGTCGATGCATGCATCCACGTGTGCATAATTTTCAGATACTTTTGTAGTAAGTATACGTGTCATGTGGGTTGATATATGTGGCCTCGCTCTGCTTCGGGTGGAACATCTTCAGGCTCGATTTGCATGGCGTGCATGGGGCATTTCTGAGTGATGCTCTCAATGTGAAAAATATATTCTTCTAGCAAAAGGAAATATGGTTTATATTGTAATTCGATTGTCATGATGTTTCTGTAGGGGGCAATAGCAGCAAAATAGGGCGACTTCAAAATGACCTCTTTGAGATTGGCCATAGCATGTAGTTGCGCATCCACTCGTGTGGAGTGTGTCTTGCCCAGTTCTTCAACTGTCTTTAACCAAGCTAGAGGAGGTAATTCATATGTATCTTGTCCTTCGGGTGATGAGCATCCTTCAACAATAGGTAAAGAGACATATTCTTCTTTAAAGGTTTCCTCAACTGATATTTGTATCCTTTCATTAGGTTTAGGTATGTCAAGTGGCTAATTGGGGTGACGGGGCTCAGTCATGTTGGATACCTAAGATCGTAATTCTTGGACTTTCATATGTAGCACATTCAATCCATCTAAGAGATCCGGTGGAGTTACTTCCTATACAATAGTAGGGCCTAAGGAGTCTTTGAGCAACAAGTTCTTATTGGTCTCCTTAAGTGTGTGGCATTCTTCTTGGAGGCAATCATAATCTTCGAGTACTCATGTGTGGTCCTCTAGTAGAATCTGCATTGACTCGGGAGGAACGGCGTGAAAACAAGACGGACTAAGGGGAATTTATGGATTGTCCAACATGCATCAACAGTGGATGCCGATGATGATGCAAGGATGGGAAATGATACGTGCGGGATGGTTTTTAATGCAATGGGAGTGGGAGTAGGGGTAGGGATGGTGGATGCCGTGGCAAGTAACGAAAGAGATGTGCAAATAGGTGACGTGTGAAGTGTGCTACATGATGTGGTGGATGCATGCAATTGTGCGTCTGGTGAAGCAGTGGGTGTGATGTCCATGTTGCTAGTGGTACCTTTAGTGATCGCAATGTGAAAGAGTGTTGTAGGTGCGATTGTGCGTGGTGGTGGGTGTAGTTGTGTGGTGAGAGGTGAGTGAGGTGGTGTACTTGGTGGCCATAAGAAGGGAACTTGTGGACGAAGGTCTTGAGAAGGTCTTACAAATGGAAAAGGTGTAGGTCGGGGGTGTAAAAAGGATGTGAAAGAGGAATAGAAGGAGGTCAACTGGGTAGAGACGGTAAAGGAGTATAGCGGGTTAGTGGTATATGAGGGGAAATGAGGGGGCGAGGAAATGATAGGAGGTGTCATAATAGGTGGAATGGCAACAGGGGGAATGGGAGCAGTAGTCGAACTTGGGCTAGATGCCCGGGGCCAAATGGAAAGGGGGGAAGGAATACGAACCTCGGGGCTATCTACAATGTCAGGGGAGGATAGGGTTGGGACCATGTGAGAAGGGAGGGTGTCACTAAGAGTATACACATGGGAAGTGTCTTATGCAGTTAATTCGATAGTGGAGGAACCCACGGGGGGTGCTGATGTGATAGGATCAGTGGGGACACGAATATATGTACCGGGTCATTTAAGAATGCAAACCCATCGAGGGTCAAACTTGGATAGGGTCTTCCTTAGCAAATATCATAATGCTTCTGGCACACCTATAGGCTTAACCAATTCATGCATGGCAAAGGTAAAAGTTTCCTCAAAGCCACCGTTGATCAGTTCTTGTTGCAAGAGGGCTTCACTTTGTTCTTTCGTTAATCTGGTTCTTGCCCAAACTTTATTCATATTATTGTGGAGTCGTCGGATGGCAACAGTGTATGCTACTGCTTCTACCATTTCTTCTTCATACTTGCTAGCTTCACCTTGAATGTCGGCATGTGCTTTCAATTGTTGTGCTTCTTCTTCACTAGCTTTAGTGTCAGCATCTCCTTCATCTGTCACTCTACGATCATCGTCTTCGTCCTCTGAATCAATGTCCTCCCCCTTGGAGGGCGTAGTGCTGTAAGTAGGGCATTCAAATTCTTGAGAAACCACGTGAGTATCCAAAAATTGAATGTTGTTGGACAAGACATCCGAGATCTCGAAATCAAACGTAGTGTTAATATCTTCAATTCCCAGGCTAGTAACCAAGAAGGTAAAAGAACAAGAAACAAACGTAGAAGTTGCCATGGTAGCTTTTACAGTGGTGGTTGCCGTAGTCATCATGGTGGTAGGAACAATAGTCTCTGCTGGTGAAACATCACAGAGTGTAGCAGATCAATTCAGGCAAACTCGGAGAGGGGGAACATCTGGTTGTGGTTGAGCTGGGGGTCGTTGGTGGGAGGTCTTGGGTGTTGGTTGTGGTGATGGTGATTCTGGTACTTTTAAACATGGGATGGTTCCGTGCATGCACTTGACTTGGTGGGTTTTGGGTCGTCTCGTGGCTTTCTTGGATCCTTTATATTGTTGTAATTGCACAGCTGGGAGGGCTCTCTCTATAGCAATATCATAAGCCAAACACATGTATATGATGCGTGTGAGGGCACAACATCCATGAACAACATTT
This sequence comes from Ceratopteris richardii, assembly GCA_020310875.1. Classification (NCBI taxonomy): domain Eukaryota; kingdom Viridiplantae; phylum Streptophyta; class Polypodiopsida; order Polypodiales; family Pteridaceae; genus Ceratopteris; species Ceratopteris richardii. The sequence continues at coordinate 110,940,165 of CM035428.1, forward strand.
TTCTTCTCCCAATGATGTCCGGCCAATAGAAATTGATCCTAAATACAAGTAGCAATATCAATTGTTTGAGGCCCTGTAGTGGCAAGATACAAACCAAACCAAAGACGTTTGTGCGGGATCCTAAATCGCTCTTGCGCAAGGACGGCAAAATTTTGTAGGCATATTCTCAATGGAGTGGTCAACTGAGGGGTGATGGCTGAGATGGCTGGCCATTTATCAACATTGCTTTGCTTCATAGGTTCTGGGATGAGATGCTCCTTTTCGGTGGGTGTATGGTTGCTGTGAATCTTAAGCGCAGTCCTGATTAAGTCCAAAGACAATGTAAACTTCTTGAAGGGTGAGTCATTAACCAAGGACGGTAGTACACAGACAGGGTTCAATTACTTGCACTCTTGCTCTTTAATAGAAGCCACCAAGTAGTAACATTGATAAAAGTCAACTTTAGGGAGTTCGGCACTGAATTAATTTGTGAATCCTTCACTCTGCCATATAGGTTTTAGGTCTTCACTATTCTGGAGTTTCTCAAACTCTTCTGAGAAGAATTGATAACACCTCCACACATTCACACCGTACGTTAAGTTGGCTTCATATATGAACTCTGCATCTCCTAGGGGTCTTGCAAGCCCTTGGAACCAGTGTGCCTTGCTGCCTACTCTTTCTATCTATCCTTGAGGAGGGTCCTTGAGGAGACTCTGACGAGATAGTAGTAGGCAAGCTCTCAAATGGAAGAGCTGAGAAGTCAACAATAGGCTGCCGGAGCATTGCACTGGTAGAACCTTCCCCTTGCATGATTGAAAGTTGGTGTAGCGAACCTAAGCTAGAGTAAAGAGAAAAACACATTAGCCATGGAAGATAATTAAGATCCCAAGAAGATGAGACCTCCATTCCTTTCCACCACCAACATGCTTCCTGTGCACTGTATATGGTTTTAACGTTGTGAGAGATGAATTGTGAGAAGTGTGTGCTTGACTGTAAGTGGGAGTGTGTGAGGTGCGTGGCATTACAATTGACTTTGAATAAGTATTGCTTACAAATTTAGTGTATGTCACAATGATGGTGGTGATATGGATTTGCCGAAGTGGGAGTGGTTAATAGGAGTTTAGCTTCACTGAGTCAGTGGTCAGGGTGAGTTTCTTTGAGGGTTGTCGTGATTAACGAAGGTGTTGGCAGTAGGCAAAGGCACAGACAACGAGGAAGCATGTGAAGGTGGATTATAATGAAGTAGTGGGGAGCCACCCAATCATTTTTTCTCCAAGAAATATATTGGATAATACTTTCTCAAAACCCTCAATAGTGATTTTCATCACTCTTGTACCATATGTATCATAGAACAATCACTTTTGTAACTAATAGCTCCATTGTGTGCAAGGCGAGGAGTCCTCGAGCTTAAGGAGCTTAGAAAGAACGAGCATACCAGTTTTGGCCATTTTAACATCTCGTTTAGACCTTCAAATAGTGCCTAGAAACTATTTTTTAACTATGCCAGTCACTAGATGTGAAACCGATCAAAACTAGTCGAAAAACTATAAAACGAGCTAGAGAGCTCATTTTTGAGGTTGGTTAGTGTGAGCTTTGAGTTATTTTGAGCTTGTAATAGAGATCTTGAGCAATAGAGTCTATTTCCTATCTTCCATTGTGTTTCGCTTGTCTCTTACATGTGTGTGTGTATGTGTGTGTGCATCTCCATGCTTCTCACCTTCACTCTCACTACATCTCGCATTCACAATCTTCATATCACTCCTATCTCTTCTGCGGATTGACATTAAGGAGGTGGATCTTCTTAACGTGGTGCTTACCATTGTACTAGAGCAGCACTAAATTTGGCACCGTTGTTGGGGATCGAGTCTAGGACGAATGTGTGATTGTAAGAGTATAGCAAGAAGTGGCATTGGAAGGTAAAAATTTCAGTTTTTGTTGTTGTTTTAAGGTAGTTTTTTGTGTTTTTCATCTCCGCTACACTCCTCCACCACCGCATCATCTTCTCCCACTTTGAAAAAATTAGAAAATTCATCATATCCACCTATTCTCCTCATTGTCCCTCATTTCCGCATGAAAGAGAGAGAGAGCTTTTGTGCTTGTTTGTGCATGTGTGTTTTTGAGTTTTCTTGCAGGTACAATGCTCGAGAGCAGCAAGAAAGCTTCCAAAAGGTGAGAAATTCACTTTCTGTCAAGATATGCCGTAGGTGTCAGACCATCATGATGGTCTGGCAAATTCAAAATTTTTTGTAAGCGAGTAGACCACGGTATAGAGCACACTCGCGCACATAGGAATCCACAAACACATTTGGAAAATCATCAGTTTGGTTGACCATCACGATGGGCTCACGCCATTGCGATTGTGTCATGCCATTGCAATTGTGTCACACCATCGCAATTGGCTCATGCCATCACGATGGCTCGGCCGGACCATCGCCATGGTCTCACACCATCGCAACGGTTCACTTGAACCATCGCGACGGTCACTGACCATTGCGACGATCCCATCGACCCCATGCCATCATGATTGGCCCATGCCATTGCAACGGCTCACTTGCCACATCTCAAATTAGACCATCACGACGATACCACGTACACCATCATGACGCTTCAAGTTCAGACCATCATGATTGGCTCACGCCATCGCGCCTTGTGACCATCACGATGGGCTCACGCCATCGTGATGGTTGCATTCATCGTTAATCATCATGACAGGCTCACGCCATCGTGATGATTACGTTGATCATTGACCATCACGATGGGCTCACGCCATCGCGATGGTTGCGTTGACCATTGACTATTGTGATGGGGACATGCCATCACGATTGCTCGCAAGACAGACCATCACGACGCCTGCACCATCGGACCATCGCAATTGTACCACACCATTGCGACGATTCAACTGGGCCATCGCTACGATCCCAGACCATCGTGATTATCTCAGACCATCGCGATTGTCCACCTAGAATGCCAAAATTAGGGTTTGATTTTTTGGGGTATTTTGAGGCTATTTTGAGTGAATTTTTGGGTGGTTAAGCTTATTGAAGACCCCTTAGCTCATAAGTAAAGAAAAACTTGTTTGTCAATTTTTACCACCGAGGGCCTAAACGTTCATATCTTTTTCGTTCAGAGTCTATTTTTGAGGTTTTTTGCTCGTTAGAAAGCTCTTTACGAGTACTACATGACCTCAATAGTTTTTTTCAAGAAGAAAGCATTGATATTTAGATAGGAAAATTTGAGGTTGACCCATTGGTTGGGACTAGGAAAGCCAGGGGACACTTGGAAATTTCATAAGGAGATAAAGGGACCCTTAAAGGTGTATATATCAAAGTGCTTGAGCATTAATCAAAGAATTGGTCTAAACCTTGAATTTTGATAGGTCTAGCAAGAGCTATCCAAGGGCAATCAAAGCAAGGCAGTGAACTACGCAAGGCTTGGGAAGTGAGACTTCTTGGGCAGCAGAGCAATCAAAGAAGCTGACTCAAGGTTGGAAGAATACTCAACCCCCTCAGTCAATTATTAGCTTAGGCTAAACATTTAGCATTGTGGATTAAATTAGGACGACGATAGGAACGCATCAAGTCCAAGGGACTTAATTTTCCAAGTCCAAGAGTAAGATAAAAGTGTACGATATGAACCCCTAAAGGAAAGAACTTAAGTCTGATGGAATGAGGACTCAAAAGTACAACGAAAAGTCGACTCCTGACGCATACTTCGAGACAAGACAAGAATTTAAAGGAACTAAAAATGAAACAAGCAATTAAGAACAAAGAAATATTGACGATCAGAGTGTGTATTGAGTGATTCAGGAAGTAAATTCATGAACCTTAGATCGGGCAAGCATATAGGTAAGTCAGATCGATGAAGCCTTAGATCATTAGAAGCAAGTGTAGGAACTACTGCACATTCGTGGGCACAACAATTGAATAGTTATCCTTATGAGTTGGGCTCAGATACTAGTGAATCAGAAATGGCTTTTAGCACAGAAAGACCAGAGGGAGGGTTAAACATAGCATATTTGGAAAGATCCGAAGGACCCTACAGAGCTCAATTATAATATGTCCGAACCAACCACTTAGCTGCTCACATCTACGAGGATGGTTTGCAAAGACCAGTAGTGCAATTGCACAATCCTAACCAACCCATTAGATTGGAACGTCTAGTGGTGAAATTTGAGAGAGACACATACATATACAAAGAAGGAACAATCTACATCATAAGTACTCAACATAATCATACCAATGAGTTCAGTATAGTAAGTCCTGATAAGGATGCAAGAACCCAAGGAAAAGAACCACTAGGAGAAGAACCTAGGACACCTAGAGGGAAATCTGTACTAGCAAGAGTACTAAACCCAAATTGGATCCCTCAGGACAATAGAAGCATAGAATTGTTTCTAAATAAGGAAACTGATGAAGCATTTTCGAGGTACAGAATGGAACAACCTAGTGAGGTAGGATCCATCATGATTTATGAATTCAAGGACCCACATACACCTGGAAAGGTTTTGTACCTAGATGATACTTCAGAACGAGTATTTGTAGTGTTGGAGCATGCAAGACTTGTCTAACATGAAGAGGTGAGTTAGTATTACCCCCATCACGAACAAATGTAAACACGAGACATCAGGGTGTTGGAACATCGTCAACCCCTGGTACTCAAAGAGAGAAGAACAAAGAGAAACCAGAAGTAAGTTTTATTCATCCTATAGGGAAGATAGACCAACCATGGACACTGATAGATTGGAGAGACAAAGGGAACCAAGAATACCAGGTGGTAGAGATGATTTTCCTCTACCTAGACCACGTGAACACCCAAGGATACTAAGAACCACTCAATTAGTAAAGTCAATGAAAAAATACTTTGATGGAACAGGAGATCCCTGGAATTTAAGCAAGTGCTACGAGCAGAGCAAGTAGAAGACATGTTCACACAATATAATTCATTTGGACTAACATTAAAGAATACAAATTTAACTTGGTTCCAACCATTGCAACAAAGGCAATTTAGAGATATCCATCACTTGTTAGAGTCATTCATCACAGAATTCTCTAAAAGTGGAGTCAGACATGATACTTCTTCCTTGATTCAGAGCTTCAAACAGACCCCTCAAGAAACAAACAGACTTGCAGGACGTAGGTTTAGACAATATGTTGAGAGATGTCCGATGCAAGTATTACCCTCACAGGCCAAGCAAGTATCGTTGTTTTTAGATGGCCTCTTGAGCTCTAAACTACGCTCCTATGTATACTTAAAGGAACCCAGAACACTAGAGCAATGTGTAAGAATTTGTATAGACATTGAGGAGAACCTAGGAGATGAGTTGGAACTCTCAAAAGTCTATAAGGACTTAGATTGTTCATCTCTAGCATCCTCAAAACTTTCTAGCTCGATAGAGGACCTAGTAGAAAAAGTGGCCCAGAAACTAGGAGTTTCTAGTAAATAGATGCCTAGGTTAACAACAAACAAGCATTGTTACACCTATGGTGGTGATCATATGGCAAATGTGTGTCCCAATGTAACACAACCACAAGCCAACCCTAGTGGCCAATACTGTACGATTGAGAGATACACGAATCACACTGCCCAAAACTGCCCATACAACAAACAAGTAGTATGATAGAACTACCCACAAGCATACCCCCAATCAGGGAGGTATCAAGGTCAATACAATGCTCAGCCTCATTACTATAGGCCTCCTCAAAACCATCCTTACCAAGCTCAACAGAGACCTCAACCTGTTTTAGCTCAGAAGCCACCCCCACCAACTAATGTCATCTTAGTCAAATACGCTGCTACAGAAGAGAACCTCAATAAGGCTTTTGTGCCTTCTTCACCCTTGATCACTGAAAGTGATCTGAATTCTAACAATTTTGACTCTACCCATGTAGATAGTCCACCCGCATATTACATGGAGTCACCAGAACATGTGGAAACATACCAATAGGATATTCCACCATTGGAACCTAGTTGGGAGCCCGACTATGTTAATGTGATGTATGCCAACCCTAATCCACGACCCCAGTTAAGACAACAAAGACCATAGGGACCTAGAGGACCATGCTTTCGGTGCCAAGGAGTTCATTTCATTAAGGATTGTCCACATCCTCCGATAACAGGACAGTCACAATACTATAACATACAAGGTTTTTGTGCCAAGTGTAGTAAAGAGCATGTCATCAAAGATTGCCCCAAGCACCCTACTAATGCTTCCAAAGTGACACCTATTAACATGATATGTATTGTACATAACTTAGATGGATCCAACCCTACATACGTGCCTATCCAAGCTATAACAAGAGCCCACTTGCAGAATCAACAGCTTAATCCTGAAAAAGTAGTCAAAACTAGTGGAGTATAAGAGTGTAGTAATAAAAAGATGAAATCTTGGAAAGATTCGAGAGAAAGAATTAAGAGGAAGTGGAGTAAAAAGATGATTGAGCTGGAAGGAATTCTAAAGGAATCTAGAGCCAAAATCCTAGAATTGACTTCTCAAGAATCTAATCAGGAGAACCTAGCTCAGAAATCAGGATCAGCTCTAGCTGAACCCATACCAAAAGATCTAGACATGATGTTTTGTGCATATCAGGAGAGATTAAAAGAAGGACCTGAGGTAGCTGAAATGAGTAAGAACTATCCAAGAGCAGACTTAGAAATTGAGAGTACTAAACTTTGCATGAAGATGGTAGAATTAGCACAAGCTATGTTTGAAGCCTCTTGTTATCTTTATTGGAATAACATGGAAAAACCCGAATTACATTTTCAAGGACTACTAGAGAGGTTAGAATACTTGATCAACAAAAACGAGAAGAAGAAATTGCAAGGGAACTTTAATGTCTCATAGACAGGGGAAAGGAATACACCATCCCTGTCTCAAGTACCAAATACAGAGGGTGAAGACAACATGTCTTCCATACATAAGTATTCACATGAATTTTTAAGAGAAACAAGAAGAGAAATGGAGAATATAGCAAGAAACCCATCCTCCTATTCAAGAAATAGACGACTTGCAAGAAAAGTTTCCCCAAGACATCCCCTCTATCTATGATGATGTAGAGGAAGAACAACTGAGTGAACAAACAGATTTTGAATCCAATTCTTTGCAAGAATTACCTCAGTTCATAGGACCTTGTGAAGCCAAGTCTATTTGCATTACAACACCCACTATAATAGTGAGGAATGAAGAATCCATAATCCCTAGAAACACGGAAGTAATTAAGAATACCAAGGTACAATGTCATCTCACTCTAGAGGAGTTGTTAAAGATTAAACCAGACCTATGGAAGCACGTAGCAAACCAATTCCCTGAGGTTGCTATTGCTCCCTCCCAGTTAGGATCACACAAGAAGGTACCAGAGATACCCATAGAACGAATTGGAGATGTGAGTGAGGGAGAGGAAGGTAACATGTTGTAAAGTAACTATCTAACAAAGCTTAGCAAGGCGAAGGGTTATTCTAACAAGACTAAACCCACAAGGGGTGAGAGATGCATGTATCCACCCAACCAACTCCACCTATATATATACCTCAAGACCAAGGGAGGAAATGTGAGGAGAGCTTGCCAAGTGTCCTCTCCACATGGATTCTAATCCAAGGCCTTCTAACCTTGGAAATCATATGGACTCACATGGCCTTCACATGGATTCTTAAAAGGACTTCTCCCAAGCTTGTACATACAAGTCTCAAGGCTTGAAAGGCCTCCCTAAGGGTTAAATATCATACTCTTAGGAAATATCAATCCTAAGGGTCAAAACCCTTCAATTGGGAGAAAATAAATCCAAATAACTCAAGGGTTCAAACCACACTCTTGGGGACACTTTCCCAAGGGTTTCCCAATAGAATCCAAGGGTTCTTCAAGTGGTTTTGGACCCTCAAAACCCATGTCTTTGGCCACTTTGACCCATAGTTATACAACATTCTTCCCCCCTTTAACATTTTCGTCCTCGAAAATGTGTGTAGGCATATTATGTGGAGTATTCCCCCATGCCTCATGATCTTTTCTATAGATCATAGTTTTTTTCATCTCTCTGATTTGCTTCTTTGTAAGAAGGAGATTCTATCTCATACTGGATCTGAAAAGAAGGAAATCCACTTGTGGGGCTAATCCCTACCCAAATCATTACTTAACTTTGCATGTGAAACACTAAATCAAATGCTAAGTATGGTTGAAATGATAAGGGTGGATTAAAACATCCCTGCCTAATTCAATGTTTTCCTATGCGAACTCCGCATCCATAGTATAAACATATGAAGTAGGTGGATTGTAATAGTCTCCAACTAGTTTGGTATGTAGATCCATTTCTACCCATTGCTCTGGTGTGGACCTAGCAAAATAGATGGATCTCTTACTTTTTCAAGGCTTTGAAAAGTCTCCTTAAATTGAGTTTAGTCAAAACATCTAAATAAGATGTTTCTGACTATTTTCTACTTCTTAACCAACATCTACTGATCCTTTTTCCAAATATAGAACTACCATGTCCTATTGTACTTTAGAGTCAAGGTAGAATGTAGGAAAGAAGTGATTCCATTCTTTAGGCATTCAACCTCAAAATGATTTTCCCAAGACTTTCTCAAAAGCCTTGACTTGTTTAGAACTGTTAGAATCTATAAACAATTCCTAAGAGTTTTATTTCAAACTCTTTTAAGAGAAATTTTTAGATTCTTCATCCATTAATCTTAAAACCGTATCAGATGGATGAATGAATTCTCTTAATCTTAAGTGTCTTCTGAAATTGAAAAGGTTCTATACAAAACATCCATCTTTTGATGTTTAATTTGGTTATCCATTCCATCTAACTAAACCTGATCTAGAAGTGACTTTGAAGATTCCTTCCAAGTCAAATCCAAGGTCTGAAAAAGTGAGAAGGAAGAACCAAAACTCGATGTAACCAGTTCAACTTCTGAAACACTAAAATGATTTGAGTCAAATTAGATGAGACTCAAAACTTTAAGGATTTTAATCTAGCTAATAGTTTGAAGCATTGTTTCTACCTTTATGAGATTGAATCTAAATTCTCAAGAAGATCCTTTGGGTAAAGTTAAACCATCATCCATCTAACAAATTCTAGTGGTATAAAACATCGGTGTTTCAAGCCACCGAGTTTTGATGATGCTCAAATATACTCTCAAACTATGATGCTTCAAATATCTTAACTAAGAAGTTAGTCCTTTTCAATCTCTTGAAACTCCTATAGACTGGAATACCAAGCCTAGTATAAATTACTTTAGGAGATTAATTGTACTATCAACCAGATGTTTTGGACTAACTTATTCTAACTTCAATTATGTAAATAACTAAGTCAATCCTTTTTAATACCTCTTGGTACATCTTTATTCTAAAAGATATTAACTCACTTAGTTGTATTTGTCAACTAAGTGTTTTATCCAAGATTGACTTAGTCAAATTTACCTTTCTCGAAAGGATCTTTCCAAGTTCTCTCCCAAGAAATCCATGTAGCATTTCTGATAAAGAACTTCAAAATCCTTAACAAGACTACATTAGTCTTATTGAAAATCTTTATGAAGATCTAGAAAGTGATTTCTCTTCACGATCTTCGAACTTAATTAGTTACTTGATATGGCCTATTCTTGACCAACCTATACTTCATTTTTATCTATGAAGTTTCAGTTTCCATTGGGATGGAGTTTCACTCCAACTCATGGGCCCAAGACTAAAAGATACCTATCATATCAAGGTATGATGTCCCATACCATCATTCCTACATTAATGTGAATATAAAGGATAGTGTCCCATACCACTACACTTTATATTCAACATTGATGTGTGAATGATATTTATCTTAAAGTCTAAAAGCTTAATCTAACTATAGAGTACCCTTTACTCAAATTCCTTTTGAAGTCAAGGGATTACCTCTATGTTTCCATCTTTCTTGGGTTTCTAAGATTTTCAACATATGATCATTCTATGATCCTATTTATTCCTAAACTCATATTGGAAGCTCTAAACCTTTTGATGAAATAAATATCCATCCTGATGGAATAAACATCTATTATTTATTTCTAAGGTTTTGAGTGCAATTCCAAGTGTCTTGAATCATATTCAAGATCTACTTAGTTCTTTCTTAACTAACTTGAAGTGACAAGAGATTACTCTTGCCTTTTAGATTCCTTTGTTTATTCAAAACTTTTCAAAAAGCTACCCTAGGGTTTTCTAGGAATCTTATTTATTACTTAAGTCTAAGCATCTTCTAATGCTTTTGGATTTCCCTTGAAATCCCTTTAAGAATAGGTGAATACAAGTTTCACCTTCCCGAGACTTAAGTATCATTTATCAAAGTTGTAGACTACGTACTTTGTATATTCTCTCCTTCTTACTTCCCTTTAGAGAAGTATAAGATTCGGCATGCTTTATTTGAGCTCGTGGTTTACAACCACCTTTTTCAAAATCTTTTGTGATATTTTTTGGATCCCATGATAAATTTAGCATGCCATGAAGTTGCTTTCTGAGCAACTCATTGTTTGCCAAACATCTTATGTATAAAAAGATGTTCTTTTATCTCATCATCTAAATTCTAAGTTTCTCTTTATGGAATTAATTGTACCAATTCTTGATAATTTTTGGTACTTTCTTCCCCCCTTTGAAGAGTTTTCATCCTCGAAAACTGTGAAATCTATGGATTCATTTACAAGTAGAGGGTCAGTTCTCTGACTCCTCCCAATATTGGACTATTCAACCAATCTTATACTTGTGTGGAATCTGAAAACTTTCTAGAAGACTTACTAGAAATAAATTCTAGTTTTGGTGTCTTTTAGAAAAATCTTCTAGAGGTAGCTCAACAACCACCTGTCCTAACTTGACATGTCATGGGTTTTATTGAACCTAAAAATCCATGAACAAGACTTGAAGCTTGAGGCTCTTTCTATTTGTGTTAAGCTTTGTTGGCTTTTGGATCAAGCCAACATACAAAAAGCATAAAGGAATAATGGTCTTTAAATCCCATATCATTAAACTTTTATGCTTTTGACTTCATGCCAAGAAGTCATTTCCTATCTTAAGTTTAACCTTAATCTCTCTCTTGTCCCATAAAAACCATGCATATGGAATGTCATTATTTGAATTGCATACTTAGTGTATGCTAGAAACATATAAATCTTTACTCAAAGATGCTTAGCATTCATAAGGTTCACGATTGAACCCCTCTTTGAAGCATGCATGGAATTCTTATCTTGAACTCCATTTTATTCAATGAGGTGCTCTTTGCTTGCATTCTTTTTTATGCCATGAATGACTCTAGTAATTTGTAGCCTTAAGCATACTTAACATCGATGTCTTTCATGATCTTGTGCTCCCTTTTAGTGCACAAACATGTGCTTCTCTACGATGCATCATCATGTTAATGCACATACATTCTTAATATCCCTTACAACAATGCATGCGAATGCTTGAGGTGCTAGATTTCACCTCAACTATGCATGTTTTCCACTTGAATGCTAAAAATACCCTTTCTTTGCATGTAAACTTGGACCTAATCACCAATAGGAGTCCTAAATCGTGTTTCAACTATGTATTCATGCAAAGATATTGAAAAATAAGGCAAACAAACATTAAACATAAAAAAGATACTTAGCTTTATAAGAAGCTTCATCCTTCCTTTGCATTTAGGGGAGGGCCAATTCTTCGCTTGTAGCTTCTCCAAAAGTTGATGTGTCCCCTGTGCTCCTTCGTGTCCCTTCATCATGCTCCAAAAGATAGATGTTGAAGTGAATACATCCTCATGCACTCCATGAGCTAGATCCATTTTAATGCTTCAAGAGGAGAAGAGTCTTCTCTTGATGTTCTCCATCAATTCTAAACTCTTAAATTAAACTATTCAACTGTCAAAATAATACTATATATATCATACTCTAGAACAAAGATAAAACACAATATATCACGAGCGCTAGGAGAGAGAGCTCCTCGAGGTCGAACTCATCGTTGACATTGACATATATCTGATTGTGTAGGCGTTAAGTGACTGCTTGTCTGCCCACCCATGAGTCTATACGTAGCATTATATGTATACAACATGTTCGTACACGCCAGTTCGCATGGCTAGACCAATAATCTACCAAAATCCCCACGAGGGATCAAGTCCCGTGAGCAGCATGTTTGTACGCATGTGCAACATCAAAGCTGAGAGTGGAGATCATACGAAGTAGCCTTTCTTTTTTTGTAAAGAGAGACTAATGAGACCATCATGTAGCCAATGGTTTCTCACACACAAACATGAAAGCTTGGCTTAAGCTATCCGCGAACTCATGAGAGAGACTGTAGCATCTTAGCTCCCTAGCTCTGATACCACTGTTGTAAAGTAACTATCTAACAAAGCTTAGCAAGGCCAAGGGTTATTCTAACAAGACTAAACCCACAAGGGGTGAGAGATGCATGTATCCACCCAACCAAATCCACCCATATATATACCTCAAGACCAAGGGAGGAAATGTGAGGAGAGCTTGCCAAATGTCCTCTCCATATGGATTGTAATCCAAGGCCTTCTAACCTTGGAAATCATATGGACTCACATGGATTCTTAAAAGGCCTTCTCCCAAGCTTGTACGTACAAGTCTCAAGGCTTGAAAGGCCTCCCTAAGGGTTAAATATCATACTCTTAGGAAATATCAATCCTAAGGGTCAAAACCCTTCAATTGGGAGCAAATAAATCCAAATAAGTCAAGGGTTCAAACCACACTCTTGGAGACACTTTCGCAAGGGTTTCCCAATAGAATCCAAGGGTTCTCCAAGTGGTTTTGGACCCTCAAAACCCATGTCTTTGGCCACTTTGACCCATAGTTATACAACATAACACTTATCTTCCAATAACCCACAAGGGCTACACCACCAAAGCCATCTTAGATTCAGGAGTTGGAGTAGCCATTGCTACCACTGCTTTATGGAAACATTGGGGTAAGACAGCACTAAGACCCACCAGGATGAAGCTACAAATGGCTGACGAACATACAGAGAAGCCATTGGGCTTACTAGAAGGCATATCTCTCACCACTTGTGGTGTGGATTTTGAACATATTTTTGCCATTTGTGATTTTGGAAAAAATCATGCTTACGAGATGATTTTAGGACGACCATTCATGTGTCATTTGCAACTCGTACAAGATTGGGGAACTAATTCCTTGTACTTGCAACATTTAGGAGTAACTACTAAAGTCAATCTTAAAGACTATTCCCATCGAGATGTACCTCCAATACAATGGAATACCATCCATAAGAAACAAGGAGAAACAAAGTTTGTACACTCATTGGAATCAAACCCCTCATGGTTGCATGAAGACACTCATCTATTGACGTGTAAAGTAGCCAAACAAGAGGAAGAATGATTAGGAGCCAGGACCCTAGGTTCAGAACGAAATCCATGAACCCTTCAAGACCCAGCTTATGTACCGGTAGTATTTCTAGATGAGGAATTCGAGCCTCATGGTTGGGTAGAAATCTTAGCAACGATGGACATAGCGATGAATGAAGAACAATGGACCCCTCATTGTGATGAGGATGGATACGACATTTCCATTTTTTTTATTGAACCTATCGAGGAAGACTTTATCCTAGAAGAATGCATGGAAGTGACCCAAGAACAAGACAAGAATAGTGATGAGGACCTAGAATCCATCATCATGGAACCCTTCTGTTCCATAGAAGAGGAATATCTTTATTTTGTTGAAGCCAAAACCCTTGAAGAAGAAAAGGAAAGTCAAACGGAACAACGTGAGTCATCTATGAAAGATACAGAGAGCAAGGAAAAGAAGAGAAAGAAATCACCTAAGATAGAAGAAGAGGAAGAACCACTCATGGAAGTATCGAAGAACTTCAAGAAGTATGAAATAGAAGACAGAAGAATCATGGTACGAATGCCTAAAAGAAAAGCCGATGTCAGAGAAGTATATGATAATTGAGAGAAAACCAAAAAAATCATAGTTACCATAGAAGGAGAAGAAGAAAAATGTACATACATAGGGCATGATTTGACGAATGAAGAAGAAGAAGAGTTAATTGCCCTATTGCAAGAATATAGAGATGTGTTCGCTTGGAGTTACAAAGATTTGAAAGGAGTAGACCCAGATATATGCTCCCATAGAATTCCTATGACTCCAGATGCCAAATCTACAAAACAGAAACCATACACGTACAATGATAACTACACTGCTAAGATTAAAGAAGAGATTGATCGTTTGATCGAGCATACCAAATGGGTATCCCCCATTGTGGTTGTGCCCAAGAAAAATGGAAAATTGTGCATGTGTATTAACCTTAAAAAAGTTAACGCTGCCACGATTAGAGACAGTTATCCTCTTCCTATCATGGAACATTTATTGGAAAGAGTTGCCGGCAAGGAAGTTTACAGCCTTCTTGATGGTTTTTCAGGCTATAATTAGGTAGCCATTGCTCCGGAAGATCAACACAAGATGGCTTTTGCCACAAAATGGGGCATATTTGCATTTCTTTTGATGCCATTTGGGCTGATAAGTGCACCCGCCACTTTACAATGGCTTATGTGTCATGTTTTTAAGGAATTCTTACACAAGAATTTGGAAGTTTATGTCGATGACATATGTACTCATTCGAATGTGAGGCAGATGCATATCCCAAAATTAAGGCAAGTATTTGACAAATGCCGAGAATATCTGGTTTGTATGAACCCAAGAAAATGTGTTTTCATGGTCAGACAAGGCAAAATTCTAGGACACATTGTGTCAAAGAAGGGAATTGACAGATGAAGAAAAGGTGAAAGTAATTGCAGACCTACCTAGACCAAGGAACATAAAAGAGGCACAGGCCTTCATGGGTCATTGTGGTTATTACAGACAATTCATACACTTGTATGCTATTATAACCAAGCCTCTGTACTCTCTTTTGACCAAGTTTGAATGGATAGATGAATGTGAGAATTCATTCAATGAACTTAAACGACGCTTGTGCTCAACACCAATATTGATAGTCCCAGATTGGAGCAAGCCATTCCATGTACAGGTGGATGCATCCAACTACACCATAGGATGTGTGTAAATGGCACAACCTACGAACGAGGGCAATATAGATCTTCCCATAGCTTACACAAGCAGACAACTAAATGTAGCAGAAAGAAAATACACCATTATAGAACAAGATGGACTAGGAATGATCTACAGAGTAAAGAAATTCAGGCATTATTTGTTGGCAAATAAGTTCAAGTTCTTCACGGATCCTCAAGCATTATTATACTTAGTCAATAAGCCTTGTAACACAGGACGATTAATATGCTGGTTTCTATTGCTCATGGAGTATGACTTTGAAGTCATAGTCAAGAAGGGAAAGACACACCTTAGAGCTGACCACCTCTCAAGATCAACTTCTGGAGAAGCTCCTCAAGAAATAGCGGATGAACCACCTGACGCATACATGTTTAACCTTGAGATAATACCAAAATGGGCTAAGCCTATTGTCCCTATTCTCACATATGGACCCAAGAATCCTTGGATTAGAATCAAAGAAGGAGAAATCACCAAGTCACAAAGATATCAAATAATAACAGGAAGTATATATAAATAGGATAATCAGAAGATTATTGCTTGTTGTGTAGATGAATCAGAACATGCAAATTGGTTGCAATTAGCACATGTAGGTGCATTAAAGCAACATCATTCAAGACATCGTACATTGCAAACTCTTCATAGACTAGGAGTATATTGGCCTTCTATGGAAGCAGAAGTCTACAACTTGTGTAGAGAATGCCCTGTCTATTGTGAAAGACCACCGGTAGAACATGCCACATTATATCATATGTCTCTCACACCAGAATGGAGTGAACCGTTAGTGACGTACGTGATGATGAAAACATTCCCTCAAGGAGTGACCTTAGCACAACAACGAAGTCTACAGCAGGAAGCTCAAGACTATTCACTTATTGGCGACAATCTATACAAACGAGGAAGAGATGGATACCTAAGACAATGTGTTCGTGAGAGCGATTATTTGAGCATATTAGAGACTGCACACCAAGGTGTTGCAGGAGGTCATTTTTGCCCCGATAGGATAATCAAAGCCATACTCTTTGTAGGATTATGTTGGCCCACTCTTCACATGGATGCACATACCTATGTTAAGAGATGTGATGTGTGCCAAAGAACTCAAGTTCCTACTCATAGAGATGAAATTCCATTGAAACCCATGATGGGAGGACGTGCATTCTCCAAGTGGGGTATAGACTTTGTAGGACCCATTAACCCCCCCGGCAAAGGAACACATGCAGAATACATCATAGTTGCGATAGTTTATCTTACAAAATGGGTAGAGGCTAAGGCCACAAAAAAGGATGATGCACACATGACTGCAAAATTCTTATTTGAAAATATCTTTACAAGATATGGACTGCCTATAGAGCTAGTGAGCGACCGAGGAACTCACTTTCTAAATTAGGTCATTGAATATTTGTTACATCATAGTTGTGATAGATTATCTTACAAAATGGGTAGAGGCTAAGACCAGAAAAAAGAATGATGCACACATGACTGCAAAATTCTTATTTGAAAATGTCTTTACAAGATATGGATTGCCTATAGAGCTAGTGAGCGATCGAGGAACTCACTTTCTAAATTAGGTCAGTGAATATTTGTTACAAGATTTTATGGTGATTCACAAGAAATTCGCACCATATCATCCTCAGGCCAATGGTCAAGCAGAAAGTACTAACAAGATCCTTTGCATTGTATTGATGAAACTCGTGAACAACAAACGTTCAGATTGGGACAAACAGTTACACCATGATGTTTGGGAATATCGACTGGCCTACAAGACCATACTCAATGCAACTCCCTTTCAGATGGTTTTTGGTTAGAACGCTGTGCTTCCTTTGGATTTACCCACCCTTAAGGTTGCACAAGAACATCAGTGGACCGGCCATGAAGTATCATCAAGAATAATGGATTTGGAACGATTAGGTGAAACCAGGATGAAAGCAGTAGCAGGTATATATGCAGCCAAAAAGTGATAGAAAGCCTATTTTGATGCACATGTGAAAGACAAAGGCTTAAAAGAAGGAGATTTAGTCTTACTGTATACGTTGAAACAACATGCACGAAAATTAGAAAAGCGAGGTTATGGACCTATGATCATTAACAGACTCTCGACAAGTGGAGCGGTACAATTAGCCACCTTAGAAGGAGAGATAATGCCTAAGTACATTAGTGGTTGTAGAGTCAAGCTTTATCAAGAACCTCTTACTGAGGATATTCTTAGAAGACTCACATTGGCAAAGAAGCGTAAGGAGGAAGAAAAGAGAATACGTGCGGAAGCTCAGGTAGAAGCTATAGAACGCATTAAGTGCATGAAGCTAAGAAGACAAGGACTAGGGAGCGAACATTATAACCATCTGGAAACAACACCCAGGTACCCCATGGCCATGTGTCAAGCAAAGTCAATTGCTCATCCTAGCATAGTGGATAGGAGACCATTCATTACAGTCAGGCTAGAGCACAACAACCCTTGCCAGGAGCTCAGGGCTTTAATTGATTCAGGTGTTGCGACTAGTGTGATTATATGGTCCCACTATAAGGACTCAACAATAGAAATGTGGCCAATTGAGGCATACCTCATAGGGCTAGGAGGCATGGAAACCCCTTGCATGGGTGAGGTGGACCTTCCTATCCTCATACACGAAGTGATCACGACAGTGAAGCTCCTAGTGTGCCATGACGATGACCAGATGATGCAAAGAAGGCAGCAGTATTAGCATCACAAAGCAAGCAGCATGAAACAAGTATGTGTGCCAAAGGGACAGAACACACCAACAGTTTCCAAAAATGCAGACAATCATAAGATGAAGTTTCAGTAGAATCCGAGGCAATATTCAACATCTCCTTGACCTTCTTCTCCCTCGATGAAGTTTCGATAGATTTGGATCCCCAAGAAGTACTTAACCAACCGACCCACACCCATGCAGATATGAGTACCCAAGCAGTGTATTATAGCCCAACACTCAAGCCATGTAACATATACCCCTCAGAAATATCTTGACCCCACAACATCCAATATCACCTTTTGTACCTCAGCAACAGAATACTACCCACTCAGCAACCCTTAGGAAATGGATACCAAAATGTATCCAGAAGTCCTCTCATGAACAATTGTATAACATTATCCCCATCTTGACTAACCACATCCCTTGTAATAATTCACTCACAACTGCACTTTGTATAAACTCAACCGTACTAACCCAACATCACTTGTAATAACATCTCATCAATCAATGTATGCACTATCTAAAGCATGTAGGTGTCTAGATACCTGCATTAGTTTTTGCAAAAAAATCATTCCATGAACCACTCATGACACTTGGCTACACGGTTTACACATCGGTTATGGAAAGGGATTGTGGTCTCACTTTATGGGATCATGATTAATTCCCATACTAATGTGCCAATCTTTTGTAGCAAATCTCTTATACATTTGCATCACTCATCATGCAAACAGAAGTACCTTCCACAGCTGGCCCTGGTGCACTTGTGGTCAATTTTGGCAATTTACTAGCTGAACCACATCCTACATTACAATAGTCGAAGTCTCAAGGCTTCCCAGGATCAATGCCGATTGATGATCCTCATATGGGATACACCAAAAAAGTTCACCGTAACTGTCATTGGTTCCAAGGTCTAGCAGGACCTTTAGTGGATGCAGACTTTATTTTTGATGCCATGCTGACTTTTGACAATATTAAGTGGGGCAAGTATCAATTTTTCTCCAGAGAATTTGAGGCACTTCAAAATTCAGAAGAGTTAAAGCACGTTTGGGCTAGAGCAGGTTTTATGGAATATTTCAGTGATCCATTGCTGAAACCTGATTTTTATAGATGCTACTTGTATCGCGGCATTTCCCTCTCTCTCTCTTCCCCGCAACCCCCTCCAACCCCACCATCCCCTCCTCTTTTCCCCCACCACCCCCGCGGCCCCCACCATCACCACGACCCCCTCCAACTCCACCAGTCCTCCTCTTTTCCCCCACCAGCCCTGCGGCCCCCACCATCACCTCAACCCCCTCCAACTCCACTAGCCCTCCTCTTTTCCCCCACCACCCCCGCGGCCCCCACCATCACCACGACCCCCTCCAACCCCACCATCCCCTACTCTTTTCCCCCACCAGCCTCGCGGCCCCCACCATCACCACGACCCCCTCCAACCCCACCGTCCCCTCCTCTTTTCCCCCACCACCCCCACGGCCCCACCATCACCACGACCCCCTCCAACCCCACCGTCCCCTCCTCTTTTCCCCCACCACCCCCGCGGCCCCCACCATCACCACGACCCCCTCCAACCCTACCGTCCCCTCCTCTTTTCCCCCACCACCCCCACGGCCCCCACCATCACCACGACCCCCTCCAACTCCACGAGCCCTCCTCTTTTCCCCCACCACCCCCCGGCCCCCACCATCACCACAACCCCACACAACTCGACACCCCTCCACAACCCTCCGCAAACTCCACAACCCCCCACAAACGCCAGACCCCTCCACAGCCCTCCACAAACTCCACAAACCCCACACAACTCCACACCCCTCCACAACTCCCCACAAACCCCACAAACCCCACACAACTCCGCACCCCTCCACAACCCTCCACAAACCCCACAAACCCCACGAACCCCACACAACTCCACACCCCTCCATAGCCCTCCACAAACTCCATAAACCCCACACAACTCCACACCCCTCCACAGCCCTCCACAAACTCCACAAACCCCACACAACTCCACAGCCCTCCACAACCCTCCACAAACCCCACGAACCCCACACAACTCCACACCCCTCCACAACCCTCCACAACCCTCCACAATCTCCACAAACCCCACACAACTCCACACCTCTCCACAACCCTCCACAACCCTCCACAAACCCCACAAACCCCACAAAACCCTCAAACTCCACACCCCTCCACAACCCTCCACAAACTCCACAAACCCCACACAACTCCACACCCCTCCACATCCCTCCACAAACTCCACAACCCCCCACAAACTCCACACCCCTCCACAGCCCTCCACAAACTCCACAAACCCCACACAACTCCACACCCCCCCACAGCCCTCCACAAACTCCACAAACCCCACACAACTCCACACCCCTCCACAACCCCCCACAAACCCCACAAACCCCACAAACCCCACACACAACTCCACACCCCTCCACAACCCTCCACAAACTCCACAAACCCCACACAACTCCACAACCCCCCACAAACTCCACCACCCCCCAGAAATCCCACAAACCCCACGAACACCACAAACCCCACACAACTCCACACCCCTCAACAACCCTCCACAAACTCCACAAACCCCACACAACTCCACAACCCCCCACAAACTCCACACCCCTCCACAACCCTCCACAAACCCCACAAACCCCATGAACCCCACAAACCCCACACAACTCAACACCCCTCAACAACCCTCCACAAACTCCACAAACCCCACACAACTCCACAACCCCCCACAAACTCCACACCCCTCCACAACCCTCCACAAACCCCACAAACCCCACGAACCCCACAAACCCCACACAACTCCACACCCCTCCACAGCCCTCCACAAACTCCACAAACCCCACACAACTCCACACCCCTCTACAGCCCTCCACAAACTCCACAAACCCCACACAACTCCACACCCCTCCACAACCCCCCACAAACCCCACAATTTCCCACGACCTCCCATAAGGTTCTCATGCAGTTTTGGATGGATATTTGGAGGATCATTTCTCAACCAAACACTACAATGTTATATATCGTTGGAAAGCTCTCGACGAGTACTTTCCAATGGTGCAATAATAACTTTGAAATCTTGGATCAATTTTTGACTAGACCCCAAAAACCCCCGCAACTCCCCACAACTCACCCCCTATTCCCAGCCACAACCCCCGTAATCTCCCTCAAACTCACCTACCACACTGCCCACTTAATATGAAGGATCAAAAGCTACTACAAAAACTAGGTGAAGGATGTGCTTCTCAGGGTCATTCAAAAATCACGGGCGGCACAAAATGAGGATCTCAGCTTGCATGCAAAAGTGATAGTAAAAGTGTAAGTGGTAAAAGTGAAAGTGGAGAAGTGACTGTTGACGTCAACCATTCATAACGACTGCCTGTTCAATTGGCATATACACATATACATATGTACATAGAGGGGTCCTCTCTTGGCACTCTGTGGCTACAAGCCTACTGTAGGAAGTCACTCTGTGGTGAGGATGTAGAGTGTGGGCTTCCCATTGAGGGCTAATAGCACTATAGTGTGAAGAGAGTGGCTTGGTTTTGTCATTCAGTGTGAGTCATTGGTATTTTGTGCTCTTCCCCTTAGAGCAAGTCTTCATACTTTGTATTGATCAGTGCTAGTCTACATCTAGTTGTGTCCATTGTACAGATTGGATGAATCCCTTGTATTGATGTTGTTTAGTTCTGGAGTGACATGTTAGCCCAGAGCATAAACTTTTGAGCATCTCTTTTTCCTATGTTGTAATCATGTGATTCGAACTAAGGAGTGGTTGGTCTTCCATTATTGTCATTTTGTCATTAATATTATCCCTAAGTATTCACAACTCTGTGCAATCATTGATATCTGCCTGCTCACAGAAGTGTTAAAGGGTATATTTCCCTAAGGAGAACCTCCCTTGAGTAGGTGAAGTACTGGAGTGCTTGCTACATGCTCCTGTTAAAAATAGATACCCCAGTACCTCCTCTACAGTTTGGCACACCCGGTGGGATCCTTGCATTCCTGTGAGAGGCCCTGAGGATAGTAAATAGTCCTCTTTTTCAGTATTTTTGCCCTATTGCATTTGCAAGTAGGTACATGATCCATACGCGAGCAGATAAGGAGCCTCTTCATATACGAAGGAGCCTTAACAAGTCAGCTATATCTTCAACTAGTGAACCTACCTCCCCTCTACCCTCTTTGAATTTATCTATTGATTTCGGTGCAACACCACTGTCGAAGGAGGAGCATAGGAGAACATTAGACTTCTCCTTAGATACGTCAGAAGAAACACCAGTGCAAATGGAGGATCTCTCTCATTTACTCTCCAGACTCAATATCAAGTTCCCTACCTTCAAGGGACAAGCTTATGAGGATGCTGATGATCATGTGAGGAGGTTCATCTCCTTATGCCGTGGATGAGGTTTGCAGAATAGAGAGGATGCAATGCTGGTACTCTTCCCATCCACATTGGAAGGCCTTGCTGACAAATGGTACAATCAATATGCAGATGGCCATTTTGCTACATGGGAGGCTCTGAAGACGACATTCTCACAGACATTTCGACCTAGTGACTCCTTGGAAAGAGCTCTAGACCAGCTCGAGAATCTAAGGCTAAGAACAGGTGAATCCTTTCATGAACTTCACACTAGAGCAAAAGCACTTGTTGCATGCCTGCCACATGCTCCAGGTGACTTCCTGGTTAAAAAATGGATAGAAAAAGCTCTGCCCAAGTCATCTCAGTAGAAGCTACGTGAGTCTCTTAGATTGGATGCAACCCTCAATGATTTTGTTGCAGCAGCATCATGCATTGAAGAAGTGAGGCAACATTTTGAAGGGGATACACAACTGCATTATGCTGCAGAACTAGACCCTATTGGACAACTAAGGAAGGAACTGGAGGCATTGAGAATGCAACAAAATCAACAAGAAGAGAAGGTTTTGCCACCACTACGTCGCACTGATGATGAAGTAGCCCAGCTTCGCCATGAGTTAGAAGATTTGTGGACCACTCAGGATATAAGAAGGCAGATTTGGTGCACAATTTGTAACAACAATGGGCATTCCAATGCTAATTGTCCTAACAAGGTAAGTTGTCAATTTTGTGGAAAGGATGGCCATGAAGCTAGAGACTGTTACTACCTCAAGGGTACACAGCAACGAGGTAACTCGCAAGCTTTGGATTCATATTATGCTAGTACTTCAAATGCACCTAATAGAGAGGAGAACAGACCAACGAAGCCCAGATATAATAGGCCTTTGATGTGCTACCGTTGTGGCGAGTATGGCCATATGCAAAACAGGTGTTCCCTTCCAGAAGATGCACCTCCTTGTCAGCATTGTCTCGAGGCTAAGGATCACTACACCAAAGATTGCCCAAGAAGCCGTCCTGCTCCAATCCACATGATTGCAGTCTCTCCACAAGAAGAAGGTAGGACCACTCAGTCTTATGCTGTTTCATCTTCTTCAATGCCCAT
Source organism: Ceratopteris richardii (assembly GCA_020310875.1). NCBI lineage: Eukaryota > Viridiplantae > Streptophyta > Polypodiopsida > Polypodiales > Pteridaceae > Ceratopteris > Ceratopteris richardii. The sequence continues at coordinate 110,963,335 of CM035428.1, forward strand.
GATGACTAGATCCAGACAAGCAGCAGCAACCCATAGACAAGAACAAGAGGGAGTCCAGGATAAAGAAGAGGAAAAGAAGGCGGGGTGGAAGGGCATAGAGGAAATTGAAGGAACTTATGAAAGGATGGCTACTTCTCTAAGGGACCAACCAAAAAGTCTGCAAGAAGACACTCATGAGGTAAACATTGAACAGATCTTGAAAGGTATTCATCACAAGGTTAGTCTGTACGAACTTATAAGGATGGATTCAAAAATAAGAAGTGATTTATTGAATATTATACACTCTGCTCACTTAATCCAATCACCCAGTATAGATGGTTTCATGGTTGATTTTCCCCATGCACCCTTGGCAGACTACCAAAGCTCAAGATTATCTGTTTGTATAAAGGATGAAGCTCTCACAGGTGTGATCATAGATGGAGGCTCTGGTATCAATTTGATGCCAGATTTCACAATGAAGAAACTGAATTTGAACCCCACCAAGATGGCACCATTCACAGTTACACTAGTAGATCAACATCGGGTTGCGCCTCTTGGCATTATTGAAAAGGTACTGATGATAGTACAGGGTTGCCACTTTGTTCTAGATTTTGTTGTTATTGCACTTCCACAAGAGACTTCTTACCCTTTACTCCTGGGGAGACCTTGGCTAAGGCAAGCAAAAGCTTTGCAAGATTGGGGGAAAAACAAACTATGGATTTCAACAAGCACCAATAGCCAACTGCAACTACATTTGGAAGAAGGATTTGACTTAGGGAAAACTACTGGGTATACTGTGGACACTCAGGTAATGCCCGCTCTACCCCAAGAAGAAGATACATTATTTAATTGGATGATGGAAAGTGCAGTGTTGCACGGTGGAAATCAGTGAAATAGAAGAAGAAGTTACGGATGAAGGAGTTGCAGGAAAAGGCCATGAAGTTCCCAAGGAGTTGAAGAATGGAAGTTTGCAGGAGAATACAAACATCGTAGGGGCAACAACTATAGAAGTTCCATAAAAGGAAAGTTATGAGCCTGAATGCAGAGAGGATCTCCCCTTTTTGGATATACCTCAAGGATGGACTAGGGAACATATTGTAGAATATAAGCTAAATTCCACTCCCACATACAGTGGAGATGATTTCTCAAACAAGACTAGTCCTGAAACACTGGTTCAAGAAGTAAATCTAGGGGATGAAGAGAACCCTCAAGTAGTCCACTTAGCCTCTTGGCTATGGCATTATCCTCCTTTACTGCAGAAGGTAACTTCTTTACTTTTTGCCTACAAAAATGTCTTCGCATGGGCCTACAAAGATCTAATAGGGATACTAGAGGAGCTTGGATTACACAGAATACCCTTAGTTGAGGGAGCCGACTTGCAAGAAGTAGGCCGTATCGACTCAATCCAAAATATGCAGAGACGGTAAAGTTGGAAGTTACAAAACTAGAAGAAGCAGGTTAATTGTTCCAGTAGAACATTCCAGGTGGCTTTCTTCTATGGTTATTGTACCCAAGAAAAATAGTGGAAAAATAAGAGTTTGTGTTGATTCTCGTGCCTTAAATAAAGTGACTGTTCAAGATGGATTTCCTCAGCCCTTTTCAGAGCAAGTACTTGAGGAAGTAGCTGGTCACACTTTGTATAGCTTCTTGGATGGTTTTAGTGGCTACAATCAGATAGTGATCCATCCTGATGATAGGGAAAAAACAGCCTTTGTTACTCCATGGGGCACTTATGTTTATACTCACATGGCTTTTGGTTTGAAGAATGCACCAACGACAATAGGTATTAATGATGAACTGGTGGATAGTAATCTCTTCCTAGTAGCAACTCAGATTGATTGGTATAATGGAATTATCGATTTTCTTACTACTGGAAAACTCCCAGAGCATTTGACACCTATAGAAAAAAGAAGACTACTCATTAAAACCAAGGCATACTCACTCATAAATGGGAATTTATATAGATATTGTCAAGATGATATCTTGAGAAAGTGTGTTTATCCAGAGGAGGTGAATCTTTTGTTAAAAGTTGCACATAGTGAAGGGCATCTAAAGGGGGAAGAATTGGCTCACAAAATCATCCACAAGGGACAATGATGGCCTCATATTTACAAGGATGCGATCAAGTTTGCTAAAGAATGCCACATTTGCCAGAGATGTGCTCCTACGCCAACCAGATTGAATTTCCAACCATTAGTCATATCTACAGGATGGCTCCCATTTGAATGATGGGGTCTTGATTTCATAGGAACAATTAGTCCAACTGGTCAACCTGGGGGTAAGAAGTATATTCTGATGGCCACATGTTATGCAACTAAATGGATAGAGGCTAAAGCTACTGTGGACTGCACGGCGTTAACAGTAGCTAAGTTCTTGTATAAACGTATTTTCTCAAGATTTGGTTGCCCACTGGAAATCACTAGTGATAGGGGAACACATTTTGTAAATCAACTGCTCCAATTTATATATTTGACAGGTACAAGGTCTTCCATAAAAAATCTTGTGCCTACTATCCAAGGGCAAATGGCCAAGTAGAGAGCTCCAATAAGATTTTGATCGGGTTGCTACGCAAATTATCTTTTGATCATCAAAGCTTTTGGCCACAAGCATTGATCGGTGCAATTTGGGCTTCCAGAACTACAAGAAGGGGAACCACTGGTGAGAGTCCATTTCTCTTAGTATATGGAAAAGAGGCATTGGGCCCATTTGAATTCATTATCAAAAAGGAAATGGGAACCAAAACCATTGGAATTGAACCTCCCATTGAGAGATTGGTGGCATTAGAAGAATATAGAGAAGGAGCAATGCAAAAACTTTAGGTAACACAAGAAGAGCGCAAGAGACTGCATGACAGGTATCTGAGGTCTAATGAAGTTCAGGAAGGATCCATGGTTTTAGTGCATCAGGTCCCAGCAATTCCAAACAAACTCACACCCAAATGGATAGGACCTTACACAGTGGTAAAGGTATTACCTCATGGAGCAGTACATCTGGAGGATTTGCAAGGTAAGAGGATACCCCTGGTCAATATCTCCAGGGCGAAGAAGTACCTGAATTAAGGTAAATTGGAAGCATTTCATTCACCGTACCCACCGCATTTCATTCAATGATTGCAGTTTTATATATATATATATATATATATATATATATATATATATATATATATATATATATATATATTAAAAATAAAGTGAAAAAAAAAGTCATAAAAAAAAACTGGTCAATATCTCCAGGGTGAAGAATCACCTGAATTAAGTCAAGGAGGAAGAACTTCCTTCACTATCTTGTTTTCAGCTTCGGGAATTGCACCGGGACGGTGCAAAGACTTGATGTGGGGGTGTGTATCGCGACATTTCCCTCTCTCTCTCTCTCTCTTCCCCGCAACCCCCTCCAACCCCACCATCCCCTCCTCTTTTCCCCCACCACCCCTGCGGCCCCCACCATCACCACGACAACCTCCAACTCCACCAGCCCTCCTCTTTTCCCCCACCACCCCCGTGGCCCCCACCATCACCTCGACCCCCTCCGACTCCACCAGCCCTCCTCTTTTACCCCACCACCCCCGCGGCCCCCACCATCACCACGACCCCCTCCAACCCCACTGCCCCTCCTCTTTTCCCCCACCACCCCCGCGGCCCCCATCATCACCACGACCCCCTCCAATCCACCTGGTAACTACACTTCAAGAATCGGAGCACAAGGATTTGCCTGGAACATTCATTCTTTCGTCTTTGGTAAATGACCCCCCTTACAAGAAGTTTATCTCTCAAAAGATCTCATTTGTGCTGCGTTTAAGATCCACGGGCTCACACGTCGATCGAATGTGAAAGGCTGATTCTAGAGCTGATGAAGTGTGGTGATGTTGTGAAATGGGAAAATATTTCAGCCATTACACTTGAACTCTCTAAGCTGCTACGCATATGTCTGCAACATTTTGCATTCCCAACTCAAGATTGTTTTACTATTCCTCACAAGCGTATCTGGTTTGGATTATATCTAGCATGCATTGGGCCCCAAACCATAGATCTTGCAAGTTGGATTATCGAGCAGTTGTATTTAGCTCAACAGAGATGGGAAAGAGAACATGTCATTCACGGATGTTGCACTCTGACTCGAATTGTTTACATGTGTTTGGCATATGATGATTTGCCTATCGAACGCGCAATGACTAGCGAAGAATTGAAAGCATTCAAAGGAACAACCAAGAAAGCCAAGAAGGCCTGAAACGCTAGCAAGGGATGGGCAAGCAAACAAATGCATGATTCTATCCCATGCTTACAAGTTCTAGAGTCTACATCACCTTAGCTATCCCCACAACAATCTCCAACGGAACCCCCCTACACCTGTACAGCCTATCCATATACGCCTTTCATGATCGATTATCACAGAAGGCACTACCGGCACTGTTACCTCTCAAACAACCACAGTTCAGGAACCTACCACTACAGTAGGAGAAATTCCCACCACCATCGATGCGGAAACATTCACTTTCCCTATACTCAACTTGGAGGCAGAACCAATTAATACCACCTTTGACTTTGAAATGCATGATGCCATATCTAGTGAATTCCAATTTTCAGAGGGGCAATTTTTCTCACAAGAGTATGAACATCCCAGTTACCCAACCACACCCCTTGATCAACCACAAGAGAAAGTAGTCTCCAGCTCAGAAGTAGAGAGAACAGAAACGGACAATGAGGATGGTGATGATGAAGCCAATCAGGACAGCCATGGCTCTCAAGGGGGTGTGCAGCATGACGAACAAGAACAACAAACTGAGGCACAAGGTGACACAAGTACACATGAAGACAACACCTTTGAAGCTGCCGCCTAGACTTTGGCAATCAAGAAACTATATTGCACCATGCAGGCAGTTTGGGCACGTAGACAACTCTTAGAAGAAGAAAGTCAAGCAATTCTAGAACAGGAACCCACCACAAGAGGGTTCAAAGAAGCTTACATTCAAGGCTTCAGAGAATTGGTTAAATCAATCAGAACCAATGAGGCACTTTGCTATTTGCAGAGGAGACCAATCCGTTTGCTATCCAAACCGGGTTAGTATATCCGCATACCAATGAATGCCCAGTCTTCACACCAGGCTAGGGAAGCATGACTGATTCCAGAAGACCCTCTTGAAGAAGTGACCATAGTCATGGACTCCCCTCCTCATCCTTCTACTATAACTACCACTACCACCGTCAAAGTACCCACCACCCCACCTGCTCCTCTTTCACCTCCTGCCCCTCCAACTTCCCCGGAACACCCCAAATCTCCTAGATCATCCCGGTGCATCCCAAGTACTGTAGCTAAAGCCTTTGTTGTCTCAACCCCTCAAACCCTTCCGCACCCATTCCACATATCCTTCCCGCTTTAGCTACTCCTATTATGACCAATCCATTTCTCACTCCATCCTTCCCTTCTTTTTCCACCCCTCCATGACCTATATTCCCATTCCCCCGTCCAATGACCTTCTCACCCATCTCACCTCCCCACCCCACTGTATTCGCTCTCTCCTCCCCTCTCCACCAAGCCATCCGAGAAACCCCATCTGTAATTTATTTGTCAACCTTTGTAAATCCGGTATTTACACCCATTCAAGGACTCACTCTCACACCACTCTTCACAATCACCGCACTCGACTCTACATCCAGTGAGATGGACATTTCACCACCCATAGCACCACCACTCACCTCACCTCTTTCACCACCACAATTAGGCACATCACTCTTTTCCACGGTCACCATTGCATCCACCTTCCCATCCCTCTTTCCCCTTCCCCTTGCATCAACAACCACACCCACAACATCTTCACTCACTCCACCATTAATATTGTTGCCCACAATCGACACCGCCTTCCACCAAATCTTTTTTTTGCATGACACAAGTCCGAGATGAATTTGCATCTCTCGGGACCAGCTATTAGACACTATAGCAAACCACTACATATTTACACATGAAATTAAACTCGTTAACCATCGAGAACGCCTCCCTTAATGCACGGTATCAAGAGCTACACAAAGCCTATAACTCCCTTGTACTACGAAGCGAATAGAAGATGAAGGAGGCAATCACCGATATCGACAACTTGTTACTGGCTCAAACGATTAGAAATGCAACACTCACTCGAAGCATGGGACTGCTAAGATGCCACCTCGCCGTGGCCAAGGAAGAGAATCAACAATTGCAAGAACAGAACAGAGAAAATTTGGAAGCAGCTCTAGATCAACCGGACGAGCCTCTAAGTCCCAGTCGTTTTAAAGCAATACCATTGGAGTCCATGCATATATTATTGGATGATCATGTACGACTCTTAAAAGATTATGACAATATGAATGAAGCATATCAGAATCTCCAGGATGACCATAAAATGCTACTGTTACGCACACCGGCACAACAACCACCAACAGCTCTTGAAGTCATCTCTCCGGAGATTCTAGAGGAACTCAATACTTTACGTGCTTAGGTACTTACTCTTCAAGTGCAGATTATTGTTTTTTCTGAGCCCCCCCGGTCGGATTCCCCACCTGAACTCCCAAGTGATGAATAAACTATGCCAATCCCAATGGAGGAAACTTATGAAGAGGCCTACGAACCACAACCCATCCGAGGTGGGCGTCTCACGACCGAGGGCCAAGACACTTTTGAACTCCTACCCCCGCATGGATGAAGTCAGTAGAAGAACTTGGACAGACCCATTCAACACGGGTGGAGGCACAATTACATGCCATGGCTATGATAGAGGAATGCATTTTACAATCACCTTACTTTGCCCACTTGGCCCTTCGCAGGTATATCTCAGGCCATGAGCTTCAATATAAACTGTATTTCATGCTAATGGCAGAGTATCAATTAGCGGTTGAAAAGGAGACGAGCAAGAAATCATCACATGCAACTCAGTTCGAGCCCGAGGACTTACCACCAAAGGCACAGAGTGGTGAAATCTTTCAACCAACTTGGCGCAAGGAGTTGTTACAAAAATATCCCAAAATGATGAGCACATGGGTCAAAGCACCACTGCATTTGAAGTATAACCCATATTGGGGACCTATGCCAAGACAATGCCCCTGGAAGGCCTTTGCAATCAAGGTTCAGAATAATAAGCAGTGCCAGGACTAGCTTATTTATCCTTATTTTACTCCACCCCACGGACCACCCACAATCGGATACATGATGGCCACGATTCACCACTCACTCCTCCGCTTACATACACACATAGACACATACACACACATAGGCACATACACACACATAGACACATACACACACATACACACACATATACACACATACACATGCATACACACACATACACACACACATACACACACATACACACATACACACATACACACATAATGCATATGCATATGCATACATACATACTTACATGCATACACACACATACACACACATATGCATACATAATGCACAGGCATATGCATACATGCATACATACATGCATACACATAGACACATACACACACATAGACACATACACACACACAAACACATACACACACATAGACACATAGACACACAGATTTACACACACATACACTCACATACACACACACACATACACAAATTTACACACACACATACACATGCATACACACATATATACACACATAGACACACACACACACATACACACATATGCACACACACATACATACATAGACACATACACACTTACATACACACACAAACACACATCCACACACATCTCCACACACATATACACATGCATACACACATATATATACACATACACATGTATAGGCACACATAGACACACACATACACACATAGATACACACACATAGACACATACACACACATACACACAGATTTACACACACACGTATACACACAAATTTACACCCACACATACACATGCATACACACACACATATATATACACATAGACACACGCATACACACATAGACACACACACACACATAGACACACACACACATATACACACACATAGACACATACACACTTACACACACACACACATCCAGACACATTTACACACATGCATACACATGCATACAGACACATATATGTAGATACACACTTATATACACACATACACACATAGACACACACACACATACACACATACACACAGACACACACATACACACACACACATAGACACATACACACACACATAGACACATACACACACACGTACAGAGACATACACACACACACATACACATACATGCATACATAATGCATATGCATATGCATACATACATACTTACATGCATACACACACATACACACATGCATACATATGCATACATAATGCACATGTGCATACATACATGCTTACATGCATACACACACATAGACACACACACATACACACACATATATGCATACACACACAGAGACATACAGACACATACACATACATGCATACATATGCATACATACATACTTACATGCATACACACACATACAGACACACATGCATACATATGCATACATAATGCACATGCATATGCATACATAATGCACATGCATATGCATACATACATGCTTACATGCATACACATACACACATAGACACATACACACACATAGACACATACGCACACATACACACAGATTTACACACACATACACATGCATACACACAGACATACACACATACACACATAGACACACACACACACATACACACACATACACACACACATACACACACACACATACACACACACACATACACACACACATACACACTTACACAGACACACACACACACACAAATACACACACACATATACACACACACATATACACATAGACACATAGACACATACAGACATACACACACATATATGCATACACACACATAGAGACACATATACACACACACATACACATACATGCATATGCATACATAATGCATATGCATATGCATACATACATACTTACATGCATACACACACATACACACACATGCATACAAAATGCACATGCATATGCATACATACATGCTTACATGTATACACACACACTCACATATACACCTACATACACATATACACACATACATATGTACACGTACATATATTGATTTCTAACCCATTTGTTTTATATGTACAGGTATTATGGATCCTAGTAGAGAGAGAAAGGCAAAACTCACTCTCATAAAAAGTCTTATGAGAGCAAGAGTTCCACCTCATACTTTAGGGATCACCATGCATGAGTACTCAGAGATGCCTGATGATGAGTTGGATTTTACGATCTAGATGCTTGCCCAACGATTAGAGGAGGGATCTTCTGTGGCTCCACATGCAAGAAGACATAATCTACTCATAGGTATGTTTTTTTTTCACATTTTTTTTAATGATATTATAACACATATTTTTATTTATGTTTATATATCTTTTTCCAAGACACCTATACCACCTCCAGATCATGAGAGCAGAGCACAGGTGCCTATGAGGACATGCATAGGCACCTTAGGGCTAGAGTGCGATATAGAGCCAGAGGGGAATATAGTGTGTATAGGGAATGGATTGGAGTTCAAGAGAAGAATGTGAGCATTATGCGACATTTACCTATGCCTTGTCCACTTGCACTGGAAGTAAGTATAAATTTTACATATAAATTGAAATAAATATCTTATGTTTTATTTACATGATTTTTTTTTTTAATTTTTGTAGTGAGCATGAAGAGAGGGATAAAAAATACATACTTAGTTCACTTGAGATAGAGTTTCGGACAAGATGGTCGCATAAGTGGTTTCTAAAAGAGATGCGAACACTTATGGCTCATCGTTGTGACAATGCATGGTACAGATTGTTTTTATGCATATATATGTGGATATGAGTATGTGTGTTTATGTATGTATGTATCTATATGAGAGAGAGAGAGAGAGAAAAGAGTGCAACTAGAGGTACAAATACACGCATACACACACATATACATCATACATGCACATTTACACACATACATGCACATTTATACATACACACACATACATGCACATTTACACACACACATACACATGCATGCAGTTACACACATATAATGAATACACACATAGATACATACACATACTCACATACACATACACATACTCATATACACATACACATACATAATCATATGTACACACACATAGACTCACATAATCATATTTACATACATATATACACATACACATGCATACACACACACAGACACAACAAATGCATACGCACATATAGATACACATACATACACACACATGCATATATATATATATATATATATATATATATATATATATATATATATATATATATATATATATATATATATATATATATATAAGTATACATACATATATATATATAGATATATAATAATATATATATATATATATATATATATATATATATATATCCTAATTCAAAAATCCTATTTCAAAAATCCTAATTTGGAAACACTAATTTTGATATTAGGGTTTTACAAACCCTAATTTAGAAACTCTATTTCAATCTTTTAGCCATATGATTAAAGTATATGTACACATTGCATCTATTCCTCTGACCACCTACTAGAGAGATGTCTCTCCTTCCAACCTTATGCCTCTATATATAGCTACTCGAATCAACGAGGATCATAATATATATAAAGATACATACACATCATGTAGATACAGATACATAAACATAAAATGGAGTAGATACATTATGCATCACACACATGCCTATATGCACACATGTATATATATATACATGCATACATATTTACATGTACACATTTACACATAGACACATATACATATATACATGTACACATCACATATACATGCCTACATGCACACATGTATACTTATACATGCATACACGATTATAAAAACACTTGCATATATTACACAAATGCATATGCATATATACATGTGTGCGTGTATGTATATGCATGTGTATATGTATGAAACATGCATGTGTGTGTGGATGCATTTCCATTTGCATCCATGTGCATGCATGTGGATGTGCATATACTTGTATTTAAGTATATGTTAATGTGTGTATGTGTATATATATATGGAATAATGCATGCATGCAAGTGTTTTTATGTGGTTGTAGAAATGTTTGTGCATATGCATGTGTATGTGTGTGTATGTGCATGTGTATATGTGTATATGTGTGAACGTGCATCTTCATCATGTATAAGTGTATATGTGCATATCAATAAGTGTGAGTATGCTAATTAATGAAAATAACACAATTCAAATGATATACAAAGAATGGAAATTGTATTTACAATAGTTAGCCATATTTTTTGCTTGGTTAGCTTCTTGAATAACCTGCAATAAAGAGAGAGAGAGAGAGAGATAATTCAAAGAGGGAAAGAAGTAGAAAGAGAGAAATAGAGACAGAGAGAGATAATAAAATAGAGACTAGACAAAACAACAATTTTGTAAGCGATTGTTTCAGGCCATAAGTGCAACACAATTGCGAACGTTGGAGAGCTCTTCGATCAGATGCATGAAGATGCCGATCAAAGAGCCTCCAACATTTTATTTTCATCAAAAACCCATCGTGTAAGCGATGCTAAGGCATCGTAAAGGCCCGTGCAATTAGCATCGCATAAGCAACGTCAATTAGCGTCGCTTATGTGATGCTTTTTTTAGCCGTCACTTTAGCAATGCTCATTGTGAGCGTCGCATATCCTGTCGCACCACACGTCAATACCTTGTAGTGTTTGAGCTTATAATAGTAGTTGAATGTTTTAGTAAAAAGATAAATGTTCTAAGCTCGAAGTAGTAGTGAATGTTTTGAGCGAAGTTTAATTGTTTTGAGTGGAAGTAACAATTGAATACGTTGAAGAAAGATCAGGTATTCAAAGTTCGGAGTAGTGATTGAATGCCTTTTCTAAGAAAATGTTATATGCTCAGAGCTAAATAGCAGTTGAGGGTCTTGGTATAGGATTAATGTTTAATACTCATCAACAATAGGTTGTTTCATTCAATTGATAGACTATCTTCAACGGTGCTTTCAACATACTACAATCATGATACTTGAATTTGGCCAAGCTTCTTGAACAAGAGCCCACTTCCATCCTTAGGAAGTCAATAGTTGTTCTCTGGAGGTGAATAGTCCATTCTTGCAAGAATTCCCTGTTATATTTTATGTAATAATGCCCTATTATATTTTTAATTGGGATGAGAAACTTCCTTTACTACAATTTGCATATAATAACACAACACATAGCACTACTGGACATGCATCGTATGAAATTGTGTATGGTAAAAAGCTTCCCATTCCCATGACTGTCACTTAAACTGACATACCTATGGCTAATGCTTTTGCACAAGATCATATCTTTATACTTCATGAGGTTCATGAGCACATTAAGAAGAGTCAAGAATGTTACATGCATAATGTTAATAAGAAACGAGTAGCTAAATAATTTAATGAAAATGATTTTGTATGGTTATGAATAATTAAAAGATGCTTGAAGAATATTTCACAACATACTAAGGTTACACTTGCACCACGTTATTATGGACCTTTCCGTATTATTCAAAAAATTAACGAGAATGCTTTTAGACTAGACATACCCTCTCATTGGAATATACATAATTCTTTTCATATCAGTTTATTGAAATCTTTTAAAGGAACATTACCACTCACTCCTATTTTAGATGATCCTCCTTTGCTAGAAGAGGATGCTAAAATTTTAATTCAAAAGAAAATACTTGATTATGATGTTACTACTACACGCACATGTAACCAATATCATAGATATCTAGTTAATTATAGAAACCACTCACTTGGAGAATATCAATGGATTCATAAGACAACACTAACTCCACATTATGATCACTTGATTTTTGCGTATCATTCACAATCACATTAACTTCCAGTTTTCCAATTCCATGCATGTGTTTTTACATGGAACATGCTTATGATTGTTTCGTGATGAGACATGTGACTAGCCATCCATGTCTATTTTATTTTTATCAATTGAGGTTAGTTGCTTGTCAACTAGGATACATGTCATATTTTATGGAATAATGGAATGTTATATGGATTTTTAATGTCTTGAGGGTTTTAATGTGATTTGTGTTTTGATTTAGCAAGTGAAGGCTCATGAGTGTGTGAACACGTGTGGACTTACTCAAATATTTTTGGAGATATTTAGAAGAATATTTAGAAAATATTATTTTAGTTACTTTTTGTAAAAATAATAATAGATCTCTTAGAAAGCAACAATTTTGTAAAAATAGTAGATCATGATTTTGTAAATAAAGCAAAAGCATGCTTTTTGAAGTGCTGCCCTCATGTATCTTCTATTTAGGATGTAGTGAGAAATACCTATAAATACACATACTTTGATAGACTCGTCCATTAGAGTATGTGGGGGGAGATTGTACCCAATATGGTGTCTGGTCTCTTATCTCTTTCTATTCTCTAAGTATTTTTGTGAGATTTCATTTTTGTACTATCCTCTATGTACATGCGTCTATAGGATCCAAAGGTCAACATGCCCACTTCCTTAAGAAGTGGCCTACCTCCCAAAGCCCCCTATGTAGAAGAGTCCAATGCAATCAAAATAAATATGATTACCAATAGTTATGACTGCTAAATTCCAATTGGCCAACAATTTTCCCTTAGGTGTTGGTTGGGTGTCCCAGTCAACATGCTTGCTGACATTCCGACATAAACACAGATTGATGACCACAATGGGATAAGGGCTACTAAATAAGGTTGCAAGATAGCAACAAGAAGAAGCAGATAAGAAGGCACCCGACAAGAACTATGTGAGACACTCAGATAGGGAGAAACTTGTGAAGGTTCTGGCATGCCTATGACGTGTTCTAGCCTAATTTATTCACTATACATGAAAGAGAAATTAGTTGTCTCAATGGGATGAAAGGAAGAAATAGATAAGAAGGGTACCACCCTAGCAATTTCAAAAGGTAGTCCATATTTACTTTTTAACTTCATAATAAAAAATAAAGATGGATTAAAGCTCCACATTGAATAGTTAGGCATTCCCTCAAGCTTGTCTTCTAGTTCCAATCTATCTCTGTAGTCATTCATCTTCAGTACAAGGGTGTATGTCAACTATCCTCTAAGACTAAATGTTGGAAGTGTGGTAGGCCCAAACAATAAATATAGGTTAAGTGAATATCTTGCCAACACTTGAACCTTATCACATGACACACCTTGACTTAATCAAGGAAAATAATTGACAATAGAGTAAAGAGAAGACAATTCTAAAAATTGCTGCATTTTAGTGCTACTAAACACACTAATTAAATGCAAAATGTTAATATATAATGTGTGTAATGATTACAAAATTGAATATATGTTGAAACTAAAGGACCTTGGCATAAAATGTAGTGAGAGAGTTTCTAAGATGTACTAAGTGAGTGAATATGTGCAAAAACAATTAAATGAACCATTAAAAACCCTAATATGAAATTAGGTCTTCTCTAATGTAGAGTAGCAGCAATGGTCACTTCTCATGATGCAGAAGTAGATAAAGACCTGGTACAACAACATCATGTGAAGAAACTCTAATGTATATGCTAAAGCTCAAAAAAATCAACATGCACTCCAAGATGTGTAAAGAAGATGCAAGGGTAGGTTGAGAAAACTCCTTCAAATATACATATAATCCGTCAATGCTCCTCCTAGCTCTTAACCCTAGAGCTTGTAAGCTTGAATAGCTTGTGAATTCATTGATCAATGAGCTACACCCTCCTTATACAACTTATGTATGCCTACAAAGAGTTGTACAAAAAGCTAATCAAAAAGCTAAAAAACAAAAAGCTTGCATGTGATTTTTTCAAAAATCATGCATGTAGGACTTTTTTTCTCACGAATTGTTTTTTAGAGCTTTAATTGGAGTCACCTAGCTTTTACCCATCAATTCCATTGCTTTTCATCGATTTAACTATGATCATTCATTAGTTGTGAGTTGAAAAGCTATGAAAATCAAAAATTAGGGTTTGACTTTAGGTTGAGTTTCTAGTGCCTAAGGATGCGATGTTATACATCATTATCTCGGAGAGTACTTTTGGATGAGGGAATAAGATTTTTTTTTTCCTATCTTGACCAAATTTTGACTAAGTACCAAAATTAGGGTTGCTAGATTTTTGGCCATTATAGGGCAATCTAACATTGTTTTCCAACAATATTGAAGTATTCCAAGGTGATTGGGAAATGGGATAGGAGCACTAGGTGGGGTTGAGCATAGAAATTTGCATTTACTTGATGCATGGCTAAAGTTCAAGCTTGTGATCTTCCATTATGGATGCAATTGTTAATAGAACGGTTTGGAACATCACAAATAGCACAATACATCTTATTCAAAGCATAAGAATTAGCCCTACGACATGCATTTCTACAATGAGTGAAGTATACCTATTTTTATGGTTTTTTGGTCTCTATTCAAACATTGGCCAATTGTCGTTTTATAGGGTCCAAAAATTTTGTTAATTCACTAGTCTCCCCTTTAATTGTGGACAATGCTAACTTGCTTTGTAATTTTAAAGCAATGGGGATGATGTTATCCAGTGAAATTTTCTCCAACCCCATAGATCCATATAATATCACGCAATCGAGGTGAAAGATTGCGAATAAACCATTCAACAACTATATTTGGTGGGGATTGACTATCTACTGGAAATTGTCCATACGTGCTTCTAAATTAAGTAGTGTAGCCATGTACATATTGGTGAGGTCGTTGTATGAGGTTATGAATAATATCATACTATTGAGAGGTTCACTTTGTAGGTGTAAACTGATTTAAAAATTCCCACTTAAAGTCTTCATAATCTCAAAAATGGGTGGGGTCAAAATTTTGTTAACCACTTAATCCCTTTGTCTAAAAGTGTGGTTGCAAAATTCTACATTTGTGAATGCTATCTCTATTTATATCTAAGTTATTGTAATGATTCTTAAACATGCATATATGGGAATTGGGATCTTCATTATAATGGCCTACAAACTTAGCATAGTGTAATCCCATGATACAACTAGGTGGAGCTTCGTTAGGGTTACTTATAGAAGTCTTCAAGCTGCTTGTACTAGTGAACCAAACACTATATATATGTTTGTAACAGAAGGAAAATATACATGCACACTCATTGTAATAGTGAATTTCGATGCCAAAATGAGCTCAAATCAAATTTTGACACCAAATAGAAAAAAAAAATTAAAGTGCTAATGACCATGATTATGCTTACTAAATCTCATGTGATTGTGAGACTATGATTGAAAGGGTTCCGATGATGCCTTGTAGAAAACAATGGCCTACTCTGATATCAATTGTTGGACATTGTTGTAGAGCAAAGAAGCACAAGAGAAGAGCCCCAAAATTTTCAAATTAATGAGCATAATTTTTCTTCTTCTAAGTCTTAGGAAATTCCCTCAAGCCATGTAAATGCACTAGAGGAGTCCTCTAGTTGCATGATCCCAACTTATTGTAGAATATCCCTTGTAAATTAGTAGGAAATTCACTTTTTAGTAATAAAGTGCCAGTCTCTTGTGTGAAAGGACCAAACTTAGGGCACATGTATATAAGTCACTTTGTGACTCTTTGTAGAGACTTTTTGCCATTGTGAAGAAGGAGAGCTCCTGATTTTCAAAATTGCTTCTTTCCTGCAGATTTCCATCTTCTCTTTGATCTTCTATGTGTGTGTAATGCTTGAAATGTGTGTGTAGGACTATTGTCTACCTCTCCCCAGTGTTTTTGAGCTACTGTAGTGTGTGTGTGAGCTTGTAGAAGTTGTAGAGTGAGTATGGGTGTTTCCTGCCATTAACTATTTTGGTCATAACTTGAAGCATAGTTGTCAGAATCGAGTGAATCCACTTCCAATAGATGCATCTCGTCGAGAGCTTCAAAATGATTCTGCTATTGACTATATTCGGAGTTCGAAGCTGGGAGAAATCCTCGATTTACTGAAAAACTACTGTAAATGGTATCACGCCAGACACTTTCAGTATTTCAGTGAGTTAGAGAGGTGGATTAGTCTTTTCTCATGCATGTAAACTGAACCACTTCATTTTCCATCACATGTGCACATGTCCTCATACACTTGGTTAGGTCGTTTGATCGGATTGACAAGTAAGCGTGTGTCAATTTCCCACTATACGCACTTGTGTTGCAAATGAGGTTTAGTCTCTTTGGCACGAGTCCTTAAGTCTTCTTGACTTAGGTACACATGTTTTTGGCATCGTTGCCGGGGACTTAGGTACACACGTTTTTGGCAAAAACGTGTGTACCTAAGTCAAGAAGACCTAAGGACTCGTGCCAAAGAGACTAAACCTCATTTGCAACACAACTGCGTATAGTGGGAAATTGACACACGCTTACTTGTCAATCCGATCAAACGACCTAACCAAGTGTATGAGGACATGTGCACATGTGATGGAAAATGAAGTGGTTCAGCTTACATGCATGAGAAAAGACTAATCCACCTCTCTAACTCACTGAAATACTGAAAGTGTCTACCGTGATACCATTTACAACAATTTTTAGTAAATCGATGATTTCTCCCAGCTCCGAACTCCGAATATAGTCAATAGTAGACTCATTTCGAAGCTCTCGATGAGACGCATCTACTGGAAGTTTTCACTCGATTTTGACAATAGTCCTACACACACGATCCAAGCATTACGCACACATAGAAGATAAAAGAGAAGATGGAAATCTGCAGGAAAGAAGCAATTTTGAAAATCAGGAGCTCTCCTTCTTCACAATGGCAAAAAGTCTCTACAAAGAGTCACAAAGTGACTTATATATATGTGCCCTAAGTTTGGTCCTTTCACACAAGAGACCAACACTTTATTACTAAAAAGTGAATTTCCTACTAATTTACAAGGGATATTTTACAATAAGTTGGGATCATGCAACTAGAGGACTCCTCTAGTGCATTTACATGGCTTGAGGGAATTTCCTAAGACTTAAAAGAAGAAAAATTATGCTCATTAATTTGAAAATTTTGGGGCTCTTCTCTTGTGCTTCTTTGCTCTGCAACACTCTCCCCCTTTTTGTCTCTGTTGTCCCTTGACAGGCTTTTGCTTCTTGTTTGTAGTTCCTCTAAGAGTTCTGAATACATGCACCTAGTGGTCGAAGCGGCAACAAGGACTGTCAAAGAATTTGTTATTTTGTCCGAGGTGTGTCCTTTGCTTCTGTTTGCCCCTTGGTATTCCTTATATCACATATTTGGGTTGTTGTATTCAGTTGGGCTACCACGCATGCCACCAGTGACTAGGAATGTGCAGTTCTTAGTCACTCTCTTCAACTTTTCAGCCTCTGCCTCTTTCTAACTTTTGGTCTTCTGAATTGTCTTTGTCTTCACATATCTGACCTGTTGTATTGCTTTGTGCCTATTTACCTTGTTGACAATGCACACTATCAGCGGGAGGATTATTACCTACCTAGTATCTTCTTGCACTTCTTCATGTATGCTTCCTGGCCCTGGTCCGTCCTTCCCATGAAATGTCCTGGTTCTGATTGTTCTTTAATTCCATTCCTCAGGACCTGGATATTTTGCGTTGTTGCCTGATGCGTGCCCCTGCGGGGCTTTGGGCAAAGGGTGGTTCTTTCACTTTAGGATCTTCATTCTTTATTGAGCCATTTTTGATTTCGATCTTCTTCTTCTCTTCTTGCTTGATTCCCCTTCCACACGTCCCTCCTTCTGAACTCTGTCGTCCCCGACAGGCTTTTTGTGGCGACGTGAATATGTTTGTATGGCTGCTTTCTCTCTTTGATTCAACAAATTAGCGTGACATATCATAAATTCTTTCCATTGGCTTGACTTCACTCCATCCTCTGGCGCTTGTCCGTGATCCGCAAAAAAACTTGTTTTGTAAGCTACTAGTCATGCATTAAGGTTCGAAGTCATTTTGACAAAAATTTTTGAATCTATTTCGAAGAAACCGGTGAACAATGCTTCTTCAAACGTCTGCATGTATGTTGACAGCAAAAACATAAGTCTTGAATAATACGCCATCAGGGTTAAGCGGCTCGAAATAGTAGAGAGATAAAAAATGAGCGCTTCTGATCCTTCTGTAATGCCGATGAAATTCAAAAAAGTATATTTTGCATGTTGGAAGACTTTGATAACTGTAAGGAGCATGTTGAAAATCTTATTCTTCATTTTTATTGCTAAATCAGGTACTGTCGCATATCTGGCAATCCAAAATTCCATTGTTTTTACCATGTACTCTTCCGTCGGTAGATAGTTATGCGGTGGACTAGGTAATAATGGATAATTCAGCCATTGATTATTAATGCTTCCCTGGCGCTGTTCTTCCCAAAATTGTGATCAGGAGCGTCTGCGGGGTACGGGACAAAATGTTGGATTGACCTGAAGCGCGTATGGTGATGCTTCCCATTGTACCCACAGTGTGGGATTCTTTTCCAAAACCTTGTGTCTCCATATGGATCAGCCTTCTCGAACTCTTCTTGAGTATACTTAAATGTATCTTGGCTGAACTGGAGGTTGTTGTCCGGATCCTTATTCGTCGTAGTCTTTATATATTGTCGTGTTTGTTCTTTAAGTAGTCCATATGGTACGTTGAAAGGCTTCAAAATTTGATCCAAGTTTTTGCTTTCGATTTGGGCCTCCTTCATTACCTGGATTATCTGATCGTCGAATTCAGCAGTAAGTTGGGACACCAGTAGTGCCCTTTCCGGTCAGCCCTGCAATATCCTGATTATTTTGCTCAATTTGGATCTCTTGTTCCTCCCTTATCAGTGAATGGTGTAAGGGGGGAGAGAGAGGATGTACCTCAATCCCCTCAATAGCCTCTGTGGATTTTGAAACTACTAGTGTCCCCTCAGTTTCCTTGTGTGCTAGTTGATCCTGTAGTTGTTTTATCATTTCCTTCTTTTGCTTAATTTCTTCCTGTGCCTGCAAAATTGTTTCTTTATTCTTCTGAATTTCCTCGGCCACGATCGCGAGTTGATATGTGTCTTCTTTATAGTGCAGTAGGTATCTGTTCTCAACTTTTTTCCATTTTGTTCGTAGAGCTGCGGTGTCCTCCATGTACCTCTTTTCCCATTCTGCAATGGTGGCCTGCTCCTACTTGAGCTGATCTTCATACTTAGCCAGCATTTCCTTGAGTGCCTTGATGTCTTTTTCTGGCTTTTCCTGAACATCTATGGGCTGATCGTGTAGAAGAGATGTCATTAGTTCTTTATTCCTGTTCCTTAGGTTTTTCGCTTCTTCCATACATACCTTTATTTGATATTCTAAGACTTTACTTCTTGCATTCATCCGTGTTTTCTTAGCCTCACTAGCTTCATATTTCTTCGTCAATTCTTGGAGTTGTTCTTTCAATCTTTCATGTTCCGTCTCTAGAGTTTTGTACTGTTTTTTGACCTCTTGAACTTCATTTTCTTTTTGTAAGATTTGCTCCTTCGCTATCTTTAACTCCCTAGAAAGATTCTTACCAATTTCTTGAAGTTTATGATTGTCCTGCATCGCTTGATCATAGTCTTCATCAGCCTCAAGCATTCCATATCTGTTGTCGTGCTTTCTGAGCTTCAATCAAAGGCTTAGGGAGCCATACTTGCAAGAGTCTTTTTGTTTCAGATTTTTGTGATGCTGACTTCTTGTTCTCCTTTTTCTCCTCATGACTTGGTGTTGAATTCTCGGATTTCTGAACTTGGTCCTTGCGTACCCATTTGAATTTGACCGTCCCTTGATGCGGGGACCTGAGTGTTGTTCTCCACATTGGTGATCCTTCTCATTCATTAGAGATTCTATCACTTCATTAATGAAGTGTGTTCCTCGATCACTCACAATCTCAATTGGTAATCCAAAACGAGTGAAGATATGTTCAAAGAGAAACTTAGCCGTGGTTTGAGCATCATTCTTTCTCGTAGCCTTTGCCTCTACCCATTTTGTCAAGTAATCTGTGGCTACTATGATGTACTCAGCATGTGACCCTTTGGGCGGTGGGTTAATGGGTCCTATGAAGTAAATTCCCCATTTAGAGAATGCTCTAACACAAACCATAGGTCTCAGTGGCATGCCATCTCTCCGAATTGGGTATTTAGCCCTTTGGCATGTTTCGCAGCTTTGTACATATGTTTCAGCATCCATATGTAGAGTTGGCCACCACAAGCCTGCGAAGAGAATCATTTTTACAATTCTCTCGGCTGAAAAGTGACCTCCTGCAGCACCTCAGTGTGCCATCTCTAATACGGGTAAATATTCTCCTTCATGCACACATAATCGTAATTGGTTGTCTTTTCCTCTCCTAAACAATTGTTTTCCCATAAGTACGTAATCCTTGCTCATTTCTTCTAGGGATCGTTTTCTTGCCAAGCTAACTCCTTCCTCATGTTCTCTTGTCTTTAGGAACTTTACCAATGTTTTGCTCCAATTGGGTGCTATCGTTGAGAAAGGCATGGATGTATGATCCTCGGGGATTGTCTCCTGGCATTCTGCACAGTTACTTATGTAGTCATGGACATCCTTAGGCATGTCAGGCCAGTATACTCCTAATCGCTTTAGTTCCCTAATAGTTCCATGAGTTCCCTTGTGTGTCCTCCATTTGTTCACATGTGCTTGTTCAATCAAATTCATTTGTTCGTCCTCCTCAACACATCTTAGCAATACTCCATTGGGTTCCTTATAGTACACACTTCCCACAATAATATGCAAGTTCCTTGATTGTAAGATTTCCTTTTTACTTCCCTTATTAATTGAGTGTTGTGGACCATGAGTAAGTATAGGAATCAATTTCTCTGCCCACTTTGGACAAACTTCCAGATTAAACAAATAAGTGTCTGGCAGATCATCAGGTACTCCACTTGGTGGTTCTCCGTGTGTTAATCTTGAAAGGTGATCCGCTCTTACATGAGTATTTCCGTTTTTTAGTATCACTTCAAAGTCGAACTCCATTAATAGTAGGAACCATCTTACTAATCTTCCCGTGTTACAAGGCTTATTGACGAGGTACAATAAAGCTTGATGGTCAATGAAGAACTTGAATTTGTTGGCTAAGAGATAGTGTCTAAATTTCTTAACTGCATAGACCATTCCTAGTCCTTCTCGCTCGGTAGTGGTATAATTCCTTTCAGCTTGGTTTAGTTGTCTGCTTGCATAGGCAATTGGATGATCTAATTTTCCTTCATCGGTTGGTTGGGCTAATATACATCCTATTGCGTAATTAGATGCATCAACATGAATATGAAAAGGCTTGTTCCAATTTGGAATTTTCAGAATTGGAGCCGTGCTAAGCCTCTTTTTTAACTCATTGAATGCCTTCTCGCACTCTTCTGTCCAAGTGAATTGAGTTAGGAGACCATACAGGGGTTTGGCGATTATGGCATACATGTGGATAAATCGACGATAGTATCCACAATGTCCCATAAATGCTTGCACCTCTTTCGCATTCTTTGGTCTAGGAAGCTCTAAGATGACCTTAATCTTGTCCTCATTCGTGGATATTCCATTTCTAGAGACTATGTGTCCTAGGATCTTCCCTTGTCTTACCATGAAAACACACTTCTCTGGATTTAAACAGACTCTATACTGTCTACATTTATCAAATATCTTTCTCAACTCAAGAACATGATCTTGTCTTTGATTGGAGTATGTACATAGGGCATCTACATATACTTCCATGCTCTTTTTCAGGAATTCCTTGAAAACATGACACATAAATCATTGAAAAGTAGCCAATGCATTAGTGAGTCCAAAAGGCATCACTCGGAAAGCATAGTCTCCCCATTCGGTTGCAAATGTGGTCTTATGTTGATCCTCAGTAGCAATAGATACTTGATTGTATCCGGAGAATCCATCTAAGAAGCTATATACCTCTTTTCCTGCTACTCTTTCCAATAGATGGTCCGTAATGGGTAATAGGTAGCTATCCCATATGGTGGCTGCATTCACTTTTTTCAAGTTAATGCACACTCTCAGTTTTCCGTTCTTCTTAGGCACAACTACTAATGGCGATACCAACTTGGTGTGTTCCATCTCGTTTATGAATCCTGCCGGTAATAGCTTGTCTATTTCTTCCTTAATTTTAGCTGCATAGACCTCATTATATGTATATGGGCGTTGTTTTGATGGTTTCGCATCTGCTGTCATTGGTATCCTATTAGTTCTTCTTCCTCCTCCCTTGACACATCTTTACCTATGTATGTACATCTTTCTTCTCCATCTTCTATGGTCACTATGATCTTTTTTGTTTGTTCTTTGTTGTCGTATGCTTCTCCGTCTCGAGCCTCTCATTTAGGCACTTGAATGGCTACCTTTCTCTCTTCTACTTGGTATCTTTTAAAATGTTCAGGAACTTCAAACAGATCTGGATCTGGTCCGATTTTACTCATTCCTGCTTCTTGTTCTTGTACTCTAGGAGTGGCTTCTATTGCCAAGATCTTTGTCGGTTCCTGTCTCTCTTTGGTTCGAATGGTGTCTAGGTAGCTCTCTTCGGAATCGAATTTTGGTTCCCTTTCTATACTCTCATATTCCTCTTTCCATTCTTTTTCCAAGATTTCCCCTTCTTCTACTTCTTGAAGGACAACCATATAAAGATTTACATCATAGCCTTCCTCATCTATGCACTCGTTCATTGTCAAGACTTCCTCGTAAACACACACATCTAACGTTGCTAAGATTTCCATCCATCCATGCGGTTCAAAGGTTTCATCAGGAAAGATTTGAGGCATGTACCTGGGGTCCTCTACAGGTCGGTAGTTAGGATGTCCTAATGGCCATATTTGTCTTTTGTTGTTTTCTTTCTTGGCTTCCTTACACATCCATAACTGAGCGTCATCGTGCATCCATGATTGATCGCTCGATCCAGCACTATGAATGGATAGGTCATCTTCCTCCTTGTGTATGGGGTTCCATTGTAGTGGGGGGACATCTCGATATGCAAAGGTATGCAAGTTTATCTTGGTTGTATTTCCTTGATTGTAGGTATAACGAATCTCTTCCCCAGTCTTGTACTACCCGCATTTGTGTCATGAAGGGTCGTCCTAATATCATTTCATAATTATTAGCCTTTTCAAACTTACAAATGGCTAGTGTGTGTTCAAATTCAACTCCACAGGTGGTCAATTTGATTCTTTCCAATATTCCTAAGGGTTTCTCCACATGACCGTCAGCTAATTGGAGCTTCATGCGTGTGGGTCGTAAGGCAGTCTTTCCCCATTTCTCCCAAATCTCCTTGGTGGCAATTCCTACTCCAGATCCTGTGTCTAGGATTGCCTTGGTTATGTACCCATTGTAAGTGACAGGTAGACACGTATTACCTTCATCTCCTTCAATGAATTCTCCCACCTTATCAACTAGGATTTGTATCTTAGATGAGTTTCCTTTTCCCCTAACTTCTTTTTCTTCCTTCTTTTGTTCTAATTCCATTTGGCTCGCTAATTGCTTCCATAAATGCGGTTTAATTTGAAGTAATTCTCCCACAGTCAATTTGCATTGTACTTTTGTTTTCTTTAGTTCCATTAGATTGTGTGAACTCTTTTCTGAGTTTCCTTTTCCCTTTCCATGTACCGTGGGTGCTCGGATTATCATAGACTCCTTTTCGTATTCTCCCATGTAATTAGGTAAAGTTGAAATGCTCTGAGTTTCTTCTCTATTTCTGTCCAGCCTTGACACTTCCTCATATACTTCTTCCATGTTGGGATTGGGTTGATAAACTTCCACCTCTTATTCCTCAAAGGGAGGCTTCGTCATTCCATTCTTCTTCCATTGTTCTTCTCTGATTCTCTTCCATAACTCCTTTGGCCATTCAGCCTCTAGGTCAGGTATGGTTGACATCGGTTCATCCTGGGTTCTTGTTTGCTCACGCTTGTCATCCTTCTTCCTAAATTCTTTATCCTTGGCTTCGACATACTCTTTGTATTGATCCTCTGCTATCCTCATTTTTGGAAGGGCTTGGATGGTCTTTTCTAGGGTTGCTTGTGCTACCTCTATAAGCTTTCGACATATTGCAAGCCTCTCTTTTCTAATTCTCCTTGTGGGTAAAGCTTTTTGTGTTGCTCTACATTCGGTCCAGTCTTAATTCTAGCTTGGTAAGCTTTCAACCACATGTCTAGGTCATCGGGTTTTGGGTCAGCTAGAATTGATCCTGGTTTCTCTGCTTCTTGGACAAGCGGTGGAATGGGAACCTCTTCCCGAATCCCTTGTTCGTTATGCTTTTGTTTGTTTCTGGGTTGTTTCCTATTTTCTTGACTCTTGTGTTTTCTCCATTTATCTTTGAGCTTTTCTCTTCTTTCTTTCCATTTTTGTGCTTTAATATCCTGGGTACTCTCACATGGGTCCTGAGAATCTTCAACTATTTGAATTTTGGGACTTACCATTCTTTTGCTCTCTCCTTCCTGTCCTGGTTGTTTTCCTTTTTGTTCTTTAGTTTGAGCTCTTGTAATGGCCTTTAAAGGCACATTATATTCTTTATCACTTCCAGATGCTTCTATCACTTCAATTACATTAATTGGTGCAGTGTCTTGGACTTTGGTTGGATTCTTAGGTCAGTCTCTGAAAGATGTTCCTTCCCACAGTCATTGCAATATCCTTCCCAAGTCCTAGGAGGTGGTGGATTGTAAGGCCGAGGACATTCTCTAATGAAATGGTCTCCTTCGCATCTATAACAAGGTCCTCTCGGCATGGGTGGCCTAATGGGTGGTCTCACAGATGGTTGCACTTTAGGGCAGTATACATCAAAGTTGCTAACTCCGTTCCATAGCCCTGATCATAACCTTCACATCCATGATAAGTTGAATCATAGGTTGATTCATACTCTAGCATGTTGGCTTCATAGGGATAATAATCTCCTGGGGGCAGCTCATATCCAGGGTTTGCTACTTCTACACTGGTCAACGTTGAAGCTGGCACTATGGCTCTTTCCAAATTTTCTTTTGGCTGAGCATACTTCACAGGTACCACTTGTTGAGGTTGTGATAGTTGTGGCCCTAACACTGGTTGGGGTGGTTGATATGGTACATTGCTCGTATGGCCTTGGGGCTCCTGCTGGTGTTGGATAGGGATTGTATCTGGGCATCTCTCTGCCTGGCTCTCTAGGTGGATATGTGTCGTGCCTGCCTATTGAATGGATAGTTTTCTGTGGAGTGGTTGGTGTATTTTTGTTCTATGTGGCAGTACAAGGCAGTCCCTTGCTGGAGCTGTCTGAAGTAAAGATATGACTGATGTGCACCGGTCCCTCCTCGCACACACATGTGTGTGGGGTGATCTCCTCCACATAGACTACATCTTCGTAACATGGGCACTCTTAACGCTGGGTGTTGGTAGTTTCTCTGTGCTTGGACACCCAATTTCTTAGCCACTAGCTGTGTTATTTCCTCCACATTACTGGAGTTGGATGTAATAGTACTCCGAGAGTCTTCCGATTTAGTGGGGTTGGGTGTGCTCTTTAGATCCTCAGCTAGATTGTCTTCTAGGTCAATGCACTCTCGGAGACATTCACTCAAGGTTTGTAATCTTTTCACATAAACTAAAGTTCTTAGGGTTCCTGTTGGAACTGAAGGACTCACAAGGCAAGGAAGCTTACGAAGGGAGTCAGAGAGAAGAGAAAGCACAAGCAAACAGGGTAGTCAACGACGATCTGGCAAGTAGGCCAATATTTTTTCAGGACACTAAAGCATATCAAAGAGGTGGACACACAAGGAGAAGGAGCAAGTAGGGAGCTCGAAGATATGTATGTCAAATCGTTAGAAGAAATCCCTACAACAATAGTGATTTTCATCACTAAAAGCTATTGTAGATACCATTTCATATTTTTGTAGCTCCATTTTGTGCAAGCCAAGGAGTCCTTGAGCTTGAGGATCATTCGAAGTAGCTACCTACCAATTTTCATAATTTTTAGACTTCGTTTGAGTCTTCAAATAGGCCCTAGAACCTAATTTTTAACTAGGCCGGACACTAGGTCTAGACACGGCCAAAACCTAGTCAAAAACTATAAATAGAGCTAGAGAGCTCATTTTTGGGGAGAGAGCTTGTAACTGATCTAAACTTGTATGAGCACTTTTGAAGTAATCTAAAAGAACTCCATTGTCTCTCTCTTTGTCTTACCTTTAGTGCGCGTGTGTGTGTATGTGTGTGCATGTTAGTGTGCTTCTCACTCATGCACTTGTGCCTTCACTTGCTTGAGGTCATCATACCATCCTCACGTCTTCCTGGATCGACATTAAAGGAGGTGCTACTCATCACTGAGCTACACCAAATTTTGGCGCCGTTGCCGGGGATCGAGCTTTGAGGACGAGCATGTGATGGTAAGACGTAGATTAGAGATGTTGGCGTTGTAGGTAATTTCTTCACTCTTCTTATTTTTCTCTTTCTTACCTCACCACCATCATCACCATCATCATCCTCACCATATCCGATCTCCATCTCCATCATCGCGAAAATTTTTAGTTTTTTATCATATCACCTTCTCCACCTCATTTCCCTCATTCCACTTGTGAGAGGGAGCGAGAGAGCGATATTGTGTGCGTTGTTTTTGCGTGTTTCTTGAGCTTTCTTGTAGGTACTTGCTGCATCATCATCTC
This sequence comes from Ceratopteris richardii, assembly GCA_020310875.1. Lineage (NCBI taxonomy): Eukaryota > Viridiplantae > Streptophyta > Polypodiopsida > Polypodiales > Pteridaceae > Ceratopteris > Ceratopteris richardii. Next base: position 110,990,834 of record CM035428.1, read on the forward strand.
TAGCACTCCGTGCAGGTACGAAACATAACGGAACTGTCTTTGTGTCGCCGAAGTTCGTCGATCGCGATCGACAGAAAAAATGCCCATTTGGTAAAACAAAGTGCACCACTATAATCTACATGATGAGCACATTCCAAATCACTAAAAACAGTTAAAAAATTCCAAGTTCCTCTGTCAATCGCGATTGATACAGTCGATCGCGATTGACACCCACGACCGACAGACCCTGTCAATCACGACCGACAGATCTGTCGATCGCGACCGACAGAGACGACCGACTCACCCTATCAATCGCGATTGACACCGTCGATCGCGATCGACAGCCACGACCGATACCTCTGTCAGTCGTGATTGACAACATCGATCGCGACCGACTGAATTTTGGCGATTGACTGAATTTCATGTGTTGCCACGTGTCCAGCGTGACAGACACAGCCCCGATCGACTGAACTTACGGTGAAAATCCCGATACACGTGTCGATCGCGATTGACACCCTCGATCGTGATTGACAGGACCCACGATCGACTTTGTCGATCGCGATTGACACTATCGATCGCGATCGACGTGTCGATCGCGATCGAGGTGTTGATCGCGATCGACAGGCCCCGACGGACACATCTGTTAATCGCGATTGACAGACCTGTCGATCGCGATTGACAGACCTGTCGATCGCGATTGACAGGCTTTTCGGCCAAAAAATTAGGGTTTTTTAATACCAAGTTTTTGGGAATTTTTGGCATACCTATCGAACAATTAGTGAATTTGTGAGTTCCTTACAGGAGTGTCTTGAGAAAAATCCTGTGTATCAAATACCATACCTAGGGGGAACAAAACCAAGGGATCTCAAGAATTGTTTGCAATAAAGATAGGGGACATAATTGATATCCAAAGTGCATGCACGAATGTGATCTGTCTATCATTAGAGTTTAAGTCTTGAGCTAATTTTGGGACTTTCACAGGTCCACTGAGAGCATTCGAGAGCATCCAAGGCAAGGGTTTCCTTGCAAGCTTGAGAAGCGGGTTCTTGAGCATCATAAAGCAAGGGATGAACAAGTAAGGTCGGAATACTCTCAACACCCTCTGTCAATTCCTAGCTCAGGCTAAGTACGAATAGTGCTAGAAGTAAACCAGGGCGACGATAGGCAGTATTCAAGTTGAAGACTACCTAAAAACTCAAGTTCAAGCTAGAAACATAACCTCTGTACTGTCGATAACTTAAAGGAATAGTACCAAACGTGGAACGGTCAACCTAAAAGTACGGAAAAACACTCAATTGCTCCTGACAACGTGATATCAGACAAGAGCATAAACACGATAATCAACATAAAAAGGAATCAAGTAATTGATACAAAAGAACTCAGCAATGAGGTTGTACTTGGGCAAAATAAGGGCTACTTAAATAGGCATATGAACCTTAGATCAGGACGACATCTAGTAAGGGATAGACAAAGTCTTAGGTCTTCGGAGGCTAGTGTTAATCATACTGCGAGGTCTTGGGCTCAGCAGTTGAGTCACCACTCGTATTACCCTAGCTCTGAGACTAGTGAATCAGAGATGTCCCAAGGTATGGACAGACCTACAGGAAGTATAGGGGTGCCATATTTGCATAGGGTGGAAGGCCCCTACAAGACACAGTTGGAATACCTTAGGACCAACCGATTAGGTGCTAGCATCTATGAGGACGGCCTAGGAAGATCCGTGGTCCAGATTAAAAACCCGGACCAATCCATCGGACTAGAACACCCAGCTGTCAAGTTCGAAAATGGAGCATACAAGGATAAAGAAGGAACCGTATACGTAGTCACCAGTCACCCGGAGTGGACAAATAAATTCGGGAATGTGATCCCTGAGACAGACATAGATGACCTAGAACAAGGGAACGTAGGAGGAGAGCCTAAGACCCCTCGAGGGAAATCTGTTCTTACTAGAATCCTCAATCCTGAGTGGGTTCCCCAAGACAATAAGAGTATAGATCTGCTCCTAAACCAAGAGACTGATGAAGCCTTTTGGAGGTATAAATCAAATAGGCCAAATGATGTAGGGTCAATCCTGATCTATGAGTTCAAAGATCCTGATAGCCCAGGTAGAGTGACTTACTTAGATCACGCTTCAGAGAGGATCTTTGTGGTTACAGAACATGACAGGCATGCTTATACTTGGAAGGGTGACTTCGTTTTCCCCCAAGCAAGATCGAACGTGTCATATGGTCACCCTGGAGCTGGAACATCCCAAGCTCATGGAACTCAAAGAGACAGAAGTAGAGATAGGCCAGAAGTAAGCTGTGCCAACCCAGGGGGCAGAGAAAGAACGAGGACGGAGACAAATAGAGTAGAACCTGAGGTACTTAGAGCTCCCAGGAATCAAAGAAATGCGGATGAGTTCCCTCTACCATGACCTAGAGAGCACACAAGGACTTTGAGACCGACTCAGCTAGTTAAGTCCATGAAGAACTACTTCGATGGCACTGGAGATCCATACGATCATGTGGCTGAGTTTAGGCAAGTCTTGAGAGCTGAATGAGTGGAAGATATGTTTATGCAATACAATGCCTTTGGTCTAACCCTTAGGAACACCGCCCTGACATGGTTTCAACCACTAAATGAGAGGCAGTTCAGGAGCATAGATCAACTTCTGGAGGCATTCATTATCGAATTCTCTAAAAGTGGCATAAGACATAACACTTCCTCATTGATTCACAGCTTTAAGCAAACCCCTCAAGAAATCGTGAGACTTGCTGGAAGAAGATTTAGGCAATACCTAGAGAGATGCCCTGTCCCTGAGTTACCCACACCAGCTAAGCAAGTGGCTTTGTTCTTGGATGGATTGCTAAGTACCAAATTGAGATCATATGTGTACTTGAAGGACCCTAGGACCATAGAAGAGTGTGTACACATCTGCATTGACATCGAGGATAACCTAGGGGAAGAACTAGAGCTTTCCAAAATCTACAAAGACTCAGATAGTGCCTCTAGCCTCTCTTCCTCGCAATCCACATCAATTGAGGAACTTGCCGAAAAAGTAGCTCAGAAATTAGGTGTCACTAGCAAACAGATCCCAAGATTTGCCCCAGTGAAAAGATGCTATACTTGTGGTGGTGACCATATGGCGAATGTATGTCCCATTATGGCTCAACCCCAAGTAAATCCTAGTAGCCAGTACTGCACCATAGAACGAAGATACACAAATCACTCAGCACAAGACTGCCCATACAATAAGCAAGCGGTTAGGCAAACCTACCCTCAGCCATACCAACAAGGCAGATACCAGAGTCAATACCCACCCCAACAGTATACCAGGCCTCAGCAAAATTACCAACCGCAATATCAGGCCCAACTGAGACCCCAGCCAGTGCTAGCACAACAACCACCTGCTCCTACTAATGTGATTCCGGTAAAGTATGCTGCTGCAGAAGAAAACCTGAATAGAGCTATAGTCCCAGTAACACCATTAATTTCAAAAAGTGATCCCAGTGACCATAGCTTTGATTCTACGCATGTTGATAGTCCCCAGGCTTACTACATGCAGTCTCCTGAACATGGTGAGTCCTACTACAGTGAGGAACCGAGTGAACCTAATTGGGAGCCCGAGTATACTAATGTCATGTACGCAAACCCCAACTCTAGACCTCAACCTAGGCAAGTAAGACCCCAATTTCCTAGAGGACCATGCTACAGATGTCAGGGAGATCATCTCATTTGTGATTGTCCCTTGCCTCCACCTACACAACCCCAGTCAGTGATGATCCAGGGCTATTGCCAGGAGTGTGGAAAGGAGCATCTCTTTCGAGACTGCCCAAAGAATCTTAATAATATGCCAAAAATCACTCCTATCAATGTCGTGGGGTTAGTTGTAGACTCCACAGGAAGTGTGACGTCCACTACACCAGTGCAAGTGATCACTAGAGCCCAAGCCTTGCAGCAGAACCAAAGCGTAGGCCAGGAAAAGAGCCCAGATGTTAGTGAAACGGAGAGCATGACAAAGAAGAGGACTAGAGCTTGGAGAGATAGTCGTGAAAGAATGAAAAGGCAATGAGCAAAGAAAATGAGTGAACTTGAGGAAAGTCTAAGAGAAACGAGAGTCAGGATAACCAAACTCACATCTCAAACTCCCTCTCACACTACCCCACCTCCACCATTCCCAACTCCATCCGACCCGCCACCTTCCAACCCGCCTTACCTAATCCCACCACCCCCTAGAGTAGGATCATTGATCATGGAAAGTGCTACCCTAGAGCAGAATTAGAGCTTGAACGAACTAAAATTTGTGCTAAGATGGTGGAGTTGGCCCAAACCATGTTTGAAGCCAGCCGCCTTTTTAACATATCTAGCTCAGCCAAGACGCAGCTGCACTTTGAAGGACTGTTAGAAATAATAGAGCGGTTAATTGCACAATCAGAAAAGGAACCCACCACTCAACACAAGGACAAGGCAAGTGAAAGGGCAGGTCTTCCTGCCCAAGAAGCCTATGTGCCTAACTCTACAGATCCAGACACATCATCTTCTATGAATCGGTTCACACCCGAATTCCTACGAGAGATTCAAGAAGACAAATGGGCTAAAGAAAGTGAAGTCCCTCCTCCCATTGAACTTGTGGATGATGCACACGACCAATTCCCACAAGACATCCCATCCATTTATGAGGAGCAGGAGAGCACCCAATCTCAGGAAAGATTAGACTTTGAGTCTAACTCTCTACAAGAATTACCCCACTTAACAGGCCCATGGGAAGTTAAGTCTACTTGTATGAGAGCACCCACGGTCATGGTACGAAATGAGGACTCAGTCATACCCAGGAGCACAGAAGTAGTGAAAAACACTAAAGTACAGTGCAACCTCACCTTAGAAGAGCTACTCAAAGTAAGGCCAGAGTTATGGAAACATGTAGCCAAACAAGTACCAGAGATAGCAAAACCTCGTTCCCAGGTAGGATCCCAGAGAACAGTGCCAGAAATACCCTTGGACAAGATAGGAGACATGAGTGAAGGCGAAGAGGGAAACACATATCTTCCTATCACCCATCAAGGATACACCACCAAGGCCATTTTAGACTCAGGCGCAGGAGTTGCAATTGCTACCACTTCCCTATGGAAGCGTTGGGGCAAGCCAGCACTCAGACCCACGAGGATGAAATTACAAATGGCCGACGGTCACATAGAGCGACCCTTAGGGCTGTTAGAAGGAATAACTCTCACCACATGTCGTGATGAGTTCGAGCATACATTTGCTATATGTGATTTTAGCAAAAATCATGCCTATGAAATAATCTTGGGACGACCCTTTATGCGACAGTTGCAAGTGGTACAGGATTGGGGAACCAATTCCTTATACCTGCAACACTTAGGTGTTACGACCAAAGTGAATCTCAAAGATTACTCTCATAGAGACGTCCCTCCTATCCAATGGAATCCCCTCCATAGAGCCAAAGATGATACGGAATCGGTGCATTCCATAGGATCAGGATCCTCATGGATGCATGAAGACACCCACTTATGGATGTGCAAAGTAGCAGTAGAAGAAGAGAAGAGAGAAGAAGCCAGAGAGATAGGTGCAAAAGAAACACATAGATCAATTCAAGACCCAGCCTATGCACCTGTAGTCTTCCCTGACGAAGAATTTGAACCCCACGGCTGGGCAGAAATCCTAGCAACAATGGATGTAGCCATCAATGAAGAACAATGGACACCTCACTGTGATGAAGATGGCTATGACATTTTAGTCTTCTCCATAGAGCCGATCATGGGAGAGGCAGTGTTAGAAGAGTGTGAACCTAGCCCTGATGCATTTGAGGATGCAAGTGACTCCGATCTAGAGTCAATCATTATGGACCCACCTTTTGCATCAGATGAAGAATACTTCTATGAAGTAGAATTTCAACCCCAGAGGCATGGAGAGCTTACAAATGATGTAAGGCTAGCCACATATGTGACCCCGAACGAAGAAGGAAAGAAAAGAAAGAAGAGAGTCACACCAGAAGAGGAAGAATCTTTGTTTGAGGTCCCGGAAAATTTTAAGAAGTATGAGATAGATGACAGGAGAGTCATGATCAGAATGCCTAAACGAGAGGCGCAATCGGGGGAGGCCTATGATAACAAAGAAACTACCAAGAAAATAGTGGTAGCCGTGGAAGAAGGAGAAGAGAGATGCACATATATAGGCCATGACCTAACGGAAGACGAAGAGCACGAATTGATAACCTTGCTAAGAGAATACAAAGATGTATTCGCTTGGAGTTACAAGGATTTGAAAGGTGTGGACCCTGACATATGCTCACACACTATCCCCATGACCTCAGATGCCAAACCTTCTAAGCAAAAGCCATACACATATAATGATAATTATGCTGCTAAGATCAAAGAGGAGATAGATAGACTGGTTGAAGCTGGATTCATCTATGAAATTGAGCACATTGAGTGGGTATCCCCCATCGTAGTGGTGCCCAAGAAAAATGGAAAGCTGCGTGTATGCATTAACTTAAAGAAGGTCAATGGAGCCACAATTCGAGATAACTATCCGCTTCCTATCATAGAGCATCTCTTAGAAAGAGTAGCAGGCAAGGAAGTGTACAGCTTCCTTGATGGATTTTCGGGCTACAATCAAGTAGCCATAGCTCCAGAAGATCAGCATAAGACGGCTTTTGCCACTGAATGGGGCATTTTTGCCTTTAGAGTAATGCCATTTGGGCTTACCAATGCACCAGCTACCTTCCAGAGGCTGATGTGCCATGTATTTAAAGAGTTCCTGAGCAAGAACTTAGAAGTCTATGTTGATGATCTTTGTGCTCATTCCAACATTAGACAAACCCATATTCCTGAACTCAGACAAATATTTGACAAATGTAGAGAATATCAAGTTTGCCTGAACCTAGAAAAGTGTGTTTTTATGGTCAGGCAAGGCAAGATTCTAGGACACATAGTGTCAAAGAATGGCATATCCACTGATGAAGAGAAAGTGAGAGCCATAGCCGAGTTACCTAGGCCAAAGAATGTCAAGGAAGTACAAGCTTTCATGGGGCATTGTGGTTATTACCGACGGTTTATACACATGTATGCCATCATTGCAAAGCCTCTGTATGGACTTTTGACTAACTTTGAGTAGACTGATGAATGTGAGAATTCCTTCAATGAGCTTAAACGGCGATTATGTTCAGCACCAATCTTGACCACACCAGATTGGAATAAGCCTTTCCATGTTCATGTTGATGCATCCAATTATGCTATTGGATGTGTACTGGCACAACCTACGGGCGAAGGCAATATGGATCTTCCAATTGCCTATGCTAGTAGACAGGTGAATGCGGCTGAACGAAATTATACCACTACTGAGAGAGAAGGACTAGGCATGGTATATGCGGTTAAAAAGTTTAGACATTACTTGCATGCAAATAAGTTTAAATTTTTTACTGACCATCAGGCACTGCTATATCTCGTGAACAAGCCATGCAATACAGGAAGATTAGTAAGATGGTTTCTCTTGCTAATGGAATATGATTTCGAGGTTGTGGTAAGGAAAGGGAAGACTCACTTGAGAGCAGACCATCTCTCTAGGCTCACATCTGAAGAAGCCCCACAAGGAGTGTTAGATGACCTTCCTGATGCTTACTTGTTTAATTTGGAAGTGGTACCGTAGTGGTCTAAGCCATTAGTGCTAGTATTGACATACGGGCCTAACCACCCAGTAATAAACACACAGGATAGAGAGGTAGTAAAAGCCCAAAAGTATCACATCATGGCAGGAAGTATGTACAAGCACACAGATCAAGGGATCTTGGCTTGTTGTGTGGAAGAGGATGAGTACGCTAGATGGTTGCAATTAGCACATGTAGGTGCATTAGAGCAACACTACTCAAAGCAACGAACCCTACAGACACTAAGGAGACTCGGAGTGCATTGGCCGACTATTGAAGCTGATGTCCAAAAGTTGTGCAAGGAATGCCCAATCTGCTGCACTAAACCACCTGTGGAGCATGCCACTCTTTATCAAGTGTCCATAGTGCCAGATTGGAGTGAACCACTAGTATCCTTCTTGAGGACGAAACCATTCCCTCCAGACATGACTCTGGCTAGGAAAAGGAGTTTAGAACAAGAAGCCCTGGACTACTCACTCATTGGTGATAATCTATACAAACGTGGTAAAGATGGTTACCTCAGACTATGCGCCCATGAGAGTGAATATCTCAAGATCTTGGAAACTGCTCATCAAGGTGTAGCAGGAGGACATTTTGGACCAGACCGAGTGATTAAATCCATCCTATTTGCAAGCTTGTGGTGGCCTACTCTTCACCTGGATGCACATACCTATGTGAAACGGTGTGATGTTTGCCAGAGAACTCAGTGTCCTATACGCAAAGATGAAATGCCACTGAAACCTATGATGGGTGGACGAGCATTCTCTAAGTGGGGAATAGACTTTGTAGGTCCTATTAATCCCCCAGCTAAGGGTTCTCATGCTGAATATATCATTGTGGCCACGGATTATCTAACCAAGTGGGTAGAAGTGAAAGCTACCACGAAGAACGATGCACAAACAACAGATAAGTTCTTATTTGAGAATGTGTTCACTAGATACGGGCTACCTATAGAGCTAGTTAGTGATAGAGGCACTCACTTCTTGAATGAAGTTATTGAAAATCTGCTCCAAGAATTCTTGGTAGTACATAAGAAGTCTGCCCCCTATCACCCTCAAGCTAATGGCCAGGCTGAGATCACCAATAAGATCCTATGCAATGTACTGACAAAATTAGTGAACAATAAACACTCTGATTGGGACAAACAGCTACACCATGATGTTTGGGCATACCGAGTCACCTACAAAACGGTACTCCAAGCCACCCCCTTTCAGATGGTATTTGGCCAAAATGCAGTGCTACCGTTGGACTTCTTAATACCTACACTGAAAGTAGCACAAGAGTATGAATGGACGGGCCATGAACTCTCCTCTAGACTTTTTGACCTTGAACGATTAGGAGAAACAAGACTGAGGGCGGCTGCAGGGATATATGCAGCTAAGAAACGTCAGAAGGCATACTTTGATGCCCACGTTAAGGATAAAGGTTTGAAGGCAGGCGACCTAGTACTAGTGTATACTTTGAAACAACATGCGACGAAACTAGAGAAGAGAGGCTATGGACCCATGATCATTAATAGAATCTCAACAAGTGGAGCAATGCAACTAGCCACATTAGAAGGCGATATTCTCCCGAGCTACATAAGCGGTTGTAGAGTCAAGTTATATCAGGAACCTCTGACGGAAGAGATGCTAAGTCGACTCAACACTGCTAAGAAACGCAAAGAAGAAGAAAAACGAATTCGCGAAGGAGCTCAAGCAGAAGCATTGGAACGCATCTGGAGAATGAAGTTGAGAAGACAGGGTAGAGAGCTACCTAGGACAGATGCATATGTAGATCAAGGATATCACATGGCTATGTGTGAAGTTTCAGGTATCAGCTCTCATAGGATAATTGATCGACGTCCTTTTATAACCTTAGAGATAGGACAAGGAACGGGTGCAAGGACTGTAAGAGCCTTGATTGACTCAGGAGCAGCCACTAGTGCGGTTAAATTTTCGTACTGTCAAAAGTTGAAATTAACCGTCAATCCTATAGAAGCATATCTCATAGGATTGGGAGGTGTGGAAACCCCTTGCATGGGCGAGGTGGAACTTCCCCTCTATATTCAAGACGAAGCAATGACGGTCAAAGTGCTAGTGTGTCAAGATGAGGACCTCACTGAGCCTCTTGTCTTGGGTCAGGACTGGATCTATGATCATGCAGTCAACCTAAACCTAAGGAGTGGACTTCTTCAGGTATGTGTAAATCATAGTCGAATTACTGTTGAATTGGAAAATGAGGCACTCAAGGCACTAGGTAAGGCACGAACTCCTGGTCCTTCCAGGGGCGCACATGAAGTTGACAATGCTATTCTTGTCCAAAACTGTATGATGCAGAAAGAGGATTGTCTCAACAACGAAGTCAAGGATAAGACGGCACTCCCTTCTTTTCCAAAGGCCAGAGGGACGCAGCAACCAAAGGCAGATCAAATACAGGAGCAGAGTACTACCTATACTAGAGGCCAAAAACATGTGCGAATCAGAATGTCTCAGTCGTTGAAACAAGTGTGGGTGCGGAAAGGCGAACACCTTGTTGCAACCATGCCAACCCCACGGCCAAAACCTCTTATTAGTAATCAACAACACGACACTAATAAGAAGTTTTTCATAAATTCTTCTGCAAAAGTGAAATCTATTTGGGTACCCAAGAAGTCGATGAAGGCCAGCCCACAATCACGACAAATCTGGGTGCCTAAGGCTTGCTTGCGCGCTCGAATAGCTACACCGAGGGCACAACCGGTACAACATGTTTCACTCACTCGAACATCAGATGCCCATTCTTATACATCACACGCGGACACATATTCTTCCATGAGCACAAGTAAAATCACTTGTAAATGGGTCCCCAAAAAGCCTCATTTTCAAGTAGATACCCCTATCAAACTCTCCAAAGTCTCCACAAAATCAAGATCAAAACCCATCCATTGCATTTGGCAACCTAAAACTTGTAATCAACCCCCGAACCCCAGTTGTAAATCCATGCCCACCTACTAACTACATCACTCTCTCACTACATCATTCCACTTAGCTCCTAGGTCTACCAAATTCCTAACTACACACACAAGCACCGAGCACTTAATAACCTACTAATCTCTCCCGAACCTCATGTTAATGTTGTAATGGGGACAAAAACGGTTCTATCTTGTCCTTTACAATGTTAACACCTGTTTCTATATTCTCACAGAGTCAGGAGGCAAGAAGTAACATGACAGATACGGTAGGAACTAGCTCCCAGGCAGGCACTAGCCCCCAAGTTGTGGACATTGAAAGCCTTCCCATTGAGGAGGAATTGTCAGAACGTCCAGTGGCATTGAGGGCATTACACGCCATACCGATTCAGAATCCTCCACAAGGGCACACAATGCCGGTCAGCAAAAATTCACATTGGTTTAGTGATGTGGCAGGATCTCTGGGTGAAGGCACCTACATGTGGGAGGCCGAGATAGAATTCAATGGGCGCTGGGGCAGGTATCACTTCTTCACCATAGAATTTGAGAAATTGCAAAATAATGATGGACTAAAACCTATATGGAAGAAGGCGAGACTCTACGATTACTTCAAATTCAAACTACCAAAGCCCGACTTTCTAAGATGCTCATATTTGATTAGTACCCTCACTCCAAGCAAAGACAAAAAGGGATGCAGCACCTTCGTCCTCCCATCTCTCACAAGGGGCAATGAGCTGAAGCGCTTCAGGCTGACTATCAATTTGGTAAGGGAAGCTCTAGACATGAAAGGTATGCACATTCCTACGGAGAAAGAGACTATGGTCCCTGATAATATGAAGAACAGGAATCTGACAAAATTAAAGGACATGGTGGCAATGACACCTACAATTGCCATTCATTTGCGCATGGTCATGCAGCATTTCGTATTCCCCGCTCAGGAGAGGTTCACAATGCCACCCAAAAAGATAAGGTTTAGTCTATACTTGGCTGACGCTTTTGATTTGACAATCAATATGCCCCACTGGATTATCGACCAAATCCACTTGGCTCATCAAAGGTGGTATAAAAAACAAAAGTCTGTACTGCATGGATGATGTGCTCTCACCCGGATTGTGTATAGATGTTTGGCTTATGATGTGCCAGTTCAGAGGGCATTAATCTGGACCAAGGTACAGGAATTTCAACGTAGACTATCAACCGCAGGACCGCCATCTAAGAAAATGAGAGGCACAGTTCAGATGCCCTGTGCACAACCCCGCGGTGCGACGCTGACACCTGAGACAACTCCACGACTTCCGAGGGGGGTACAACCCTTCACTATCAGATTACCAAGACATAGCACTGATGGACCGAATTTGGTGTTCCCACCTGTACCAACCGACCTAGAGTTTCCTCACAGATTCACGTTAGAAGACCTAACTGATGAGGAGGTTGCTAGAATAATCGAAGCTATTAACACGGAAGTCGAGGCAGAGCAAGCTAGTGGACAACAAACTGCTACAGACCAACCCCATCCCAGACAACCAGATGTCGTCAATGTGGAGGGTGAAGAAGAAGAAGAACAAGAGGAGGAACATGGTGGACAATCCGAGGAAGAAGAGCAGGAATATGATCAGGAAGCTCTACAAGTACTTGAGGGTGCCCCGGCTTATACGAAGGAATTGAAAAAGCTCTATGATACCATCAACAGGGTTCAAGAGCAACATAGACTATCCCTCGCAGCAGGAAAAGCTCTCATGAACCAAATCCTTGAGGAGGAAGGAGTAGACGAGCAATACTGCGCGAAAGTTGATATGATATCTGATGCTTTAGGAGTACCTGAGACGGTGCATACCGCCCTTGCACAATCACGCAGAACGGAGCGAAGATATGGCAGACGCCCCCCACGATCAGGAAAACAGATGAATGTATTAGTATCAGAACCACAAGGAACATCCACAACCACGGGCACTGCACACACTGTTCATGATACTGAGGAAACCCATACATCAAGTGCACCCCCGTCACCCCCTTTGCCACCTCTGCCTCCAACTCCACCACATTCACCTCCCACTACCAGTGTAACCACTACTGTCACCGCCTCCGAGTCTACTACCCATACCGAAGAACAGACCGTCAGTCAACCCACACAACCCACACACCCTATCTCCACCTCTCGTGTCTATACGGCCACTGACACAGTAATTCTAACCGTAGCCACGGAAAACCTCATTCCCCCGATCACACTTCCTGGCAGTTCGTATTCACAATTGCACACACCACTGTACACTTTCACCACTATCACCGCACCCACAATTCCAATATTCACAATCACTCCCACTACTGCATCCACTGTTGACTTTATGGACATATCACCCACCTCCGCACCTCTCCCTCCCCCCATACACCCACCATCTCCCATTCCCCCACCTCCCACTTCACCATTTTCCAGCACCGCATCCACACTCCCATTCCCCTTCCCCTTCCCTTTTGCATTCAACACCCTTTCGGCATCCACCCCTATTAATAATGTATTTAATAATATGTATCAGTGTATGTCGCAACTACAGCAGCACTACTAGCATCTGGATAACCAACATACGCGACTCTTCCGAACCCATGAAGAACTTCAAGTACAATTCATTGATCTAGAAATGGAAAAGCGGCTACTACAACAACAGTATGTCACTTTACACGAACAACATGAGCAGTTAGTAGCCAATCCACCCCAATCGGATGCAGAAGAAAAACAACAAATGGATGATCTGCTACACTCCGAGATAACAGAGAATCTCAAGCTTCGACGCAACCTGGCCCTCTTACGCAAACACATGTCTACTGCACTCGAGGAGAATAAACGACTACAGAAACAAAACGAAGAAAACTTGGAAGCAGCCATGGAGGGTTCCCCACAGGAAATCAACCCAGATAGATTCAAGGCCATACCCTCAAGCGAATATGCAAATTGTGTTGGAAACCCATGCCGACCTCCTGGAAGCCCATGCAGCATTAGAAAGAGAAAGAGATGACCTATTAAAACAGTTGGCAACCCAGCATGAGTCACCAAGCAAAGTCACAACCGCAGTTGACACGTCTGAAGAAGTCGAAAAACTCATAGCAGAACTAGAAGAATTACGAAGTAAAGTCATGCAATACGAGCGTCAACCTTCTCCCCTTGTAGAACCCGAGCCTGAAGACTTAGTACCAATTGAAATAGAGGAAACCTTCGAAGACCCATACGTTCCCATGCCTGCACCAAGAGGCAAGCAAACAGAAGAGGGCATGGACACCATCGAGATCGAGGCTCCTGAATGGATGCAGAGGTTAGAGAAAGTGGCCACAACCCATGATGACAGAGTGGCAGTTCAAATAGCGTCTATGTCACGTTTGGAAGAGGTAGTCATAAAATCGGATTACTTTAGAAACCTCTCCCATCATAGGTGGATCGGCACATCCGACGATTTGTATGTTCCTTTCTGTGTCTTAATGGCGGATTACAATGCTGAAATCAAGCACCACACCTCAAAAGAACCAACCTCGGCTACACAGTTTGCACCGGACGACATCCCAGCAAGTGCCAAGCAGGGAAATATACACCAACCTACGTGGAGGATTCGTCTGCTGGAAACCTACCCTGAGATGGTAAGGACATGGAATAACATGCCTTTGTATATCAAATACAACCCATGCTACTGCCCTGTATTTCGAAGAAGATCGTGGCCGGAATACACAAAAATTGTGCTGACAACCAAAGGATGTGAGAAATGGCTCAATTATGTCTACTTAGCACCACCTAAAGGCCAACCTACCATAGGATATATGATTTTGACGATTCGCCATTGGGGGGTCCGGTTCAAAAATGTACGAGATGTCATGGCCCAAATGTGCCTTAAAATTTTTGAACTTATGTTGGTCACCTTCAAGACCTTCAAGAATGTCAAGGAACCTCATCTGTCAGCTCTTGGATTTAATGAAGGTAATCAGGACCTTGTCTATGACATGAGCGCAACACCATCTATTAATGTTGTATATGCATGGCATGCGCGTATAAAGTATCTACCAGCCTGCTTCAAACAGACGTTTGAAGAAATGTTTGTCACGGGATTTTGGGAATATCATTCAGAGATATTCATTCCCAGACCATCACATTTATTGCAGTTGTTTGTAGTGGAACAAGCTCTCCATTCAGAAAAGTTACGTATACCACATCCAGAGGTTCCCGGGCCGGTAGATTGGGATGCTCTACTCACGGACTTGGCCAAAGGGTTGAGAATTGCAGAACATCACTTAGCACAAGACGTTGTAGAATACTACATCCAACGACCCACCCAACAAGGGTCTGTCAGGGACGACAGACGCGAGAGAGGGGGGGGTGTTGGAACTGAAGGACTCACAAGGCAAGGAACTTACGAAGGGAGTCAGAGAGAAGAGAAAGCACAAGCAAACAGGGTAGTCAACGACGATCTGGCAAGTAGGCCAATATTTTTTTAGGACACTAAAGCATATCGAAGAGGTGGACACACAAGGAGAAGGAGCAAGTAGGGAGCTCGAAGATATGTATGTCAAATCGTTAGAAGAAATCCCTACAACAATAGTGATTTTCATCACTAAAAGCTATTGTAGATACCATTTCATATTTTTGTAGCTCCATTTTGTGCAAGCCAAGGAGTCCTTGAGCTTGAGGAGCATTCGAAGTAGCTACCTACCAATTTTCATAATTTTTAGACTTCATTTGAGTCTTCAAATAGGCCCTAGAACCTAATTTTTAACTAGGCCGGACACTAGGTCTAGACACGGCCAAAACCTAGTCAAAAACTATAAATAGAGCTAGAGAGCTCATTTTTGGGGAGAGAGCTTGTAATTGATCTAAACTTGTATGAGCACTTTTGAAGTAATCTAAAAGAACTCCATTGTCTCTCTCTTTGTCTTACCTTGAGTGTGCGCGTGTGTGTATGTGTGTGCATGTTAGTGTGCTTCTCACTCACGCACTTGTGCCTTCACTTGCTCGAGGTCATCATACCATCCTCACGTCTTCCCGGATTGACATTAAAGGAGGTGCTACTCATCACTGAGCTACAGTTCCATTCGTGAGTCCATCCAAAAATATTGAAATCATTTTTTGTTGAGTGGGCCTCTCTGTAGTTGGACATCTATCCACATACTGGTTAAATCTTCCTGCGACCATTTTCATAGTTTCATTAGGGTTTTGTTTAAAGTTTTGGATTAAAGATGCAGAATTGTGTTTAATCCCTCTTTTGATGAATTCCCCAATGAATTCCTGAAAAAATTGTTCCATGTTTCCAAATTGGTTGGGGTATAATGGCTGGAACCAAGTCAGAGCCGTTCCTGTGAGGGTGAGTCCAAAAGACTCATATTGCACAAAGAAGTCGTCTACTTGTTATGCCCTTAGAACTTGTTTAAATTCAGCAATGTGATCGTACGGTTCTCCCAATCCATCGTAATGATTTCTTACACATTTGGCCACTTGGATAGGTCTCAATCTTCTCATTGGTTCTGGCGGTCTAGGCATTACGGGGAAGGCAGGAACTGCTGGTCTAACTGGGGGTATTCCAGGTTGCTCTCCTACTAGTGGTCATGGTCTTATAGGCGGTCGGTATTGATAACCTACTCCTGGGTGGGTCTGATTGTGTGTTTGCACTCCTGGAGTTGCAAATTGTAGATGAGTACGGTTTGGAACACTCCGTTGGCTAGTTTGTCCTGACATGGTGTGTTCTGTCTCTTGTTGATTTCCAAAGGGGTTCTGTGAAGTAGTTGCCTGATCTCTCTGAGGGAATACAGGCAAACCCATGTATTTCAGTCGAGCTCTGTCTAAGGCACCAACCAACCAATATCTTCTTTGATTTTTGTCTAGGTGTGTGATTCTAGTTTCTTCTTATGGATCCTTCATCTCATAAAATGTCATCGGGCTTTCTTCTCTTCCTGGAGCTGGTGAGTCTATTTGAAGTAATAAGTCTGATCCATGGATCATATAGACTTCCAATAGGTAGTCATCTTGAGGTATCAAGTCTCCTCTCAAGACTTGTGTCACCTGGGACCTGCCTCTAGGGGTTGTCACTAATTCCTCAGGGTTTGGTCTATTTGAGTTCTCTTTTCCCACTAATTCTCCCCTTTCATTGATCAATTCGGGAAATTCAGTCACTATGTATATGTGACCTACCTTATCCATGTATGCTCCTCCTTCATACTTAACAGCAGGTATGGGCTCAATTGTGGCATCCATGGAAGTTACCATTCTAGCCACAGATATGTTTAAGCCATCAAGGTAGATAGGAATCTCCTGGGCATTAGTAGAAACGTATTGTAAGGAGGTGCGGTACTCTCCCTCCACAGCGGTCATGAATTTTCTACCTGGAGCTGGACCATGCATGTCTTCTGAGGCCATTGGTATCTCCTCCTCCGAGTCACTAGAGGTGTCTAAATAGGCTGAGCGGTGGCTGACTTGAGTGGCACTTCCAACAGAAGATATGACACTTCTTCAGCTACTTAGCACTCTTCCTGACCTCAAGTTCATTCACCCTCCTAAGGCTCTCTAGGTCTCTAAAACTCTCCCTTAGTGGCTCCTCAAATGCCTCAAGTTTCCCTTACAATTGCTTCAAAAGCTCTGGGCGATACCACTCTAGGCGATACCACTTTAGGCGATACCACTCTGTCCACGATACGATACCCAAAACCTCGGCGATACGATATTGCAGCAACAGACGATACGATACCGCTGTTGGTCACGATAGGATACGAGCTAACCTGATGATACGATACCTTCAGATTAGACGATATGATACCAATATCCACCCTGGATACGATACCAAAATTTCTCTCGATACAATACCAAAATTTGAACGATACGATATTGAAAAGTCGGAAGATACGATACTGGAAACCCAGACGATACGATACCACTTTTTGGACGATACGATACCAAAAAAGGCACGATACGATACTAGAGTTTGCTCGATACGATACCTGAATAATAGCCGATATGATACAGCCTCCTCACACGATACGATACCACAAGTGGTATCGCGATACGACACCACAAAACTGCATGATACGATACCGATGGAAGTGGCGATATGATACCACCAGCTTGCACGATACGATACTAGACGTAATGGAAGATAGGATACTTGGTATGGTATCATGATACTAAACTGGGACAGGGGACGATACGATATCGGCAGTTGTGCAATACGATACCGCAAATCCACACGATACGATACTGGAATGGTATCGCGATACTAAACAGGACTCGAGACAATACGATACCAAAAGTGGACCGCGATACGATACCACTTTGGTAAAGTGAGATCGCGATACCAACCCGGCGATACAATACCACGAGTGGTATCGCAATACCAAGGCTGGTAATCGACGATACGATACTTTGGCGAGTATCGCGATACAAGGGAATTTTTGGTATCGCGATAGCAAAAACTCAACCGACCGCGATACTCAAGCCAAAGTACCTCCAAATGCAAAAATTTTTACACCCCCTTGCTCCTCTCTCACCCCTCTTCACTCCTAGCCTACTGTCTCACTCCAAGGAGTACAAAAAACACACAGTCCCTCCCCGCGATACCGGTTGCACAACTAATCACGTTTCTGTGCACTTTTTAAAATGTTTTTGTCAATTAAAACTTAGGGAGTCTTACCTCAGTGAGGTCTTGCTTGCACCTTGAGCTCAACTACTAGACTTGATAGCTTGAAATGCACGATACCTCACGTGCGATACTGGTCGCTAGCTCTCAACGATACTGTTCTCTGACAAGTGAGAAATGACTAAAATCTTTTGGGTTTTATACTTTTTTGATGATTGAACCTGAACTACACTAATTTTGGTAAATTTTTTGGGATTTTTTGGTGATCTTGACTTACTTCTACTTCTCTCCTATTCTCCTCTTCTCCTAACCTAACCCTAACTCCTCCTTCTCTCCCTTCCTACTAACCCTAAACCTAAAAACTCATTACACACACCTCTAGGATGTGAAGTAACAAGTGTTGAAGTGGTTGACTACTTGCCACTGAACGAGTTCACTTCTACAAGTACGATTTCATCACACTTGATCTATAACCATCACGAAGGCACCTTGGCTGAGTGTTCCCCGACAACGGCGCCAAAAACGTGTGTACCTAAGTCAAAAGACTTAAGGACTCGTGCCAAAGAGACTAAACCTCATTTGCAACACAAGTGCATATAGTGGGAAATTGACACACGCTTACTTGTCAATCCGATCAAACGACCTAACCAAGTGTATGAGGACATGTGCACATGTGATGGAAAATGAAATGGTTCAGCTTACATGCAATAGAAAAGACTAATCCACCTCTCTAACTCACTGAAATACTGAAAGTGTCTGCCGCGATACCATTTACAGTAGTTTTCAGTAAATCGAGGATTTCTCCCAATTGCAAACTCCGGCTATATTCAATAGCAGACTCATTTCGAAGCTCTCGATGAGACGCATCTATTGGAAGTGGTTTCACTCGATTCTGACAACCATGCTTCAAGTTATGACCAATATAGTGAATGGTGGGAAACACCCACACTCACTCTACAACTTCTACAAGCTCACACACACACTATAGTAGCTCAAAAACAGTGGGGTGGGGTAGACAATAGTCCTACACACACATTCCAAGCATTACACACACATAGAAGATCAAAGAGAAGATGGAAATCTGCAGGAAAGAAGCAATTTCGAAAATCAGGAGCTCTCCTTCTTCACAATGGCAAAAAGTCTCTACAAAGAGTCACAAAGTGACTTATATACATGTGCCCTAAGTTTGGTCCTTTCACACAAGAGACCGGCACTTTATTACTAAAAAGTGAATTTCCTACTAATTTACAAGGGATATTTTACAATAAGTTGGAATCATGCAACTAGAGGACTCCTCTAGTGCATTTACATGGCTTGAGGGAATTTCCTAAGACTTAGAAGAAGAAAAATTATGCTCATTAATTTGAAAATTTTGGGGCTCTTCTCTTGTGCTTCTTTGCTCTGCAACAGACATCAATGTTAAACACTGGTCTACAGAGACCTCTATATGTGTGTGTGGGACAAGGGCTAAAGTTAGCCAAGGTCCCTAGCTTAGGGGATATCTTAAGGTATCTAAGGGGTAATGGGAATGAGTGTGCATGATGGTCACATGCCCACACTAGAGCATGTTATCGTTAGTGTCTATGTGAAAGGCCAAATGGCCATCAGACACTTTTGTATATGTTCTTTAATAAAACATATAGTGGCCCGGTCAATCATAGACTATAGTTTGATCACATTTGTAACACCAAAGAAATCTGTGTTCATGCTCTTTGTGTACTGTTTTCTATGTATTCTAGGCTCTTTGTGGAGTAATGTGTGTGGCATCTAGATCTAGGTTTTCTATATCGAGGGTATCATCGTGGAGCTCTCGAGAAGAAGAGTCCATTGACGTGCATTGCTATCAAAATATTTCACGGGTATTAGAGCTTTCAGATGCAAAAGCTTTGTTCCTTTTGTGCGAGGGAAGCAATCACCACCCACCCACCCAAGTCTTTCTCTAAGACATATGACTAAGATGACGACCAAGGCATACCTTGTCATCTAAGTCACCGAAGTCACTGTTGGCACTGTTGGCTGCACACGAGGGAGCACCTTGCCATCATCATGGGATATGTTTTGCACAACTATTAGCAATAGTTTACCTGGTGGTAAATTGGTCTATGATGACATATGTGGAGCACCCTTGAGTGAGGAGATTCATAGAAAATCTATAGTTGGCACTCATAGTGGAGACACATATAATGTTCGTGATTCTTAACACGAAAAAAATCAACAACGTGGCAGGAGCAAGAACAAGAAAAAGAATGGTCAACGAAATAAGATATACGTAAATCAAAGAAGAGGGATATCGAATGCCATTATTGTCATAAGAAAGGACACATGAAGGAAGACTGCTATGCATTAAAGAATGCTAAAGGTAAAGGGCAGAATGTTGATGGGCATGTTAAATAGCTACCTACACCATCTACTTGAACTATGAAGATTGAAGAAATCAATGCTATTTTTTATGATGTTGATGTATTCACACTTGACAATACTATGCCTATTAAGGCTCTTATGAGTTATTCTCTTTCCCACATGTGGCTGCTAAGTCCTCGTCCTTCTTTCCATGTGACACCACATAGAGAATGGTTCTCTAATTATGGATCAAGTCTCTCGGTACTGTGAGACGTGGTAATCCTTACCAATGTGACATTGCTGGGATCGGAGATGTGGTTGTGCAGTTCATTGATGGTTCAAAATGTACGATGCATAATGTATGCCATGTACCTCAATTATCCCATAGTTTGATGTCATTTGGTCAACTTGATGACCTTGGTTACAAGGTGTTTTTGTGTGCTCAATCGTTTTGCATATCAAAGGGCAATATGGTTATTGAAAAAGGAAGCAAAGTTGGCCCCCTTTATCCTTTATTTGTATCACAAAAAGAACTTGTTAGCTGTTATTGAAAGACAAGGAATGATGCACACAAAGATTTTGGAGATTCTCCATCTTAGATAATCTCCCAAAGTGGCCATGATGGCTAGTAAGAAGGTAACTTCTATTCCAGATGTTGTGCTTTTGCCATTGACATAGAAAGGTTACAAGTTTCCAAACATGGAGCTCATTTTTATGAGAACAATCATGGCAAGAGAGCCTATCAAGGTTCTCTTTGACACTGGTTCCACACATAATCTCATTAGTTCTCGTCTCATTAGAATGTTACATTTAGACATTGTGCAGTTAAACTATGCCTACATAGTGGAGTTAATCAATGAGAAGGGCACTAAGACATGGGACAGACGAGTTTTTACTCTACCCCTTTAGATCTAGTTCTATGAGGATAGACTGGATTTTGAGATTGCGCGACTGACATGTTTTGATGTAGTCCTAAGTAAGCATCGACATGCTAGGAAATGACCAATCATAGGATTTGCTTCTCATGTGTATCAGTTTGAGCATGAGGCAAGGTGACCATCAATCCATGGAGAGTTAGATCTCCAAGAGACTCAATAAGTAATTGCAACCAAGTTACTCAAAATGGATTGAATATTGAGCACATGATTGAATTGGTGCCAAGAGTGAGTCTAACTGCTTGAAAACCATTTTGTATGATTTTGTAGGAGGAGAATGAAGTTTGCAAGGTTGTGGATGAGTACATGGAGAAATGGCTGGTTAGACCTAGTCATTCGCCCTTTGGAACACCAATTCTTCTAGTAAAGAAGAAAGATAGATTTATCAGATGTGCATGGACTACCGAGCACTCAATAAGATTACCATCAATCATAGATATCCCATGCCCTGAATAGATAATTTATGATGCTCTAGGTGGAGCAATTGTATATAGAAAAATAGATTTAAAGAGTGGCTACCACCATATTAGAGTTGAAGAGTATGATGTACATGTAATATCTTTTAAGACCTATTTTGGGCATTATGAGTATTTAGTTATGCCATTTGGTTTGACTAATATGCATGCTACTTTTATGATGTTAATGAATGATATTTTATAAATGTTCATTGGTAAATGTTTTGTGGATTTTGTATTTAATTTTACTATTAAATAAACTAAAGGAAAATAATTTGTTTGTAAATCTAGATAAAACTCAATTATTGCTTCTATAAATAGATTATTTAGGGCATGTAGTTTTGGCCAATGGGGTCAAGATGGATCCCAAGAAGGTCTCACTTATATTGGCCTGGACAACTCCTCAAGAGGGGAAAAATTTGGCCATTCTTAAGACTTTTAGGTTTTTATAAAAAATTAATAGCAGCACATATGACCAATTTGCTTCAAACCAAAATACCTTTTGCATGGAAGCAAGAGCAACAAGATAGTCTTGATACTCTAAAGCAACCAAGATCTAGTACTCAAAGTGGTGGATCCACAAAAGCCATTTGAGTTGGAAACAAATGCTAGTGGCATAGCCATAGCAAATGCTAGTGGCATAGCCGTAGCAAATGCTAGTGGCATAGCCATAGCAAATGTTTTGAGCCAAGATGGTAGGGCAATAGCTTTTGAAAAGTAAAAAGTTAAGTAGTGCACAATGCAATTGGCCAGTACATGAATAGGACTTGCATGCATTGATGCATGCTCTTAAAGTTTGGAGACACTATCTTTATGGTGTAGACTTTAAGGTATAAACAAATCATCATACACTCAAGTAATAAAAATTCACTGGGATTTCTATCCCTATAATGAATTTGAGAACTTTTGTTTCATTCAAATTTGGTTTGGATAACAAACTAGAAGTCAAGTTGACCCAAACATCTAACTTAGATGTTTTGTACTATGGCCTAGTTTCAACCAACATTTGCTTTTAGACTTAGCAACTGAGGTGGGATTCTTACCCCTATCAAGACTTTGAGAACTTTTGATTCATGTGAATTGAACCAAAAGTGAATGACACACATCAACTTAAAGTGTAGTTGACCAAAGGTGAATGGAACCCTTCAAAACTACATTTTTTCCAAGATTTTCAAGCCAAGTTGGACACAAGTCCTCTGGTAGGGTGTAAAATCAAATAAATGTTGGTTGGAAGTGACCACATTACAAACATATAAGTTATATGTTTTGGACAACAAAACTTCTAGTTTGAATTTCAAATCAAATTCAAGTGAAAAAAGAGTTCTCAAGGTCTTGATAGGGATATAGATACCACCTAAACTACTAGATCCATGCACAAGTGATGCGCAAAAATGGACGAGTAATATAAATCCACACATTTAGTGTGTTAGTGCCCAAATTGCACAAAGGAATAAACAATGAAATGGCCAAGGATGTTCTTTGATCCACCCTTACTATTCATTCCCTACTTTGCACACATATGATTTTATCAAGTGCAATGCGTTTTGAATTATTTGGGCACACATCAGCTTGTAGATTCTCCTCTATTAATTTAAAGTATGAGGTGAATCCCACCACAGAGATAAAAGCATGTTCTTCTATGTTAGAACATGAGGCTTAGGGTTATGCCTACAATTTATTATATATAGCTCCATTTTCAAGGAAAAAAGTTCCCTCCATGACAACCAACACATGGGGAGAGATTTTTGCCCAAATAGAATCATAGCCTTCTAATTCAAGTTAACATGCTCAATGAATTGAGTCTAGAGAGGTGTAGCTCGAGTGGAAAGTACAACAACCACTAGCGGAGTCAAGTGGAAGGTGCTAAAGCAGTGGTGGAGATCCCAGATGCACTTGTGGACTCTAGTTACATTTATGTTCCTTGTTGATCCGAGTAGCTATATATAAAGGCATAAGGTTGGGAGGAGAGTCATCTCTCAAGCAGGTGGTGGTCTCAATAGTCTAGTTCTTTACACATATCAACCTTTGGAAAGATGCAGAGGTATTTTTTTAAGCCAAAAGGCATCACTTTAAATGGATAGATCCCCCTTTCAATAGTGAAGGTTGTTGTATGTTGGTCTTTAGGCACAATTGCAACTTGATTGTAACCTGAAAAATCCATCTAAAAAGATATACACATCTTTGCCAGCTACTATTTCCAAGGGGGGCTTAGTAATGGGTAGTGGATAACTGTCCCTTATGGTTGTGGCAATGACCTTTTTCAAGTTGATGCATACTCTTACCTTACCATTATTTTTTACCATGACAATGACTTTTACCCAAATATACACCAATTATATGTAGATGGCCTTTGTTCTGACAATTTAGAATCAGGTTCCATAGGGATTCTATGAGCACATATCTATGGGTCAATGCCCTTTAAGTCATATGACCAAGAAAATACATCTCTATATTGTTGAAACAATTTTTTCAAACTAAGCCTCTTCCATCTCATATATGTCACTCCTGATGTAAGTCCATCTTTCCGTGTTACCTTTGAAAATGAAAACCACTTCCTTCTTCATCTCTTATTTATCATAGGATTCTCATATTTTTTCTTCTCTCTTTGGTTTCAAAGCTATAACCTTTCAACTTTCTACCTCATATTTCTTAAAGTATTCAAGAAGCTCGAAGTTGTCATATTTTCTATCATTTGAGGTAAGACTCTCTTTCTTAGGTTCCTCAACTCTGTATAAGGGATACACATAGGCTATGGCATCCCTTACACAATCTTTAGCTTGGATTTCTGTCAAAAACTCATCTTCAATGTAAAAATTAGGTTCCACGTGAATGGACACTAAGTTGTCATCATCAAAACTTTCATCTTGCACCATGGTTTGATCTCTCTTGTAATTTACATAAGTACTGAGACCATGAATAATCCATTAATGCCATAACCTTCACTGTTTCTATGTTTAGTCATGGCACTACACGAAGTGACCCTTGTGGCAATTATTAAAGTGGCATATTATTCTTACTAGATGAAACATCACACTTTTGTTAAAAGCATCACAAACAAAAGTGTTTGTCTGTGTGTATGTACATATATACACACACAAACATGCATACATTCATTCATATATACCCACATACATATGCAAAGATACATACATACTTATATACATGCATACATATAGTCATACATGCATACATTCATACATACATACATGCATACATTCATACATACATACATACATGCATACATACATCCATTCATACATACATAAATTCATACATACAAACATAGATACATACATACATGATACATTCATAAACATTCATACACAAACATGTATGCATTCATATACACATGTATGCATACATGTATATACATACATACATTCATAAACATACATACATATACACATACATGATTAGCCCACATGCGATTTGTATATTTTAAGTAGACACTATCAGCTTTCCAATGAATACTGACTCATTCCATTCAATTCGAAGCTCTGTAGAGAGAAAATTCGCCTCTACAAGATTATTGGTGTTGGAGAAGATGATGCAAAAATTGAAGAATGAAAAACGTGATGACCGAATGTATATGTATATTGCTTCCACATATTGTACAAATGGTTTAGAGTTTTTATATAGACTCTTGAGGGCCACGACTCTCTTTACAAGGAGTTTGAATTCAAATCAACTAGTGGTTGAAGTTGGTTGTGATTGAAAGAATCATCTTCCTATAAACTAGGAAAAGGTGAAATCAATTCTAAAAAGTTTATTGTAGGTGAATTCATTTTAATGATTGCGCATCAAGTTCAACTACCTCAAACTCATGGAATATGACCTTTCCTTTTATCCTTTTACAAGAGTAAATCTCTGGGTTCTCACATAAATAAGTGATCCATGAAAAAATCCTTATGATATACCAAAAAAATGAACATTGATGAAGACTCCAATGGATATCTTTGACATAATCTAAATGATGTTTCTTTTGATGCAGAGAAAATCCACCTCAAGAATAATGTAAGCTTGATGTTTCAATAGCTCCCCTTCAAGCTAAAGTATGCCTGAGTCTTCAATGCTTGATAGATTGAATACCTTCTATTGCTTTGAATCTAGAAAGTTTGATTCTGTCAAGTGCCTTTGTCATCATATATATGCTACTTGCTTTTCAGTTGGAACAAAAGAAATGTCAAATCTCCTTTTCCATGAGCTTTTCTCCAATTAAATGATAATAAACCTCTATGTGTTTGGTTCTTGCATGGAAGATAAAGTTTGATGCTAATTGCATAGAGCTTACATTGTCTCCAAATATGTGAGCTTTGGAACTTACAAGTCCAAAATCTGTATACAATTCACTTAACCATATTGCCTCTTGAGTTGCTAAGGTAAACCTCTATACTTTGCTTCAATTGAGGATAAAGCAATTGTTGGTTGCTTCTTGGAACTCCATGACACTATCTTTGGACTTACAAATGCTAAGTAACCATAGGTAGTTCTTCTATCATCCTTAGCTCGCTCCTACCCAATTTGCATTTGAATATATCTTGAGATCCAAATCTAATGACTAAGCATACCTGTAGGGTGTGTGTAGAAGTGCGAGAGACACACAAGAAGCACACACAAGGAGCACAAACGCAGCAAGTCACACGGAGAAGACGATGGTTGGAATAGCTCTCTCTATTGATCGATGAACTGAACTGAAGTAAGAGCTGAATAATATCCCC
This sequence comes from Ceratopteris richardii, assembly GCA_020310875.1. Lineage (NCBI taxonomy): Eukaryota > Viridiplantae > Streptophyta > Polypodiopsida > Polypodiales > Pteridaceae > Ceratopteris > Ceratopteris richardii. The sequence continues at coordinate 111,017,430 of CM035428.1, forward strand.
ACCACATATGAGAGTATCAAGTATGTGGTAACATGGGGAAAAAACCTCTAGCCAGCACTAGAGTAAAAAGTGCCCATGTATAGGGAAAAGGTTCACATCAAAGTTACTCGAGGAACACATAAGTGTAACAAACCCCCCTGGAGCAAATGATGTGAACACATACAGGGAGTGACAGATCAGCCCCCATAAGGTAACAAGCCTAAAGCTTTGCGAAAAGCTTCAAACTTTTCCCGTGGAAGAGCTTTGGTGAATATGTCTGCCACATTATCTTGTGTAGGCACATATACCAAATCAATATCTCCTGCATGAATGCGCTCTCTCACATAGTGATAATGCACCTCAATATGTTTGGTCCGTGCATGAAACACTGGGTTTCGTGCAACAGCCAAAGCACTCTGACTATCAGTGAGAATATGTGTAGCAGCATCAATCTCCATGTAAAGATCCATCAATAGGCGTCTCAGCCATATACACTCCACTGTAGCTGTGAAATCTGCCCTGTACTCAGCTTCACAACTCGATAATCGCCACTATAGGTTGCTTCTTACTCAACCAAGATATGCATGAGTCTCCAAGGAAAAAGCAATTACCACTAGTGGATATGCGAGTATCATAACAACCAGCCCAATCACTATCTGTAAAAGCATGCAAGCATGGCTGAACATCTCTGCCATAAAAGAGACCTAAGCTCAAAGTGCCTCGAAGATATCTAAACACACGTTTCACCGCTTGCCAATGCTTAGTGCCAGGGCTATGCATGAATCGACTCAACTGGGAAACTGCATACTGTATATCCGGCCTTGTGTTGCATGCATATATAAGACATCCCACAGCTTGCTGATAAAGAGAAGTGTCAAATGCATCACTGGAATCCTCAACTGAGAACCTGAATCCTGTCTCAAGTGGTGTGGAAACGGGTTTGCAATCCTCAAAGTCAAAACGCTGAAGTAGTTTTTCAACGTACTTTCCTTGATGCATAACAATTCCCCCCTCAACGGATACAAATTGGATGCCAAGATAGTAGCTTAAAAGACCAAGAGAAGTGACATCAAAAGTATGCTGCAAATCAGCCATAAGAGTGTCAAGTTTTGCATCACATGACCCAGTCAAGAGTATGTCATCGACATAAAGAACAAGCACTATAAGATCAGCCCCATTTCTGTGTACATAGAGTGTGCTTTCAATCGGACTACATGTGAATCCAAGAGCAATCAAGTGCTTATGGATTTTGTCATACCATGCACGTGGAGCTTGCTTGAGACCATACAAAGATTTATGCAAGCGACAAACCATATGCTCTTTCCCTTTCATAGCAAATCCAGGAGGTTGCTTCACATAGACCTCTTCCACCAAATCACCATTCAAGAAGGCTATTTTTATGTCCAACTGATGCACTTTCCAACCTCGATGGGCAGCCAATGCAACCACGGTACGAATGGTAGTCATGTGTAAAGTAGGTGCAAAAGTTTCCTCATAGTCAATGCCATATTGTTGCGCATATCCTTTGGCAACCAATCTAGCTTTGTAGCGATCAATGGCACTATCAGATTTTCTCTTAATCTTGTAAACCCACTTTGTACCAATGGCATTCTTTCCTTTTGGCAATTCACATAACTCCCAAGTACCATTCCTATGTATGGAATCCATTTCTGATTGCATAACACTCATCCATTGTGGATCGTCACATGCATCTTCAAAAGAAAGTGGCTCTTCATTACATGCTGTAGCAATAAGAGAAGAATCCACAAAATTACTTGATGCATGGTGAGAGCTTGATCTTGTTCTACCAAGTAAAGGTGCACTCAATTTGCTGTCCTGCAAAGTTTGTTTCAGCCACTTTGGCATAGAGTGTGCACTCTTGATAGACATACGTTCATTATGTAAAACATCTTCAATATGTACATCATGCGTGGGTTGAATTTCATGCTCAATTTCAGCCATATTTTGACGCAAATGTTCAGCCATATGTGGCTGGAAATTTCCAGCAGTTTTGACAATTTTTGGCTGAAATTTTTTAGCCATGTTTGGCTAGAAATTCTCTGCATTTTCAACCCTATTTGGCTGGAATTTTTCAGCCCTTTGAACCTGAGTTGGCTGGTCTAAATGGCCATAGTCAAGCGCACCATTTTGGAACAAAGGCATGAGTGTATCGAACACATCTTGTGAGCTAACTATTGGCAGTTTTTTGCATTCAAGTAGAGGGAAAACTGAATTTTCAGCAAATACCACATCTTGACTCACAATAATTGTGTTCGTCAATGGATGGTACAACCTATATCCCTTACTTTCAGCACTATAACCAACAAATATACATTTCTTTGCCTTGTCATCAAATTTGTGACGTTGTTGTGATGGCACAAGAGCATATGCCAAACAACCAAACACACACATATGACTAACCATAGACTTATGACCATTCCAAGCTTCATAAGGAGTGATGACTCTCAATGCTTTTGTAGGGCAGTGATTCAACACATAGTTTGCACACATGACCGCTTCCATCCAAAACTTATGAGGAAGATGCTTTCCTTTAACCATACATTGTGCCATTTCAAGTAGAGTTCTATTTTTACGCTCGGCAACACCATTTTGTTGAGGTGTATATGGCACCGTACATTGGTGTGAAATACCTCTTTCACAAAGAAAAGCATTAAACTCATGTGACATATACTCACCACCACGATCCGTGCGTAGAGTCAAAAGCTTTTGTGAAGAAAAATTTTCAGCCATAGCTAAAAATGCTTTGAAGCAAGAAAATACCTCATTCTTTTCTTTCATAGGATACACCCATGTATGACGAGTAGCATCATCAATGAAGGTAACAAAATATACATGCTTCCCAAAAGATGGAGTCTTGACGGGACCACATACATCACTATGAACAAGTTGTAATTTTCTTGTAGTGTGTGTATGACTATCTTTTGGAAAAGAAGCACGATGCATTTTTCCAAGAATGCAACCTTCACATGCATGCTTTTCAATGGACTCAAGTGTAGGCAAGCCAATAACCATGTCCTTCTTTTGCAAGTAGAGCAAACTATTGAAGTTTAAATGACCAAAATGAGCATGCAATTCTCTGAATAAAAATTCTGCTTCAAATGTCTGAAATGACTAAATTCACCAATCTTTTGTCTGAATGATGAATTACCCTTCTAGAGTTACCTTCTCTAGATACATTTGTACCTTGATATCCAACCAACTTACAACAGAAAATTGGCTGAAAACAAAAAACTCATCCCATCTTCAAATTTGTCTTCTTAGATAAGCTTTCTTGCCATGAAAGAGATCTCTCAAAACTCTCTAGAAAAAACTCTAGATACCTATTTTGATGTAGCCTTTAACTTTCAAAAGATGAAAGTGTATAAAAGCACTCCTTGAATTTCTTCAAATCTCTTCATAACTGCTCTTTTAAGACATGACCTGTAAATGATAATCTGATAATAAAAATTGATACCTGTGATTTGATGTTGATCTGATTCCTTCATCTTCTCTAAACCATTGTTCTTCCTTGAATTTAAAGTAGTCTTCTCTTCATCAAGTCTGGGTCTTCAAACAATACTTTTGTAAAGTATTTGCATACTCTTTCAAACATATTCGGCTGCTAACAGATCATCAACTTCATACTCCACACTGATGAATACACATGTGACTGAATTGTCTAATTCTCAAATCTCCAGTCATCTAGATTAAGTGTGTATGTCAAATGTCAAATATTAGAAGATGCTTTCAAATCATATGTTGTAAATCTGGAATCCTGGAAAACCTTGGATATGAATGAGCCTTAATGCATTGATGCCAAAGATCTAAAGTTCTGAAACCAAAACCTTAGTTCTCTGATACCAAATGTTGGAAGTGAGGTAGGCCCTTAGGCTCATGTCATAGTTCCATGGTTCCATAGTTCCAATCATGTACAACATTAATTCTAGCAATCTTCCATATTGACAAAACATGAACATACCACAACTTAATCGTACGAATGATGAGACAAAGATAGAGAAAGAATAGACGACATGTGTAAGGTGTTATGTAAGCCATCGCTTACTCATAGTATCATATATACCAATGTTCAATGTACAATGTGGGAGCAAAACTCTCAACCACTCTATGTGATGAGAAATAGATGAATGAGTGAATGAACAATGTAACAACATATTCAGATGTATGGGCAATAATCTGAATATATATGAGATGTGTGACCTTATAGGTTATAGAAGAGTGAATATGAGTGACTGAAAGAGGAAGGATCAATGTGAAACTGATAGTCAACAAACCCTCATCTGAACTTAGGCTATGGAAGACCCTAAGTCAGATACGTTGAGTATAGGGCAGCTTTCACAACGATTGTTGAGTGTGTGGCTCAGATGCCTTATGGCTTATTTGGGTGTTGATCAGTCTTCTTCCACCACCATCTTCACTGATGGTCAGAGCACATTGGCAATTGCGAGGAACCCTATGTTCCATGCTCGCACTAAGCATATTGGGGTGCATTATCATTATGTCAAGGAGAGGTTCTCTACTGGGGAGATCAACTTGCCATATGTGCCCACGCAAGAGAACATTGCAGACCTTTTTACCACATAGCTTAGCACTTCCTTATACATGAGTGCTAATGCCTTGTTCACCGCATCACTCCCAAGGGGGATTTGTTGATCTATTTAAATAGTGATGTGTGTGAACACTCTAGGACTGTCGGGGCACTTTTTTCCCTCTTTAGGAGGTTTTTTCCCCTAGCTTGTATATACGCCTATTTTCCTAACAAACTATATATCTTTGTACATTCTAGTGGTAATACATTCATCATGGTGTATTGTGCTCCAAGTTTCTTCTTCTTCCTTCACGTGCTTCCGCATACATCTAACTCCAACAACAAGTGTACATGAAAATCGATTTCATGACAAAGAATGAAGTGAGCAAGAGCGTTACTCCATGATCCTTCGCAATATGTTCTCCAATTAATGAAGACAACAACAATCATTAAAATTACTATGATCTATATATTTCGATGTCTCATTTATACCTCATGTGTATCTATTTTGGCTGATCAAATCTTTTTAAGAGGTGCACCTCTCACCGTTAGCCAAGTTGTATATCTCATCCTCTAATTGATAACTCTTTTTGGCTGGAAAAAAATAACGTGCTTACTTAATGCAGAACAAAAAATATGATTGAACTCAATTACTTTTTTATAGGATGAACGTTGTTATTTTTTAAACTCCATTATTTTTCATTTAGGATGAAAGCTATTGTGCTTTTTTTGTCCTATGACTAAAACGTCGTCGAATTGTTACATCACTATCTATCATTCTGGATAGAAACTTAACACTTGTTTATCGAATATTTTAAAGATATTGCTCAATTATTATTATAGCATCATTATGATTTACCAAAGTACACATTTTTTTGACACCATTGACTTTTACTTCAGAGCTAAACTTAGTGATATTGAAAGTGTGGTAAAAATACAGATATTGCGCTGTAAAAATAAACTGATTGCATAGCAAAAATATTGATATTGCGTAGCAAAAATTTGAATGACGGTATGTTACCATTCTCTTATTGGGCTACAAGGTTCCAACAGGTGGTTGTGCACAACTTGACTCCACACGAAAGTATGTTATAAATGGAGGTATATTACCATTCTCTTATTGGCTTGAGGCATACAGATGTCTCATAAATGCAGGTGTATGTTACCATTCTCTTATTGGCCTGAGGCTATGAATACAGCTTGTTACTTGATAAAACAAGGTTCCAACATGTGTGTGCACAACTTGACTCCACATGAGGTCCACTATGGCAAGAAACCAACCATGGCACACCTCAAGGTATTTGGATGTGTATGCATTGTTCATGTTCCTAGTGAAGTGAGAACAAAGTTATAGTCCAAGAGTGAGAAAGTGTGTACAAATAGAAGGTTTGAATATGCATGCAAGCTCTTGTACATATGTTTCTTTTTTTCTTTTTTGAGAGAGTACAAGGAATGAAAGACACACCCAACCTTGTAAGGTAGAAGCACCCATACATTTGATGCACCCGAAAGCTGAACATGTCAATTGAGTGGGACTTGAACATGTCCAAACAAGTGTGGTATAGGAATAAGCTTTGAACGCCACAAGGCAGCTTGTACATATCTTTCTATAAGTGGAAACTCTAGAGAAAAATTGATCAAAAACAATTAAAAGAAAAAGTTATCTATAAATGAGGTAGATTTATCATGAAGAGAGAAGTTTTAAGTTTCTAATTATGAGATTTTGATGAAAGGATAAACCGAAACCAAGCTTACATATGAAGAGAAGTTAAGTCTGCAACATTTTGAGTTCTCTAAAGGATGGTGAATAAAGAAAATTGATAGATATTCCAAAATTGTGCAAACCACTGGACTAGGAAAAAAATGCAAGACCGCTCCTAAAAACCGACACATAGAGATGACACAAGAAAGCACTTTACAAACCTTTTATGAGAAACTTTCAATTTTGGAGAGAGATCAAGGTGGCCCAATTAACATATCAAAGAGAACAAGATCACTATTATTAATCTCAAACATGGAGAAAGCCATATAATTCACTTGCAGCTAACATGAGCCAAAGCATGGACAAGCTATTGATTAAACATTTCAATGGTTTTTAAAGTGTTAATCATCCTATCTAATAGAGGTGTGGAAGCAATAATAAGCACACAACTCCTGAAATCTCTAATGAAGAAGTGGGTTGCTCTGCAGAGCTTTCTAAATTTATGTGCAAGGCTTCGTGGAAAATGAGGATCCAAAAACAAAGCTCTCACATTGGAGAGGGTCTTGTTCATCCTTGAACAGAGAATCAAGGATTGTGAAGATGCTTACTCTGTGTAGACACTTTGGAGATAATAAGCTTCAGAGAACTTGGGTCCCCGAACAAGGGATATATAAAACATCAAGAGGTCATGTAAGAGAAAGCCCTGACCTTCATAAAAGGAAATTAAATTAACCAAAGACATAAGCTTGCTGCAGGTATGGTAAGACTGAATCCAGAGGCGTTACCATAACACTAATTGCAGCAAAAATGTGTCTACTGTATGTATTATAAAATGCATCCAACGTTAGGCCTGTGAATCCAAATCGAATACTCTTATATCCTCTTTCATGAATACATTTTACAGTTTATAAGAGAAAAGAATACACTTTGGTTGGGTGCAACAACTATGAAGGCAGGGACAACTCATCAAGAGAGCTGTCCTGTTATGTCTCCCATGAAACAAAATAGCTGCACCGACAGTTTTAATAAGAAGAGTGTAGCCATAGCAAGGGTCCCTACTAGCACGAACAAGGGCTTCGGCTCAGAGTACAGACTTTTCTTGAGAAAAATCAATGCATGCAAGCTAAATCACGCACAGCAAGTGGGCAAGACCTCGGTCCTATCTACCTTCTTCACAGTTGTGGTCTTCTTGAGGAAACAAGCTGACTGCATGAGCAGTGTCCACAAGCACCCACTATTAGGGACGCCCTATCAGTATCGACAAAGGCTATGGCAGCTGGCTTCAGAACTTTTCCCCACGCTTGTAATATGCACAATCTCAGATGCAACTTGCGACAACTTCACCTACAGTGTTGTAGAGGAGCTGGGAACTACATGATCTAGAACGTTTTAACGATCAGAATAGCCCTTGTCTCGCTATGAGGTGCGCCACAGATCAAGCTAGCCGACGCTTGACGTTGGACAACAGCTTTCTGGTTCTACAAGATCCTTTCCAGTGGCTTCGTAGAGCATGATACTGAACTTGGCCTATTTACATAGTGAATGTTACATTTCCGAACGGGCATGGCCTTCTGCTTCGATGCGGTCGCCATAACTCACAGAACGCAAGCTTTCTCGGCAAACACATGAAGTATAGTACGTTTAACTTGCAACATCCTCAGATTCCAAAATTGTAGCTTTTGCTGTTCACTTGACTTTTGCTTCATCTAAAAAGCATCTTCAGCTCCTCAATCCTTGCAGTTCTGATTTCCTGATCTGTAAGTGCACCTGCAATCATACGTTGTTTCCTGGCCTGCACTTGTTGCATCCTTTCCTCAACGGAATCCTGCAACAATCAGAAATGCACGGAACAATGTTATATCTACTGTGAACTTGTGCTCGATCCATAAATGGAAACTATGGCTCCGCTACCGCAGCTGTTATTGAGCGATTAAACACACCTTCGTGATGAATCTCTTGACAGACACTTTCTTCGTCTGACCGATTCTATGGATCCGCATGATAGCTTGTTCTTCAACGGCAGGATTCCACCATGGATCCTACAACACAAGCCATATCGAACTGTTGTTTACATTTTGTCGATTGATGAAAATTGTGTTGAATTGCACGGTAAGCACGACATTAACCGAGACAATGTTGTAGGCATTCTCATAATCAGGTTTTGCACGTTAATACATGAAGAAAGTAGTCTTAATTCGCCTGAGAAAATGTGTAAGGCAATACAGTAATAATCTGTGAAATTGGTTCTCTTACCGCAAATCGAATATGCTTTATGTTAGACAATGGCTTCGTGTAACACGAACCATACTCTATTGTACGTGCGAACGATCAAGTAAAGCTTTGCCATGGAGTGATCTCTGGAAATGGAAGAATGGCATGTACAGCTCCAACAAAGTAACCTAAGTCTTCCAAACTTTAAGCATGATTTGCAGATACATCCGTCGTAAGATCATAGGCTTTGGCTCTTGTACTTCAAGATTCACACATTATGAATTCAACGAAGATGCATAGAGATTTGAGCATGAATACCGACAAGCTATGTAGACATTAGCAACAGAATTGCTGCTAGACGCTCTACTTCAATAATGTATTTAATTGGACAATTACATATCCTCATCTGACAGTACGAAAAACCCGCATACCAGAAGGAAAACGTTTGAAGCTGCTGTCAAGTTAATGCCAACACCACCTGCTTTCAGTGAGATGAGCATAATCTGGAAAAATGAAACAGCAGTTAGGAAAATCAAGGACTACCTCGGTGGTATGACCGTTCTTTAGAAACCTTGGTTTACCAGTATTTTGGGATCATTGCTGAAATCTTTGATAACCCTTTCTCTTTGGGACTGGCTAATCGATCCATCCAATCGAACAAACTTATGTCTTTGCCTGTGGATAGAGATGTTCAACTTTTGAGGAAAAGACTAACAGGAGATATGAGGCAATAAAAACTTCTGTAGACGATATAAGATGTTTAGGCCCAAAAACCTGTTCAACGGTATCTGAAGAAGGTCCAAGAAGGTTGTCCACTGGCTAAACACGATACTTTTCTCGCCTTTCCTTCTCAAAGCATCGAGCTCACGCATCAAAGCTGAAACTTTTGACGATTCTGTCCAGTTCTTTTCTATGTCAATTCGAAAACGGCTCCCTCTCGGAGCTGTGATTATATCATGCCTACTCATAAATTGCCTGCATACACACACACACGTGTATCATCGGCATCGATCACAAAAATGGTATGCTGAAACAACATAGCGCCATAGATCTTAAACATAACAGTATAACAATGGCAATCGTACTACTGATTTCTGAATGCTTATAGCATTCGTCCACACAAAAAGAACAGGAAAACGGAAACAAACCTGCAGATTGGACACAAACCACCTGCACCCGAGGCCCAACTTGCCAACAGACATTCACGGCACATGCAGTGGGCGCAAGGGGTCAACACTGCATCTTCAGCAGCTTCAAGGCAGATAGGACATTCCGGCATATTTCCCTTCCGTATATCGTCTACTACTTCTTCTACATAGGCTCTCGAAACTTGGATGTTCCTTTCGTTTTCTGTTTTAGGAGTACCACCGTCGAGGAACCGCCTTGCCAGCTTCCCAAGGTCTGAAAATTCCTCGGTATCACCTCGACTGTAAAGTTAAAGATGCAAAAACAGGTTGGCAAACGTCAGCTAGTATATCAATTTAATTTTGTTGAGCGTTGGTAAGTCTACCTCAGTACAAGAAATGGGTGATCACAGCATTGTCTCATTCTTAAGAGCAGTTCTAGGATAGATGCATAATTGTGCAAGACCTTCCCCTGTTCAACAAACTGATCAAACTTGACCTGCAAAAAACAGCAGACGTCGAGTATGAGAATGGATATATGAAGATTCGAAAAGATGAAAGACAGCAATTTACAAGTTCGATTTACGATGAATAGAAAGCGTCCATACAAAATTCTAAAATTCGGTCCTAAACCCTGATAAATCAATGCACCCACCTTAGACCTTTTATACAGCGCATCATAAAAATCACGCTCTGCTTCTGAAAACTCACACTCCACAACTTCGGTTTCGCATGGAGGAAGCTCCAAGATTGGCCTACGCAAGGAGTAAAAGACAGAATAATCAGGGAAATAAGAAAAAATCTGATAACATGTTAGTCTCGAACCCAAAATAATTTTTACCTTCCGGACTTATCCAGAGTATCTTTTGTTCTTCGCAACATCAAAGGTCTTAATATAGCTTTCAAAAGGAACAACCCACGTTCGTCACCGTCTTCAAATGGCTTTTGTACTAATTTATTCCACCTTCACATGCAGCAAATGTAAAGGATCTTGTCAGAAGAAGCAAATTAATGGTGGCCAATTTCTACTAATCTCATAAAGATAAACCAAGAACATGTTACCAACTTACCAGCCCCAGTTGCACCATGGCTCCACCTGGAGAAAGTGAAGCAAACTAAACGCATCCTCCAGCTTGTTCTGAATCATCAAGAACAAGTAGACAAACCCATTGATACATTTGTTAGAACCTACTAAGAGATTATTCTTTCTTGTCATAGCTATCTGAATCGACTGAAGCAATCAAGAGTAACAAAAATGTATGTCCATGAACTACCTGAATCGGTGTTCCGGTAAGGCACCAGCGGATGTCTGCTGATATATTAAATATCGCTTGTGCAGATTGCGACTTGCTTGCCTTGATCGTATGAGCCTCATCAAGAACAACTCTAAACCATTGAATGGAATGTAAAGGACCACCACCCTGATAAACACGGAGTCGTCATTTGTTACTTACGAATGACCATTGCTTCCTAAATGTGACTTTAAAGCATCTGAATCCACATCTCTGCTCGTGGTCCTATGAAAGTTCCTAGCACATTCAGTGTGTGCACCACTGGATAAATGAACATTCAACCAGGTAGGCAAATACATGTACTGATACAGGTGGACGGGTGCACAGACGAACATAGATGTAAACATGTATGTGCTAAGGGTATCAAGGTCTTCCAGATCATACACTTTGATATTCTGAAGATATAATCCCATAAGTTGTTATCACCACATCATAATTGAGGAAAGCATTGACATCCTTGACACGAGCTGGACCATAATGAGAATAAACTGCCAAAGCTTCCTTGCTGTGTGTTTCTATCTCACTCTGTAAAATATGCTTCAATTGTATAAGAAAATGTCAACAACAAACTGCATTAACAACTCTAAAATTAGCTACCTTCCACTGTCCCAGCAAAGTCATAGGGCAAACTATCAATGTGCCACCTGCTTTCCGTTGAGAAGCCGCAGGCCCTTTTTTCTTATTCTTTCTCAAACCCTTTCCTTCTGCTGCATCAAGAACAGCAATTTTGGGACAAGAACCTCTGCCAGGATTGGACAAAATTAGAGCAATTGTCATCACCGTTTTTCCTAAACCCATTGCATCTGCCAATATCTGCATATAAAAGCTATATTAGGGACTACATGAACAGACAATCAATATTGATTATCACAAAGCAGAGGGTAAAAGCTATATACTCACACCCCCTTTAGAAAGTTTTAGAGCATTAGGAAAATCCATGGTAGCCTCGCCTGAGAAAGCGTTCACATAAACAGGAGTTGTATCCCTGCAAAGAGAGAGAAGATATAAATTTTTAGGCCATGATTGAGGACTCAGAGCACACCAAGAATTATATCTATATTGAACGTTACAGAGATGCATGTGAGGATGAAACTAGAGATGTATTATAAACATATATCGTTACGTGCGTGAGCGCATGTTTGCCTCTGTGCGCTCGCCTTAGTGTATCCTTTAGTAACGCAGAGACGCATCTCATAAGGTTCCATGAAGCTCAAAGATAACGATTAGTGAAATCTCTTTTGATATGCAGTCTATTTAGTCCATTTGGAGATAGTTAAGGACGTGTGTAGAAGTTTCTTTTCTGCCCTCCCTTCACTCATGCGCACTTTTCTTCCTGGATTGAACACTTTCCTGTTCCAACGAGCAATAAGTATAATTCCTTCCATGCTGATTCTCTTACTTGTCAGACAGATGAAAAGCATCCCAGCACGGATGGAGGGTTTTCGATGCTTGTTCGGCTGCTTGCCCTGACTCCATATAGGTCATCCAATGCAAAGCTTGCTTTTGGTATGATCTCAACTCACAGAGTAGCTTGCTGGGCGTATCCATTTCCTGAAAAATCTCTCTCTCTCTCTCTCTCTCTCTCTCTCTCTCTCTCTCTCTCTCTCTCTCTCTCTCTCTCTCTCTCTCTCTCTCTCTCTCTCTCTCTCTCTCTCTCTCTCTCTCTCTCTCTCTCTCTCTCTCTCTCTCTCTCTCTCTCTCTCTCTCTCTCTCTCTCTCTCTCTCTCTCTCTCTCTCTCTCTCTCTCTCTCTCTCTCTCTCTCTCTCTCTCATTCATACACGCACCTTCAAGTCGTAACTTTCAGTTGTTCCGACCAAACGATTCAAGTCAGAATCTGATAAGACTTCATCGACTTGTGCAGAAGATTTATCTCCATTTGAGCTCAATCTGATCCGTTTATTGGCAGGTAGCACTGTATCCTGAGAGGGCAAACTAGTTAATATGCTCGAATTTATCGCAAAGAGGTATTATATGACATGAGTACCTTGTTATAGAAAGCTCTCTTTCTTTCATTTAGGTCCTCTGGTGTGTATTCAGCCTATAAATAACAATAGACAAACAACAAAAGATCAGAACTCAACGAAGAATGGGCACTATCACAAAACATGCATATACTCTTACTTAACCATATTCAAGAGCATACTAACACCTTTATGAAGGGCTTCTTTCCAAGCAGACGAAACAACAATGGCAAAGGATGAATGGTCACATCATACATTGATGTAGGCATTTCTGAAAAGTTGTTCGATGTTTTGCCAAAAAGTATGCTGGACACGTATAGCCTGCAGCAAAACAGAAAAAGGTCAAAAAGATTAAAGGATCGACATATCCAGGTCTTTAACATCTGTAGAAAGAATGCATAGCCGTGGCCCGTGATCAACAGTTTTGCGGTTGATGCTCAAAAGGCCCCGTATCAGTAACATTGAAAAAACAATTCGAGCAAATACAGAAAGAGAGCCGCTTAAGACGATGAGATCATGTGGCAAGTTCATGGCCTAAACCCGACATCAACAAAAACAGTATCGAACTGGCATACCGAACATTCAGCAATATTGTATCCATGGTGGTTAAAACTTCGGGTGCAGCTCTACATATGCCTCTAGCTTTCACTTTTCCGCCAGAAATCAGGGGAATCAAACACTTAGCCCAATCCGCAGGTAGTCGGCCGATCTGCGCAAAGCAGAAAATATTGAAACACTGCAATTCAATACATTGCTGTCCCAAATCATTGATAAGCTCGATACCGAAATGGGCTAGGGAAAAAGAAGAACGGTAAATGCTGTTCATACATACGTCTCCTGAAGCCTTGGTACTGAACCTCACTATCTGTTGAGCAGCCAGAGCGCCCCGACCACCGAATGCTGCGAATGATGCCCGCATAGTGGCATCATCGCGTTTGGGAAATGAAAAGAGGACCTCGTCTCCAGCTTTCAATTTACTCCCTTTACATGTGGAATAGCACATAACCTCGGCTTCACCAACAAAAGACCATTTGAGACGCCCATGTCTAATGTCAAAGTCGTAATACAGCTCCTCTTCAAAGGCATCCAAATGAACAGGTTTCTGGACATTCGATCGATGCTCTAGAGTAGAAGGCTGCATGGAAAGTTCCGTAACAGAAGCATGGGTTGCACGTTTTGTGTTGCGCGTATAAGATGAGATTGAATCGGCAGTTCCATTTGTGGTGCTGCCCAAGTCTGCCTTCGGAATGGAAGTATTCCCAGACTCGTTGATATCTGAAGTTTTTAACTCTGCCTTCACCTTGCTCTCATCGCATTGTGTATCTAACACATTTGCAAGCTGGCCGCCGTTCTCCGAGGACAAGGGCGTTGACATCGCTTCTGTGTTGCATGAGTTAGAGATACGGACACCAGAACCTGCAGTTGTCCGCTTGACACAGACCTCCGCCTCTTTATAGCCAAGTGAATCGTAGAGAATATTGAAGGCGAGGTTAACATCATTTTTGGCAAGATGAAGTGCACGAGCGAGGTCAATATCAGAAGGACCTGTACCTAATATTCCTCTCATTAATTCCAAATCCGCATTTCCGATCTTCTGCGTCATCCTTTCAAACCACAACAGGAACAAAGCGTGATTTAGCAACTACGCCATTAAAACTGCGAGTCGGAATACAAAAACGAACGTAATCGAATCGGTAACCATGCTATTGAAAGCCTATCAATACAGCACAGAGAAATGACGGTCTAATAACCTAAACAAATGGAAAGGATGGTTTACGTCCTTCCACAAAACAAACCCATCTTGGGCTACTGAGGCGGATCGAGCAGAGAAGGCACACCCATCAGAATAAAAATGGAGCTGACGAAGCTATTGTCATCAACAATCGAACAAAGCCAGGGTGGGAACAGATTTAAGGGTGAGTGACAAAACCTGGATTATGAGCAGCAAGCTGTTAGTTCAAGGTTGGTCTTGACCCTGCTTAGCCTGAGCTCACCACCCTCTGAACAGTTCCCGGAGACTGGAGTTGTCATCCCATAAGCGGGTGGCGGGAAGAACAGTGGTGTGCTCGTGGGCTGTAGGCGCCAATCCAGGTATATGTAGTCCCCCATTTTTTCCGCACTTATCTTTGAATTTTCATAGAGGTTTCCCGGGTTTTTTTTCAGCCAATCTAACATTTTTCTTCTTAATACAATTATCTTTTTTCTTCTCTTCCAAAAAAAAGTGTTCCCTTTTTAGTATAATCGTTTTTGTTTTTTTTTTCAGAGGAAGGTGCATGAAAGCCTAATCTTCCCGTTTCAATATATTAACAAAATAACTATACAAATGAAAAGCATAGTATCCATGGGACTCTCCTTATCTCACAAAAAGGTTGTCCAAAGGCATCTAGTTTCAATGGCCCAAAGACATGACAAGAGTAGAATAGTCACATTGACCCACAGAGATTGAACACACAACTTTTGCCTCAAACAACTCGTCTAAAGAAAGTCGAGATGCTTGAGTGAAACTACAACTCTAGAATGACGGGCATATTTATAGTGTATTTATCATCCAAAAGTTTTGTTACATTTGATTCTTTCTTTCAAATAGACCATGGTACTATAACTTTCATACTACGAACTTAAGACACAATTTTTTTAATATTCTCCTCGCCTCTCTAGCCCATCCTAAGAATGTGTCGCCTCCACATCCGCAACCATTTTTTGTTTGTAAGCTAATTATTGGTTAGTTTTCTCTTTACAAATTTTTATCACTCTTTTCTTTTTGTTTGTAAGCTAATTATTGGTTAGTTTTCTCTTTACAAATTTTTATCACTCTTTTCTTTTTGTTTGTAAGCTAATTATTGGTTAGTTTTCTCTTTACAAATTTTTATCACTCTTTTCTTTTCTCTTCACAAAAGAGAGCAAATGTCAACCTCCATTTTTGTAAACATATTGGTGGTTTCACAAGAGATCTTACTCGTCTTCTACTTGGAACAAGAGTGGAAAACATGATGTTTCCATTTCTGAAGTTGAAAGCCATCCTTAGATAGTTCAAACACTATAAAGAATACCAGGGCATAGTGATGATTGATAAGACACAATTTCATCGCTTGTGATTGCGCAGTTCATCACATTGAGCATTGAGCACGCACTATCATTAAACGATGCTATTTTCAAGGTTATTAGCGATGTTAATTCAAGCGTCGCTAATATGAGAGTTGCATATGCAACACATTCGGAGCATCACATATGCGATGCTCAGTAATATCACATATGCGATGGTTCAAAGGATCGCATATACAATGTGTGCACATCGCTTATGCGACAGTTACTTTTGACCAAAATAAAAAAAATGCATTGCTCTTCGATAATCATTTTGCATGCATATGATCAAAGATCGATCCAACATTCATATCCGCATTGCACATACGAGCTTGAGCTCCCTCTTTCTCAATCCCTCTCTCTCTCTTTTAGTCTTTGTCTCTCTCTCTTTCTCATTCTTTCTCCCTCTTTCTCTTTCAATCTCTCTCTCTCTCTCTCTCTCTCTCTCTCTCGTAGGCTATTCAAGAGGTTGATCACCAAGCATAATATATGGCTAATTATTGTGTTGATATACTTTGGTATTGTTGTGTGTGAACACACTTAGGACTGTCAAGGCACTTTTTTTCCCTCTTTAGGAGGTTTTTTTCCCAGGCTTGTATATACGCCTATAACCCTAACAGGTTACTTATCTTTGTACATTCACTTGGTAATACATTCAGTATTGTGTGATGTGCTCCACGATTCTTCTTGTTCCTTATGTTGTTTGTGTGCTCCCACAAACCACAAACTCCAATAATTGGTATTAGAGCATGTCTCCACTTCATATAAGGCATCGTCGACACCCCTTCGATCATAGTCTCATAATTGCATGAAAATTGGTGAGCATACTTAGGACGATTAGGAGTTCAAAATAGCTTTGTTATGTCGTGTCAAATTGGATATGAGCTCATTTCGGCCTCCGATGCACTATCATAGCGTGTATGTAGGCAATTTCATCCCTTTTTCCCAAACATATATACAGGTTTCAGGTCATCAATACAAGCAGGTCGAAATCTGCTACAAGTTTAGCAGAGCTCGAAACGCTAGTTTTGTCCAATTTTTGAGATATAGTTATTTTTTTACATCAAGGTATTTTAATCAGTGGTCATGGTTGAAAGCAATGATGTGTTCATATGTTGGTTGTTTGAAGATAGATTGGATGGTACACATGATGCATCATGTATTGGTCACAAAAGGACTATGGAATATTATGCAGGGTGTTGAAAAACGACCTATTACACCTCCAAATATAGTTATTGAAGTTGACACAGATGGCATTGAAGATGACAATCTTCAAATTCCTTTTCATGTTGTGGTTCTCGCTTCACCTATTGTAGAGCAATTTTGATGGGATGGTGGATATGATGAGGCACATGCATTGATAGCTTTGTCTATCAAACATTCCATTATCCCTCATATTCACTCTTGCAAAATAGAAAAGGATGCTTGGGATACATTTACCACCTTATACCATGGAAGAAATGAAGCTCATGTTGCTTACCTCCAAAAATAGTTGGAGAATGAGCATATCAATGAAGCAAATTCTATGGACAATTTTTGGAGAAATATCAAAGATTTGAAGGAACAATTGATTTTTGCTGATGAAGTCTTGCTAGACATTTCAATTGTACAGACTATTATGAATGGTCTTCCAAATTCATATCAGAGTTTTGCTTCTACTCTTCGATTGATGCTGAAAGGAAATCCAAATGCCTTAACATTTGAGGAGTTAGCCTCTGTTTTGTTGTAGGAAGATCAATCTAGGCATAACATGTCCATTACACACACACACATACATATATATATATATATATGTGTGTGTAGCATATCAAGATTTTTAGATAGTTAGAAGAGCAAAGATAAATGGAGCTCATCTACTAATAAGCAAAAATATGTTACTTTTGCATAGTTGAAACAGAAAGACAAAGACGAGAAGAAATAAAAAAAGGCTCTAACTTCAACTATCCCGCCAATTGTTCCCAAATTTGTGGCTTGACACGTAGTAATTCTTCCACAGTAAACTAACATTGTACCTTGGTCTTCTTCAATTTTGTTAGATTATGAGAGGTCTTGCCTGAAGACTCATCTTCCTTTCCTTGTACACTGGGAGCACGAAAGATTATGGATTCTTCCATGTAGTTTGGTAGGGTAGAAATGCTACAGTGTGCTTCCTCTCTATTTTGGTCTAGCATGGAAACCTCTTCATATATTTCTTCCAAATTTGGAGTTGGTTGATCATCCCCAACATCTAATTCCTCAAAGGTGGATCTTGAAATTCCATTCTTTTTCCATCGATCTTCCTGAATCTTGGCCCACAACTCTCCTGGCCAATCAGCTTCTAATTCAGGGACTACGGAAATTGGTTTGTCCTAAGTGCAAGGTAGATCTTCCTTATTATCTTTCTCTTTTGGTTTCTGGTCATTCCTTTTAAAGCACTCATTGTATTGATTCTCAAGTATTCTTGTGTCTGGGAGGACAGGGATAGTCTCTTCTAGAGTGGCCTGAGCTACCTCTATGAGCTTTCTACATATCGCAAGTCTCTCCTTTTCTAACTCCCCATGTGGCTAAAGTTTCTCGTGCTGCTCGATGTTTGATCCAGTCATGATTCTGGCTTGGTAAGCTTTTAGCCACATGTCCAAATCATTCGATCTTGGGTCTGCTAAAATTGATCCTGGCTTGTTTCGTTCTTGTGTTTGATGAGTAAGTGGGTTTCCTCCTCGTATTCCCAGTTCCTTAGGTTTCTTATCGTCTCTCGTGTTCTTCTTGTCTTCCTTACTTTTGTTTTTTATCCATTTGTCTCTAAGTTTTTCCCTTCCATCCTTCCAACTTTGGGTCTTCTTTGTTTGGGTACTCTCACCTGGGTCTTCAGAGTCTTCCACTACCTGTGTTTTCGGTTCTATGTTTTTATGTTTTTTTTGTTCATAGTCTATTTGTTTTCTCTCTTGTCCTTTGGCTTGTGCTTGTGTGATAGCCTTTAATGGTATTGTGTACTCTTTATCACTGCTTGACGATTCAATTACTTCAGTCACATTGATTTGTGTAGTGTCATGAGCCTTATTGGGATTCTTTGGGCAGTCTTGGAATAGATGTTCCTTTCCAGATTCATTGCAGTACCCTTTCCAAGTCCTGGGGGGTGGTGGGTTATATGGCCGAGTGCACTCTCTTATGAAATGATCTCCTACACATCTATAGCATGGTCCCTTTGGTACAGGCGGTCTAATGGGTGGTCTTATGGGTGTTGGTGCTTCGGGTGCAGTGTACATTAGGGTTGCAAACTCCTTTCCATAGGTGTTGTCATATCCCTCATAACCATAGTATTGTTGGTCATAACTTTGGTCATACTCCATCAAATTGGTGTTTTAGGGTTAGTATTCTCCTTGGGTTTGCTCGTATCCTTGATTAGTTGATTTTGTACTAGCTAACGGTGTTGCTGGTACTATGGCTCTCTCCATGTTTTCCTCTAGTTGAGTATATTTAACTAGCACTATGTGCTGTGGAAGGGGTGGTTGTTGTCCTAACACTGGTTGAGGTTGTCCATATTGCCCTTATTCGTATGGTCTAGGTGATCCTTGAGGGTTTGGGTAGGAATTTATCTTGCAATCTCCCTTCCTAGCTCTCTAAGGGGGTATCCAAAAGGCCTATACTGAGGTTGGTTTAAGGGTCTTGATTGCATGTTGAATGGGCAATTGTCAGTAGTGTGATTAGTGTATTTTTGTTCTATATGGTAGTACAGGGTGGGTCCTTGATGTGGTTGCCTATATATGGATAAGCTTGAGGCATGCCTGTTCCTGCTCTTGCGCACATGTGAGATGGATGATGTCCATGGCATAGGCTGCATCTTCACAACATGGGCATTCTCATTGATGGGTGCTGGTAATTCCTCTATCCATGGACTCTTAACTTCTTGGCTACCAGTTCCCCTAACTCCTCTACATTGCTGGAGTTAGATGTCACTGTACTCCTAGTGTCTTCTGTTTTCGTAGGGCTTGGTGTACTTTTGAGATCATCAGCTAGGTTATCCTATACATTCTTGGAGACACTCGCTCAATGTATGGAGCCGTTTCACGTAGACTAAGGTTCTTAAAGTTTGGTTTGTCAATCCGTCCAAGAATAGCGATATCATTTTTTGCTAAGAGGGTCTTTCTGTTGTTGGGCATCTATCGACATATTGATTGAATCTCCGGGCAGCTGTTTTCACCGTTTCATTTCAATGTTGTTTGAAGCTATGGATTAAGAATGATGAGTTGTGTTTAATCCCTCTCTTGGTGAATTCTCCAATGAGCTCTTAAAAAAATTGCTCAATATTTCCAAATTGATTGGGATCCAATGGTTGGAACCAAGTCAATGCCATCCCTGTGAGGGTAAGTCCAAAGGATTCATACTGTACAAAGAAATCATCCACTTGCTCGGCCCATAATACTTGTTTAAATTCAGCTATGTGATCATAGGGTTCTCCCATTCTGTCATAGTGATTTCTCATACATTTGGCCACTTGAATTGGTCTTAGTGTTCTTATTAGTTTTGGTGGTCTAGGCATCACAAGAATTGCTGGTCTAACTGGGGGTACTCTAGGCTGCACTCTTGGTTGTGGTCTTAGCCTAACTGGTGGTCGATTCAAGGTACCCATTCCTGAGTAGGCTTGGTTGTGTGATTGCACTCCTAGCATTGTAAATTGCACACGAGTTCAGTTAGGAACACTTTGTTGGCTTGTTTGTCCTGACATGGTATTCGCTGGCTCTTGATGCATTCCAAAAGGGTTGTGGGAGGTAGTTGACTACTCTCGAGGAGGGAATACAGGAAATCCCATATACGTCAACTAAACTCTATCAACTGCATCTATTGGCCAATATCTTCTTTGGTTCTGGTCTAGGTATGTGACTCTAGACTCATTTTCAGGCTCATAGAAAGTCATTGGGCTTACTTCTTATCCGCGTGGAGGTGAATCAATTTGTAACAGTAAGTCTGACCCCTGGATTAAGTAGACATCTAATAGGTAATCATCTTGGGCTATCAAATCCCCTCTCAAGACTCAAGTCACCACTGACTTGCCTCTTGGAGTAGTCACTAACTCTTCAGGATCAAGTCTCCCCGAGATTCTTTGTCCTTCCCATCCTCCTCTCTTGTTGATCTGATTTGGGTGTTCTGTTACCACGTAGATGTGACCTAATTTGTCCATGTACACTCCTCCTTCATACTTGACTTAAGGCCTAGGCACTATTGTAGATTCAGTAGAGTTCACCATCCTTGCTACATACCTATTTAAGCCATCAAAGTAAATAGGGATCCCTTGGGGATTAATGGACACATATTGCAGAGAGGTGTGGTATTCCCCCTCTACAGTTGACATAAAGTTCTCCCTAGGGAGAGAACCCTGCATGTCTTCCGAGGCCATGGGTATCTCTTCATCTGAATCACTAGAGGTGTCAGTATAGATAGAGTGATAACTTGCTTGGTTTGCACTTCCTACCGATGAAATGACACTCCTCCGGCTACTTGGCACTCGTTCTGATCTCAAGTTCATTCACCCTTATGGGCCTATGTTGGCTTCCTACTTACCACAATTAGCTCTTTAACTACTTCCAATTTTGCCCTCAAATGGCTTGATAGGTTCTGGACAATACCACTCTTGGCGATACCTGACAGACGATACGATATCGATTTAAGCACGATACGATACCAAAAACCTGCGATGATACGATACCACCGAATAAGGAGATACGATACTAGAATTGACACGATACGATATCTTTGTATCCAACGATATGATACCTGACCACTAAACAATATGATACTAGATTTTTCACGATACGATACCAAAAATTTGCATGATACGATACTAGTACAAGTGACGATACCAAAAGAGAGGATGATACGATACTGTATTATGCATGATACGATACTAAGTTGGCAATACGATATCGAGTCAGCAATACGACACCAACTTGGCGATACGATACCGCTCAATCGACGATACGATACCGTGACTGACATGATTCGATACCAGGTGGACCATGATACGATACCACCAGCCGATCGTGATACCAACTTGATGATACGATACCAAAATGGTATCACGATACCTCAAGTGGGTATGCCACGATACGATACCAAGCGAGTATCACAATACTAGGGAATTTTGGTATCACGATACTAAAACTCAACCGACTGCAGTATCTTAGCCAAAATTGCTCTAAACTCAAAAATTTTTATGTAGTTATGTTTAGTTCTCACCCCTCCTCACTCTTGACCCTCTGTATCACTCAAAGACTCTCCAAAAACTCTCTGTTCTACCCCACGATACCAGAAACATCTCTAGTCATGTGTAAGTGTGTTTCTGAAATAATTTTGATATCAAAAACTTGTTGTAGCTTACCTTCAAGGATGTCTTGCCTAAGATTTGAGCTCTCAAGGTTGTTTTTTATCTTGCTAGGCACGAGACTCAGGCGATACCGATCGTTGTTCTGCTCACGATACCTGCTCTCACACTTGTGTCAAATGAACTAATTTTTTTGGTTTTTATAGTTTTGGGATACCTGAAACCTACTCTACACTAATTTTGATAATTTTTGGGGTTTTTCTTGATGTTTCCTACTTCTTCCTATTCTACTCCTCTCTCTTTCCTAACCCTAGCTCTTCCCTTTCTTCCTCACTCCTAACCTTAAACCTAAAAACTCATTACACACACCTCAAGGATGTGAAGTAACAAGTGCTGACATGCTTGACTACTTGCCACTGAACGAATTCACCTCTACAAGTACGATTCCTTCACTCTAGAGCTATAACCATCACGAAGGCACCTTGGTTAATTTTGTTCCCTAGAAATGGTGTCAAAAACGTGTGTACCTAAGTCGAGAAGCCTTAGGGACTTGTGTCGATGAGACTAAATATCAATCGCCCACAAGTGCGTATAGTGGTGTATCGATACATGTGATAGGTTTGCTACCTATCATGAACACATAACCTGAAGTGGATCTTCTATCTTCCTTCGAACTAGCCCAATCAGCATCACTAAAGCCCTTTACTTGCAATTCTTCATCATATCTATAAAACAAAGCATGATTGACTGTGTGCTTCACATATCTTAGCACTCGTTTGGCTGATTTTAAATGTTCACTTGTTGGAGCTTGCATAAATTGAGAAATAACTCCAACAATATAACACAAATCTGGTCTTGTCATCGTAGCATAGATCAATGAACCTATAATACTCCTGTATGTAGTTACATCATGTAACTTCTCTCCATCATTTGAGCATAGCTTCACATTTGTGTCCATAGGTTGAGTGAGTGGTTTGCATTCACTCATTCCAAATCTGAAAAGAACATCAAACATGTACTTTCTTTGCATCAAGTAGATGCCATCTTTCCCCATAGACTATCCCAATGCCTAAAAAGTATTTCAGCTCACCAAGGTCTGAAATTTTAAATTCCTTACCAAGTTTTCTTTTTATCTCTTGTATTCCTGCAACATTACTTCCTGTTATGATGAGATCATCAACATATATGCAAATATATACCTGCTTGCCTTTTTCTTTCTTCATGTAGAGAGAGGGATATCCACTACTTGGACTATACCCACACCTTGTGAGGTACTCGACCAATCTTTGATTCCAAGCACGTGGTGCTTGCTTCAACCCATACAAAGCTTTCTTCAATCTACAAACAAAATCTGGATGCTTTTTATCTTCAAATCCAATCGGTTGACTCATGTATACCTCTTCTTGAAGTTCACCATTGATAAAAGCATTTTTTATGTCAAGTTGATACAATGGCCATCTCCTTGCTTCACTCACTCCAATCAAGGTTCTAATTGTTCCCATCTTTGCAACCGAGTTGAAAGTCTCTTCATAGTCGATGCCGTTAGTTTGCTTGAATCCTTTTGCTACTAATCTAGCTTTATGCCTAGCTAGAGAACCATCAACATTTCTTTTTATTTTAAACACCCATTTACTTGTAACAATCTTCATACCTTCAGCCTTTGGAACTAGCTCCCATGTGTGATTGTCCTTGAGAGCTTTTATCTCTTCTTGCATAGCTTGCTACCATTCTTTTTGTGTACATGCTTCTTCATATGCATCTGGTTCTTTTTCTTTGACCACTTGTGTCATATATGCAAAATGCTTTGCAATAAAACTACCATCGCTCAGCCTTTGAATTGGATACCTTGCTCTCAAAGACCTCCTTTCATTTCCTTTTGATATTGCTTCTTCAACCGGTTCAACTTTACCTTTGGTGTAATCACCTCTTCATACTCTTCTTCACTTGCATTTTAATCACTATTTTGGGCGGCACTTTCAGCTTCAAATCTTTCATAACCTGGTGTTGGTGATGAGGAATGACTCCTTAGTCTTCCCTTCCATGTTAAGCTTTCTCCATGTGATGTAGAAGCTTCTGGACCTGACATTTGAGTGTTTGTTTGATGAAATCCTTCTTGGACAACACCTCCATCATCTTCAAGAATCTTCTCTTTCCCTTTGTCTCCAA
This sequence comes from Ceratopteris richardii, assembly GCA_020310875.1. Taxonomy (NCBI): domain Eukaryota; kingdom Viridiplantae; phylum Streptophyta; class Polypodiopsida; order Polypodiales; family Pteridaceae; genus Ceratopteris; species Ceratopteris richardii. Next base: position 111,041,788 of record CM035428.1, read on the forward strand.
ACCATGGTCTTAGCTCATCAAATACCACATCGCTTGAGACTCGTAGCTCCTTTAACACCGGATTGTAGCACCTATATCCCTTTTGCTCCGATGAATATCCAATGAAAATACATTTTTCTAACTTTGCCTCCATCTTTGTCCTTAGTTCTTGAGGGATGTGAACATAACACACACATCCAAAAACTTTGAGATGTGTAAAGTCAGGTTTCTTACCGGAATAAACCTCCTCGGGAGTTAGATTATGCACTCCAACCGTTGCGCACTTGTTCATCAAATAAACAGCCGTACTAGTTGCTTCAGCCCAATAGTTTAGTGGCAACTTCATCTCATTGAGCATGCATCTTGCAACTTCTTTGATATGTGTATCTTTCCTTTCAACTATTCCATTTTGTTGATGTGTGTACCTACTTGTAAATTGTCGCTTGATGGCCATTTTCATAAAGAAAATCTGAAAATTCTTTGGACAAATATTCTCCTCCTCCATCGGACCTCAAGGTCTTTATGGAGCATGCCGTTTCCTTTTCTACATGTGTTTTAAATCTCTTGAACATGGAGAACACATCTGATTTTTGTTTTATGCAGAACATCCATACTTTTCTTGGATGATCATCAATAAAAATGATAAAATATCTATTACCAGCCACTGATGGTTGTTGCGATGGTCCCCATATATCTGTGTGTATCAAGTTGAGGACATTCCTTGCCACATAGTTGCTTTTCCTGAATGGTTGTTGAGTTTGCTTTCCTAGTTGGCATGCTTCACAAAACTCATGTAGTCCAACATCATTGAATATTGGAAGACCTCTTACCACTTCATGGTTGCTCATGTCCTTGAGCTTGGGAATGTTGATATGTCCAAACCTTTTGTGCCACAAATCGATTTCAGCAATCCTCTTGTTTCCAAACGGAATATACATCACCTTTCCATGTGGTTGTTGAATGTCCAAAGTGAACATCCTACCTTTTTTCTTTCCTTGACCAATCACTTTTAATCCATCTTTTGCATTATTTATAAAGCAACCTTTTTCATTGAAGATAACATGATATCCTTTCTCTAGCATTTGTCCTATTGAAATCAAATTCTTTGCAATAGTAGGAACATGAAGAACATCAGCCAATACCTTCTTATCTCCAAGCTTGATATCTCCAACATGCTCAATTGCGTGTTGAGTTTCATCACCGGTCTCCACACATCCGTTTCCACTTGGAGCTTGTAGCTTTGTGAATCAATCTCCTTGGCATGTCATATGGTTGTTGCAACCTGAATCTATGAACCATTTTTTATCATCACTTCTCGAGTTGTTGTACTCATGCTTCATGGCAAGTAGGGTTTGCTTGTCTCCATCACTTGATGTACTCGCATAGTTATTTTGGATCCTTTGGTTGCCTCCATTCAGCCTTCCATTCTTTTGCCAACAATCATTTGCATAATGTCCTAGTTTATCACAATTATAACATGTTATATCTTTATGAGGATTGTATGAATCTCGACCTCTTCCTCTATTTCTTCCTCGATCTCTTCCATGTGTGTTGTCATTTGAGTTGTCCTTGTTGTCCTCCGAGTTGTGTTGGCTAGAATTTGTGTTATTGTAGCTTCTTCCTCTTCCTCTCGAGCCTCCTCTTGAGTTCCTTCCTCTACCTTGTCCTGCATATAACATTTGACTATGGTTGTCCTTACCTTTGTTGCTTTCTCCTTGTTGAGCAACCTCTTCAGCCACAAGATTTGGTATAATCTCGTCAAATGTTGGTAAAGGGTCTCTATAAATAATGTTTGTGATGAGGGGCTTCCACTTTTCACTCCTCAAGCCATTGAGGGCTGTTTGGACGATGTCTTCCTCTTCTATCTTGCATCCAACTGGTGCTAGCTAATCTCGAAGCTCCTTGATCCTCAATGTATACCCACTAATGCTTTGGTTTGAGCTTTTCTTCATGTTTTTGAGCTCATTCTTGAGTTGCATCCTCCGAGACCTTGTTTAGGTAGCATACACCTTCTCCAATGCTTTCCAAACCTCCTTGGCTATTTCTAAGCTTTGCACATGACCAATCATAGTGTTAGAAATAACTTGTGAAATGAGGAACATCACCCTTCCATTCCTCTCTTCCCAGTCAACAAATTGTCTCCTTTGTGCTGGAGTAATGTTGGGATCTTGAAGGTCCACCGGTTGTGGATCATCTCGAGTAACTAGACTCCATAAACCTTTACCTTTAAGGTAATTTGTCATTCTATACCTCTAAGACTGAAAATTATCTTTGTCTAACTTCTCAACTTGTTGTCCTAAATCTTCTACTTTGCTTCACTTCAGTTCCAATGCTTTGCCTCTTCAAACTCCAATGCTATGATACCAATTGTTGGAGAATTCCTCTTCTATTCGCAGCGGAAAGTGAAGAAGACCTTCTAAGGATCAAGACTTTTGTCAACAGCTGAACTCGTCAAATGAGCTATCAAATACTCAATTTGGAGTAGTTTTGGGTTGGCAACTCTTTGCTTCAAAACAGGCTACCTGTCCACTCGGTTAAGTTGAAAACTGGACTTCACTAAAAATTGAATAAATCACAGAGCATAAAGAATTTTGTAAAACTCTTCTAGATAGAGGAAGTAGTCAAGGTAAGCTTTCCAAGGAATGTCTAAACTCTAAAATTGGATACATATATTGAGAGATATGACTCTCACAAGTAGACCACCCAGAAATTGGTATGCGGCTGGACATAGTCTATGAGAGTGAAGAGAACAGAATGACTCAAACCAAATGAACTAGCTACAAGGGGACTTACATGCCTTCTTCCTCTCTTCTTGAGTGTCCTCCCTTGCTTCTTTTATAGCCAAGTGACCAAAAACTCTCATGATGAGTTTGAGAGCTCTTCTCCATAACTCTTCCACTACTTTGAGTAGCCACTTCTCTTCCTGTTCAGCTCTTTTGGATTTGATTCTCTTTTGATCTTCACTACTTGCTGAAGTAAATGCTTCCATTTTTCATTTTTATATTTTCCTTCCATTTGAAGAAAATCCTTTTTGCAAAAATATACATGACCTTAATTCTTTATTTTTAACAGGTATTTTCACTTGAATCTGACAAACACTCTTCAAGTTATGCGCAAAATAGTGAATGATGGGAAACACCATCTCGCTCCGCAACTCATGGTGGCTCACTGTAGCTCAGTGATGAGTAGCACCTCCTTTAATGTCAATCCGGGAAGACGTGAGGATGGTATGAAGACCTCGTGCAAGTGAAGGCACAAGTGCGTGAGTGAGAAGCACACAAACATGCACACACATACACACACACGCGCACACACAGCAAGACAAAGAGTGAGGAGCAATGGAGTTCTTAGATTACTTTCAGAAAGTTCATACAAGTTCAAAACTATTACCAGCTAACCTCAAAAATGAGCTCTCTAGCTCCTTTTATAGTTTTTGACTAGCTTTGGCCCTGTCCAGACCTAGTGTCCGACCTAGTTAAAAATTAGGTTCCAGGGCTTATTTGAGGGCTCAAACGAGATCCAAAAAATATGAAAATTGGCAAGTAGATACTTCTAAAGCTCCTCAAGCTCAAGGACTCCTTGGCTTGCACAAAATGGAGCTACAAAAATACGAAATGGTATTTACAATGGTTTTTAGTGATTAAAATCACTATTTGTGTAGGGATTTTCTCTGTTGATTTGTCATACACATCTTTGAGCTCCCTACTTGCTCTTTCTTCTTGTGTGCTCAACTCATTGATGTCTGAAAAATTTAGATGGCCTACTTGCCAGATCTTCTTTGGCTACTGTGTCTGCTTGTGCTACCTCTTCGTTTCGACCCTCTTTGTCTTGTGGCTCCTTCGGTTCCCTGACTGCTGCCAACACCCCCCCCACTCTCGCGTCTGTCGCCCCTGACAGACCCTTGTCTAGATGTTCGTTGAACGTAATATTGGACAACGTCGGAAGCAAGGTGATGTTCTTCTAATCTGAGCCCCCGTGCTAGATCTGTTAATAATGCATCCCAATTCAATGGTCCTGGTACGTCCGGATGTGGCACCCGCAGTTATTCTGAATGGATGGTTCTCTCCACAACGAATGGGTGGAGGAGATGTGAGGGCCTGGGTACAAATATTTCTGAGTGATATTTCCAGAATCCCGTTATGAACATCTCCTCGAATGTCTGTTTAAAACAAGCTGGGAGGTACTTTATTCTAGCGTGCCAAGCATATATTACCTCTATGGATGGGGTTGTGCTCATGTCGTATACCAGATCTTGGTTTCCAGTAAGAAATCCGACACCTGAGAAGTGGGGGTCTTTAATATTCTTGAACGTCTTGAAGGTGATTAGCATTAGTTCAAAGATTTTCATACACATTTGTGTCATCACATCGGGGGTATTTCGTAGTCGAGTGCTCCAATGTCTGATGGTAGAAATCATGTAATTTAAAGAGGGAGGGCCTTGTGGCGGTGCTAGATAAACATAATTTAACCACTTTGTGCAACCCTTGACGTTCTTGACAGCAATTGTAAACTCTGGCCAAGTGCGCCAGCGGAGTACTGGAACATAACAAGGATTGTATTTAATAAAAAGGGGCATGTTAGTCCAGGTACGAACCATTTCCGGGTAGGTTTCAAGAAGACGGATTCTCCAGGTTGGTTGATGAATGGAGCCTTTCTTCGCACTTTCTGGGATATCCTCTGGCCCAAATTGTGTGGCAAAAGTTGGAGGTTTGCCACAACTGCGTTGAATCTCTGCATTGTAATCCGCAAGGAGCACACAATATGGCACATATTGATCATCGTTGGTGCCGATCCATCTATGATGAGACATGCTTCGAAAGTATTCAGACTTGATGATGGTGTCTTCTAACTTTGCCATAGATTGGATTTGAATGGCCACTCTATCTTCATGGGTTGTTGCTGTCTTCTCTAGTGTTTGGAGCCATTCAGGTACTTCAACTTCTAATGTGTCCATTCCTTCTGAGGTCTGTGCACCACCTGGCATCGGCATAGGAACGTATGGTTCCTCATATGTTTCATCCACCTCAATGGGTACTAAATCCTCCGGTTCAGGTTCTACCACTGGGGAGGGCTGCCTTTCATATTCTAGTAACTTTTTCTGGAGCTCAGCCACCTGCTCTGTCAATGCCTTTACTTCCTCTGAAGTCGAGGCCGTTTCTATTACCTTGGTTGGAGCCTCCTTTTCCCTGAGCTGGCTACGTAGCTCATCTCGTTCCCTTTCCAAATCATCATGTGCATCTAATAAATCCGCATAACTTTCCAAGATGGTTTTCATTGTTTCTGTGGGAACCGCTTTGAACTATTCTGGATCGATCTCATGGGGGGACCCTTCCATGGCTGCTTCCAGGTTTTCTTCATTTTGTTTCTACAACCGTTTATTTTCTTCAAGTGTTGTAGCCATATGCTTTCGAAGTAGAGTTAAATTACGCCGGACTCTCAGGTTATCTGTTTGGTACACCTCTAACAAGGCTTCGAGTTGTTTGACACCAGGTTCTGCTGATGGTTGGGGTGCCTCCAGGAGTGTTTGATGGGCTTGCTCGAGAGTGGTGTGGCGTTGGTTGAGTTCCGCATTTTCTTCTTCTAGCCTTATGAGTCGTGTTTGTAGTTGCTGATGGTTTGTTGTCAGCTGATGATGGCGGCCTTCTAGTTCCCTGTACTCCCACTGAAGTTGATATACGCATTGATGTAATGATAGGAATATACTATTTACATTAAAAGATGCAGTTAAAGATGAAGATGCAAGGGGAATGGGGAAGGGGAAGGGAGTTGTGAATGCGGTGGAGTCAAGTGGTGAAGTAGGTGGAGGGGGTATGGGAGATTGAGGTTGTGTGGGGGGTGGGGGTGGTACTGTGGCGGGTGATGTCTCCATTGTGTCAAATGTGTGTGTGACAGTAAAGAGGGGGACCATGGGTGGGGTGGAAGTGATATTGGTGAAGAGTGTCGTGAAGGTGGGCATGGAAACTCCTCCGAATTGGATGTCGGGAGAGAGAGGAATTCCCATGACGACTGTGGTAGCGGTAGAAAAGGGCGTGGTCGTGCCGGGTGGTGAGGTGGTGTGTAGTGAGAGGTGAGGTGGGTGGGGAGAGTTGTTCCTCCTGATGTTCTTCAGTTGGTGTGCGGCCTCCCGGTTCTGACACATTGACGTGTATTTGTTTTCCAGATCGCATGGGTCGGGCAGGCACACGTTTCTCGAATCGATTAATGTATGTCATGGCTGCATGTATGGCTTCATCTAAGCCGACCGCCTCTGCGTGTAGGTTCATGGATTCGATAAACATATCATCCACAACTTCCTCTGCCAATAGTTGGCTCATGAGCACCTTGCCTGATTCAAGTGACATTTTGTGTTGTTCCTGAACTCGCTTCATGGTTTGGTACAATCTTTTTATTTGTGCCGAATATGCTGGGGCACTTGCTAGCTCTAAGAGTTCATCATATTCTTGATGTTGTTCTTCGTCAGCTTCTTCTTCTTCTCCTCCTACCTCTTGTTCATCTCCTTCGACTTCTACGACGACTGGTTGTGTCGGGGCTGGTGTTGTTGTGGTGGGGTGTGGTTCCTGGGTCTGGTCTGCTTCTGTTTCAAGATTAGATTCGTAGATCAGCCTGGCAACTTCTTCATCCGTGAGGTCATTGAGAGTAAATCCCTGTGGAAATTCCAAGTCTGATGGAATGGGGGGAAACACCAAGTTGGGTCCTTCTGTACTTGGTCTGGGAAGACGAATGGTGAATGGCCGAACACGCCTAGTTTGAGGAGGAGTCACCTCAGGTGTGGTAGTGGCTCCCCTTGGTTGAGCACATGGTAATTGGACGCCCCCTCTCATCTTCTTCGATGGAGGACCCGCTGTTGATAGTCGCCTTTGGAATTCTTGGGCCCTGGACCACACTAGTGCTCTTTGAATGGGCACGTCATATGCTAGGCACCTGTAAATTATTCTTGTTAGGGCACAACAGCCATGAAGTACATTTTTCTACTTCTTATTCCAGCGCTGATGGGCTAGGTGTATCTGATCGATGACCCAGTGCGGTATGTTGAGGGTGAGGTTCTCTGTTTCTGCCAAGTATAAGCTGAACCATATTTTCTTTGGGGGGCATAGTGAATTGTTCCTGTGCAAGAAAAGCAAAATGTTGCATAACAGTTCGTAAGTGGAGAGCAATGGTAGGCGTCATTGCCACCATGTCCTTCAATTTATTGAGATCCTTATGCTTCATCCTACCCGGGACCATTGTTTCTTTCTCGGTGGGAATGTGCATACCTTGCATGTTCAATGCCTCCCGTACCAGATTGAGGGTCAGTTTGAATCTCTTGAGTTCATGTCCTGGCAACAATGATGGTAGTACAAAAGTACTATCGCCTCCCTTGACCCTGCTAGGAGTTATGGTACTTATGAAATAGGAGCAGCGTAGAAAATCAGGTTTAGGCAAGTGTGCCCTGAAATATCTATCCAGGCCTGCCTTGGTCCAAACTGATCGCATTACCTCTGCATTCTGATAGTTCTCGAATTCCCGAGTGAAAAAGTGGTAGCGTCCCCATTTGCCATTAAATTCAATTTCTACTTCCCAGAAGTAGGTGCCGTCACCCAGTGGCCCTGCTACATCACTTAACCAATGAGCATGTTTTCCCACTTGAGAAGTGTGTCCCTGAGGAGGGTCCTGGATAGGAAGGACATGCACCGCTTGAAGTTCTTGAGGCCTTTCGGTGAGTGGCGGTTCCAGAAGAATGGTTTCAATGTCCACAATCTGTGCGTTGGACCCTGCCTAGGAACTGGTGCCTCCAGCTTCTGCCATCGTTATTGCTTGCTAGCTGATTCTGTCGAGAATATAGAGCATGCGTTAATATTGTAATGGACAAGATAGAACACGTTTTGCCTCTGTTAGAATATTATTGTGAGGTGAGTAATGGGTTAGTGGGTCAGTGAGTGCACGATGACAATGTGTGTAGTTAATGAATGGATAGTCCTAGGAGCTAGATGGAAAGATGCAGTGTCTGACTGATGCAGTTAGTAAGTGGAGATGAATTTACAAATTGGAGTCGAGGGATTTATTAAAAGTGTTAGGTTGCCAAACGCAATGGGTGGCTCTTGGTTTTGGTTTTGTGGAGACTCTGGAGGGTTGCATGAGTAATTCTGCTCGGGGGTGATGCATCTTTGGGACCCATTTACGAGTGAGTCGGTGCGTGCTTCTAAGTGACTGTGTGTTCGAGTGTATCAGGCAAGAGTGGGTGGCGGCTCCTTGAGTGAGTGAATTCGGTCGTGTATGATGTGAGTCGTGTGGGACTAGTTGAGCCCGCAAGCAAGCCTTAGGCACCCAAATTTGTCTTGATTGTGGGTCAGCCTTCATCGACTTCTTGGGCACCCAGATAGATTTCACTTTCTCAACAGAGGTTTTAGGAGTCCTCTTATTAGTATCATGTCGTTGATTACTAATAGGTAGTTGAGACAGTTGTCGCGACTTGGCTACAGTCGGCAGCTCATCTTTTCGCACCCACATTTGTTTCACTGGCTGAGTTGTTCGGCTTCGCACGTTCTTTTGGTCTCCCTCATAGATAGTCTTCAGTAATTGATCTGCCCTTAGTTGCTGCCTCCTTCTGGCCTTTGGAAAAGAAGGGAGTTCCGTCGAGGTCTTGACTTCTTTTTTGAGATCTCCATTCCTCTGCATCACATAGCTTTGGACAAGAACAACATGGTCAACTTCATGTGTACCCCTGAAAGGACCAGGAGTCTGTGCCTTTTCTAGTTCCTGGAGTGCTCCATTATCTAACTCAACTGTAATTCTACTCTGATTCACCCATACCTGAAGAAGTCCACTTCTTAGGTTTAAGTTGACTGCTTGGTCATAAATCCAGTCTTGACCCAAGACCAGAGGCTCAGTGAGGTCCTCATTTTGACACACTAGTACTCTGACTATCAATACTTCCTCTTGAATGGAGATGGGAAGATCCACCTCGCCCAGGCAAGGGGTTTCCACACCTCCCAATCCTATGAGATATGCTTCTATAGGATTGACAGTTAATTTCAACTCTTGACAGTAAGACAATTGAACAGCACTAGTGGCTGCACCTGAGTCAATCAAGGCTCTTACAGTCCTTGCACTTTTTCCTTGTCCTATATCTAAGGTTATAAAAGGACGTCGATCAATTATCCTATGAGAGCTGATACCTGAAACTTCACACATAGCCATGTGATATCCTTGGTCTGCGTCGGCATCTGGCCTAGGTTGCTCTCTACCTTGTCTTCTTAATTTCATTCTCTGTATGCACTCTAAGGCTTCTAATTGAGCTTCTTCTCGAATTCGCTTTTCTTCTTCTTTGTGTTTCTTAGCAGTGTTGAGTCGACTTAGCATTTCCTCTGTGAGAGGTTCCTGATACAACTTGACTCTGCATCCGCTAATGTAACTTGGAAGAACATCACCCTCTAATGTGGCTAGTTGTACTGCTCCACTTGTTGAGATTCTATTAATGATCATGGGTCCGTAGCCTCTTTTCTCTAGCTTCCTCGCATGTTGTTTCAAAGTGTAGACTAGGACTAGGTCTCCTGCTTTCAAGCCTTTATCCTTAACATGGGCATCAAAATATGCCTTCTGTCGTTTCTTAGCTGCATATATCCCTGCAGCCGCCCTCAGTCTTGTTTCTCCTAATTGTTCAAGGTCAAAAAGTCTAGAGGAGAGTTCATGACCTGTCCATTCGTGCTCTTGTGCTACTTTCAATGTAGGTATTAAGAAGTCCAATGGTAGCACTGCATTTTGACCAAATACCATCTGAAAGGGGGTGGCTTGGAGTATCGTTTTGTAGGTGACTCGGTATGCCCAAACAGCATGGTGTAGCTGTTTGTCCCAATCAGAGCGTCTATTGTTCACTAGTTTGGTCAACACATTGCACAGAATCTTGTTGGTACTCTCAGCCTGGCCATTTGCTTGAGGGTGGTAGGGGGCATACTTTTTATGTACTACCAAGAACTCTTGGAGCAGATTTTCAATAACTTCATTCAAGAAGTGAGTGCCTCTATCACTGACTAGCTCTATAGGTAACCCGTATCTTGTGAATACATTCTCAAACAAGAATTTAGCAGTTGTTTGAGCATCGTTCTTCGTTGTGGCTTTTACCTCTACCCACTTTGTTAGATAGTCTCTCGCAACAATAATATATTCTGCATGGGAACCCTTAGCTGGGGGATTAATAGGACCTACGAAGTCTATTCCCCACTTAGAGAATGCACGTCCACCCATCATAGGTTTCAGTGGCATCTCATCTTTACGTATAGGATACTGAGTTCTCTGACAGACATCACATTGTTTCACATAGGTATGTGCATCCATGTGAAGGGTCGGCCACCAGAAGCCCGCAAATAGTATTGCCTTGATCACCCAGTCTTGTCCAAAGTGTCCTCCTGCTACACCTTGGTGAGCAGTTTCCAAGATCTTAAGATATTCACTCTCATGGACACATAGTCTCAGGTAACCATCTTTACCACGCTTGTATAGATTATCACCAATGAGTGAGTAATCCTGGGCTTCTTGTTCTAAACTCCTTTTCCTAGCCAGAGTCATGTCTTGAGGGAATGTTTTCGTCCTCAGAAAGGATACTAGTGGTTCACTCCAATCTAGCACTATGGACACTTGATAAAGAGTGGCATGTTCCACAGGTGGTTTAGTGCAACAGATTGGGCATTCCTTGCACAACTTTTGGACATCAGCTTCCATAGTAGGCCAATGCACTCCGTGTTGATATATTTAGGTAGTGATGTGTGTGAACACTCTAGGACCGCCGGGGCACTTTTTTCCCTCTTTAGGAGGTTATTTTCCCCCGGCTTGTATATACGCCTATTGCCCTAATGGGCTACTTATCTTTGTACATTCTCTAGTAATACATTCAGTCTTGTGTGTTGTGCTCCAAGCTTCTTCCTCTTCCTTGTGCTCTTCGCGTGCTTCCGCAGACGTCTAACTCCAACAATTGGTATCAGAGCAGGTCGTTGATTCTTCTAGGGCGCCGTCGACACTCCTCCGTTTGCAGTCTCAGATTCGCAGTTTCGGCCTCCGAACGCACTATCACAGTGCTTGTGCAGGCTATTTCGTCCTTTTGTGCCAAAGGTATATACCAGTTTCTGTTCGCCAGTTTAAGGGTCTCGAAGTCTGCTACAGGTCTAGCAGAACTCGTCTGGGCAGTTCTGTTCAACTTTTTGAGATACAGTCAATTTTCTGCATCAAGGTATTTTAGTCACCTGCCATGGCTGAAAGCAGTGATGTATTCCGTATGTTGGCTGTTGAGGATAAGTTGGATGGTACCAACTACCCATTATGGGCTTATATGATGCGACATGTACTGGTTGCAAAAGGATTGTGGAACATTGTGCAGGGTGTTGAAAGACGTCCTGTTACACCTGTAATGACAGGTACTGCAAATACAGGTGTTGGAGCTGATGAAGATGGTGTCGAAGATGATATTCCGCAGATTCCTGTTCGTGCTGCTGTTTCTGTTGCACCTACTGCAGAGCAGATTCGTTGGGATGGCAGAGATGCCCAGGCACATGCATTGATAGCTTTGTCTGTCAAATGTGCCATTATTCCTCACATTCGCTCTTGCAGAACAGCAAAGGATGCTTGGGATACACTTACCACTTTGTACCAGGCTAGGAATGAGGCTCGTGTTGCTTACCTCCGAAAACAGTTGGAGAGTGAGCACATGAATGAAGGTGATTCGATGGACAGTTTTCTTACAAAGATCAAAGACCTGAAGGAACAATTGATTTCTGCTGATGAGGTTATACCAGATAGCTCACTTGTGCATACCGTTCTGAATGGCCTTCCTGATTCATATCAGAGTTTTGCCTCTACTCTTCGATTGATGATGAAAGGCAATCCGAATGCCTTGTCATTTGAGGAATTAGTCTCTGTTCTGTTGCAGGAAGATCAGTCCAGGCAGAACAGGTCCATTATGCGTGTTGCAGATCAAGCTTTCCTGGCTAGTCAGAAGGGCAAAGGAAAATGGAGCTCTTCTACTAGTAAGCAGAAATCTGCAAATGCTGCACAATCGAAGAACCAGGATAAAGATGAGAAGAAATCAGAAAAGCAGAAATTGTTCTGCAAGTACTGTAAAGGAAATGATCATATTATAAAGAACTGTCCAAAACTGGCTGCTAAAGAGGCAAAGAAGAAAGAGGTTGGAATGGTTGTTGCAGAGGCCTCTACACCAAAAACAGAGTCTGCAAATCTTGTGCAGGAAGAAGAATGGGCGTTTACTACTGTTTGCAGTTTTGACCCATCTTCTCATGATCAGTGCATGTCTGCAGTAGACTCAGATGTTTGGTACTTTGACAGTGGGGCAACCAAACATATTACCTCTCAGCGCAGTTTCTTCTCTTCACTCGAGCCTGCCCCTACAGGGAATACTGTCACATGCGCCAATAACTCCTCTTATCCTGTTATGGGAGTTGGTAAGATCATTCTGACTACTGCTGATGGTAGTTCTTTCACTTTGTCAGATGCTTTATTTGTGCCACGGATCAAAAAGAACCTGTTATCAGTTTCTGCATTAGCCAAGATTGGCTTGGTTGTGAAATTCGTTGATGACAGGTGTACAGTCCATGATCTCTCAAATGGCGATGTGATTATTGCTTCTGGCATTTTATGCCGTGGGCTGTATAAGCTCATAGACTATGAAAAATCTGTGAATGATTCGGCATGTGCAGTTCATGATTCTCAGGCTATGTCAGATGCAAAGCTTTGGCATGCACGCTTTGGTCATCTGAATTTTGCTAGTTTGTTACGCCTGCAGAAATCTGAAATGGTGTCCTCTTTGCCCAAACTTGAGGCACCTGGAAAACATGTTTGTGAAGGCTGTATTTTGGGCAAAATGCAGCGTTCTTCCTTTCCAAAAGATGGTTCAGTTCGGGCTATGCAGAAATTGCAGCTTGTACATAGTGATGTCTGTGGTCCTATGCAGACACCCTCTTTTGGAAATTACCTTTACTTCGTGACTTTCATTGATGATTTTTCCAGGCATGCATGGGTATATCCACTCGAAGCAAAGTCCGAAGTGTTCATGTGCTTCAAACAGTTTTTGGTTTTGGCTGAAAATCTGTCAGCATGTAAAATGGGCACCCTTCGTTCTGATCGAGGGGGGGAATATATGTCTTCAGATTTTAATGCATTTCTGGCTGAACGTGGGATAAAACACCAGTGTACAGTGCCGTATACACCTCAACAGAATGGAGTTGCTGAACGAAAGAACAGGTCACTCATGGAGATGGCGAGGTGCATGGTCAAAAGTCAGGCTTTACCACATAGTTTCTGGCTTGAGGTTGTCATGTGTGCAGCATATGTACTGAACAGGTGTCCCACGAAAGCATTGCAGTCTATCACTCCATATGAGGCTTGGCATGACCGCAAGCCATCTGTTGCTCATCTGCGTGTTTTTGGTTGTTTGGCATATGCATTAGTGCCTGAACAATATCGCAGAATATTGGATGATAAGGCAGTAAAATGTATTTTTGTTGGGTACAGTTCTGAAAGTAAAGGCTATCGTCTGTATCATCCACAGACTAAACGCATTCTGGTTAGCCGTGATGTTGTCTTTGTGGAAGATGCTATTCAGCCATTGCTTTCATGTACTAAGGAGACATCTGTTAGCTCCAAAGACATGTATGATACTTTGATGCCTCTTTTTACAGGTGGACAGGCTAGCGCTGGTCCTAATGAGGCAACTTCTCAGCCTTTGCAGGTTTCATATGATGATGCAGATCATGCCATTTCTGATGCAGATTTACATGATGCACTTGTTGATGAGAGAGCTGATATTGAACAGGCAAAAACTATGCCAAAATGGCTGGTGCAGACTTTGCGTGACAGCAAATTAGATGCACCTTTGTCATATTGTACTCGTTCAGGCTCTCATAGTACCTCCTTTGCATCAGATTGCTATGCTATGGCTGCATCTAGTCTCTGTGATGAGAATGAGCCTGTTTCTTTTGATGAAGCACAAAATTCAGAAAATTGGATGGCTGCTATGCAATCTGAATATGATGCTATAATGAAGAATGGTACATGGTCTTTATGTGACTTGCCTCCTGGCAAGAAGGCCATTGGCACTAAGTGGGTATACAAGCTGAAGCGTAAACCTGATGGTACAGTTGACAGGTATAAGGCTAGGCTTGTTGCAAAGGGTTATGCGCAGGAAAGAGGCATTGATTTTGATGAGACCTTTGCACCTACATGCCGTATGACTACTGTTCGGAGCATTTGTGCACTTGCAGCCCATCATGGTTGGAATGTACATCAGTTGGACATTAAAATAGCATTTCTGAATGGTGACTTGCATGAAGAAGTGTATGTTTTTCAGCCCCGTGGCTTTGTGCAGAAAGGGCATGAAAACCAGGTGTGCAGGTTAAAGAAGGCGTTATATGGTTTAAAGCAAGCACCACGTGCTTGGTATGAGAAAATACATGCCTATCTGATTGCACATGGTTTTGAGAACAGTCCAACTGAAAGCACCTTATATGTTAAGCGTGCTAATGATGTGCTTTTGATCATTGTTGTCTATGTAGACGACATGCTGCTCACTGGTCCTCTTGAGAAGCATATTGCTGATTTCAAGGCTGATTTGCATGCCTCATTTGAGATGTCTGATTTGGGGCATTTGCATCACTATTTGGGCATTCAGTTTATGCAAGTTGATGGTGGAATGGCTTTGTGTCAAACGAAATATATTGACACATTATTGCAGCGTTTTGGCCTTGAAGACTGTAAGCCTATTGCCACTCCTATGGAGACAGGTTTACGATTGAGTCTTCATGATGCTGGAGATGCATTTGATGCTGTTCTCTATCAGCAGGCTGTTGGATGCTTGATTTACTTATGCATTACTCGGCCAGATATTCAGTTTGCTGTCTCACAGATGAGCAGGTTTATGCATTGCCCAGGAGTCATGCATTGGAAAGCGGTTAAGCGCATCTTTCGCTACTTGAGTGGTACTCGGCTACTTGGGTTGTTTTATCCCAAGGGGGGATCACTACCGCTAGATTTGCATGCTTTTTCTGACTCAGATTGGGCTGGTTGCTATGACACTCGTGTGTCCACCAGTGGTTTTTGCTTCATGCTTGGTAGCTCATGTATATCTTGGTTGAGCAAGAAGCAGCCTACTGTGGCCACTTCCAGTTGTGAGGCTGAGTATAGGGCAGCTTTCATAGCGACTGTTGAGTGTGTGTGGCTCAGACGCCTTATGGCTGATTTGGGTGTTGGCCAGTCTTCTGCCACCATCATCTTCACTGACAGTCAGAGCGCATTGGCAGTTGCGAGGAACCCTGTGTTCCATGCTCGCACTAAGCACATTGAGGTGCATTATCACTATGTCAGGGAGAGGTTCTCTGCTGGGGAGATCAGCTTGGCATATGTGCCCACGCAGGAGAACATTGCAGACCTTTTCACGAAGGCTCTGCCTAGGGAGAAGTTTGAAGCTTTCCGCAAAGCTTTGGGCTTACTTCCTTTTGTGCAGTGATTTCCACATAGCTCGGCACTTCCTTATACATGAGTGCCAGCTCCTTGTTCACCGCATCACTCCCAGGGGGGATTTGTTGATATATTTAGGTAGTGATGTGTGTGAACACTCTAGGACCGCCGGGGCACTTTTTTCCCTCTTTAGGAGGTTTTTTTCCCCCGGCTTGTATATAGGCCTATTGCCCTAATGGGCTACTTATCTTTGTACATTCTCTAGTAATACATTCAGTCTTGTGTGTTGTGCTCCAAGCTTCTTCCTCTTCCTTGTGCTGTTCGCGTGCTTCCGCAGACGTCTAACTCCAACACTCCGAGTCTCCTTAGTGTCTGTAGGGTTCGCTGCTTTGAGTAGTGTTGCTCTAATGCACCTACATGTGCTAATTGCAACCATTTAGCGAACTCATCCTCTTCCACACAACACGCCAAGATCCCTTGATCCGTGTGCTTATACATACTTCCTGCCATGATGTGGTACTTTTGGGCTTTTACTACCTCTCTATCTTGAGTGTTTATGACTGGGTGGTTAGGCCCATATGTCAATACTGGCACTAATGGTTTAGCCCACTGCGGCACAACTTCCAAATTAAACAAGTAAGCATCAGGAAGATCATCCGATACTCCTTGTGGGGCTTCTCCAGAGGTGAGCCTAGAGAGATGGTCTGCTCTCAAGTGAGTCTTCCCTTTCCTTACCACAACCTCGAAATCATATTCCATTAGTAAGAGAAACCATCTTACTAATCTTCCTGTATTGCATGGCTTGTTTACCAAGTACAACAATGCCTGATGATCAGTAAAAAATTTAAACTTATTTGCAAGCAGATAATGTCTAAACTTTTTAACCGCATATACCATGCCTAGTCCTTCTCTCTCAGTAGTGGTATAATTTCGTTCAGCTGCATTCAATTGTCTACTAGCATAGGCAATTGGAAGATCCATATTACCTTCACCTGTAGGTTGTGCAAGTACACATCCAATAGCATAATTGGAGGCATCCACATGAACATGGAATGGCTTGTTCCAATCTGGTGTAGTCAAGATTGGTGCTGAACACAATCGCCGTTTGAGCTCATTGAAGGAGTTCTCACATTCATCAGTCCACTCAAAGTTAGTCAAGAGTCCATATTTCATAGATGAATCCAGCTTCTACCAGTCTATCTATCTCCTCTTTGATCTTAGCAGCATAGTTATCATTATATGTATATGGCTTTTGCTTAGAGGGTTTGGCATCTGAGGTCATGGGGATGGTGTGTGAGCATATGTCAGGGTCCACACCTTTCAAATCTTTGTAACTCCAAGCGAATACATCTCTGTATTCTCTTAGCAAGGCTATCAATTCGTGCTCTTCGTCTTCCATCAGGTCATGTCCTATGTAAGTGCATCTCTCTTCTCCTTCCTCTATGGCTACCACTATTTTCTTGGTGGTTTCTTTGTTATCATAGGCCTCCCCTGATTGCGCCTCTCGTTTAGGCATTCTGATCATGACTCTCCTGTCATCTATCTCATACTTCTTAAAATTTTCCGGGACCTCAAACAAAGATTCTTCCTCTTCTGGTGTGACTTCTCTCTTCTTTCTTTTCTTCCCTTCTTCCTTCGGGGTCACATGTGTGGCTAGTCTTACATCACTTGTAAGCTCTCCATACCTCTGGGGTTGAAATTCTACTTCATAGAAGTATTCTTCATCTGATGCAAAAGGTGGGTCCATAATGATTGACTCTAGATCGGAGTCACTCGCATCCTCAAATGCATCAGGGTTAGGTTTGCATTCTTCTAACACTGCCTCTCCCATGATTGGCTCTATGGAGAAAACTGAAATGTCATAGCCATCCTCATCACAGTGGGGTGTCCATTGTTCCTCATTGATGGCTACATCCATTGTTGCTAAGATTTCTGCCCAGCCATGGGGTTCAAATTCCTCATCAGGAAATACTACAGGTGCATAGGCTGGGTCTTGAATGGGTCTATGTGTTTCGTTTGCACCTATTTCTCTGGCCTTTTCTCCTTTCTCCTCTTCTACTGCCACTTTGCACATCCATAAGTGGGTGTCTTCATGCATCCATGAGGATCCTGATCCTATGGAATGCACAGATTCCGTATCATCTTTGGCTCTATGGATGGGATTCCATTGGATAGGGGGGACATCTCTATGAGAGTAATCTTTGAGATTCACTTTGGTCGTAACACCTAAGTGCTGCAGGTACAAAGAATTGGTTCCCCAATCCTGTACCACTTGCAATTGTCGCATAAAAGGTCGTCCCAAGATCATTTCATAGGCATGGTTCTTGCTAAAATCACATATAGCAAATGTATGCTCGAACTCGACACCACAGGTGGTGAGAGTTATTCCTTCTAGCAATCCTAAGGGCCTCTCAATATGACCATCGGCCATCTGCAATTTCATTCTCATTGGCCTGAGTGCTGGCTTGCCCCAACGCTTCCATAGGGAAAAAAGGTGTACCCTGAAGTCTTGCTCAAAGAATTTGAAAACTATTGATTTTGTCTTAGCTCTCACAATTGCAATTTTTTGTTGTCTCTCCCACTCAATCACTTACTCAATGAGTATAATTTTCTCTAATTCTTGCTTTTATAGTCTCTGTTGAGAACCACAATTTTCATCCTATTTTTCGAAATTTTGAAATTCACATTGGATTGATTCTTAATGCTCTTTCTTTCCTTCAATCCCAACCAAATGTTTACAGTGTGCACAAATTTTTTTATGATCCTTTCTTCCATAGAGAATCACAATTCTTTGCAAAAAAATCGGTTTTTGCTTTTACCTTATAAGATTACTAGACTTTGTTTTAGACGTGGAGGCCTCTGCAACTACCATTCCAAACTCTTTCTTCTTTGCATCTTTTGTAGCCAGTTTAGGAAAAATTTTTATGACATGACCATTTGCTTTATAATATTTTCAAAACTATTTTTGTTTTTTTTCTCTTGTCACATTTGTCTTCCTTCTTCAATTGTGCAATATTAGCGAGTTTTCGCTTATTGATAGATGATCTCTATTTACCTTTGCCCTTCTCACTAGCTAAGAAAGCTTGATGTGTAACATGCATAATTGTCATGTTCTGCTTGGATTGATCTTTTTGCAACAAAATAGAGCCTAACTCCTCAAATGTTAAGGCATTTGGATTGCCTTTCATCATCAATCAAAGAGTAGAAGAAAAACTTTGATATGAATCTAGAAGACCCTTAAAACAATATGCACGAGTGAACTATCTGGCAAGATTTCATCAATCCCTCAAATATTTGATCTTTGTTGAAAAAGTGTCTATAGAATATCCTTCATTCATCTGCTCACTCGCTAACAGTTTTTAGAGGTAAGCAACACAAGCCTTATTTCTTGCATGGTATAAAGTTGTGAGTGTATCCCAAGTATCCTTTGTTGTCTTATAGGAGCAAATGTGAGGGATAATGGCATGTTTGATAGACAAAGCTATCAATTCATGTGTTTGAGCATCTTTGCCATCCCAAAAAAGTTGCTCTATAGTAGGTGCAATAGGAACTATGGCACGATGAGGAAATTGAAGACATCATCTTCAATGCCATTTGCATAATCTTCAATAATTATATTTGCAAGTGTAGTAGAATGTTTCACAATATTCCACAACCCTTTTGCTACCAATACATGATGCATCATATATACCCATAATGGTTAATTAGTACCATCCAACTTATCCTCAACAACCAACATACGAAATACATTCTTTTTTTCAATCATGGCCAGTGACTAAATACCTTGATGTAAAAAAATGATTGTATCTCAAAAAGTTGAACAAAAAAGCATTGTCAAGCTCTGAGAAACCTATAATAGGCTTCAAGGCACTTGTATTGGGGAACCAAAACCTGCATATATGTTTGGCATAAAATGAAAAAATTATCTGCATAATTGTTGTGATAGTGTGTTCAGAGGTTGAAATGAGCTCATATCAAAATTTGGATGCCACCCAAAAAAGATTTTTCAAACTCATAATCGCCCTGAGTATGCTCACCAATGATGCCCTAGATGAAGCAAAAATCTGCTCTGATACCAATTGTTGGAGTTTGAGGTCTATTGAATCACACAAACAACACAAGGAAGAAGAAAAATCTTGGAGCACAATACAATACAAAATGTATTACCAAGTGAATGTACAAAGATAAGCGATTCATTAGAATTCTAGGCATATTTACACAAGCCAAGGGGAAAAACCTCCTAAAGAGGGAAAAAACTGGCTTGATGATCCTAAGTGTGTTCATACACATCACTAATGAAATATATCAACAATTTGCATCATTTTTTGGGCATTTAATTTATGCAAGTTGATGGAGGAATAGCTTTGTGTCAAACAAAATATATTGACACATTAGTGCAATGTTTTGAACTTGAAGATTGCAAACCTCTCCCATGGAAATAGGTTTATGGTTGAGTCTTCATGATGCTCGAGATTCATTTGATGTTGTTCTCTATCAATAGGCTATTGAATGCTTGATTTAATTATGCATAACTAAGCATAATACTTAGTTTGTTGTCTCTTAGACAAGTAGGTTTATGCATTGCCCAAGTGTTAAGCATTGGTAGGTGATTAAGTGCATCTTTCATTACTTGAGTGGTACCTGACTACTTTGATTTTTTTATCCTTAGGGGGGATTATTATCATTAGATTAAAATGTTTTTTTTTTACTTAGACTGGGTTGTTTCCATGACACTCGTGTGTGCATCAGTGGTTTTTGCTTCATGCTTGGTAGCTCATGCATATGTTGGTTAAGAAAGAAGTATCCTATTGTGGCCACTTCTACTTGCGATTCTGAGTATAGGACACCTTTCATAGAAATTGTTGAGTGTGTGTGGTTCAAATATCTTTTGGCTGATTTGGGTGTTGGTCAGTCTTTTGCCACCACCATCTTCACTAACAATCAGATTGCATTGCTGCAAGGAACCTTATGTTCCATGCTCGAACAAAGCACATTGAGGTGCAGTATCATTATGTCACAGAGAGGTTCTCTACTAGAGAGATCAGTTTGGCATATGTGCCCACACAAGATAATATTGCAGACCTTTTCACAAAGGATCTACCTAGGAAGAAGTTTAAAGCTCTCCCCAAAGCTTTGGGTTTACTCCCTTTTGTGGATTGATCTCTCTCCACATAGGTTGGCACTTCCTTATACATGAATGCTAGCTCCTTGTTCACCACATAGATCTTAGGGGAATTTGTTGATATATTTTTAGTAGTGACATGTAAGATTACACTTAGGACTACCAGGGAACTTTTTGCCCTCTTTAAGAGTTTCCCCCTCCCCCCTTGTATACACATCTATAACCCTAACAGATCACTTATCTTTGCACATTCACTTGCTAATACATCCTATATTGTGTTGTGCTCCAAGCTACTTCTTCTCCCTTGTGTTGTTCGTGTGCTCCCACAAACCTTGAACTCCAAAAATATTCCTCCTTATTCAAAAGCCAAAGAGGGTGATAGTTAAGCAAAAATGGCAACGCAACCAAACTCATGTGCGATTAACCTTATAAGTGAAAATGAATGAAGATATGAAAATTTCATGTAACATAATCTTAAGAGAACATAATTTTAAGAAGATTGATGAAACAAAATCCTCATATGGAATCATATGTAAGATATTCTGAGAAAAACAAGATTGTCAAATTTCAAAAGAACATGTTTGCAATGGATTCTCTATTACATGTAATAGTAGAAAAAATTGAAGGATATTTTTAAGGTGAAGAAGGAAACGCTTACTCTCAATACAATTCGAAGGAAAGAAAGCAATTGCTATTCTGGATAGTGGAACAGGAGTAGCTATATGAACAAAAAATACATGGCAAGAATGCAGTGACTAAGACCTACTAGAATGAGGTTGCATTTGGTAGATGGTCACATTGAAAAACCCTTGGACTGTGGAAAAGGGTGTGCAATAGTTTAATTTCCACATTTAATCTCATATTAGATTATATTGGGAAGACCATTTATGAGACTCTTCAATCTAGTACATAGAAACTCCCAAAAAGATTTCTTCTTAAAAGAGAAGATTGTGTGAATAAAAGAGCAGTAGATGATGAAAGGTACATCCCTCAAGTGTTCAATGATGAAGAATTTGAACCTTATGAATGGAAACTTATATAATCTACATTGGATGTAGCAAATGAAGGAAGTGTGGGAATTAAATTTCAAAATGAAGAGGGATATGCTATCTTTGATATAGCCTTAAGGATGGTCCAGGTAAAAGAGATTGAAGAAAGAGACGAAGAGAGAATTGGATTAGATAAAGTCCAAGAAGAAGATGAGCCACAATTAAGAAAACAAATAAGATCTTTGATAATAATGAATAAAAACTTCATACTTGGGAAACATAAGAGCAAAGGATTTGATGAAAGATAAAATTTCAAAAAAGCATAGGAACATGAAACATGAGGAGGACCTAATGGACAAAAAGGAAGATAAGAAAGGAATTAAGAAAAAAAGGACGACAAGTAGTGACAAAGAGAAGAACAAGTTTGATGTTCCATTGAACTTTAATAAATATGAAATGGTAGAAATATTTCTATTGAATTTGAAACCACAAAGAGAAAAAGGAAAATGTGAAATTCCACACATAAATATGCAAGTATCATCTCTAACCTTGATGCTTCACATGCTTCCATTGCATCATCTCTATACTCAGCCTCTATACTCAACAAAGCAATAGTGGGTTGCTTCTTATTGCTGCACGTAATAGTTGCACTCCCAAATGAGAATAGAAAGCCACTAGTAGATCTTCTATCTGGAATACTACCACCCTAATTTGCATTGGTGTATCCATGAACTTGCAAATCTACACTAGATTCATAAAACAATGCATAATCCAAAGTAGCACTCACGTAACATAGAGTGCACCTTAGAGCATCTAGATGCGGCTTCCTAGGAACCTTCATAAATTAACTTTCAACTCCAATGGTGTAGCTTAGATCAAGTCTTGTAATTGTGAGATATATCAAATTGCCCACAATTTTCCTATACATAGTAGCATTTTCCAATGCTTCACCTAATGTAGCATCCAACTTCAAATTATGATCTAATGGCATAGAAATTGACTTGCAATCAACCATATCATACTTTTGCAACATACTCAAGGCATATTGCCTTTGTGACATCCATATACCTATTTCTTTACGTATAAACTCAATGCCCAAGAAATAACACAACACACCAAGATCTTTCACGTCAAATTCCTTGTTTTTTTAAATATAAAGGAAGTTCAGCCTTAGCCTACTCTCCTGGGCTTGAATTAAATAAAAGGAAAAGAAAAGTACAAGCAAAGGGGACTAGTCCCCAGGGGATCCCCCAAGTCTCACAGAGCAAGGGTAGATCTTACAGAGTTTAGATGGCATTACAAAGAAGGTTAATCACCCTCTCATCACCCTCATGCTAGGCCCACTTGGGTTTAAGCCTTTTGCTGATCAAAAGGAGCACTTGATGATGCCTGAAGGGCGGATATCTTACAGTTGGTGATTCTTTTGCCGAGGGGGAACAATGATTTCTCAATCGACCACTCTTTGCAAGAGTCGCCAAAGTTAAAAGCACATCTTTCCTGCCAGATCTTCCATAGGACCTCCCCTCTGATGGCATTCTAGAGAGCCAAGTAGCCGATCGCTTCCCCCAATAGAGCTTGTTTCCAACTGATATGCTTCTGAAGTCTAATTTTCTTTTTGAAAAGCTGCCAAAGCCTGTTGGAGTTGAAACAAGCAAAGAAGATGTGAACAACATCTTCAATGGATCGGCAATAGTGCTTGCACCAAGGGGACAGCCCACAAATTTTGCTAGCCTTTAAGTTGGTCCAAATTCCTTGATGATGAATTTTGCCATAAGAGGACATACTTTTTAATTTCTATGAGAGGGTGCCAGATAGCCATGAACTTCATATCCCACCGCAACCGCATCCACGATAGGCACCAATACTTGTTGAGGTTGACTTGATAATCAATGTTTCCTTTGATATTCGGGATTTATGTTAGGCAGTTACCATTATGCCATCTAAGACCAAGTGGGCATGGTGAGTCGTGCCCCATGAGAAGATAGACTTTAGAGCGGTCCCAGGCAAGATGTCTGCTTTGTAAAATATTCCATTCGTCATAGGTAACGCTCACTCTAGGGTCAATATCCTCAAAGTTGATCCATTGGTTGGTGTCTTGTTTCTAGAGATGTTTCCATTTTTTGACGCCCTTGTTCCATAGCCTCTTAACGCTTTGAATGTTCCAAGATTCTACGTTCTTGATGCCATGGATCGAAAACCAGATAGAGTCATTTTGTCTGATATCGGCCACCCACTTCCAATCTTCACTGATTCTTATGAAGCTTTTGATTTTATTCCAACTCTTCCATATGGATCACACTAGATTTGAGCCTTTCAAGAACAACGAGATTGGGGAAAACAAAAGATTCAGAATATCAAGATTCTTCCAATTTTAGAATCCCATGAAAGTCAGTTCGTTCTTGTTTCTAAAGATCAATTTGGCCCACAAAGCCTCCCTGTTGCACCTCGACTTAATCATCCATTTTGCCGCAAGTTTGTTAGCTATGCACACAATGTCCAGAATATCAAGGCCCCCACTATCCCTTTGGCTAGTGCAGATGGACCGTTTGATTTTAGGCACTCCCTCCTATTGTGGTCTCCCATCTAAAGGAAGTTTTTGCAAATACTTTCCAGTTTGGACATCTCTTGCTCTTTTGATCTCCAACAAGAGAGGAAGTAAATGGGCAACAAAATGAGGAACGTGTTAATAACCATTGCGCAACCCATGAGATTGATTTGCATACCTCTCCAATAGTTTGGCTTGCTTTCGAGTTTGGCGAGGACCCAATTGCACCACTACTCCAATGAGATACCAAAGTCCAAGGGAATCCCAAGAAGACAAAAAATTTCCCTTGGGGGAATGTTTTGGCAGCCATGTTCAAATTGAAGGTCGGGTTGGATCCCAACAATAGCTCTGAAAGTGGTCTTTCAATGGTTGATTTCGGAACCAAAGGCTTCACAAAAAGTATCCAAGTGTTGGTGCAAATATCCAAGCCTTCACATTCGTCTTAGCTTGGAGGATTATATGTGGAAGCATGTGATGATCCATATGAATCATAGCTTGTAACAATTAGTCATTTACCATTTGTAAAAGGTTAAATCATTGAGAATCTTTCAAGAGCCTTGTATCTCGTGGAGGTAGGAAGCATATTAGCTACAAATTTTTCATGAGAGAATATCTCCTAGATCAAAGGAATCAGTTTTTAGTGGGAGCCAAACTTGAATTCAAATTCAAACTTGGAAGAAGATTGTTATAAAAAGGACTTTGAAAACTCGTGGCCTTGTGGCCTCTTCTTGGAGCTCTTCCACTAATCATTTGTAAGATCTGAGTAGCTTACACCATAGACTACTCATCTCACTATCATTGGGCAGCATCATAATACCTATGATCTTGTAAAATCATGTGCCATAATAGATAGCAGATGTCTATACCAAAATAGCAAGTTTTGTGAGACTAGCTATTTGTGAAGTAGTCTGTTTTGATTCAATTGTTTGAAGGATCAAGTCCAAAGTACAAAGGAGGTTTTAGCAGTACCACCTCACTTCCCTGAGGTATCCATCCATCTATTCCAATAGTGGTATCAGAGCAAGTTAAGGTAAAATGGGAGATGGTTTCCCTTCTTTTATTGAAAAATTGGATAGGAACAATTATCCAGCATGGTCCTTGAGGATGAAGACCTATCTACAAGGAAGGAGTCTCTATGGATACATATCAGGAGATGAGGAGATGCCCATTTTTAGAAGCAAAGGTCAACCTACTAGAGAGGAGCTAGAAAGACTCAACTCATGGTGTGCCAAAGATGCTTTAACAAGGTCATATCTACTTAACTCTATTTTTGACTTCCTTCTTTCTCACATTAGGAATTGTAAAGCATCCCAAGAGACTTGGGATACATTATCTTCATATTTTTCTTCCAATACAAGAGCAAGAAAAAATCAATTGTGGATTGATTTTACCAACTCAAAGGAAGCAACCCAAGCAGAATGTTTCATAGTATGTGACCAAGGTAAAAGATGTGGATGATCAATTGGCAAGCATAGGAGAGTAGATTGAAGAGGAGCAAATTGTGAGACAAATAATCAATGGCATCAAGGCAGATGATATTTGGGAATCTTTCACAACTACTATGGACCTTTACATGGACATGCAAATTCCAGATCTTACCACACTCATGGGACAACTCTTTACTCATGAAACCAAGATCAACAAAAATGGAGAACCATCAAGAGGTTACAATTCTTCTTCCCTATATAGAGATAAAGGAAAGTCTAAAGATAAAGGAAAGAGCAAAAAGGCTGAAGATGGAGGTACTACTTCTCAAGCTAACTATGCAGGGGAGAGGTAGGAACTCAAGAGGAAGGGGCAGAGGAGGTAAGCAAGGTAGGGGGAGACCTTTCAACTCTTCCCATGCAATATATGTGGATTGTCTAATCACACAACAGATGAGTGCTATAGGAACTTCAAGAACCAGAGAGGAAGAAGATTTCAAAGAGGTGGCTACTCACAATCAAGAGGAAGATTCAATCATAACCAAGGCTACAACCATGGATACAACAACAATTACAACAACAATTATCAAGGGGGATACAAATCAAGAAAAGATTTCAATAAGTACACAAAGGATCAAGAGGACTCCCTTCTCATTATGAACATGACTTCAAAGCAAGGTATTAATGATGAGCACCTCTTCTATATTGACTCAGGATGTTCAAACCATGTAACAGGCAATGTAGCTCTTCTTTCTGATCTTGAGGAACCCAAGGGAAAGCACAAAGTGCACACAGGTGATGACACAAAGCATTCAATGGTCAAGGTAGGAAATGTCAACCTCTGATGGAAATAGGAATATGTTGAGTAGGGTTCTTTATGTACCTACTGTCACAAAGAATTTGATGAGTGTTGGACAGATAGTGGAAAAGGGTTTGTAGGTTAGGTTCAACAAATATGCAGCTTTTGTGGAGGACCCCCAACATGGATTCAAGAGAATTACCAAGGGAGAAAAAATAGGTAGATTATTTACATTTGAGCTTGAGGACACTACAAATATTTCACTTTATAATTACAAGGATCAAACTCTATCTGAGTTAGAGATTTGGCATAAAAGATTAGGGCACATTGGTGAGAGAACCTTGAAGCAGATATGTAGAGATCAATGTGTGCTTGGGATACCTAATGTATCCAAGCAACATATGATCTATAAATGTGGTGCTTGTCAGTTTGGTAAATCACACAGGTTACCCTTTACCAAGAAAGGCTATATGCATGAGGATAAGGTTAGATGGAGGAGGCGAGTACTTCTCCAATGAATTTGATGCATTTTTGCAGGACAAAGGTATCAAAAGGGAGATTACTACCAGCTATACCCCTGAGCAAAATGGGGTAGCAGAGAGGAGAAACAGGTTGATTGTGGAAGCAGCTAGATTGATGCTTAATGAAAAGAAATTGCCTAATTACTTGTGGGCAGAGAGTGTTTCTACTACCACTTATCTTATAAACAGGTTACCCTCTAAGTCACTTGATGGGATGACCCCATATGAAGCATGGCATGGTAGAAGGCCATCACTTGATCATTGTAGAATATTTGGATGTATTGCTTATGTGCATGTTCCATATGAAATCAGAGAAAAAAACCTCCAAAAGAGGAAAAAAAGTACCCCGGTAGTCCTAGTGTGCTTTCACACATCACTACCTAAATATATCAACAAATCCCCCTTAGGAGTGATGCGGTGAACAAGGAGGTGGCACTCATGTATAAGGACGTGCCAAGCTATGTCGAATAAATCCACAAAAGGAAGTAAGCCCAAAGCTTTGTGGAAAGCTTCAAACTTCTCCCTAGGAAGAGCCTTCATAAAAAGGTATGCAATGTTCTCCTGCATGGGCACATATGCCGAGCTGATCTCTCTAGTAGAGAACCTCTCCCTGACATAATGATAATGCACCTCAATGTGCTTAGTGCGAGCATGGAACACAAGGCATGGAACACAAGGTTCCATGCAACTTCATTTGCACTCTGAATGTCAGTGAAGATGGTGGTGGCAGAAGACTGACCAACACCCAAATCAACCATAAGGCATCTAAGCCACACACACTCAACAGTCGCTATGAAAGCTACCCTATACTCAACCTCGCAACTGGAAGTGGCCACAGTAGGTTTCTTCTTGCTCAACCAAGATATACATGAGCTACCAAGCATGAAGCAAAAGCCACTAGTGGACACATAAGTGTCATAACAACCAACCCAATCACTGTTAGAAAAAGCATGCAAATCTAGAGGTAGTGATCCCCCCTTGGGATAAAACAATCCAAGTATCTGGGTACCACTCAAGTAGTGAAAGATGCACTTAATCACCTGCCAATGCTTGACACCCCGATAATGCGTAAACATGCTCATCTGTGAGACAACAAACTAAATATTTGGCCGAGTAATGCATAAGTAAATCAAGCATCCAACAGCCTGTTGATAGAGAACAACATCAAATGCATCTCCAACATCATGAAGACTCAATCGTAAACATGTCTCCATAGGAGTGGCAATAGGTTTATAGTCTTCTTGGACAAAACATTGCAATAATGTGTCAATATATTTTGTTTGACACAAATCCATTCCGCCATCAACTTGCATAAATTGAATGCCCTATAATGATGCAAATGTCCCAAATTAGACATCTCAAATGAGGCATGCAAACCAGCCCTAAAGTCAACAATATGCAACATGAGGACCAGTGAGTAGCATGTCATCAACATAGACAACAATGATCAGAAGCACATCATTAGCACGCTTAACATATAAGGTACTTTCAGTTGGACTGTTCTCAAAACCATGTGCAATCAGATAGCCATGTATCTTTTCATACCAAGCTCGTGGTGCTTGCTTTAAATCATATAATGCCTTGTTCAACTTGCATACTTGGTTTTGTTGCCCTTTCTGCACAAAGCCACCAGGATGAAAAACATATACTTCTTCATGCAAGTCATCATTCAAAAATGCAGTTTTAATGTCCAATTGATGTACATTCCAACCATGATGAGATACAAGTGCACAAATGCTATGAACAATAGTCATTTGGCATGAAGGAGCAAAGGTTTCATTAAAATCAATGCCTCTTTCCTGTGCATAACCCTTTGCAACAAGCCTAGCCTTATACTATCAATTGTTCCATCAGGCTTACACTTCAGCTTGTATACCCACTTGTGCCAATGGCCTTCTTGCTAGGAGGCAAGTCACATAAAGACCAGGTACCATTTTTTATAATATCATCATATTCTGATTGCATAGCAACCATCCAATTTCCAAAATTTTTGTGCTTCATCAAACCGAATAGGCTCATTCTCATCATAGAGACTAGAGGCAGCCATAGCATAGCAATATGATGCAAAAGAGGCACGATGAGAGCCTAATAGAGTATGATATGATAGAGGTGCCTCTAATTTGCTGTCATGCAAAGTTTCCACCAGCCATTTTGGCATAGTTTTTGCCTCCTCGATATCAGCTCTCTCATCAAGAAGTGCATCATCTAAATTTGCATAAGAAATGGAATGATCTGCATCATGAAACCTGCAAAGGTTGAGAAGTTGCCTCATTAGGACCAACACTAGATTTTCCACCTATAAAAAGAGGCATCAAAGTATCATACATGTCTTTCAAACTAACAGATGTATCCTTCGTACATGAAAGTAAAGGCTGAATAACATCTTCCATAAAAACAACATCACGGCTAACCACAATGTGTTTAGTCTGTGGATGATATAGACAATAGCCTTTGCTTTCAGAACTATACCCAACAAAAATACATTTCACTGCTTTATCATCCAATTTTCTGTGATGTTGTTCAAGCACATGCATATGCCAAACAACCAAAAACACACAGATGAGCAATAGATGCCTTGCAACCATGCCAACACTCATATGGAGTGATAGAGTGCAGCTCTTTAGTGGGACACCTGTTAAGTACACATGTTGCACACATAACAACCTCAAGCATGAAACTATGTGGTAAAGCCTGGCTCTTGACCATACACCTTGCCATCTCCATGAGTGACTTGTTCTTCCGTTCAGCAACTCCATTCTGTTGAGGTACATGGCATTGTACATTGATGTTTTATCCCATGTTTAGCTATAAATGCATTAAAATAATCAGAAGACATATATTCCCCCCTCGATGAGAACGAAGGGTGTCCATTTTACATGCTGACAGATTTTCAACCAAAATGAGAAACTTTTTGAAGCACATAAACACTTCGGACTTTGCTTTCAATGGATATACCCATGCATGCATGGAAAAATCATTGATGAAATTCATGAAGTAAAGATAGTTTCCAAAAGAGGGTGTCTACATAGGACCACAAACATCACTATGTACAAGCGGCAATTTCTGAGTAGCTCGAACTGAATCATTTTTTGGAAAGGAGGAAGGATGCATTTTGCCTAAAATATAGCGTTCAGAGACATGCTTATCGAGTGCCTCAAGTTTGGGCAAAGAGGACACCATTTTAGATTTTTGCAGGTGTAGCAAACTAGCAAAATTCAGATGACCAAAACGTGGATGCTAAAACTTTGCATCTGACATAGCTTGAGAATCATGTAGGGCACATGCTGAATCATTCACAAAGTTTTCATAATCTATGAGCTTATACAACCCACGACATAAAATGCCAAAAGCAATAATCACATAGCCATTTGATAGATCATGAACTATACATCTGTCATCAACAAATTTCACAACCAAGCCAATCTTGGCCAAAGCTGAAATTGATAACATATTCTTCTCGATCCCTAGCACAAATAAAGCATGTGACATTGTAAAAGAACTACCATCAGCAGTAGTCAAATGATCTTACCAACTCCCATGACAGGATAAGAGGAGTTGTTGGCATATGTGATAGTATTCCCTATAGGGGAAGGCTCAAATGAAGTGAAGAAACTATGTTGATGCGGTAATATGTTTGGTTGCCCCACTACCAAAATACCAAACATCTGAGTCTACTGCACACATACACTGCTCAAGAGAAGATGGGTCAAAACTGCAAATAGTAGTAAATGCCCATTCTTCATTCTACACAAGATTAGCAGACTCTGTTTTCGGTGTAGAGGCCTCTGCAACAACCATTCTGGCCTCTTTTTTCTTTGCCTCCTTAGTAGGCAGTTGTGGAAAGATCTTAATGACATGATAATTTGCTTTACAATATTTGCAAAACAATTCTTGCTTTTCTAATTTCTTCTCATCGTTGTCTTCCTTCTTCAAATGTGGAGCATTTGTAGATTTTTGTTTATTAGTAGATGAGCTGCATTTACCTTTGCCCTTCTGACTAGCCAAGAAAGCTTGATCTGCATCACACATAATAGACATGTTGTGCCTAGAGTGATCTTCCAGCAACAGAACAAAAACTAACTCTTCAAATGTTAAGGCATTTTCATCATCAAATGAAGAGTAGAAGCAAAACTCTGATACAAGTCAGGAAGACCATTCAAAATAGTTTGCACAAGTGAAGTTTTAGGAAGGACTTCATGAGCAAAAATCAATTGTTCCTTCAAATCCTTGATCTTTGTGAGAAAATTGTCCATAGAATCACCTTCATTCATGTGCTCACTCTCCAACTATTTTTGGAGGTAAGCAACACGAGCCTCATTCCTAGACCGGTACAATGTGCTAAGTGTATCCCAAGCATCCTTAGCTATGGTGCAAGAGCGAATGTGAGGAATAATTGCATGTTTGACAGACAAGGCTATCAATGCATGTGCCTGAGCATCTCTACCATCCCAAACAAATTTCTCTACAGTAGGTGCAACAAGAAGACCCACTAAAGGTAGCCTAGGCATCCTTGCATACCCCCATTCACACATGCCTCTTCCCTACAACCCATACTCCCTATTTGCCTCCTCACTCTTTCACTACACCTCAGTCGCGACCATAGCCCCACCCCATTATGTCTTGTTCATGGAAGATTTCATTTGCGCTCTGTTGAGCTTGATATCTCAACATATAGACCCTTGTTGTAAGGAGTGCTTAATGTAATACGTGATGACATCAGTGGCGAGGTGATGTTCTTGGATGCATAGTCCTCTTGCCAGGTCTGTCATCATCTGATCCCAATCAACTAGACCTAGAACATCTGGATGTGGCAAGCATAGCTAATCTGCATGTATGGCTTGTTCTACCACAAAGAGATGTAAAAAGTGTGTTGGTTTGGGAATGAAAATTTTTGAGTGGTATTCCTAGAACCCGATAGAGAAAATCTCTTCAAAAGTCTAGTTGTAGCAAGAAGCTAAGTACTTGATTCATGCATGCCAAGCATAAGTGATGTTGATGGAGGGGGTTTGGCTCATGTCATATACCAAATCACAGTTTCCTTCAAAAAACCAAAGGGCTGAAATGTATGGAGCTTGAATCTTTCAAAAAGTCTTGAATACTACTATCATGAGCTCAAAGATCTTCATACACATTTGTGCAGCAATGTCTGATACATGCTTTAACCATGCAAACCAATGGTGTATGGTAGAGATCATATAAGCCATAGTGGGTGGCCCAATGGGTGGAGCAAAATATGGATAATTAATCCAATCAGAGCACCCTTGGTTGTTGTGGAATTTGATGGTAAAAGCTTGCTAGGACTTGCGACGGACCATGAGGCAGTAACATGGGTTATATTTAATATAGAGTGGCATGCTTGCCCATGTGCGCATCATTTCAGGGTAGTATGTTAACAGTTACTCACGCCAGTTAGGTTGAAAAATAGAGCTTGCTCGTGCTTCTTTTGGTAGATCGTCGAGCTCTAATTGAGTGGCGAATGTTGGCTCTATCCTTGTATGCCTTTTAATTTTGGCATTATAGTTGTCTAAGAATACAAAGTAAGGCATATATTGAGTTTTTGATGTGGTAATTAGTCGTATATGGGATAGGTTCTGAAAATAAGAAGATTTTAGAACAGTTTCTTCCATATTGGAGAGCGACTGGATCTGCACATTGACGCGATCATCGTGGGTTTGTCCTATTTGCTCTACCCTCATGAGCCGATCTAGGACTTCTATCTCAAAGGTCTCATCCCTCTTCAGTGACATGCCTGTTGAAGAATCACTCACAAATTTGACATACAGATAGACATAAAGACGAAGAAATACAAAAGAGAAGCAGAAACAAAGCATTCAAAAAATCAAGCCTTAGTGAAGGGACAAATTCACGTTTGTAATATACAGTGTAGAAGTTTCTAGAATTACGAGTTTGTTGAAACCCGGATAAAAAATTGTCTATAAGAGAGCTGAGAGATATAGAGTATATACATAGAGGAAAGATAAGAGTCCCGTAAGAGACAAGGATAGTGATATAGAAGACGCCAGAAATTGCGTATGTAGAGATGAATAATAGAACCTGAACTGTCGGGTATTCATCTAAGAGAGATGGTAAGGAATAACTACTCAGAGTAGGAGAGTTTTCCATAGCTATGAGAAAAGTGAGGCCAAGCTATTTTGTACACATCTTCTCTAATAGAAAACACATGTTCATGTGGAAGATTGAGCGCATTCTTCGTATGTGAAGAAATCTGAGTGATTTCATGTTACTGTGAAAGTTAGTTAACAGTTACAGTTTTCTCAGTAAACATTTTTTGGTACTTCTGAGAGTTAGATCTCACAATACAATGTAAAGTTTTTCATGAGTGATAGCTCATCTTGAAGCTAGTAGTCTCAACTATAAGTTGATCAAAAGACTTCTGTAAAATGAGACAAGTACGCAGTACTGTGTCTGACCGTAAAGGACATCCAAAACTAATGAAGTTTTTTCCTTAAACTTCAGAAAGAGTTCAATTACTGAAGGAAGCTCACGTATTACTTCTTTACTTCATCTACAATCATTTGAAGTAATCACAAACAGAATTGCAGTTGATTCCAGTAAGATTCTGGTAAGATTACGGCGACAGTCCGGTAACATTCCGTTGAAGTTTCGGTGAAGTTCTGATGAAATTCTGGTGAGTTCAAAATGCAGTTGTAAAGTTTTCAGTTTCAGAAAGTTTGCTAAGCTACTGATGATTATAGAGGTGTTCTAATATCGCTCTAGCTTAGTTCTAGTTGAGGCGTGGCAATTTTCCGCAGTCTTGTTAGTGAACAAGCTTTTGCCACGAAATCAACAATGCCTAATAGGTACTGGCATCGGCTCATATGGTTCTTCAAAAATCTCTTCAACTGGAATCTCCACCACTGTTTCGGGGTCTAGTTCTTGGATTGGAGAGGGTGGCCTTTCATAAGGTAGTAGATGTGCTTGTAGTTCTTCGACCTGTTTCCTTAAGGCTTCCAGTTCCTCTATAGGTTGAGGGAGAATGGCGGTCTATGGTTGAGATGCGTTGACGTTGACTAGCTACTTTTTGAGATTGGCACACTCTGATTCCAATTTTTCATATGACTCTAAGAAGTTGGCATGTTCCTCGAGTAGTATCCTTATGTCTTCAAAGGTAACAGCTCTATCCTTTGTCGGACTAATCTCTGTACCTTAGGACCCTTCCATGCTAGCTTCAAGATTGTCTTGGTTTTGTTGTTGTAATCACTTGTTCTCTTCCAATGCCGCAGCCATATGCTTCTGTAGAAGACCTAGATTTCTTTGTAGTTTGGCATTGGTAAGAGTTTGCACTTAAATCACGTTCTTCAATTCTTTGACTGCTTGGGTATCAACAGTTGACATCTTGGCCTCCAATTCAGTGTGTACTTGTTGTAGATTGCAGTATTCTACTTGGAACATTTTGTTGTCAGCTTCCAGTGTTGTGACTCTTGCTTGAAATCTTTGGGATTCTTCCTGGAAGGCCGCACTCCTCTCTTCTAGTCTTTGATAATCCTATTGTATGTGCGAGACACATTGAATGATTGTATTGAACATATTATGTATAGTATGAGATGCCAGAGAGATGGGTGGAAATGTAGGGGGAATGGGAATGGGGATGGGAATGGTGGATGCTGTGACGAACAAAGATATGGGTGTAGGTGCAGTTGGTGGTAGGGGAATGGGAGATGGTGGAATAGTGGGGGGAGGGGGAGGTGTTGTGTGTGGTAAAATGTCCATAGGATCAGACAATGTTGTACGTGCGGGAGCTACCATGCACATGGGGATGGTAGGTGAAGTGATTGTGGTGTGTGTACAATGAAGTGGGAGTGAGTGTTTGTTGTCGTAACACGTACAGTGTTAAGACAACAAACATGTTGTACGTGCGGGAGCTACCATGTACACAGGGATGGTAGGTGAAGTGATTGTGGTGTGTGTACAGTGAAGTGAGAGTGAGTGTTTGTTGAGTGAGACAATGATCCAGGATGACACGTACTAGTTTTTCGTTTCTCTGACATGTATAGTGGTCACGCCGGTATATGTCAGGGATTATCTCTTAGTCCAAGATTGGATCTTGAAGTTGGGTTTGATCCTCAAGGAAACTAAAAATTCAAAGGAGGGGTTTAAATTCAAGGAGGATAAAAGTAGTATCTCAAGATATTTCAAGATACTTCAAGATCAAGGAAGTAGAAGATATGAAGTAAGTAACTTCCAAGATCTTTTTTCTCAAATAAAGGCAATAAAGAAACACTTCAAGATAAAGTGTTGATTCAGAAATATTTAATAAATTTTTGAACAAGTAGGACTTTCACATTGAAATGATCCTTTCAATTAAGGAGTAGATTGATTAAGTCAAGCAACAAGTTCCTAGTGTAACTTGGTAAATTCAATCTTTTGACGCAAAGCAATGCACAAGAATTGTATTCCTAGTAAGCAGTCATAAAGATTGAATATAGGCATAAAATTAGTCTCAAGTGAAGCATTATTTGAGTAAAAACTCATCAATAGAACCTCAATGGGTCGACACACTGATGTTGGATACCACACTAATACCTTGCGAATGGATGATGTTTTAGATTTGCCCTGAATCTTTTTGAGAATCCAGCTTATTTCTCTTAAAGATAGAAAAAATGCTTCAATACCTTGTTGAAATAGATCTTTGAGAAGTTAAAGTCTTGAGTCATCTAGAATTTGACTCATAGCAAGAATATCTCTTAGAATTTTGAATCGGTTGTACAAAGTTTTAGTTCTTTCTTTCTGCTTTCCAAATCTTTTGGAATTGACTCACATACGGTATATGATTCCTTTTGCAAAAGTCCAGGGTTAGCCGGTTAGAACCAAGTAACTAAATTAAACATCCGAGATAGATGTTTTGTACAAGAACCTTTTAAATCTTTAAAAGATAATAAGTCTAAGTTGAATTATTTATTTGAGTTTGCTTCAAGTTATAACATAAATGATTTCCTAGAGTCTAGTATACTCTAGAATAGAGAAGTTTGGAATTGCTCATTAGATTGACAATTTCCAAGAACTTTTAGCACAAGTCTTTGAGAAAAGTGTCCTAAGTTGGACAATTTTCATTTTTAATTTGAATTGGTCAAGTTATAGTACAGTTGAATCAAAGTAAATGGTAAACTTTCTCTTGCAGTTTACATAGGATTTTTAAACTCATTAGGACAAAGTAGTCCTCTACTCAAGTGGAAAAATCAAGTAAGTGTTGGATAGGAGTAAACCATTGAACAAACATCCAAGTAAGATGTTTGGGACAACCAAACTTCAGGTTATCCAAATCAATTTATATGAATCAAGAGTTCTCAAAGTCTTGCGAGGGATACAAATTCTGCCTTCATGAGTAAGTCCATGCATCAGTTATGCCCAGAAATGGACTACTAATAATTTGGAATCCATCCATTTCATATGTTTGTGCCTAGATCGCAGATTGAGAAACAGTGAAGCGGTTAGGGATATTTTTAGATCCGCCCTTCTTATTCATTCACTACTTTGTACTTTGATTAGTTTATCAAAGTGCAGATCAAGATAGTGTTTTGAATCATTTGGGTAGGAAGGCCACCATAGAGATGAGACATGTTCTTCCACCTCTAGAACATGACCATGTTCTTTCGGTTTTAGGACATGAGGCTGAGGATTGCCTATAGAAGTTATATAGCTCTATTTTCAAGGACAAAAATATTTTCCAAGGGGGGAAGAATTTAATAGAGATCTAAGGTCTAGAATTACTAGGAGGTCATGTGCTCTTGTGAACAAGTGATCCACTTAGCTTAGTGGTCAAGTCTCAAGGATGTGAAGGAGGAGGTCTTGGGCTCAACCTCGATGGGGTACATGGGGAGATTATTTTGCCCAAATAGATCTAGAGCCTTCTAGAAGCATCCACTTGAGTTAACTCGAGTTAACTAGGACACTTGGCATACATGTAGTTACATGGGTGACACATGGATGGTTAGTATCCACTTGCCCAAGAAGGCAGTTCCTTGGAGAGAGCTATATATAGAGGCATTTGGTTGGGAGGAGAGTCATCTCTCTAGCACATGGTGGTGGTCATAATAGTCATTCTCTTGCAACTTCTTCTTGCTCAACCAAGATATGCATGAGCTACCAAGCATGAAGCAAAAACTACTTGTGGGCACATGAGTGTCATAGCAACCAGCTCACTCAGAGTAAAAAAAAGCATGTAAATATGGAGGTAGTGATCCCCCAAATGGCAACGTGATTATTGCTTCTGGCATTTTATGTCATGGGCTATATAAGCTCATAGACTATGAAAGATATGTGAATGATTCGGCATGTGCAGTATAAAACATCAATGTACAATGTTGTATACACCTCAACATAATGGAGTTGTTGAATGGAAGAACAGGTCACTCATGGAAATGGCAAGGTGTATGGTCAAGAGTCAAGCGTTACCACATAGTTTCTGGCTTGAGGATGTCATGTGTGCAACATATGTACTTAATAGGTATCCCACTAAAGCATTGCAGTCTATCACTCCATATGGGGCTTGGCATGGTCCCAAGCCATCTGTTGCTCATGTGTGTGTTTTTGGCTGTCTGGAATATGCATTCATGCCTGAACACCATCACAAGAAATTGGATGATAAAGTAGTAAAATGTATTTTTATTGGGTTACAGTTCTGAAAGTAAAGGCTATCGTCTGTATCATCCACATGCTAAATGCATTTTGGTTATCCGTGATGTTGTTTTTGTGGAAGATGCTATTCAACCTTTACTTTCATGTACGAAGGAGACATCTATTAGCTCCAAAGTTTTGTATGATACTTTGTTGCCTCTTTTTAGAGGTGGACAGTCTAGTGTTGGTCCTAATGAGGCAACTTCTCAGCCATTGCAGGTTTCATGTGATGATGCAGATCATTCCATCTCTCATGCAGATTTACATGATGCACTTGTTGATGAGAGAGCTGATATTGAGGAGGCAAAAACTATGCCAAAATGGCTCGTGCAGACTTTGCGTGATAGCAAATTAGATACACCTCTATCATATCCTACTCGTTTAGGCTCTCACGGTGCCTCTTTTTCATCAAATTGCTATTTTATGGCTACATCTAGTCTCTGTGATGAGACGATGCATGTTTTGTTTGATGAAGCACAAAATTCTGAACATTGGATGGTTGTAATGCAATCTGAAT
The DNA here is from genome assembly GCA_020310875.1 of Ceratopteris richardii. Classification (NCBI taxonomy): domain Eukaryota; kingdom Viridiplantae; phylum Streptophyta; class Polypodiopsida; order Polypodiales; family Pteridaceae; genus Ceratopteris; species Ceratopteris richardii. The sequence continues at coordinate 111,079,754 of CM035428.1, forward strand.
ATGATGCTATCATGAAAAATGGTACTTGGTCTTTATGTGACTTACCTCTTTGCAAGAAGGCCATTGACACTAAGTGGATATACAAGCTGAAGCATAAGCCTGATGGAACAGTTGACAGGTATAAGACTAGGCTTGTTGCAAAGGGTTATGCGCAGGAAAGAGGCATTGATTTTGATGAAACCGTTGCACCTACTTGCCAAATGACTGTTGTTCATAGCATCTGTGCACTTGCAGCTCATCATGGTTGGAATGTACATCAATTGGACATTAAAACAACATTTCTAAATGGTGACTTGCATGAAGAAGTGTATGTTTTTCAACCCCATGGCTTTATGCAAAAAGGGCATGAAAACCAGGTGTGCAAGTTAAAGAAGGCATTATATGGTTTAAAGCAAGCACCACGTGCTTGGTATGAAAAGATACATGCCTATCTAATTGCACATGGTTTTGAGAAAAGTCCAATTGAAAGCACCTTATATGTTAAGCATGCTAATGATGTCCTTCTGATCATTGTGGTGTATGTTGATGACATGCTGGTCATTGGTCCTCATGAGAAGCATACTGCTGATTTCAAGGCTGATTTACATGCCTCATTTGAGATACGTGCTTTGGGGCATTTGCATCATTATTTGGGCATTTAGTTTATGCAAGTTGATGGTGGAATGGTTTTGTGTCGAACAAAATATATTGACACATTATTGCAGTGTTTTGGCCATCAAGATTGTAAAGCTATTGCCACTCCTATGCAGACAGGTTTACGATTGAGTCTTCATGATGTTGGAGATGCATTTGATGTTGTTCTCTATTAGTAGGCTGTTGGATGCTTGATTTACTTACGTATTACTTGGCTAGATATTCAGTTTATTGTCTCACAGATGAGCATGTTTATGCATTGCCCAAGTGTCAAGCATTGGTAGGTGGTTAAGTGCATCTTTCACTACTTGAGTGGTACCCAGCTACTCGGGTTGTTTTATCCCAAGGGGGGATCTCTACCGCCAGATTTGCATGCTTTTTCTGACTCTAACTTGGTTGTTGCTATGACACTCGTGTGTCCACTAGTGGTTTTTGCTTCACGCTTGGTACTTCATGCATATCTTGGTTGAGCAAGAAGAAGCCTACTGTGGCCACTTCCAATTGTGAGGCTGAGTATAGGGTAGCTTTCACAGTGTCTATTGAGTGTGTGTGGCTCAGATGCCTTATGGCTGATTCGGGTGTTGGTCAGTCTTCTGCCACCACCATATTCAATGATAATCAGAGCGCATTGGCAGTTGCACGGAACCCAATGTTCCATGCTCGCACTAAGCACATTGAGGTGCATTATCATTATGTCAAGGAGCATTTCTCTGTTGGAGAGATCAGCTTGGCATATGTGCCCATGCAGGAGAACATTGCAGATCTTTTTGTTGATATATTTAGGTAGTGATGTGTGTGAACACACTAGGACTGTCCGAGCACTTTTTTTCCTCTTTAGGAGGTTTTTTTTCCCTGGCTTGTATATACGCCTATTGCCCTAATAGGCTACTTATCTTTCTACATTCTAGTGGTAGTACAATTAGTATTATGTGTTGTGCTCCGAGCTTCTTCTTCTTCCTTGTGTTTTTCGCATGCTTCCGTAGACGTCTAACTCTAACAATTGGTATCAAAGCAGGTCGCTCCTTCATCTAGGGTGTCATCGACACCCATCTAGTTGTAGTATGAGAATTGCACAAATTTTGGTGAGCATACTCAAGGTGTTTCAGAGATCAAAACATCTCCACTCTCTGGTGCCAAAATTATGATCTAAGCTCCTTTTGGCCTCCGAACGCACCATCACAGTGCTTGTGCAGGCTATTTCATCTTTTTGTGCCAAAAGTATATACTAGGTTCAGTTCGCTAGTATAAGCATCTCAAAGTCTACTACATGTTTAGCAGAATTCCTCTTGGCAGTTCTGTTCAACTTTTTGAGATACAATCAATTTTCTCCATCAAGGTATTTTCGTCACCGGCCATGGCTGAAAGCATTGATGTATTCCATATGTTGGTTATTGGGGATAAGTTGGATGGTACCAACTACCCGTTATGGGCTTATATGATGCAACATGTATTGGTTGCAAAAGGATTGTGGAACATTGTGTAGGGTGTTGAAAAACGTCCTATCACACCTGCAATTGTTACAACTCTAGGTACTGAAGCTGATGTAGAAGGATTTGAAGATGGTGATGTTTTGCGGATTCCTATTCATGTTGTTGTTTCCATTGCACCTACTATAGAGGAAATTTTTTGGGATGGCAAAGATGCCCAATCACATGCATTGATAGGTTTGTCTGTCAAGCATGCCATTATTCCTCATATTTGCCCTTGCAGAACAGCTAAGGATGCTTGGGATACACTTGCCACATCGTACCAGGCTAGGAATGAGGCTCGTGTTGCTTACCTCTGAAAAACAATTGGAGAGTGAGCACATGAATGAAGGTGATTCTATGGACAATTTTCTGACAAAGATCAAGGATTTGAAGGAACAATTGATTTCTACTTATGCAGTCCTTCCTGATAGTTCACTTGTGCAGACTGTTCTAAATGGTCTTCCTGACTCATATCAGAGTTTTGCTTCTACTCTTTGTTTGATGATGAAAGGCAATCCAAATGCCTTGCCATTTGAGGAGTTAGTTTCTGTTATGTTGCAGGAAGATAAGTCTAGGCAGAACAGGTCTATTATGCATGTTGCAAATCAAGTTTTCTTGGCTAGTCAAAAGGGCAAAGGTAAATGGAGCTCATCTACTAGTAAGCAAAAATCTACAAGTGCCGCACATTAAAAGAAGTAAGACAAAGATAAGAAGAAATCAGAAAAGTAGAAATTGTTCCGTAAATTCTATAAAACAAATGATCATGTCATTAAGAGCTGTCCAAAACTGGCTGCTAAAGAGGCAAAGAAGAAAGAGGACGGAATGGTTGTTGCAAAGGCCTCTACACCAAAAATAGAGTCTGCTAATCTTGTGCAGGAAGAAGAATGGGCGTTTACTATTGTTTGCAATTTTGACCCATCTTCTCATGTGCAGTGCATGTCTGCAGTAGACTTAGATGTTTGGTATTTTGATAGTGGGGCAACCAAACATATTACCTTGCAGCATAGTTTCTTCACTTCACTCGAGCCTAACCCTACAGGGAATACTGTCACATGCACCAACAACTCCTAAATCCTATCATAAGAGTTGGTAAGATCATTTTGACTACTACTCATGGTAGTTCTTTCACTTTGTCAGATGCTTTACTTATGCCAGGGATCAAGAAAAAATTGTTATCAGTTTCTGCATAAGCCAAGATTGGCTTGGTTGTGAAATTTCTTGATGACAGATGTACAGTTCATGATCTGTCAAATGGCAACGTGATTATTGCTTCTCGCATTTTATGTCATGGGTTGTATTAGCTCCATAGACTATGAAAGATCTGTGAATGATTCAGCATGTGCAGTACATGATTCTCACGCTATGTCAGATGCAAAGCTTTGGCATGCGCGTTTTGGTCATCTGAATTTTTCTAGTTTGTTACACCTATAGAAATCTGAAATGGTGTCCTCTTTGCCCAAACTTGAGGCGCCCAGTAAACATGTATGTGAAGTCTATATTTTGGGCAAAATGCAGCATTCCTCATTTCCAAAAGATGGTTCAGTTTGCGCTAGTTAGAAATTGCAGCTTGTACCTAATGATGTATGTGCTCCTATGCAGACACCTTCTTTTGGAAATCATCTTTACTTCATGACTTTCATCGATGATTTTGCTAGGCATGCATGGGTATATCCATTGAAGGCAAAGCCCGAAGTGTTCATGCGCTTCAAACAATTTTTGGTTTTGGCTGAAAATCTATGAGCATATAAAATGGGCACCCTCCGTTCTGATCGAGGGGGGGAATATATGTCTTCTTAATTTAATGCATTTTTGGCTGAATGTGGGATAAAACATCACTGTAAAGTGCCATATACACCTCAACAAAATGGACTTGCTGAATGAAAGAATGGGTCAATCATGGAGATGTCGAGGTGTATGCTCAAGAGTCAGGCTTTAACACATAGTTTCTGGCTTGAGGCTATCATGTGTGCAGCATATGTACTTAACAGGTGTCCCACTAAAGCACTACAGTCTATCACTCCATATGAGGCTTGGCATGGTCGCAAGCCATCTGTTTCTCATTTTCATGTTTTTGGTTGTCTGATGAATGCATTAGTGTCTGAATAACATCACAGAAAATTGGATGATAAAGTAGTAAAATGTATATTTTTCTTCGTACAGTTCTAAAACAAAGGCTATCATCTGTATCAGCCACATACAAAAAGCATTTTGGTTAGTCATGATGTTGTTTTTGTGGAAGATGTTATTCAACCCTTACTTTCATGTATGAAGAAGACATATGTTAGCCCCAAAGACATGTATGATGCTTTTCTAACTCTTTTTACATGTGGACAGCCTAATGTTGGTCCTAATGAGGCAAATTCTCAGCCTTTGCAAGTTTCATGTGATGATGCAGATCATTCCATTTCTGATGTAGACTTACATGATGCACTTGTTGATGAGAGAGCTGATATTGACCAGGCAAAAACTATGCCAAAATAGCTAGTGTAGACTTTGTGTGATAGCAAATTAGATGCACCTCTATCATGTCGTACTTGTTCAGGCTCTCATAGTGCCTCTTTTGCATCAGATTGCTATGCTATGATTCGGTATAGTCTTTGTGATGAGAATGAGCCTATTTCATTTGATGAAGCACAAAATTCAGAAATTTGGATGGCTGCTATGCACTCTGAATATGATGTTATAATGAAGAATGGTACTTGATCTTTATGTGACTTGCCTCTTGGCAAGAAGGCCATTGGTACTAAGTGGGTATAAAAGCTGAGGCGTAAGCCTGATGATACAGTTGATAGGTACAAGTCTAGGCTGATCTTCAAGAGGAGAGAATCCTATATCACCTTGTCATCTATTACCTTGCTACACCTAGTGGAAGTCAAGGACTCACAAACCAAAATATTACTCTTCTTTCTTATTGCTATCAAAACCACAAGAGATAGTTCTCTTCATGTAGTGGAGCTCTCTTCCTCTTGATGTTTGTGTGTAAGGAAGTTGTTCACTCCGCCTTATATAGGCCTATGAGCATTGTGCTATATGGGATGTATGAACTTTTGCATGGACCTCTCAAACTATATGTGTGATAACGATGGAGGAGATCTCCTCCAATTCATAGGTACATGTGTAATTTTTATTTCAAATAGACCTCAAACTTGGAGGATTGGAATAAAGAACTTATGGGAGAATATGGAAGTGAAATTTTCCATGCATGGAGTATAGAGTATGAACTCCTATGAGGATTCAAGATACTCAAGACTGTGAAGACTCTTAAGAGAATATGGCTTCCTTAAAAAACCGAGATGTAGAATACACCCAAGGTGACGCCCCTACATTTGGAAGGTCAAATCTTGGTGTTCAAAGCTCATATTAGAGTGATTTTTGTTTCATTACAAAGCTATCTTTGATATGTGCCATGGATGTAAGGACTTTGTAGGTTGCATCAAAAGAACACTATGTGGTCGATTTTGCAAGTACTAGTGAGGAAGTAGTCTACTTACATTAGAGAACCTCTTGAATGCATACACCTCTAAATTGTATTCCATAAGTTTTTATAGGTTTCTCAACTAATCATTTTGAGGTTTTCCAACGCATACAACCTTGGAAAGTATTGAGAATAATTCCTCCAAAGTTTCAAAAGCTTGGGAGTTGGTTTGTGGATAGCCATTATAAACTTGTATTCAAATGGGCATACAATAGGATTGGATGAATGAAGATATTTATGATGCATTTCTCTCAACATCATATATAAATCAAGTGTAAAATATGTATAAGAAAACCTTTAGATGTAAGTAGTGCAATGACCTGAAACATTTTAAAAATATATTTCAAAAAGAGGGAAAATTTTTTTATATATAAACTCTAGAATTATTAGATTCACTATGGATGAGAAATATTCAAAAAATAAGCTATCTAGTAGACAAGAACAAAAACCTAAGGAAACTTGTAACACTACCTAATATTTACTCACACATATTGAGAAGAATGATGAAATGTTGGTTGTAATAAATTAGTAGGGAGAATATTACATTCTTCAAGATCAGACTTATTCAATGGAGAATCTCCAAAATGGTGGAACAAAATCCAATGCTAAACTTACATTGATTAAGACAAACAACTTAATTTGTAGGCTCAATATTAATTGTCATTTAAACTAGAATAGATGCGTGTGTGTGTGGATGTGTTGGAGTTAGGCGTCTGCGGAAGCACGTGAAGAACACAAGGAAGAAGAAGAAGCTTGGAGCACAACACACAATACTGAACGTATTACCACTAGAATGTACAAAGATAAGTAGCCCATTAGGGCAACATGCATATATACAAGCCGGGGGAAAAAAGCCTCCTAAAGAGGGAAAAAAGTGCCCTGACGGTCCTAGTGTGTTCACACACATCACTACCTTAACATATCAACAAATCTCCCCTGGGAATGATGCAGTGAAGAAGGAGCTGGCACTCATGTATAAGGAAGTGCCAAGATATGTGGAATCAATCCACAAAAGATAGTAAGCCCAAAGCTTTGCAGAAAGTTTCAAACTTCTTCATAGGCAGAGCCTTCGTGAAAAAAGTGTTGGAGTTAGATGTTTGCGGAAGCATGCAAACAACACAAGGAAGAAGAAGCAGCTTGGAGCACAACACACAATACTGAATGTATTGCCACTAGAATGTACAAAGATAAGTAGCCTGTTAGGGCAATAGACATATATACAAGCTGGGGTAAAAAACCTCCTAAAGAGGGAAAAAAGTGTCTGGGTGGTCCTAGTGTGTTTGCACACATCACTACCTAAATATATCAACAAATCCCCCCTGGGAGTGATGTGGTGAACAAAGAGCTGGCACTCATGTATAAGGAAGTGTCAAGCTATGTGGAATCAATCCACAAAAGGAAGTAAGCCCAAAGCTTTGCGAAAAGCTTCAAACTTCTCCCTAGGCAGAGCCTTCATGAAAAGGTTTGCAATGTTCTCCTGCATGGGCACATATGCCAAGCTGATCTCTTCAATAGAGAACCTCTCCCTGACATAATGATAATGCACCTCAATGTGCTTAGTGCGAGCATGGGACACAAGGTTCCTCACAATTGCCAATGCGCTCTGACTGTCAGTGAAGATGGTGGTGGTAGAAGACTCACCAACACCCAAAGCATCCATAAGGCGTCTGAGCCACACACAACCAACAGTTGCTGTGAAAGCTGCCCTATACTTAGCCTCACAACCGAAGTGGCCACAATGGGCTACCTCTTGCTCAACCAAGATATACATGAGCTACCAAGCATGAAGCAAAAGCCACTAGTGGACACACGAGTGTCATAGCAACCAACCCAATCACTATAAAAAAAAGCATGCAAATTTGGCAGTAATGATCCCCCTTGGGATAAAACAATCCAAGTAGGCGGGTACCACTCAAGTAGCGAAAGATGCGCTTAACCACCTGCCAATGCTTGACACGTGGGCAATGCATAAACCTATTCATCTGTGAGACAACAAACTGAATATCTGGCCAAGTAATGCATAAGTAAATCAAACATCCAATAGCCTGTTGATAGAGAACAACATCAAATGCATCTCTAGTATAATCAAGACTCAAGCGTAAACCTCTCTCCATAGGAGTGGCAATAGGCTTATAGTCTTCAAGGCCAAAAGGCTACAATAATGTGTCAATATATTTGTTTTGACACAAATCCATTCCACCATGAACTTGCATAAACTGAATGCCCAAATAGTGATGCAAATTCCCCAAATCAGACATCTAAAATGAGGCATGCAAATCAGCCTTTAAATCAGCAATATGCATGACATGAGGGCCAGTGAGTAGCATGTCATCAACATACACAACAATGATTAGAAGCACATCATTAGCACGCTTAACATATAAGGTGCTTTCAGTTGGACTGTTCTCAAAACCATGTGCAATGAGATAGGCATGTATCTTTTCATGCCAAGCACCTGGTGCTTTCTTTAAACCATATAATGCTTTCTTTAACCTGCACACGTGGTTTTCGTGCCCTTTCTGCACAAAGCCACGAGGCTGAAAAACATACAAGTCTTCATGCAAATCACCATTTAGAAATGTTATTTTAATGTCCAACTGATGTACATTCCAACCATGATGAGCTGCAAGTGCAAAGATGCTACGAATAGTAGTCATTGGGCAAGTAGGAGCAAATGTTTCATCAAAATCAATGCCTCTTTCTTGCACATAACCCTTTGCAACTTTAAAAAGTGTGAGGATTGAGGCATGAAGTACAAGAAACATAGAAAAATATCTCCAAACCTATGATAGATTTCGAAGCTTCCAAGGGCTTTGAGAGCTAATGACTTAGGGATTTATCAAATGAAGAAATTTACTAGGAAATCCAAGAAAGTTACTGATGGATCAATGAAATCTACCTTAGTAGCACTTTGGATATTAGTATATCGTATCCATGCTGGAAGGTCAAGATAAATGACTTCATGACATGATGGTGTCCAATTTTGGAATCAAGATCTAGGAATACAAAGATAAAGTGGGATTCCAAATCATGCACATGGAGCAAATAATTTTATTTTTAGGTTAAGAATGGTTATGGGAGTTAAGAATCTCACCAAACAGGAGTTACCAGTTATAGCTTGGGATTTGATAAAGAAGGTTTCAGTTACTCAATTTGGCGAGAGAGTGATGTTCCAAGTACCCTCTTGATCTTGAACTTAGAGCTAAAACATCTTATACATGCATAATATGAAATGGGAATATACATGATACTTCTAAATTAGGTAAATATTTTGAACACACACACACACACACACACACACACACACACACATATATATATATATATATATATATATATATATATATATATATATATATATATATATATATATATATATATATATATATATATATATATAATATAGTATGTGTATGTATGTGTGTGTATGTGTGTGTGTGTGTTTGTGTGTGTTCCAAATATTTACCTAATTAAGAAGTATCATGTATATTCCCATTTCACACACACACATATATGTGTGTGTGCATGTGTGTTGATATATTTCAATACTGATGTGTATGAACACAATTAGGATGCCCAAACACTTTCTTCCCTCTTTAGAAGGTTTTTTTCCCCAACTTATATATATCCCTATAATGCCCCTAACGGGTCACTTATCTTTGTACACTCACTTGGTATTTCATTTGATGTTGTGTTGTGCTCCAAGCTTCTTCTTCTTCTTCCTTGTTCTCTTCACATTCTTCCATAGACCTTAAACTCCAACAATTGGTATTAGAGCATGTCACCGCTTCATCTAGGGAGTTGTCAAGTCCCCTCCAATCACAATCTCAAAATCACATGAAAATTGATGAACATATTTGAGTAGATTTGGCGTTCAAAATTGCTTCATTTTGTGGCATTGAAATTTTGATATGAGCTTGTTTTGGCCTCCGAATGCACTATCGCAATGCCTCTGCAAGCAACTTTTTCCTTTTGTGCCAAACACATGTATAGGTTTCAGTTCACCAATACAAGTGCCTCAAAGTCTGCTACAAGTTTAGTAGAGCTCAACACGATGATTCTATTCAACTTTTTGAGATACAATCATTTTTCTGCATCATGGTATTTTAATCAGTGACCATGATTGAAAGCAATGATGTATTCTCTATGTTGATCGTTGAGGAAAAGTTGGATTATGGGCATATATGATGCTTCATGTATTGGTAGAAAAAGGGCTATGGAATATTGTGCATGGTATTGAAAAATGCCCTATTACACCAGCAAATACAATTTTTGAAGATGATGCAGGTGGTGTTGAAGACGATGATCTTCAGATTCATGTTCATGATGCGGTTCCTATTGCATTATTGCAAAGCAACTTTTTGGGATGATAGATATAATCATGCACATGCATTTATAGCCTTGTCTGTCAAACATGCCATTATCCCTCACATTTGCTCTTGCAAGACAACAAAGGATGCTTGGGATACACTTATAACCTCATACCAAGCAAGAAATGAGGCTTGCATTGCTTACCTCCAAAAATAGTTGGAGAGTGAGCACATTAATGAAGGAAATTCCATGGACAATGTTTTGACAAAGATCAAAGATTTGAAGTAGTTGGTTTCTATTGATGAAGTCTTACCTGATAGTTCACTTGTGTAGACTGTTTTTAATACTCTTCTAGATTTATATCAGAGTTTGCTCTTCTACCCTTCTATTGATGATGAAAAGTAGTCCAAATGCCTTAACATTTAAGGAGTTAGTCTCTATCTTGTTACGCCAAGATCAATCTATGAAGAACATGTCCATTATGCTTGTCATAGATCACACCTTCCTAGCTAGTGAGAAGGGCAAAGGTAAATGGAAATCATCTATTAATAAGCAAAAATTTGCTAATTATGCACAATCGAAGAAGGAAGACAAAGACAAGAAGAAAATAGAAAAGTAGAAATAGTTTTGCAAATACTCTAAATGAAATGATCATGTCATAAAGCATTTCCCCAAAGTGGTTGTAAAAGAGGCAAAGAAGAAAGAGACTCGAATGGTTGTTGTAGAGGCCTCTACACCTAAAACAGAGTTTGCTAATCTTGTGTACAATGAAGAATGCGCATTTACTAGTATTTGCAATTATGACCCATCTTCTGATGAACAATGTATGTGTGGAGTAGACTCACATGTCTGTTAATCTGATAGTGGGTCAACAAAACATATTACCTCGCAGCGTAGTTTCTTTAGTTCACTTGAGTCTACCCCTACAAAGAATACGATCACATGTGCCAACAAATCCTCTTATCTTGTAACAAGAGTTGGTAAGATCATTTTGACTACTATTGGTGGTAGTTCTTTTACATCATCAAATGTTTTCTATGTACCAAGGATCAAGAAATCTAGTTGTCAGTTTCAACATTAACCAAGATTGATTTGCTTGTCAGATTTGTTGATGACAGATGTATAGTCCATGATCTCTCAAATGGTGATGTTATTATTGCTTCTCGCATTTTATGTCATGGGTTGTATAAGCTCATAGTCTATGCGACATATGTGAATGATTCAGCATGTGGAGTTCAAAATTCATAGGCTATCTCAAATGCAAAGCTTTGGCATGCATGTTTTGGTCATTTGAATTGGAAGGTGGTTAAGCACATCTTTCTCTACTTGAGTGGTACCTAGCTACTTGGATTTTTTAATCCCAAGGGGGCATCATTGTTGCCAGATTTACATGCTTTTTTTGACTCAAAGTGGGCTGGTTGCTATGACAGTTGTGTGTCCACTAGTGGTTTTTGCTTCATGCTTGGTAGCTCATGCATATCTTGGTTAAGCAAGAAGTAGCCTATTGTGGCCACTTCTAGTTGTGAGGTTGAGTATAGGGAAGCTTTCATAGCCATTGTTGAGTGTATGTGGATGAGAAACCTTTTGGGTGATTTGGTTGTTGTCAATTTTTTGCCACCACCATCTTCACTAATAGTTAGAGTGCATTGGTGGTTGCGAGGAATGTTGTGTCCATGCTCGCACAAAGCACATTGAGGTGCATTATCATTATGTTAGGGAGAGGTTCTCTGTTGGAGAGATTAGTTTGGCATTGGTACCCGCACAAGATAACATTGGAGACCTTTTCACAAAGGCTCTACTCTCTAGGAGGGTTTTTTCCTTGGGCTTGTTTATATGCCTATAACGCTAATGGATCACTTATGTTTGTATATATTTCCTTGGTAATTCATTAAGTGTTGTGTTGTGCTCCAAGCTTCTTCTTCTTCCTTGTGTTGTTCACGTGCTTTCATAGACCTCAAACTCCAACAATATAACTCAAAATTTTGACCTAGATAGAAAAACATTTTAAAGTATTTATGTAGGAATTAAAGGATGTATTTCCTTAAAAACTCACCCATGACTTGCCACTTTCTAAAGGACAAATCAATCGTATAATAGACTTGATCTTGAATTCTAAGCATGTACATAAAAGCCCATGCAAGCTCTCATTTCCCCAACAACTTGATCTTGAACAACAATCAAAAGAATATCTAGAAAGGGGATTTATTCAAACAGTTCATTCTCTTTTGACAATTCCGATCCTTTTAGTCAAGGAGAACAATGCCATTTTTCCAAAAAGTTTAATATATTGGCCGTTTTTTTTAAAACGAGAATTCAAGTGGAACTTGACAATGTTCAAGTCATTGTACATAATTAGACGCATCCCAAAAACTCATTGGAACATCAAAGATCTTGACTTTTTTGGGCTTTAATAGAAGAATTTTTCAAGCGTGTGCCAAGATAGCGGCTCACTTTATTGAAAGAATCAACAAAAAAGATTTTCTTTTCTTTTGTTCAAAGAACAAGCAAAAAGCATGGAAGAACTCAAAAAAGTTGTAAGTTTAGCCCCAATTTCATAGATTGTATGGCCTAATAGACCCTTCATATTTGAAATAGATAGGCTAGTTCAAGATAGTTGAACAATATCTTTTGCAAACAAGAAACTAAGCCCGGAAAAATAAATTAGTATGCATATGTGTAAGAGTTATATGCAATCTTTCATGCCTCAAGAAATAAGGCCATTACCTTTTTTATGCCAAAGGAAAAATTATGTTTGATTAGAAGAGCTTATAGTGGCTTACTCCAACCATGTTTTTTAATGAAGATAATTTTAAACATCATAATATTCTATGTGAATAATTGTTTTGAAGATGAGTTTAAACATTATAATATTCTAGGTGAATAATTGCTTTGAATATAAGTTCAAACATTATAATATTCTAGGTGAATAATTGTTGTATAAAGGAAAGATTCCATGCCAAGCAAAACGGCATTAAGGAGCAAGTTGTATGAAAGCCAAAATTCTCCATGTTTAAGACATACTGAAGTTAAAAGGACCTATGACTTGGTCAAATTATAATATACTAGTCAAGTGTACATAATCTACTAGTCAAGTTAAAAGGACCTATGACTTGGTCAAATTACAAAATCATGTGCTTAAGTGTACAAAGTTCCAAGTTGATAAAGTCATGAGTCTTAGGATAGTGTCATATCCATCCATTTGAAATTTCTAGAGCCAAATGGCAAAGTATTTCTATAGGATTTACTAGATTTAAAAAAGATCATGATTTAATTCAAGTCAGAGTCAATAGATCTACATAATTGACTTGTATCCCTATTTTCACATCAATCAAGATTGCAAACTTGGCAAGATTGTTTGGGCAAATATTTTATGGACTATCTCAAGATATAGTTTGAGATAAAGATAAGAAATTTTCAGACCACTTTCCCATAGCTATGTTTAACCTTTTGGACACTAATTTTATGTTTTTCTTGCATCATCATAGCCCCTATGCAAACACAATAAAATGTCAAAATCTTGATGGTATGAAGACCACATGTGACAAGATGGAAATGCATGCATCTACAACAAGAGAGAGACAAGCACACACATAAATGCATACATGTGTGGGTTCACACACACATGAGTAGGCAAGAGATGATATGCTCCAAGAAGCTCTCTATTGCTCAAGAATGATACAAAGCTCACTCTACAAGGGTTCTATCCCAAAGAGTCTCACCCTAACAAATGAGAGTTCTTTCATTTTTATAGAATTTTGAAGAGCTTTGTTCACAGTGTGGTCTTTGGTCTAGCTTTAAAATTAGTGTCTATAGGCTTTTTGGAGGCAAAAATAATGTCATAAACTTATAAAATTTAGTGTGGCTATTCTAGTCATGCTCGCTTGAGTACTACTGAACTTTTATAATGTGGGCTTGGTTTATGAGAAAATCAAGGCCTTATGCCAAAAATAGGCATTTTTAAAAAGAATTTGCATAAAAATAGGGGAAAAATTATTCTTAGGGAAATTAGAAATAGGGACAAATCGGTAGACCCTTTCCTTCTTCACTTCCATGCTTGTACTACCATTTTATTGTCTTCTTTTTCACTTGATTAAGATTTGAAC